>OX276394.1:3912689-5162689 GCA_946251805.1 Cybosia mesomella
AGTCGGTACGAGAGGCTTCCGTGTCGCCTCTCCAGCCAATCCTCCATGATGGGCCTTACCGCCGCTATTGCGGCGTGCCCTCCGTACCTCCGTACCTCAAAAGGATCCCTTATAAGATCAATCTCTTGTCCGTCTGTCCCCACCGATTTTCTCAGGAACGGGTGAAAGGGAAAGAAGGAAGAAACGTGAAAGGGAAAATTCGGAAAATTAAAAAAAGTTGAAAATAAAGGTAAATTTTGTTACAAGTTTTCGCGAAAATCTAAATTTGCCCATATATTTTTATCGTATTGACTGGTTCATAAACCAGAAAAAGTAATACCAATTTTATTATGGCAGTATAATGGATGAGTTCGACCCGCACTTGACCGGTTTTTTTTACTTTTCACTGCCTCTTTTCACCGTAGTCGGTAAAATTTTGTTCAAATTTTATTCATTACGAATAAATTTGCATTTCTCTACTCTTCCGCACTAATTAATAGGTTGTCTAGTAACTCGGTGTGTGCTCCCATTCAATGGAGTTCGGAGTGAAAAACCCCAATTTGTTTAATAACAAGGGAAACTGTGAATAGGCCAATCAACTTGATTGATTTTTTAAATCACGTCTGAGTAAATTGGAGTTGGTAGACATTGTTCAATACTTATTCAGAATTATTTGAAATCGTTAAAGTTATTTTGATGTCGCATTGAGTTTCTGTTTTTAATTTTTATTTTCGTACTTTTGTAAATTATTTTCATTTATGACTGAAATATTAGATATTATTAGTGCAAGGGCAAATTCAATCGCTTTTTTTTGTATGTAGGGCACGTCAGTATTACTTCGCTTGTAAAGTGTAAAGTGACCCATAAGGCATTTCCCTCGCAACCCGGCTGATCCAAGGCCCCTCTTGCCCCCGGAAAAGGGGGGCGCGCAACGCGCCGCCGCTCAAGGCCTGCTTCTGTTAGGGTGAAAGGCGGCTCGACCTGTCACCCCCAGGCCTGCGCTTATGGAGGATGGAGGTTCGATGGCGACTGTGTTCGCCTCCGCGCCTCGCGGTCTCTGCGGATCGGGAGAGATTTGAGCCTCTCCCGGACCCACCCCGCCGCCTCCTTCTCGAGCATTACTTGCTTACAGAAGGAGGCAACGGCAGCCCTCGCCCTCGTGCTCCACTCCATCGCTGTGAGCAAGACGCTGAGAGCTGCCACGAGGGCCCGCCTCGGCGCCTCCCACGCGGGTACTCCGTCAGCGTGTGCAGCCCTGATTGCTCGCTTGCATCGCACTTATCGGTGCCTAAAATACTGCCAAAGAGGCAAAGTCTCTACGTAATACAATTCATTCCTTCTTCCTATAATTTCGGGTCCTTTAAAAAGGGCTTTACCTTTGTAAAGCCCTCAACCCCAGCTCTGTTAAAGTGAGCATTCTACAAAACCTAAGCGAGCCAAACTAAGCCGGCTGAACTATCACTCTGCTTCTCGACGTTCCAAACCGCTAGTCGGGTACGGCGAGTATTGTACCTATATAGCTTGGCAAGTTCACACGTGACACTCCCATGGTTCGCGCGGAATGAGGGACGTAAGGCAGGGGCTCACGAATGAATTTGACAAGCTATAGTCAATCTACTGTTGTGAGACAGACTTACATGGGAAATATTTGTAAGACAATAAAGCCTAGAGCTAACATACGTAATGAAATTAATGACATGAATATGCCGTTACTGGTGACCGGGGAAGCGTCGCCATCTTACTTAATATCGATTTTGCATTGCGTACGGCCTGTGAGAGTGCCGAGGCCTGTATTTCTTTCTCTCCTTTTTTTATCTCCCAACTTTCCCATCTCCTTTCTCTCTGCATGTGGACTGATGACCTCAAGTGTTGCAAGCGTTCCTAAGTCGCGGTAATCGCTTAATATCAGGCAAGCAGGCAAGGCTTTCACCAAGCTGTATCTCATGAACCGTGATAGTTATACAGTTGAAATTTTCACAGATGATGTATTTCTATTGTCTCTATAACAACAAATACTAAACAACAGAATAAAATAAATATTTAAGGGCACTCCTATACAACAAACGCGATGTAGACACAACAAACAGGTAGACGCTTGAAATATTGACATATTTAAATATACATATATTCACTTTAAAAATAAATAAATAATAAAATTAAAGAACAATGGTAGTTTCCCTTACTAGCAATTGTCTGACACAAAAGATGAGCGCACGTAAATGAGAAATATGTGGAACGTTTCAGCTTCACTAGTAGATTCCATAAGTGAATTCATTTTCCATCGAGAAAGCCGGAAAATAAAGATATTGTGTTTTGATTGTTAGGTTTTGTTGTCGTAATTAGTCTCGCCATACCTATCTATATGTTCAAACACTATGGTGACTACAGTATTAAATAACCTACTGGAGTGTTTCTCGGTGGTCATACTGACATGTCAGAACTATTATTTTATTGAATAGTATACATACCTACACGTTTTGACAAAGTCTAATAAATAATCTAGTACCTATATAAAGTAATAGTATGCAAGTTGCTACAAATCTCTTTTTAGTAGGTACATACAGGAGTGAGGTATCGATTTGCTGTCAATATGATCGTGAGTCATGTCATGAGAGAAAAATAAAACCACTATTTTTTCATTTATTTTATTCTTCATCATCTCTAACTGCAATTTCATCAAGGTACCCTGTTGGTGTTGTAATATATTCTTGATGTCTGGCCCAACCTAAATACCAAACAAGTTCCATGACGTGAGCGCAACAACCTACAGTACGCCGACCGACTAGGCAATTACAACAATATTCAAGAATACCAGATCGGCCGGGTACCTATATCATTTTCAATTAAAATATATAATATAAGGTGTCACCGAATTAGGTCTTTGAATTTGGTGAGATAACTTGGTATCGACAAAATATGTATTTGAAACAAAAAAAAATCGGGTAAAATAAAAAAAAAATAATAAAAATAGAAACAAATACCACCAGTGTGCATTGTGAATATTAAACAAGCCCACTCTTGTAAAAGTGGACTCGTCTGTCCACAATTTTTTCTGGTAGGATCTTCCACTAACCACCTACAAAATCTTAACCGCGGATCAAAATCTGTGGTAAGGAGCTCTTGCACCCGCAGAAAGTGGTAGGCGTGCAGTCCTTCTCACAGTATTCTCCAAGCGGATGTGTGGGAAATACCTAAATCGCGAACAGATGTGCTCGTCGCGTCACGTGACGCTGGTCGTGTTTTTTTTTATTTTAATTTTGTTTTTAATATTTTTTATATATTTTTTTTATTTTTCCCGATATATTTTTTTGTTTCAAATACATATTTTGTCGGTACCAAGTCATCTCAACAAATTCAGAGACCTATTTCGGTGACACCTAGCATATATATATATAATATTGTTTCCGTGCTACGTGACGGGATTTTATTTTTCCCCGGATTAATGTCTTTGGTCAAATATTTAATTTGAACAATCTCAGTATATGTAGTACACAAACATAAATACCACGTACTCAATTTCCAAGAAAATTAAGGTACCCAAGGTACTTACAATTTGCGGATACACCCAGCTACACAGTACGCCAGCAGCTCTCGGATTCAGTGTTAATACTTGATATCGGCGCAATGTGTACACGCATATATTGCAATTAACACATAAAATGCGCGTAGGCCTCGATTGTCTCCCACAATCTCCCATTATCGAAGAACAACAAATCCAATTCACAAATAAACAGTCCAGTAGGTATTCCCTGCATCGGATCAGGAAGGAGCCAACGCCTGAGTGTCATCACTGCGTCGCGAGCGAGGACTCAGGGCTGCACACGCTGGCGGACTGCCCGGCGTTGGAGGCGCCGAGGCGTGACCTCGTGGCAGCCATCGGGGTGGGAGTTCTCTCGCTCGGCAGCATGATTGCGGCAATGGTGCGGAGCGCGCCCGGGAGAGACTTAGAACTCTCCCGGTCCGCCGAGCCCGCAACTTGCTCACCGCGCGTCGCAGGCGACTCAGGCGCCGGAGGTCGCTTAACGACCTCCGTCCTCCATGAGCGCAGGCCTGGGGGTGGCGGGTGATGCCACCTGTCACCCCAGCAGAAGCAGGCCGGGACGGTGGGGCGACTAGCGCCCCTTCCCCAAACAGGGGCAAGACGGGGACACCGTGGTTCCCAAACCCGAGGGGGCCATCTCGAAACCGGAGATGGCCCAGGGTCAGTCGGGGTGCGAGGGATATGCTCTATGGGCAACCTTACACCCCGGCGACAGACCCGAGACGGCGTGCGGTTTTAGTCGGTTCAAGCCCGACATAACCGCCCCCGCTGGCACGCGGGGGGGGGGAATCCGAAGGGATTTCCGCACGATAAAAAAAAAAAAGGTATTCCCTTCTGGACTGTTTATTCAGGTCACACAAAAGCAATATCAAGAGTCATTTGGGTACGCAATAGTCACACGAGAAAATATTCGGAGTCCATAAAACAGTCAAGAGTCAGAATTATTAAAGAAAATCAGAAAAAGCACACAAAACAACACTTTCGACAAAAAAGCGCGGAGTATCCTGGATCTGTCAAAGTGACAAGGTAGGAATGCACGGTTTCATTGGCTGTGATTGGCTGGTTCACGCGCCTCACGGCTGTAAATAATCGTTGAAAATCTTTTAAAATGTAGATTTAACACCGGCTTTTATTGGAACATTTAGATACTAGTAAAATCGCAAAATAAACAAGTCAACTGATATTTATGGGCGTTTTTAAATTATCAGACAATTTATTGCCATTGTTCTTTACATTCTCCACCTAGCAAATCACAAAAATAACTTAAATTGGTTATGTACAACTACTTGTAAATAACTCTAAAGAAAACTAAATCTAAAAGACAGATAAAAATTTACATACATGCGTCATAGAAATCCTCCGCATCATCACCGAATGGTAATGGTCCCAGAAGACTGGCAGCATTACCACGTTGAATGGCAATGCTAATTCTTTGTGCAAGATAAAGTCCAGCTTTCTGGTCAGGTGTAGCGTCGATCAGCCTCTTTGCCAAATTATTTATGCCAATTAATTATTAATTATTTATACAACAAACGAGATTATTTGCCGTTTTTGTTGATAATGGTACGGAATCTTTCGTGCGCGAGGCCGACTCGCAGTTGGCTGGTTTTTTTTTCTTTTTACTATCGATTTTTTGTTTTTTACTATTGATGTTTTGATAAAAAAACATAACATATAAATATACCATAGATCTACTAAGAGATATTTGTAATAAACACATCCAATAGATTTTAATGGTCGTATTCTAATACATAATCCTACTTCTTTTATTAAATGTAATGCGTAGAACAAAATTTTAAGCCTTATTAAATATTCTGGGATAAATTCTCCTTAAAGGCTTTAGAACGATGGTTTTAAATTACGAACGAACATGTTACGTATGTTTCCAGTTTTCTATTCAAACTATTCTGTTTCTCAGTACAGTCAGTACCGATTTGTCTGGCGGGGGTGGTGCACGCCCGTTGCTCCCAAGTTTCGCGCCAATATGAACGCGAGAGGTACGGCCGCGTATTTTATTCCGAATAATTCTTAATACTGTCATAATTAACATCGAACTTTTATAATAACTTATTAGATTATTTCCAGTTGAGTCTTAATTATAATTAATAGTGTTTAAGTAACATTCAACCACGTTCTTCTCATAATCTTTATTTTTTTAAAGTGCATAACGTTAAAGATATTTTATCTATTTTTTTTCTCTACAATGGAATATTTTTGTTTTCAGTTTTAACGTTGGTGCTAATTCTCGCTTACATAGACTTTATTCGGTGCTATGGTAAGTTTATCTTTATTTTTAATTGATATGGTTTTTATTTGTCTATGTCCTTGTGTAACTATGTGTAAAAGAGAATTCGTGAAAAGTTTTAAGTAGCATGATTAAAATTTTTAAAAAAAGTCCGTCGCGTCGGCTACTATCGAGTACCACCACCCTCTTGAAGTAACAGTATGCTGTATTTCGTATAGTTTGAACTAAACAAATTAAGACTGCCTTTCCTCTATGTTTTTTTTCTCATTTTTTGGCCATTGCCAATTTCCATTTTGTACAGTTTTTGAACTTAATAAAATTTATATTTTCTTGGTTGTATGCTTTGCCTATTTGCCTCTTTTTATTCACCCAGTTTCCCTTTGTCCACTTATTCCCTTAAGTATAATAATGAAAGAATTAAAAAGCACTAAATTGAACTATTGACTACAAGTGACACTAGTGTGCATAAGTCGCATAACAGTTTGACGATTACGGTAACTTATTTTCATATTATATTAAATGCAAGATCCGTATTTATCTTTTTATTTTATTTTATAAAATTACTAGAGTAATTAATATTTTTTTTACATATTTTGAAATTGAAATTATACTCAGGTACTTATTTTTTCGTATTGCTCTTTTCCTAAGGGTCGTAAATTGATATTGAATATTTATATAAGTCAAATTAAAACTAAACTTTGCCAAAAAGGCTATTATAAAATTCAAGAATATTTCGACGACAAACAAACTTGGATATGAACTGTTTGCTCTCTCACTACTGCTACTCAGAAAAAAACCAACAAAAAACAGCCTGCTGAGTTTTCGCCGGAGTCTTCTCAGGACAGAGCCGCGTTACGAACAACCAGCGATCCATTTGCTAAACATTAGTCTATTTTTTTGACGTATTGTAAGTGCCATTATAATGGTCTACACAGAATAAATTATTTTAGACTTTGACTTTCACACAATAGCACAATTTTATTTATTTAACTTATTTGAGGTGTATGAGCACCCATACAACTCAAAGGCTTATCTTAATTAGCGTCACTATGTATGTAGGTATACACCCTTTAATTAGCAACATTTTTTTTTGTCATTTTTCCTTTATTTCTTCTATAAGACGTTGCTTTTTGCTAAATTTCGTGATTCTAGGTCAACAAGAACTACCATATAAGTTTTCGACCAAAAACCTATAGGGTACTTCTGGTTGACCTAGAAATGACAATTTTGGTTAAAAGCAAGGTCTTAAGGTACAAGTAAAGGGAAAATTCTGAAAAATAAAAGAGTTGAAAATACAGGCCGCTACAGACCGGTCGAAATGGAAGTCGATGGGGGAGGCCTATATTCAGCAGTGGACTTCCTACGGCTGATATGATGATGATGAAGTTTTCGCAAAAATCTAAATTTGATATATTTTATCATGTTGACGCAGGATCATAATTTTTATATACCTAATAGGGACTAAAGATCTCAGTATCTGCTATTAATTTCAATTCAAATTTGCTAGGTCCACCCAGTCCTGAGAAAAACGGTGATGACACACCGACAGACACAAACAAACAGATTGCCGAATGATCTTATAAGGGTTTCTTTTTTACCTTTCGAGGTACGGAACCCTGGGGTGCTTGGTTGGGGACCTCCACGCGGTGCACCCTGGGCAACGGAGACGGCAGCGCCTCTCTCCTAGGGTGGGAGAGACTCTGCCGCCTACGGCCAACTCCGACCGAGGCGAGGACGGCCCTGTTGAGGGCTGTTCGGAAGCTTTCCACGTGTCCCTCTGACTAGCAGATGGCACAGTGGAGAGCAAGTAAGGGGGCCATCTCGAAACCGGAGATGGCCCAGGGTCAGTCGGGGTGCGAGGGATATGCTCTATGGGTTATCTTACACCCCGGCGTCTTAAGACCCGAGACGGCGTGCGGTTTGAGTCGGTTCAAGCCCGACATAACCGCCCCCGCTGGAGACCCCCGCTCTCCAGCGGGGGCGGTATCCGAAGGGATTTCCGCACGAAAAAAAAAAAAAAGGTACGGAACCCTAAAAACAAAAAAAAGGACTAGCTTTTACTATTAGTGCTATTAGTATCGATTAGTGTAAATTAACGCATGCGAAGTGCAGGCGGCCCTACAGTACCCCGTGTGAAATGACGCGTAGAACATATTGGATAATAAAAACGCAACAGAGTGGAAATAATGTAAAAGGCTTTATCGCAATAACGAATGCAAAACATCGACCAGAAATACACACATGTGTTGGAGACACGTTTTCAACAACGCCCAACGTATCTACATATATTCTCAGTTTACTGATATTCGAAAATGTAATAAGCTTCGCATATTATATTAAATGCAAGATCCGTATTTATCTTTTTATTTTATTTTATAAAATTACTAGAGTAATTAATATTTTTTTTACATATTTTGAAATTGAAATTATACTCAGGTACTTATTTTTTCGTATTGCTCTTTTCCTAAGGGTCGTAAATTGATATTGAATATTTATATAAGTCAAATTAAAACTAAACTTTGCCAAAAAGGCTATTATAAAATTCAAGAATATTTCGACGACAAACAAACTTGGATATGAACTGTTTGCTCTCTCACTACTGCTACTCAGAAAAAAACCAACAAAAAACAGCCTGCTGAGTTTTCGCCGGAGTCTTCTCAGGACAGAGCCGCGTTACGAACAACCAGCGATCCATTTGCTAAACATTAGTCTATTTTTTTGACGTATTGTAAGTGCCATTATAATGGTCTACACAGAATAAATTATTTTAGACTTTGACTTTCACACAATAGCACAATTTTATTTATTTAACTTATTTGAGGTGTATGAGCACCCATACAACTCAAAGGCTTATCTTAATTAGCGTCACTATGTATGTAGGTATACACCCTTTAATTAGCAACATTTTTTTTTGTCATTTTTCCTTTATTTCTTCTATAAGACGTTGCTTTTTGCTAAATTTCGTGATTCTAGGTCAACAAGAACTACCATATAAGTTTTCGACCAAAAACCTATAGGGTACTTCTGGTTGACCTAGAAATGACAATTTTGGTTAAAAGCAAGGTCTTAAGGTACAAGTAAAGGGAAAATTCTGAAAAATAAAAGAGTTGAAAATACAGGCCGCTACAGACCGGTCGAAATGGAAGTCGATGGGGGAGGCCTATATTCAGCAGTGGACTTCCTACGGCTGATATGATGATGATGAAGTTTTCGCAAAAATCTAAATTTGATATATTTTATCATGTTGACGCAGGATCATAATTTTTATATACCTAATAGGGACTAAAGATCTCAGTATCTGCTATTAATTTCAATTCAAATTTGCTAGGTCCACCCAGTCCTGAGAAAAACGGTGATGACACACCGACAGACACAAACAAACAGATTGCCGAATGATCTTATAAGGGTTTCTTTTTTACCTTTCGAGGTACGGAACCCTGGGGTGCTTGGTTGGGGACCTCCACGCGGTGCACCCTGGGCAACGGAGACGGCAGCGCCTCTCTCCTAGGGTGGGAGAGACTCTGCCGCCTACGGCCAACTCCGACCGAGGCGAGGACGGCCCTGTTGAGGGCTGTTCGGAAGCTTTCCACGTGTCCCTCTGACTAGCAGATGGCACAGTGGAGAGCAAGTAAGGGGGCCATCTCGAAACCGGAGATGGCCCAGGGTCAGTCGGGGTGCGAGGGATATGCTCTATGGGTTATCTTACACCCCGGCGTCTTAAGACCCGAGACGGCGTGCGGTTTGAGTCGGTTCAAGCCCGACATAACCGCCCCCGCTGGAGACCCCCGCTCTCCAGCGGGGGCGGTATCCGAAGGGATTTCCGCACGAAAAAAAAAAAAAAGGTACGGAACCCTAAAAACAAAAAAAAGGACTAGCTTTTACTATTAGTGCTATTAGTATCGATTAGTGTAAATTAACGCATGCGAAGTGCAGGCGGCCCTACAGTACCCCGTGTGAAATGACGCGTAGAACATATTGGATAATAAAAACGCAACAGAGTGGAAATAATGTAAAAGGCTTTATCGCAATAACGAATGCAAAACATCGACCAGAAATACACACATGTGTTGGAGACACGTTTTCAACAACGCCCAACGTATCTACATATATTCTCAGTTTACTGATATTCGAAAATGTAATAAGCTTCGCCTTCACCGAGAAAAGTAATTGGGTGTTCCATTCAAAGTGAGTTCAAATCTGTACAGATATCTTGCTTATATACAAATTCGGGAACGTAGAAATGACAGCAAGCCTTTGCATCCGACGGCGAGTCCACCCTACCGTACCGATTTCATTTCCAAACGATTAATCGCACTTCGCCGATTGATTTCGATGCGCGAATAAATTTCGCTTTAATTTATCGCGGGATATTTACCTGAATTTGAATGTTTTGCTTTTGAGTTTGAAGTACTTACTTAGTTTATCTTTAAGGATTTCTAGAAAGGACAAAAAAAACTAAAACTACTTCACGTCTGTATCCCCGAATGGGTAGGCAGAGGTGTATTAAACACCCACGATTCGCCAGTTATGTTTAGGTCCCAATGTAATAGGGGGCGAGCCTATTGCCATCTACCGGGTACATGATAATCAACATTTTAATACACACATAACTACGAAAAGTCAGAGATGTGTGCCCGGGGCGACTGGGGATCGAACTCGAGATCTCGTCTCGGCAGTCCGTTACGTACACCACTGGGCTATCGGCAAACAAACCAAAAAAGGACAAACCGAAACCAATTAATCTAAGTGAAACTACATAGCATAGTACAGCGGCCAATAGCGACGCGCTTATAACAAATACTGGTGGTAGAAATTTGATGACACAAATTTGTCACAAAATTCGGCCGGGTAGGTGCACCGTGCACGATTGCGAAAAACCCTCCATAGTAATCCAATTTCGGTTTGATTGCGTTCAGGAGTCAGAAGGTGCATAGCCGGGCAGGGGGATTGTGGTCGCAGCACTAGTGGGACCGGTGGGTGTCACGCGGTGCTGCGACGACAATCCTCTTCTGATGAGGCCGTCAAGCTGAGTGCCACCATTGTTAACATAGTACGTGTATGTAATGGTGACCCACTTTCCTGAGACTTTACCTTCAGCTTACCATCAGGCGAGGTGAAGTCAAATTGACGTGTCCTAAATAAAAAAAAAAAAAGAAGTATCACGGTTTATAACTTCGTCTCTGTCCCACAGCGTCGCGTGTAGGTAATTAATACCCTAATTTACGCTACTCAATTTTACGCAAATCCGATTATAATCGGTTTTTATCGTCATGGTGTTCGTAAGACCGAGTTGAATCAAGAAACAAAACGGGTACGGGATCAGAATTGATCAGGCTAGTTGTTGTATAAAGCTAACGTTGCCTGCCGGTTCATGGAATCCATTACAAATATTCGATGTCGTGACAAAGCTTCTGACTAGCTTCAGAGTTTTGGCTACAGTAATATTTTGTTTCAAGTTTCAATACTGATTGGTCTATAGTACTTTAGAATTGTAGAATTTTCCATTTTGTAGGGCTGCGGCAGCTGTTCGGTTTTAGTCGGTTCAAGCCCGACATAACCGCCCCGCTGGCCGGCGGGGGGGTATCCGAAGGGATTTCCGCACGAAAAAAAAAGGTATTTTAATATAATGATTTAGTTACTTACCCGGGGTGCCCGGCAACGGACACTTGGGGAGGACACCGTGCGGTTTTAGTCGAGACACGACATAACCACCCCCACTGGCCGGCGGGGGGGTATCCGAAGGGATTTCCGCACGTAAAAAAAAAAAAGGGTGTATATGATCCGCCGGTAACCCTGGGGTTATCCTTTCGAAGGCTTACCCGGGGTGGCCGGCAATGTACACTTGGGAAGGACACCTTGTGGTTTAAGTCGGTTCGATTCCGACACGCCCATCCCATCGTTGGCACCGATGGGGTGAAGCCCGTGGGGGTTTCAATCAATAAAAAAAAAGGTTGTTATGGTTTGATATGAAACTTAGTTTCCTCTGATTGCAGTCCTGAGGGCTTACCATGACGTGTTACAAGTTCCTCCTATCCTACTAATCCTAATTCCTACTAATATTACAAATGTGAAAGTTTGTGAAGATGTTTGTTACTCAATCACGCTCTAAAGGCTGAACGGATCTGGCTGAAATTTGGTACAGGGATAGATCATATATAGTCTGGAAAGTAGCCTAAGGCTACTTTTTTATTTCCGGGATAGGTTCCCATGGAAAGCGGATATGGGAATAGAAACCCGCACAGGTGAAGCTAGTGGAGCTAGAAACCTTATATAACTCCATTTATTTATTTCTTTTTATTCTTTTTGTACACACAAGAAAATGATAATAACATAATATTACTACATAGTACAGCGGTAGCCTAGTGGTATGCGTAATGGACTGCTGAGACGAGGTCTCGGGTTCGATCCCAGGTTTTACCATGGCACACACCAATGACTTTTCGAAGTTATGTGTGTATTTATCGCAGGTTTATGGTAAGGTGGTTAATGGCAATAGGCTCGCCACCTATTACATTGGGACCTAAACATAAACTGGCGAAATGTGGGTGCTAGCACCTCTGCCTACCCCTTCGGGGATATAGGCGTGAGTTTATGTTATGTTATGTTATAATATTTAAAAAAAAGATGTACAAAGGCGAGCTTAACTCAATATGAGTTCTCTCCCAGCAAACCTCCATCCATCCTCTTTCATCCTCCAGCCCTCTTTCTCACCTGGAACACGAACGCTTTAACACGTCATGATATACAATTTATGCCTTCTGATTTGTAACCAACATACTTGCTCGTTGAAAAAATCTCACGGGTCAAAAACGAAATAAATAACAAGGGAAGTGCAAATAAAATACAATTGGAGAAACCTTTCGATGCCTTGTTTCGATGCTTCAGCAGTAAAAAAAAGCGGCCAAGTGCGAGTCGGACTCGCTCCTTAACAGCAAGTAACATAATGATGTTCTTTTTTAATTTTTATATTTGAGTTGATTGAATGAAAGGTAAATTGCTGTGTACGATCTATGACGTATTAAAAAAAACAACTTACTAGATCTCGTTCAAACCAATTATCGTTGGAAGTTTACCTGGTAATGTACATCATATATATTTTTTAGTTTTATCATTCTCTTATTTTAGATGTTACAGGGGGGGGGGGACACATTTTACCACTTTGGAAGTGTCTCTCGCGCAAATTATTCAGTTTAGAAAAAAATGATATTAGAAAACTCAATATCAATTTTGAAGACCTATCCATAGATACCTTTTTTTTTTTCTTTTTTTTTTATCGTGCGGAAATCCCTTCGGATACCCCCCCGCGTGCCACCGGGGGCGGTTATGTCGGGCTTGAACCGACTAAAACCGCACGCCGTCTCGGGTCTACAGACGCCGGGGTGTAAGGTTGCCCATAGAGCATATCCCTCGCACCCCGACTGACCCTGGGCCATCTCCGGTTTCGAGATGGCCCCCTCGGGTTTGGGAACCACGGTGTCCCCGTCTTGCCCCGGTTTGGGGGAGGGGCGCTAGTCGCCCCACCGTCCCGGCCTGCTTCTGCTGGGGTGACAGGTGGCCTCACCCGCCACCCCCAGGCCTGCGCTCATGGAGGACGGAGGTCGTTAAGCGACCTCCGGCGCCTGAGTCGCCTGCGACGCGCGGCGAGCAAGTTGCGGGCTCGGCGGTTCGGGAGAGTTCTAAGTATCTCCCGGGAGCGCTCCGCCACCTCCTTCGCGAGCATTACATGCTCGCAGAAGGAGGTGGCGGCGGCCCACGCGCTCGCACTCCGCACCATTGCCGCAATCATGCTGCCGAGCGAGAGGACTCCCACCCCGATGGCTGCCACGAGGTCACGCCTCGGCGCCTCCCACGCCGGGCAGTCCGCCAGCGTGTGCAGCCCTGAGTCCTCGCTCGCGTCGCAGTGATGACACTCGGGCGTTGGCTCCTTCCTGATCCGATGCAGGTGGTCCCCGAAGCACACCTTCCCGGAGATCACCTGCGTCAGTCGGTACGAGAGGCTTCCGTGTCGCCTCTCCAGCCAATCCTCCGTGATGGGCCTTACCGCCATGATGGGCCTTACCGTATCCATAGATACCTCACACGTATGGGTATGATGAAAAACAAATTTTTGAGTTTCAGTTTGGGGGGTTCCCCATACTTAGAACTTATTGTTTATTTTCTATTTTTGTGTGAAAATCTTAATGCGGTTCACAGAATACATCTACTTACCAAGTTTTAACAGCATAGTACTTATAGTTTCGGAAAAAAGTGGCTGTGACATACGGACGGACAGACAGACAGACATGACGAATCTATAAGGGTTCCGTTTTTTGCCATTTGACAACGGAACCCTAAAAAGATGTACAAAGGCGAGCTTAACTCAATATGAGTTCTCTCCCAGCAAACCTCCATCCATCCTTTTTCATCCTCCATCCCTCTTTCTCACCTGGAACACGAACGCTTTAACACGTCATGATATACAATTTAAGCCTTCTGATTTGTAACCAACAGACTTGCTCTTTGAAAAAAACTCACGGGTCAGAAACTAAATAAATAACAAGTACAAATAAAATACTATTGGAGAAACCTTTCGATGCCTTGTTTCGATGCTTCAGCAGTAAAAAAAAACATAAATATCAGAGGCTTAAGAAGCGAGTGTCCCGATGTTAAGCTTGTTATGGCCCTTGGAGGATTGCCCGGAACTCATCATCCCGATTCAAAATAAATGTCTACAAAGGCCAGATTTGGCTGACTTGGATTTTATTTACCTACACTTCTCGACGTAGCACTAGGGCTGATCTGCATGCTTGAATTTGAAATGATTTTGGTATTACATTTCTGTGGACAATGTTTTTCTGTATAGTTTCAACTCAATAAAATACACTTTTTTTGCTCGTTTGTGTACAGTTAATTCACAAACTCATGGTCATATGGGTATAGGATTTTAGATTGACATGGACATTCAAAATACTATTATCAGGATATATACCTTGTTTTCTTTTTACTGTGTGTAGGACACATAAACATGGTGAATATCTTGATTATAGTGATAGTACCTATATCTATACTAATCTATGCGCACGGAGTGCGCAGGCCAAGTTCCAGCAACAGGCCGCGCGCATGCCGTGCACTATTTACACGAACCGTTTCGACCCACTTTTGACCGCCCTGTAGCTCTGTGCCTATTGCAAGTAAAGAAATAAAATTGTACCTACGTAATCATATACTAGAACTAAAGCAGTATGCCAAATTTCATAGATATAGCTTCAGTAGATCCTGAAATATGACCCTGTGAATATAGCTAATTTTGGCACGGACTGACTCACTGACCGGTAATCAAAACCTTTAGGCAACTTCCAATTGTCCGTTATGAAATTTGGCACGCAGGTCGTGTGTTATATGTAGATTAACAAAAAAATAAGGAATTTAAGTAAGCGGTCAAGCGTGAGTTGGCTCAAGCTAATATCGAATTTTTAATAAAATATTTTTGACCAGTGATACAATGAGAATACGATGAGGAGGAGAGGTGGGAGGGGTATAAAATATGGCACAAAAAGAAAAAAATAGGTACGATTTCTTGGCCTGGGGGTGGCAGGTGAGGCCGCCTGTCACCCCAGCAGAAGCAGGCCGGGACGGTGGGGCGACTAGCGCCCCTCCCCCAAACCGGGGCAAGACGGGGACACCGTGGTTCCAAAACCCGAGGGGGCCATCTCGAAACCGGAGATGGCCCAGGGTCAGTCGGGGTGCGAGGGATATGCTCTAAGTACGATTTCTTGAAAAAAAGTATTAAAATCCCACCAAAAACATACCTGTTAAAAAGGGGGCCAAGTTCCTATCGGTTAGTTGTGAAAAAACGTAGGGAAAAAAAGGATAGGTCAAAAGCACTGAATCTTACCGCCTCTACAACGGCGTGCCCGCAACATGCTCCCCGCGTGACGCAGGCACCTCAGACGCCGGAGGTCGCTCAACGACCTCCGTCTGCCATGAGCGCTGGCCTGGGGGTGACAGATGAGGCCGTCTGTCTCCCCAGCAGAAGCAACCGGGGCGGCGACGCGATGCGATTGAGGACACCGTGGTTCCAACACCTGAGGGGGCCATCTCAAAGCTGTCGATGGCCCAGGTTCAGCCAGGGTGCGAGGGAATTGACCACCTTACACCACGCATCTGAAGACCCGAAATGGCGTGCGGTTTTAGTCGGTTTAAGCCCGACATAATCTCCTCTGCTAGCCGGCGCGGCGGGGGTATCTAAGGAGATTGAAGCAGGAAAAAAAAATATGTCAAAGGCACCGAAACCGGCAGGCTTTTTTTGAGGTTTAATGATATTAGATGAAGGTCGTGAAGTGTCTAATGAGAAGAACAGATGGCGGGTTATTGTCTCTGCCTACCCCGGAGAGAAAACGTTGGCAGTATAGCTATGTATGTTAGTAAAAGGTAAATCTATGAAAATAGGGGCCGATAAAGACCCACACGAAGTTTCTTGAAACAATTGCAAGAGACAGACGGAGGCAAGTTGTAAGAAGATAAAGTGGTTAAAATGAAGTCGGAAAGAGAAAGTACAGAGGTAATTGACCTCCATGATCGGGGCCTGAGGACGGCAGTTGGCCGATTCGCTGTCCTTACAGAAGCAGGCCAAGATGGAGGCGTGTCGTGTGTCCTACACATGCCTGCCAACTCATAGTCGCGGGATAAAACCCGACCCCATAGGTGAGGCCGCGAGGCCAAAGTCCGCCGGTAACCCTGGGGTTATCCTTTCGAGGGCCTACCCCGGGGTGCCCGGCAATGGACACTTGGGGAGGACACCGTGTGGTTTTAGTCGGTCCGATTCCGACACGCCCATCACATCGTTGGCGCTGATGGGGTGAAGCCCGTGAGGGTTTCCACACGTAAAAAAAAAGGTAATTGATCCACCGACAGGAGCTAATCTAAGTAAGATATAACGATAAATTATCTTTAATCAACGAGTACAGCCAGAGCCCAACTATATATTAGTAGTCGTTCCTAAAATATATGTAAATTCATAATTTAGTACGTATATGCCGCCATCGTTGAATTATTAAATTAGTTTGGAGTCCTCTTGTCAGGTAGAACGCCTCGATACACACGGGTTGAATTTAAACAAGTTGCGTCGTCCCGGACAATGCGTGATGGCTTATTATTAACGTATGGGTCTATCTTTGGTAATTGGACTTATTTAAAGTTATAATTATTTATATGACTGGACACATTGAAGGTTTTAGTTGAAGGTAGCAAAATATGATTTTAGATTGACATGGTCATTTACATTAAAATTAGAATTATAAACGGGATATTTACCATGTTTAGTATCCATTTCGAGAATCCGATATTTCGGCACTGTTACAAGTACCATGATCACGGATGTACTCAATATCCGTGATCATGGTACTTGTACACAACATGGTAAATATCCCGTTTATAATTCTAATTTTAAGGTAGCAAAATGTTTATTTTAGCACCAATGTTAATACAGATTCTGTGTTCAGTCGATTCCTGTATTTTATTTTTATCATGACTAGATGTGGAAGCACATAATATATGTTAAAGGAATTTCATCGTTTTACGTGAAAACTACGGCTATTCTTGTCTTGCTCACGGCAGTAATGCATTCGACTGCTACGTTGGAGGTTCGATTCCCGCTCAGTACAAATATTTATATGCATGAATATGCCTATTTGCATTGGTCTGGGCGTTTTGTATAATATGCAGGTATGTATTTACAAAAAAAAAACCGGTCAAGTGCAAGTCGAACTCGTGCACCGAGGGTTCCGTAACACTTTTTTATTTTTTGGAATTTTTCCTTTATTTGTGTTGTAAAACCTTGCTTTTTGCAAATTTTGTAGGTTTTACTTTTTAAGGTAGAGAATCCTAAAACTTAAATAATTAAGTATGTTTTCTGGTTATCATGTTACAAGCTATGTCTAATTTGGGTCAAGATTGTGCTGTGCTGTATACAATATCGTAAAATATTCAAAAAAACAGCACTACACAAATTATTAATTAAAGACCGCTGCCATTATGTGAATTTCGTAATTTGTTTATGTTTCTGAACGTCTGCATCAATACACTGCACATAACCATTATTTATGGAGATAAATTCAACGACAGATAGAAACACAATATGGCAGGCGATCCGGACACGAACCGATTTGTTATTTGTTCATGTATGTGCTTTGGCAGAGATTAATACTTACGTGCGTTTCGCAACTCCCATTGTGACACCTCTGAAATATTCTAGTTTGTAGTTTAGCGAAAAAAGAAAATAATGCAACTTCATACTTTATTGATCGGATGAAGAATACCTACATCGTTTCTAGGACACACCAGATTCTCCGGCCACACAGGCCGAAGTGACGAAACACCGTGCGGTTTACTCCCATTGTGAAACCTCTGAAATATTCTAGTTTGTAGTTTAGCGAAAAAAGAAAACAGTGCAACTTCATACTTTATTGATCGGATGAAGAATACCTACATCGTTTCTAGGACACACCAGATTCTCCGGCCACACAGGCCGATGTGACGAAACACCGTGCGGTTTACTCCCATTGTGAAACCTCTGAAATATTCTAGTTTGTAGTTTAGCGAAAAAAGAAAACAATGCATGTTCATACTTTATTGATCGGATGAAGAATACCTACATCGTTTCTAGGACACACCAGATTCTCCGGCCACACAGGCCGATGTGACGAAACACCGTGCGGTTTACTCCCATTGTGAAATCTCTGAAATATTCTAGTTTGTAGTTTAGCGAAAAAATAAAACAATGCAACTTCATACTTTATTGATCGGATGAAGAATACCTACATCGTTTCTAGGACACACCAGATTCTCCGGCCACACAGGCCGATGTGACGAAACACCGTGCGGTTTTGCTCAGTTAGACTCCGACACGCCCACCTCATCGAAGACTAGTTTCCACTTTGATTAGTGCGAGTGCAGGTAATTAGTGCAGGTGCTTAGTGATTAGTACAAAACACGTGTGGACAGCAGTTGATGAGTACGAGTAATTAGTAATCAGCGTAGTAAAGTGGATAGAAGTGCGTTCTATATTTTTGCGAGTAGCCACGTCCCGCGCGCCCTTCCTTCCCTTTTCACTCGCAGCATGCCTGCTACTAAACACGTGTGGACATGTTTGTTTAGTAGTTAGTGTTTAGCGTACCTGTACGCTCCCTTGTAAAAATGACAATTTTAACTAAGCGCTCTCACTAAACAGTATTGGGCACTACTAAACTACATATTTGAAGTTATCTCTTACAATTTCTAATCACCTGCGCTCGCACTAATCAAAGTGGAAAGTAGCCTTTAGCTCCGGTGAGGTGAAGCCCGAGGGGGTTTCACCACAAAAAGACATGTACAGGGTGCTAGAAATACCTTCGGGGTGCCAAGCCAATCTCACCTGCTGGCTGACGGCAGTCGCTCCCGGTAAAGGTGAGAGACCAATCAAAAACGATAAGCGGACCTTGGGCTCCGCTGTACAAACTTTGTGTTCGTTATGAGGACGATGATGAAGAATACAGATAAACGAGTCGTGTCTCCTATAGAGAATGTTTCAGCCTCGTAATTTGGCTGCATCAGCCATCATGTCACTATTTTTTAGGGATTTTCTTTAGAAAAGCCCTATTGCTATCAAGTTGTCGTCGTCGACGTCGTCGTTGCCAATTTTCTGTAACGGTTTTGGGTATGAAGGAGATGGGCTATAGAGTTGCTGTTTTCGGTAATAGATTCGTGCTGGGGTGAACCATTGCAAGATAAAGAAAAAATCGCAAAAAATCGCAAAAAAATAATAATCGCAAAATCGAAAATCCCTTGTATTCGGCTGAGCTCGTCTCAGGAATTCAACTTTTTGTTTTCCACCCAATTTGCCACTATTTAATCAACTCCACGATACCGGCTGGACCTAGTGTGTGGTTGATAGTTCAACTTCTTTTTTTTCTGTAGGTATTAAGTGTCATTAATGTACCTTTTTTTTTTTCGTGCTGAAATCCCCTCGGATACCCCGAGGCTTGAACCGACTAAAACCGCACACCGTCTCGGGTCTTCAGACGCCGGGGTGTAAGGTGCACATAAAGCATATCCCTCGCACCCCGACTGACCCTGGGCCATCTCCGGTTTCGAGATGGCCCCCTCGGAAAAGAAACACACCTAATTATTTACCTAACCCGATTCAGTACTAATGTAGGTACATTAATGAGACCTACGTCCTCCAGCGCAGGCTTGGGGGTAGCAGGTGAAGTCGCCGGGGGGGGGGGGGGGGGGTTCCGAAGGGATACCCGCACGAAAAAAAAGGTGTGTTTCTTTTAATGTCTTGTCCAAACAGATTACATAATAATGCGACTCACGCGCAGCCCGACAATCCCGAGACTGGCGAGTGCATACGCAGACGGCGATGCATATAAAAATGCTGACACTGTGTCCCTACAGAACTAAGAGAATGTAAAATGTAAATTATATTCTTAGCAAATAAACGATTATTATAACAGTTTGTTTGTACTACAACTAGTTGTTGCCCACGGATCCGCTCGCGTGATATTCCGATCTCATGCCCACAACCCGCAGGAACCTATTCCCGGGATAAAATTTGTCTATGTTCTATTTCACACCATAATCTATCTCTGTGCCAAATTCCATACAGTTCCGCTTGCCGTTTTGCCGTGAAAGAATATATTGTATGTATTTACAAAAAAAAGTATATATGTTTATCCGCATTCTAGAACCCATAACACAAGCTAGGCAAACTATGCTTACTTTGGGTCTAGAGAGCGCTGTGTGGAATGTCGTAGAATATTTATTTATTTATCCATACATTCATACATACAAACTATCGCATTTATAATATTAGTTTATTATTAACCTACCCCATTATCCAAAACAAAACTTTCGTGGTTGGAGGGGGGAAAACAAATAATAGATATTTATGATGTTATAAAAAAAAAAAACCCCCCCGAGACATATTTATTTATAATAGCTGCCATCTCGATCATATCGACTTTCGAACAAAAAAAATTTTTCAAAATTTGATTCCCAAATTTGAAAAAAGAATTACGAGGCAAATATTCACACCGGTGAACATGTGAAGGAGGCAATTTCGGCTCATTTCGAGGACAAAGGAAAAATATTTTTTTTGATGGTTTATGCAAATTAATTAATAGATCCAAAAAATGTATTGAACTCGAGGGTAATTATATTGAAAAAGAAAAATAATCAATTGTTTTATTTAATTCAGAACGATTTCGTTCCGCGAATTATTATTATTTTTTTTTTTTTTTTCGTGCGGAAATCCCTTCATCCGGGATAAACGGTGCCATAGACAGACACATAATTACAGACACGTCAAACATATAACATAGTAATTTTTGCGTCGGGGCTTATAAATAGATATGTATGTAAGACTTAGTTAATTTCTATCGAAGCCCAACTTGTAAGAAGTGAGCAGTATTGTGAATAATTTAGTAGTGCACTTAGCAAGTAACTTGCGTCAGTAGAGTTTGTCATAACGACTGTCTCTGCAATGAGCATCTACATAGATATCTTATTGTAGAGACAGTCCTAGTGTCACATTCAATGTTTTTTTTTTTTTTCAAGAATATTAGTAACCGAAATTACTAATATCCCCCTAACCCCTCCAGCTAAGCTTAATTGCTTGTGTTAGGAGTGGGTTCACGTCGGTAGTATTTTCCCTCTCGATCGTAAGGTTGTCTCCTTAACCACTAAGCTACCGACGCTTATTTCAAATAAATCGTTATACAGAATTTTCATTGTGTTCTTGACATTATATATTTTTAGAGTTTTAGTTCTTTTGTTCGGAACCCTACTTTTTTTTTCTAAAATAAAAGTAGCACATGTTACGTATTTCTTATTCAAATAGACAGACAGCCAAAAGTTAAAAAAATGGGTGTTTTGTTGTAAGTCTCGTCGAAAAGCTGTTATTTAACGTTAAAAATAGACACTTCAATTTCCTTTATGTGTATGTACGAGTATGTATGTATAGTGTATGTACGTATAGAAGATATGATGCAATCATACTAAACTAGTACTTTTGAGAAATGCTATGTAACCGGCCAAGTGCGAGTCGGACTCGTCCATGAAGGGTTCCATGGCAGCAAGTAAAATTTTTATATTTGAGTTGATTGAATGAAAGGTAAGCGGTTTACGATTTATGACGTTTTCAAAAAAAAAACTCGTTTGAAAAAATTTTCGATGGAAGTTTACGTATATTTTTTTAGTTTTATCATTCTCTTATTTTAGAAGTTACAGGAGGGGGACACATTTTACCACTTTGGTGGAAGTGTCTCTCGCGCAAACTAATCAGTTTAGAAAGAAAATGATATTAGAAACCTCAATATCATTTTTGAAGACCTGTCCATAGATGGGTACGGGTTTGATGAAAATTTTTTTTTGAGATTCAGTTCTAAGTACTTATGGGGAAAAACCCTCAAAATTTATTGTTTTTTTTTTCTATTTTTGTGTGAAAATCTTAATGCGGTTCACAGAATACATCTACTTACCAAGTTTCAACAGCATAGTTCTTATAGTTTCGGAAAAAAGTGGCTGTGACATACGGACGGACAGACAGACAGACATGACGAATCTATAAGGGTTCCGTTTTTTTGCCATTTGGCTACGGAACCCTAAATAGCACATAGTAGTTATACCTCGAAATATAAAATACCTAGTAACCTACGTTTTAACTTATTTATAATCTTTGGCTAATCCGTATTCACAATCTTCGTGAAGTCTCCAGAGTAAAGTTATAAAGTTGTTTCTAGGCTGCCGTGACGTCACGGGCAAGTTATTAAGTTTGCTAGTAGGTTTTATTTTATGCAGAAAGAATATATTGTGGCACTGAATAAAGTACTCTACAAGCACCGAGCTGGCGATCATATTCAGGTTCGCACACCGTTAAAATGTACTGAAAAACGTTTTTTCACGAATAAAAAGAAAACCTATGGTCGTACAAAATATAGCTTCAAATAAAAAATGAGTATTTTTGAAAAACAAATCTAATGAGCTAGCTCCAATGGAGCTCAATCGGTTTAGTAAATCTCCGGTACATTGCGAAATACCGTATTTTGAGCGCAACATTTTTAAAGTCTATAACGTCCGTTTTAATTAATATGAAGAGTTGAAACTTAAACACGTCGTAGCTTTTGCATACCTTAAAGTTTCCTGTAAGTTTCAATAAAATCGACGCGTTCAATGAAACAAAATTTTACGTGTCGCAGGCAAAAGTAAAGAATAATTATTTTGTAAAATGGTCTAAGTCAAATGGTCAAAAAGTTCCTAAATATTAATAAATATTCCTAAATAACCTATATTGATTTTTTTCTAAAGATTTAGATCGGAAAAAGAGAACATCTAGGACGGGACTTGAACCCGCGACCAGTCCCTTACAGGGGGAATGCTCTGACCAACTGAGCCACCTAGACACGTACCAGATATTCGAAATTCTCCGATACATTATTACGTCTTAAGGCGACGTTGGAGCCATCTACCGTAATTCTTGCGAACTACGGAAACAATGAACAACTTTACAGTCATTTTTAAACATTGTTTTTTGATGACTCCGCCTAATTAATTCAATTAAATTTTTAAGCATTTTGTATGCTTACTTTTTTCTAAAGATTTAGATCGGAAAAGGGACTGGTCGCGGGTTCAAGTCCCGTCCTAGATGTTCTCTTTTTCCGATCTAAATCTTTAGAAAAAAGTAAGCATACAAAATGCTTAAAAATTTAATTGAACTATATTGATTTTTCAAACGGTTTCATATTTGTGAAGAGATTGTCTACAACTTGGTATTTATTGTCGTTGTCGTTCACCAATTCTAAGTATTGAAAAAGTTGAAATACAAAAAAAGACGGGAAGGGACCATCACACCTGGCGGCAAGATGTGTTATGTAATTATTTGATCTAGTCATAGTTTTTTTATATAACACTGGTGGTAGACAAGCACGCGGCCAACCTAATGGGCAGCGGTTACCGCGGCCTATGCACGTTTGCAACACCAGGGGCGTCACAATCGCGCCGGTCGTCGAATATCACATGCTCAAAAACCTATCATCATCATCATCATCATCATCATCATCAGCCTATTCTAGTCCACTGCTGGACATAGGTCTCCCCTAATGAGCGCTATAGCGCCCTGTCTTCAGCTTGCCGCATCCAGTATCTGCCCGCAGTCTTTCGCAGATCGTTATCCCACCTGGCCGAAGGGCGTCGTCCAAAAACTTATAGCGCTTGCTATAGGTACCTATGCATGTTTTGATTGTTTTTTTTTACGTGTGGAAACCCCCGCAGGCTTCACCCCACCAGTGCCAGCAATGAGGTGGGTATGTCGGAATCGAACCGACTAAAACCACACGATGTCCTTCCCAAGCGCCCATTGCCAGGCACCCCGGGTACGCCCTCGAAAGGGTAACCCCAGGGTGTTTTGATTGATGTACAATAAAGTTTATTTCTATTATATTCAAAGTTTCTCTTTTCTTTTATTGAAACATAACATAACTTCAAGCCTGTATCCCCCAAGGGGTAGGCAAAGGTGTATCGCACGCCCACGATTCGCCAGTTGTGTTAAGGTTCCAATGTAAGCCTATTGCCATTTACCGGACACATTATTAAGCGAGCGATAATTAACATTTATTAATGCACACATAACTACGAAAAGTCAGAGGTGTGCCCGGGGCGACTGGGGATCGAACTTGAGACCTCGTCTCGGTTCTTATATTTTGCGTGTCTTAACAAATTTTTGTTTCTTTCTTTGTTTCAATTTCTACTCATTAGTTCATTTACCCAAATCACCTCAGCATACTCCTATTTAATGTAGTCACTACCTACTTCTTTAAAGCAATTGCCGACCGACCTGCCCAACAAAAGTAATAATTATCATTTTAATAAAACCTTTACAATGAACAAGAGACGAGTATTACAGAGTACATCTAATTATATAGTACTTACTCACTAATTGTATGTGACCTTTTAAACAAAGTTTATACATCAAATAATCATGTTATGAGAATATTACATTATGTCCCTATTAGTTTTGTTGAAATTGGTTAAATTATAGTGTTACTTATAACTACCTCAAATTTTTTGTTATTATATTACCACAATAGTAGATTGTTACACAAGGGTTAAAAGTCAGTCATTTCACCCGAGATATTTCTGGCGCCCATCGAAGTGAGAGCGCCAATAGTTCGAGGGTGACGAAATGGTGACATTCACCCGAGGTAAACACTCTACTTTTCATTTCGACTATGTGAGGAAATTAAAATACTACACACACATTTAATGAAACAGGTATATTGATTATCAGTTGAAATTTAAAGTAAAATTGGAAATAGATTATTAACAACAGCTTTTACCTGTTCTTTAATTTCATCGGGAGTTAAATTAATATCCATTGTAACGATTAATAGTTTTTATGAGGGTTTTGAAATGGAGTTTAAATAAAGTTTAAGGTGACTATGCACTGTGAAAATTAATTAAGTGATGGATGTAATTGAGACTACTACCGGCTAGGGCGAGCAGAGTTAAATAAAAGGTTGATTACAATGTATAGTATGAGATTATAATCGTGAATAGAATGTTACATAAATTTATATCTGGTATTTGAGTAAATGAACCTCAGGGGATGGATTCATAATAAATATTCTGCCGTGGCGTTGTTCGGTCCGTTGTGCAAGATGTTAGTATGCACTTAGCTAGTGGACACGTGGCTGGTGGTGTTGCCGGCGTGCCAGGGTCTCCGCTGGTGTGCCTCGCTACCGCTGTGATGGTGCGAAGCCCGGTGCGAAGACCCTGGAATTAGAAAAGGTGCGGGTCAGTTTGTCACTAGGTAATTACGTCCAAGTGACCCGCTAAAATAGCAGGTGAAGAGAATCTCCCAGCGGCAATGCAGCGTAGCTAAAAGCTATAATAAAAAGGAATATAAATAGGCAGCACAAGCTGGTGCCGCGACCTCTGACCGTAGGGGTCATCGGCCTCGTGGCACTAAATAGGTAGGCTGAAATAGCACACAGTAAAATAAAATATGTTAAGCCATGCATTTTAGCAGGCAATAAGCTGCACCGCTGGAACGTCTTCACCTGTAGAAAGAAGTAGGAAATGTTGATCTCAAAACTTACCCGGAGCCGACAGCAGTTGGCCACGGGGTCAAAGCGACCTTCCTTGGCGAAGGTTCCAAGGAAAGGGACGATATAAGAGCCGTCAGTTGATGACTGGGCTAGTGCTGTCCAATCTCGCTTGCACAACCATAGATATTTAGTAATAACTATCGAAACATACTAAAATATCGATTAATTTACGGATATTGTTTTAATTAGATTTATAAAGAATCCACAACGTTACACCATGTCACTTTAATAACTTTCCGAAACCATTTTTAACCACAATTAACACAAGGTATTTATTTGAGGAGGTCCAGAACAAAAGCCGATAAATCAACTTTGTGTATTTTTACAGGCAATACAAAATAATGATTTACGTAAGAATAATTATGTGGTTTTTTAAACTAATATTACCTCAATTTGGCTTGTAGTAAGGACTTTCAAATAGTTATTACTAAAAAAATCTAGGGTTGGTAGTTTGTTTACAAATTTAGTTTCAAATATGGAATAATCGGGTTTTGGTACGACCATAATGTATTTATCGGGATTTGAGCGGCTATATTATAATTATCGGATTTTGTCCCGGTACGCCCGCAATAATCGATATTTCGATTATTGTAAGCTTTTGTATAATTGGTAGATAAAATTAGTAAAATACATGTTTATTTTTATTTAATCAATATGAAATAGTTTAATTATCAAAAAATTCAATTTTTATACAAAAACATTGCCTGTTTCTTCTTCAATACAGTCGCAGCATAAGTCTTCATTATCAGATTCATGCTCACGATGGCTTTCATTTTGTATTAGATCTCTGTACCACTTAAATTCGTCATCAATCATCACCGAATTGTTTTTTAATTAAATTATGGACGTCATGCTTTTTTGCCGCACTCAGCACTTTAAAATTATTTTTGTTTAAAAGTTCAGTTGGTGCCGTTTGCCTCTTTTTAATAGACATATTCGTTTACGCTCTTCGTCTGATTCATTCCTTAAATTTTTGTAGGTGTTGATCAAATACTTTGTTATTGTTTCTATTCCTCGTACCTATCTTTTTTGTAACTAAGTGTTTCTTCAATACCATTCTCTTTATGTCTTTCAACCCTTCGACTTTCTTGTAATATTCTTCTAATGATTTTACGTCCATTGTTGTCCAGTCTTCCCCTATATTTTTGATTTCACCGTGCTGTCTTTATATTTCGTAATACTCTTCTTTGTAAATAATCACTGACTTTTTTCTTATCTCCCCTTCGACTCCCACAAACACATAGGATCTGCTGGTAGAAAGCTATGGCCGCGAACTGGAAACGTCAGTTGAATTTCTTGTAATTTTTTTCCGGAAATTTATTTGCTAGCCAGAATAATAAGGAGTGCACAATATGAGAGTTTTTATTTTGACCCCCAGCACCCATCACAGAACAACCTGAGTTTAGATATACCAGTCAAGTCCAGCTCGTTTAAATAGTGCAAGAGCGCTGAACCTACATCAACAGAACCTCGGTAACAGTATAAAACACATTTATCGGTAATGGTGCGAACGCGAAAAAATTCTAGAGAATTTGTATAGGATATATCGGTTATTGTTACGAAAATTAAAGAAAACCTTTAAAATTCGTGTATTTGTCGAGTTTTGATCCGGCTGCACATCTTTAGAGCCTTATTTAGTACGTTTTTATCGGGATCTGTTGGGGCTTGAGTGTTCTATATAATGTATGAGTACTACAACTAACAAAAAAAAATATAAAAAGAAATTGGGTACAAAATGGATTTATCGGCTTTTGTTCCGGACCTCCTCATTTATATTGAATCTCGTTTTCCCGCTAATTATTTAGCAAACTTAAATTAATTTTTTTAATTCTGAAAAAAAAAGTGTTATAATTCACGTACATACTGCCAACATTAGAAAAGTTTTGAAAATCGAATCTAATGGTTACATGGTTATCGAGTACCTATCTAGGCGGCCATGTAAAATAAAAAGCGTCATGATATCAAGGCATTATGACGTAACTTATACCCATGAAAATTAAACTTTCCGAACATTAGAAAAGTTTTGAAAATCGAATCTATTGGTTACATGGTAATCGAGTATCTTTTTTTTTTTTTTTTTCGTGCGGAAATCCCCTCGGATACCCCCCCGCCGGCCAGCGGGGGCGGTTATGTCGGGCTCGAACCGACTAAAACCGCACGCCGTCTCGGGTCTGCAGACGCCGGGGTGTAAGGTTGCCCATAGAGCATATCCCTCGCACCCCGACTGACCCTGGGCCATCTCCGGTTTCGAGATGGCCCCCTCGGGTTTGGGAACCACGGTGTCCCCGTCTTGCCCCGGTTTGGGGGAGGGGCGCTAGTCGCCCCACCGTCCCGGCCTGCTTCTGCTGGGGTGACAGGCGGCCTCACCTGCCACCCCCAGGCCTGCGCTCATGGAGGACGGAGGTCGTTAAGCGACCTCCGGCGCCTGAGTCGCCTGCGACGCGAGGCGAGCGTGTTGCGGGCTCGGCGGGCCGGGAGGGTTCTGAACCTCTCCCGGGCGCGCTCCGCCATCTCCTTCGCGAGCATCACATGCTCGCAGAAGGAGGTGGCGGCGGCCCACGCGCTCGCGCTCCGCACCATTGCCGCAATCATGCTGCCGAGCGAGAGGACTCCCACCCCGATGGCTGCCACGAGGTCACGCCTCGGCGCCTCCCACGCCGGGCAGTCCGCCAGCGTGTGCAGCCCTGAGTCCTCGCTCGCGTCACAGTGATGACACTCAGGCGTTGGCTCCTTCCTGATCCGATGCAGGTGGTCCCCGAAGCACCCCTTCCCGGAGATCACCTGCGTCAGTCGGTACGAGAGGCTTCCGTGTCGCCTCTCTAGCCAATCCTCCATGATGGGCCTTACCGCCGCTATAGCGGCGTGCCCTGCGCTTGGTCGCCCAAGTCGTTCCTTCCACTCCACCACGATGGCCTGGCGGAGCTGGGACTGTACGGCCTCGATTTCTCGATGCTCGGGGTTCAGTCCCTGCTCCCGCGCCTCCTTTCGCCACTGGTACAGTTGCGAAAGGACTCTCGCCTCCAGGTCCCATGGCGGAGTTCCGGCAAGGAGACTCGCCGCCTCGAAGGAGATCGTGCGGTATCCGCGGATGACCCTGATGGCCATCACTCGCTGCGGAGCGCGCAGCATCCGCACACTTCCGGCCTTCAGGGCCTCCGCCCATATTGGGCACCCATACAGGGCCATGGACCGCACGATCCCCGCGTAGAGTCTCCTTCAGGAGTCATCGGGCCCCTTCATGTTGGGCAGCAGCCGCGCCAGAGCGAGAGCTGTGCCCTTCAGTTTGGGGGCCAGACTTCGGATGTGCTCTCCGAAGTCCCATCGGCCGTCGAGCACGAGCCCCAAATATTTCATTTGGGGCTTGATGCCGATGCGATTACCTCCCACGATGAGACTGGATCCCTCAGGTGGCTTGCTCCGAGGCCCATGAAAGAACAGGGCCTCGGTTTTATGCAGAGCCTCCTCGAGACCCAGCCGCCGGATCCGCTCCACGACTTGGGCAACCGCGGTCGTGGCCTTCAGTTTCGCTTCGCGGTATGTCGCTCCGCACGCCGTCACGAGCGTGTCGTCCGCGTAACACGTGACGGCGGCACCGTCTGCGAGCTCACCGCGAAGCACCCAGTCGTATCCGATGTTCCACAGGAGCGGCCCCAGGACCGATCCCTGCGGAACACCGCACGACATCTCACGCCGGCCGAGACCGGTCACGGTTGGGTAGAAGACGGCTCTCTCCGTCAAATACGCCCCGACTATGCGGCGGAGGTAGAGAGGCATTTCGTGATACACGAGCGCCTCCCTAATGCAACTCCAGGGCAAGGTGTTGAACGCGTTGGCGATGTCCAGGGACACCGCCAACATCACCTCACCCCGGGCTACTGCATCCTCCGCCAGAGCCCTCACGCGCATGATGGCATCCACGGTGGAGCGCCTCTGGCGGAAGCCATATTGGCCATCCGCCAGGTCCGGCCCCACTCTTGAAAGGTGCTCGACGAGGCGCTTCGCAATTACTCTTTCAAAGAGCTTGCACACCTCGTCGAGCAACACTATGGGCCGGTAGGCGGACGGTGAGTCCGCCGGGCGCCCCTCCTTTCGGATGAGGACCAGTTTCCCCGTCTTCCACAATTTCGGAAACTGGCCCCGCTCCAAACATGCGCTGAGAAGCCCTCTCAGTCGGGGCTCGAGAGCGTCGTCGACTAGAGCTAGGACCCACGCTCGGCCTGGAATGCCGTCGGGTCCCGGGGCGGTGCGTTTGGCTCTCAGCCTTCTCACCGCCAGCTCTAGTTCTACCCAAGTGACCTCGGGCACGTCGTCGTCATCCACGTCGGGCACCATTGGCAACCGAGGCGGAGTCATCTGCGGTGGAACATGTTCCACCGCCCGCGCTGGGAACAGGGAGCTAACAACTCCTCCGAGCAGCTCCGGCTGGAGACACTGGGTCAACGGCGGGGCCTTGGGGCGCAGTTTTCCCCTTACCATTAGGTAGGGCCGCCCCCAAGGGTCCCGCTCCAGCGTCTCCAGCAGTTCGCAGCGGGCCTCCTTTTTGGCCCGCCTTATCTCTGCTCGGAGGGCACCTCTGGCCTCCCTGTATCCCTCGTACAACTCCGCCTCTCGGGCCTCCGCATCTGCGGGGCGGCGACGCCTCTTACGGAATCGGGCCCACCGGCGGTGCGTGATCACGCAGACCCGTCTGAGCCTCGCGATCTCCGACGACCACCAGTAGACCTGACCCCTCGGATTATAGGGCGGAGCCCTAGGCATCGCCGCGTCGCAGACACGGGTCATGGCCTCCCGGAACCACTCCGCCTCATCGTCTACGTTGACAGGCCTGTCCGGCGCAGAGGCCCAGGCCTGTACGATGGCGGCTTCCAGGAGGAGCTCCCGATCTAGTCGCTTAAGTGTTCAACGTGGCTCGGGTGGAGCCGGTGTGGCCGGCGCATCGCTCGCGGGGGCGGAGACGTCAAACCGAATATATCGGTGATCCGAACTTGTCTCCTCCCCCAAAACGACACGCCAGCTCTGAACACGTCGCGTCAACGAGGGACTCGCGAACGAGATGTCCACGATTGAACTGGCCCTCGAGGTCACGAACGTGTTCACGGCTCCCCGATTTAGGAGGTCTAGGCCGAGTCCTTCGGCCCATTCCTCCAGTGCCCTGCCTCTATCCCCCGCCGGGCCCCTATCGTGACGGGAACCCCACGCCAACGACCAGGCGTTGAAGTCCCCGAGCACAAGGACCGGGCGGGGGTGGCAGGCATTGACGACGACTGCCAGCTGACGGAGCCATTGCTCATACGAGTCATCAGCTATGTCTCGGCTCGGCGTGAAGTAAGCAGCCACGACCGCTATGTCGCCAACCGCCGCCGCCACGCAGCCGGGTCCCCTTGCAACGACGGCAAGAGGGGGGCTGCCGGCGGCAGGGTTGTGCACCAGTGCCGCCGACCCATCCAGCGCGGTTTCCCAGGCAGGCCCGAGGAACCGGTAGGTGTATGGGTCGGCGACAGCGGTGACATTTATGGCCCACTGTGCCATGCTCTGGAGCAGAAGGTCCTGAGCATGGGCACCGTGGCCAACATTCACCTGCAAGATGCGGAGTTGAGGATCCATTATGGAACCCCCATCTCCGCATCCCGCTGTGAACTGGAGGCGGAAGGCCGGCCTCCCGGCTTCGGCTCCCCTCCGGCGCAGGCTTTGCTTCCAACCCTGTGGTCGGCCGGCTTGCCTCCCGCTGCACACCTAAAACAGTGCAGCGGGGCGTCGCACGTGCCGGCCTTGTGACCGGGTTGGCCACAGCGGAAGCAACGGTCACCCGCCGTCACTTCCGCCGTGCAGTGCACCCCCACATGGCCAACCGACAGGCACCTAAAGCACCTAGCCGGTCGGGCCTGCAGGAGCCGTACCTGCGCCCTCAGGAAGCCTCCTACCAGGAGGCTCCGCCCGTCAGTGACCTTTTGGGCCGCCGCGATAGGGCAGCCGACAACTGCTGCCCCCTGTCCACCGCGGCCGAAGCGTATAGCTCCGGCCTTCACTGTGTCCGGGGAGCAGTCCCCGGCCTCCGCCACGGCGAGCCTAAGCTCCTCAGCCGTGACGGAGTCGTCCAGGCCCGTGATGCGCACTTCTGCGCATTTAATGGGCCTGGACACCCGGACGTCGGCTGCATCTAGCGACTCCCTCAGCCTAGCCGCTAGGGCGTCAGCCTTGGGGCCACTGGCGGCGCCGGGGACCTCAAGAAGCCGGGCTCCCGTCCGTGTGCTGTTGCACCGGACGCCCGGGATCTCGAGGGCCTTGAGGTCGACGTTGGCCTTTACTTTGGCCAACACCTCGGCATACCCCATGCCTCTCGACGCTGCCTCCGCCGTCAAAGTGACGACGACGGCAGTTGTTCGGGGGGCACGGAGCTTCCCCGGCGCTGCCTTCGCGGCGGCCGCGGCCCTCCTGGCCTTTTTGGCGGCCTTCTTGGCGGCCTTCCGCCTGCTTTTATTGGCTCCAGCCACCTCCCAGCCCCCTTCCAATGGGGTGGAGGTAGCCGGAACCACGGCTGGGGCTGGGGCTGGGGCCAGGGCTGGGGACGTCTTCCCCTTGCCCTTCCCCTTGCCTTTGCCCTTCCCCTTACCCTGAGCGGGAGGGGGCTGAGGAGCCGGCCCCGGCAGGGTCGCACCCGCACCCGCAGCCGGGCGGGTGGGGCCCCTCTGGGCTACAGCCGCGTAGCCGGCCGCTGGTGGCGCCAGAGGCGGACGGCGGATGGAGTCCATTAGGGCCTCCATCCGACACATCATCCTCTCCTCCAGCGCCTCCATATAGGGGAGCCAGGACTCCGCCGGCGGTACCCTTGGCTGCGCCGGCCGCACCGACTGTGCCGGCTGCTGCACCGGTTGTTCTGGCTGCGCCGACTGCCTCGCCAACGAGCGAGTCACGCGCGCCGTCTCCGCCGGTTGCACCCGCTGCGCCGGTTGAGCCGGGTTCGCCATTGCCCTCTTGAGCTCCTCGACGGCTGCAGCTAGTCGAGCCGTCTCCCGACGAGACTCGGCCAGCTGCGCCGCCAGGCCCTCATTTTCGGAGGCGATGTCGAGCACAATGCGCAACATCGCCTCCTGATCAGGGTTTGGGGACCCCTGGAACGACGCGGTCACCCTCTGGAGTCTCTCCAAGAGCGACCGCGTCCTCCCGCACGGCTCCGACACTGCTGCTAGCTAGCTAGCTAGCTGGTGACATTTCCGCGGCCCTCCCAAGAGCCGAAGGGGCTCGGGTGGCCTGCACAACCCTCGCTCCACCTCGCGCCCCTCGGCGGCCAGCAGCCACTTTGGGCGCCGGCTTTGACACCTCGTCACTGCTGGAGGAGGTCGTCCCGGTGACGGTATAGTCCTCATCCGACACGCTCTCCCCCAGCCGGGCCTTTGTACGCCGTCTCCGCTTACGGGTCTGCTTAAGACCGAGACCCGCCGGGCTGCTCGCCCTACTTCTCTCGTTGGCCGCCGTTGACGCCGCGGACCCTGTGTCCGCGTCCGTTTCCCCGCCAAATGGGAGCGGAGTAGCGGGTCTGGGGAAGGCGGCTTTCGCTGACCGCGTGCGAGTCCGTGGCCTCACCTCTTCACCCTCCACTACTATCACTCCTTCATGTCCGTTTTTAGTGCCTATGTCGTTGTTGGTAAATCCGTCCGGTTTATCTGTTATTTTAGTTTTTGAGTTGTCCATATCATGACCCACGAGTATGGGGGAAAGGTGGTCCATCCAGGCGGAGCCCCCTGCACCTGGATAAGCCTATATACTATGGAGGTTGGCTGGTATCCATAGGTGTTTACGACTTTGCTGTCAGGTGTTATAGACTTTTCCTTGTCGTGGGCCAGCCAATAAAGGCAAGCCCTCCGGTCAGCAAGATCACAGCGTACCCTTCTGTAGCCACCAGTCAGGTCGTTGCTGATCACCTACCGATTACGGAACGCGAGAGGATGGCTAGTCCTATCTCACCGGCGGCGGCACAAGTGCCCGTCGGCCCCTGCGTTAGCAGTGGGCCAACCCGCCCTTGGATCCCACAGGACCCTATGGTGGCCTCAGCCACTAACACCATCGCTCATCCTGTCTCCTCTTAAAGCAGAGGAGTACGGAGAGCGATGTGTTCCCGCCACGTTGGGTATTAGCCGACGATCAATGCCAACCCCATGAAGGGGAAGCCATTGACCGCCGCCCAGGGTGTACCGGCCGCTCCGATTCCGTTCCCCCCGGACTGCAGCGGGATCGGAATCGGAACGACACTCGAGGAGGTTACCCAACACACACCCCAAATCGGTAATCGAGTACCTATCTAGGCGGCCATGTAAAATAAAAAACGTCATGATATCAAGGCATTATGACGTAACTTATACGCATGAAAATTAAACTTTCCGAACAGGAGAGATGAAAAATATTTTTCTTTATTAGTGGAATATTAGTAACCTCAATTATTAGTATTCCTGCTAACCCTTCCAGTTAAGCTATATTGTTTGAGTTAGGTTAGGAATGGGTTCACTTGGATCAGGGAGGAAGATCCCCTTGCTGATCCGATCCACCGCCGGTGAATTGTGTGGGTGCGGGTATCAGGGACGGGGTTAGGTTAGATGCCTGATGCCTGGACTTCGCCTAATTTAGAGCTTTTTTCTGCTTTTTGGGGGTCGCCATGGAAGTATTTTTGTATAGTTTCAAGCCCCCCCTGGCGCAGAGTATGGCACACCGCAGGGGTTTTAGAGTGTGAGAGCCACATGACCCCCCCCCCCCCCCCCCGCGTCGCGCGGTATGCTGTAAGACATTTCCCCTGACTAAACAAAAAAAAAGGAGTGGGTTCACTTTGGTGGTGTGTTGTGCAGAATTCGAGTCTTAGACCTCTCGATCGTAAAGCTGACTCCTTAACCACTAAGCTACCGACGCTAGACAACCCCGGTTTCATATCATCATCATCGCAGCTTTAGTCCCAGTGATGATTTACTTGAAAAGAAATCAAAAGCAGAAGGAATGTAGTCGGTTCAAGCCCGATATAACCGCCCCCGCTGGCCGGCGGGCGGGTATCCGAAGGGATTTCCGCACGAAAAAAAAAAAGATATTTTGGGATTTTTCTGCGAAGAGTCTATATGTTAGGGAAACGCTCCCGAAAACGAAGACTGGCGATAGTACTGAAGGAAAAAAATCTTTAAAGCGATAATTGTTGCGATTATTTATTAAATTTTTATTTTTTGTTATTTTTTTATCTTCATTTTTCACGTTCCATCGTGTTAGTATAGCTAATTGAAGTAATAATTTCATAAAAAAAGCATTACATGAATGCTGCAATGAATATCAGTATAACGTCGCCGGTCGTTGACCCCGCGCGCCGCCTGAGTCAACGACCGATTTCAAGCAGCTGTACTAACACGATGGAACGTAAAAAATGCAAATTAAAAATTCATAAAAAATTATACAAAGTTTTTTAAGCCGTACCGCAAAAAAATATCGCTCAAAACTTTTTTTATCTTCAGTACTATCACCTGTATTCGTTTTCGGGGGCGTTTCCCTAACACCCGGTAAATAGCTACATTAGGGAAGACGGTCTATAAAAACTTATAACATATTTCAGTATGCTAAAATCACAACAATTTAACACAAGCAGTTGAAGTCCACAATTACTACTATTGATAGAACAGCACCAATTCCCTCTTGTCCACAGCTTAATCGATTATCGTCATATTTCCGGTGCAGGCGTTATTCGGCCGAATCCATACAAGCTTAATCACACGCGTTTGTATAACGGAGTGACGCGATTACAGACAAATGCGTGCAAACGCATGCAATCCCGTGCGGACGTGCACGCAATCAAATGTTAATTGTTCTCGTGTACGATATGATTACAGTGTAGGATTATTGTGTAATCCTCGGAATAGAGGAACACTATACAACTAGACTACCCGTGATTGCATTCGATTGTATATTTCTGTAATGTAATTTTGACGTGACAACGTCTTATAAATCAATGGAGCCGGCTGCACGCACGAAAAAACATGCGGCGTTACCGACGTATGCGGCGTTACCACATGACGTATGCGGCGTAACCTCGCGTTCTTATGACGTTGTCACGTTCAACTATCGTCAGTACAGACAACCGATTTTTAACATAACTTCAACCTCTATCCTGTATCCTCGAAGAGGAAGCCAGAAGTGTTACCCACGATTCGCCAGTTATGTTAAGGTCCCAATGTAATTGGGGGCGAGCCAATTGCGATCTACCGGGCACATTATTAAGCCAGCGATAATTAACATGTATTAATGCACACAACTACGAAAAGAGGAGGTGTGTGCCCGGGGCGACTGGGTATCGAACTCGAGACCTCGTCTCAGCAGTCCGTTACGTACACCACTGGGCTATCGCCGCTTTTAATTGTAATTTTTAATGTATTATATTTCTGTAATGTGTGTAATCAAATGGTTTACCTAATGAGTGCGATAGTCTGAACGAATTCGCAAAAAAGAAGGGTTTAGAATCGTTCATTCATTATCCAAGTTTTTTTTTTAATAACTATTTCCAATGTATACACACACTTAATTTACAATTTTATAATAGTATAGATAGATATTGGCCAACTTTACACCCCGGCGTCTGAAGACCCGAGATGGCGTGCGGTTTTAGTCGGTTCAAGCCCGACATATCCGCCCCCGCTGGCCGGCGGGGGGGGGGGGGTATCCGAAGGGATTTCCGTACGAAAAAAATAAAAAAACATACGTCAATATGACTTCACCTAATGTTAAGAAGCAATAAGTGAAGTTTAAAGAACAGAGGCCGCCATTATAGACGACAACAATGATAAGTCTGAAAGGGTGTCCTCGATAGATGCATTTTCACGCTCCGCTTAACAGACCCGCAATTGTACGAAGACAGAAACAGTAGGCCTACCATGAAACGTACATCCGCAATTGCCGGATTGAAATTTCGGGCAATAGGTACCATGAAACGCGGGGTGCTTGGTTGGGGACCTCCACGCGGTGCACCCTGGGCAACGGAGACGGCAGCGCCTCTCTTCAAGGGCGGGAGAGACGCTGCCGCCTACGGCCAACTCCGACCGCGGCGAGGACAGCCCTGTTGAGGGCAGTACGGAAGCTTTCCACGTGTCCCTCTGATTAGCAGATGGCACAGTGGAGAGCAAGTAAGGGGGCCATCTCGGAGCTGGCCCAGGGTCAGTCGGGGTGCGAGGGATATGCTCTATGGGTAACCTTACACCCCGGCGTCTTAAGACCCGAGACGGCGTGCGGTTTTAGTTGGTTCGCTCTCCAGCGGGAGCGGCATCCGAAGGGATTTCCGCACGAAAAAAAAAAAAACAAAGGTACCATGAAACGCACTTATCCCGCAATCGGGCCCGAAGGTGGCACGTGACAGTTGAACTCTATCATGAAAAGACTCGAAACCGCAATATACGGAAATTTAAGAAAACGCAAAAAAAATATTACATTAAAACAAGAAAAAGGAAAACAACAAAAAGGTCGAAAGATTATCGCAATCCAATACAAGAGAATGTACTTTTTAATATGTTTGTTTTTAATATGAATTTAATTGAAATATATTCTTAACGAAAACCCGAATCACTTCCGAACATACTTTATGGTCGCGACCGAAGAACGAAACCCAAAGTGACTTGATGGTACTTAAATAACACTTCTTTCGTTCGTGTTTCGTTCGGGCCCGCAATTGCGAATGTACGTTTCATGGTAGGCTTACAGGTATATTGGTATAGAGTACTAAGTACTTTTTTTACGTGTGGCAACCCCCACGGGCGTCATCCCACCGGTGCCAGCGGTGAGGCGGATATGTTGGAATCGAACCGACTGTGTGAAGAAACCACACGGTGTCCTTCCCAAGCGTCCATTGCCGGGTACCCGGGTACGCCCTCGAAAGGATATCCCCAGGGTTTCCAGCGGACTTCGTACTAGCAATTTAGCATAGCTGGAGGGGTTAGGGAGAATATTAGTAATGTCGGTTACTAATATTAAAAAAAAAAGAAAGTCAATGGAAATAGAACGATATATTTATAAATACACATTCTATTAGATATTCTACTATTGCGGTTCGTTGTTCAACTTTTTCAGAATATGATATTTAGTTTGAAATGTTAAAAAAAGCGGCCAAGTGCGAGTCGGACTCGCCCATTAAGGGTTCCGTAGCAGCAAGTAACATAATAATGTTTTTTTTTTAAATTTTATATTTGAGTTGATTGAATGAAAGGTAATTTGCAGTTTACGATTTATGTTATGACGTATTAAAAAAAAACTACTTTCTAGATCTCGTTCAAACCAATTATCGTTGGAAGTTTACATGGTAATGTACATCTTATATTTTTTTTAGTTTAAACATTACCTTATTTTAGAAGTTACAGGGGGGGGGGGGGACACGCATTTTACCACTTTGGAAGTGTCTCTCGCGCAACTTATTCAGTTTAGACAAAAATGATATTAGAAACCTCAATATCATTTTTGAAGACCTATCCATAGATACCACACATGTTTGGGTTTGATGGAAAAAAAAATTTTGAGTTTCAGATCTAAGTATGGGGACCTATTCTATTTTGTATGAAAATCTTAATGCGGTTCACAGAATACATCTACTTACCGAGTTTCAACAGCATAGATCTTATAGTTTAGGAAAAAAGTGGCTGTGACATACGGACAAACAGACAGACAGACATGATGAATCTATAAGGGTTCCGTTTTTTGCCATTTGGTAACGGAACCCAAAAAAAAGAGCATTGCTCCATAGAGATTCAAACTTGATTCTGATATCAATTCATGATCTATTCTTTGATACTGAAACAAGTTTCGCAAACGCGATCGTCCGTATCTACAACTACTTTGTCTATCAAAGGTGTATTTATTCTAACATATTCCCGGAATTTATTGATAGAATACTTGCTAACTCAGGGGACAAAGTAACCCTTTTGTAAGCTTTTTTAGGGACGTCTCTATACTTGTATACCTTCTTATCGCCATCTTTCTTTTATATCGCGCTGCGTAATAGCCAGCTTTTGATTTGGCACTAATAATAAATAAATATTCTACGACATTCTACACAGCGCTCTTTAGACCCAAAGTAAGCATAGTTTTCCTAGCTTGAGTTATATCTCAGTTATATCCTTTTTTTTTGTAAATTCGTTCATATTATACATAGAAACACTCAGACCAATGCAAATAGACATATTCATGCATACAAATATTAACACTAGGCCGTCGTAGATCGCCAAGATCGCCTTGTTACGGTTTTGTAATTTTATTCGTGTCGAGACGCGCGGTTTTAGTGATTCGACTTCACTCCACTCTAGTCCAGTTCCACTCTATTCTATTCTAAATTTGAATCACGTGATTGAGTCTTCGTCAGCCACCTTCAACGGGCTGACTTTTAATACGCCAAGTCGCTAAACGTAGAGTGATTCTTGTTTATTTATGCTGAGATATGACCTTGTTCGGAATCGCACAGTGATATTGTTAGATTTTAAGATATTTATTTATTACCTGTGTACTATGTCACTGTATGTTCATTGTGCGTGTCCGAAATTGAATGTGTTTCTTTCTTTCTTTAATATAACTTTCGGCCTAGCCATTTGACTGGATGCAGCTTTCAATGAACGGACTGAGCGTCCAATTAACTGACAAATTACACCAGTTGGCTGCGATATATACAGAACTCAAATACACTAATCATTGTAATCCATTTGTATAGTATTTGTATAGTATTTGTATTTGTATTTGTACGCGGCATATTTTGTTATATTTTGTTGGCTCGCTCTAACAAAATATGCCGCGTACGATTTGTCGCTATTAGTGGGTCACCGTGTTCCATCCGCTAAAAAAGGTTTGATAACATTTTTAATCAACAGTTGAATTTCAAATTATTATCGACATTTTATTAATTATGCATAAACCTAAGCTAGAGACACTGCAATTGTTCTGTTCTCCTGGCTGCATGGCTAAACCATAACGGCCATCCATATATCTGTCAAACTAAGTAAGACAAACTAACCCGCCATGACACATAGGCATATAGGCTTAAACTGGACATCCTTCAGAATAAATTGTGCCGTAAAATTGAAACTGGAAGTCGCCTTAGGAATTTGAGAGTGGCCTCAATCCCCTAGATGGCGTGGAATCTGTGCGATTGGGTGCGGAATTATTGATGTCTCTCCCTGTGCCATCGCACCTGATATACTTCGTACTGGCGAAGTTTTTTATGCTTTGTTTTATAGCACTATTCGGTGATAGGCATTCGATGGGTCGAGATTTTTTCACGTTCTTTTACACTGTTAGAAGGATGCCGTTTGCATATTTCGACTGCGGCAACGAACAGTATCGATACTGAAAATTTTAATTTTTTCTTTTATTGTACCATTAGGGCTAGAATATATCAATCTTTAAGTAGACAAAGTATTTTTTCAAAATAATAATTCTAATGTACATTTTTAAAATGAATAAAATTGATACTACATGGTGTGAACAAAGAACACAACCGAAACCGGCAGTTTCAACAATGTTCTCGTATAGCGAGGACCGCTCCCCCCTCGTAACTACCCGAACCGTCAGTGTTCGCCGCTATGTAAAAAAAAGGAAGGCGTGTTTGATATCGCTCGATTTTGTTTTGTTTTGGTAATTTTAACACTTAGTTTACGATATTATGAATAGCAGAGGAAGGCTTATATTGAATTTGGTCACTGAGAGTAGACCAACGAATAAATATCCACCTAACGAAAAAATCGAAGATGTTCCCGGTAAGTGCTCTTAACTATTTAACTCAATTTATATTAAATATTTGTGCTTTATAAGAACAGGAAAGTAATTTACGATTTTAATTATGTGAATATGTTGATTTAATCTTGTTTTTCTTTTGATCATGTGTTTAAATTGTAGGTTAACCAATAAAACTATTGAAAGTGGTAGTTTCGATAGTATTTCAAGTTCGTAAATTTTCAAAGAGTATCGAACGTGGTAGTTTCGATAGTATTTCAAGTTCGTTAATTTTCAAAGAGTATCGAAGGTGGTAGTTTCGATAGTATTTCAAGTTCGTAAATTTTCAAAGAGTATCGAAGGTGGTAATTTCGATAGTATTTCAAGTTCGTTAATTTTCAAAGAGTATCGAAGTTGGTAGTTTCGAGAATATTACAAGTCTATTTACAATTTAAGAACAATCGAATGAGACATTTTCGATAGGTACCTAATAAAAGATAGGTATATCGAAACTACCAGTTACAATGCCGCCCCGATCTGTATTCCTAGTTGATTAACAGATTCGATGTTTTTATAATCGTGACAATTTTTCTTAAGGCTTTCACGGCCGGCGTTGCAGGTAGAATATACTGCTTCCGGGCTGTTTGCGACTGTCGCACCGAGTTCGCCGCCGAGGAAGGTTCTCCGCACTCGACGGCGTCCCGACGTGTACCACTGAAGATGTCGACCGCAGTGATCGACGAAACGTCTGGAACACAAGTTTCCGATGGACCACGGCCAAACAGCCCGGAAGCAGTATATTCTACGTGACAATTTTTATTTACAACGTTTTTAACAACAGCATTAATAACTGTTTAGGTATTAAGGATATTTAAAACCAAAATAACAATTAATTTAATGTTATTTTTAATAGGAAATACTAACAAAACATGTTTTATTATTATGTTTCAGTATCTCCAGTGCACTCACACAATACACTGAAGAAGAATGGACTTTTTGGAGAATAATGTATCCTTGGACGATGACTTTTTTCCCGCCCCAACAAAAGATGGTGACAAGACGTTTAGCGATTAGGTACCTGGAAAATGATTCCCAGAACGTTATATTGGATAGTAATGAAGGTACGCCAATGCTATCACCATCTTCCAGACAAGATTATTTTGAATTTGAACCACTACCAACTGAAGACTCCAACAACACCCTAAGTAACAAATCTATTGACAGTTTAGTTTCTTCGGTGCAAGTCTATGGTAGTCAAATTCCATCAATATCTCGTACTGAGGACCCTATAATGAATATCCCCAGCGTAAATTCCTTAATTTCATCGTCCGACTATGTAAACCCTGATACCCCCAATTCTACTGTATCAACCACGAAGAAACGTAAAAGTACATACAAAACTGATCCTGGGAGAAAACGTAAACGCCATGTTAGTGACTGGGTGGATGTGCGAAGAAAACGACTAGCGAACTCCGGAAAAGAGTATATTTCCAAACCGAGCCGTTTCTCAAAAAGCCTTGAACACGCCATGCGCTTTAACCTGCAAATTAAAATGCTCCGAAAATTTTACAGAAGTAATTAGAAAAAACATTTTTGCCCAGTATTGGCAACTATGTGACCACAGCAAGCAGTGGGAGTTCATAAATAAATTTACAAAAAAACTTCACAAGAATAGAAACACAACTGAAGGTCCGTCGACATGAAATTTTACCACCAAGTACTATTTACCTTTGCCTACGACTGATTTAAACTATGAAGTTCAGCAAGTATGTTTGAAGATGTTTTGTAGTACCCTATCTATTACAGACCAATTAATCCGTACTGCACACAATAAGTTAGACTCTTGTAGTATAACAACCCAAGATAACCGAGGAAAGCACCCAAACCATGTAAAAAAGATAAATGATGAGACAATTAAAAGTGTTTGCGACCGCGTAAACTCTTTCCAACCTATTGAATCCTATTACACGAGAAAAACACCACTAAATTATACTTAGATAACTCATTAAGCTTTAATAAAATGTTTTTTTGTACAAAGATTGGAAAAATCTAGAGACTTATAATAGTAAAGCAACAACTGAGAGACAATACCGGAACATAGTAAATGACCACATGAATATTGCGTTTTTATGCCGATAAAAGACCTGTATGATGTGTCATACCTTTTTCAATCAAGAAAATCCTTCTGAAGATCAAGTATTGGTACATGATAAACATATCTAAAATAAGGAAACTGCACGTAAATATAAAACTAACGATAAGGAAATAGCGATCCAAAGTGGTTCAAAAGTAGTATGCGCAACATACGATTTTCAAAAAATACTTAACTGCCCTTCTGGAGATGTGTTGATTTCTTATTATAAGCGGAAACTGTCACGCATGCAATTTACTATTTTCTATGCTGGAATTAAAGAAGCTTCTTGTTATTTATGGCCACAAAATATTGGTAAAAGGGGTGCCAATGAAGTAGGCAGCTGCTTGTTAAATTTTATTGAAAATTGAAAATGGGGCAGAAGGTATAAGGTTTTGGTCGGACAACTGTACTGGCCAAAATAGAAATAGAGTTGTATACAGTCTTCAAATATAAAGATTTAATGCACCTTTGTGAAGCAGGTCAAATTCCGAAGCAATATCACGCTTTTTTCAAGAATCTTAAGAAAGATGATACAAATAATGTTTCTGGGAGTGATGAAGACGATTAAGTGATATTATTTTACAAAAAAAAAATCTGATTTGATCTCTTAATTAATAATCTGTGATGGAGGTTAAGTAGAAAGTCCTAACTATAATAAGTTAAATTAACATAAATATTAAATACATCTCGGTAGAATAGCATACATAGGTGCCTCAGCCTTGGTAGGTGATGTTGGTAGGTATGTGTCCTGTAACAGATAATATTACAATATACAATTTAAATTTAAATAATACTAATATTACTTAAATTTAAATTGTATATTGTAATATTTATAAAAGTTACTCTAAGAGTAACTTTTAAATCTAAATTATTTTAATACTTTACAATTTTACAAAATATTCTGATTTGATCTGAATAAATGAATAAAAGTTAAGTGATCCTGACTATGATTAAAGTTTAATCTGTGATTATAGTAATTAAAGTAAAGTAAAAAGTGCAAATTCTTATAGATTTAGTTAAAGCTTGTAGTTGATAGTGTGGTGGGCATAGTATTTTTTGTTTTGTTTGTTTTTCTTCTAAAGATTTATTATTTTGATAATAATACCTAACTATATAACACCAAAAATATGTAACATTTTTGACTAGCTAAAACTGTTAATATTTAGGTTCACAAGGCAGAATAAGACTTTATTTAGTTTTGGTTACTTGATTGTTTGATGTGAAATACATTAGACTGAAGTTTGAATTTAAAACCTATCCCTAAGTAACTCTGTTAATATATTATCCGAAACAAATTTTTCATTAAAATAGTTGAGCAATTTCTAGTTTTCTTTGTGGTGCTTGTAGAAAAATGAATATAATATAAAAGATTCGATTTTTATTTTTATTTTAAGGACCTAAAATACTATTGAAACGACCACTTTCGATATGTATTAATACTGGATATACCTAAAACACTATCGAAACTACCAGTTTCGATATTTATTAGAATTTTCTAGACCTAAAATACTATCGAAACTACCACTTTCGATCAAATCTCATTTTTCACCAACAAAGTAAATTATCGAATGTGAAATATCTAGAAAATTACATTAAATAATAAAATCATCCCTAGGTTAAAGGAGAACACGTAAAATTTATTAATAAATTCAAGTACTATTTTCAAGATATCATTAATACAAACAATTTAAAGTCAATTTCTATCTTTCAACTGCTCTCCTGTAAAGTACATGTTTTGCAGTTCCGATACTGTTCGTAGTCACAGTCGATTTGTGTATCTAGATTTGATTTTTGATGAGAGATATCTGGAAGCGCAGTTAATTGGCAGGTAGTCGCCGTCGCTGTTCGGACAGCGATGGCGATTTCTGATTCGCGGTACCGTTTCAAAATCTGGGCAGCTTGGAATCTCTTCAGATTCTATAGTACCATAGAATAGTTGTTGTTCTGATCAGATTGCATTGTTTCCTTGTAACTGAATTGAAGTCGACGATCGCCACCTATCGAATAAAAGATACAAGAAGTGTATTCTAGGATATTAGACTGTACTATCTTGAATTTCGTACTGCGCACTGCCAGATGCACAGAACACACACATACCCTCACATACACACACTCGCACACACAACCTCACATACACCCTCACGCACACATACACACGTATACACTCACACACACACACGCACACACACACACACACACGCGCGCGCGCGCACGCACCCTCGCACGCACGCACACACCATGTATTATTTCTCGATTGCTTGAACACTAAGGAAATGTATAGGAGACAACCACTATAATTATACTATAAACACCAGTGTGAATATAACAGAAACTAGGTAGGTATTTTGAATTTATAAACTATGTTTAATTTTTAATAGCAAAATTCAAAACCCTTTTACCTGAATAACAAAACAACAAGTCCTAACGAGAGTATACTTTTGTCCTTATATTCAAAAGCGAAGCGCTTGGACGAGGAACTGAAAATAAATAATTTTAACAGCGACAAACTGAATACAAATTGAAATGCTCTAAACGTTGTCTTAATTAATTTTGAAAAGACATGCCTTTGCTAACTTTTGGTTGACTATTTGGTTTTTTATTAAGAAATTCTCGGTAGCAGCATGGGGTATATAAAAATGCCTGGTTGAGGGTAATAGGAATCACCAGAGTAAATAAATAATGCATAAATTACTACGACATTCTACACAGCGCTAAGTAAGCATAGTTTAACTAGCTTGTGTTATGGGTTCTAGAATGCGGATAAACATACTTATATACTTTTTTATTGTAAATACACATATTATACATAGAAACACCTGGACCAATGTAAATAGACATATTCATGCAACAAATATATGCACAGAGCGGGAATCGAACCCGCGCACCCTGTCGTAGCAGTCGAAGGCACTACCGCTAACCGCTACGCCACAGGCCGTCAAAGAGTAGATAGAAATTCACGCGTTGCTCCCTATGACGTATTTACGAAACCATATTGCCCTTACATTATTTATGCGAATTGAAAATATCAGGAGAGAAAAACGCAGCTGTGTTATATTAAATCACAATGTGTAAGGTAAGGTAAGACCACATATTCAGTCCGTCAAAATTGATTGCACCCCACTGGTGGTAAGAAGCTAGGGTGATATCCAGAAAATGCGAGCCAGCTATCCAGATGCTGTTGTTCACTATAGTTAGCTAATCGATATTCGATTTCTGAACGCAACCTTTTGACGCCAGATTGACAGCTGAACCGGGGCAGAATCTATCTGTCACTAGTTGTGAAGGTTTTTTTTAAATTAATTAGTATTGTGTACATCTTATTGTAATATCGCGTACCATAATTGAAATTCAAGTGATTTCCTATACATTGAGGCTTTGTGTCACCGCCGGAGCCCGAACTCCTTTCCCATCCCCTCCCAAACTCCTTTCCCATCCCGTTTCCTTTACAGGGTCGGCTGCGCGAGTGTGACGCCACTGGTGTTTCACACGTCCATAGGCTGTGGTAACCGCTTCCCATCAGACCGTGTCCTTGTCTGCCACCTTGGTGGTTTAAAGAAAAAATATAAAAATTGTTGATTATAAAATAAGGCTTTGTCACGGAAGCCCTAGTAGCTATCCTCTTGTAAGTTACCTTGAAGAGAAGACCATTCTGCTAATCATACCTCTTCAAGGTGACTTGCGATAGCCTACAGCTGTCGATCCTAAAATGATGGTCCCTACCTTGACGGCCTAGACAGATAGCTTTTCACGCCCTGACGGCCTAGACAGATAGCTTTTCACGCCCTGTTTAAAGAACTTGGAATTGTAAGAAGAGGTCTGCGCACACATGTGCGGGCCTATGTATCTATTTCGTCGTGCGGTTTTAGTCGATTCAAGTCCGTTATAACCATCCCCGCTGGCCGGCGGTGGGGGTATCCGAAGGTAAGAATTTTTTTATTTTTATTTTGAAAAAAGCGTAGCATTCGACTTTCGATAGTAGTGTCAGATATCTTTTTTTTTCGTGCGGAAATCCACCCGGATACGGTCCCCTCGCCGGCCAGCGGAGGCGGTTATGTCGGGCTTGAACCGACTAAAACCGCACGCCGTCTCGGGTCTTCAGACGCCGGGGTGTAAGGTTGCCCATAAAGCATATCCCTCGCACCCGACTGACCCTGCGCCATCTCCGGTTTCGAGAGCTGTTGTCTAGAACTAGCAGTTACGTTTGTAAAAATAATTTGGTGTTATGTAGCCCGTTTATTGAGGCAGATTATAGGCTACGCGTCGTGAAATTCTAATCGACTTATTACGGCTCGGACCTGATGGTAAGTGCTGCCCGCGGCTCCGCTCTGGCCGCGTGGAATTTTGATCCCGTTTTCGCAACCTATGGAATAGGTTTCTAGGGATAAAAGTAGTCGTTATTCCAGATTATAATCTATGTCTATAATTTCAGCCAGATCCGTTCAGCCCTTTGAGCGTAATTGAGTAACAAACACACAAACATCTTCATAAACTTTCACATCATCACTACTTAGTATAAAACAAAGTCGCTTTCTCTGTACCTATGTCCCTATATCCCTATGTATGCTTAAATCTTTAAAACTACGCAACGGATCTTGATGCGGTTTTTTTAATAGATAAAGTGATTGAAGAGGAAGGTTTATATGTATAATAACATCCCATGCACCCGTGCGAAGCCGGGCGGGTCGCTTGTTTATAATATTAAGTAATAAGATAGGGTTGGCAGCGCAATTGTGACGCCCCTGGTGTTGCCCACGTCCATAGGCCGCGGTAACCGCCTCCATCAGGTGGGCCGTGTGCTTGTCTGACACATGAGTGGTAAGAAAAAGGCGGATAAGATAGAAGAAAGTGGGATGGAACTCTAAGAGGAAGCTTGTAGTGTGTGTTAGCTAGCGGATTGTATGAAAGGTTAATGTTGACAGTATCAATATTAACCTTTAAAGTATAGCTCCTGGTTTCGGGTGCTTCTAAACTACCTTTTTTCAAGGCATCACCAATTGGATTACCGTCACGGCGATGTACAGCCGTTTGCATAAATATTAGAAGCTCATTGAAATAAATATGAACAATATTTTTTGAGCCCACTTTAATCTCAAAAATATCTTAGAGATAAAACACACGACATGGCTCCATTCGCTTCCTAAATAATGAATAAAAGCCTATAATCTTCATATCGTGGCACAACGGATGTAGATAGTTGAAAATGTACATTCGGTGTCAAAAGTAGTTTAGGTAATTTCCGGTTAGGAATATCTAAATCTTTTCATAAAATACAAAACAAATGAAATGTCCTCTTAGGACTCTATACCTACATACATGTACACACACATTGTATACTAATGTGGTATTCCTAATTGTTCTTATACCCGGCATAGCCGTTTGTTGGTGGCTGAACTCCTCCGTAACCACTTGCGCGATCTTGACCAAGTTTACCACGGTTTTAGTGTGGACACTGTGGAGTGTTTTGAAGCGAGATGGTTCATGTTCGAAAAACAGTTTCACGAGCGCTCTTAGCTAAGCGCGCGACCGTAGTAACTCAGCTCAATTTATTTCAGTCGCACCCTGCACTGAATTCCTAGTTATAATAGATAATTATAACTTAATGCGATGTGCTAAGTACTTAAGTTAAAACCGATCACCAGTGAAGTAAAACTGAACGGAGTTGCCGTTGGTGAAATTCAACCTTAGTTAAGTTGCAGATAAACCGTAATTGGCATCGTGTCTTAATATCTCCTCGCAACATACAGAAATACATCCCCACAAACGCAGTCGTGAGTTCAGGGCGTACTCTAAATACAGTTTCTAAATTTTTTAGTGTTCATCAACTTTTGTCGTCGACTGTACTGTATTTATGTCTTGCCATACATAGCACAGTTGACAAACAAAGGCTCTCCCAGTAGGTTTCGATGAAAACCCGTCCAATGCTGTGACTGTACACGAATTATTGATGACCCTCCATTCTATTTGCGTTTTCGTTGCGAAAGTGTGATGAAAAGACAGACAATGTACAAACATAGTTGATGGTAAGCAATCTCCTTACGTTGTCTATCCTACTGAGAAATTTCATCTGTTCAAACGAGAGCGAGTAAACCAGGGAGTGAACTGTGATTTGTGTGATATTTACAGTGAAGTATAGGTAATGTACTACGTGCAGTCGCGTCAAATAGTCGTTTATGCAACTGTAATATAAGAAGCGGTATTAAAACACGAGAGTCTTATGTATATGCAGTTTCATGCACTACTTTATCTTCACTCATAGGAAAAATTGAAATTAAACAAATTAGGTAGGTTACAAGAGCGCCATTTTTTTCACAGTTCGAACTGCGCATGCGTACGCCCTTTTTTTCATATTCAGCCTAAAACCTTAGACTAGTTTAATGAATAAAAAAATATAGCGATACATACTATAATGATTTTTATGATACAGTTGGCGGTACTATAATAAGTTTAATTTTTAATTTTATGTATATGCGTTTATAAAGTGCGTATGTAAAGATTCGTCTTTGAATCCGTAATTCGAATTTTTCGATTTGACTGTAGATAATAGTAGTTTATGCAACTGTCATATAAGAAGGGGTATTAAGACACAAGAGTCTGTTTATCGCATGAGGCGAAGCCGAATACGATAATAGATTGACTCGAGTGTTTTAATACCTAAGTTATATGCAGTTTCATACACTACTTTACCTTCACTCATAGGAAAAATTGAAATTAAACAAAGTAGGTAGGTTACAAGGAAGTAATTTAGCGGGCACCATTTTTTTCACAGTTCGAACTGCGCATGCGTTCGCCTTTTTTTTCATATTCAGCCTAAAACCATGGACTAGTTTAATGAATAAAAAAAGATAGCGGTACTATAATGAGTTTTATGATACAGTTGGTGGTGATATAATAAGTTTAATTTTTAATTTTATATATTTGCGTTTATAAAGTGCGTATGTATAGAATAGTCTTTGAATTCGTAATTCGAATTTTTCGATTTGACTGTAGATAATAGTAGTTTATGCAACTGTCATATAAGAAGGGGTATTAAGACACAAGAGTCTGTTTATCGCATGAGGCGAAGCCGAATACGATAATAGATTGACTCGAGTGTTTTAATACCTAAGTTATATGCAGTTTCATACACTACTTTACCTTCACTCATAGGATAAATTGAAATTAAACAAAGTAGGTAGGTTACAAGGAAGTAATTTAGCGGGCACCATTTTTTCACAGTTCGAACTGCGCATGCGTTCGCCTTTTTTTTCATATTCAGCCTAAAACCATGGACTAGTTTAATGAATAAAAAAAGATAGCGGTACTATAATGAGTTTTATGATACAGTTGGTGGTGATATAATAAGTTTAATTTTTAATTTTATATATTTGCGTTTATAAAGTGCGTATGTATAGAATCGTCTTTGAATTCGTAATTCGAATTTTTCGATTTGAGTGTAGATAAAAATCTTTTCTGTGTAGATAAAGTTTATTATGATGCATGCACAGATTTAGAAAGCTAAATACTTAATGAAAATCATTAGTTATATTTTAATTAACATTTTGAAATATTTTATTAGAGATATAATATAGTTGAACAGCATTTTCATTAGGAATTGTAAATTACTCTGCTCAAAAACAAGTTTTTAAATCTGAAAACTATCTTCTAATTTTAGTAGCCAGACAGACAGACATGTATGCATAAGGTTTCTGTTTTTAGCCATTTGGCTACGGAACTCTGAAAACGATGTATGTTAAAACAAGTTGAATTCCTGAGACCAGCTCAGCCGAATACAAGGGATTTTTGATTTTGCGTATTTTTTTTTTTTTTTTTTGCGTTTTTTTTTATCTTGCAATGGTTCACCCCAGCACGAATCTATTACCGAAAACAGCAACTCGATAGCTCATCTCCTTCATACCCAAAACCGTGACAGAAAATTGGCAACGACGACGGAGTCGGCGGCGACGACGTCGACGACACTCCTTAGCAATAGGGCTTTTCTAAAGAAAATCCCTAAAAATGCTTGCGGAACAGAAATTCTTTGGCGGTAATATTCAAAGTATATAAAACAAAGTATATAGGTATACCTTTTTTTTCGTGCGGAAATCCCTTTCGGATACCTCCCCGCCGGCCATGTCGGCTATGTCGGGCTTGAACCGACTAAAACCGCACGTCGTCTCGGGTCTTAAGACTCCGGGGTATAAGGTTGCCCATAGAGCATATCCCTCACACCTTGACTGACCCTGGGCCATCTCCGGTTTCGAGGTATACCTTTTTTTTTTTTCGTGCGGAAATCCCTTCGGATACCGCCCCCGCTGGAGAGCGGGGGGTCTCCAGCGGGGGCGGTTATGACGGGCTTGAACCGACTAAAACCGCACGCCGTCTCGGGTCCTAAGACGCCAGGGTGTAAGGTTACCCATAGAGCATATCCCTCGCACCCCGACTGACCCTGGGCCATCTCCGGTTTCGAGATGGCCCCCTTACTTGCTCTCCACTGTGCCATCTGCTAATCAGAGGGACACGTGGAAAGCTTCCGAACAGCCCTCAACAGGGCCGTCCTCGCCTCGGTCGGAGTTGGCCGTAGGCGGCAGCGTCTCTCCCGCCCTAGGAGAGAGGCGCTGCTGTCTCCGTTGCCCAGGGTGCACCGCGTGGAGGTCCCTAACCAAGCACCCCGGTTTCGAGGAATACCTAATATCTTTACTAATATTATAAAAAAGAGGCCGAATTTCGTTAGTTTGTTTATAATGTTGTGAGGAAAGTGCATTATGGGACCGCCTTACACCCCGGCGTCTGAAGACCCGAGGCGGCGTGCGGTTTTAGTCGCTTCAAGCCCGACATGACCACCCCGCAGATTATCCCCGGTGGTCATAGGCATTATGTGTATATTACGCTGGCTTGAGTTAAAAACAAAACACTCATATACTCGTAAACTCGCAAAGCGAGGGTTTGCTATTATTCGTATAAACGCAGATTGGCTAAAAGTCGGATATCGTGTTTGTGGACTTACCTACTTCGTTTTAGACATAAACATCACTGTGTTGATATGTTGGAACTAAAATAGAGAAATCTGTTAGATAATACTGCAACGCAGACTTTGAAATCGATTTCGTTACTGGTATAAATATGTGAGCTCTAAGGGAAATGTTGCTACATTTTAAAAGTAGTAATTAGAATGCGGGGCTCAGTAATCTCTCTACAAAATGTTATTATAATGCTGTGTTCAATGTATACTAGAGATGGCCTAGGGTCAGTCGGTGCGAGGGATATGCTTATAGGCAACCTTAAAGTCCGTTCAAGAGGGGGGGGGGGGGGGGTGTATCCGAAGAGATTTCCGCACGAAAAAAAAAGAAAAATAAGGTACAGGGTGGAAATGTTTTATGTCTTCTATTAAGCCTTCTCGTAGTATTATTCATCATCATTATCTTCACGTTAGTCCCGGTCTTATCCGAGGGACTCACCTCGGAGTCAGGGGTTTTTTTTTATATTTAAGACACGTCAATTTGACTTCACCTCGCCTGATGGTAAGCTGAAAGTAAAGTCTCAGGAAAGAGGGTCACCATTACATACACGTACCATGTTAACAATGGTGGCACCCAGCTTGACGGCCTCATCAGAAGAGGATTGTCGTCGCAGCACCGCGTGACACCCGCCGGTCCCACTAGTGCTGCGACCACAATCCCCCTGCCCGGCTATGCGCTCCGGCTATGTCCGCTATATTGCATAATATTCATTTCTTTTTCAGTTTTCTTCAAGGATCTTGTGATTAAATTCCGACATACCCATCTCATCGTTGGCACCGATCGGGTGGTGGCCGCGAGGGTTTTCAAGCGTAAAAAAGTGCCTGAAACTTTTGCAATAAATTATGAATCTTATATAAGTCTTCCTGTTTATAAGTCTCCAACATCTCCCTAGAATTCATCTCGGTTGCAAACAATGCTTCTGCTATGGAGCTTGGAGTCCACTTACCTCCTCATACTGGCTATTTTGGGTCGGTTTGGGTTAAATTGACTAGCGTGTGAGTGATTGCTGTCCAACTTCCTAACCTCGAGAGGGAAGGCAGCGTCATAGCCTCCTCCCATCAGGTGAGGTTAGCATAGCCCCGAAGAAATTCATAGAGTCGTGAACACCACCTTTTTTGACATCTGTTAAAAATTAATTCACATCCAAACTCTAGGTAGATAATAAAAAAAGAAATTCTGGCTGAGAGCAAAATCCAATTCTAAAATATTTTACATAATTTTTCCTGGATGGTAATTAAATAACACAAATTAACCCTAAGAACTTAAATGGCTTACAAATTGTTCTTCAAATTCAAGTACTGGCCGGAGAGTCGTCTAATTGATTTAACTTCGCAAATGGATCGTTGGCTCAAGAGCCATTTGTGAAGGCTTCACAGACTGAGCTATTAAGCGCTTCAGCATTTGAAACGGCTTGGCGAAGGGACTCGGAACGCGGTTCCAATTTTCTAACAATCTACACCAACAATCTTGTAAAATGATTGAAATTTCAAAAACATTTCGCGCTAATTTAAATTTGTAAATTAAATGTGCAAACTCGAGTTTCTGCTGAGTTTTAGTTGAGGACCTATCATTCTCCTTTCGTACACTTTTCCAAGTTAATTACTGTAGACATATTTTTGCGGTCAAGGCATATTCAAATTCTGCTGAACATCTACAGATGGACTCATAACTATGTACATTAAACTTATCTTAAAATGAAAAGGCAAAGAGCTAAATATATCATAGAACTATGTATAATTACGACAAATTTTGCTAACAAGATAGAATTAAAAGTCGTACTCAGAACATCTAAGTTATAATTATTTTTCGTTTGAATTAAAGTAGTAAGCTGTGTACGAAACTGGGCTTATTTGTCGCCGTGCCACTTCGGGTGCACGAATTATTCATGCAATATCTACGATCAGGCTGAATGGAGTGGTTTTCTGAAACAAGGCTTCCATTTAAAAATCTTGAAATGAAGTCAGCGTATAAAAGCGAGTGATTTAAAATTCGAATACTTTTCGAATATCTGAATACAAAAAAAGAACCATACGAAATGCCATTTTGTTATTTGTTCATATTATCATATTATGTCAATAAAAATTATAAAGCGGCGATAGCCCAGTGGCGTACGTAACAGACTGCTGAGACGAGGTCGCGAGTTCGATCCCCAGTCGCCCCGGGCACACACCTCTGACTTTTCGTGGTTATGTGTGCATTAATAATGATAATTATCGCTCGCTTAATATTGTGCCCGGTAGATGGCAATAGGCTCGCCCCCTATTAAATTGGGACCTAAACATAACTGGCGAATCGTGGGTGTGTAATACACCTCTGCCTACCCCTTCGGGGATACAGGCGTGAAGTTATGTTATGTTAATAAAATTGCTATTTACTAACCTGGATCTGTGTTATATTTGTGATACTCGCTGTTGTAAAATTAGAGATATGCTTTTATAAATAGGTTTACTTTTGCTTAACGAGGTTTGAAGACAATAGGAATTACATTTCTTCCGATTTTTAGGGATTCTCTTTAGAAAAGCCCTATTGCTATCGAGTTGTCGTCGTCGACGTCGTCGTTGCCAATTTTGTTTCACGGTTTTGGGTATGAAGGAGATGAGCTATCGAGTTGCTGTTTTCGGTAATAGATTCGTGCTGGGGTGAACCATTGCAAGATAAAGAAAAAATCGCAAAAAAAATAATCGCAAAATCGAAAATCCCTTGTATTCGGCTGAGCTCGTCTCAGGAATTCAACTTGTTTTATCTGAACCGGGCCAGACGGCTGTGAGCCATAGTCTGGGGCTTTCGTCATACTAAAGCTACTTCAACTTTTTATCCACAAAAACGTTTGTGCATCTCCTAAAAATAATGAGGAAAATTACTAGTATTCCTCCTAGCCCATCCAGCTAAGCTGAATTGCTTGTGTTAGGATTGGGGTCCCGTCGGTAGAGTTTAAACCGGGAGTGGTTAGGAGTTAGTTGACCGCGGGCAAACAATATTGTCATACATTGTTACTTAAGCCTTTTTCCTGGGGCAAGACGGGGACACCGTGGTTCCCAAACCCGAGGGGACCATCTCGACACCGGAGATGGCCCTGGGTCAGCCGGAGGGCGAGGGAAATGCTTCATAGAGCCACCTTACACCCCGGCGTCTGAAGACCCGAGACGGCGTGCCCCGCTGGCCGGTGGGGGGTATCCAATTAGTTTGCTTACATACATACTTAATAAAAACATGTTCAAAAACCTTGCTGTTCTCAATAAGTACCAATATTTAACGTAACTTTTCCGTAACCCTTACGTTATCGGGCCTTCGGTAATACATCTTCGCCCTCTCTAGGGATGTCATAAAGCCGAATGCGATTTTAATGTGTCGCACCTCAAGTGATCGGAGGATTTGCATTATTCATGGCCCTCCATCTGAATTGATCGATTTCGTTCCCGAGTCCACTGAAAAGCCAACACTTCAGAGATTGATCCAAGTTTAAGAAGAAATTAATTATTGATGTGGGTATCCTGATTTTTGGCGACGTTTTAGGTTTATGTGTGGCATTTTATTATCTTTTAACGCCTGAAGGTAATAAAATGCGTACAAGTTAATGTTCAAACATAAATTTTACTAAATTCTGATATTAAAGACTTATTAAGATTGTAAGCGTTTGAAAGGTGTAGTGACGAGAATTTTAAAAGGTTAGCGTTCTTTTCAGACACGTAGAGGTGTTCAGACACGTGGAACGAATACGAGTGGATTTGACCAGTGGAAATACGTTCAAACCGGACTCTCCAGTTTTTTTCAATGAAATTCATTGATATTGTCGGAAGTTTACGCGAATGTCACACATTGAAATGTAGAAATGCAGCTATGGTCACGGGGAGTCCTCCCCGTGACCTTGGCTGCTGAAAAGCAACCGAAACGTCGGGATCAATGTAAAATATAAAATAACATCAAATAAATCGCGATAGAATCCGTTAAAAATAGTTTTATTTCCATGAAATTCATTGAGTAAAACGTTACGCTTAGTTCGCCTTGATTGTAGTTCCTATAATTGGAGAAATCCGCTCTAAATAATTAATTAGCAAATTACTAATAAGTATACATGTTTAAACAGAAGTATATGATATAAACTTTCTTTGAGTAGTCAGTGCTTATCTACAATAAGTACCGAATATCAGGACTCACGGACGTTATCATTGTCTGAATAAATCATGTCTTTGAAAAATTGCAAGTAGGTATTATTCGCGCGCTTTATGAGATCCATATAAAATTATTGATAACAGTATTTTTATTGTACGCAAAGGGGTTCCAAGATGTTTCCTTGTAGGCTTGCATAGTTGGTCGTCCGCCATTTTAATATTTTGTCAAGTCGTCTACGCTCGTTAAGACTTACGTTTATGGTTATAAGGCCTCTATGTAAAAAAAGATTAGGTAGCTGATCTGATGATGACCTCTTTAACGTCTACTAGTAAACCCGTCACGGAGGACTTATTTGATTTGTTGCCATTCCAAGTTTCTTTATTCAAAAGGCCAGTCTGTTCTCGGAAAAGGTGATAGTAGCATGATTAACTCCAAGATTCTTCATGCAATTGCATACAACTCAAACGTGTCGCAGTCTCCTGTTTCATGTCGATCGTCGCAATCGCCTGTTCGATCGCATCCCACAAAGCCAGCCTACCTTTAATACGTGTTCGGTTTATTATTATATGACTGATGGGTTATACCATGTGCAGCCAATACGCCAAAGCTATTCGTCATAATTTGATGGTAATGCGGCTACGTCGTATGACGACCTAAATCATGTTCGGCGTAATTTGATGGCTTTATGTGATCGATGCGTGTGTGTGTGATATTGTCAGCTGATGTGATGATTAATGATTGCTAGGTTAATGTGCTTCTTCCTTGTATCATATTATAATGAAAAATAATTAAAATATAAGTTACATGAGCTTTTATTTTGATACTTTCTTTGTTGCAGGTTCTAGAAAGGTTGTGTTCACTATAGTGAGTCAACCGGAGCCCTACCACGCCAGTGTCGCGGTGCGGCTCAAGCAGAACATTGAGAAACAAGTTCTGAAGTTAGAACATGTAAGTTTGACGTAGTGAACGCCTTAGCACAAATAAGTAGAATAGCGTTAGCATATCTTTTATTAAAATGACGTACATTATCTGTATCTCAATCAATACTATCAAGATATCAAGTTTACTGCATTGTTTGTTTGTGTCTTTCAACATGCATCCAAACTAATCAGCTCCTTAGTAAGTGGGAGATAAAATGACAAATAGGAAAAGAGAGAAGGTACTGTAGACATGGCGCAACGACGAATAAGTCTGACTTCAGACCTAGCAGACCTAGGGTGCCGGCGCGTCGTGTGTTCGTGGGTGCCTCGCTATAGGGTAGAACATGAATCCTAAGTTATTCAATGCATGCTTGGCTTAAAATACATTTGATTTAGTAAGTTTTTCTCCATACAGCGGCATCCAATTATCCATATAACTCACGAAGATTTCCCTACACCCGGTGACTGGACGATACTGCAGTTACTGTCACCGCTAGTATCGAGATACAAAGACACTGACGTCAGATGGGTGCTGTTCCTGGAGACGCACACAGCCGTCAGGTGTGATAAATTGTTTGAAGCTTTAACAGCTGCTGACAAACAGAATGTAAGTAACTATTCATTTGGTCCATACGTCGCAGGATCCGTTTGTAAATAAGGAACCCTCAACTTCTTAACTCATACTTCTTTCAACAGGATGCTTTATGGATAGGCTACCCTCTAAGCGATGAGGAGCCCACAATCATCCACCACTTCACGTTTTACGAAGATCTAGAAGAGGAAGGAGGATTTATGTATCCCAATTTTGCTAGTGGGTTCGCTATGAGAATTGAGCTGATGGACAAGTAAGTGCAAACCTGTCGTCGTATTCTTGATCTTCCAAAAGACGAAAAGACTGAATGCTAAGTCATATGGTATGGTACAAGATATAGTGAGCAACATAGCGAAAGTACTCGTAGAAAAGAATGGATGAAAGACCAATGACGAAGTAGATTTATGAGCAACCCAGTAAGGATCGACCTTTTCGTACTATGTCAATCAAATCGATGGCATTTTTTGGAAAGCCCAAGTCAAGAGTACCAACTACCAGCAAGTGACAAGCATGTATGAAAACATTTATGATAGAAGAACAAGCGAAAGGCATAAAACCGGATTGTAAAATGGGAAACAGTGTGATTGACGTCTTTATTAAGTGATATGTATAAAGATTCTAGTCCATTAGTCCGTTGTGCTAACAAGATTTTAGTAACGACCCCCATTTAGTCATATCTCTTATTTTAGGCTATTAAACCAAATAGAAAGCGGTAAACGTAAGCTCGAAGCTGACTTCTCCATAGACCCAGCGTTTGAACTAGCACAGCTGGTGTACGGCAGTGGGGATAACCCAGGACCCTTACTGACGCCTGATCTAAGCTTCTGTATCGTAGCAGGCGACAATTGTGCGACCTACCCGCGGCAGTTCGATTTATGTGTGAGTATTGGTACTTTGTTCAGCTACCCGCTTATTATGCCAAAAATACCGATTTTTAAATTAGATTATCTGCTATTACGGACCTTTTGATGCGGAAGGCGAGGGACCCGAACCTCCACCTTCCGCACCAAAAGGTTGGCCATAGTTGGAGAGGCAAAGTTCAGTGGTGCTCATTGGAAGATGAGGAGGATCCCCAGACACAGTACTTACTAGATGCTCTCGAAAGGTTGCAGCGACATGCGGACCGCATTATTGATAGTCCTGAAGTCACCAATACCCTCGAACTGTTACAGTTGCGTAGAGATATTGCCTTTTTGACAGTATTTTAACACCTCTACTATGGCGAGTGTTCCGATGAGCTCTTCCAATTAGTCCCACCCTCTCCTTTCCTCTACAAGACAACACGTGTAAGGCTGAGGTATCACCCTCACAAGTCCGGGACGGTGGGGCGACTAGCGCCCCTCCCCCAATCCGGGGCAAGACGGGGACACCGTGGTTCCCAAACCCGAGGGGGCCATCTCGAAACCGGAGATGGCCCAGGGTTAGTCGGGGTGCGAGGGATATGCTCTATGGGCAACCTTACACCCCGGCGTTTGTAGACCCGAGACTGCGTGCGGTTTTAGTCGGTTCAAGCCCGACATAACCGCCCCCGCTGGCCGGCGTGGAGCTATCCGAAGGGATTCCCGCACGAAAAAACAAGTTGAATTCCTGAGACGAGCTCAGCCGAATACAAGGCATTTTCGATTATGCGATTTTTTTTTATCTTGCAATGGTTCTCCCCAGCACGAATCTATTATTCCTTCATACCCAAAACCGTGACAGAAAATTAGCAACGACGACGTTGACGACGTCGACGACGTCGACGACACCGACGACGTCGACGACAACTCAATAGCAATAGGGCTTTTCTAAAGAAAATCCCTAAAAAGGTATCACCCATTCCATCATGACTAAGCGGTTCAGCAAGCACCTCTTTTCTTTACCGCACTAACGGGCCTTGGAATTCTTTACCAGCACTCGTGTTTCCTTGAACCTACAGTCCTGGGTCCTTGAAGCGAGTCGTGAAAAATCATATGAGGCCGCCAAGCTAAAGGCCACCATTGTAACATTATAGGTGTCTGTAACGGTGACCCTCACTTCTGAGACTTCACCTTTAGTTTAAAATCAGACGTGGTGAAGTCGTGGCGACGTGACTAGTATAAAAAAAATGTTGCCTATATACAGCAGCGGACTGATATAATAGGCTTTTTCACACTATGTCCGAAAATTAGTTTTATTGCGAGGTGTTTAAATTGCGATATTTATTCCTTCCACTTGAAGATAGTCTAACTCTTTTGTTAAAGATTTAGCCTGAGGAGTAACTAAAACCATTGGAATGCATTAAAATCTTCTCTGGTTCTACAATTATATTTTACCAAATCCCTTATGTCAATCATTCGCATGTCTGTCATGATATTTATTGATATTTGATGCCAAATTGTCCTGACCCCCACATTATCGGCAGGGCAGTGCTATATCCCAGGAGTCGATATTCTTCGCAGTTAAGACGTGGAGTGGCTACCACGCCACCAGAGCGAAGGTGGTTAAGAAAACTTGGGGTAGACATGTCAAGAACCTGCTGTTCTTTAGTGACGCTGATGGTGAGTTGTGTTTATTTATGTGCCATTTTAGTCGCTAGGAAGGTGATGTAGACCATTATGACACCTTTTTTCCTTACCAAAAGAAAGATTGGAAAAGATACATTTATTAAACATACTTAATATTAAGCAACTGGAATAATTCAATAAGAGCCCACCTTTACATAATGAGTGCAACTGGAACTTGCAACCAGTCGTCAATTGCGTCCGGACTATGGGACACGGATGTCGTTTGTTAAGCCGCTGTGTGTGCTTTTAGGAACCCAAACACAGGTGAAACAACAGGTCTGTTAATTATCACAAACCATATAAGCTCCAATTCGAGGGCACATCCCAGCTCCATCATCAAATCAGCTCGATGCTACTTGTAAAAGTTTTGAATCGATGCGACAATTGTCAGTTATTTAAAATACAATTCCCATACTTTGTTAAATACCTACATTCTTTAGTAAAAAATTGCAGATAAAGCTAAAAAAAGTCTGCTAAAAAGTTACCATAGACAATGCTTCCAATATTCATTCGTAAATAATATTTTTGAAGTGTAAACTTAGGCGCGTTGAGCACTTTCCGCGTGAGCGCTTTTTTGGATGAAGAAAAATCAAGGATCGCGTCATCCTCGCGTCCCGTCCTGTCACGGTTTCCATATTCAAAAATGGATGGATGAATTGATGGATGGATGGATGGAGGGAGGGAGGGACTGGAAGCTAGGTAGATATTATGGAGAGAGGGAGGGAGGGAGGAAGCTAGAAAGAGACTAGGGAGGAAAGAAGGTAGGGAGGGAAATTCAAGAAATACACACGTAATTGTTCAAGTTTTCACTTCTGTCGTCAGTCCCGGAGTGCCACACATTTTGTTTTTTTTTATGATGCCTTTTTATCTTTTTATGATATTGCCTTTCATTTTCATATATTCTTAATATTCTCGTCAGATACCTGGAAGCGTTCCAAGGCGGGCTTATGCCCTTACTAAAACTCAAGTTACTTACTTTGAAGCTTTAGCGCTCGGACGAGAAGATTTTTATCACATTTGCGAAATGGTCTCTTTAAAGATGATAGCTGTGAAAATTGTCGGTCTCTCTTAGGAATAAATTACTAGGTATACGTGTTCAGGGGTGTGTGTTGGGTAACCTCCTCGAGTGTCGCTCCGATTCCGATCCCGCTGCAGTCCGGGGGGAACGGAATCGGAGCGGCCGGTACACCCTGGGCGGCGGTCAATGGCTTCCCCTTCACCCCTTCATAGGGTTGGCATTGATCGTCGGCCAATACCCAACGTGGCGGGAACACATCGCTCTCCGTACTCCTCTGCTTTCAGAGGAGACAGGATGAGCGATGCTGTTAGTGGTGAGATGGCCCAGGGTCAGCCGGGGTGCGAGGGATATGCTCTATGGGTAACCTTACACCCCGGCGTCTGAAGACCCGAGACGGCGTGCGGTTTTAGTCGGTGCAAGCCCGACATAACCGCCCCCGCTGGCCGGCGGGGGGGTATCCGAAGGGATTTCCGCACGATAAAAAAAAAAAAAAATGGTATACGTGTTCAATAGTTTTAGTGTGTGAGAGTGAGAGTCCGAATGAGATCGGCTTGCTTCGGTTTTGTAAAGCGTCGTCTCTATAGCACAGTGTGTGTCTATAGCGTGGTTTCCTTTTAAGAGTAGTTAAAACCGAAGTTATAGTTTTAATCTATTACAAACACAACTGGCTTTAACTACTCTATAAAGGTATCAAACTGTCAGTCCGAGTGAAAACGCATCTGATGAGGCAGTCAAACTGAGGGCCACCATTGTAGCATTATTGGAGACCCTCATTCTTCACCTTTAGCTTACCATAAGGCGAGGTGACGTGACCTACATAAAAAGCTTATTTTTTCTTAGATCGATCTCTACCAGCTGTGAACACAGGAGTCCCGAACAGCAAAACGGGACACTGCAGTAAAACTGTGGCTATACTGCGAAAGGTGTTGAAGATTCTGGAGAATAAGCCACACATCAAGTGGATATTTTTGGCTGATGATGACACTATACTTGGGTGAGTTTTTGGTTAAACACATAACTGTCACTTTCGCAATTTCTATTGCAGTTGCGAAAGGCTGGATAAGAAAATTTGACAAGGTTTACAGTTTGTCATACAACATTATTTTATTGTGTCATCATAAATTACTTCTATGCATACTAGACTGACTGTTCGGAACAAAAAAAAACATTGTATAGATGCACACCACTGGACCCAACAAAAAGTGGCGCCACTTTTTGTTGCTGTCATAGCCATAGAGTACCTATTTTTTTTTTCGTGCGGATATCCCTTCGGATACCCGCCGGCCAGCGGGGCGGTTATGTCAGGCTTGAACCGACTAAAACCGCACACCGTCTCGGGTCTACAGACGCCGGGGTGTAAGGTTGCCCATAGAGCATATCCCTCGCACCCTGACTGACCCTGGGCCATCTCCGGTTTCGAGATGGCCCCCTCGGGTTTGGGAACCACGGTGTCCCCGTCTTGCCCTGGTTTGGGGGAGGGGCGCTAGTCGCCCCACCGTCCCGACCTGCTTCTGCTGGGGTGACAGGCGGCCTTGCCACCCCCAGCCGTAGAGTACCTATATAAAATTTATTTAATACTAGCTGTACCCGCGTTTACGTCCTCGTGGACTTAGATCTGGGTTTTGATTTTTTTGCGCGGAACCCTAATACTTTTTCTAAAATTTAAGTATCCTATGTTACGCCTTGTAACATTACCCATCTACCAACGAAAGTCCCATTAAAATCGGCTCTAAAATTGTCGAACCGTTCCTAAGTCAAACAGACAGAGAGCTAGACAGACAGACAGACAAAAATTTCAAAAATTGTATTTTTGCTGTATACATCCATATTCAATCATCAAAAATATGGTATTTCAACATTACAAACGGACACTTCAATTTTATTTATTTGTATTGATGATATTATATGAGGTCATCACCTGACATCTGTCTAGTAGTGTAAGGGCGACAAAATTATGAATCTATGGCGAGGCGACCCGTACCCCTCCCCCGTTGCCGCCTCATCCCCGAAGTGTTTTGACCGCTTTTTGTTTTGAACTGCTTGCCTAGTATATATAGAAGTCATTGATCAAAGAAAGAAAAGAAAAAGAGAGAAAGAAATTTCCCATTTGCGTTTAAAGTTTTCATTTTAGAGCCCGAGACCCGCGTTTATGGTATGGCGGCTTTTCCGAGAGCAACTGAGTCTGACCCCTCAACCCTTTTTTTTTCGTCCTGAAATCCAACCGGATAGTCCCCCCCCCCCCCCCCCCGCCGGCCAGCGGGCAGGTTATGTCGGGCTTGAACCGACCTCAAACCGCACGCCGTCTCAGGTCTTCAGACGCCGGGGTGTAAGGTTGCCCATTGGGCATTTCTCTCTCAACCCTGAGGAAAAAACCTGCAACAGAGCCTCGTCTGCTGTTTAGCAGGTGCACCAACTTGCAGATGAGGTCGGCTTCGGTCTCAAGGATGTTGGCGGGACCCTACACCCCAACTATTTTAATGTGTAAAAGGACTGAACCAGAAACTTTTTTTTTATTTTAATCAGTACACACGGCCAAAGTAATAGCTGTACAGGTTGTTTATTTGCAAGTGGCCCTTCCCAGGGAATTTCTATGATTGCAAATGCATATATTGCTAGCTGATCAGTTTGTGAACAAACTGACAAGAATTCCAAAAAAAAAATTTTTGCATTCAGAATTATTCATTTGACATAATCCAAGTACAAGACTTCAGACTTCAAACTACAATACAACAACCATCTTCAGTCTCCCCGTGACCATGGCTGCTGAAAAGCAACCGAAACGTCGGGTTCAATGTAAATTATAGAATAACATCAAATAAATCGCGATAGCCGCGGTAGCCTATTATGTGTGTATTTATCGCAGGTTTATAAGTGCCCGGTTAATGGCAATAGGCTTGCCACCTATTACTTTGGGACCTAAACATAAACTGGCGAAATGTGGGTGCTAGCACCTCTGCCTACCCCTTCGGGGATATAGGCGTGAGTTTATGTATGTAGAATCCTTTAAAAATAGTTTTATTTCAATAACCTAAGTATTTTGTACAGAACACAACTTATTTAAAATTTTATACTAGCATAGATGGCATTTCATAATTTTTTCTTATACCAGGGTTCAGAGACTGTGCGAGGTGTTAAGTTGTTATCGAGGTGGCGATGACGTCACCGTTCTAGGAGAGAGGTATGGGTACGGTTATGGGAAGAAAGAAACTGCTTCTAAAGGTTAGTGTACCAATAATTATTATCATACCTAAAAGTACAGTCTTAAAACATTACTTATAACTTTACTTGATGTTGCCCGCGACGGGTTCTGATCGCGTTCCCGCCTAGAAAACTACTCCACGGATACACAGTAGCCTTTGTGTAATTCCAGACTATAGTCTATCCCTGTGCGAAATTTTTGCCAGATCTGTTCAGCCGTTTTTGCGTGAACTTTAATATTAGTATGATAGGATAAAATAAATTATTATGACCTCACATGTAGTAACTGCTTGGGTATGTTAGCCGTGTGTGGATGCATCAGCATCAGAAATCGTGTGGAGAAACCCAGAGAAACCTAACTACAGAAGGTGGTCACCATAGCCGAAATCTGGTTGGAATATTCGAAACGGGACAGTAAGGAAAAAGAACACAAAAAATCGGTTGTCTGTAAAGTCGGTTTACTGACGATAGTTGAACGTGACAACGTCATAAGAACGCGAGGTAACGCCGCATACGTCATGTGGTAACGCCGCATACGTCATGATTTTTCGTGCGTGCTGCCAGCTCCATCGATTTATAAGACGTTGTCACGTCATAAAAGCATATCGTCGACAAACCTTCAGGATCCGGTTTGAGTATTAGGGTGGGGGAACATCAGAGGACACTTCGAAGGTCTGTGACCTGAGAACATCAATCATCATCACTTTGAGTACAAATTGTCTAGTAGTACTTCTAAGTCATTGGTCAAGTGACGTAGTTTTCAACTGACTTCGGAAAAGAAGTAGGTTCTCAATTCGGATGTTTATATTGTTTTATGTAGGTATGTTCAGGCCTAACTGTTGGATTAATTCAACGGATTTACAAAATTATTTTTTATTAAAGTCGGGAATGCATTGTGTTTAACCTAATACTTTGAACTAGGTTACGACTACATCACGGGGGGCGGCGGGAGCGCGCTGAGCGTGGGCGCGGCGCGGCGGCTGGGCGCGTGCGCGTGCGCCGGCCCGGCCGCGCCCGACGACATGACGCTCGGCGCCTGCGCGCGCTTCCGGCTCAACCTCACCGTGACGCACTCGCCTCTCTTCCACCAAGTAACTTACTGTACACTCTTCACTCGACCGCCAAACCCTAGTCGAATCCAAAGCTCACACTTTGGAACTCGGGATCCGCAGTCTTACTGTACTTTTTACCGGTTTCTTTTGGCATTTAAAAAAAAAAAGAATATTAGTAACCGAAATTACTAATATTCCCCCTAACCCCTTTTTTTATTACCACTAAGGTGGCAGACAAGCACACGGCCCACCTGATGGGAAGCGGTTACCGCGGCCTATGGACGTGTGTAACACCAGTGGCGTCACACTCGCGCTGCGGACCCTGTAAAGGAAAGGGGATGGGAAAGGAGTTTGGGAGGGGATGGGAAAGGAGTTTGGGAGGGGATGGGAAAGGAGTTTGGGCTCCGGCACTCTCACTCACCAAACGAAACGCAACAGATCAAATACTGTTACTTGGCGTCGATATTCTGTGAGAGGGTGGTGCTTCCCCGGTCGAGTCGGCCCATTCATGCAACGGCCAAAATGACTGTTGCTTAACTCTACCACCTACCCCTCCAGCTAAGCTAAATTGCTTGTGTTAGGAGTGGGTTCACGTCGGTAGTGTAATGGCCAGGATTCGAACCCGGGACCTCTCGATCGTAGGGTCGACTCCTTAACAACTAAGCCACCGACGCTTCAAATGCTTTATGGGAGCGGTTGCCGTCTGAGGTGTACCGGCTTGCAGGAGAGTTTGGCTTAGTCCCGAAGATCTTGGTCGGGCCTCATACAACCTTCGTATTGCTAGCATTCATAGGTCATGGTTCCCTGTAACACATAGGGAGGACACCGTTTGGTTTTAGTCGGTCCGATTCCGACACGCCGACCCCATCGTCGGCACCGATGTGGTGAAGCCCGTGGGGGTTTCACACGCTAAAAAAAAAGAGTTGTCTGTAAGAGATTGCCACAATGCGATAAGGCCGCCAATTGTATATACCATAATGTAATATTTCTATTTCTTTTTATCTTATTCTTGGTGTACAATAAAGAGATACTACTACTAATACTACCATCAGATAAATAGTATGAAACCCTGTGGAAATATTTCGACCTCTGGCGATAAACTCAAACAATTTCAATCCTAGGCTCGTCCACAAGACTACGCCCGTGAAGTTCTAGCGCGCGACAGGCCGGTATCCTTCCATCGTCACTCGTCTCCCGAGCCCGGCCGGGTGTACGCTACTTGGTTCCAGCACGATGACCTCGCCCTCCGCAGGGGGGTAGGCAGAAAGGACGAGCTGTGAGTCCATTGTGACATGCGACATGTGGCGCCATCTCGTGTGCGGTGACTGGACTAAATGTGAAGTGACGACATCTAGTGAAGTTTTGCGAAAACTGAAATTTACCGCGAAACTTTCATGACTTACTGGTATAGTAAACTTTCATTGTATTGCGCAGATTTTAATTAATTAATGTTACTTTGTTTAAAAAATATATCCTACCGAAAAATGGCTTTTAACTAGCTTATAATGAAATAATTATTTATGAAATTTATAAATGTACCTTATTTTTTTTCAATTGTAGTACTATTTCTATTTATAGCTTATAGCTGATCAAAAACAAGACTCGACTCATTCTAATGGGACTTCCCTTTATTTAGTAGATCTGATTGTAATTTGCATTTATTAAAGCTAATTATATTTAGTACATTAAGTAACAAAGGCACAAACAGAGGTGACAATGCCCATATTTCAAAAATAGTATTTTTAAGTTCACAATATGTTGTGTATTATTATTATGTATGTTATTATTTAATTATTGTCACTTAATGATAGGTTAACTTGTTGGAGGAATTATCAAAAACCAGGGCGGTTATAAGTTAGCATAGTTGGGAGAACATTCTGATGGTTGTAGTAACAGTCGTTGGTTGGAGTCGCGTATACTGAATTTTGAATTTTATAATTTACTTAACTTTAGCTTACTTAAGTTAGCAGATACAGAGAGGTGCAATAATTAGATTTCACTATGAAAGAACTCGCGACACTGTGGGGGTGAGAGAGTGATGAAAATGGGGTTAAATTCCGACCACATCTTTATTTTTCATCTACCGGTCAATAGCAAATATATTACTATATAGATTTAGATCGGAAAAAGAGAACATCTAGGACGGGACTTGAACCTGAGACCAGTCCCGTACAGGGGAAATGCTCTGACCAACAGAGCTAACTAGACACGTCCCAAATATTCGAAATTCTCCGATATATTATATGAGAGCGCACGTGAACGAGAGAGCTGGAGCTATATCACTATATATAGTATAACTATCTTACACTAGATGTCACTAAATGTAACAGGAACGTACTCAGATACAAAGTGTCGCCATCTAGCATCGAGTAGGATTATATTTAGAGTCACAGGCCAAGAGAGCTGTGCACAGGATGAACGCCGACAGTACACTGACTAAGGCCACGCCCAGGGACTTAAAAACACATTCATAAAGGTTACAGAATTATATGGGTTACACAAAGAAAAGGTTACAGAATTAAAGTTGTTTTATTGAATCTGTGAATCGTTACCACTTTCAATTGTGTAACAGTTATATATATATATGTAACAGATATTAATCTGTTAACAGTGTTAATAAGTGTTAACCGAAATGCTACGTTGCCAAATTTACCATCCTATTATATTTATAATCTAAATGTTTAAATAAAGGTATTTTGTACATCCCCAAGTACTTTAGGACGTTATTTCTGTTACACTTATTAACACTTCAATCAATCAATCAATCAGTTAGCCTATTGCAGTCCACTGCTGGGCATAGGCCTCTCCCATTGTACGCTATAGCACCCGATCCTCCGCCTTGCGCATCCAGTCAATCCCAGCTACCTTTTTCAGGTCGTCCGTCCATCTTGCTGGACACTTATTAACACATAAAACGTACCACTTTGAATATGGTTTACTTTCGTATCTGTTACATTTATAAATAGTTTCAAAAACCAGTGTTAAAACACTTTACTACGGTTACAGTTTGGGTCCCTAGCCACGCCTACTGTGATGACGTCAGGGTAGGCGCGAGAGTCACAGTGCACAGTTACTTAGGCCGCCGCTTCTCTGCGTTTGTTTGTGATGACGTCAGAGTAGGCGCGAGAGTCACAGTGCACAGTTACTTAGGCCGCCGCCTCTCTGCGTTTGCTTGTGATGACGTCAGGGTAGGCGCGAGAGTCACAGTGCACAGTTACTTAGGCCGCCGCCTCTTTGCGTTTGCTTGTGATGACGTCAGGGTAGGCGCGAGAGTCACAGTGCACAGTTACTTAGGCCGCCGCCTCTCTGCGTTTGCTTGTGATGACGTCAGGGTAGGCGCGAGAGTCGCAGTGCACAGTTACTTAGGCCGCCGCCTCTCTGCGTTTGCTTGTGATGACGTCAGGGTAGGCGCGAGAGTCACAGTGCACAGTTACTTAGGCCGCCGCCTCTCTTGCGTTTGCTCTGTGTAAGTAATACACGAAAATGTCGATTGCCAAAGTATAAAATATAAAAAGAATTCAATATTGAGATCGTTGCATATCAATGTCTTCGCGGAAAATGTGTTCTGTAATTATGTAACTGAAATATTTTAGTTTCGGCTTTATGATATACAAAAACGTATGTATAAAATTGTTGTTTCACTAAATTCTTTAACGATCAAAGTATTTATGTTTTTATGAATATTGCGTAAGATGTAGATATAATATGCTAAAAGTAACATATCAGTTGTGTATACTTCAAATAAAAGTATATTTTTTTAAATGGCCGTTTTACTTATTCATTCTATCTCATTCAGACAGCATGACAAATTATATATCATACAGGAGTAAACTAGGAATTCAGTGCAGGGTGCGACTGAAATAAATTGAGCTGACCGAGCAGGACTCTTGCTTGAAAATAAGACATCTTACTACGGTCGCGCGCTTAGCTAAGGCCGCGCGCTCGTGAAACTGTTTTTCGGTGATTATTCCTCAATGGTACATCGGGCATAAACCATCTCGCTTCAAACACTCCTCAGTGTCCACACTATCACCGTGGTAAATTTGGTCAAGATCGCGCAAGTGGTTACGGAGGAGTTCAGCCACCAACAAACCGCTATGCCGGGTATAAGAGCTTCACTTGCTCATCTCAATTACCCAACATCAACAGTCTTGCATCTAAGCCCTAAACTCGATAGCTTCATCACCAGTTTCTACAGTAATACAGGCCCATTCATGTTAAGAAAATTCTTCTTTAGCACCATACATTTATGTATGTGTTGTTATATACAATAAGCCAATTTTTTTATAAGTAGAATATTTGATACATAAATTATACCATGATACTATACAAATCTATAAAAAAGCGGCCAAGAGCGAGTCGGACTCGTCCATGAAGGGTTTCGTAGCAAAAACCGTACGTAGCAAATTTTTGTGTGAATTTTGTGTGATTCGACCCGACTTGCACTTGGCCGTTTTTTTTTTAAATCACTCGGTATGTATGTTAGTTCGGGTCAAATCTCGCAACTAAATTTTGAGGTAATTATTTTCAGCCCAGTGAAAATGTTGCATGCCGGTTTATTTTGGATGACATACATGCCACGGAAGTTGGTCTGATGATGAAGTAGGAGGGTGGCTATAGAAACTCCTAAATTTGGCGTCTGTGGCGTAGCGGTAGTGCATTCGACTGCTACGACAGGGGACGCTGGTTCGATTCCCGCTCAATGCAAATATTTGTATGCATGAATATGTCTATTTGCATTGGTCTGGGTGTTTCTTTTATAATATGTATGTATTTACAAAAAAAAATTGTATATAAGTATGTTTATCCGCATTCTGGAACCCATAACACAAGCTAGTTAAACTATGCTTACTTTGGGTCTGGAAAGCGCTGTGTATAATGTCGTAGAATATTTATTTATTTATAATTATTATCAAGACAAACCTATCGAGTTTAGGCTCATTTGTTTGGTCTGGACAAACTCTCTGATGCGACATGGTATTCAGGGTCTGATTATGGAGTAGGTAGGTGGCCATAGGAACTCCTAAGCTAAACAAGATAAACCTATCAAGTTTGGGCACATTTGTTTTGTCTTGACTAACTCTCTGGTATTACATTCAACAACTCTAACTTAATGGTCCACGTCAACCACGTCTCGAGATGCTTGGACAACCGAGGGCAAGTAGATGTGATCTACTTGGATTTTCGAAAGGCATTCGACAAGGTCGATAATGACATCCTTCTCATTAAATTGGGGAATATCGGTTTTTCCCCCGAACTGCTCAACTTTTTCGCTGACTATTTACGTGATCGTAGACAATTTGTCAGGCATGGAAGTTTGGAGTCCAAACCTTATTTCACGCGCTCCGGAGTTAGTCAGGGATCGGTTCTTGGTCCGCTCCTATTTCTCATAATGATCAATGATATAGTGTGTACGGTAAAATCAGCGAATTGCCTCTTATACGCTGATGATCTCAAATTGATCATGGAAGTAGAAGCGGAGGAAGATTGTAAACTCCTTCAAAGAGATATTGACGCCCTCAGTCAATGGAGCATTATAAATAAATTGCATTTTAACACCAGCAAATGTCACGTAATGACCTTCAACCGTCGTTTATTATTAATTGACTATGAGTACAATCTTTATGATGATGTACTCACTCGAGTTTTTAGTGTAAAGGATCTGGGCGTAACTTTTCACCCAAGCCTAACATTTAGTGAACATATATCTGCCCTTGCTAAGGAGTCCTATAGACGCTTGGGATTTGTGTTGCGGAATGCCGACGACTTCCAGAACCCTCACGTTATTGTTCTTTTATACACCTACCTGGTCAGGTGTAAGATGGAGGCCAGCTTCTGTATATGGAGTCCCTATGCAGCAAATCAAATATTAATGCTTGAAAAATTGCAGAAGACATTCCTACGATTTCTTTTCAAAAAATTGTACCAGTTATATCCCTTCATGTACCCCACAAACTATCTGCTGGGCATATTGGGTTTTAACTCACTGGAGGTAAGAAAAGGCCTAGATCAGCTCACAATTGCATGTAGGTCTCTTCGTGGAGTCATCAACTGTCCCGATCTGCATAACCTGTTCTGCCGTTTATATGTCCCCAACAAATATTTAGCACACCGCGGTCGCCATAGACTTTTTGCTCGGCCTCCTTGCCGAGCAGTTGCTAGAGCTGAGTCCCCAGTGTGTCGAACGCTGGATGTGCTCAACGATCTCCTCTCAGCTTACCCTGATTGCGATCTGTTTGCGGATGAATGGGAGGATTTAATGCGTGTATGTCTTATATTTTCCGAGAGTAAGTATGCAAGGAAATCTTCCATACAAATATGAGATACCTGCCTTATACTATGTTATGTTGTGTTATGCTATGTAAACCTAAGTTATTTAATGTAATTGGTTATGTACCGTGTTATTTAACTATAATTAAATAATAATAATAATAGTACATGATATTCAGGGTCCGATTACGGAGTAGTAAGGATGCCATAGGAACTCCTAAGCTAAACAAGTTAAACCTATCGAGTTTCTGCACATTTATTTTGTCTTGAAAAACTCAGGTGTTAAATGGTTTTCAGGGTTTGATGATGGAGTAGAAAGTGGCCATAGGAACTCCTTAACTAAACAAGTCAAACCTATCAAGTTTGGGCTCATTCGTTTTGTCTTCACAATCTTTCCAGTGTTACATGTTATTCAGGGTCCGATGACGGAGTAGGAAGGATGCCATAAGAACTGCTAAACTAACCAAGTTAAACCTATCGAGTTTGGGCTCATAAGTTTTGTCTTGACAAACTCTTTGGCGTTATATGGTAATCAGGGTCTGATGATATAGTAGGAAGGGGGCTGTAGGAACTACACTAGATAAACCTATCGAGTTTATGCTCATTTGCTTTGTCTTGGTAAACACTTTAGTGCTAAAGATGGGGACGGTAGGTGGTGGTGGACATGGTATTCAGGGTCTGATGATGGAGTAGGAAATTGGCCATAGAAACTCTTAAAATAAACACGTTAAGCCCATCGAGGTTGGGCTCATTTGTTTGTATGGACAAATTCTCTGCCGTTAAATAGTATTCAGGGTCTGATGATGGAGGAGGAAGATGGCCATAGGAACTCCTAAACTAAACAAGTCAAACCTATCAAGTTTGGGCTCATTCGTTTTGTCTTGACAAACTCTCCAGTGTTACATGTTATTCAGGGTCCGATGACAGAGTAGGAAGGATGCCATAGGAACTGCTAAACTAACCAAGTTAAACATATCGAGTTTGGGCTCATAAGTTTTGTCTTGACAAACTCTTTGGCGTTACATGGAATTCAGGGTCCGATGACGGAGTAGGAAGGATGCCATAAGAACTGCTAAACTAACCAAGTTAAACCTATCGAGTTTGGGCTCACAAGTTTTGTCTTGACAAACTCTTTGGCGTAACATGGTATTCAGGTTCTGATTATATAGTGGGAAGGCGGCCGTAGGTTTGGGCCCATTTGCTTTGTCGTGGTAAACACTCTAGTGCTATATGATGTCCAAGGTCTGAAGATGGAGACGGTATGTGGTCTGGAACTAAACAAGATAGACTCGTTGTGTTGAGCTTCTCTGGCTGGTCTTGGGAAACACTGGTGCTACATGACATTACTAAAACGAAAAGTTTAAAATAAAATAAGTACTAAAAACTTTTTTTAATAGCAAGTTTTTATTTCAAAAAATAGTACTTAGATGAAAATAATAATTTTATGCAAGGGTTTCTGCTGAGATCGGGGCATGAGGACGGCAGTTGACCGAATCGCCGTCCTTACAGAAGCAGGCCGTAGCGAAGCGTGTCGTGTGTATCCTACACATGCCTGCCAACTCACCGACGCGGGATAAAACCCGACCCCACCAGGCGAAGCCGCGGTGGTGGCCAAAGTCCGCCGGTAACCCTGCGGTTATTCTTTCTAGGGCTTACCCGGGGTGCCCGGCAATGGACACTTGAGAAGGACACCGTGTGGTTTTAGTCGGTCCGATTCCAACTCGCCCACCCCATCGTCGGCACCAATGGGGTGAAGCCCGTGGGGATTTCCACACATAAAAAAAGAAAAAAAGGGGTTTCTTCTGATTTCAAAAGCTTGTAGCGGAATTAGAACACAGAGAAACAATTTGGGCGCGATTTTATTAATTATTTTTCACTTAAAAACTCTTCTAAACCAACGATACTTTTCCAATAAAGCATCATTAATTAAGCAGCCCTTGTCTTGGCTAATGGACGCATTCAGCCCGATGACTTGGCACTGTTTAGTCAAGTCATGTTACTTAATAAACAGGGCAGCGATATTGGGCCAAATGCCATGTCATGATAGGGGATGACGCCTCATGAATGCTGTATCAGTTCCCGAGATGAAACTCGCGAAATTATTTTCCTACGAGATTAGATAAAGGTACTTATTGGATATTAGATTCACTTTTCCTTCCTTTTCGTACTCAGTGAACGGTGTTTTATATATTGGATATCTGTGAAATCGGATGAGATAAATTGTCATTTTCTTTTATTATAGGTTAACTTTGTGTTATTTAGTTTAAAGATAAACACAGTCAATAAATAGTCTTCAGACGCCGGGGTGTAAGGTTACCCATAGAGCATATCCCTGGGGTGTGTGTTGGGTAACCTCCTCGAGTGTCGCTCCGATTCCGATCCCGCTGCAGTCCGGGGGGAACGGAATCGGAGCGGCCGGTACACCCTGGGCGGCGGTCAATGGCTTCCCCTTCACCCCTTCATGGGGTTGGCATTGATCGTCGGCCAATACCCAACGTGGCGGGAACACATCGCTCTCCGTACTCCTCTGCTTTCAGAGGAGACAGGATGAGCGATGCTGTTAGTGGTGAGATGGCCCAGGGTCAGCCGGGGTGCGAGGGATATGCTCTATGGGTAACCTTACACCCCGGCGTCTGAAGACCCGAGACGGCGTGCGGTTTTAGTCGGTGCAAGCCCGACATAACCGCCCCCGCTGGCCGGCGGGGGGGTATCCGAAGGGATTTCCGCACGATAAAAAAAAAAAAAAAAAAAAAAAAAGAGCATATCCCTCGCACCCCGACTGACCCTGGGTCAACAGACGGATTCAAAACTATCCTGTTTTAAAGTCGATTAAAATTAGGAGAATTATATAACGTTATGAGCTTAGAGGTACTTAATTACATTCAGAAGGCTTTAATTTATTTCTAAACTTACACATCAGCTTATAACGTCTACATTAGATCGATCGGTTCATAAATTCATGATACGACATACTCATCAGGGGTTAAAATTAATTACCCGTAAAAGTTTCGTAGCGAGGAATACTCCATACTTCTATACACTATAGAATATAATATTATTTATGCCTTGCAAACTTTTAGGGTACTTACGGTAAAGTTTGGAAAGGATCAACGGGGGTCAAAGCTGGCAATTTGTCATTCGACACGCGATATCTACCGAAGTACGACTACGCTCCAACTTAGCAAACTTACATTTTTCATTACCCACAACTTTTGAGTGTGTCCGCCCTGTGGTGACGATACCGTATACGCAAATCTAAACCCTACTGTCTGCTCTTAAAGTTCATATTCAGGCGTGCGGATACTGGGTATTGACGAAGGATTTTTCTCTCACTTTCAGCCTGTGTACTTATGCATTAATCAAAATAATATCGGTGCTTGAGGCGTTCAGAGGTAAAGTTAGAAAGAGTTAAGTCTTACGGGATTATGTTTAAGTTTATAGGACGTGTCTGGATTGTTGAAATAAGTACTTGACTGTTAAAGTTGCTGTTGTGTTTCGTATTTTTGTATGCTTAGTAGGATTAGTTGTAGATTACAGTTGAAATTCACTAACTACTGAAAATTGGGTTCAAGTTGATAACATAGTTTGAATTAATCAAGGAAATATTGCATAAGGAAACAAAACAACTAAAATGACCATGATGAAATATTCTTTATAAGCGTCAAGCGTTAGGAGTTCAGAGGTTATTAAGGAGTCGGCCTTACGATCGAGGGGTTCCGGGTTTGTATCCTACCGACGTGAACCCACAACTAATACAAGCCATTAAAAAAGAGTGGAGCGATATTCTCAGAATCGCACGTTCCAAAAGGACCAAAGGTGGGTCTACAGAGATTGGGAGCCGCGCCCTGATTCGACTGGGGCAGACGTGTGTCGACCAGATGATGATATTACTAGGAGCGGTTACCTCTGCGTCGATTGTTGGCAACCTACAACGCACATTTTATTGACCTCGACATTTTTGCGCTTACCGAGAACAAATTCAAGAAAATGGCTTCCGAAATTCTCGGCAAGATAAATAAATAAAACCTAACAAACTGGGGTGTCAGTCTGTTAGGGTTTATTTATTTATTTTTAATTTAGTTTTTTCTTTTTTTTATCTTTGTACGTGTGGGTACAACCACGCGTTCGTCTCTTTTAAACTAAATTATAATTCCGTGGACAATGGTGTGGGTTGTGCGTTTTTAGTGTTATGTCTAGATTTTAAGAATTTACTGTAACGCATAACTGTGTTTTGTCCTTAATAAATAAAATAAATAAATAAATTACTAATACATTCTGGCGTAATATCTGGTCGATACCCGTCAGTTATACGGAGGGTGAATGGATGCGGGATGTTGAGCGATCGTGTGAGCCTATTAAGATCATGGATCCGGTTACCATTCTTCAAGAGGATGTAACCGATGCAGTCCGTCTGTTGCCTAACTGGAAGTCAGCGGGACCAGACGGACTGCATAATTTTTGGTTAAAATAGCTGAAAAGCTCACACGGTCGTTTGGCATCACAATTCCAATCATGTCTTGAATCAGGATTGATTCCCAATTTCATGACCACTGGTGTAACCCACTTTCTTTACAAGTCCGGTAGTGCTACGGACCTTAAAAATTATAGACCGATTACATGTCTTCCTACGGTCTATAAGCTTCTTACATCCATCCTGAGAGAAAAAATATCTTCACATTTAACCGACAATTCTATAATGTCTATCTCTCAGAATGGATGTAGGAGTGGGGCTCGTGGCACTAAAGAGCTCCTTATAATTGATATGGCCATTAGCCAACAGGCACGCCGTAATCGTAAGGACCTGGCGACATGTTGGATAGACTATAAAAAGGCCTATGACTCCGTGCCGCTTACATAACTCTTTAGGGTGCTTGAGTTGTATAAAATTGATACAACTCTATGTACCTTCCTGAAGGCATGTATGGTGTCGACGGATCTGCGAGAATGGCGGACTGATAAGGATAGAGCGGGGCATATTCCAGGGTGATAGTCTTAGTCCATTATGGTTTTGCCTGGCACTGAACCCTCTTAGTTATATGCTGGAGAGTTCAGGGTTAGGCTGTCGATTGCGGAGAGAAGGTCAGGTTATATTCCACCTCCTTTACATGGATAATCTTAAATTATTTGCCCCCAACAAGTCCCAACTGATAGCGTTATTAAAGATGACCGAAACCTTGAGTAACTCTATCAGGATGGAATTTGGTGTGGACAAATGTGCGGTCATGCATGTAAAAAGAGGTGAGATTGTGGAATCTGATGGGGTTGAGCTCTCAGGTTCCACAAAACTTAGGTCTATCTCTGCAATCGATACCAATAAATACCTGGGTATGTCTCAGGCGTTAGGCATTACAGAAGCTAGCATGACGCAATCGTTACGGGAGCGTTTCTTTGGCCGCTTGAAAAAAGTTCTTAAAAGTCTTTTGTCAGGCAGTAATAAGGTGCGCGCCTATAATGGTTGGGTCATGCCGGTTTTAATGTACTCCTTCGGCATACTCAGGTGGACTCAGACCGAATTCGACACCCTGGTTAGGAGAGTCCGTACGCTTCTTACTGCATACCGAATGCATCATCCGCGTTCATCTGTGATGAGGTTGTACGCGGAAATGCGGGGGACGTGGCTTTTTAAATGCCAAATCCCTCCATAACCGTGAGGTGTGCAACCACAGGCTATACTTCCTACAATGAAGCTGATATGCATCGTGATGGTGGATAACGGACTTACCCCGCTAGCTTTGGCTAAAGAGAACTGGCGCAAACCAGTGGTATTAGGTATTAATGACCGTATGGATGTATGGAAGAGCAAGGAGTTGCATGGACGTTTCTATCGGGCTCTCCATGGGCCTGATATAGACTTACTAGCATCTGTGTCTTGGCTACGCTTCGGTGACCTATTTGGGGAAACCGAAGGTTTTGTTTTTGCAATTATGGACGAAGTTGTGATGACGAATAACTATCGGAAGTATATTCTAAAGGATGGTACGGTTGAAATATGTCGGGCGTGCCACCGTCCCGGAGAATCCCTTAGACATATAATTTACTGGTGGTAGAAATTTGATGAAACAAATGTGTCACAAAATTCGGCCGGGTGGGTACCACCGTGCACGATTGCGAAAAACCCTCCATAGTAATCCAATTTCGGTTTGATTGCGTTCAGGGATCAGCAAGTGCATAGCCGGGCAGGGGGGTTGTAGTCGCAGCACTAGTGGGACCGGTGGGTGTCACGCGGTGCTGCGACGACAATCCTCTTCTAATGAGGCCGTCAAGCTGAGTGCCACCATTGTTAACATGGTACGTGTATGTAATGGTGACCCTCTTTCCTGAGACTTTACCTTCAGCTTACCATCAGGCGAGGTGAAGTCAAATTGACGTGTCCTAAATATAAAAAAATAAATAAAAAAAAACTGGTTGTTTTCGTCTTGCCAACGGCGAATATTTGCATAGACATAACCAAGTAGCCAGGATTGTTCATCAACAGCTTGCTCTAAAGTACAACCTTGTGGAATCAGAGGTACCGTACTATAGGTATGTGCCCGACGCAGTTCTCGAAAATGGGCATATCACGTTGTACTGGGATCCATCTATCATCACTGATAGGACTATTGTAGCCAATAAACCTGATATAGTGTTGATTGATCGCCGCGCAATAATTATCGATATCACCATCCCACATGACGAGAATCTTGTGAAAGCCGAAAAAGAAAAACAAATACAGTATTTGGATTTGGCTCACGAGGTTGTCGACATTTGGAGTGTGGATTCGGCGATTATTGTTCCGATAATTATATCAGTCGACGGACTGATTGCCAAGAGCCTCGATCAACATCTCAAGAGGCTCGCGTTAGGCAGTTGGGTCAAGGGTTTGATGCAGAAGGCAGTGCTCCTCGACACGGCACGTATTGTGAGGAGATTCCTATCTCTGGAGCCCTAACCACCGGTAGCTTGGTTCCTGTACCCGATGCCGGTGGGTCACTATTTTTTATATTTTTAAATAAATTAGTATTTTTTATACTGAATGTATTTAAAAATATAATTCATGTATGTAAAGTTTAATAAAGGAAATAATAATAAATATTCTACGACATTCTACCCAGCGCTTTCTAGACCCAAAGTAAGCATAGTTTAACTGGCTTGTGTTATGGGTTCTAGAAAATAATAGTAATTTAGGTTACTATTTTGTAAAAATTATTTTTCACTAGAAGTTGCCCTGGCTCCGCCCGCGTTGAATTCTGATCCCGTTCCCGCAACCCATGGGAACCTATTCCCGGGATAAAGCCTATGTGTTATTCCGGACTATAATCTATCACTATGCCAAATTTCAGCATCCGTTCAGCCGTTTTTTCGTGAAAGACTAACAAAAATCCATCCATGCATCCATACTTACAAACTTTCGCGTTTATAATATTAGTAGGATGTGAAAAGGATAACATTTTTAACGATAGACCACACCTGGCGACGCCTAGGGTTCCCACAAATGCTGTTCTGTATCTGTAAACGAGTTCATTCTGCAGGTTCTTACTAAGTAGGTACTAGCTGTTGCCCGCGGCTTCGCCCGCGTGGGCTTTCTGATCCCGTGTAATATCGGAATAAAAAGTTATCTATGTTACTTAGGGAAAATATTCTAATGGTAAAAGTTTTGAAAATCAGTTCAATAGTTTCAAAATTTATCGATTCTTTATAATACAACCACAAACTCACAACCAAAAACTATATATAGTACTAAGAAGCTTAATTCAACAATCTTGTACCCAAACTAATCTCCCATGATTAAGTGCCACTCAGCTAACAGCTAAGAATAAAATGAAGCCGAAACACATAAACTTGGGTGTTTGGAACACCACTATTACATTGCGTAGCCGCAAGCACTGTTAATTAACCCTGCAATGAATAAGACCTCTTGTTACCACACATTATTTAGAGACGTGTGATATGAACAAATGAACATACGTATTTTGTGTTCATTAGATTTGTTTCATTCTTCTTTTAATTAATGGCTTCTGCTTTCAAAAGAATCGCCGCAATTCCGCCAATCTTAAGTATAAATAAATGTTTATAAAATTATTAATATTGAAACAACTAACTGGTGACTGTAACATATAAATAAATATTATATAAAAAAACCTTTGAGAATGCCGTGAGGCGAAACCGGTCAGGTGTAGTTATTAAACAAAACTGTGGAAAGTACAAGTGATACATTGTTTCAATATGTGTAGCAAGTTCCACCAAGTGCCATCAATCAACAGTATAAAAATAGTAAAATTATTAATGGCGGAGACGCCAATCTCAAGTTATCAAAGAAATTCTACCAGAGTCACGTTGGGCACTCCAGAAGATTAATATCCGTGTATAAGCCCCTCACGAGATCCAGTGGTCGATCACCCCTACTCCTAAAATCCAAACACACGTCCAGTCCAGCAGTTAAATGGTAAATTTACCTTTTTCTTTTTTTTTCATATTGGATACGTCAATATGAATTTACCTCACCTGATAGTAAGCTAAAGATAAAATCTCAGGATTGGGGGTCACCATTACAGACACCGACAATGCTACAATGGTGGCCCTCAGCTTGGCGGCCTCATCAGATGCTTTTTCACGTCCCGCTTAAAGGACCAGGGACTGTAGGAAGAAGAAAACACGTGTGCTGGTGAAGAATTCCAAGTCTTGATGGTGCGGCAGAGAAAAGAAGTGCCGAACCGCTAGGTTCTTGATGGAATTGTTTGCACCGTGTGAGGGTGCCTCAGCCTTGCACGTGTTGTCCTTTTTTATATATTTAGGACACGTCAATTTGACTTCACCTCGCCTGATGGTAAGCTGAAGGTAAAGTCTCAGGAAGGAGGGTCACCATTATATACACGTACCATGTTAACAATGGTGGCACTCAGCTTGACGGCCTCATAAGAAGAGGATTGTCGTCGCAGCACCGCGTGACACCCACCGGTCCCACTAGTGCTGCGACCACAATCCCCCTGCCCGGCTATGCACTTGCTGACCCCTGAACGCAATCAAACCAAAATTGGATTACTATGGAGGGTTTTTCGCAATCGTGCACGGTGGTACCTACCCGGCCGAATTTTGTGACAAATTTGTGTCATCAAATTTCTACCACCAGTGTTGTCCTGTATAGGAAAGGAGAGGGTGGTTTCCTTTTCAGCTCTTCTGTAAACCTAAGGACGTATGGGCCTTACAGAAATCCAGAAGACTCACCGCGTGTAGTTTCTGCGCCCAAAATGACGAACGTACAATTACGCCACTGTTTATAGAACCATCTGATGTATTTGTCTTCAATTGACACCCAATAAAACAGGAACAATAAATTATCAGTAATAAATTAACAGTCCTTTTGAACAACAATTTGGGCTTCTATTTGTGGAGGACCGCTTTAAATCACGGTAACGTAGTTATTGGCGGATTTAATTAAATCTCTGACTGATTACGTTTGGGACTTGATTTGTCGCCAGACTGCTGTGTCTTGACTCAGTTTGATAAATTTAACCATCCAAATAGTGAACTACTTTTGCAATGCAATATGTGTATTTTAGAGGGCCCACCAACATTTTCAGGGTGTAAGGTCACCGGTATACCTAGTGATTGACAAACAAGGCTCTGGCGCAGGTTTTCCTTTTGGCGGTGGAAGATAAACCAAATCAAGACAAGACTAGAAAAGCGGAGTTCCCAAGTACCAGCCTGGATTATAACTGGAACTAACGCCGTGATGAAGATGATGAACGAAATGGTTTTAAAATAGTGATTCCAAAAGCGGCGATAGCCCAGTGGTGTACGTAACGGACTGATGAGACGAGTTCTCGAGTTCGATCCCCAGTCGCTCCAGGCACACACCTCTGACTTTTTATAGTTATGTGTGCATTAATAAATGTTAATTATCGCTCGCTTAACAATGTGCCCGGTAGATGGCAATAGGCTCGCCCCCTATTACATTGGGACTAAACATAACTGGCGAATCGTGAGTGTGTATACCTACACCTCTGCCTACCCCTTCGGGGATACAGGCGTGAAGTTATGTTATGTTATGATTCCAATATTGAGTGTACAGAGTATGAACCGATTTCAAAAAGTCTATCACTGCACCAAAGAATGGATAGTACTTACAGTACTCGATTAATTGAATGGTGCAGATAGTCGAGTTATTCGGTATCACATTTATCCGGCATGTCAATTTGATGTGTATTAATGGTTATTTAGGTTATTCAGAGGCAATATAGGTATTTAAACTATCATGGTCACTAACATAAGTATTAGAGTTAACGGGATATTTACCATGTGTTTCTAAGAGTGTCCGATATTTCGGCACTGTTGCAAGCGCCATGATCACGGAGGAACTTAGAGGAAAAACAGTGCCGAAATATCGGACAATCTTAGAAACACATGGTAAATATTCCGTTAACTCTAATACTTATATTCAGAGGCATTGCAACACATGCTGGGCATCAGCAAAACTCTTATAAACATCTCTTGTGTGGAATGTTAGTAAAATAATATAAAGACTGTCATGTAAAGACGTACCCTTTTTTTTTTTTTTCGTGCGGTAATCCCTTCGGATACCCCCCCGCGTGCCAGCGGGGGTGGTTATGTCGGGCTTGAACCGACTAAAACCATGTAAAACCTTACGCGATCGACGAAAGGTTATTGTTTATAGTTCGGGGTACGAGGTATATGCTTTATGGGTAACCTTACGCCCGGGCGTCTGAAGATCCGAGACGGCTTGCGGTTTTAGTCGGTTCAAGCCCAACATAACCGCCCCCGCTGGCCGGCGGGAGGGTATCCGAGGGGATTTTCGCATGAAAAACCTACATGTAAAAAAAATCTTCATACAACTACATTTCGCACGGGCAATATGTCATCCTTGACAATCTGAAATATCGTATTATTAGTGATATAATTCTTTATTTATTTCTACAGATAACATAATCCATTTTGTTATTAACATTCTTCACTTATATCTATGTTAGTACTTATATTCTACAAGGGATTTCGTCAGGACACCGTGCGGTTTTAGTCGGTTCATGCCCGATATAGCCACCCCCGCTGGCCGGCGGGGGGGTATCCGAAAGGATTTCCGCACGTAAAAAAAAAGGGATTTCGTCATTTTAAAGACGTGCCTCAAAAAATGTGGCACTCATGGTTCCTGTTTTCAATTACCATGAGCATACTGTTACTCCTGCCGCATATTCCATACATCATCGACGTCATTTTCTCCCGCCAGACAGCTGTGAAGCTGTTGGTTTGAGCATGAGCGAACATAGCCGATGAGCTACAGAAGCGCGGCATTGAAAACCACAGGCGACTAATTTGCTACCAAATATAACAAACTATAACCAGCTAGGATTACTCTAATGACTTCACTTGTACACCACATGTGAACATAACCAAAGAGTATAAAAATGTTAGGAATACTAGAAGAACGTTACCAGTGAAATGCCTACCATTGTGCATGAGAAATACTTCCTCTTCTAGAATTTGTGCAATTTTTTCATCTTATACGTACTGGATGGAAAATACACACACAACACTCTTTACATATGCCATTTTTTTTAATGTAGGGCATGTTAATATTTCTTGAGCTCGCCTGATAATAAGCTAAAGGGGAAGTCTCAGGAAGGTCACAATAGCAGATATAAATAATGCTACAATGGTAGCCCTCAGTTTCACGGCCTCATCAGATGCTTCTTCTTGCCCCGCACAAAGGACCCGAGATTATAGGAATGAGGAAACACGTATGAAGGTAAAGAATTTAAAGTCTTTATAATGCGGCAGAGAAAAGAGGTGCCAAACCACTTGGACCTGAATGGAGTTTCCACCAAGGGTCGAATGCTGTTGTACATTTATGTGTTAGGCAACTGTTGACACAGCGTTTCAATGTTTTAAATATACTATAGTGATCAGAGGTGAATTCACCAAGACTTAGATAATAAACTTCTTAATTATAGTCCGCCGGTAACCCTGGGGTTATCCTTTCGAGGGCTTACCCGGGGTGCCCGGCAATGGACACTTGGGGAGGACACCGTGTGGTTTTAGTCGTTCCGATTCCGACACTCCCACACCGTCGTCGGCACCGATGGGGTGAAGCCCGTGGGGGTTTCCACAGGTAAAAAAATAAAAAAGGCTTTTATTACATGTTCAAATACAGTGAACAAAAGTTCTTGACGAAAGTATAACTAGCTATAAAATATTTGATATATTTACAATATCCACTATCTTAAAAATCAGAGGAGTGTAGCTTCTCTACTCATGTAGTCATGAAACAAGTCATTCAACTTCACGTTGGTAAACACTGCCATCATTATCTCAAATTATATCGCCAGTAACCTTCACGCAGCTGAGCGTATCACACGTAAAGATAAAACAATAAAAATGGAAATCAATTTTACAAACAAAGTAGTGTTAGTTACCGGCGCCAGTGCGGGCATCGGAGAAGCGACTGCTCTCTTGTTTGCGAAGCTCGGAGCCAGCTTATCCCTTGTTGGCAGAAATGCAGAGAACTTACAGAAAGTGGCGAACAGATGCGAGAAGGAGAAGGGCGTAAAACCTCTGGCAATTGTTGCTGATCTCGGCACGGACGAGGGCGTGGAGAAGACTGCTAAAGAAACGATCGATCATTTTGGCAAACTGGATGTTTTGGTCAACAATGCTGCTGTCGGTGCTCGAACGTGTATCCAACGCGCTGATATGGCTACTTTCGACCAAGTTTTCAATATCGACGTTCGCGGAGTGTACAACCTGACGAGGTTGCTCGTCCCACACTTGATAGCGACAAAGGGCAACATTATCAATGTATCCAGCATCTCGGCAACAGTGGTAGCTGTCGGCAGCTTGCCTTACGGTATGGCTAAGGCCGCACTGGATCACTTCACAAAATTGATAGCTCTAGAACTGGCACCCAAAGGCGTGAGGGTTAACACTGTCAGTCCTGGGATCACAGAGTCGGAGTTTGTTAAACGCCTAATAGGATGTAGTGAAGAAGAATACGAGGCTTGGCTGAAGAAAGCCGCATCAGCTGTGCCGCTAGGAGAGGTCTGCGTGGGTTTGGATATAGCTCAGATGATTGTACATTTAGCCAGTGATAATAGCAGACTAGTAACGGGAGTCATCGTGCAAATTGATGGTGGTTTGCAGTTCTCACCTCCTGGTAACCTCGTAGCTGACCAAATGAAGTGATGTTGTTGAACTTTATTATAAAGGGAAATTCTGACGCTTTTATTGCTATTCAAGTTGCTATTTTATATTTCAAATGGTTTCTGTAAATTCATAAGTTCGTTATTCCTGTAATTTAATAGCTATTTCCATTATTTATATTTTGTTTGAAAGTTGATTTGAATATTTTACAACTCTGAATTAAAATTTGTTTTTATTGGCCGCTTGATAAATTAATTCGATCTTCAAAAACAGTACTTCCTAAATGCTATCCATTTTGATGATAAATTTCGTATTAATTAACAGCTGTCACTTTTCAAAAATGTAATAAAAGTTGCTGTTTGTTAGCTTAATGTTGTCTCATTCATACACAAAAAAAAACATGAAATTTGGATTTGTCATTCCTAAAAAAAATGCAAAAATGTTAGTACCTTTTTTTTTTTTATCGTGCGGAAATCCCTTCGGAAACCCCCCCCCCCCCGCCGGCCAGCGGGGGCGGTTATGTCGGGCTTGAACCGACTAAAACAGCACGCCGTCTCGGGTCTACAGGGTGTAAGGTAAAATGTTAGTACCTTTTTTTTTTTTTTTTTTTTTTTTTTTCGTGCGGAAATCCCTTCGGATACCCCCCCGCGTGCCAGCGGGGGCGGTTATGTCGGGCTTGAACCGACTAAAACCGCACGCCGTCTCGGGTCTACAGACGCCGGGGTGTAAGGTTGCCCATAGAGCATATCCCTCGCACCCCGACTGACCCTGGGCCATCTCCGGTTTCGAGATGGCCCCCTCGGGTTTGGGAACCACGGTGTCCCCGTCTTGCCCCGGTTTGGGGGAGGGGCGCTAGTCGCCCCACCGTCCCGGCCTGCTTCTGCTGGGGTGACAGGTGGCCTCACCCGCCACCCCCAGGCCTGCGCTCATGGAGGACGGAGGTCGTTAAGCGACCTCCGGCGCCTGAGTTGCCTGCGACGCGCGGCGAGCAAGTTGCGGGCTCGGCGGACCGGGAGAGTTCTAAGTCTCTCCCGGGCGCGCTCCGCCACCTCCTTCGCGAGCATTACATGCTCGCAGAAGGAGGCGGCGGCGGCCCACGCGCTCGCGCTCCGCACCATTGCCGCAATCATGCTGCCGAGCGAGAGGACTCCCACCCCGATGGCTGCCACGAGGTCACGCCTCGGCGCCTCCCACGCCGGGCAGTCCGCCAGCGTGTGCAGCCCTGAGTCCTCGCTCGCGTCGCAGTGATGACACTCAGGCGTTGGCTCCTTCCTGATCCGATGCAGGTGATCCCCGAAGCACCCCTTCCCTGAGATCACCTGCGTCAATCGGTACGAGAGGCTTCCGTGTCGCCTCTCCAGCCAATCCTCCATGATGGGCCTTACCGCCGCTATTGCGGCGTGCCCTGCGCTTGGTTGCCCAAGTCGTTCCTTCCACTCCACCACGATGGCCTGGCGGAGCTGGGACTGCACGGCCTCGATTTCTCGAGGCTCGGGGTTCCATCCCTGCTCCTTCGCCTCCTTTCGCCACTGGTACAGTTGCGAAAGGGCTCTCGCTTCCAGGTCCCATGGCGGAGTTCCGGCAAGGAGACTCGCCGCCTCGAAGGAGATCGTGCGGTACCCTCGGATGACCCTGATGGCCAGAACTCGCTGCGGAGCGCGCAGCATCCGCACAGTTCTGGTCCTCAGGGCCTCCGCCCATATTGGACACCCATACAGGGCCATGGACCGCACGATCCCCGCGTAGAGTCTCCTGCAGGAGTCATCGGGCCCCCTCATGTTGGGCAACAGCCGAGCCAGAGCAAGAGCTGTGCCCTTCGATTTGGGGGCCAGACTTCGGATGTGCTCTCCGAAGTCCCATCGGCCGTCGAGCACGAGCCCCAAATATTTCATTTGGGGCTTGATGCCGATGCGATTTCCTCCCACGATGAGACTGGATCCCTCGGGTGGCTTGCTCCGAGGCCCATGGAAGAACAGGGCCTCGGTTTTATGCAGGGCCACCTCGAGACCCAGCCGCCGGATCCGCCTAACGACTTGGGCAACCGCGGTCGTGGCCTTTCGGGTCGCTTCGCGGTACGTCGCCCCGCACGCCGTCACGAGCGTGTCGTCCGCGTAGCACGTGACGGCGGCACCGCCTACGAGCTCACCGCGAAGCACCCAGTCGTATCCGATGTTCCACAGGAGCGGCCCCAGGACCGATCCCTGTGGAACACCGCACGACATTTCACGCCGACCGAGACCGGTCACGGTTGGGTAGATGACGGCTCTCTCCGTCAAATACGCCCCGACTATGCGGCGGAGGTAGAGAGGCACTTCGTGATACACGAGCGCCTCCCTAATGCAACTCCAGGGCAAGGTGTTGAACGCGTTGGCGATGTCCAGGGACACCGCCAACATCACCTCACCCCGGGCTACTGCATCCTCCGCCAGAGCCCTCACGCGCATGATGGCATCCACGGTGGAGCGCCTCTGGCGGAAGCCATATTGGCCATCCGCCAGGTCCGGCCCCACTCTTGAGAGGTGCTCGACGAGGCGCTTCGCAATTACTCTTTCAAAGAGCTTGCACACCTCGTCGAGCAACACTATGGGCCGGTAGGCGGACGGCGAGTCCGCCGGGCGCCCCTCCTTTCGGATGAGGACCAGTTTCCCCGTCTTCCACAATTTCGGAAACTGGCCCCGCTCCAAACATGCGCTGAGAAGCCCTCTCAGTCGGGGCTCGAGAGCGTCGTCGACTAGAGCTAGGACCCACGCTCGGCCTGGAATGCCGTCGGGTCCCGGGGCGGTGTGTTTGGCTCTTAGCCTTCTCACCGCCAGCTCTAGTTCTACCCAAGTGACCTCGGGCACGTCGTCGTCTTCCACGTCGGGCGCCATGCGCAACCGAGGCGGAGTCATCCGCGGTGGAACATGTTCCACCGCCCGCGCTGGGAACAGGGAGCCAACAACTCCTCCGAGCAGATCCGGCTGGAGACACCGGGTTAACGGCGGGGCCTTGGGGCGCAGCTTGCCCCTCACCATCCGGTAGGGCCGCCCCCAAGGGTCCCGCTCCAGCGTCTCCAGCAGCTCACGGAAGGCGTCCCGTTTGGAACGCCTTATCTCCGCTCGGAGGGCTCGTCTGGCCTCCCTGTATCCCTCGTACAACTCCGCCTCTCGGGCCTCCGCATCTGCGGGGCGGCGACGCCTCCTACGGAATCGGGCCCACCGGCGGTGCGTGATCACGCAGCCCCGTCTGAGCTGCGCGATCTCCGACGACCACCAGTAGACCTGACCCCTCGGATTATAGGGCGGAGCCATAGGCATCGCCGCGTCACAGACACGGGTCATGGCCTCCCGGAACCACTCCGCCTCATCGTCTATGCTGACAGGCCTGTCCGGCGCAGGGGCCCAGGCCTGTACGATGGCGGCTTCCAGGAGGAGCTCCCGATCAAGTCGCTTAAGCGTCCAACGTGGCTCGGGTGGAGCCGGTGCAGCCGGCGCGTCGCTCGCAGGGGGGGACACGTCAAACCGAATGTATCGGTGATCCGAACTTGTGTCCTCCCCCAAAACGACGCGCCAGCCCTGAACACGTCGCGCCAACGAGGGGCTCGCGAACGATAGGTCCACGATGGAGCTACCCCTCGAGGTCACGAACGTGTCCACGGCTCCCCGATTTAGGAGGACTAGGCCGAGTCGTGCGGCCCAGTCCACCAGTGCCCTGCCTCTATGCCCCGTCGCGCCCCTTTCATATGTAACGACCTAATATATTATGTTATGCCTTTTTTTTTTTTTTTTTTTTTTTTTATCGTGCGGAAATCCCTTCGGATACCCCCCCGCGTGCCAGCGGGGGCGGTTATGTCGGGCTTGAACCGACTAAAACCGCACGCCGTCTCGGGTCTACCGACGCCGGGGTGTAAGGTTGCCCATAGAGCATATCCCTCGCACCCCGACTGACCCTGGGCCATCTCCGGTTTCGAGATGGCCCCCTCGGGTTTGGGAACCACGGTGTCCCCGTCTTGCCTCGGTTTGGGGGAGGGGCGCTAGTCGCCCCACCGTCCCGGCCTGCTTCTGCTGGGGTGACAGGTGGCCTCACCCGCCACCCCCAGGCCTGCGCTCATGGAGGACGGAGGTCGTTAAGCGACCTCCGGCGCCTGAGTTGCCTGCGACGCGCGGCGAGCAAGTTGCGGGCTCGGCGGACCGGGAGAGTTCTAAGTCTCTCCCGGGCGCGCTCCGCCACCTCCTTCGCGAGCATTACATGCTCGCAGTAGGAGGCGGCGGCGGCCCACGCGCTCGCGCTCCGCACCATTGCCGCAATCATGCTGCCGAGCGAGAGGACTCCCACCCCGATGGCTGCCACGAGGTCACGCCTCGTCGCCTCCCACGCCGGGCAGTCCGCCAGCGTGTGCAGCCCTGAGTCCTCGCTCGCGTCGCAGTGATGACACTCAGGCGTTGTCTCCTTCCTGATCCGATGCAGGTGGTCCCCGAAGCACCCCTTCCCGGAGATCACCTGCGTCAGTCGGTAGGAGAGGCTTCCGTGTCGCCTCTCCAGCCAATCCTCCATGATGGGCCTTACCGCCGCTATTGCGGCGTGCCCTGCGCTTGGTCGCCCAAGTCGTTCCTTCCACTATTATGTTATGCCTATTAGAATTGGTTTGCGTACTTCTGTGTATAACATATTATGTTCGTATCATAGTAGCTGTGGCCGTAGCTTCGTCCAAGTGGTTCACTGAAATAATCGTTAGTTTTCTACCATTATCAAATATTGTGCGCACTTTTCTTAATTTTTCTTTCCGTAGTAATCTATTCAGAGTATTAGAAAACTTAAAAAAAAGATGAATTATAAAGGTAAATCCGCATTCTAGAACCCATATTATCCTCATCCTCCGAGCCTTTTCATAACCCAGTTGGGTCGGCTTTTTCGATTTAACTACGAAGCTGCTGAACTAACACTTTTCTATGAAGTGACTCCCATCCGACGTCCACAACCCACTGGCGATATCAAAGTTCTGTAGTTAGACCAGTTGTCGGAGTTTTTAGGGTTCCAACTACCCGTAACAACTGAAATAGATGTTTGTATGGCAACCGGAACCGACGGCTTAACGTAAAGAAAGAAAGAAAGAAAATATTTTTATTCAACCCAGCTTACATAAACAAAAATATACACAGCTTAGCAACCAGAATAAGATTACAACAATTGTGCATACATAACAATGTTATATGCATCTATATGGCTAGGTAGAATAAAGGCCGCCTCTCAGCTTAAATGCTGTCCGCGTTGTAGTGCAAGCGGACAACGCTGGTTTTCAGAGACGGCCGGACAGTGGGTTTGACTAATATACATAAATATATTTTTTCCATTACGATACAGTTGCAGATAGATTAATGGCAAACAAAAAATCATTACAAAAAATGAAAACAAAATAAATTTAAAAAAGTAAGAGAACTGGCAACAATTTGACACTGCAGGACGCCTCCTGCGCTTCCGCCGGCGAAATGTCATTAATGTCAAAACTCCGGCGCAAGCCAGTGTGGTTATGCCACGTAATCCACGCATGTGCTAATATAGGTACTCTTTGGTCGGCCATATTACTGACACTGGACACATCATATCCGCATTCCAAAAGAAAAAAGAGACAATTCAAGTTAAAACGTATTACGGTAAACGTACTCTCCGAGGCACAGAGGGGTCACAATGTGTCGGAAGTTTACGCTCAAAAAAGTCTGCTGTATGTGAACACGTGCAACAGGGGACCAAACATTACTTAAGATTTGATAAACCACAGATAGTCGCCAAAGAAAATCGATTCCTACCTAGGATGCTCCGCGAAGCTATTGAAATTAAAAAACATCCTAATTTTAATAGAGAAGATGGTTGGAATGTACCACCAGCTTGGTACCCAGTCATTCACTTAATTAATTCCAAGAAAAATCAAAATACAACAAGACTTCATGACACTGTGAGCTCATTGTGCGTAAATAGTAACACCAACAATTCAACATAGTTTGGGTACTTTGAGATAACTTTCACTTCAAACTACAAGACAACAACCATCTTTAGTCTCCCCGTGACCATGGCTGCTGAAAAGCAACCGAAACGTCGGGATCAATGTAAAATATAAAATAACATCAAATAAATCGCGATAGAATCCGTTAAAAATTGTTTTATTTCAATGGGTCACAATGTGTTAAGAATGGTCACCGATCTTAAGACTGCCTTGGCTACTGTTGCTTAAGTTTGCAATGTATTAATCAACTCGGTAACCACTTAGCCGCGAGCCCAAGTACATTTACACGTTGTAGAATGTCCTAGATATTTCATTATTTTTGTACTTGCCGTTAGTATTTTTACTTTTCCTATAGATTTAGATCGGAAAAAGAGAACATCTAGGACGGGACTTGAACCCGCGACCAGTCGCTTACAGGTGGAATGCTCTGACCAACTGAGACACCTAGATACGTATTTATTATGCGTATTTTATACTTGCTTCTGAAATTTGTAACGTCCAAAGATAATACTGCACGTAGCAGCTCAGTACTCGAAATTATTTAGATATGATATGTTATCATAATTTGTCGATATTGCGGAATCATGACAACAACAGTTACTACCGATGTTATTCGATATTACATAATTGAATAAAAAATGCAAGTTATCAGTTTACCTACTACGGGTCACGTACAGATTGATAGAACTAAAACCGCACCAATTGAGACGAATCTGGAGTTCACCAACTTTATATTAGAGTCAATCAACTATTCTTTGTAAAAACCTTGTCCCTATATTAAAAAATATATACCTAACTCCAAAAAGGTATTATTTCATTACAATTTAATAACTAGTACCGTCTTTTGGGATACAAGGTATAATATTAATATTTAAGTAACATATAATTTATAATATCAATTATGTTTTATTAATTTTATGGTAACTTAGTTGACAAAATCCAAAAACCATACAAATTATTCCTGTCCTCACACGTAGTTATGTTACTACTTTACGCAATAATTTAAAAATATTGATCTGAGTGCAATAATTTTTATTTTTATTACAATATATAACGCTCTACGAATGCATTTACATTTTTGCCAGATTTTTTAATGATTCATTTTGCAATTATTAAAAAAAAACAAAAGATGATGAGCACGGGGGCCTCTAAAATGTCTCTTATGTCACCAGTTACCAAATATACAAAAAATAGTTTATTGACCCATTAACATGGTATCCTGCTGGCTGGAGGTTAATTTTAAAAGTATTTAAATATGTCCATTAATATCGCAGAATAAATTCAGTTTTGTTCAGGATTCGCTAAAACTAATTCCCCGAACCACGCATCTCCATGACGGGGAACCACGCTGACACACCCGACGAGTTGAAGGCCTCGGATGCGACCGGGATTAAACGTTGAAATTATGACGATGATGATGATGCTTGCCCACAATGAACGGGTAGAATACTAATCACTGCCATCTGCCCACAGTTCAGGGAATACCTGAATGTATAGCTGTATGGCATGTGTGGCTATGCAGCTCCCACCAGTCTCAGTTAAGCGCAGAAAATTAGTATTTTCTGCGCTTAACGGCTAAAAGTTAAGCTAGTGCTTCACGTTATAATGGACGATATGCGCGTCAATGTTCTAATTATGAGGGATGTCTAAGATCGTGCCCGGAGTCCGCTTTCCTGTTCTTAAGCCCCGAAAGAGTTGGAAACTGAACTCCGGGCTCTAAAGATGGTTTGGAATCTCTGGACGCAACGGGGTTGAAACGCTGGGATTATGATCATCTGTGATAGTATTCCTTGTTCTGTACATTTACCAAACGCGCAATGCAATCTTGAAATATTATCTTAATATAAAAAAACAACATGACATTATGTTCGTACCGTTGATCTTTAAATCCATTTTAATGAAATGTTGTGAATATGTATACTTAAATCCAACTAGGATACTATTAGAACCGCTAGGTAGCGTTCTATAAGCTGTTTAATACAGAAATTAGATCCAGCTACTGAGCTGCATCTAATTTCTTCAACATTCGTCTCCTAACGTCTATAAATAAAATAAATAAATATTCTACGAAATTCTACACAGCGCTTTCTAGACCCAAAGTAAGCATAGTTTAACTAGCTTGTGTTATGGGTTCCAGAATGCGGATAAGCATACTTATATACGTTTTTTTTTGTAAATACATACATATTATACATAGAAACACCCAGACCAATGCAAATTCTACATAGAAATATTTGCACTGAGCGGGAATCGATACCGCGCCCCCTTTCGTAGCAGTCGAATGCACTACCACTACACCACAGAGGCCTTATTTATCTAGGGAACTCAATTGTTGGAGGATTTTCCCATAAAGGGTATTTTCTAATTTGAATATACAAACCGTATCTTTTTTTTTTTCGTGCGGAAATCCCTTCGGATACCCCCCGCCGCGCCGGCCAGCGGCTACACATTTTTAGGTAGATTTCGATGGGGGTGTGTGTTGGGTAACCTCCTCGAGTGTCGCTCCGATTCCGATCCCGCTGCAGTCCGGGGGGAACGGAATCGTAGCGGCCGGTACACCCTGGGCGGCGGTCAATGGCTTCCCCTTCACCCCTTCATAGGGTTGGCATTGATCGTCGGCCAATACCCAACGTGGCGGGAACACATCGCTCTCCGTACTCCTCTGCTTTCAGAGGAGACAGGATGAGCGATGCTGTTGGTGGTGAGATGGCCCAGGGTCAGCCGGGGTGCGAGGGATATGCTCTATGGGTAACCTTACACCCCGGCGTCTGAAGACCCGAGACGGCGTGCGGTTTTAGTCGGTGCAAGCCCGACATAACCGCCCCCGCTAGCCGGCGGGGGGGTATCCGAAGGGATTTCCGCACGATAAAAAAAAAAAAAAAAAAAAAAGGTAGATTTCGATGAAATCGATCTACCTATTGGTTTCTTGACTACTGTCGAATTTAAAAAAAAATTCTTCATAGGAGGTCTAGTTATGACCCCCTGAGTCCGAAATGACCACTGGTCAAAAAGTTTATATATATATATATATATATATATGTATGTATGGTTCCACTTCCCAAAATTTGCGGTACTCTCACGGTCGCATTTTTGCCCCGATCGCTTTCAAACTGCGGTCAAAAATTGCTTGGGTGTAAACTTAGTTTAAGTTCGTGAACGGGTGGAATCCGGCCTAAGGGGACGGTAGGGCCTCACTTTTTTTGAAATCAGTTTTTCCTCAAAATTTCACGTTCCATGAAAGATATTCGAACCGTTCTAATTTTATCCCATAGTATACACGAATACCAACAACTTTTAATTATAAACCTATAAGATTAAAACTTTAACTAAAAGTGGAGGGGGGAAATACCAAAATTTTTCGGGATTAAATCATAACTTCTAACCGGTGAATATTCTTGGTGTAGGAAATATTTTTAATCGATAGGCCATTTTGAAACCTAAAATAAATGTCTGAAAAGTTTTTCGCTAAAAGTTACCGTTTTCGAGAAAAAAAAATTAAACTGTTTAAAGTCCGTAGTTCTCTATATAAAATAATATTAATTGCTTCACGAAATCTACCTGTGCGTTCCTTCCCCCTGCGGGAACGGATATTTTTTTATCTTATGAAGCAAGAAAAATATTATCTATAACACGAAATAAAACAAGCGATTTATTTTCGTATATGAAGCGTTCTTGTTCGCTTTTGCTATGCGGTTTTCTTTTCAAGATCAACGTTCGTACAATTTGTGCGAAAGTTGAGAAAATGGATTTATAATAGCGTAAGTTCCACTCTTTATCGACGTTTTCGTTCAGGATTGTGGAAATGTTAAAGACGTGTTCATAGTGGCACTTATATTTCGAATAACCTTTTAAATTTTATAGAAAGAATGTTATTAAGAACATGATCATAAGTTTAATATAATTGTGACGCTTGTCGTCGTCATTCAATTAATGATTGAATGTATTCTTGATTTTGTACATTTTATAATAAAACTATTTTAACGGATTCTATCGCGGTTTGTTTGATGTTAGCTTATTATTTACACTGAACACGACGTTTGTACCGTATACGGACGTATCTCACTTTAAACATTGATGGAAAGTACCTACCTATGTTGTCGAATTAAAAACTGTATTTGACTTACTGTTTCATAAATAAAAAACCGGCCAAGTGCGAGTTGGACTCGCCCATGATGGGTTCCGTAGCCGCAAGTAAAATTTTTACATTTGAGTTGTTTGAATGGTAAATTGCGGTTGACGATTTATGGCGTATTAAAACAAAAACTACTTACTAGATCTCGTTCAAACCAATAATCGGTGGAAGTTTACATGGTTATGTTTATCATATATTTTTTTGTAGTTTTATTTTCGAAGTTACAGGGAGGCGGGAGGGGGGGGGGAGGGGGAGACACACATTTTGCCACTTTGGAAGTGTCTCTCGAGCAAACTATTCAGTTTAAAAAGAAATTATGTTGGAAACCTCAACCTATTTTTTTGAGTTTCATTTCTAAGTACCCCCAAAATTTATTGTTTCTTTTCAATTTTTGTGTGAAAATCTTAATGCAGTTAACAGAATACATCTACTTACTAAGTTTCAACAGCATAGTTATTATAGTTTCGGAAAAAGTAGGGACTACTTGCGACGCGTTATCGCTCACTTTCACTGTCTGCTGCGTTCCTCCCTCTATCTTACCAGATTTGATAAATTCGAATAATACCGTTTTGGATATTCGTTCTAGTAACGCCCCTAATTGAAGCCCGCTGATTAGTGGACGATGTCTGGCACAACATTTTCTCCCGATGTTTGAGGATCGCTCCCTAATAGAGCGGATACAAGTGATACAACCAAAATGTACAAATTGTGTTCAAATGTTATCTCTTTGCTATGGTTGCATGTAAGAGATTGCCACAGTAAACCACACAAATTGTGAGCTGCATTCCTTACAAACTTCATTCTCTAATTTTATAGTTTTTTTTCTATTTTCGATAGATATTTTTCTATAGGTACCTTTTAGGTGGGGTGTGTGTTGGGTAACCTCCTCGAGTGTCGCTCCGATTCCGATCCCGCTGCAGTCCGGGGGGAACGGAATCGGAGCGGCCGGTACACCCTGGGCGGCGGTCAATGGCTTCCCCTTCACCCCTTCATAGGGTTGGCATTGGTCGTCGGCCAATACCCAACGTGGCGGGAACACATCGCTCTCCGTACTCCTCTGCTTTCAGAGGAGACAGGATGAGCGATGCTGTTAGTGGTGAGATGGCCCAGGGTCAGCCGGGGTGCGAGGGATATGCTCTATGGGTAACCTTACACCCCGGCGTCTGAGGACCCGAGACGGCGTGCGGTTTTAGTCGGTGCAAGCCCGACATAACCGCCCCCGCTGGCCGGCGGGGGGGTATCCGAAGGGATTTCCGCACGATAAAAAAAAAAAAAGGTACTTTTTAGGTACCATTATTATCCGGGACGGTGGGGCGACTAGCGCCCCTCCCCCAAACCGGGGCAAGACGGGGGACACCGTGGTTCCCAAACCCGAGGGGGCCATCTCGAAACCAGAGACAGTCGGGGTGCGAGGGATATGCTCTATGGGCAACCTTACACCCCGGCGTTTTAAGACCCGAGACGGGCGGCGTGCGGTTTTAGTCGGTTCAAGCCCGACATAACCGCCCCCGCTGGCCGGCGGAGGGGGGGAAGTACCATTATTATAAGGGCACGCGGTAGAAGCGGAGGTAAAACCTATCATACCGGCTGACGCAGGTGATCTCCGGGACCACCTGTGTCGGATCAGGAAGGAGGAGAAGAAAGGAGGGGTGTGCAACGTGCTCCACGTTGCACGCCTCTCCTTTTTCCGGGGGAAAGACGGGTCACCATGGTTCTTAAACCCGAGCGGGCCATCTCCGGTTCGAGCTTTTCAATTTCAAATTCAATTACAATAGAAAATGGTTCAGTTCAAATATTTTTCACCAGTCTGCGCGTACCTTAATTTAGGTACTTACATGTGGTTTGAAGAACACTCGTCGAAGCGAGGCAGCCTCTTTGAGTAAAATGCAAATAAAACGATGGTTCTATACCAAATCGTAAATCAAGCTAGTCTCGGGCACATACCTACACACAAATGTACCCATTTACTGTTTATTATGAGATGTCGACTGACAAATTGCTGCCGGCTGAATCAAGTGACTTTGAGAAATTAATTTACACGACACTGCGAAATCGGTTGTTGATCTTTTTAATGACGTTTCAACTGAAACGAAAAATTTGAACGTGATCTAAGTAATAAATCTACAGAACCCCTTACTAGTAATCCCTTCAGATAACATATATTGCTTGTGTTAGGAGGGGGTTCACGTCGGTAGGTAGTGTCCTTATTTCTTTACTACTAAGCTACCGAACGCTTCATTTCATAATTTGATGAGTACGAGAGTGAGAAAACTGCATTCAAAATGAGAGTGCGGTTAAGATTGACTTACTTCGGTCTTGTAGAGCGCTATCTCTATCACTCATCAGACTGACAGTTTGATAGCTTTATGAAATAGTTAAAACAGTTTGTGTTTCCAAATTATAAAGCTATAGCTTCGGTTTTAACTACTCTAATAACATCAAGTGCGATAAAGTGAACGCTCTACATAATACGAAGCGTCGGTAAAATAGTGGTTAAGGAGTCGACCCTACGATCGAGAGGTCCCGGGTTCGTGAACGTGAACACACTCCTAACACAAGTAATTAAGCCTAGCCTTACTTACGGGGAATATAAGTAATTTCGGTTACTAAGTTTCTTTACAAAAAAAAACCGATCTCAGCTGGACCCTTTCTTTTCTACCCGGCTTGCCGTCAAGAACAATTTTGGGTCTACCATACTAGATGTATTCTGTGCTCCTTGTCCCACTATCCTACTTCCTGCTGGTGTTGGCTGCTGGTGGCTAAATGACATCTTGTCAAATTCCTAATTCCGCATTCATCTCACAAAATCTCATCCCATTTCGAAATTTCTTGACTCATCCCAATGTTTATTCTTCATTGATCCCATATTGCTTTGTTATTTATTTCCTGTTCTTTATTCATTCTATTTTGAAGAATCTACTATTCTCAACCCATCCTATATATCACATTTTTCTTATAAAAAATCGATTAGCATATGTTAAAAATATTCCCTCGTTTGTCAGCTCTAGCTCGAGATTTGCTTTTCGCAATTATCCGCTTTTTAGCTTGAGGACGGCAGAGTGGGTGGACCGGTTCCGTACCCGTTATAATACTATTGGATTAGTTCAAGGGGGGAGAACTCAATAGAAATAGGTAATTCTGTAATTGAATAATAATAAACACTATCTACAATAAACACTTGAGATTATAAATGTGAGTGCAATAAAAAGTCTTATCTTTTAGAGGAGTCCTTGTTGTACCAAACAACCTTGATGATTTTGATAGAGTACCTACGGTAGGTGTGCGAAATGCGAAAGTAACTATGTCTGTCAATCTGTTACGCTTTCATGGCTAAACCACTGAACTGTTTTTGACGAAATTTTGAACTACAGCTTGATAAAGGATAGGCTATGTTTGGTTGTGATGACCGATATCTACGCGTGTGAAGCCGCTGGCAGCAGCTAGAAATTAATATGTCTATTATATTCTTGATCTGAGTACCAATTCCGAATACTCACAATCCCTACTCCTTATTTTCATAATTGGTTTACCTTGGCTTTTACAGGAGCGACTGCTGTCGGAAAAAACCCTGACAGGACAGCCTGCGCCAGAGTCACGTCCGTCAATCAGCAGGTCTATGTGCAGGTGCGAGGCATATGCTCTATGCGAGGGATATGCTCTATGGGCAACCTTACACCCTGGCGTCTTAGAACCCGAGACGACGTGCGGTTTTAGTCGGTTCAAACCCGACATAACCGCAGGGATTTGCTCACGGAAAAAAAAGGTCTATGAGCAGGTGACATTGGTTTGGGCCCTGAAGATGTTGTTAGAACTCCATACACCAAATTGCAAATACAATAGCCATCAGAAGAAGGTAAACATATAATAAAATAAAACTATTTTTCACGATTTATTTGGTGTTTTTTTTTTTATTATTTACACTGATCCCGACGTTTCGGTTGCTTTTCAGCAGCTATGGTCACGGGGAGGTCGACAACACGGAGAGTAAATAATAAAATAACTGTTAACGCCACATACATTTTCCTACTCATAGCGCCATCTGTGTGCTCATTAAGAATTAGTTACGTACTTCAATATTTTAATATACCCGCATAGTTTTCTTGGTTGACACTTCGCAATGCATTTCCTGTCTCTGTCCTACTTTGGCACGACCTTTGCGCTTACGTGGGAGAGAGAAAGCAACAAAACGCTATGACAGCGGGCTATGAATTTTGGTTATGTTTACCGGAACTAATGTGTCAATCAGTCGTCGTTTGGAGTTTTCGCGAGACGTCACGGAAGACGCTCTCGCCACCGCATCCCTTCGCTGTTTCCCATGAAATAGCCACCCGCCGCGACAGATACTATAATTGTGTTGTGCACCTCATATACATAACATTAAGCGCTGTGTGTAATTAATTTGTGAGTCGAAAGCCACGGAAGGAGCCCCTGCATTATCCAGGATCTCAAGCTACGGAGAAGCCGCTACCAAGGTACTGTGCCATTCCATTTCCTCACCCCCGCAGAGCGTGTGTCAACCAATTTTTAGTTCTGTAGTCATTATTCGAACCCGCGCCTTACAGTCCACTTATTTTCACCCGCTTAGGTGGGTCCTTTTTTCCAGGGACCTTCCGCAGTATCCATTTTTGATCCTTCGTTGCCGGATTATCCCCATTTTGGTCATTCATTGCCGAATAATTATCCATTTTGGTCATTCGTTACCGTATTATTATCCGCATTTTTGGTCGGTTAAAACCGCATAGATTCACCCGCATTTTGTATAAGTTAGGTTTTTTACTACATACCTACCTAGAAACCAGCATAGAAACAAGTTAATATTGAATTATATTTGTAATTACCGCATCCGCATCTTTTTACAGGCCATTACTGCCTAATTACGGCATTCATACCTAGATAGGTTTAGACCTACTAATTAATTAATATTGCCTACTTGTTCATGACATCGCGCCGCCTTGGCCAAGATCATTGAACTCCCGCTCATTTCGTTATTCCCGCGAATATTATTGTTATTTCCGCTCATTTGTGTATAGTTTTATATAACTAAACACAAATATTATATTCTTTTTAGCGTCTGCGAACTTGGTAGATACTTACTCTGCTAACCGCGCCTTGCGAGCCACCAGCGGAGGCTAGTCATACCTACCTACCCTCGGTGCCGCGTATTATTCGCATTTAATAGTGTGTTTTACTTATTGATCCCGCAAAATTATTATTATTATTTTGTCATAATGCCTGACACTGAATCGCCTAAAATGCAAGAACTATTGATTCAATTGCAAATCGCACTGTCGCGGCGCAATACGCTGTTTGCCCGCGTACAAAGTATTTATAACTTAACGAAAGGTGTTAAAAACAATACCGAATCTCCGGAAACCTTTCTTTGTGCTTGCATTAATATTGATATAATTCGCACTGAATTTAAAGACGCTTTAGAGACTTATAATAATTTGAATTTGCAATGCAATCCTAAAGCTGCAATCGAGGAGCAGCCATGGACAATCTTTGAAGATTTATATTGTCGCATTAAGTATTTTCAAAACGAGTTAAACTCTTTAAAGGCTAGTAAATCCGAATCTGGTGATGTTAAACCGCGAAAAATTGAAACGCGTCTGCCGCCGATCGAAATTATGTCGTTCGACGGAGATATTTGTAATTGGCCATTATTTTACGCATCTTTCAAAGCGACTGTCCATGACAATCCCTCTCTTAGCGATTCTGAAAAGTTATATTATTTAATGGGTAAACTATCTACTAAGGCCCAGTCCGCATTCTCAGGCATTCGTCCAGATAGCGATAATTATAATTTAATTTTCGATTGTCTCGTTAAAAAATACGAAAATAAACGCCTTCTTGCGTCAACTTATTTAAATCATCTTTTTGAATATAAATCGTTCTCATCCGCATCGTCCGCTAATTTAGGTTCCTTTACCGATAAATTTGTTTCCGCTGTTAACGCACTTAAGAATTTAAAAATTAACGATCTTGCCGATTTTATCCTATTTCAAATCGCCGTTAAGAAACTTGACTCGGAGACTGTACGTTCGTTCGAAATGTCTTGTAAGGATGACGGGATACCTAAACTTGATAGTTTAATTAATTTTGTTAGAGATCAACATCGTATTCTTCAGAATACTTCTTGTAATAGTTCTGGCTCTCACAGTGAGGTGAGGAAGGCCACGCCCCGCGCCACTAATGTTGATCGACCGCCGAGGTTCCCGCACCCGCAGTCTTATGTTAACGTCACCGACACATACAAGTGTTTATGTAATAACATTGTTCATGAAAATTTATACAAATGTCCCGCATTTTCTAATATGTCCCCTACGGACCGTTATAAGTCTGCCAGAGACAATAACGCTTGTATTAATTGTTTGAGTGTCAAACACAGATCTCGTATGTGTCAGTCGAACATTAAATGTAAAGTTTGTTTTAATAGGCATCATACACTATTGCATTTCGAACAACGTAACTCACCGCCCGCGCGCACTGCCGCGAACCCGGGACGCTCCGATCAGGTGCCGCGGCCGCCAGCCACTGAGCACTCGGCGCCGCGCGCGCCGCCGCCGTGCGACAGCCGCGACACTAGCGTGCCGCTGTGTAATGCGTCCACTGCCGCTCCGGCTCGCGTTAACAGCTCGCTCCCCGCGTATAAGGAGCAATGTACCGCGCCCGTAACCGTTTTACTTTCGACGGCGGTTATCATAATACAGGATTCTTATAATAAAGAACATCGAGCTCGCTGTTTACTCGATAGTGCTTCGCAAAGTCACTTCATCACATCTGAATGTTGTAGACGTTTAAATTTAAATAAAATAAATTTTCCTAATTTACATCCTAAAGTTAAGGGTATAGGCGGAACTGAAAAAACCGTCAGGGGTTCGGCGAATTTTCAGTTCTCCTCACGTTTTAATTCTAACGTAAAATATAACGTTAGTTCTTTGGTAGTCGACAATATTACTGACGACTTACCCACCGCGCCCGTCGACGTCACCGCGCTACCTTACCTTCAGGGTCTGCCGTTGGCCGACGATTCCTTTGACGCTCCAGGACGTATCGATGTTCTGATCGGGGCTTCGCTCTTCCCGCACCTACTGCTACCTGGTGTAGTTAGCAGTAATTCTTTCGCTCCACCCGCTATTCAAACCGTACTCGGTCACATTATTATGGGCACTGTTCCCGCTTTACCAACCGCTTCCATTTATAAATCGCCGCTCACATGTTGTAGTGTCTCACCGCATATTTCTGATAAAGATTCGCTAGATATTTTACTTAAAAGATTTTGGCAAATCGACGAGGCTCCCGTCGCAATTTCGACTTCTAAGTCGCTCGCCGAAGTTGAGTGCGAGCACTTGTATCGCGAGACTACTGAACGTGATAAAGAGACAGGTAGGTACACCGTCGCTTTACCCTTCAGTTCGGACGTTTATTCATTAGGCAGTTCGATTGACATCGCTCGTAAACGTTTCGCTTGTTTAGAAAAGAAGTTGGAATCTGCGCCGGAGCTACGCACCGCTTATAATGAAGTAATTCGTGATTATTTAGATAAAAAATATCTATCGCCCGCGCCACTTGAATTAGACGTAAGTCGCCCCGACTACGTCATCCCGCATCACGCCGTGGTTCGACTCGACAAAGCCACCACGAAGTTACGTTCGGTTCTAGACGCTAGTTGTAAAACTAGTTCCGGACTGTCGCTCAACGATATTTTGCATAGTGGCCCTAATCTACAGGGTGACTTATTTACTATCATTTTGAATTTTCGCTTATTTTCGGTTGCACTGTCGGCTGATTGCCGTCAGATGTTCCTACAAATAGGAGTGCGTGAAAGCGACCGCCGCTTTCAGCGTATCTTGTACCGCTTTAATATCGATGAACCGCTTGTTTTATATCAATTTAACCGCGTTTGCTTCGGCCTCAAGTCGAGTCCATACCACGCGCTACGCACTGTCCAGCAGCTGGTAGAAGACGACGGTCATATATACCCGCACGCCCGCGACGTTGCTTCCACTTCCATCTATACGGATGATATCGTCTTTAGTGAAAAATCCGTACCGCACGCCGTTCAGGTGTCTAACGAATTGATTCAACTATTTAAAGGTGGTCAATTCGACTTAGTTAAATGGATAAGTAACTCGCAGACTGTGCTCGACGGTATACCCGCGTCTCATAGGTTGACAGATAAGATCGAGTTTGAAAAGTCAACCGAACAAAAGGTGCTTGGCTTACGTTGGTCGAACGCTGACGATTGTTTTGAATTTCATATCACCGCGCCTGACGATAGATGCAGTAAACGCGCCATCTTATCAACGGTTGCTCGCCTATGGGACCTGATGGGTTTCGTAGCGCCAGTAGTTCTTTTCGCTAAACTTTTAATAAAGGAGCTTTGGCTTCTCAAACTTGAATGGGATGATTCCCCACCGCGTCATATTATTGATACGTGGCGTAAGTTTCGCGCCGCGCTTCCCGCGTTAAATAATTTTAAAATTCCGCGACACTTAGGTGTATTTGATAATTGTGAAATCCGCTTGTTAGGATTCTCGGACGCTAGCGAACACGCTTATGGCGCTGTCGTTTACGCTCACGTTACTTGTGGTAATAATATAAATGTGCAACTAGTTTGTGCCAAGTCCAAAGTCTCGCCAGTGAAACCTGTATCGATAGCTAGGTTAGAGCTTTGCGGCGCCGAACTATTGTCTAAATTACTTCGTCGTGTTCATGACACTTACAACCCCCGTTATAATATCACCGCTTTGTACGCATTCACTGATTCTAAGGTCACGTTATGCTGGCTGAATTCATCACCGCATCGTTGGCAGACATTCGTCGCTAATCGTGTCGTTCGAACTATCGATAATATTCCCGCGGAACATTTTTATCATGTTTCCGGTAGTGAAAATCCCGCGGACTGCCTCTCGCGTGGTCTCATGCCTGACAAGTTGGCGGACCATCCGTTATGGCTGAGTGGTCCTCCTTGGTGTGAGCTTGGTCCTTCTGAATGGCCTATTAATAAGGTTGATGACTCGGACGTAGACGTCATCCCTGAAGAAAAGGTCCTCGCTCACTCGGTGGTATCGGACTCCGTTAACGAATCGGTTATATTCGCGTTAGCCGAACGAACGTCTTCTTGGAGTAAATTACTTCGAATAATTGTTTTTATATATCGCTTTCTTCATAAGTTACCGCGTCGGGGCAATGGTTCCGTACTCGCCGGCGACTTAGAATTTGCTGAACGTATCTTACTGTGTCACGTACAAGGTAAACATTTCGCTGGTGAATTTAATAATTTACAGTGTGGTAAGAGTTGCTCTTCCGCTCTCATTAAACTTAAACCTTTTGTTGATAATGATTTAATTCGCGTCGGTGGGCGTCTGACCTACTCGTCCGAAAACTATAACAAAAAACATCCGATTGTTCTACCGCGTCACGACCGTGTAGTCGAACTTCTCGTTGAATATTATCATAAGAAATATTTTCATGCCGGTCCTGAGCTTATGATGTCTTTGTTGCGTGATAAATATTGGATACTGTCTGCTAGACGTATCATACGTTTTAAAATCCACAAGTGCAACACTTGTCACAAGTGGAAACCGCGCCCCGGGTTTACTCCATTAATGAGTGACCTTCCGCAGCAGAGGGTGGTTCAAGCTCAGAAGGCTTTTCTACACACCGGATGTGACTACGCAGGCCCCATACCGTACGTGCTAATTCGCGGCAGAGGTGTGAGGAGCCGTAAATCTTATTTATGTGTTTTCACTTGTATGACGACCCGTGCTGTCCATATTGAGATTGCCACGGATCTCTCAACTGTCAGCTTCTTAGCTGCGCTTAAGCGATTCCTATCGCGCCGCGGTCCAGTCCAGTGTATGTACTCGGACAACGGCACTAATTTTAGAGGCGCTAATTCCTATTTGCGCGATTTATATAAATTTCTTATTGAAGAATTTCGTCCGCGTTTCGAGGAAGAACTTGCTGAAAGCCGCATTGCTTGGCAGTTCATTCCTCCCGCTTCGCCCCATCATGGAGGATGTTGGGAATCCATGGTTAAAGTTATTAAAATTCATCTTGTTAAGTCTATTGGACAACAACTTCTTTCCTATGAAGAGTTGTTGACTGTACTCGCCCAGATTGAGTGTTTGCTAAACTCAAGGCCGCTAACTGTACTCAGTGCGGACCCTTCAGAGCCTACTGCTCTTACGCCCTCGCATTTTCTTCATACCGCGCCTCTTTTTTCCTTGCCCGCGCCAGTGATTACCTCTAACTCTGATAGCCTTTTAGAACGACATTCTCTGTTAGATAGGCTGGTTCAATCTTTCTGGAAACGTTGGCGGAGTGAGTATCTCCATACTTTGCAGACGCGCCAGAAATGGAATAAACCTGATGGGGGAATAAAGGCGGGAACTGTTGTCATTTTGATGAACGATAATTCGCCGCCTTTGTCATGGCCGAAAGCCACGGAAGGAGCCCCTGCATTATCCAGGATCTCAAGCTACGGAGAAGCCGCTACCAAGGTACTGTGCCATTCCATTTCCTCACCCCCGCAGAGCGTGTGTCAACCAATTTTTAGTTCTGTAGTCATTATTCGAACCCGCGCCTTACAGTCCACTTATTTTCACCCGCTTAGGTGGGTCCTTTTTTCCAGGGACCTTCCGCAGTATCCAATAACGATAAAAAATAGTTTTATGTCAATCTATATCTATACGTATTACAAGAGAGGAAAGATTTAATATTGAAATGAAATTATTTGTAACGGATTCTATCACGATTTATTTTGATGTTATTCTATATTTTACATTGATCCCGACGTTTCGTTTGCTTTTCAGCAGCCATAGTCACGGGGAGACTAAAATTTAAAATATAAAATAACATCAAATACATCGCGATAGAATCCAATGAATAGAAATAGAAATGTCACACCATGTCACACATTGAAACAAAATAGTTTTGTTTCAATGTGTGACATTCGCGTAAACTTCCGACAATATCAAGATTTAATATGTTTGTATGAAAATACTAAACCGATTTCAAAAATTCTTTCATTTTCATTTCAATTGCCACATTATTCCTGGGTAACATATTCTACTATTAACAGGATATTCCCACGGAATCAGGAGTTACGCGGGTACAACCGCATGGTGACGCTAGTGTGTACTATTCGCGTAAACTTCAGACAATATCATGCAAATTATATCAATTGAACAGTATAATAAAACTGCGACGATATTTCTTATCGTTAGCAAAACATACAGCGCGCGAACCATGTCGATTGTCAAAGCTTTGTGCGCCAATTACAGAGAAAATAAATGTCTTTCCGAATTATGTGCTAACTAGGTATGTTGCGTTGTTGAGAGGCGCTCTGAATATTTGAAATACATGATGCAATGAATTCTATGTGTACCAGACTGGCTGTTCAGAACAAAAATAATGGTATAGATTTTTGTATTTTACAATAGTCAACTTTGGTGCCACTTTTGGTTGCTGCCATAGCCACATAGAGTATAATTATAAATCTTTAGTCTTTCACGGCCGGCGTTGCATGTAGGATTTACTGCTTCAGGGCCGTTTGGCCGTGGTCTATATGAAACTTGTGTTCCAAACGTTTTGTCGATCATTGCGGTCGACATCTTCGACGGTCGACTGATGTAGAGTCTTGAGTCACTGGCGTATTTATAGGCGCGGTTGGAGGGGAGAAACGACGTGATTGATCTTGATTGGGGGCGTGGCAGGGGGGCGTGGCCTGCCGATACCGGAGATGGTGTTGGCTTCGTCATGTTTGAACTGTGATGACGAGCGGCTCTCAGTGTGGGGTACCAATCTCTTTAGAGATGAAATACTTCGTTTTTCTGTTCAAATTGTTGGGACGCTTGAATATTTTGTTGGCGTCTCAAAGTAGACGTGGGTAAAAGTGTGATGCGGTAGCTAGAACCTTCGTGTTCTGAAATTTGATTGTATGATTACCAGTATCACTGAAGATGTCGACCGCAGTGATCGACGAAACGTTTGGAACACAAGTTTCATATGAACCACAGTCAAACAGCCCAGAAGCAGTATATTCTACACAGAGTATTATGAATTTGTTTTATATGAGATCATCAGCAGAGTATCATCATCTGCAAAGTAGTATAATAGCGCCAAAATTAAAAGCAACGTATTTTTTTAAAATGTATTGGAAATACACTTAATAATAGTTTAAAACCGAGTGATAAGTATGTTGGAGTTTGATTTGGGCACAGATTACATAATAATATTCAAATAATTTGGGTAATTGAGTGCCGTCACCTGTACAAGCCCCCCCCTCCGTTCCCGCCTCACCCCCAAAGTGTGACACACGTTTTGATTAATTAAGTATTTAAGTATTATACTTTTCGTCCACAGCTTAGAAAGATCTCGCAATCAAAGAACTTGTTCTTTGCTCGCAATATATTATCATATACAACCTGTGCAAAAAGGAACGAGAAATCCTAGACTCCCCATTTATAATGTCTATGGCAAGAGAATTTCATATCTGAGCCAATCAAAGACATAACAGACCGAACATTTTTCATTAATTTTGAATCCAAATTTATCACATAAGTAAAATAGCTCAGACAGGCCCGAACTAAGGCTGACAACCTCTACGCATAACTGCGTAACTGCATACATTCATAAAATTGAATGAGAAAGGCCAAAATTAAACATTTTATTATCTAAAATATTAGGCAGGTAGGTAATTGGAATAGAAACGAGTAGAATTGTTTAGTAATTTATTTATTTAATTAAAAAAAAATATTATTCTTATCAAGTAACAAATTAATAGTAGCACTGAATCTGACCCTATCTAAAAACTGACAACTAATACGTAAAAAATTTAAGACTATCGAAAATTTGCTTCAACTCCATATCTATGCTTGTATAGGGCAAAGAAAAGGATAGTGCATATTACCAAGTGCTAGTCACTTGAGAGAGGGATGTGGACTGTACTCAAATAAGTATATAATTTTACCACGAAAAGGTAGTTTCTATAATAAAAATAATAAAAAACACAATATTTTCTTCAATAAACAAGGGATTAATTTTTTATTTACTAAAATGTAATTAAATATTTCATCCTCAAGTCACGTGACAATGAACACCAATCAAAAGGCGTGACGTCACTTGTTGCCAAACAAGAATTTTCGCTGTCAAGTACCTTCTATGGTGTTTGTTGATATTTGGATAGTATTATTACTGTGATTCCCGTGAAATTTATTTTTGAATCAATTTTGAAAGGTTGGAAAATGGAAATGGAAAGTGGATATATTAAGGCAGATAGTTCAAATTTGCCAAGAATTGATTGCTTTACGGTGGCTAATTTCTTCGCAACAAATAGTAACTTCTGCTCTGCTGAATTTAGAAATGTGAAGACCTCCATGTAAGTAATATACTCAGGATACATTATAATAGTAATAGTAGGTATTTATAAACTCGAAAAGTTAAATTGAATATAATAAAATAAAATAATATGATTTTGAGGTTATGTTTTATCTTTTTAACAAATTGTTTCATTTCTTTTTAGTTCCTCGAGACGATGCTGTGGGATATGTCCAACTTCGTCGAGATGCAAAATTGTGCACAGTTAAGTGCAAAATTTGCTCGGAACGTAAAGTTCGTAGTAAACCATATTCAGCCACTATGGTTGTGTAAAAAGAAAACGTGAATAAATAGTTTTTCAGGTGTTTTAATAGTAGTACTTTCACACTGCGGCACCGCACAACATTTATAAAATGTAGAATCCATCTTATTAACACAAAACTACGAAATAACTTTCTATTACATACAACTTCGACAATGTTTATTAACAAGTGACGTCACAGCGGGCGTTTGACAGGTATCCACGTTTTCGCGCGAAATTTGAAATGGAATTTTAAAGGTATTGGTTATATTAAAAAAAAAAAATTGTTTGGGCTATATTTGGTACTTATGCATGGTTTTAAACACTTTCCCAAAAATAGTCCACATCCCTAACTATAGGGATGATACTAGACGGTACCTATAGGTATAATCATCATAATCATAATCATATAATCATCTTATGTCTGGGGCCAATACAACACTCTTGTAAAATATTTAAGCAACCTTTTTAGCTGAAGGTACATAAACAGAAAAATAAGTCCTTGTCATTGTGACATTATAATCTGATTTTGCTATTTCAGTAAAGTACAATTTATATTATTAAGATTTTACATAAATATTATTTATAGAGTAATTTTTATAGCCTAAGCATAAGAATGGATTCAGAATGTGCTTTACCTGTGGATAACAAAACTTTGGGAACAGTCTTTGAGGCTGGCAGTTTGAATAGCTCTGAAGATCCACCTATGGAACAGTGGTCTTCGCTTGAAATGGTGTTCGAAGAAACAAACCCCAAACGGATCTTGCAGGAAGAAGGACGGTATGATCCCGGAACACCAGATATCTGCACCAAATACATCGCGCTCTCTGCCAGTTCCGTTATAAGACACGTGTATTATCGTTACCCAGCTATCCCTGACCCTGGGGTATTGTCAGCCTTGTTGAAACCTGAAGCGCCAGTCATTTATGCAGATGACGGACAGGAACTTTACTTAGCTCTTTGTAAACAAATGAGGCAATGTGTTGTAAGATGTTTCCATAGAGGATTATTGAAGAACGAAATCGATTTACGTTACTACTGTGTTAGTCCAAATGGTGTCCGAGCAATGGCCATGGCATTGAAATATAATAAAATTGTCCGACGACTAAATTTTATGGACAACTTCTTGAATACCGATGCAGCCTATCATTTAGGTGATATGCTTGCGTCCAACACTTGGCTAGTAGAGTTGAATCTCTCAGGTTGTCGGCTCGGACCGAAAGGTGTTCAACACTTACTGGCTACTATGGTCACTAACAGGACTCTAAAAGATCTCAACTTGAGCAAAAACGAAGTAGGCGATGATGGTATGGTATACTTCGCCAGTGCAGTGTGGAAAGGCCTGGATGTAAGGAAGATTGATTTGAGTCACAATACTATAAGCGGTAAAGGCGTATCTTTGCTGGTGGAACCTTTCCAAGCGTATAACAAAATTACTCACTGGAATCTCTCATGGAACAATCTCTTTTCACCAGGAACCGCTGCCTTCCTTATAGCATTAGCGGATTCGACTAAAGATATAATAAGAGTTGATTTATCATGGAACGGTCTCGGCGCTCGAGTAGGTTTTGGCTTAAGAAAATTGCTTACTGTGAGAGATATACAATATTTAGACTTAAGCCATAATCAACTAGAAGGCACTGGTATCAAAGACCTTTGTGCTAGTTTATCGAGTGCGAAGAATCTGAAATCATTAAATTTATCATATAACCCAATGTCTCCCACTGATGCCTACCGAGTTCTCAAGAAACTGAAACTTCGTAAAGTAAAAGTTAATACCGTGAATATGGAGAATGTTTCTGTAGACGGAACTTTTTTAAATTTGCTAGTAGAAGTTAGGCACATTAAACCTAAGTTGGATCTTACCTATGGATACATAAAGGGTACATTTAAAAGTGAAGGACCGGACTACAGGGAGTTGCTTTTCAAACGATTGGAGTTTTTGTGCAAAAAACCTAAGAATAACAAGGTTGATATTGCATTGGTACTCTTACAATTGAAGAAGGATAAAATTAGCAATATGATGAGCAAAGAATTCTATATGTTGCTCACCCGAACTAAAGGCGCACCCGTAGACTATGATCTTATAGAGGACGTATGCAATACATTCCCTGGTCCAAAGGCTGGCAAAGGTGAAAAGACTGTAAATATTGATGCTCTGGTTGAATATTCAACCCGTATGTTCCCAGAAAGAAAGTTGCCTCCTACACCTCCTCCAGAACCGGAACCGATACCGATACCGATACCGATACCGGAACCACCAAAAGGGAAAGAAAAGGCTAAAGGAAAAGGCAAGAAATAAGTATTACTGTATTGATTTTAAAGTATTTATTATTATATAAAGCTTAAATATACTTAGTTACACCAGTAATCTACACTATATAATATTATAAAGAGTAAAATTTAAATTTGTTTTTTTTTGTTTGTAACGAATCAACTTAAAACTACTGTACCGATTTCAAAAAATATTTTACCCTTAGGAACGCTACATATCACTGAGTAACATAGGCTCTATTTATTACTAGAAAAAATCATCTACGCGGGCGGAGTCGCGGGCAACAGCTAGTTGGTAAATCCGTACTTAGCTGTCAAAGCAACAATTGATAATTCTGTAGATCAAATTAACGGAACTTATAAAACATCGACTTAACTGTAATGTTACTTTCTTTTTGTATGGTCTGTAAAGGTAGCATTCGGTTCTTCGGCGACCGCGACGAGCGACTGCGACCAGCGACTACGCGACCATGGTCGCCTCTTCCCGCAGTTTTTATGTGTGACGGTTGTGTTCTATTGTAGTACGATATGTCGGACAATTTCTCCGGAGCGAAAAAAGTTATTCAAGAGCTATTGGAGGATGAGGAAGATGATGATAATTTTATCATGTTATTATCTATGCCTCCGGAAAAGAGGATGAAGGTCGACTCAATTTTCCCATCGCGAGAAGAAGAGGGTTGCTTTCAAATACTCATAAAACGACATTTAATTTATAAAGAAGAGAAGTTCCGAAAATATTGTAGGTTAAATCATAAACAGTTTGATGAACATATACAGTAAACATAAACAATAAACAGTAAACATAAACAGTACTCTAGTAATGATGTATGAATATTATTCTCCGATTTACGCATTTTTAATGTGCTTCTCGCCTGCGTCGGGCGACGGCACTGCCTCCGGAGCGACCGGGTCGCGGTCGCCACGCCGCTCCCTGGCTACGCCCGCCGGTCGCGCGACGCGGTCGCGGTATTTGTTTAGTGCTCCATATAAATTGATACTAAGCAGTGGGTCGCGCGCAGCGTTGCCATTTGGCAACTTTGGTTGCCATTTTGGCAACATTTGACCCTTGGTGGCAAGTGTGGCAACCAAATGGCAACCAAGCTCAAATGGCAACTTTTCGACTCGTCGCGTGATCATCAGTAAAAAAAATATCGAATATCTTCGCATCGAATTGAATAAAATCAAAACCTTGAACGCATTTTTATTCCCAATTGAAAACAATACATAATTAGTAGACAAACAAATTGTACCCGTATTTCTACATTGAAAAGGTCTATTTTGGTGAATCTAGAGACAAAGGTTATTTTATGAAAACTCTAAAACAAAACAAAAATGGAAGATGTGTCTGTGTGCAGTGTGCAGTGCAGTGCAGAGAAACTTAAAGAAAGTGAAAGAGTACTTTGTAAATTTTGTAATATACGGAAGAAAGTTTTCGTGGTTTACAAATACTTTTGTTTATAAATCTAATGGTAAGTTCTCTTTTTATTGTTTTATTCGAAGAAGCTACCTATACTTATACCTTGAAAAACCAATTTTACTGATTGAATCATCATTCATTCATTATTTATATTCAGCGCCCTTCCCAGCCTTTTGGGTACCTAGGATAGGAATGAGACGCTTTTTAAGATTGCTCATAGAGTCATATTAAGTTAATGCGCATGAAATCGACGAAAGGTACCTAAGTAGGTATTTTGGGGTGCTTGGTTGGGGACCTCCACGCGGTGCACCCTGGGCAACGGAGACAGCAGCGCCTCTCTCCTAGGGTGGGGGAGACGCTGCCGCCTACGGCCAACTCCGACCGAGGCGAGGACGGCCCTGTTGAGGGCTGTCCGGAAGCTTTCCACGTGTCCCTCTGATTAGCAGATGGCACAGTGGAGAGCAAGTAAGGGGCCCTCTCGAGACCGGAGATGGCCTAGGGTTAGTCGGGGTGCGAGGGATATGCTCTATGGGTAAACTTACACCCCGGCGTCTTAAGACCCGAGACGGCGTGCGGTTTTAGTCGGTTCAAGCCCGACATAACCGCCCCCGCTGGCCGGCGGGGGGGAATCCGAAGGGATTTCCGCAAGAAAAAAAAAAGGTACCTAAGTAGGTAATTTCAACTGCAGAGTATTTTTGGTTTGTCTTCGAGGATTTAAATTTTTATCAACCAAAATGCAGAGCAATAAACAGTACCCAATAGGTATAGGTATATGCATAAATATTTTTACTAAAATAAAAACAGATTTTTACAGATTTTTTCTAATGGCAACCTTTGGTTACAGATGGCAACATTTGAACCTACAAATGGCAACCTGGGCTGATTAGGCTCTGGCAACACTGGTCGCGCGACCCGGTCACGGTCGCGGGTCGCCGTCGCGCGTCGCTGTCGCTAAGAACCGAATGCTACCTTAAGGTTAAGGTCTCCTTATGGTGGAATGGGTACAGTCCGTAAAGTCAAAGCCAGGTACTTTCCACCTCGGCTACGGCCACTAATAGGGCTAAACGTGGCAGACACGTTTGTAAATAAAGAATTCCCTCTTTATCATGCGACACGGATGTGAACTATTATTAATAGGAATTCAGTGCAGGGTGCGACTGAAATAAATTGAGCTGAGCGAGCAGGACTCTTACTTGAAAATAAGACATCTTACTACGGTTGCGCGCTTAGCGAAGGCCGCGCGCTTGTGAAACTGTTTTTCGGTGAATCATCTCGCTTCAAAACACTTCTCGGTGTCCACACTATCTACGTGGTAAATTTGGTCAAGATCGCGTGAGTGGTTATGCCGCGTATAAGAGCTTGGCTCGCTTCGCTCGCTCAGCTCAATGAACAGTTTGAATCGTGCTGGATTTATTTGCACTCAGCCCTGCAGATGTGTTCTTCATAGGGAAACAGAGAACACGAACACAAGAAAAGGGAGGTAAGTAATTAACAGAATGTATAATGTATGTTATCTACATATGTTTTTGCAAATAAAAATAAACTAGGACGGTTACCAGCTTCGCAATCAACCCAAACTTAAGAGCGTAGCGAGATTTGCCTATCCAACAATAGGTCAACGTGACCGGTCGACTTTTTCCATTGATTTGGTTTTTCGGTGATTATTGCTCGATGGTAAGACCGATCTGGACATTCGACCCCTTACGACACTTAGTAATGTCTACTTGATCACCGTGGCAAATTTGGTCGAGATCGGTCAAACGGTCTCGGAGGAGTATCATTTGTTTGAAATGCAACTTTAAAACCAACCACACTTCGCTCGCCTTCGGCTCGCTACGCTTAATAAAACGACAGTAGACATAGTCCTACGCTATAGCACCCAATCTTCCGCTTTCGGCACTCAGTCTAGACCGAGTACCTTTTAGATCCTTAGTTCACCACCACCACAATTCCTCCTGCACTCTAGCATTCGTTTGGCCATCGGTCCTTCGGCAGATGTGGCCAGCCCATTGTCATTTCAGTTTACTTATTCTGCGAGTTAAATTGGTAACTCAATTTATGTATTTATTTTCCGGACAGCTATATCCTCGGAATTTTCAAGTCTCGAGTGAATAGGTTCCTTCTAGGCAAACGTGATCCTTCGTACACCACATCGTCACTTACGACCAGGTGAGATAGAGGTCAAACATAAGCCTATCATTCATTAAAAAAAATCTAACAGCAACGGCAAGTATCCTGTAGCCCTCAATCCAATTTTTTACGGAACCCTCGATGCGCGAGTCCGACTCGCACTTGACCGGTTTTTATTGGGCGCAGTCTGACGCGGCAAGCTAGAGCGGACCCCTTGTCTTCGTGCGTAAAATCCCCCCGGTAACCCATCCGCTGGCCAGCGGGGGTGGTTATGTCGGATTCGAACCGACTAAAACTGCACACCGTCTCGGGTCTTCAGACCGTATCTTCAGAATAATTTTCTAAACAAATAACTGATGTGTGTTCTAGGAGCGATACCGACGCCGAAAATATGATTGTTAGATTTTTTGTCTGTTTGTCGGTTTGTCTATTTTTCGATTTGTCTGTTTGTCTGTTTGTCTACTTTTAATTATCGATCCGAACATTACTAGAAAACTGCTGAACAGATTTGGCTGAAATTTTGCATGATCATTCTTCTAGGGCATCACGCTATTATAGGTATGATAGGAGCACTAGAGCAAAATCGGTCTTAACTAAATAAATATTCTAGGACAAATTACACAACGCCATCTAGACCCAAACTAAGCAGAGCTTGTCATATGGGTTCTAGAATGCGGATAAACATACTTTGTAACGGTTGAATGTTTTTATGAGGGTTTGTAAATGAAGTTACAATAAAGTTAAGGTGTGACTTATGCACTGTGAAAATTAATTAAGTGATGGATGTAATTGAGACTACTACCGGCTAGGGCGAGCAGAGTTAAATAAAAGGTTGATTACAATGTATAGTATGAGATTATAATCGTGAATAGAATGTTACATAAATTTATATCTGGTATTTGAGTAAATGAACCTCAGGGGATGGATTCATAATAAATATTCTGCCGTGGCGTTGTTCGGTCCGTTGTGCAAGATGGTAGAATGCACTTAGCTAATGGACACGTGGCTGGTGGTGTTGCCGGCGTGCCAGGGTCTCCGCTGGTGTGCCTCGCTACCGCTATGATGGTGCGAAGCCCGGTGCGAAGACCCTGGAATTAGAAAAGGTGCGGGTCAGTTTGTCACTAGGTAATTACGTCCAAGTGACCCGCTAAAATAGCAGGTGAAGAGAATCTCCCAGCGGCAATGCAGCGTAGCTAGAAGCTATAACAAAAGAGAATATAATAGGCAGCACAAGCTGGTGCCGCGACCTCTGACCGTAGGGGTCATCGGCCTCGTGGCACTAAATAGGTAGGCTGAAATAGCACACAGTATAAAATAAAATATAATAAGCCATGCATTTTAGCAGGCAATAAGCTGCACCGCTGGAAAGTCTTCACCTGTAGAAAGAAGTAGGAAATGTTGATCTCAAAACTTACCCGGAGCCGACAGCAGTTGGCCACGGGGTCAAAGCGACCTTCCTTGGCGAAGGTTCCAAGGAAAGGGACGATATAAGAGCCGTCAGTTTATAACTGGGCTAGTGCTGTCCAATCTCGCTCGCACAACCATAGATAATTAGTAATATATTATAGAAACATACTAAAATATCGATTAATTTACGGATATTGTTTTAATTAGATTTATAAAGAATCCACAACGTTACAATACCCCCTCAATTAGTTCAGGGTTTTTGTTACCCAAAAACCCGATACTGGACTGCTCAATACAATGCTCGACTTACGCTTACACATACATACTTTCTTATATACCTCCTCTATCATTTTCATCCATACATTGCGGTTACCACTTAAATAATGTAGCACACGCTTCCTTCCGAAGAGAGTTTCCAGGATAATAGGCGCTGGAGACTCAGACGTAAATCTAACAAGATGGTAAATTTTGAAATGTCACAGAAAACAATTTCAATGGGAAGAAAAAGAGCAATAAATACCACTATATATTTTCGACTATAAAAGAAAGTGTTATGTTTTTAGTATAGGGCTTCTTTTAGATGTATACATTACCGCATCTGCAATGAGGCTTATTTAACGAGTTTGCAAACCGCTCGGAAGAAGACATAACAAGATATGCAATAAGGCTTGTTTTTGGAACTGAGTTTGCACGACCGCTCAGCATAATAATGGTATAAAACCATAAGAAACAATACCCAGATACTGGTTGAATATCCCAGCTCCAAGAAAAGGTATCCGTTGGTTTAAAACGCCAACGGACCCACAAATGGTATAAAACCATAAAAATAAGGTATCCGTTGGTTTAAAACGCCAACGGACCCAAAAACAACATCAGTTGGTTTAAAACGCCAACCGACCCACAACAACCTTTACTAGGCAAAGCCTAATAATAAAAGAAAACGAACATGAAGTTCAAAGTTCCATCTCAAAGAGAGGAGAAAAGAAGAAGAAAATATATAGTAGTGGTAGGGTAATTATGATTTAAAACAATAAAGACAATTAAATTGTCAAAAATATATAATTAACAACTTTTAAAGTTATGACCAAGTCAATTTATTATTAACGTGTTATTATTTAAAGTAAAATAGTTTATTATTTGACCCACATCAGTGAGTATATATATATGCAAACATCAGTTGCAATTGGAACAACTAGTGTTCAAAAAAATTTTCAAAATTTCCAAAATATTAAGAACCCACGGTTCAACAAGGTGTAGTTTCTCTTAAGTTTTGTAGTCGTTTATGTTTATATTTATATTATGTGGCAAAAATTTAAAAAAAAATTTTTTTCAAGTTCAATATGACCATGAAGGCATTTTAGGGTTGATCCAACGGATCATACAAAAATTGCAACAGGCAAAATAATTACGAAGTTGAAAACTAATAAGTTGAAAAAAATTATTTTGGGGCAAGTCCAAAAAAAATTATTATTATTTATTCACTAGTGAATAAATTTTAATGTTTTCTTCAAAACAACAGAAACAAAAGGGAACAGTCATCCTAAGAAAAGTATTACAACATGATAGAACATTAACCAATAGGTTAAAAGATTTTAATATTTAATATTCAGTAAAAAAGTCCAAAAGTTGGTATTCATCAAAGAATAATTTTATTTTGTTTTTAAAAAAACAAGACTATTTTTCAAACAATTTGTAGTAATTTTACATTATACTATACTGGCAACCTTTTTGATTGTCAAAACCTTATGACGTTTGACAACTAAGTTGAATTCAGTAGTTCAAACAATTTCAAAACAACTTGATAGTAATAAAATGTTCTAATATACGAACCAAAGATGTAATAACAATTGAAAAGTATTACATTATTTAGTAAGAAGACATAATTGACCTGTAGACCGTGTCTACCTACAGGATACATGAGTTGTTCAAGTTATAAAAAGTTTTCGTTATATGTTTACAATTGGGTAGGTACATGAAATTAAAATTTTTACTGGTGACCCTTTTACAGGTACAAATATCATTACGACCATTGTAGTGTTGAGATATAGGTAGTGTATTACCACAGTGCAATAATTATAAAATGCAAGTTTTAGTTACAAGTATGTGTAGGTATATACTTGTTTGCCACAATAGTGTATAAGAGTGTTTAAGTGCAAAGGAAAGTTTATTGAATATTTACATATATTTACAACCATAGTGATTATTAGAACAAAACAAGTGTTGTTCATAGTTAAGAAGTTAGGTTGCTATTTAATTAATTAATTTATTAGGTTAGGTTAGGTCCTTGTATTGTATTATGTTTGATTAAAAATGTTTTATATGAAATATATTGATTGTTTTCCCTATATTTAGTTTATAGTTATGACACAAGTCATTTTAAAAGGACTCGGGGGAAATGAATAATGCATTGCTGACTTTGAACGGTCAATTTATATAAGCGGTAATGATTTTAAAGACTAAACTATACCTGACACAACAATCCCATATGGAGAACAAAACGAGGTCTACAATTTAAGTATTTATTATCTTTGTTGTTCTTTTCAAAGATTTTATTAGTTGTATGCAGATCTTTTATTCTTTGTATTTCTTTTCAAGGAATTAAGTTTTAATTTATTTTTTTCAAATACAAAAGCTAATTTGGATACAGAAATCCGATAACAAGCAACACTGACTACAAAACAGTTGAGTAAGTATTAAATTTAAAAGGTAAATTAAGCCAAAGTTAAGTAAAATATAAAAGCTATGGTGCGATGAGCGAGATTGACAAATAATTTAAGTAAGTAATTTACTTCAATATAAGGAACTCAAATCAAGGAAAATCAAGTAGTATATATGTAACCTGTCAGTGAGTAATAAACTATTTGTGTATAATACATCAAAATAGTATTAATTTATCAAAATAAAGATAAATTTCAACCCGCAATGGTTGATATTATAACCTAATATATGTTATTATAATGCACATAAAAGGTAAGCAAGTATAAAAAGTATAAATTCACTGACTGTGTACTAGGTATACAAAAATAGAATAAAAAGTAAGTAGATAACGGTTGAGATCAACAAGTCCAAGAAACAAAAGTGAATAGATCCTTATTTTACCAGTGGTATAACAGTATACAGTTAAAATGACCATAAAAGGTATTAAACCAGTCTAGATGTTAAATACAAAATAATTGAATAAGTAATGTTAATTAACCTTGTTGTTATGTTTAACACAGGTGATTAGTTAAATGAATGAGTAATTTCACTAAAATAATGGAAATGTATGCATTATTCAGTTAATTATAAAAAAATTGAAATTAATAATTATTTTCAACTACCTTCATTTAGTTAAAAATGAAAAATAACAATAAAATTGGTGAAAAAAATCACCACACTGGTAAAATAAAGAGGAAAATAAGAAGAAATAAAGTACTTACGGACCAAACACACAATACCTACGGCAGAATAATACCTTGTAAGGCGCCAATGTAACGGTTAATTTTTTTATAGTAAGTTTTTAAATGGAGTTGCAATAAAGTTTAAGGTGTGACTTATGCACTGTGAAAATTAATTAAGTGATGGATGTAATTGAGACTACTACCGGCTAGGGCGAGCAGAGTTAAATAAAAGGTTGATTACAATGTATAGTATGAGATTATAATCGTGAATAGAATGTTACATAAATTTATATCTGGTATTTGAGTAAATGAACCTCAGGGGATGGATTCATAATAAATATTCTGCCGTGGCGTTGTTCGGTCCGTTGTGCAAGATGGTAGAATGCACTTAGCTAATGGACACGTGGCTGGTGGTGTTGCCGGCGTGCCAGGGTCTCCGCTGGTGTGCCTCGCTACCGCTATGATGGTGCGAAGCCCGGTGCGAAGACCCTGGAATTAGAAAAGGTGCGGGTCAGTTTGTCACTAGGTAATTACGTCCAAGTGACCCGCTAAAATAGCAGGTGAAGAGAATCTCCCAGCGGCAATGCAGCGTAGCTAGAAGCTATAACAAAAGAGAATATAATAGGCAGCACAAGCTGGTGCCGCGACCTCTGACCGTAGGGGTCATCGGCCTCGTGGCACTAAATAGGTAGGCTGAAATAGCACACAGTATAAAATAAAATATAATAAGCCATGCATTTTAGCAGGCAATAAGCTGCACCGCTGGAAAGTCTTCACCTGTAGAAAGAAGTAGGAAATGTTGATCTCAAAACTTACCCGGAGCCGACAGCAGTTGGCCACGGGGTCAAAGCGACCTTCCTTGGCGAAGGTTCCAAGGAAAGGGACGATATAAGAGCCGTCAGTTTATAACTGGGCTAGTGCTGTCCAATCTCGCTCGCACAACCATAGATAATTAGTAATATATTATAGAAACATACTAAAATATCGATTAATTTACGGATATTGTTTTAATTAGATTTATAAAGAATCCACAACGTTACAACTTAAATACTTTTTTTTTGTAAATAAATACATATTATACATAGAAACACCCAGACCAGAACATATTTGCACTGAGCGGGAATCGAACCCGCGATCTCTGACTTCGCAGTCAAACGCACTACCACTACGCCACAGTGGGTGACAACTTGATGACAACTTTTTTATAACAAGGTAGATCTTTAAGAAATTTGTATACTTCAGCAGAAATCCGACATGGTCAAAATCGACTCATCACTCATCATCAAAGAGCAGTAAAATCACGAATGAGCAGTAAAATGTAAAATCTCGATACTCCACAGAGTTACACGCGTATAAAAGATAGTTGATTAAGGACGCATAAACATTTCACAACGAATATAATCACGCTTATAGTATGGCCGCTGAGTTATTACCGATTTGACACATGACGAATTGACAATACTAGTGAAGTGACTGAACCAGTAACCTCAAATCATTTGGGAACAGTTTGTTTTTAAATATTCTAGTATAGTGTGTAATTAAATAAAATCAAAACAAATAATAGTTAAAGACACAGGTTCTTTATTAGGTGGAGTATCCTTGATGGGCGTAGATAATTGGTCGAGGACATATCAAAATAAAACAAATTTGTAAACACTGTTACACATTTTAATGAATAGAGTAGGTACAAGATGTTTTAATAAATGACTACCTATCATTTATTAAAACAATTATTCAGACTCTGAACCAGATTCGCCAGAGCTGTCATCGCTATCAGTCAGTTGTATGACAATTTCATTGTCTATAATGGTGTCCACTCTTATATCGCGTTCATAATCTTCTGTTATTAGTTTTCGAGTCTTTTCGACGACCTTGACCCAATCTTCTTTCGTTATTTTGCTGCAAGCATCTTTTAATAGACCCATCATTTTATTAGTACTGAATGGCGGAGTCGTATTATTACGAGCTGCGTAACCTGTAATGTAAACATTAAATAACGTTAATTTATTACATTAAATAAATGAAATGTTACACAATTACCTACATGTAAGGGACATGAGATATTTATTTCTTAGTTATGTATCTTTTTACTTAAATGCTGAATATTGGATGTTATAATAGTACAAATTATTCATATCCATAACTTATGCGATAAAAAACAATACCTTTGATTTGTGCCCATATTAGATCAATGGCATTGTACTGGCAGTGATAAGGAGGAATTCGAAGTACCCGATGTCCATGTGCCAGAGCTATCTCATCTACTTCATAACGGACTCTTGATGATTTATTTTCGCGTACCAACTTTACTAAGTCAGACTTTAGCAATTCGGCAGTAGTTTCAATTCCATTTTGGTGTAGCCATGCTAGGAGATCAGCTTTATTGTAGGCCTGAGTAGGCGCTTTATTCACTTGTTTCGAGAGATATGAAGCGTTGTCCATTATTATGATAGAAGGCTCTGGCAGGCTGGGTAATAATTGATTTTCGAACCAATTCGTAAAAGTGTCTGTATCCATCTCCTCGTGGTAATCGGAAGTACTTTTTGACGCGAAAGCCAGCAGTCCATTTTCAAAGAAACCACTTCCAGAAGAACCGGCGTGACAAATTATCAGTCGCGATCCTTTTCCAATTGGAACCTTTGAGGTTGATGCTTTTGTTTCGTCAGTCCAAGAGCGTGACACAGTGTGGTTCGCATTTAACCATGTTTCGTCAACAAAAACGACGTTGTCCCAAGACTCGATTTTTCTGGCTTCTCTTAAAAAGTCACTCCTTTTAATTATTAAATCAAATCTTTCCATTAATATTTTCCTTTTATTCGTTTTTTTATATTCAAACCCAATTTCGTGCAATAGTTTTGACAACGCCGTTTTACCGCCTTTAAACAAGCCAGCTTCTTTTAAAGAGACCAAAAGCAAACGTCTAGTTGGAAACTCGTTCCTAGTATAATAACCATATATGTGGTTTCTTATTGCATCTGCATCAAAAACATCAACACCTGTCACGGGCTTTTGTCTTCGTTTTTTCTTAGGAGTGCGTAAAATATTATCTTCACTTCCAGAAGCACCAAATTTTTCTATATTTATATTATATAGTGTTTTTGCACCAATTCCAAGAGCTTGTGAAACCCGATCTTTCACTTGAGTGACAGGAATCAAAGGGCCGCCATTTTGTGACTCACGCTCAAAAAGTAATCCTGTAGCTTTAGTACAAGCTCACGACATTGACTATTCAATGTTTTTCCTCGTTTCGGCATTTTCAACAAAATTACCAAACACAAACAAAATTAGTCCAATAAAGCGCAACGATAAACAGGAGAAAGCCGAGTTAAAAAACAACGGTTACACAAGAGAACGTAGTCTGTGCGCACGAGAGTACGGAAGACGACTAAACAGATTAAAATAGCGGTGGTAAGGATGTTGCCAGAATAGTATCGCCAATTACTTAAAAAAATACACCTATAACATTGCTTAATTGAGGGAGAAAATTATATTTATTAAATGTTGTTTTATATATTATAAATGTTAAAAATTATACATAATTATTTTAATTGTATTTATTTTTAAATCATAGAAAACAGTATTTCTGTCTTTGGATCACACATCAATCTTAAAAATCATAAGATACTGGCAACACAGTGCAATTAAGAGACGCAAAAAAATGGTAGCATTATATTTAGTCTAGTTGCTCGAAGGAATAAGTAAAATAAAAATATCCAAATAAAATAAATATCATATCTATTCCAATGAATTCGGACCGAATACTATCAAGCACATCACTATGAAAACTAGGCGCACGATGTAACTTTGAACAAGCGCGCCAAAGAACAAAAAATAAATGTTTTCATATTATTTACAAACTATTTTAACACGTTCACGGACGTTTCTATTTATTTTATAACGTCACTTTGACACTATTTTTTTGTATGAAATGCTTGAGCCGTTTCGTCAAAAATAAAAGATATTATATTATCAAATAAAGTTGCGAAGGCTATACCCTTGGCCGGTGCTGGCCGCTCCGTCGCTGTTCTTAAGTATCATATTATTAAAATAACTATGCACCGGTTATAGCCTTCATATGCTCTGGCCGTTGCGTTCTTACTAATGGTCAACACGTCCACAGAAAGTTTACACCGGTTATAGCCGACGCCTGCTATAGACGTTTCGTCAATTGTAATAGTCGAAATGTTCACTAAATAGGTCACACCGGTCATAGCCTGCGCCTGCTATAGACGTTACGTCCCTAGTAATTTATCAATATTTCTGCAATATTGATACACCGGGTATAGCCTTCGTCTGCTATAGCCGTTCTTTCGTTCTTATAGAAAAAATATATTTCTATTTAGAACACGCCGTCTTAAGCCTTCTTGACTGTAGTGCAGCTTTCATGAAAAAAAAATTGATGAATTATACTCATAAGGGCCAAACTAAAAATCCACATATAAAAAGGAAGAAAGGCAGGGTACCTAATGTGTAACTAAAAGACAGTCATAAATTTTATACCTACTTTAATTACAAAATAACACTAGGTAAAATAATAAACATCTTCTTTAACAAAAATCATCTTGTTTTAAACAAAATAAAAAAATTACATAAAATACAACTTTTTAGTAATTTTACGAATTGTTAAAAACTGAGATCACTTAAGACTTATCTAAATACTAAACTTATGCATAATAAATCACAGCATACAATCAGTCAGAAATGTTTATAAGAATAATACTTGAAGTTCCTGAAAAATTTGAATGAACTACCATAGGAACTACGAACAAACGAATAAACGTATAAACTACTTTATTCAATATTTCCAGGAATTGTAATGCACTAAGATATCAAAAATAATACTTGAATCACATTTTTTAATTTGGGTGAGTTATATAATAATTATTATTAATCAGTCTTATATATTTAATAATTCAATTCATTCAATTCATTAAATAATTTCATCAGACTTTCATTTTCTTTTTCGGCGTTTCTTGGTGGTCATACTGGCATGTCATACTGATATGACCAGTGAGAATCGCTTGTATTGGTGGTCATACTTGTCATTGTCCCTGTTATACTAATATGACCAGTGAGAATCGCTTGTACTGGTGGTCATATTATTATTTAAAACATCCTATATACTTTATAACCCCTTCGTCCATATTGATAACCAGAGTTTGATAATTGGGGCTGCTCTGGGAAGAACTAGGAACACATATCTTTCACGCAGTGTTCCAACTAACGAGTTACCAAAAAATATTTGAAAGCGAAAAATAATCCCTGTTTGATAACCAATTGTCCAAAGAAAAAAAAACTACTTTGGTAACTGGTTATCAAACTCTGGTTATCAATATGGACGAAGGGTATTTAACCCTTACAAAGGCAGAGGCAATTTAAAAACCACATAATTAAAATGAATTTACTGAAAACCCCTTCTAATTTTTAAGCTAAAATGAATATTATTTTATTAATAGAATGTTTACTTTTGATTTTGTAACTCTATTTTATTTTTCTGTTTATGATTTTGTGGTAGATAATGTCTCAACATATGTGGTAAATATATTCACTCTGCCCGTCAAAGATTAGCAAGCTACAGTAACAGTTTCCATTATAGGTATCTACTTATCTAGGCTAACGAAGCTTTTCTAAAAATAAACGACGCTTATCTCATTATGCAAAAGTTGTAATATTGTGTTTGCATAATAAAATCATCGTCATCGATATACTCTTGTCGTCTTTCCACATCTTCTAAGTATCTCTGCAGTTCATTCTCATGCTTTTCTTCATTTCTTTTTTTAATTTTGAGTTCCAACTCTCTACCGTGTTATTAGTACGGTGTCTTCCAAAACTAATACACCATTGTGATCGAAAAGCACAACACTTGAGCCATTTTTGGTTTATTGGAATAGATCCCTTCGATCTCTTTTACGGTTTATTTTCAATGTTTTTGCCTTTTTCCATAAACTTTTGGTAAAGTGATAATAGCAAAATTTGATTTTTATGTCCGGGAATACTGTCATCAATGCGTTCGAAGCAGCAGTTTCAAAATCTATATGAAATTTTTGTGGACACCACTGAGGGATTTGGGATTTTATCATTTCAAATAATACAATGTACGATTGCTCTTTCCTATCAGACATTAAAGCATACACAAATGGAACGGCTTCAGTTTTGCAGTCGTGGATCCTATATCTCCGTGAATAGAATATAACTGGGCGAAAGATGCAGGGCAACTTTGAAAAGTCCTGTCTCCGAAAAATTCTTGTACATGTATAATGTTATTTCTATTTTCTTTAGAGCAAAACAATACAATGCGACAGTTACCATTGGAATAATCAGAGAGTAGAAAGTTATCTTCAAATTTTGAAGGAATAGCCACCTCTGATGGTGTTTTAAAATTAGTTCTTTTGCGGCTTGCGTATAGAGCTGTTTTTACATTGTGAAGTGTAGGAATTGGTGTCACAAAATGGAGGCCTTTACTTGTGACCACCTTTCCACCTTTGCGATTTATAAATTCAATTTCGTCCATTATATTACTCTTGGAATAAAAATGATGGCCAATGAAATATGTCAAAAACAAAGAAAATAAACTTCATTTACTGTGTGAAATTAAAGAGGTTGAATACCTAGACACTATTAGATTATTACAGGAAAAATGTGATCATACTCGTAAATAGGACAAAATCATTGTTATTGAAACAGCCAGGCTACCGCTGTATATTCTCATCGTTATAAACATCCGCACGCTACATAGATAGATTATTTCCTATGGTGGCTCCCACTATATCTACAGGGGAAGAGAAAACTATTATATTTAGAGGGACAATGACAAGTATGACCACCAGTACAAGCGATTCGCACTGGTCGTACTAGTATGACAGGGACAATGACAAGTATGACCACCAATACAAGCGATTCTCACTGGTCATATCAGTATGACCACCAAGAAATGCTGTTCTTTTTCGTGAGGATCGCTTACTTTTCTTTTATTTCTCTTTAATTCTTGTTCCGCCATTTGAAAAATAAATAAAATAAAATAATAGCATACTCACTTTGCGATCGGAAATTAATAATATCTTTGAACATTAACTCACAGAAATATAGGCACAATATAACTCTGTTTACATTTTACAATGCTTTTGTGATACCAAATTTTACGAAGAATTCAATAAAGGTAAAAGTATTAAACTATCTACAAGAAAAATACGAATAATATAAATAATTCATACTTACGTTATTAGCCGACCGCGCGCGAAACTCTTCTAAATAAACGCGTCCTGCTGCGGGGCACTTTCCAGCCGACAGACTAAATCGCCGTACAGAGGCCGCTGCTATAACCTTTGCGACAGTGTGAGTGCGCACTTGTACACACTTATGTGTTTGTGTATAAAGGTGTAAAAATAAAAATAAAATAAATTTATGTGACACCAGGCATCTTAAAGAATTGAACATGGGGGCACTATAAAATGAACTATACTGTAGCAGTATCAAAATCCACCTGCTAAAGCATTTGTGCCCCAAATGTGATGAGAATGTTCGATGGCCATAACCGGCGCGTCATTTCAAACACATTGCAATAGAAGGCTATAGCCGGCGCGTCCGCCAACGTGTTAAGTTTTGAAACAGAGTTTATTGGAAAATTAGTTGATTCTGACATTTTGACATAAAGTTTTATATTAAAGAGGTATTCTAAATCATTCGGCAAATGTGTCGCTCGTGCAAGGTTATATCGATTAATTTAAGAATAATCTGTCAAATCGGTAATAACTCAGCGGCCGTACTTTAGGGATCAGGTATAGAATGGATTTCGCTGTTACGGATATTTCTCTATCTAAATTGCACGAATTGTCAATTGGCCAGTTAAATAAAATAATACTTACGTGTTATTATTGAGACTGCATAAATAAACATACCTCAATCTACTCCGAACTCAACGCGTACGAAGTCGCGGGCACCAGCCAGTTTATAATATTCGTGGACTGAATCCGTAGGAACAGCAATATACAGAGGAGCTGCACCAGGGCGTTCGTATCCGAAGCGTTGTCCAATTTATTTTATTGCCCTTTATATCGCGCTGTTCGTACCGGCGGCCACTCGTAAAGACGGAGATCTCATTTTTGATACTTATCAAAGAATCTTATTTGTTTTGATGTTCCACGCTACTAATGTTGGAACAATTTGCTTGATGCTGTATATTACTATAACTCAGCTAAATGAGAAATAACTGTAAAGAGAGTTTCTCAGCCTTAAGAGAGATTTGGCCTCTCTGTGCGTGTTCTACCGCCTTTACACTGGTGGTTGTTCAGAAGAATTGTTTGATATGATGCCCACGGCCACGGCCACATTCTATCATCGCACCGCTCGCCACAGACAGTGAATTCATCCTCACACGTTGCGACCGGAAACAGTGTGTATAGTGAGGTATGAAAGGTACTTCATTTCGCGCACCCTCAGGCTGTGGAATGATCTCCCTGCTATGGTTTTCCCAAGCGACTACAATTTGGCGTTCTTCAAGAAGGGCATTAGAGGGTTTTTACAGGGTCGGCAGCGCGATAGTGACGCCCCCGGCGTTGCACACGTCCATACGCCGCGGTAACTGCTTCCTATCAGGTGGGCCGTGTGCTTGTCAGCCACCTAAGTGGTAGGTATATAAATAAAAAAAAGGGTTTTTAGTATTACGGGACTTAACACAATACTGAGTTAACACGCTTCACCACCACAAGTGTTCCCTTCTGCCTACAATCCCGGGTTCTTTAAGCGGGGCGTGAAAAAGCATCTGTGGAGGCCGTCAAGGTAGGGACTACCAATTTAGGGATAACATATGAAATAGTGGCTTTTATTTTTTGGACTGCTCGTTGCTTTACCATAAGGCGGGATACAGCCAAATTGTAGGATCAAAGTACTAGATTCAAGTACTTCTTAATGTAGGTAGGTATACTTACTGTGTGCTGTGTGTGTGTGAGGTATAGGTACTAATATAAATATTAGCTGTTACTCGCGGCGTGGAATTCTGTTCCCCTTACCGGTTCCCATTGGAACCTATTCCAGGGATAAAAAGCCTATGTGTTCTTCCAGACCATAATCTATCCCTGTACTAATTTCAGCCAGATCCATTCAGCCGTTAGAGCATGATTGAGTAACAAACATCCAAACATCTTCCAAAATAAGTAGGATAGTCGTATTAAGAGTTTTGAGGCAATTAATATTTCTATAATTTTAGTGATTTTATAGGACCGGCTTTACATAAGTAGGTACAGGGATTTTCGTACGTTTTTATATGTCTATCTGCTCTACTGAACTGATCTTTGAGACCATTATAGCTAACTACTTGTAGTTATTTGATTTTTATGGAAACTTGTAATTTTTTTTTTTTTTATACCACTCAGGTGGCAGACAAACTCACGGCCCACCTGATGGGAAGCGGTCACCGTGGCCTATGGACGTGTGCAACACCAGGGGCGTCACACTCGCGCTGCCGACCCTAAAAAAAAAGAAATTGCAAAGCAGGAATAGCCTTTAGTCTTCCGGGAAGACCAAAGGCTACTCCCGCCTCTCCCTTCTTTTTTAGTTTTTGTGCTGTCAGAAGGAAGACTCTTCCCTCTGCAAGCACAAAAACTCTCAGTGAGCTCTGGCTTACACATCACTTGTACTCCAGTAGTAACGACTATTGTAGTTCGGGTCTTCGGACGCCGGGGTGTAAGGTTGCCCATAAACTATATCCCTCGCACCCCGACTGACCCTGGGCCATCTCCGGTTTCGAGCTGGCCTCCTCGGGAGCAGATGGCCCCCTCGGGGACCACAACCAGTACCTATCAGTGTATCTTCTACAAGGAAAACCTATTTCGCAGTTATCTTCAAAACAAGAAGCGGGAGCAGTCAGCTGTCTAAAGTCCCATACAACTTGAAAGTTGAAATATTCAGTACATGGACATATGTGGCCCGGTACCAACGAATCACTGACTCTTTCCCACTTTTATAAAGAGGTTAGAACTAATAAGACGGTACGTGTTATTAGTTTACTTTATCGAGTTCTCGACTTTTCTACATTAATTATTAATTTGTTATGGATTATAAAGCTAGCCGCGGTAGCCTAGTGGTATGGGTAATGGACTGCTGAGACGAGGTCTCGGGTTCGATCCCAGGTTTTACCATGGCACACACCAATGACTTTTCGATGCTTTTCGAAGTTATGTGTGTATTTATCGCAGGCTTATAAGTGCCCGGTTAATGGTAATAGGCTCGCCACCTATTACATTGGGACCTAAACATAAACTGGCTAAATGTGGGTGCTAGCACCTCTGCCTACCCCTTCGGGGATATAGGCGTGAGTTTATGTTATGTATGATGTTATAAAGCTTTTACGTATGGATAACTAACATCGTCACGCGGTTGCACCCGTGTAAGTACTGATCCCGTGAGAATATCTGGATGAAAAATAGCCTATGTTACTCAGGGTAATGTAGCATTCCAATAGTGATAGAAGTTTTGAAATCGGTTTAATCGTTTCAGGGTTTATCGATTACAAACAAAAAAATATTTCTCTTTATAATGTTGAAAGGAAGTTTAGATATAAATGAATAAATAATAAATATTCTACGATATTCTACACAGCGCTTTCTAGATCCCAAGTAAGCATAGTTTAACTAGCTTGTGTTATGGGTTCCAGAATGCGGATAAACATACTTATATACTTTTTTTTGTAAATACATACATATTATACATAGAAACACCCAGACCAATGTAAATAAACATATTCATGCATACAAATATTTGCACTGAGCGGGAATCGAACCCGCACCCCTGTCGTAGTAGTCGAATGCACTACCGCTAGGCCACAGAGGCCGTCAATTACATCTTACTCCTAAGCTCCCCCTCAAGGGTCTTGTTCCTGAAAAACTGTTGCTTGCTCTATGGTTATTAGTTTTACGTTTACCAATCTCATATTATAAATACTTAAACATGTCGATCTCATATCCAATCTCGCAGATCTCTGGAGGTATTATCGAAAAATAAAAAATGTAAACCACTTTCGAGATTTCATAGTAACCCCTTGGCACACTGTGTCAATAAGCCAACATATCATAAAGTAAACATTTTATACAGGATTCCCGACAATTCTCTGTAAATATCAGCTTATAGGGGATAAACCCTAATATACACTATCCACATGAATAAGGGTGGATCGTGACCGCGGAGTTATCACAGCTTTATCGCAGCTGTGTATTTTTTTTAGAAATTATGAACGATAAAAACTGTTCTCGTCGAAAAACTATCCGTATTGATTTAGATCGGAAAAAGATAACATCTAGGACGGGACTTGAACCCGCGATCAGTCCCTTACAGGGGGAATGCTCTGACCAACTGAGCCAGGTATTCGAAATTCTTCGATATATTATATACGTCTTGAGGCGACGTTAGAGCCATCTACCGTAATTCTAGCGAACTACGGAAACAATTAATGATGTTACAATCATTTTTAAACATTTTTTATTATTACTCCGTCGCATTAATTCAATGAAATTTTGAAGTAATTACTATGATTAGTTTCTTTTTTAAGAATAATACTTAGTATCTGTTGTAATTTAGCCCTTTTTGGCAATGAAGAGTAAAAAATTAAATTCCGTGGATTCAATAACCGAGTTTAATTATGACAAAGAGGTGTTTTACTTGCGGTAGCTATAAACGTACCTATTTACATTAAAAAAGATGGTTTCACACGGCGGCAGTGGTGCCACCGCGCCGTCCGCTATTGGTTCAACGGACATCACGCCACTTGTGTTGTGTCGGTGATTGGCTTCTCAACAGTATCTGAAAACAGTAATATTCATACCATGTTTTTATCAAATTAATTTACTTTTAGTGGTTCAGTGGTTGATTTGTCATGATCTTAACGTTTTGCCCGGTTGCATCTAAGCGGACGGACAGACAGAACGGGCACGGACGTGTCCAAGACGCCCTTTCAGTGAGTTGTATACGAAATGTAAAGAAACGTTGTGATACCGAACAAACAGATAAGACGGGGTGCCGGCGAGACACAGACATGACGCTCACGAGTCTCGACGGCTCAATCGACGACTGTGCCTTTTTTTTTTTTTTTTTATATTTAGGACACGTCAATTTGACTTCAACTCGCCTGATGGTAAGCTGAAGGTAAAGTCTCAGGAAAGAGGGTCACCATTACATACACGTACCATGTTAACAATGCTGGCACTCAGCTTGACGGCCTCATCAGAAGAGGATTGTCGACGCAGCACCGCGTGACACCCACCGGTCCCACTAGTGCTACGACCACAATCCCCCTGCCTGGCTATGCACTTGCTGACCCCTGAACGCAATCAAACCGAAATTAGATTACTATGGAGGATTTTTCGCAAATGTGCACGGTGGTACCTACCCGCCCGAATTTTGTGGCAAATTTGTGTCATTAAATTTCTACCACCCGTAAAATACATATACATTCAGAAGAGGCGAGACTTGGACAAGCTGTCGCCGCGTGGGGTGAGCGGCGGGGTTATTGGGTGAGCCGGGTGTTGCCTTGAAAATGTGGCACACAAATGTGAGAAAAGTCCTTGCGCCTTGTCGGCGCCCTGTCTCTTTGATATACTTTATCCTCGGGCACGTCTTAGGCTTTCATCTTGCATCCGTTGGTCCACTTACTTCTTCTCCCCCCCCCCCCTTTGCTTTGGCTTATATGAATTTTATGAAAGCGACTGCCATCTGTCTTCCCAACAGGAAAATCTGCGTTACAGCCTCATCCGTCACCGGGCTTGTAGATAGGGTTGGCAAGGCCCTGATGATCTTCTAGGGCGCTTTGGCGCAGGTTTTCCTCTCACGATTGGATGGTCATACTGAAGACACTCCCGTTAAAGTCATGATAATTCTAATCAATAAAAAGCGTACTCCGGACTCCAAAGTGCAAGTTTTGAATATGATGACACAGACCGATTCTTTGTGTCATTTTGTCATAAAAATTACTTACCCAAAGGAGTAGCAACATGGCCATTTACGCAGTACGGTATGATCGAAGATGTTTATCAAGTTTTACTGTTGCGTGTCCGGAACGATGCAATTAAAAGTACTATTGATCAACAACATCATTGATATGACGATGCCATATTGATCTAGGCTGTTAGGCAATACTGCTAGGCAATACTGTGTTGAGCCAACCAGAATGCAGGAGTACTGTACAAATTAGTTAACTTTCAATTCGCAGCTAGATTATAACGTATTGTTTAGTGAGTAAGATGTTTTACGAGGGCGACATGATCGCTTTGTTTTGTGTACCAAGCCCTCTATAAAAATAAAGATTTAAAAAAAGCGTGGCCATTGCAAAGCACCTTTTTTTTCGTGCGGAAATCCCTTCGGATTTCCCCCCAGCGGGGGCGGTTATTCGGGCTTGAACCGACTAAAACTGCATGCCGTCTCGGGTCTTCAGACGCCGGGGTGTAAAGTATAACTAAATTATTATGTGAGCTTAAATTATTCGTTTAAAATTCCGCAGCAAAATGAACGGAACTCGTTAAACACAGCAAATTGCTTCCGGTCAGCTGGTTGTTGTTTTACTTACACTTATTGGGGTTCCATCTGTTAAATAGGGCATCCCTTTTTTCTCGGCGCAAAATCGAAATATATCGCGATTATTTTATTAATAGCTGTTGCCCGCGGCTCCGCCCGCATATAATTCTGATTCCGTTACCCGCCTCCCTTGGGAACCTTTTCCAGGGATAAAAAGTAGCCTATGTGTTATTCCAGACTTTAATCTATACTTGTACCAAATTTCAGCCAGATCCGTCCAGCCGTTTTTGTGTAGAAGAGAAGCAAACATCTATACATCAATATATCCATACTTACAAACTTTCGCGTTTAGAATATCAGTAGGATAATGTGTATGCATACTGACACGGACGTTTCGTCGATACCACTCACGTATAGATTTAATGCAAAAAAAAATCAGTTTCAGTTCTAAGTATGGGGAAACCCCCAAAATTTATTATCTTTTTTCTATTTTTATGTGAAAATCTTCATGCGGTTCACAGAATACATCTACTTACCAAGTTTCAACAGCATAGTTCTTATAGTTTCGGAAAAAAGTGGCTGTGACATACGGACGGACAGACAGACAGTCATGATGAATCTAGAAGGGTTCCGTTTTTTGCCATTTGGCAACGGAACCCTAAAAAAAGGATATAAGTATGTTTATTCGCATTCTGGAACCCAGAACACAAGCTAGTTTAACTATGCTTACCTTGGGTCTAGAAAGCGCTGTGTAGAATATCGTAGAATATTTATGAATATATTCATTATTTAAAGTAATACTATATTCCGTGTTCGCTACCTGATATAAAAATACTTCTTTGTCGTGTCTATGACATGTCATTGTTATTTCTTTGTCTAGTGTGCTATCGGAATTGCATTATCAAAGACCGCTTCCCATCAGGTGGGCCGTGAGCCTGTCTACCACCAGATTGGTATATGAAAAAAAAAAGATGGCGGAGCGTGCTCGGGAAAGGTTTAGAACTCTCCCGGCCCGCCGAGCCCGCAACATGCTTGCCGCCCGTCGCAGGCGACTCAGACGCCGGAGGTTGCTTAACGACCTCCGTCCTCCATGAGCGCAGGCCTGAGGGTGGCAGGTGAGGCCGCCTGTCACCCCAGCAGAAGCAGGCCGGGACGGGACACCGTGGTTCCCAAACCCGAGGGGCCATCTCAAACCGGACATAACCGCCCCCGCTGGCCGGCGGGGGGGTATCCGAAGGGCTTTCCGCCGAAAAAAAAGGTACTTCAGAATCTCAGAATCACAATCAGAACGCGTAATCTAGTAGATGGGTCAGACACTTAGTTCAGTCATTACGCCTAAAAAAACTGGTTACAAATGCCAATGAACCGAGTAGATTTGGATATTTTTTTAAAATATCCTACGACATTCTACACAGCGCTTTCTAGACCCAAAGTAAGTAACTAGCTTGTGTTATGGGTTCCAGAATGCGGATAAACATACTTAAATATATTTCTTTTTTGTAAATATAATATAAATACATATTATACATAGAAATACCCAGACCAATGCAAATATTTAATTATTTATTACAAATATTTGCACTGAGCGGGAATCGAATTCGCGCCCCCTGTCATAGCAGTCGAATGCACTACCGCTACGCCACAGAGGCCGTCAATTTAGTTTAGCTTAACTTCAAATTTTCGACCAAAATTTCTAGTGCATTTTCTGCCATCTTTTATCGCTAAATGAATAATATATTCGTAATCACCAACCCCGAAAACGATACCTATATTGATTCCATTACTACGGAGCACCGAGTTGTTATGAAAAAGAAACTGAATTTAATCCTTTTTTCAAGATGGCGGTGCACAAGGAAATTTTAGTCGAAAATTTGAAGTTAAGCTTTTCTAGCCCCCCTTAAGTAAAATCCAAAATTTGGCTTTCTCGATTCATTTGCATTCCCAAATGATTAACCAAACCTTTGTTCTACAGGTCCGCAGTAGTTCACATTTTGAAATATACGGAATCACAAAATGAATATTGAGGAACAGAGTTTTACGTTCGTTTTATTTTTAGTTCTAGCTATTCTCAACATCGCCGGCGTTCGGTTTATTCTTTTTGCTTATAAATTGCTGATGCCTGATATTAACTGAACTTGTCGGAAGTTTACGCGAATGTCACACATTGCAATAAAACTATTTTTAACGGATTCCATCGCGATATATTTGATGTTATTTTCTATTTTACATAGATCCCGACGTTTCGGTTGCTTTTCAGCAGCCATGGTCACGGGGCCAATGTAAAATATAAAATAACATCAAATAAACCGCGATAGAAGCCGTTAATAGTAGATTATTGCATCGAGCACAAAGTAATTTATTATTGCACCGAGTGCCTGATTTAGAGCCCGAGCGTTAGCGAGGGCTCTAATCTAACAGTCACGAGGGCAATATAAATTACTTAAGGCGAGGTGCATAATCTGCTTTTCTTTCAACTATTACCTATAGGAATAGTAGATAAAAGAAACTCATATCAAACAGTTAAAATAGAAGTTTAATTATTGAAATTAAAAGTTATGCTTGAGCAATTATTAAACGTAAGGTTAAGAGTTTTGTTGGTTTTTTTTTTGTTTTTGTGTTTTTTTTCTTTTTTGTTTTTTTTTTGTTTTTTTTAATTTCTTTCATTTTTAAATCAGAGTTAGCAGCAATCATTTTTTAATTTTGGAACAAGTAGGATAGAAACGAATAATACGTACGTAAAAAAAAGTATTGATATCGGCTGGCTGAATAGAGATAATCCATTGAGATTGGCACCTTTTGGTGCGATTAAAAAAAAACTGTGCAATAATGAAATTTCATACATTTTTATTGCTCTAGAGCAGGGGTCTCCAAACTTTGAAGCCTTCGGGCCATAATGATTTTTTCTGTTTGTTCCAAGGGCCAAACCAGTTTTAATTTTTCTGCCCCTAAATATATTTCTAGACTAGACTAGAATAGTCGCAAAGTGCGCGACCTAAGCAAACTTACGCTTTTTTGCATTTCAATTATTATTGTGTATTGTGACACTTAACGACATCTAGTGGCGAGTAGTGGTACTATGTACTATCTATTTCAGCTACCCGCTAACAGGTGGCATTCGTCGTAATTAAATATTTGGAATTACCGCGTTGGTTCAAGAAAGTTCTAGTTCTGGCTAGCTAGTGTATTCCGATCACTTCGAGATGGCAGTAATTGCATATAAAAAGGCTAGCGGCGCTACCGCGAGTCAGTCTGCGTAGGAAAGGCGAAGGAAGCGAAACTGTCTATCTCTATTGTGAAATAAAGTAACACCCGTGCTTAAAAGTATTTTGATTTTACTTATTGTTTTTATGTGTGATTTGTTAGTATGGAAAAGAAGCGAAAAATCGACAGTGAATGCAGAACGTTCCAAGATAAATGGAACTTTCAGTATTTTGTGATTGAGTCCAGTAATAAGGCGATATGTTTAATTTGTAATGAAACCATAGCTGTTCTCAAAGAATATAACATTAAACGACACTATGAATCGAAACATCTTCAAAATTACTCCAAGTATACAGGAAGTTTGCGGACGGAAAAATTTTCAGCTTTGAAACGCGGACTCAAATCGCAGCAATGTTTGTTTACCAAAGCGAATACTGAACAAGAGTCTGCAACTCGCGCCAGCTTTCGTGTGGCTCTTGAAATTGGAAAACGTGGCAAACCATTCACCGATGGAGAAATGATAAAAAAATGCTTGATTGCAGTAGCCGAAGAAATATGCCCCGAAAAGGTAAATTTATTTAAAAGTATCAGTTTGTCAGCAAACACTGTGGCTCGGAGGGTGCAAGACATCGCAGAAAATATATCATCTCAACTGTCTGACAAAAATGGACATCTTGAGTGGTTTTCTCTAGCATTGGATGAGTCAACGGATGTGTCAGATACTGCTCAGGTGTTGATTTTTATTCGCGGAGTAGATAAAAGCTATGAAGTGTATGAAGAACTTCTTGATATTGATAGTATTCACGGTACGACAACTGGGGCAGATATTTTTAAGGGAGTTGAAAATGCCATTATTAAAAAGAACCTTCGATGGAAAAATTTGAAATCTATAACAACTGATGGAGGCAAAAATATGTGTGGTAAAAATAAAGGAGTGGTTGCACTTGTGTCAAAGGCTGTAGATAATGATGGTGGTTCAAAACCATTAGTCTTACATTGTATCATTCATCAACAGTCCTTGTGCGGGAAATGTTTGGATATGTCTGAAGTTCTAAAACCAGTCACATCAGTTGTTAACTTCATCAGATCCACTGGGCTGAATCACCGACAATTCCGCGAGTTTATTCAAGAGATTGGAGAAAATGACTTACCATATCATACTGCCGTACGCTGGCTTAGTTGCGGAAAAGTAGTTAAGCGCTTTTTTGAACTTCGAGAAGAGATCCAAATTTTTTTAAATGAGAAGCAGCGCCCTTTTGCCGATTTAGAAAATAGTGAATGGATGTGGAAGTTAGCATTCTATGTCGATTTGACAAATCATATGAACGAACTGAATTTGAGGTTGCAAGGAGAAAATCAGCTTCTCCCTGATTTATACACCAATATCAAATCCTTCAGGCAGAAAATAATACTATTTCAATCGCAATTACGTAAAAAAAATTTGACACATTTTAAAACATGTGAAATATTCAGCCACACTACAGATACTGAATTTCCCGTCGATTTTGCAATCGAAACTTTGACTGCTTTGAAGATAAATTTTGATACTCGTTTCTCAGATTTTGATGTCATTGCGAATGAAATTAAGCTTTTTCAAAATCCTTTTGATTCTGACATTGAAACCCTGGCTCCGGAAGTCCAAATGGAAATTATTGATTTACAGTGCAGTGATATGATTAAGAACAAGTATCAAAATTCATCTTTGCTGGAATTTTATAAGAGTCTTCCACTGGAACAATTTGATAATTTGCATAAATTTGCTCGTGGGTTGTTTTCTGTTTTTGGTACTACTTACTTGTGTGAGAAAACGTTTTCCAATATGAAGTACACAAAGAATGTTTACAGATCTCAATTAACCGATGAGAATCTTAAATCTCTTTTGATAATTAGTACAAGTAAAATTGATCCACAACTACAAACTATTGTCGGTGGAAAATCACAATTACATAAATCTCATTAGTGTTTTTGTTTTACTGTGATTAGTGGGGTTCATTTCAATTATTTGTTAGTTATTAATATGCTTAAACTTAGATACATAAGTTAAGTTTTCTGTGTCATCATTTCTGTCGTTAAGTTTTACCTTGCAAGTAAATAAAACTGAGTAATTATCATTCTGTGTTTTCTTCTTCAACTTATCACAGCAATAGTAACAACAATAAATCATTGGCTGTCGCGGGCCAGATTGATGACAATAAATCATTGGTTGTCGTGGGCCAGATTGATGACACTGGCGGGCCGCATTTGGCCCGCGGGCCGTAGTTTGGAGACCCCTGCTCTAGAGCATTAAAGACTCGCTTTGTACTGAGTTTGTAGTGTGATTGTGATGAAATTAAAGCATAGTTGGAAGAAAATTTCAAAAAAAATAATTCAATTAACTGAACTATTAAACAAAGGGTCGTCTTTACGTGTCTAGTTTGAAGAAAATTTAAATTTAAGAAGGTAGAAGTGCTCAAGATGTATAGCGTACAGTAAATCCTTGCTAGTCAGTGTAGTCATCTCATCTCATCATTCAGTCTTATAGTCACGCCTATATATGTTGGAAAACAGTAAGCAAATAGTTTAGCAGTTAGGTATATTGTAGCAGAGGTGCGACTGATTGGATCACCTCCAAGTTTGGTGTACCCTGGGCAACGTGGGCGATGACGCATCATTGATTGCTCCTCTGGAGTAGCTGGCGTCAACGTCAACGGCCAAGAGTCTGACCAATCGGCCCTTTTCAGGTCCAGCTGACCCCATTGCACGAGGGGGTCGGGGTATGGCGGGCCTGCAAGGCCCGCGGTGGTGGAGGCCGCTCCAGGTACCCCTCTGCTGTTATCAGAGGGGACACTGCGAATGGCCCAGGGTCAGTCGGAGTGCGAGGGATATGCTCTATGGGTAACCTTACACCCTGGCGTCTGTAGACCCGAGACGGCGTGCAGTTTTAGTCGGTTCAAGCCCGACATAACTGCCCCCACTGGCCGGCGGGGGGGTATCCGAAGGGATTTCCGCACAAAAAAAAAGGTATATTGTAGCAGAAATTGGTGGTAAACTTATTTGAGCCTACCAGACTCAATGCAAATACTGAGTGTTTTATACAAAACTAGCTTTTACCCGGAACCTCACCTGCCTGGAATTCTGATCCTGTTCCCCACTACACATGGGACCCTATTATAACACCACAACCTATCTAAGATACACAATTCCACCATACATCATTTTGTTATATCTTAAAGGGTTTAGGCAGCGTTTTCGTTAAAAGAGACGGCTTATGTTTTTCCGAAACCTCCAATATTATTACAATTTAGCTAATGTATACAAAAACTTGCCAAATAATATACTAAAACCTTCCTTGAGAACTACTATATCCATTGTTGAACACAGCATGAAAATCGGTGCAGTAGATTTTGAGTTTATCGCGAACAGACAGACTGACAGACGCAGCGGAGGACTTTGTTTTATTACTCGGGCCTCTAGATCAGTCGCAGAGAAGTCGCCGCCGAGGAAGGTTCTCCGCACTCGACGGCGTCCGGACCTATACCACTGAAGATGTCGACCGCAGTGACCGATGAAACGTCTGGAATACAAGTTTCCGATGCATCACGGCCAAACAGCCCGGAAGCAGGAAATTCTACAATATATATTTGTTTGTAAATATAGATAGTGCAAGCCGGGATACCGGAATCGAACGTAGGACCTCATAAGCGCACACAAATAACTAAGTAAACGACCAACGAAGTAATAAACACGTATTATTTTAAATTATATACCTTCACGCTTGTAAATTCCTGAACTGAATACCTCGTCAGTATTTCGCTAACAATGTATTTGGTCACACGTAATAGTCTATAGTCTATTGAAATTAAACAGTCATATGTTGTACGACACCAACGGGAAGAGATGTCGCTATTTCGTCGGTTAAGGTTCCTTACGATCGAGAGATCCCAGGGTCAATCACTACCGTTGATACCCACCCACTCCTGACAAAATGTATTTAGTTTAACTGGAGGGGTATTTTTTTAGGTAGATTTCGATGAAATCGATCTACCTATTGGTTTCTTGACTACTGTCGAATTTAAAAAAAAAATCTTCATAGGAGGTCTAGTTATGACCCCCTGAGTCCGAAATGACCACTGGTCAAAAAGTATATATATATATATATATATATATATATATATGTATGTATGGTTCCACTTCCCAAAATTTGCGGCACTCTCACGGTCGCATTTTTGCCCCGATTGCTTTCAAACTGCGGTCAAAAATTGGTTGGGTGTAAACTTAGCTTAAGTTCGTGAACGGGTGGAATCCGGCCTAAGGGGACGGTAGGGCCTCACTTTTTGTGAAATCAGTTTTTCCTCAAAATTTCACGTTCCATGAAAGATATTCGAACCGTTCTAATTTTATCCCATAGTATACATGAATACCAACAACTTTTAATTATAAAACTATAAGATTTTAAAACTTTAACTAAAAGTGGAGGTGGGAAAAACCAAAATTTTTCGAGAAAAAAATCATAACTTCTAACCGGTGAACATTCTTGCAGTCGGAAACATTTTTAATCGATAGGCCATTTTTAAGTCTAAAATAAATGTCTGAAAAGTTTTTCGCTAAAAGTTACCGTTTTCGAGAAAAAAAAATTTAACTGTTTAAAGTCCGTAGTTCTCTATATAAAATAATATTAATTGCTTCACGAAATCTACCTGTGCGTTCCCCCTGCGGGAACGGATTTTTTTTACCCCCTTTTGTTTTGTGGGAACCCACTTGCTTCACCCCAGGTGCCAATTCGCAAATTCGCAATCAAAAATAGGGCAGATTTTAAGTCTAACTAAAACCTTTCTAAAAGAAAAACCACAAGAAAATCCATTCAGTAGTTTTTGCGGGGTCCATATTGGGTTGCATAAAATTGAAAGTCCTAATTTCGAAATGCATAACTGGTTTTAGCATAATCATCTTTTCGCTTAACGCTGTTTCGGCATAAAATTTTCACTCATAATTTCTTTCGTACATGTACTTTAGTCATAATCATCTTTAACCATAAAATTATTGAGCATAATGGTTTATCGTATAACGATATTTAAACATAATTTAACTCTTTAAATTTTAATTACATTTCAAACGCACATATTATTATTTGCATCTGAAGAAGCAGGTAAATTTGTATAAAAATAATTAACTCGATGAGTGCGATTCGCTTCTGGCACTTCGCCGGCCGCTACCGCGGCACGCTCGCTGCGCTCGCTCGGCTCGTGCATTGTTTGTCATGTTCTAACCTAACCTAACCTACCTAACTTTTATTTAACCTAAACCAAAGCTTTTGTTTCATTTATGCGTTAAGATTATTATGACTTTAAAATTTATAGATAATAAAGTTATGGTCAAGACAATTAGGGAAATTGATAATTATGCCAAAGAATACGTTATGCGTAAACACCATTATGCCAAAAAACCATTATGCGAAGTGACTATTATGCTAAACATTTTATGCCATTCGACATTAGGATAGAAAATGTTATACGAAAAAAGGGGCACCCGTTTTTGCGTCAATCGCGAACAAACAGACAAGAATACTAAAAAATATTTTTGTGTTCAGAATCGTTCATTTAACTTAACCCGAATTTTCGCCCTCGAAAGGATAACCCTAGGGTGACCGGTTAGGGTCCCCGACGGATAGCTGTAGGGATTTAAAAAAAGCATATTGTATTGTAGTTTCGCCTCTTACTTCAAACTTGTGATCCACAGCCCGCGTTAACAGCTGAAGTAGTTAGTCAATAAAACGCAAGTGAATCCAAACAGTTTATCAGCTTAAAATATGTACCTTGCTTTTTTAGCAAATTGCCAATTGGCAAAAAATGGAACCCTTATAGATTCGTCATGTCTACAGTCTGTCTGTCCGTCCGTATGTCACAGCCACTTTTTTCCGAAACTATAAGAGCTATGCTGTTGAAACTTGGTAGGTAGATGTATTCTGTGAACCGCATTAAGATTTTCCTTCCACCGAAAATTGGTTTGAACGAGATCTAGTAAGCAGTTTTTTTAATCCTTACTAATATATAAATGTGAAAGTAACTCTGTCTGTCTGTCTGTTACGCTTTCACGCCTAAACCACTGAACCGATTTTGCTGAAATTTGGTACAGGGGTAGATTAGACCTTGGGAAAGGACATAGGCTATGTTTTGTCACGATAACCGACATCTACGCGGGCGAAGCCGCGGGCAAAAGCTAGTACGTCATAAATCGTAAACCGCAATTTACCTTTCATTCAATTAACTCAAATATAAAAATTTTACTTGCTGCTACGAAACCCTTCATGGGCGAGTCCGACTCGCACTTGGCCGGTTTTTTATACCACTTATTTGGCAGACAAGCACACGGCCCACTTGATGGGAAGCAGTTACCGCTGCCTATGGGCGTGTGCAACACCAGAGGCGTCACACTCGCACTGCCGATGCTGTAAAAAACCTTCTAATGCCCTTCTTGAAGAACCTCATATTGTAGTCGCTTGGGACAACCACACCAGGGAGATCATTCCACAGGCTGAGGGTGCGCCAAATGAAGAGCATTTCATACCTACTGTACACACTGTTTCCGGTCGTAGCGTATGAGGATGAGTTCCCTCTCTGTGTTGCTTCTAATAAGATGAATGACATGTCATGTAGTTTGGCGAACTAAGCATAAAGTTACGTGCATTAAGGATCGGCGAACTTTGGCTGGAGACACAGATTTATAGTACGCTAGATGACGTAAATCGTCCGGGATTACTGGTCATCGGGTAATTTCAATTCGAATAGAAAGAAAAACGTAAAAAAACTTTTGTATTCCGTATGATCTGTCAAAACAAAATTTAACCAACTACGTTTTCGTGACTTTATTAAACCTTCAGAATCACTCATAGTTTGATTCGTTTTCAATTACATTGTTTTTGTTTTTAAATCACACATTTTAAAAATGTAACTTTACTAAGTCAAGAGCCCCCTGATGCAGTGCATAAGCTTTCTGTTACTTTCCGCGCTCCTACTTTAGCCTAAGTTCAATCTTGCTAATCAATGGTCAACATGAAAAACCAACTCAAACAGCTCTCAGAATAAGTAGTGCAGTGGCAGGACTAGCCACATCTGTCGAAGTATCGATGACCGGAATCGAGACATAGAGTGGAGATTCCGAATTGGTAAACGGAAGGTGGGACTCCTCAACTCCTATGTAGCTGTAGTCGGGATAGATAAAATCATCGATAGATTGAATCGATTCTGTTTACGGTGTCGTTAAATAGCTCCCGTGACCTCATCGGTGGCGACGAAAATTAAGTTCTTAATGTTCGGTAATGTTTAAGGCACATATACGAGCACTTGTCTGTTTAATTTAGACAGTACAATACTTCGACATGTAGCGAACTTCGAAAACACATAGATCGACAAGTCATTGCTTCGACAGACAACTATTAGACAATTCACACCTTCGAATTACCACTACTTCATAACATAACATAAACTCACGCCAATATCCCCGAAGGGGTAGGCAGAGGTGCTAGCACCCACATTTCGTCAGTTTATGTTTAGGTCCCAATGTAATAGGTGGCGAGCCTATTGCCATTAACCGGGCACTTAAAAATCTGCGATAAATACACACATAACTTTGAAAAGCATCGAAAAGTCATTGGTGTGTGCCATGGTAAAACCTGGGATCGAACCCGAGACCTCGTCTCAGCAGTCCATTACCCATACCACTAGGCTACTGCGGCTTAACCACTACTTCGACAGACGATAATTCAACAATTGTCAGTTGACACTGACACTGTTGACTTAGACAAGACACATCTTCGAATGACCACTAGTTTGACAGATTTTTTTAACATTCTCCCAAAGTAATAATGCTCTGAAATGTATTAAAAAATATGCCCTACCTAATTAAATATGTACCCAATCAATTGAAACATGAATTCCGGCGCTTCGCCAGCCGCTGCCGCGGCACGCTCGTTAAAAGTGGAAGTACTACACAGTGCCATCTAAAGTTAGTATTCTTATCTAACGTGTAATAAAATGTAAGTAAAGTATGTACGAAGTAAAAAGTTTAGGTGTCAAAGAAATCCTCCCCATCGATGTCGACTGGTAACGTACCCAAAAGGCTGGCGGCATTGCCATGTTGGATAGCAATGCCAATTCTTTGCACAAAAAACAAGCCAGCCTTTTGGTCACGCGAAGCGTCGACCAGTCGCTTAGCGATTTCTTTGTAAAGCGACCGTGCACTCGGGCCCCACGAACCTAGTGTTTCGACCCCAAACGTCTCAAAAATATAATTACTAAATTAAAACCAGCAGGTTCAAGCACAACTGGAACACCGGCGGTGACAAGAGCCCGGCCGGATAATATCGTTTAGGTGTGCATGACGCGTCCTGCGCTCCTGCCGCATGATGAACCGTGATGCTCAAGGCTGTTGACTGCTTCTCCACAGTGACAGAGATTAGGAGAGACACAAGGAGCACCAAAATGAAGACAAGCTGCAATTCTGAATGTCGTGTTGTCCAACATAGTGCCTATGTTGGGCGATGGAAGAGCCTGCAGCCGGACACCAGACTCCCATTCCCCCACAGCCAAAAGGCGAGCGCGCTCTGCAATGTTAAAAGATGTATTAATTAAATGTTGCCTTGCCATGTTGCAAAGCGGCCTGTCCCATTGTCTCTGGGAGAATAGGTTGGTGGGAAAATCAGTGTTTGGGCAAGCCATTTTCCAAGCATTTATAGCTGCGATTTTGCCTGGCACTTCAGAATTAACCAGTGTGGGTGTTAAGTAATAAATATGAAGAAGCGGGTAGTTGCTCGCACTCTCGTCGTACTGGCGACGAGTTTTTGGAAAAGATTCGGTTGAGAGCTGTCGCACGGTCGGATGCGCGATTCGAATAAACGCGCGGCCGACCGTGCGACAATGTTTGCAATTGTTTGCGATCATCGCACATTACAATTGATACGGATCAATTCATTATCCCTACGGACCTTTTGCCGGTGTATGTTGTGTGTTTGGGCAAGAGAGGAATACAGTTGTGACCAGTGAAGCTCCGGATCCTGGTTACGGAAAACAAACGGGTTGGGACTACTGTATCGGTAACGTAAATATATCAATATATTTATTTATAAACCACATACGTTTAGCTAGGATACATATATACAAAATAGGGGTTCCGCATCAGAAGACTGATCCGCTGCATCTGGTGAGTGGCCGTATTCTTTTCCTATTCCTTTAGCTCCGCGTCACCGTCACAGTTTTGAAGTCGCGGACAGATTTCAAAACAGTGGGTATTAAAATTTTCCTGGTTAGTTCTCCTGTGCCATAGATCGAAGATAGGAAGGCTGGTAAAAGGAAAGCCAGATCTTTAAGTGCTGTGTCTATATCAACCTCCTAATGATTGGATGTATTGATAAACTGAAAATGAGGGGCCCAAGAAGGTCACCTTGTTGACACCCGACCGTTGAATCTAAAACGTTTTCCTTATAGAGTAATTCCTAAGAATCCTTGAAGGGTGGCTATAGCACTGCCTAAGAAACTTGAAAATTTTGGGTGTTTCCAGCTTGGCCAGTGTCAACAAAGTGTCCCTGTTACCTGAATTAAAGACCCAAAACCGAACTGTAGGGGTTGGAATTTGGTGGATATATCTGCACTGTAAAATTTACAACACATTTTGGCTGCCATACGCCTGTAAGTACGTCCTGCGGCAATGGGAGGAACGCCACCATCGCTCTTCCGCAAGGCGCATACATTGGTGCTATTGAGGATATCAAGGATGCCTTCGTCCACATTGCCGGATAGCATAAGGTTCATTAAACCTGTGAGCTCCTTCAAGAGTGCTGGAGGTCTTTGAGGTATTGAGGAGTCAGCCCATCTAGGCCGCCAGCAGAACCACTCCGGAAGGAGCCCATAGTAGTTAGCACGTCCTTGGCTGATACAGTCAAAAATTTAGGGTCAGAATTTGGAGGATCGGGGAAGGAAAGGTTATCAACTGACTCTGGATGCTTGCTCTTCAGATCTGCAAGAGTATCTGGAGAGCATGGCGCCAGTACGTCGCTACTGAACAATAACCTAGAGGCTCGTCTGATGTCACCTCTCAATTTGAATTCTACGTCATTACGTAGAATCCAAATTGAGAGGTCTTTTCATAAAAATACTTTATATCATTATATAAAGTATTTTTATGAAAAGTTTTGAATTTAGGATCGAAAGTGCGGGTCGAAAGACAGTTATCGTTAATTTGTGATGTTAGGCTTTTGGGATGTGTCTGATTTTTTGCGATGTGAAGACTCCTTCATGGATAGCATTATGCATTATGGAAAGGAAGGACGAATAAATTTATGTATGTATCTATGTATATATGTATGTGTGTGTATATCTGTATTTGTTTTTTATTATAAGTATTGAAGTACTAGCATGTTTCTCTTTTCTTTTTATATAGTAATGTACGCTTCACACCCTTTCTTAAACTATTCTTCCTCTATTACTCAAAGGTTTGCTGGGAGAGAACTCATATTGAGTTAAGCTCGCCTTTGTACATCTTTTTTAAATTTTATTTATGTTACTATCATTTTCTTGTGTGTACTGTAAATAATGAAAATAAAAATAAATAAATAAGGTTAATAATTGTTTCCAAGCGTTGGTAGAATTCTCCCGTACTACAAGGCCAATGCAGAGTGCTAGGTTTTGAGATACCAAAGGCCTTGCATCACGGGGAATCCTCTTTAAAATTGGTACAGATTTTTTTAATTTTGCTAAGTTCTGCCAAAAGGGAATTTTAGGGGTACCGTAGTGACATAATGAATAGTGATACCGTAAACAGAATCGATTTTTTTCTTTTGTGCGGAAATCTCTTCGGGTACCCCCCCGCCAGCCAGCGGGGGTGGTTATGTCGGGCTTGAACCGACTAAAACCGCACGCCGTCTCGGGTCTACAGACGCCAGGGTGTAAAGTTACCCATAGAGCATATCCCTTGCACTCCGACTGACCCTGGGCCATTCGCAGTGTCCCCTCTGATAACAGCAGAGGGGTACCTGGAGCGGCCCCCACTCCCGCGGACCTTGCAGGCCCGCCATGCCCCGACCCCCTTGTGCAATGGGATCAGCTGGCCCTGAAAAGGGCCGATTGGTCAGACTCTTGGCCGTTGACGTTGACGCCAGCTACTCCAGAGGAGCAATCAATGATGCGTCATCGCCCAAGTTGCCCAGGGTGCACCAAACTTGGAGGTGATCCAACCAGTCGCACCCCAGGGTTCTGTACCTCAAAGGTAAAAAAGGAACCGGCTTCCTTCATTAATGCATATTCCTAATATTACTGATTAGCTCGAGCCTATTTCTGGTTGAGTCTTTGGTGTCAGGGAATCAGTGACTGACTGACATAGAGACAACGCACAGCTAAAACCACTGATCCTAGAGACTTGAAATTTAGAGGGTGTGTTTGTTTTGATACCACTACTACGTACTAAAGGTTTTTAGCAGTAGTAGTAGCTACGCCTAAAGCGGTAAAAAGGAGTAAAAACATACTTTTTGGATTTGTCTCCGGCTTGAATAGCATATAGCATAATTAAAAATATTTATATAGGATAGGAAAGGATAGGAATCTGACGACGTGAGGTGTTGGGCTAGGAAACATCCATGCGATGCACCCTGAGCAACGCGAGCGGCAACGCCTATCTTATGCTTTTTAGACGGTGGCTTATAATTTTTATATCATCACACCAAAGTCTCACTTGGAGAATTTGACGACTTGTGTGGCATGGCGTTCCATTTCCACTCAGTGCAGTAATTATTACGATATGCGGTATTTATTTACAAAAGTCTATTCCAAACTTAACGCGGACGTAGTAGCAGATAACAGCTAGTGTATACAAAAACCCAATGATTTATTACACCATAATGTCGATAAAAAATTATGTTAAATAAAAAAATTAATCACTGGTTTTGACCAGCGGGGTGGTTATGTCGGGCTTGAACCGACTAAAACCGCACGCCGTCTCGTGCCTTCAGACGCCGGGGTGTAAGGTTGCCCATAGAGCATGCCCCTCGCACCCCGACTGACCCTGGGCCATCTCCGGTTTCAAGATGGCCCCCTCGGGCTTGGGATCCACGGTGTCTCCGTTTTGCCCCGGTATGGGGTAGGGGCGCTAGGCGCCCCGCCGTCCCGGCCTGCTTCTGCTGGGGTGATAGGCGGCCACACCTGCCACCCCCAGATCTGCGCTCATGGAGGACACAGGTCACTAAGCGACCTCCGACGCCTTAGTCGCCTGCGACGCGCGGTGAGCATGTTGTGGGCTTCGCGGGTCGGGAGAGTTCTAAATCTCTCCCGGGCGCGCTCCGCCATCTCCTTCGCGAGCATTACATGCTCGCAGAAGGAGTTGGCGGCGGCCCACGCGCTCGCGCTCCGCACTATTGCCGCAATCATGCTGCCGAGCGAGAGGACTCCTATCCCGATGGCTGCCACGAGGTCACACCTCGGTGCCTCCCACGCTGGGCAGTCCGCCAGCGTGTGCAGCCCTGAGTCCTCGCTCGCGTCGCAGTGATGGCACTCAGGCGATGGCTCCTTCCTGATCCGATGCAGGTGGTCCCCGAAGCTCCCCTTACCGGAGATCACCTGCGTCAGTCGGTACGAGAGCATTCCATATCGCCTCTCTAGCCAATCATCCATGATGGCCATACCGCCGCTAACTGTAGTTGTACCTATACCTAGTAAAAAATAAACCTGGAGACATTGCCTAAAATAATAACTATAGGCTAATCTCACTAGCTACAGTTATAGCAACAGTTTTTGATGGTTTGCTTAACTTACAATTGGACAAATGTATTAGTTTGCATGATAATCAGTTCGGGTTTAGACCCAAACGACGAAAAACACCCGTCTTTGCGTGCTTCCTCGACTTGTCGTGGGCTTTTGATCTGGTTTAGTTTGACATCTTATGGAAAAAGTTTGAGAGCATTCCACCTGAACTTGTTTCCATACTCAAGTATTGGTATGCGAACCAGGTCAATAACGTCAAGTGGGCGTGGGCAATGTCGGAGCCTTACAGGTTTGAATGCGGGGTTAGGCAGAGTGCTTTAACCTCACCCTCTTTGTTTAATTTATTTATGGATGCCCTGATCGTCGCGCTCAACAGCCAGCATATGGGATGCCATATAGATAGAGTGTGTGTATAAATTTTAGTAACACGAATGATATGGTGCTCCTCAGCGCGTCGATCTGTGCCTTGAGAAAACTGATTCGGACCTGTGAGGCATGCCGGTGCACACGGGTCGAAGTACAATGTGCCTGAAAGCCAATACATGGTCTTTGAGGTCGCCGGTGCTAGCTGTCCTCAGAACCTACCGCCTGTTCGACTCAATGGGGTTCATCTAGAGAGAGAGTGAACCTATTCACTTATCTGGGGCATATACTCACGGTAGACCTTAAGGAGCATGCTGATATTTAGCGGGCACGTAGGGCTCTGTCCACGTAGGTTTGCGCGATGTTCCACCCAAGTAAAGATTACTCTCTTTCGGGTATATTGCACCTCTTTATATACATGTAGTCTATGGGCTAATTACTTGAAAAAAGTTTACAGTACCCTCCGTGTCCAGTTCAATAACGCTTCTAGGGCGGTGGTGGGGATGCCTCGTATCTGCAGCGCATTGGGCATGTTCGAGGCAGCGAACACCGACTGCTTTCTGGCAAGTATGCGCAAAAGAGGAGCGTCCCTGGTGCGCAAGGTTCAAGGCAGCTCCAACATCGTCCTAGCAACGATTGCTGGTAGGCAGGACTGTCCTTACATCAGGCATTGTTGTCAAAGACACGTCTCTCAATGCAAGACGAAGAAATGCTTTAATTAATTAAAAACAAAAGTATTGTTTCATTGACTGACTAAATTTTAAATGTATTTTGATCATAGTTAATGTAATATATAAATGGCAATTTAATTATCTAATTTTATATTCGTAATACCAAATATCGATTTATAAATAACATAAACATAACTTCACGCCTGTATCCCCGAAGGGGTAGGCAGAGGCGTATTACACACCCACAATTAGCCAGTTATGTTAAGGTCCCAATGTAATAGTGGGCGAGACTATTGCCATCTACCGGGCACATTATTAAGCGAGCGATAATTAACATTTTTAATGCACACATAACTACGAAAAGTCAGATTTATAAATAATATTCTAATAATTATAATCTTAATGTCTTAATTCAAATATCACATTGTTATAACGTATATATTTTTTTGTTAGCAAAATTAATTAATATGGGTTTTTGATTACCTGAAATAAATAACTTTTAAGCGTAGCGAGCCGAAGGCGAGCGAAGCGTCTTTGATTTCAAAGTTGCATTTCAAACAAATGATACTCCTCCGAGACCGTTTGACCGATCTCGACCAAATTTGCCACGGTGATCAAGTAGACATTACTGAGTGTCGTAAGGGGTCGAATGTCCAAATCGGTCTTACCATCGAGGAATAATCACCGTAAAACCAAATCAATGGAAAAAGTCGACCGGTCACGTTGACCTATTGTTGGATAGGCAAATCTCGCTACGCTTAAGTTTGGGTTGATTGCGAAGCTAGTAACCGTCCTAGTTAATTTATTAATTTAAAGCGGTAAAAAGGAGTAAACGCATACTTTTTGGATTTGTATCCGTCTTGCATAGCATATACCATAATTAAAAATATAATAAATAGGACAGGATAGGATACGGACGACGTGAAGTAATGGGCTAGGAAATATCCATACGATGCACCATGTTTTTAAGACGGTGGCTTACATTTTTTATATCATCAAACCAAAGTGTCATCTGGAGAATTTTGACGACTTGTGTGGCGTGGCGTTCGATTTCCGCTCAGTGCAGTAATTATTCCGATATGCGATATTTATTTACAAAAAACTATTCCAAACTTAACGCGGACGTAGTAGCAGATATCAGCTAGTGTATACAAAAACCCAATGATTTGTTGCACCACAAAGCCGATAAATGTTTTTATGTTAAATAAAATATTCAATCAGTGGTTTTTAAATAAAATTGCACTGCATGATACTTCTCTTATATGTAATACATTTCAAAATATATGTTGTTATACCTTTAAACATACAAAGGCTACCAGTAGAGCAACAAGCTTCAGAGAGAGACATCTCACAATACGTAGCGTATCGAGGAGAACCGTTTGCTACGTCACGCCATGCCAAGACAAGCAACCATTGGTTTCGGTGTAGATTACTTATAAATGCATGTTACTAAAGAAAATTTGAAATGAAAAATGTGCATAGATAGAGTCTAAATATGCCACCTTATCTTATAATCATAGTCCTAACGATGATAATTTCTAGTACACGTTGTGGAATTGTCGATGATATAATACAAATGATTGACAATAAATTTTCAGTGGCTAAAAATACCTTTAAAGACTTAATAAACTTCGGCGAAAAAACATGGGCAGAAGTCAGACGAATCGTTAGACAAATGTAGTATGGTGGATGTGGTGGCGTTCGGACGACACGATGTGTTAAACAAAGTAAAAAAATACTTAAAAGAATTCGTTGAGTAAGAAAAGACAAGATCACAACTATACCGTACTACTGCACTAGTTAATTAAGGTAAACCTGAGAAACCTAATTATTTATATGGTGAAATGGTCGAAGAGCTGAGTTACCTCTAGGGACAAATCACTTTTGAAAAGATTAAAGTTTGCATAGGTAGGCTCTCAAATCAAGTTCGTAGGAGAACTAATTAAAGTGATCAGGCAGTCAAATTACTTTCGATATATTTGCACAAGTAATTTTTCTTTACTTGAACTAGCTATTCAAGTAAAGAATAATTACTTCTGAAAAATTTAACGAATGAACGAGCCTCATTGATCAAATTCATAAGAGAAGTGACAAACAGGGTAACGATAGCCATTTATCAGTATTAGGAGACCACAATACTTGTAAAACTGATATAAAGAAACCGAATTATTTAAACTATCCAAATAGTAAAATAGGAGCAGTATTTGTTTATCGTTTATTGTTTGTTGTATTGAGATCAGAATTTTCGCAACGTATTAGGTCAATAAAAAATTAATCACTTCTGACAAATTTAACTCATCCACTAAGGAGGCTCTTTAATCGAGTTAAAGAAAATTTAACTCGTCAACTCTTTAATCGAGTAAAAGAAAAAACCGGAAAGCAAGACTACGAAGATAATATGACGGAACACAGAACTGGTAATCACATAGAGAAACCGGTGTACGATACAATGAAAACAAAGTTGACCTCAAAATCTTTGCAACATGGCAATAGGTCAATAAAAAAAATCATTTTTGAATAATTTACATAACATAAACATAACATAAACTCACGCCTATATCCCCGAAGGGGTAGGCAGAGGTGCTAGCACCCACATTTCGCCAGTTTATGTTTAGGTCCCAATGTAATAGGTGGCGAGCCTATTGCCATTAACCGGGCACTTATAAACCTGCGATAAATACACACATGTTTGAAATATGGAGGCTCTCTAATCAAGATAATATGAGAAGCGAAAAGCTTGGTGGCGATAACAATACATCGGTATCTGAATATAATGTAAATGATCATATTAATTCTGCTCAAAGAATTCCTGGGAGTCCTAATAAGAATAAAAAACTGTTTCTTTCCATAATTGGAGTCGATGCATAAGATCAAAATTAAATGTGAGTTATTACGACTTTATTTGCATATTCATAGTATGACTCAGTCAGCGTTGGCTGTTTTTGAACTGTTATATAGATGGAGATTTAAAGTCTAAACTAATAACCCTAAATCTCCGTAAGGACATTCTGAAGAGGAATATCTACACTTATTGTAACCAGACGAGCAGGCTTTTATTTAACGCAAAGCACGCCTTGGATTACACTACTTATACCTAGTTTGAGTTAGTGAATAGTTTCAAATATTATTTGTCAGTAACTAGTCAGTAAGTAGTAACTATCGTAATAACCGATATTATTATGTAGAAATAAGCTAAGTAAAACGTAGAAACACACTTCATTTAGGTGTAAAAACAGTAAAATGTACAACAACTACATTAATGTCTTCTTTTCCTTTGATCCGTTTGATGCTTCGCTTTGAATAAGTGTCCTATAGTCCCCTACATTCGAGTAAATTTAACTACAATTGAGAACATCAAAGAACATTCGAGAACTTTTCACAATATTCAAGATCTATACACAATAACAGATGACATTGCATCATCATACATCAAATCAGTTCTAATTATTAGTTTGCCTGCCGGTTTCTTCCTACATCAATAATGGTGATGCTACACTTTTTTAATTCATTTATTTCACATTCAAATGACAACATCATTTTCATTTATGGAACTGTGTACAGAAGCAGATAGACATTCTTAATTACTTACGACCATACCCCACAATCCTCTAAAGCGGAGTCGTAGAGTTGCACGTACAGTAGTCACAACTTTACCCAGAAGAACTTGGGTTCACATGAGCATATCTACTTCACACATGTGTAGCTATTTTAGAAATTAGGATACTACATATGCGACACATATTTGGAATCTTGGAAGACTGTTTAGCACGTTGATAGGTCTTGAAGTAATACTTGCTAGTGTTATTCTTTTTCATTAAGAACGAACAGGTAGGTCATTCTAGTGTTAGTATATTTATTGACCACAGTCTTGTGAATAGGATTAATTAGATATTAAAATGGCACCATTTATAACCCCTCTTCACCACAATCTCACCCTTGTAAAGTATCACGCGTTTTTTACAGGGAAATCTATTGAGAACACTTCCTCTTTATATTTACTCTGTGTTAAACATGCATAGATATACAACCGTAGCGTTAATATAAACAAATAATATAAAGCGAAACGCTATTGTAGGTATATCTCGATAAAAGCTTCCTAAAGAGCCTCATTCGAAACTGAGCAAAGGGCAATATAAATATCTTATAATTTGGTGATGTCAGCAGCACAGATGTATCGTCGGCAACATAAAGTTGTCACGACCGGCGCCACGTAACACACGAACGATATTTTAAATCGTATGCGTATTGAGATTCACCACGACACGACAGTGTGGCAATATATCTATTCATATACTGTTTTAAACTCGACATTTATATTAGTTTCTCAAATGTCATTTCCCCGGTGTATACGCCCCACCAAGATCTCGGGGCCAAACCAACCTCACCTGCAAGCGCGTAAACCAGCTGATTGACGGACGAGGCTCTGACGCAGGCTTTCCTCTCGGGGATGTGTCGTCAGACGGTAGGCACTCCCTTAAAAGTCAACAAAAACCAAATTGTGGAATAGAGAATGGGGAGTGCTAATTCCGGGCTCCAAACTATAAGCTTTTTGGATGCTCGGATGAAGAAGTTGATAAGAAGAACAAATCCACTCAGTATGAAAGTAGTTCATCTTTCATCTAAATGTTATTGGAGTCGGCCCATTCGTGACAGGAATATAATCTGTGTACCACTTAAATACTGCTTTCTACTCACACAGCGTTAAAAATATTGCGCTAGTATAATAAGAGCTTGTTATGTGGTCATAGCAAGCTCTTATAGCAATATACATTTATAACTCTCCATAAATTTAAGTTCAATCATAAAACACAGATGAAAACCGTAAAAATATTAACAAGAAAATTCCTATTAATATTTTCACGCAAGACTCTCGTTTGCATGTCGTTATGTTATCACAACACATCTGAAATTCAATCCTAACTATAACTGCTTCTCTGAAAGTCACATTACTTTCAAAATAGCACTTATATTTTGAAAAATAAGGTTGTAAATGTAGTTTAGCTGTGTAATTCAGAAATGAGTAAATAACACACTGGGTGAAACTATAACTGAGAGGTATTATTGAGAACTCGTTTGGAATTTCTACCATGTTATGTTCAAGTTAAGATTGTTTCCATTAGTTAAAAGTGGTTTAGATTCCACACAATAATACATGTGTCATTTTTTCATGGCATGTTAAGTGATAATTCTTTACATCGGGTTACAAACTTGTAATTTTATGGTGTAAGCATCCACAAACAAAGAATTTTTAGGAATTTCGCCTGTATAATACGAGATTTTCCCGTGTGAAACCGTGACGGTCTGCTAATTTTATATAAATAGAGTCAAGATTTGACGATGGGATTACGATAAGAAAATCGTCCAAATTTAAAAATAAAGGCAGCTAAGAGCAATTTCTTATAGATATCTACATTATTCTTGAGAGGTTTACTTTAAATAAAAAATGTTTCTTAGCAACCCTACAATTATTATACAGACGGGATTGCCAGCAGCCAGCGGAACGATATTTGATGTTCCTCCTACACGAAGGGAGAATCGTGCACGCAAATAATTTTCACTGTGGAGTAACATTTAATTATCGCTCATTGCTAACGGAGGGTCTATGATTATGGTACTGATGAGCGCAAACTCGGACCATTACCAATAGTGAAGTTAAATTAAATATCGGAGACGGAGGTTGTGTGTCAATGGATACAGGGTCAACCCTCCCTTGCCTATCCAGTATGCAGGTCTCGCCCAGCACCCCAAGACTGGATTATCCACAGATATTGTGTCAATAGAGTTGTTTATTGAAGCTCAACACATGCTGCCCAAAACAGATTTTAGCGGTATTTTTCGTCATTATCCTGTGTTTGAATAGCTTTAACGTTCTTGTAAGAGTGAAAAAACATTGATAGCAATATTTATCCTTTAAAATGAGTCAATATCCAGCACCCTCAGCACGACAATGAAGACTTATGTCTACTTCTTATTCCCTTTTGATGAATTACGTCTGCAGCAGTATAACTTGCAAAACGGCCTGTCCCATTGTCTCTGGGAGAAAAGGTTGGTGGGTAAATCAGTGTTTGGGCAAGCCATTTTCCAAGCATTTATAGCAGTGTGGGTATTAAAATTTTCCTGGTTAGTTCTTCTGTGCCATGGATCGAAGATAGAAATGCTGGAAAACTGACATCGGTGATTTTACGAACGTCGAGCCCACCACAGTGAACCGGTAGAGTCGCTTGCAGCCCGGCTTGGTCGCTTAAATATGCATTCAAAATTTTACACCGAGTATTTTGAATAATTTTGTCCATATTGCTTAAAAGTACCGAATATTTGAAACATTGTGATGATTGTAAAGCATGTGTGAATTTTGGTACGAAAAGGCAGTATCGAACAATAGTAAATGCTGAATGTATATTAATTTGGATGAGTCGAACGGAAACTTCATTAAAATTTTATTTTCATGCCGAGTGGCTTTGTTTACAATTAAAATGATTAATCGATTTACTAACTTCTTCTTATTAACTTCTTCACCCGAGTATCCAAAAAGCTTGCAGTTTGGAGCCCGGAATTAGCACTCCCCATCCTCTATTCCACAATTTGGTTTTTTTTGACTTTTAAGGGAGTGCCTACCGTCTGACGACACAACCCCGAGAGGAAAGCCTGCGTCAGATCCTCGTCCATCAATCAGCTGGTTTGCAGGTGAGGTTGGTTTGGCCCCAAGATCTTGGTGGGGCGTATACACCGGGGAAATGACATTTGAAAAACGAATAAAAATGCCGAGCTTAAAACAGTATATGAATAGACATATTGCCACGCTGTCGTGTCGTGGTGAATCTCAATACGCCTACGCTTTAAAATATCGTTAGTGTGTTACTTGGCGCCGGTCGTGACAACTTTATGTTGCCGACGATACATCTGTGCTGCTGACATCACCAAATTATAAGATATTTATATTGCCCTTTGGTCAGTTTCGAATGAGGCTCTTTAGGAAGCTTTTATCGAGATATACCTACAATAACGTTTCGCATTATACTATTTATTTATATTAACGCTATGATTGTATATCTATACGTGTTTACCACAGAGTAAATATAATGAGGAAGTGTTGTAAATAGATTTCCCTGTAAAAAAATGCGTGATTCTTTACAACGGTGAGATTATGGTGAAGAGGGATTAGAAATGGTGCCATTTTAATAACTAATTAATCCTATTCATAAGACTGTGGTCAATAAATATACAAACACTAGAATGACCTACCTGTTCGTTCTTAATGAAAAAGAATAACACTAGCAAGTATTACTTCAAGACCTATCAACGTGCTAAACAGTCTTCCAAGATTCCAAATATGTGTCGTATATGTAGTATCCTAATTTCTAAAATAGCTACACATGTGTGAAGTAGATATGCTAATGGGAACCCAAATTCTTCTGGGTAAAGTTGTGACTACTGTACGTGCAACTCTAACAACTCCGCTTTAAAGGATTGTGGGGTATGGTCGTAAGTAATTAAGAATGTCTATCTGCTTTTGTACACAATTCCATAAATGAAAATGATGCTGTTATTTGAATGTGAAATAAATTAATTAAAAAAAAGTGTAACACCAATTATTGATGTAGGATGAAACCGGCATGTAGCAACTAATAATTAGAACTGACTAAATGTATGCACTGTCATCTGTTATTGTGTATAGATCTTAAATATTGTGAAAAGTTCTCGAATATTCTTTAATGTTCTCAATTGTAGTTAAATGTACTCGAATGTAGGAGGCTATAGGACAGTTTTATTCAAAGCGAAGCATCAAACGGATCAAAGGAAAAGAAGACATTAATGTAGTTGTAATACATTTTACTGTTTTGACACCTAATTGAAGTGTGTTTCTACGTTTTACTTAGCTTATTTCTACATAATATAATATCGGTTATTACGATTGTTAAAGTTTTTACTGACAAATAATATTTGAAACTATTCACTAACTTAAACTAGGTATAAGTAGTGTAATCCAAGGCGTGCTTTGCGTTAAATAAAAGCCTGCTCTTTTGGTTACAATAAGTGTAGATATTCCTCATCAGAATGTCCTAAGGGAGATTTAGGGTTTAGTTTAGACTTTAAATCTCCATCCATCTAACAGTTCAAAAACAGCCAACGCTGACAGAGTCATTCTATGAATATGCAAATAAAGTCGTAAAAAGTCACATTTGCTTTTGATCATATGCATCGACTCCAATTATGGAAAGAAACAGTTTTTTATTCTTATTAGGACTTCCAGGAATTCTGTCTACAGAAGTAGTGTGATCATTTACACTATATTCAGATACCGATGTATTGTTATCGCCACCAAGCTTTTCGCTCCTCAAATTATCTTGATTAGAGAGCCTCCATATTTCAAACATTAAATGATTCATTTTTTTTTATTAACCTTATGGCATGTTGTGTGTGTTTGAGCTCAACATTGTTTTCATTGCATCGTACACCGGTTTCTCTATGTGATTACTAGTTGTGTGGTTCGTCATATTATCTTAATAGCCTTGCTTTTGCGTTTTTCTTTTTAACTCGATTAAAGAGCCTCCTTGGTTGTTGATGTTAGTCAGAAGTAATTAATTTTTATTGACCTAGTACGTTGCGAAAATTCTGATCTTAATACAACAAACAATAAACGATAAACAAATATTGCTCCTATTTTACTATTTGGATAGTTTAAATAATTCGGTTTATTTATATCAGTTTTACAAGTATTGTGGTCTCCAGATACTGATAAATGGCTATCATTACCTTGTTTCTCACTTCTCTTATAAACTTGATCAATGAGGCTCGTTCATTCGTTAAATTTTCAGAAGTAATTATTCTTTACTTGAATAGCTAGTTCAAGTAAAGAAAAATGACTTCTGCAAAAATATCGAAATTAATTTGACTGCCTGATCACTTTTATTAGTTGCCTATACACTTCTTCTATGAACTTGATTTAGAAACCTCCCTAATTCAAACTTTAATCTATTCAAAAGTGATTTGTCTCAAGAGGTAAGTTCCAAAAATTTCGAACTCATCTCGGCGACCCTTTCGCCATATGGGTAGTAATAATTAGGTTTCCCAGGTTTACCTTGATTAACTGGTGCAGTAGTACGGTATAGTTGTGTCTTGTCTTTTCTTACTAATTTAATTCTTTTAAGTATTTTTTTACTTTGTTCAACACATATCGTGTAGTCCGAACTCCACCTCATCCAGCGTACTAAATATTTTTAAAGAATCGTTTGATTTCTTCCCATGTATCTTTGCCGAAATTTATTATGCCTTTAAAGGTTTTTTTGGCCACTGACATTTTACTGTCGATCATTTGTACCATATCATCGAAGAATCCACATCGTGTACTAGAAATTAATATCGTTAGGACTATGATTATAAGATAAGGTGGCATATTTAGACTCTATCAATGCTCATTTTTCATTTCAAATTTTCTTTAGTAACATTCATTTATAAGTAATCTACACCGAAACCAATGTTTGCTTGTCTTGGCATGGCGTGACGCAGCAAGCGGTTCTCCTCGATACGGTACGTATTGTGAGATGTCTCTCTCTGAAGCTTGTTGCTCCACTGGTAGCCTTTGTATTTTTTACAGGTATAACAACATATACCTATTTAGAAATGTATTACATATAAGAGAAGTATCATGCAGTGAATTTTATTTAAAAACCACTGATTGAATACCTATTTTATTTAACATAAAAATATTTATCGCCATTGTGGTGCAACAAATCATTGGGTTTTTGTATACACTAGCTGTTATCTGCTACTACGTCCGCGTTAAGTTTGGAATAGGTTTTTGGGAATAAATACCGCATATCGTAATAATTACTGCACTGAGTGGAAATCGAACGCCACGCCACACAAGTCGTCAAATTCTCCAAGTGAGACTTTGGTTTGATGATATAAAAAACTTTAATGCACTGCCTAAAAAGCATAAGATACGCGTTGCCGCTCGCGTTGCTCAGGGCAGGTACATCGCATAGATGTTTCCTAGTCCAACACCTCACGTCGTCAGTATCCAATTCCATCCTGTCCTATTTATTATATTTTTAATTATGCTTTATACTATGCAAGGCGGACACAAATCCAAAAAGTATGTTTTTACTCCTTTTTACCGCTTTAAATTAAAAAATATTATTATTGGAAGATTAAAAGATTATAATTATTAGAATATTATTTATAAATCGATATTTGGTATTATGAACATAAAATTAGATAATTAAATAGCCATAGAATAAAACATTAATAAATTACATTACATATGATCAAAATACATTATAAAATTAGGTCAGCCACTCAGTCAATGAAATAATACATTTTTTTAAACGAATTAAAGCATTCCCTTCGTCTTGCATTAATGCAGTCGGGGTGCGAGGGATATGCCCAATGGGCAACCTTATACCCCGGCGTCTGAAGACCCGAGGCGGAGTGCGGTTTTAGGCGGTTCAAGCCCGACATAACCACCCCCGCTGACTGGCGGGGGTGGGGGGTATCCGAAGGGATTTCCGCACGAAAAAAAAGGTACAACTACAGTTCTCATGAACTCCAAAGGAAGGTAGGAGTGACTCACGCATAACGAGAAGAGCATCGCCAATACTCTGGGCGCATGTGTACCTGCGTGCTGCATGTGCTCAATGCTTAACCCATCATGGCCCGGGGACTTACCTCTCGTCATCCCTTTAATGATCCTCCCTACCTCCTTGGCAGAGAATCGTAACCCCACCTTTCCCATTGACTTCCCAGTACTACACTCGGCCCCTATTCTGACTCAAAAGCGATTTAATAGAAAAATTACTCTTAAATGTATCAGCAATTTCTTTATGATCACTCACACCATCGACGCTCACCGGGAGACCAGGCCTTGGGTTTGTTTTCTTGGTACATGCCTCTCAGCCAAATCATCTATCTTAATTTGATCTAGATGCTCTTGATACTACTTAAGCCTTGACTTGAATACCCTTCTGTATTTACATATTTCCTCATACACGAACCAGCCTAGGCCTACCACTAGCAACCCATTTACCAAAAGACCTCCTAGCCTCCCTATGAGCACCGCCAACGTTCTTATTCCAGCCAGGGATAGATGTGCCACGTCCACCCACCCCAGTGACACCCAGACTAGTCAGTGCCGCGTCACTAAGGGCGGCCACTATGTCGGAATACAGCCTATCAAGAACACACCGGTGCCTAGGAGCATCACAATAATATTCAGCTTTAGGCGTTGAATTTAAAAAAAAACCCTACTACTACTACTAATAATCTTTGGTACACCTCCATGCATCAAAACAAACACACCCTCTAAATTTCAAATCTCTAGGATCAGTGGTTTTAGCTGTGCGTTGTCTCTATGTCAGTTAGTCACTGATTCCCTGACACCAAAGACTCAACCTGAAGTAGTCTCGAGCTAATTAGTAATATTAGGAATATGCATTAATGAAGGAAGGCGGTTCCTTTTTACTTTTAAGGAACAGAACCCTCCCGAGGGGGCCATCTCGAACACCTCTTACCACACTCCACATCTTGAACTCAAAAATATTTTTTTGTAATTCTTCTCTGTTTGTCTGTTTGTGCGCGATGGACGCAAATACTACACAACGAATTTTGGTATGGTTTCTTCTATTAGGAAAGTCTTGGTCAGACTTAGATCTGCTCTATTTTTGATTGCAATTGGTTATGTAGAACCGGAGATATGACCAAAAAACGACAAACGCAAGTATTATATAAAATTATTACTACGCGATGTACACGTACAGCATGACGTGCGCTATCTAGGTCACTCTAAATTTGCGGCCACAGATAATTACAGCTCCTGAAGCTTGTATCTTGCGGTTCAGTTGTTATAGCAAGTATGCGACAGATTGGCATTTCGATTAGTTTAGAGAGATTGGCGATAGATGTACAGTCAGCGACTAAAATTGCCGAACATTCAGATTTTAGAGTGGCAATCGATGATCTTGTATTTAAAAAAGTAGATACGACACTAGCGCTTAACAACGGTCGCTTAAAACTAGGCACTGATCTGCGAGTAAGTACGAACGGTACACTTCAGACACCGCGATAGTATTGAGGTAACTATATTATATATAGCCGAGCGCCCCGGGTAAGCCCTTGAAAGGATCCTAAAACAATTGGGGCCAGACAATAATGGGCCACCACATGTATGGGGCCCGGACACCCATGGAGCTCCTTACATAATATGTAACCCATGGGCCCCATTCACTTATGGGGCTCCATATACATACATTACTTATAGGGCCCATACATCCATGGGTTGCTATGCAGCTGACAGTACAGTGCATGGGGGTTATCTCGGACATTCAGCGGCCAAGCAGACTGACATTGAGGAAAGAAGACGACAACTTGTCATTGAGCTTGACCGGGACCTAGACCACATTTCCCAATGTGGATCTGAGAACCTGTTCGAGTTCAATGCCAAGAAAACACAGGCATGCGCGTTTACAGCAAAGTTATCTCCTTCCCTTCCCCTTCCAACTCTTCGGAACACACCACTACCATTACAGGACAGTATCAACATGCTGGGTATGGACGTTCGCTGCAAACTTAACAACAAAAATTACATCGAGAGCGTTATTAAAACAGCTTCACGCAAACTCGGAGTGCTAAACAGGGTGAGGCGGTTTTTCACGCCGGGGCAGAGGTGTCTTTTATATCAGACTCAGGTTCGTCCCTGCGTGGGATACTGTTCTCACCTGTGGGATGGCTCCGCTCAGTACCCGTTAGACGCTCTCGATAGATTGCAGCGACGGGCAGTCCGGATCATTGATAGTCCTGAGGTCACCAGTACTCTAGAGCCTCTGCAGCTGCGTAGAGGCAGTATTCTATCGCATATACCATGGTGAATGTTCCGATGATCTATTCCAATTGATTCCTCCTTCTCCCTTCTTGTCCCGAACGACACGTGCAGGACTTAGGTGTCATCCTCATACAGTGCAATCGATACCATCGCGGACCAAGCGGTTTGGTGACTCCTTTTTTTGGTCAGACCATAAAGCACTGGAACGCTTTACCCACACACGTGTTCCCTTCTACCTACAATCCTGGGCTCTTTAAGCGGGGCTTGAAAAAAAGATCTGTTGAGGCCGTCGAGGTAGGGGCCACCATTCTAGGGACAATCTCTGGAAATGGTGGCCACTACTATTTCGACTTCACCTCAGCTTACCATCAGGCGGGGTGCAGTCAATTTGACGGACTGAATATAAAACAAAAAAAAACCAATGCACCCCATACTTCTATGGGGCCTCATACATATTCGTGACCCATGGGGCCCATGGGTTCCGTATACCCATGGGCACCATTAAGATCGCTAGAGCATCTGGGCCCAAGCAAGATGTGAGACGGCAGTCGCTCCCGTAAAAGTCACATTGAACCAGGTTATGGCAAGGAGAAGTAGAAGAGCGTCCCTGGGCTCCAAACTGTAAGCTTTGGATGCAGCAGGAATTCGGATTCATGAGGTTAGGCCCCAAAGCCAAAGCTTCATCAGCAATGAAAATATTATATAGATATTTAGAGGCAGGTAGTAGTAGTATTTTGTAGTGTTGAAGGTTCATAGCAGTCGAAATTATGCCGCTAGGTACCGTTCCTAATGTTTAGTACCATCATTCAATATACGTCTATTAGTACCAATGTCAATCATTACAAATTTTGAATTGAATCGACTAATACTCATAAGACAGGACAGGGGCAGGGGGATTGTGGTCGCAGCACTAGTGGGACCGGTGGGTGACGACAATCCTCTTCTGATGAGGCCGTCAAGCTGAGTGCCACCATTGTTAACATGGTACGTGTATGTAATGGTGACTCTCTTTCCTGAGACTTTACCTTCAGCTTACCATCAGGCGAGGTGAAGTCAAATTGACGTGTCCTAAATATATTTAAAAAAAAAGACATATAATGCTATTATGATGCCGATGCATTACTTAGTTTTAATATTTGTGCAATGAGTAACGACTTAGTTATTTAACACATTCAATGCCAAATGAATTGTAAGATGCATCTCTGTATGTAGTTTTTGGTAATTAATGTACTACTGTGGCCATAAGTTTAAAGTGTTTTAATTATTTGTAATTAAGTATTATATGTAAGTTTTGATAATATTTTTAGTAAACCTTTATTTATAGATAAAAAAAAAAGCATTTACACGGCGCCGTGTATTTGGCCTACGGAGCTATCAGTGGCCAAACACACGGCGCCGTGTATTTGATTTTTGTTACAGTATGTGATGTATTTATAGTGTATGTATGTATATATGTAAGTTGTATGGTATGTAAGTATGTAAAATGTAGTAGGTATTACAAATTAAACAAATTTAATAATCACACAAGTTTAATTGCAGAAAAAAATACCAATAATAAGGACAAGAATTTTTAAAATTATAAATGTTGTTCAAAGAAACATTCTATGCATAGGGCTGGCTTTCCAATACAGCTCTTACATTCATACATAGTGGCAACTCGGTTTTTCTTTTCTCTACACCCTTTACATTCTTTTCTTACCACTTCTGTAATAGTTCTGGTCGTGTTACCCTCTTTTTTTAGACGCGTCTTAACGTTCTCAATTTTGGTTAAAATATGTTTAACTGAAATTTTCTCAGTTATTTGTTCAGGTTTTGGTAACAATTTTTCCAAAATATATAAACGAAAATCATAAAAATTCATTTTGCTATTGATACTAAATTTATTATATAAATGCCATGCATTATTCATGCTCATTTGGAGTGTGTGGAAGAATATCTTCTTATACCATCGCATGGTTTTTCTTTCACATGGGTAAGACGGCATTTGGTCCTATAAATCCACACCTGACATAAAATTGTTATAATGAAGAATTGCTGATGGTTTTATGATAACAGTGCCCCTTTTGTTTGTGGTTTCCATCATTTCATTATCGTGTTCTGTCGATATATAGAGCACGTATCGCTTGTGTTTCCATTTGCCTATATGTACTCAATTTAAAAACAAGGATTTATTTTCTCCTTTACGCAACGTGACAGTACCAAGTTCTATTGGATTACCTTTTCGATTTTTATTTAAAGTACCCGTACAGTATGTTTGGCGATCTAATAGTTTGACAGCTAAATCATACGAGTTGTAATAATTGTCCATATAGACACTGTGTCCCGCGTCCAATTTCTCTTCTAGTAGTTTGAGAACTATTTTTTGAGTGTGGCCTACTCCAGACGTGTCATCACCTGCACCACCGTGTATTTGAAATTTCAGTACTGTGCCATCTGGTTCTGCAAGTACGTATAACTTCACCCCATACTTATGGCGCTTATTTTTAATGTATTGCCTAAACTGAAGACGTCCACGCCATAACACCATCGCTTCATCCAGAGAAAGCTGTTTGCCTGGGTAATAAATATTATTCATTCTATTGTTAAAATGATCTACTATCGTACGGATTTTGGCCAGTCGATCTTCTTCATTCGTTTCGGATGAAAAATGAAGGCAACGCAATATTATGATAAATCGGTTGCGGGACATATATTGCGCAAAACAAGGGATATTAAAGAGCCAATGCTTTTTCCAGTAATCATTGAGTCGATTTAACCGGATTGTACCTGTATGAAGAATTAGCCCAAGAAATGTTGACAATTCAGCTCGTGTTATGTCTTTCCATGATGTTATTCGCGAGTGTTGTTTAACACCAGGTGCATTCTGCACTCGAACAGCATTAGCATTAGTTTCACGTACTATTAAATCTAGAATATTGTCATCTACTAGTAACTGGAATGCGTCAAATGGATCAGATGGAGTTGGAACTAATAATTCCTGAGTTTTGGTGAAATCTATAATTTTCATTGTCCCTTGTGTACTCCAAAAAGATGTAGCTCCTTCCTCAGATGGTAGGTTATCTAGCCTTTCAACTCTAGTACGTGAAGTTTCGACTGAAGTTGGTGACATTAGCGGCGAGTTTTCAATATCTTCAATGGGAATGTTGATCGATAAGGCATCGGACATTAACATGGAAACTGATGGTGTAATAGAATTATTTAATAAATTATCCGGAATATCAGGTAGCTCACCATAATCTTGAATGATAGATGGTGAGGTTGCCATGTGCCGATCTGGAGACATTGGACGGTTAAATGTCTCCTCGGGTTTTGAAGGCTTCTGACTACTCGATGACTCAAATCTGTCCATATTACGAGTATGTTTGCGTTTGATAAGACGCCTAGAATCAAAAATACTATCGCAACTATCGTCGCTAACCTCCTCTTCATAGTCCTCTTCATCTTCATCATCACATTGAGAGAATTCAGCTTCCACACTTGAGCACTCAAAGTCATCCAAACTACTGTTAGTACTATAAATACGGCCTCGTTTAGCCCGAGAACCCGAAGTTAATACACTACCAGAGCGTTTAGAAGGACCTGGCTTGTCACTCATTTTACTGTAATAAGTGTCTTTTACAAAAGAGGGTATTATACAAAATAATCGTGCAAACCCTAATCCAACACTTGTTTATAAAAGATCGTTTCTTTACGCGTATGGCCACGTTCGTCACGTACAATTATCGCAACGGCCGGAGCGGTACTGATACATAAACAAAACACAGGCGTAAACCACGGCGCCGTGTGTCCGGCTCCCCACTACCCCACGGCGCCGTGTACTCGGCCATACACATCTCCACGGCGCCGTGTAGTTGGCAGTGAATGTGTTAAACAACGTATACTTTAAAGAAAACAGTGTACTAAAACTAAATAGCATTGGATTCGCAAAAGTTAGTCTCAAGTTTTTATCATTGGATTTGTACATCTGGCACATTCTCTATTATGTGGCATTAACACTAATTGCCTACATTTAAAAATCATACGATTTAGCTGTGCATCTACCGCAAACCGACACATGTCCTGCTTCTGAAACGTTCCGCTCGGGACTAACTGACTGACTGAGTCTCTGAACGCGTCTTATAGGTAGAAAACGTAGGTATTTAGAATTTTCGGGTTATTTTTCAGAATTTATGTATATTTTGATAACCGTTTTTCACTCTCCTATCAATGACCTTCATTTTGGTATCATTTTTAGGGTTCCGTAGCCAACTGGCAAAAAAACGGAACCCTTATAGATTAGTCATGTCTGTCTATCTGTCCGTCCGTATGTCACAGCCACTTTTTTCCGAGACTATAAGAACTATGCTAAGAACTATTTTTTTTAATACGTCATATATTGTAAACCGCAATTTACCTTTCATTCAATTAACTAAAATCTAAAAAATTTACTTGCTGCTACGGAACCCTTCATAGGCGAGTCTGACTCGCACTTTGCCTGTTTCTATTTTTCTAACCTGAACACAAATCGAATAAAACTGAAATGCGTTTTGGGTTAGATCAATCGTTGAGAGCAAATTCTATCGAGGAAAGTAAAATAAATAAATAATAATAATAAATATTCTACGACATTCTACACAGCGCTTTCTAGACCCAAAGTAAGCATAGTTTAACTAGCTTGTGTTATGGGTTCTAGAATGCGGATAAAAATACTTATATACTTTTTTTTTTGTAAATACATACATATTATACATAGAAACACCCAGACCAAATGCAAATAGACATATTCATGCATACAAATATTTGCACTGAGCGGGAATCGAACTCGCGCCCCCTGTCGTAGCAGTCGAATGCACTACCGCTACGCCACAGAGTCATCGTGTATCGTGTATCAGATAACCGAAATTACTAGCTTGAATAACCTAGAATAACACATATGATTTTCAGAATACAGGGACTTCTCATTTTCGAAAAATCTTAGTCTTAAAACACCTTTTCCTCAGGGACCTCGCCTTAATTTATACAATGTCTTATTTAAATTTCAGTTTCTGATTTTGATAATTTAATTTGATATTGACAAATTGGTCAATTAAACCTCTCATAATTATTATTAGTCTTCATTCCTTGTGCCACATAGTTAGGTACTCAACATGTAACACACGTTTCGTCTGGCATGTGCTCACGACAACTGAAGTAAACAATATTGATAAAACGATCTGGCATCGTCATCGAGACTAGAATACTTAGAGCGACCTCCTGTGCCCATTGTTGTATTGAATTTATAGTGCAAAATATAACGTACAGGTTTACGTATAACTATCTAACACGATAACTGCACCGACTTTTGGATTATGCCTATAAGAAAGCAAAGCAGTGCCTAAAATATGATCAAATGTTGTACGAAATGTTTCTTACTTGAAATTAACGAAATTGTGGTTATTCTGCTGCAGACGTAATTCATCAAAAGGGAAGAAGAAGAAGACATAAGTCTTCATTGTCTAGCTGAGGGTGCTGGATCGACGACCACGTCACTCGTCTATGCGAAAAACGAAACATACTTTTTAGACAATGGAAAAATAACAATGACTCTGAAACCAGACTAAAATACAACAAAACACGCAATAAATTACACAAAGTTATTGAATTTAAGGGAAATAAATATTATATAAATTTAATAAATAATAACTTCCAAAATACAAAAAAAGTTTACAGAATTTTAAACCAAATGTTAGGACGAGTGACGACATCTATTGACTCTGCGATAGTAAAAGCATTTGACTCACAACAATTATCGACAAAACATATAACTGACAACTTTGCAACTCACTTCCGAGACTCGATTAAAGATATAATCCCAAGCTGAAATAAAACAATCTTAGATCAAAATAAGTACAATATAGACAGTAATGCTAGTATACGGTTTCAAAAAGTTTAAATAAGTTAAACTCCAACAAATCACCAGGACTAGACAATATTAAAATATCGCAGATCAAAGAAATAGGAAAAGACGTCTCAGTTGCTATTGCAAACCTGATAAATTGTAGCGTGGCATCTGGCTTATATCCGGATAAGCTGAAGGTTGGGTGTGTGAGACCAATTTACAAAAAGGGCTCGAAAGGAAACTACCTCAACTACCGACCAATAACCCTACTATCTTCAATAGATAAAGCAATAGAGAAGGTTGTGTGTGAACAAATGCACGATTTTTTTTAAAAACACGAAGTCATATGCCAAAACCAGTTCGGGTTCCAAACCGTCAAAGGAACAAATGACCTCTTATCGAAGTTCACAGATGAAGTAAACATGTATCTAAATGATAGGAAGCATGTGCTGGTGCTATTCATAGATTTTTCCCGTGCATTTGACACATTAGACCACAAACTGCTACTTAGCAAACTGGGAAAATGTGGGATACGGGGCCCACTGCTTTACTGGTGCGAAAATTATCTCCAAAATCGCAAATATACTGTAAAAGTAGACAATACGTACAGCGATTATATAACTGTGACAGAAGGCACAGCGCAGGGATCTGTTCTGGGTCCACTTCACTTTCTGGCATACGTAAACGATCTAGCAAATTGTATCAAGCTATGCTCGTGTTATCAATTTGCGGATGACACCTGCATTGTAGTAGCAGACCAAAATGCGCAAAACGCTTTAAAACGTCTACAATCTGACTTCGACACACTTTTACAGTGGTGTCATGATGCAGGGTTAGTGATAAACACCAATAAAACAAAACTCCTTCGGATAAAATCACCATATCTCGAGCAATCTGCTATTGGAGAGGTATTTGCGCACAACCATAGTTGCCTACACACCACACACAAACATCAGGATAAGTGTACCACCATCCAAATGGTCAGGTCACATACCTACCTTGGGTTAATCATTGATAGCAAGATGAGTTGGGGCAACCACATAGAACAGGTCTGCGACAAGTTAAGGCAATTCCTTGCTAATATCACTTTGCTCAAAGATAGAATTCCTTACAAAATCAAAATGATGTTGTACAATTCGCTGGCTGAATCGTACATACAGTATGGTTTGAGCAGCTATGGCCGCACTTACGATACGTACATAATGAAAATATTTAATCTACAACGCAAAATATTCAGAAATATAGTTTCACAAAAAGTAAAACAACAATTTTATTATGACGACATTGGGCTTTTTAACCATTGTAAAATTCTGCCAGTACAAGCACAATGTAAATATATGTTAGTAAAGGATAACTTTTTTTAAAGTAAATTCCAAAAGAAACAAGAACACGCTGTATGTACACGGGCCGCCGCGCGCAACCTAGTGTGCGAGGTTAGGCGCGCCGCTATGAACAACGTTTACGGCGAACGAACTACCGACTACTTGGTTCCTAGGTACATAAACGGCCTGCCCCAAGCAGTGCGAAATGTAGTGACGCCAACTAACATCAAACACAAGTTAAAGTCATTCTACCTAAGTAATAACTGTAATATGTAACTAACTTTATGGTGATCTAGATTTAAGGACTAACTTGCGGCATCCACTATAAACCTTCGTGGTTTAAGGAATGCTCAAATACCTACCATGTAATAATGTAATATTTAATCATGAAAAAAAAAAAAAAAAAAAAGGATATTGACTCATTTTAAAGAAAAAATATTGCTATCACTTTTTCACTCTTACAAGAACGTTAAAGCTATTCAAACAAAGGATATTAACGAAAAATACCATTAATATCTGTGTTTTGGGCAGCATGTGTTGAGCTTCAATAAACAACGCTATTGACACAATAACTGTGGATGATCCAGTCTTGGGGTGCTGGGCGAGACCTGCATACTGGATAGGCAAGGGAGGGTTGACCCTGTATCCATTGACACGCGACCTCCGTCTCCGATATTTAATTTAACTTCACTATTGGTAATGGTCCGAGTTTGCGCTCATCAGAAGCATTATTACCATAATCATAGACCCTCCGTTAGAAATGAGCGATAATTAAGTCTTACTCCACAGTGAAAATTATTTGCGTGCACGATTCTCCCTTCGTGTAGGAGGAACATCAAAAATATCGTTCCGCTGGCTGCTGGCAATCCCGCCTGTATAATGATTGTAGGGTTGATAAGAAACATCTTTTATTTAAAGTAAACCTCTCAATAATAATGTAGATATCTATATGAAATTTCTCTTAGCTGTCTTTATTTTTAAATGTGGACGATTTTCTCATCATAATCCCATCAAATGAAATTAGCAGACCCAGTCCCGGTTGCACTTGGAAAAATTTCGTATTATACAGGCGAAATTCCTAAAAATTCTTCGTTTGTGGATGCTTACAGCATAAAATTACAAGTTTGTAACCTGATGTAAAGAATTATAACTTAACATGCCATGAAAAAATGAAACATGTATTATTGTGTCGTATCTAAACCACTTTTAACTAATGGAAACAATCTTAACTTGAACATAACATGGTAGGAATTCCAAACGAGTTCTTAATAATACCTCTCAGATTTCGTTTCACCCAGTGTGTTATTTACTCATTTCTGATTTACACAGCTAAACTACACGTACAACCTTAATTTTCAAAATATAAGTGCTATTTTGAAAGTAATGTGACCTCCAGAGAGGCAGTTGTAGTTGGAATTGAATTTCAGATGTATTGTGATAACATAACGACATGAAAACGAGAGTCTTGCGTGAAAATAGTAATAGGAATTTTCTTGTTAGTATTTTTATGGCATTCATCTGTGTTTTATGAGTTAACTCAAATTTATGGAGCGTTATAAATGTATATTGGGCACAACAATTGGACATAACCTTATTATACTAGCGCAATATTTTTAACGCTGTGTGAGTAGTAATAAGTATTTAAGTGGTAGACAGATTATATTCCTATAACGAATGGGCCGACTCCAATGACATTTAGAACAAATATGAATTACTTTCAGTATGAAAGAGAGAGTGGCTTTGTTTACAATCCAAATGATTAATCGATTTACTAACTTCTTCTTATTAACTTCTTCATCCGAGCATCCAAAAAGCTTATAGTTTGGAGCCCGGAATTAGCACTCCCCATCCTCTATTCCACAATTTGGTTTTTGTTGACTTTTAAGGGAGTGCCTACCGTCTGACGATACAACCCCGAGAGGAAAGCCTGCGTCAGAGCCTCGTCCATCAATCAGCTGGTTTAGCCGCTTGCAGGTGAGGTTGGTTTGGCCCCAAGATCTTGGTGGGGCGTATGCACCGGGGAAATGACAATTGAAAAACTAATATAAATGTCGAGCTTAAAAATATTTCTTCAAGACCTATCAAGGTGCTAAACAGTCTTCCAAGATTCCAAATATCTGTCGTATTTGTGGTATTTGAATTTCTGAAATAGCTACAAATGTGTAAAGTAGATATGCTCATGTTAACCCAAGTTCTTCTGGGTGACTACTGTACGTGCAACGTGCAAGATTGTGGGGTATGGTCGTAGGTAATTAAGAATGCCTATCTGCTTCTGTACACAGTTCCATAAATGAAAATGATGCTGTTATTTGAATTTGAAATAAAGTAGGACGGTTACCAGCTTCGCAATCAACCCAAACTTAAGCGTAGCGAGATTTGGCTATCCAACAATAGGTCAACGTGACTGGTCGACTTTTTCCATTGATTTGGTTTTTCGGTGATTATTCCTCGATGGTAAGACCGATCTGGACATTCGACACCCCCTTACGACACTCAGTAATGTCTACTTGATCACCGTGGCAAATTCGGTCGAGATCGGTCAAACGGTCTCGGAGGAGTATCATTTGTTTGAAATGCAACTTTGAAACCAAAGACGCTTCGCTCGCCTTCGGCTCGCTACGCTTAATGAATTTAAACAAGTTGAATTCCTGAATTCCTGAAGTTGAAGCTCATACAATACAAGGGATTTTCGATTTTGCGTTTTTTTTTTTTTGCGATTTTTTGCGATTTTTTCTTTATCTTGCAATGGTTCACCCCAGCACGAATCTATTACCGAAAACAGCAACTCGATAGCTCATCTCCTTCATACCCAAAACCGTGACAGAAAATTGGCAACGACGACAACTCGATAGCAATAGGGCTTTTCTAAAGAAAATCCCTAAAAAGTGTAACACCAATTATTGATGTAGGAAGAAACCGGCATGTAGCACCTAATAATTAGAACTAACTGAATGCACTGTCATCTGTTATTGTGTATACATCTTGAATATTGGAAAAAAAATATCGAATGTTTTTTTTTTTTTTTTTTATATTTAGGACACGTCAATTTGACTTCACCTCGCCTGATGGTAAGCTGAAGGTAAAGTCTCAGGAAAGAGGGTCACCATTACATACAAGTACCATGTTAACAATGGTGGCACTCAGCTTGACGGCCTCATCAGAAGAGGATTGTCGTCGCAGCACCGCGTGACACCCACCGGTCCCACTAGTGCTGTGACCTCAATCCCCCTGCCCGGCTATGCACTTGCTGACCCCTGAACACAATCCAACCGAAGTTGGATTACTATGGAGGGTTTTTCGCAATCGTGCACCCTTTTTTTTTTTTTTTTTTTTTTCGTGCGGAAATCCCCTCGGATACCCCCCGCCGGCCAGCGGGGGCGGTTATGTCGGGCTTGAACCGACTAAAACCGCACGCCGTCTCGGGTCTGCAGACGCCGGGGTGTAAGGTTGCCCATAGAGCATATCCCTCGCACCCCGACTGACCCTGGGCCATCTCCGGTTTCGAGATGGCCCCCTCGGGTTTGGGAACCACGGTGTCCCCGTCTTGCCCCGGTTTGGGGAGGGGCGCTAGTCGCCCCACCGTCCCGGCCTGCTTCTGCTGGGGTGACAGGCGGCCTCACCTGCCACCCTACCCACCCGGCCGAATTTTGTGATAAATTTGTGTCATCAAATTTCTACCATCTTTAATGTTCTCAATTGTAGTTAAATGTACTCGAACGTAGGAGGCTATAGGACACTTTTATTCAAAGCGAAGCATCAAACGGATCAAAGGAAAAGCAGACATTAATGTAGTTGTTATATATTTTACAGTTTTTACACCTAAATGAAGTGTGTTTCTACGTTTTACATTACATAGCTTCACGCATATCCCCGAAGGCGTAGGCAGAGGTGTATTACACACCCAAGTTTTACTAAGCTTATTTCTACATAATAATATCGGTTACTACGATGGTTAAAGTTTTAACTGACGAATAATATTTGAAACTGTTCACTAACTTAAACTAGGCATAAGTAGAGTAATCCAAAGCGTACTTTGCGTTAAATAAAAACCTGCTCGTCTGGTTACAATAAGTGTAGATATTCCTCTTCAGAATGTCCTTACGGAGATTTAGAGTTTAGTTTAGACTCTAAATCGCTATCCATCTAACAGTTCAAAAACGGCCAACGATGACCGAGTCATTCTATGAATATGCAAATAAAGTTGTAAAAAGTCACATTTGATTTTGATCTTATGCATCGGAATCGAAATACTCCAATTATGGAAAGGAACAGTTTTTTATTCTTATTAGGACTCCCAGGAATTCTGTGTGCAGAAGTAATATGATCATTTACATTATAATCAGATACCCATGTATTGTTATCGCCACCAGGCTTTTCGCTCCCCATGTTATCTTGATTAGAGAGCCTTCATATTTCAAAAATTAAATTATCCAAAAATGTTATTTTTTAATGCCCTAGTGGCATGTTGGAAAGATTTTGAGCTCAACTTTGTTTTCATTGCATCATATACCGGTTTCTCTATGTGATTACCAGTTGTGTGGTCCGTCATATTATCTTTGTTGCCTTGCTTTCCGTTTTTCTCTTTAACTCTATTAAAGAGCCTCTTTAGTTCATGAGTTAAATTTGTCAGAAGTGATTAATTTTTTATTGACTTAATACGTTACGAAAATTCTGATCTCAATACGACAAACAATAAACGATAGACAAATACAGCTCCTATTTTACTATTTGGATAGTTTAAATAATTAGGTTTATTTATATCAGTTTTACAAGTATTGTGGTCTCCAGATACTAATAAATGGCTATCGTTGCCCTGTTTCTCACTTCTCTTATGAACTTAATCAATGAGGCTCGTTCATTCGTTAAATTTTTCAGAAGTAATTATTCGTTACTTGAATAGCTAGTTCAAGTAAAGAAAAATTACTTCTGCAAAAATATCGAAATTAATTTGACTGCCTGATCACTTTTATTAGTTGCCTATACACTACTTCTATGAACTGAACTAGGTATTTAATTCAGTTTAAACTACATAGATTATTTTGTCAATCTAACTAAACTAAACTAAATAAAACTAAAATAAAATAAATAATTAAAAGAAACTATGAACTTGATTTAAAAGTCTCCCTCATTCGAAGTTTATTCTATTCGAAACTGATTTATCACCATATGGGTAAGGTTTCTCAGGTTTACCTTAATTAACTGTTGCACTAGTACGGTATAGTTGTGATCTTGTCTTTTCTTAGTCCAAGAGATCTGCTACGTATTTTCTTACTCTGCTAATCACATCGTGTAGTCCGTACGCCACCTCATCCTCCATATTATTTGCTACTATCGATGCGTTAAACTTACCATTTATCACATTTTCGCCGAAATTTATGAAGCCTTTAAAGGTGTTTCTGGCTATTAACATTTTATTGTTGATCATTTCGGTTATAGATATAGACGCGATATCATCGAAAAATCCACATCGTGTACTAGAAATTAATGTCGTTAGGACTATGATCATTAGATAAGGTGGCATATTTAGACCCTGTCAGGTACGTCACAATGCCTTGTTTTACGCGCCCTGTGTTGGTTGTCTTGGCATGGCGTGCCGCAGCAAGTGTTTCTCTTCGATACGGTACGTATTGTGAGATGTCTTTCTCTGAAGCTTGTTGGTCCACTGGTAGCCTTTTTATTTTTACAGGTACAACATATATTTTGAAATATTATACATAAAAGAGAAGTATCATGAAGTGAATTTTATTTAAAAACCACTGATTGAATATTTTATTTAACATAAATTTTTTATCGGCATTGTGGTGTAACAAATCATTGGGTTTTTGTATACACTAGCTGTTATCTGCTACTACTTCCGCGTTAAATTTGGAATAGTTAATAAATACCGCATATCGTAATAATTACTGCATTGAGCGGAAATCGAACACCACGCCACACAAGTAGTTAAATTCTCCAAGTGAGACTTTGGTTTGGTTTGTAAAAATTGTAAGCCACCGTCTAAAAAGCATAAGATAAGCGTTGCCGCTTGCGTTGCCGCTTGCGTTGCTCGGGGTGCACCGCATAGACGTTTTCTAGCCCAACACCTCACAAGCCAAAGTCCGCCGGTAACCCTGGGGTTACCCTTTCGAGGGCTTACCCGGGGTTCCCGGCAACGGACTCTTGGGGAGGATACCGTGCGGTTTTAGTCGGTTCATGCCCGACATAACCACCCCCGCTGGCCGGCGGGGGGGGGGGGGGTATCTGAAGGGATTTCCGCACGTCAAAAAATAAATAAAATAAGGCCCAACACCTTACGTCGTCATTATCCTATCCCATCCTATCCTATTTATTATATTTTTAATTATGCTATATGCTATGCAAGGCGGACACAAATCCAAAAAGTATGCTTTATACGTTATTGACCTGGTTTGCATACCAATACTTGAGGATGGAAACAAGTTCAGGTGGAACATGCTCTCAAGCTTTTTCCGCAAGATGTCATATGAAACCAGATCAAAAGCCCTCGACAAGTCGAGGAAGCACGCAAAGACATCGTTTTTCATCGTTTGGGTCTAAACCCGAACTGATTATCATGCAAACTCATACATTTGTCCAATTGTAAGTTAAGCAAACCATCAAAAACTTTTGCTATAACTGTAGTTGGCCTATAGTTATTTTTTTCGGCAATGTTTCCATACTCTGGGTGCATGTGTACCTGCGTGCTGCATGTGCTCAATGCTTAACCCATCATGGCCCGGGGACTTATCTCTCGTCATCCCTTTAATGATCCTCCCTACCTCCTTGGCAGAGAATCGTAACCCGACCTTCCCCATTGGCTTCCCAGTACTACACTTGCCCATATCCTGTTTCAAAAGCGATTTTATAGAAAAATTACTCTTAAATTTATCAGCAATATCCGACGATCGCCATCGACGCTCACTGGGAGACCAGACCCTGGGTTTGTTTTCTTGGTACTCTGCCAGAAACTACGAATGTTTCCCCTAGCATGCCTCTCAGCCAAATCATCCATCTTAATTTGATCTTGATGATCTTTACACCACTTAAGCCTTGACTTGAATACCCTTCTGTATTTACACATTTCCTCATTCATGAACCCGGTCCTAGTCCTACCACTCGAAACCCATTCATCAAAGGACCTCCTAGCCTCCCTATGAGCACCGTCAACGGGCTTATTCTAGCCAGGGATAGATTTACCACGCCCACACACCCCAGTGTCACACTGACTCGCCAGTGCCGTTTCACTAAGGGTGGCCACGATGTCGGAATACATCTTATCAAGAACACACCGGTGCCTAGGAATGATATTTAGTAATAGTAGTAGTAGTATTTTTTTTAATTCAACGCCCAAAACGTATTATTGTGTCATCACAATAAAAAGTTTTGGGCGTTGAATTGAAAAAAAAAATACTCACAATAATAAGTTTTGGGCGTTGAATTTAAAAAAAAATACTACTACTACTACTAAATATCTTTGGTACACCTCCACGCATCAAAACAAAAACACATACGGTTCAGTTGTTATAGCAAGTATGAGACAGATTGGCATTTCGATTAGTTTAGAGCGATTGGCGATAGTGAAAGACCCATATACATATAAACATCCAGATTTTAGAGCGGCAATCGATGATCTTGTATTTAAAAATTTAGATACGGCACTGGCGGGTAGAACTAGAGCTGGCCGTGAGAAGGCTAAGAGCCAAACGTACCGCCCCGGGACCCGACGGCATTCCAGGCCGAACGTGGGTCCTAGCTCTAGTCGAAGACGCTCTCGAGTCGGGGCTCGAGAGAGTCTTCGCTGAGAAGCCCTCTTAGTCGGGACTGAGAGGGCTTCTCAGCGCATGTTTGGAGCGGGGCCAGTTTCCTAAATTGTGGAAGACGGGGAAACTGGTCCTCATTCGAAAGGAGGGGCGTCCAGCGGACTCGCCGTCCGCCTACCGGCCCATTGTGTTACTCGACGAGGTGTGCAAACAGTAATTGCGAAGCGTCTCGTCAAGCACCTCTCAAGAGTGAGGCCGGACCTGGCGGATGGCCAATATGGCTTCCGCCAGAGGCGCTCCACCGTGGATGCCATCATGCGCGTGAGGGCTCTGGCGGAGGATGCAGTAGCCCGGGGTGAGGTGATGTTGGCGGTGTCCCTGGACTTCGACACCTTGCCCTGGAGTTGCATTAGGGAGGCGCTCGTGTATCACGAAGTGCCTCTCAAGGACCAGTTTCCAAAGACGTGGAAGACGGGGAAACTGGTCCTTATCCGGAAGGCCGGCTGATCAGCCATCCGGATACCGGCCGATCCTGTTGCTCACGAGGTGTGCAAGCTCGTTGAGCGAATTATTGCAGAGCGCCTCGTCGAGCATCTCACGAACATGGGGCCAGATCTGGCGGGCAACCAGTTCGGTTTCCGCCGGGGGCGCACCACCGTCGAAGCGATCATGCGCGTTAGGCGCCTGGCGGAGGAAGTAGTCAGGCGGGGTGGGGTGATGGTGGCGGTGTCTCTCGACATCGCCAACGCCTTCAACGCCCTACCCTGGAGCTGCGTTAGCGTATCACGGAGTGCCTCCTTACCTCCGCCGCATTGTCGAAGCATACCTATTCGAGAGGAATATAGTTTACCCGAGCTGGCTAGGGCCAGAGCGGCGAGAAGTATCGTGCTGTGTTCCACAGGGGTCAGTCCTAGGGCCACTCCTGTGGAACATCGGGTGCTGCGTGGTTCATTGCTCGAGGGCATCAGCATAACATGTTATGCTGATGAGCATAATCAATTTATGGATCGTAACTGAATGCCGAGCTATTACTATGGGCTAATATAATATTCTATTGCGCGTTTTAGTTCTTAACTACTGTTGCCTATCTCCCTGTGCCATAAGCCACTGCGAACGTTCTGCGCTAGATTCTCTTGCGCGTGCTCGTGAGATTCTGGCCCGGTTTTCAGCAAGGCGCTGCGAACGTTCGGCGCTAGATTCTCTGGCTCGCGACTGCAATACGTACACTCTCTGACTTGCGAGACGATCTGAATTTTCAGGAGAAGATTCTCCGATACGACGTATTTTTGCTAATCTCGCTTGGGAACTATTCTGAGATAGCCGCGACTTTATTTTTCTTGAATAAACTATTTTTTTAGTTCTAAAAATAACTTTTTAACGGGAAGGTTTAAATAGTTTTGTAACGAACTTTTTAATTCATCATCATCATCATCATCAACCTATTCTAGTCCACTGCTGGACATAGGTCTCCCCTAATGAGCGCCATAGCACCCTGTCTTCAGCTTGCCGCATCCAGCATCTGCCCGCATCCGTTTTTAATTGGAAGGTTGAAATATGTAGTTCTAAGAAGAACTTTTGGGTATAAGCACTTAGTAGTACTGAAAAGAATTAAAAACGTGCTAAAAAAAAGTATTTCTTCAAAATTACCCAACGTTGGTTACATCCGCTGCGTAGGGAGCCGTCCGCGCGAATGAGCAGCGTGGCTATCTTTTTTTTTCATGCGGAAATCCCCTATGATACCTGCCGGCCAAAGGGGGCGGTTATGTCGGGCTTGAACCGACTAAACCCGTACGCCGTCTCGGTTCTGTCAGGAGGTGTTGTAAATAGATTTTCCTGTAAAAAATGCGTGATACTTCACCAGGGTGAGATATTAGAGAAGAGGGATTAGAAATGGTGCCATTTTAATAACTAATTAATCCTATATAAGACTGTGGTAAAAAATATACAAATACTTGAATTACCTTCCTGTTTGTTCTTAATGGAAAAGAATAACACTAGCAAGTATTACTATCTGCTTCTTTACACAGTTCCATAAATGAAAATAATGCTTGTATTTGAATGTGAAATAAATGAATAAAAAAAAAGTGTAACACCAATTATTGATGTAGGATGAAACCGGCATGTAGCAACTAATAATTAGAACTGACTTAATGTATGCACTGTCACCTGTTATTGTGTATAGATCTTGAATATTGTGAAATGTTCTCGAATGTTCTTTGATGTTCTCAATTGTAGTTAAATGTACTCGAATGTAGGAGGCTATAGGACACTTTTATTCAAAAAGAATCATCAAAAAGGTCAAAGGACAAGAAGACATTAATGTAGTTGTTATACATTTTACTGTTTTTTACGATAGTTAAAGTTTTTACTGACAAATAATATTTGAAACTTTGCGTTAAATAAAAGCCTGCTCTTCTGGTTACAATAAGTGTAGATATTCCTCTTCAGAATGTCCTTACGGTGATTTAAGGTTTAATTTAGACTTTAAATCTCCATCCTAACCAATCCAATCTAACAGTTCAAAAACAGCCAACGCTGATCACGTCAAACTATGAATATGCAAATAAAATCGTAAAAAGTCAGATTTGATTTTGATGTTATGCATCGACTCCAATTATGGAAAGAAACTGTTTTTTTATTCTTATTATGACTTCCAAGAATTCTTGCTACAGAAGTAGTTTGATCATTTACATTATATTCAGATACCCATGTATTGTTATCGCCGCCAAGCTTTTCACTCCTCATATTATCTTGATTAAAGAGCCTCCATATTTCAAATGGTAAATTACTCAAAAATGTTCTTTTTTATTGACCTAGTGGCATGTTGTAAAGATTTTGAGCTGAACTTTGTTTTCATTGCATCGTAAACCGATTTCTCTATGTGATTACCAGTTGTATGGTCCGCCATATTATCTTCGTTGCCTTGCTTTCCGATTTTTATTCTTATTATCACTTCCAGGGATGCTGTGTTCAGAAGTAGTATGATCATTTACATTATATTCAGATACCCATGTATTGTTATCGCCACCAAGTTTTTCGATCCTCATATTATCTTGATTAGAGAGCCTCCATATTTCATGCTTTAAATTATTCAAAAATGTTTCTTTTTTAATGCCCTAGTGGCATGTTATAAAGATTTTGAGCTCAACTTTGTTTTCATTGCATCGTAAACAGGTTTCTCTATGTGAATACCAGTTGTGTGGTCCATAATATTATCTTAATAGCCTTGCTTTCCGTTTTTCTCTTTAACTCGATTAAAGAGCCTCCTTAGTCGATGAGTTAAATTTGTCAGAACTGATTAATTTTTTATTGACCTAATACGTTGCGAAAATTCTGATCTCAATACAACAAACAATAAACGATAGACAAATACTGCTCCTATTTTACTATTTGGATAGTCTAAATAATTAGGTTTATTTATATCAGTTTTACAAGTATTGTGGTGTCCAGATACTAATGGCTATCATTACCTTGTTTCTCACTTCTCTTATGATCTTGATCAGTGCAGCTCGTTCATTCGTTAAATTTTGTAGAAGTAATTATTCTTTACTTGAATACCTAGTTCAAGTAAAGAAAAATTACTTTTGCAAAAATATCGACATTAATTTGACTACCTGATCACTTTTATTAGTTGCCTGTACACTTCTTCTATGGACTTTATTTAAAAGCCTCCCTAATTCAAACTTCAATCTATTCAAAAGTGATTTGTCCCTAGAGGTAATTCAGCTCTGCGACCATTTCACCATATGGGTAGTAATAATTAAGTTTCTCAGGTTTACCTTGATTAACTGGTGCAGTAGTACGGTATAGTTGTGTCTTATCTTTACTGATGATCAATTCTTTTAGGTATTTTTTTATTTTGTTTAACACATCGTGTAGTCTGAACGCCACCTCATCCACTGTACTAAATTTCTTTAACGATTCGTTTGACTTCTGCCCATGTATTTTCGCCGAAATTCATTAGGACTTTAAAGGTTTTTTTGGCCACTAACATTTTATTTTCAATCACTTGTACTATTTCATCGAAAACTCCATAACTACTAGAAATTAATGTCGTTAGGACTATGATTATTAGATAAGGTGACATATTTAGCATCTGTCAATGCACATTTTTCATTTCAAATTTTCTTTAGTAACATTCATTTATAAGTAATCTACACCGAAACCAATGGTACGTGTGAGAAATGCCTTGTTTTACGCGCCCTGTGTTGGTTGTCTTGGTATGGCGTGACGCAGCAAGCGGTTCTCCTCGATACGGTACGTATTGTGAGATGTCTCTCTCTGAAGCTTGTTGCTCCACTGGTAGCCTTTGTATTTTTTACAGGTATAAAAACGTATATTTTGAAATGTTAAACATATAAGAGAAGTATCATGAAGTGAATTTTAAAAACCACTGATTTAATATTTTATTTAACATAAACTTTTTTATCGGCATTGTGGTGTAAAATATCATTGGGTTTTTGTATACACTAGCTGTTATCTGCTACTACGTTCGCGTTAAGTTTGGAATAATTTTTTTGTAAATAAATACCGCATATCGAAATAATTACTGCACTGAGCGGATTTTTTTTTTAAATTTGGGACACGTCAATTTGACTTCACCACGCCTGATGGTAAGCTGAAGGTAAAGTCTCAGGAAAGAGGGTCACCATTACATACACGTACCATGTTAACAATGGTGGCACTCAGCTTGACGGCCTCATCAGAAGAGGATTGTCGTCGCAGCACCGCGTGACACCCAGCGGTCCCACTAGTGCTGCGACCACAATCCCCCTGCCCGGCTATGCACTTGCTGACCCCTGAACGCAATCAAACCGAAATTGGATTACTATGGAGGGTTTTTCGCAATCGTGCATGGTGGTGCCTTTTTTTTTTTTTCGTGCGGAAATCCCTTCGGATACCCCCCCGCCGGCCAGCGGGGGCGGTTATGTCGGGTTTGAACCGACTAAAACCGCACGCCGTCTCGGGTCTGCAGACGTCAGGGTGTAAGGTTGCCCATAGAGCATATCCCTCGCACCCCGACTGACCCTGGGCCATCTCCGGTTTCGAGATGGCCCCCTCGGCGTGCATGGTGGTACCTACCCGGCCGAATTTTGTGACAAATTTGTGTCATCAAATTTCTACCACCAGTTCGAACCAAATCGACCGCCACGCCACTCAATTCTCCGAGTGACACTTTGGTTTGATGTTATATAAATTCTAAGCCACCGTCTAAAAAGCATAAGATAGGCGTTGCCGCTTGCGTTGCTCAGGGTGCATCGCATGGATGTATCCTAGCCCAAGACCTCACGTCGTCAGTATCCTATCTCATCCTATCCTATTTACTATATTTTTAATTATGCTATATGATATGTAAGGCGGACACAAATCCAAAAAGTATTTATTTCTCCTTTTTACCGCTTTAAATTAAAAAATTAAAATTTATTTATTTCAGGTAGTCAAAAACCTGGGTCCATATTGGCTCACATAAATTTTTTAATCCTATTCTTTTTCTTACTACCGATTTGTGTTCATATCATCACTCTTCATAATTTTATTTTTCATACTTTTTTATTACTATCATCGGAACTCATAACAGTTGGTGATTAGATTTATTTTATTAATATTGTAACTACCAAGAACCAGTTTAAATCAATTTTTTTTCAGATGTTTTTTCTTCATAACATTCTATTATTATTATAAAATTAGTTTCTGGTGCTTTGCCGGCCGCTGGCGCGGCACGCTCGCTACGTTCGCTCGGCTCGCGCGTTATTGTGGTCACAGTTCTAACATAACCTAACCTACTTGCCTGGTAGCATCTCGTTTTTATGAATATAATAGTTATTTATTCGAATAAACAAACATATTAAAACAACATAACATCATCATCATCATCAACCTATTCTAGTCCACTGCTGGACATAGGTCTCCCCTAATGAGCGCCATAGCGCCCTGTCTTCAGCTTGCCGCAGCCAGCATCTGCCCGCAGTCTTTCGCAGATCGTCATCCCACCTGGCGGGAGGGCGTCCTACACTACGCTTGCCGAGTCGCGGTCTCCACTCAAGAACACGTTTACCCCAGCGGTGTCGGTTCTTCGCGATATATGGCCGTCCCACTGCCACTTCAAATGCTTATTCTTTGAGCTATGTCGATAACCTTGGTTCTCTGTCGGATATATTCGTTACGAATCCTATCCTTCAGAGAAACTCCGAGCATAGCTCTTTCCATAGCTCGCTGAGCGACTTTGAACTGGTGGACCAGCCCTACTGTGAGTGTCCACGTCTCAGCTCCGTAGGTCATTACGGGTAGGACGCACTGATTGAAAACTTTCGTTTTCAAACACTGCGGTATGGATGACGAGAAGACCCGACGTAGTTTCCCAAACGCTGCCCAGCCTAGCTGGATCCTCGTCTTGGCCTCCTTCTCAAAATTGTTTTTACCCAACTGCACAATCTGCCCGAGGTAAGTGTACTCAGAAACAATTTCAAGAAGGTGGTCATCCACGACGACCGGTCCTGGATCAATGTGGCCATTGATCAAGACTCTGGTTTTATCCAAATTCATGCCAAGACCGATGCGTCGCGAGGCTGAAGCTAGGTGGTCCAGCATCAGGGTTAGCCCCTCTAGCGACTCCGCCATTAAGACTATGTCATCAGCGAATCGCAGGTGTGAGATGTAGTCGCCGTTTATATTTATGCCCTAACCTTTCCAGTCCAGCGTCTTAAACATATCTTCCAATGCGCTCGTGAACAGTTTCGGGGATATGACATCCCCCTGTCTCACTCCTCTGCGCAATTGGAGGGGTTTAGACTGCTGACCCTGTACTTGGACACTCATAGTGGCGGCTTCGTAAAGGCATCTCAGCACCTCAACATACATATACCCTATACGGGATACGTACCCAGACTGGGTACCCACCTTGCCGTTAAAGTCCCCCATAACAACGTTGAAGTGAGCCTTAGTGGTGTTGTGCAAGGCTTTGGATATGTCTTCATACATATCCTCCACTTCATCATCCGAGTCTGCCGAGGTCGGTGCGTAGACCTGAATTACCTTCATGCTATACCGCTTGGATAGCCGAAGGATCTGGGGCGACTAGCGCCCCTCCCCCAAACCGGGGCAAGACGGGGACACCGTGGTTCCCAAACCCGAGGGGGCCATCTCGAAACCGGAGATGGCCCAGGGTCAGTCGGGGTGCGAGGGATATGCTCTATGGGCAACCTTACACCCCGGCGTCTGTAGACCCGAGACGGCGTGCGGTTTTAGTCGCTGGCACGCGGGGGGGTATCCGAAGGGATTTCCGCACGATAAAAAAAAAAAAAAAGGTACGCTACCCTGTTCGACACGCTGGAGATTTCTTGAACGTTGTTAGAGAGGGCCCTATTGACGAGGAAACCTACGCCACCCTGGGATGTTTTATCACCCTCGCAACAACACCATAATAACAACACAACACAACAACATCCTCGGAACAACACAACATAACATAACATACCTTCACGCCTGTATCCCCGAAAGGGTAGGCAGAGGTGTATAACACGCCCACGATTCGCCAGTTATGTGAGGTCCCAATGTAATAGGGGGCGAGCCTATTGCCATCTACCGGGCACATTATTAAGCGAGCAATAATTATCATTTATTATAATGCACACATAACTACGAAAAGTCAGAGGTGTGTGCCCGGGCAACTGGGGATCGAACTTGAGACCTCGTCTCAGCAGTCCGTTACGTATGCCACTGGGCTATCGCCGATAAACAAATATTAGTAAAAACTAAGTGTATAATTTGTGATATTATGAATTTAAATGATTATGTTTTTTAATATTTAGTTTTAATATTTTTTATGAATAACGATCATTATAATTTTAAATGGTATGAGAAACATTTTCGGACCTCCGATGATAGGAGTTGAAAAGTTATGTAAGACAATGCGCACCCCAAAAACCAATATTAATTAATTTTGCTAACAACAACGTACACATAAGTTATAACAATGTGATATTTCAATTACGACATTAAGATTATAATTATTAGAATACTATTTATAAATCGATATTTGGTATTATGAACATATAATACATTACAAAATTACATTAGTTATGATCAAAATACAATACAAAATGCAGTCAGTCAGTCAGTCAATGAAACAATACTTTTTAACTAATTAAAGCATTCTCTTCGTCTTGCATTAAGGGACGTGTCTTTGACAACAATGCCTGATGTAAGGACAGTCCTGCCTACCAGCAATCATTGCTACGACGATGTTGAAACTGCCTTGAACCCTGCCAACCACCACCCTAAAAGCGTTATTGAACTGGACACGGAGAGTACTGCAAACCTTTTTCAAGTAATTAGCCCATAGACATGTATATAAAGAGGTGCAGTATGCCCGAAAGAGAGTAATCTTTACTTCTGTGGAATATCGTGGAAACCTACGTGACAACATGTTTGCCCTCTTGGACAGCGCCCGCCGTTCCCGCTCCATATCAGCATGATCCTTTAGGTCTACCGTGAGTATATGCCCCAGATAAGTGAATTGGTTCACTCTCTCTAGAGGAACCCCATTGAGTCGAACAGGCCGTAGGTTCTGAAGACAGCTAGCACCGGTGACCTGAAAGACCATGTATTGGCTCTTAGCCACATTGTACTTCAACCCGTGTGAACCTATGTATATAGGGCATCTTACAGGTCCGAATCAGTTTTCTCAAGCCACAGATCGACGCGCTGAGGAGCACCATATCATCCGCGTAACTAAAATTATTTACTCACACTCCATCTATATGGCATCCTATATGCTGGCTGCTGAGCGCGACGATAAGGGCATGCATAAATAAATGAAAAAAAAGAGGGTGAGGTTAAACCCCCCTGCCTAAAAACAAAGCGGGGGCGGTTATGTCGGGCTTGAACCGACTAAAACCGCACGCCGTCTCAGGTCTACAGACGCCGGGGTGTAAGGTTGCCCATAGAGCATATCTCTCGCACCCCGACTGACCCCGGGCCATCTCCGGTTTCGAGATGGCCCCCTCGGGTTTGTGTCCCCGTCTTGCCTCGGTTTGGGGGAGGGGCGCTAATCACCCCACCGTCTCGTCATTTCAAAATCAAACGATTTCGCTATGCATCTGCCGCAAACCGACATACGACCTGCCTCTGACACATTCCGCTCGGGACTGATTGAGTCTCTGAACGCGTCTTATAGGTAGAAATTGTAAGTATTTTGAATTTTCAGGTTACAATTCAGAATATATGTATGCCCGCTGTCCTACTCCTTCCATTATTTGGCTTTTACCAGAGCGACAGCTGTCTAACCTCCAAATCCCGAGATAAAAACCTGCGCCAGAGTCTCGTCCATCAGCAATTGTACCGTCTTGCAGGTAAGGTTGGCTTGGGTCCCGAAGATTTTGAGCGCAGGCCCCTGACCTGCGCTGCGGCAGGTGAGCCCGCATGTCACCCCAGCAGAAGCTGGTCGGGGCGGCGTGGCGGAGCGACTATAGACCCCCCTTCCGAGACAAGACGGAGACAATGTGGTTCCCAAACCAGAGGGGCCATCTCGAAACCGGAGATGGCTCTGGGTCAGTCCGGGTGCGAGGGAAATACCTTATGGGCCACCTTACTAGTCTCAAGACCCGAGACGGCGTGCGGTTTTAGTTGGTTCAAGCCTGACATAAGCACCCCCGCTATCCCTGGTATGCGAGGCGATTTCCGCACGAAAAAAAGGCACATTAACACAATCTATAGAAAAAGTAAGCATATTAATTGCTTAAAAATTTAATTGAACACATAAACACGTGTTCCGTTTCTCCTATAAAAAAATATAGACGGTCAATGGAAAATTATTACCTACCATATAACTTTACATGGTAATAATAATTTATTGTATGTTTCTATAGAGTCAATCTCACTTGATTGGCCATATATATAGGTGTGTCAAATAAAATATTTATTATACCTACGCTTCGATAACGCATTTATGATGTTAGAAACATGTATTTTATATTATGTTGCTAATCTCATAAAGAAAAAATAAAAATAAGCAGAATGTCGGCTTCCCTCAACTTTACTTTCATTAAAGTATTCATTTTTGGAGTAGGTTTTGGACGACCAATTTGGAAGGATTTTTAATTAGTATACCTACGAAAGGATGACGAACTGCTGAAGACTGCGGGCAGATGCTGGATGAGGGGGTGTGAGTACACGCCGTGGTCGCTTTCGGATTGCAAACTGGGGGCGACAGTGCGGATTCGGCAGCACCCAGGATTACAAAGCAGCCCTATTTAGGGAGGCACTGCTTTCCTCGCCCAGCCGAGGATGGGGCTAGAAAAGATGCCCCAAAAAATGCTCGTCCCTGCTTGGTTGGTGGTAGTAATCGCGGCTACCATCGCATCACTTAATTCGTGGTCGACGTAAACCGAGAATTAACGCGATCATGTAACGCGATATGCATACCTTTGGATTGTCTGACGTTTCAACCAGGTTACACTGGCCGTGGTCACAGGCTGACTGGCGCAGTGGTGCACGTCCTCCGCCGTCGAGTCCGAGAGGTACAAACGTTGATCATGGAGGATTGGCTAGAGAGACGACACAGCAGACTACCCGGCGTGGGAGGTGCCGAGGCGTGACCTAGTGGCAGCCATCGGAGTGGGAGTCCTCGAACTCGGCAGCATGATTGCGGCAATGGTGCGGAGCGCGAGCTTGTGGGCCGCCGCCACCTCCTTCTGCGAGCATATAATGCTCGCGAAGGAGATGGCGGAACGCGCTCGGGAGAGATTTAGAACTCTCCCGGCCCGCAGAGCCCGCAACATGCTTGCGACGCAAGTGACTCAGGCGCCGGAGGTCACTTAACGACCTCCGTCCTCCATGAGCAGTGAGGGTGGCAGGTGAGGCCGCCTGTCACCCCAGCAGAAGCAGGCCGGGAAGGTGGGGCGAATAGCGCCCCTCCCCAAAACCGGGGCAAGACGAGGACACCGTGGTTCCCAAACCCGAGGGGGCCATCTCGAAATCGGAGATGGCCTAGGGTCAGTCGGGGTGCGAGGGATATGCTCTATGGGCAACCTTACACCCCGGCGTCGGTAGACCCGAGAGGGCGTGCGGTTTTAGTCGGTTCAAGCCCGACATAACCGCCCCCGCCGGCTGACGGGGGAATATCCGAAGGGCTTTCCGCGCGAAACAAAAAAAGGTACAATGGTTCAAAATTTGCGGGTGGAAGAACTTTGTACCTCACGAACGAAACGTCAGGAAATCCAAAGGATGTATATACCTTTTTTTTTTTGTTTTTTCGTGCGGAAATCCATACCTATAAATATAAATTATGCTGTTATTTGAATGTGAAATAAATGAATTAACAAAAACTGTAACACCAATTATTGATGTAGGAAGAAACCGGCATGTAGCAACTAATAATTAGAACTGACTAAATGTATGCACTGTCCTCTGATATGGTGTATAGATCTTGAATAGTGTGAAAAGTTCTCGAATGTTCTTTGATGTTCTCAAATGTAGTTAAATGTACTCGAATGTAGGAGGCTATAGGACCCTTTTATTCAATGCGAAGCAAAGGAAAAGAAGACATTAATGTAGTTGTTATATATTTTACTGTTTTTACATGTAATTGAAGTGTGTTTCTACGTTTTACTTAACTTATTTCTACATAATAATATCGGTTATTACGATAGTTAAAATTTTTTACTGACAAAAAATATTTGAAACTATTCACTAACTTAAACTAGGCATAAGTAGTGTAATCCAAGGCGTACTTTGCGTTAAATAAAAGCTAGCTCTTCTGGTTACAATAAGTGTAGATATTCCTCTTCAGAATGTCCTTAGGGAGATTTGGGGTTTAGTTTAGACACTAAATCTTCACCCATCTAACAGTTCAAAAACAGCCAACGCTGACCAAGTTATACTATGAATATGCAAAAATAAAGTCGAAAAAAGTCACATTTGATATTGATCTTATTCATCGACTCTGATTATGGAAAGAAACAGTTTATTTTTATTCTTATTAGGACTTCCAGGAATGCTGTGTTCAGAAGTAGTATGATCATTTACATTATATTCAGATACCCATGTATTGTTATCGCCACCAAGTTTTTCGATCCTCATATTATCTTGATTAGAGAGCCTCCATATTTCAGGCTTTAAATTATTCAAAAAGTTTTTTTTTAATGCCCTAGTGGCGTGTTGTAAAGATTTTGAGCTCAACTTTGTTTTCATTGCATCGTAAACCGGTTTCTCTATGTGATTACCAATTGTGTGGTCCGTCATATTATCTTAATAGCCTTGCTTTCCGTTTTTCTCTTTAACTCGATTAAAGAGCCTCCTTAGTTGATGAGTTAAATTTGTCAGAAGTGATAAATTTTTTATTGACCTAATACGTTGCGAAAATCCCGATCTCAAGGCAACAAACAATAAACGATAAACAAATACAACTCCTATTTTACTATTTGGATAGTTTAAATAATTCGGTTTTTTTATATCAGTTTTACAAGTATTGTGGTCTCCAGATACTAATAAATGGCTATCATTGCCCTGTTTCTCACTTCTCTTATGAATTTGATCAATGAGGCTCGTTAAGTAATAATTATTTACTTGAATAGCTAGTTCAAGTAAAAAAAAATACTTCTGCAAAAATATCGAAATTAATTTGACTGCCTGATCACTTTTATTAGTTGCCTATACACTTCTTCTATGAACTTGATTTGAGAGCTTCCCTAATTCAAACTTTAATCTATGTGATGATGGATATGTGATGCGTTCCTGGAGGTAACTCAGCTCTACGACCATTTCTCCATATGGGTAGTAATAATTAGATTTCTCAGGTTTACCTGGATTAACTGGTGCAGTAGTATGGTTTAGTTGTGATCTTGTCTTTTCTTACTCAAGGAGATCTCTTAAGTATGTTTTCACACCGATTAACATATCGTGAACACTGAACGCCACCTCATCCATCGCATTACCTGAATCTAACGTTGAATTTGGCTTACCATTTATCACATTTTCGCCGAAATGTATTATGCCTTCGAAGGTTCTTTTGGCCACTGATATTTTATTGTCGATCATTCCGGATATAGACATAGATGTGAGATCATCGATAAATCCACATCGTGTACTAGAAATTAATGTAGTTAGGACTATGATCATTAGATAAGGTGGCATATTTAGACTCTGTCTATGCACATTTTTCATTTCAAATTTTCTTTAGTAACATTCATTTATAAGTAATCTACACCGAAATTAATGGTACCTTCGAACAATGCCTTGTTTTACGCGCCCTGTGTTGGTTGTCTTGGTTTGTCGTGACGCAGCAAGCGGTTCTCCTCGATACGGTACGTATTGTGAGATGTCTTTCTCTGAAGCTTGTTGCTCCACTTGTAGCCTTTGTATTTTTACAGGTATAACAACATATATTTTGAAATGTTATACATATAAGTATAATGAAGTGAATTTTATTTAAAAACCAATGATTGAATTTTTTATTTAACACAAATTTTATTATCGGCATTGTGGTGTAACAAATCATTGGGTTTTTGTCAACACTAGCTGTTATCTGCCACTACGTCCGTGTTAAGCTTGGTTTTGGTAAATAAATACCGCATATCGTAATAATTACTGCACTGAGAGGAAATCGAACGCCATGCCACATAAGTCTTCAAATTCTCCAAGTGAGACTTTGGTTTGATGATATAAAAATTATAAGCCACCGTCTAAAAAGCATATGATAGGAGTTGCCGCTCGCGTTGCTCAGGGTGCATCGCATGGATGTATACTAGCCCAACACCTCACGTCGTCAGTATCCTATCCCATCCTATCCTATTAATTATATTCTTAATTATGCTATATGCTATGCAAGGCGGAGACAAATTCAAAAACTATATGTTTTTACTCTTTTTTACGGCTTTAAGCCTAACCCTACTACTACTACTAAAAATCTTTAGTACACCTCCACGCATCAAACCAAACACACCCTCTATATTTCAAGTCTCTAGGATCAGTGGTTTTAGCTGTGCGTTGTCTCTATGTCAGTCAGTCACTGATTCCCTGACACCAAAGACTCAACCAGAAGTAGTCGCGAGCTAATCAGTAAAATTAGGAATATGTATTAATGAAGGAAGGCGGTTCCTTTTTTACTTAAATGACGAAGTATGTCGACTGACTTGTTGCGAATGAATCGATTCTGTTTACGGTAGTACTAAATAGCTCCCGTGACCTCATCGGTGGTGACGAAAATTAAGTTCTTAATTAAGGTTCCGTAGCCAAATGGCAAAAAACGGAACCCTTATAGATTCATGATGTCTCTCTGTCCGTCCGTATGTCACAGCCACTTTTTTCCGAAACTATAAGAACTATGTTGTTGAAACTTGGTAAGTATATGTATTATGAGAACCGCCTTAAAATTTTCACACAAAAATAGAAAAAAAAGATACTTAAAACAGACCATTTTTTTTCATCCAACTCATACGTGTGGTGTGCAACTCATATGCATAGGTCTTCAAAAATGATATTGAGGTTTCTAATCTCATTTTCTTCTAAACTGAATAGTTTGCGCAAGAGACACTTCCAAAGTAGTAAAATGTTCCCCCCCCCCCTGTAACTTCTAAATTAAGAGAATGATAAAAGTAAAAGAATATATAATGTACAACTACGTCACCTTAGTACGTCGCAAAATGACTTAGTACGCTGCCCAAATTATGAGCGCGGTTTGAAGGTCCATTTTGGTAAGATACATAAGGCCCAAAATGTACTTCCAAGCACAACAGCGCCACTACAACAACTCTCCACCCCTAAAATTCTCTTTTGGCAGAACTTAGCCAAAGTAAAAAATTCTATACCGATTTTAAAGAGGATTCCCCGTGGTGCAAGACCTTTGGTAGCTCAAAATCTAGCACTCTGCATTGATCTTGTAGTACGGGAGAATTTTACCAACGCTCGGGAACAATTATTAACCTTCCCATATAGGATTCTACACATCATGAAAAATCAGACAACTCCCAAAAGTCTAACATCACATTACGTTTAACACAAATTAAGGATAACTGTCTTTCGACCCGCACTTTCGATCCTAATTTCACAACTTTTTATAAAAATACTTTATATCATTACGTAGAATCCAAATTGAGAGGTGATATCAGAGGAGCCTCTAGGTTATTGTTCAGTAGCGACTTACTGACGCCTTGCTCTCCAGATACTCTTGCAGATCTGAAGAGCAAGTATCCAAAGTCAGTTGATAACCTTTCCTTCCCCGATCCTCAAAATTCTGACGCTGAATTTTTGACTGTATCAGCCAAGGACGTGGTAACTACTGTGGGCTCCTTCCGGAATGGTTCTGCTGGCGGCCTCGATGGCCTGACTCCTGAACACATCAAAGAACTCCTTAGTCCAGGCATTGGGGATGTTGGCGGAGCATTCTTGAAGGAGCTCACAGGTTTAATGAACCTTATTCTATCCTGCAATGTGGACGAAGGCATCTTTGATATCCTCTATGGCGCCAATTTATGCGCCTTGCGGAAGAACGATGGTGGCGTTCGTCCCATTGCCGTAGAATGTACTTACTGGCGTATGGCATCCAAAGTGTGTTGTAAATTTTACAGTGCAGATATATCCACCAAATTCCAACCAATATAGTTCGGTTTTGGGTCTTAAGTGGGCTGTGAGGCTGCTGTACATCTTCTGTCAACGTACCTTGGTTGCGGCGAAGGAGAGGTCTTTTTTAAGGTTGACTTGAAGAATGCCTTTAATTCAGTTATATAATCTTCTCTTATATATAAAAATGAATTGCTGTTCGTTAGTCTCGCTAAAACTCGAGAACGGCTGGACCGATTTGGCTAATTTTGGTCTTGAATTATTTGTGGAGGTCCAGAGAAGGTTTAAAAGGTGCTATTGATTGAGGCAGTACGAAGTCTGCCGGGTCAGCTAGTAAGCTATATAATAAGGGGAAAACACTGGCTCCTGTAATACTGGTTTTCGAAACTAGCTCTGATGAAAATCCCTGGCTCCCAGGGATTTTCACACATGTTAAATGTATCTTTTCGTCAATAAAGATTATTATTATTATTAGTTAACAGGGACACTTTGTTGACACAGGCCAAGCAGGAAATACCCAAAATTTTTAAGTTTCTTAGGCAGTGCTACAGACACCCTTCTAAAGGAAAATATTTTAGATTCAGCGGTCGGGTGTTGGTCATTTTCAGTTTATCAATACATCCAATCATTAGGCAGCTAAATTCAAAATTATAAATCTGTTATCTAAATGACGGTACTCTAGGAGGTGAAATAGACACAGCACTTACAGATCTGGCTTTCCTGAAACACAAATTTAAAACTATTGGTTTAGAACTAAATTCCTCAAAATGTGAAATTTTTCTTAACGATATCGTTAACAGTTCTTTGGCGATTTCAAAATTTAATGTTTTGGCTCCAAATTTAAAAGTTTTGCATAAAAGTTTTCTACGGCTCCTAGGGTCCTCGATTCTGGAAGAAGCCTAATGATTCCTTCGTTGAGGAAAAAATACAAAATTTTAGTGAAGTTTTGGACTGACTCCTCTAAATTAATATACATTCAGCATTTATTATTGTTCGATACTGCCTTTTCCTACCAAAATTCCCACATGCTTTACGATCATCACAATTTTTCAAACATTCGGCACTTTTAGGCAAGATGGACAAAATTACTCAATAATAATAAAATAATAATGTGTGTGGTCGGAGTGGAGCCAATAAGGAGCCAGGTATAGTTCTTGCACTTGTTTATTATAAAATTTACAGTTTTTTTTTTACAATTAAAATTAATTACAAGCGACAATGTTATATTCGTGTAAGACTTGTTGGCGTTCGTTTCTCCGACTCCCAGAGCCGGGCGCGCGTGCCCTTGATTGGCTAGCGCTATGGGCGCGTTCGCGAGTTAGTAGACGCCGGTGAATAACGTCTCGGCGCCTTACCGCGTGTATTCCGGAGAGGGAGTTTAGCATTATCTGCTACATGTGTATAATTTTGAATGCAGCGAGTCTACCGGTTCGCTGTGGTGGGCTCGGCGTATTATTCGTAAAATTACCGATGTTTACCAGCCTTTCTATCTTCGATCCATGGCACAGAAGAACTAACCAGGAAAATTTAAATACTCACACTGGTTAATTCTGAAGTACCAGGCAAAATCGAAGCTATTAATTCCTGGGAAATGGCTTGCCCAAACACTGATTTGCCCACCAACCTATTCTCCCAAAGACAATGGGACAGACCTCTTTGCAACATGGCAAGGCAACATTTAAATAACACATCTTATTACATTGCAGAGCGCGCTCGCCTTTTGACTGTGGGGGAATGGTAGTCTGGTGTCTGGCTGCAGGCTCTTCCATCGCCCAACATAGGCACTATGTTGGACGACACGACATTCAGAATTACAGCTTGTCTTCGTTTGAGTGCTCCTTGTGTCTCTTCTCATCGCTGTCACTGTGGAGAAGCAGTCGACAGCCTTGGGCATCGAGGCCTGTCATGCGGCAGGAGCGCAGGACGAATGTCACGTCATGCACACCTAAATTACATTATCCGCTGGGCTCTTGTCACCGCCGGTGTTCCAGCCGTGCTTGTACTTGCTGGTTTGGTTCGCGACGATGGCAAGAGACCAGACGGTATGCCTTTGGTGCCTTTGCAGTTGGGTAGGCTTTTGGTGTGGGACGCAACTTGTGTCGACACCCTCGCGCCTTCTCATCTTTCAAGTACGAGGGACTGCGCTTGTGCTGCTGTGGAATCTATGGAGACCCATTTTCTTATCCGGTACACTCTTGACAGAGCGGTCGTGATCGCTATGTAGTAATAATATTCGAAGGGGCAGATGTGATGCGCTTCACGACGTTTCGCCACCGTTGCCTATTAGCAGTCATCCTACTGCACTCATTGAGTGAATCTCCTACGGCAGACTTGATCTGGTCAGTCCAACGCGTAGGTCACCTTCCGCGCGGTCTAGTGCCTTCCACTTTCCCTTGGACGACAAGGCGTTCTATGGACTGATCACCACGCCGAGATACGTGTCCGAAGAATTTAAGGATGCGAGATTGTACTGTTGAGAACACACGCTGCTTTATACCGAGTTCTTGAAGTATCGAGACGTTTGTACGAAAGTCGGTCCACGAAACCCCAAGCATTTTTCTCCAGCACCACATTTCCAGAGCGTCTATTTTCTGCCTTTCCACATCTCGCAAGGTCCACGTTTCAGCCGCGTATAGAAATATGGGGAAAATAAGTGCCCTCACGAGCCTGGTCTTCGGGGCTTTTATTATATTCCTGTTTCTCCATATTTTTCGCATCTTGTCCATCGCCGTTCTTGTGATGCCCATACATCGTTTGACCTCATCGATGCATCCGCCATTGTTTGAGATCTGAGCCCCAAGATAAATATAAGATTGGACCACGTTACATATCGCGATTTGAGTCACTTGAGGCGAATTATTTCTGGCACGGTCAACAATCATCACCTTGGTTTTGCTGCGATTTATCCTAAGTCCAAACTCATAGCTCACTCGTTCCGTCCTTGACAGAAGCTCTTCCAAGTGTTGCGAACTGGATGCAAACAGAGTGGTGTCATCCGCGTAACGCAAGTTCGCAATCCTGTATCCACCAATTGTTACACCGTCTGTCTAGTCTTCCAAAGTGATGCGCATTATTAGCTTTGTGCACACGTTGAATAAGAGCGGTGATATTATGCACCCCTGGCGCACTCCGGCACTAAGATGGAAATCACCTGTTAGGACATCATATGTGCGCACTGAAGCTGTGCCTTCTTCATAAAGCCGTCTTAAAAGGTGTACAAGATGTTTTGGTGTGCCCATATCTAGCAGGGTTTGACGAATGATAGCGGATTTAATATTTTTGGTAAAAATACTTAATAACAAGATCGACAGCCCTGAAATTTTAGGAAAACTCCAATTTAAAGTACCTATAGCTCTCATTATACCAAGAGCTATCAAAGAGCTAACAAACTATCGTCAAAATAGTTATATGGTGCAAGTGAGTAGGAAGTTTAATGAAGTCTGTAAACAGTATGATTTTTACCCTTTTACTGTGAATGTACCCATGTTGAAGAGGTGTCTAAGCCTGAACTTTTTCGCAGCTGACTAATTAATAATTATCAGTGCCTATATACCTATATTAGTCTTGTATTTTAAACTTGATATATTATTTGTATTTTTTTTTCTAAGCTCAAAACGCAATTTTTTTTTACTGTGTCACTGGAAGTGAGGACTTATAATTGGCTCTCTGTGATGTACCTTCATTAATATTATTTTGAAAATATTAGCTGTTAGTCCTCCATACTATAAATAAATAAATAAATAAATAACACCGACCATCTCACAGAGTCAAATGCTTTGGAGAAATCAACAAAGCAAATGAATGTGGGCTTATTAAATTCTCTCGACTTCTCCATGATCTGGCGTAAAATGAGAATTTGTTCCAGAGTGCCTTTCCCGTTCACAAAACCGGCCTGTTCCGGAGCGATCCCCTTGGAGAGATAGGCTTTTAGGCGCTCGTTGAGAATATGTAACAATATTTTGCTGGAGTGTGATATCAGAGCAATGAGGCGGTAATTGTTACATTTCTTCGTTGAGACTTTCTTGTGTAGGGGTGTGAATATGGTGTGTGTCCATTCCGAAGGCCAAACTCCTGACTGCCACGCCTTATTGCAGATAAGATGAAACATCTGGTCGCCACGGTTTCCTAAGGCTTTAGTTTTGCTTTTTTGCTTTTCAGGTGTTTTATGGCAGCTCTTACTTCGGACAGAAGGATGTCTGGTTCCAAATTCTCTGGTTCTGGCTCTGTGTTTATAGACTGTCGTGACTGCGAATCCAGGAACAATGACTGGCAGTAGCTCTTCCACGTTTCAGAGATTTGTTCGAGTTCTGTTACCACTTCATTTTTGTCGTTCTCGATAGCCCAGGTTTTAGTAGGTAGAGATTTAGTAATAAGACGAATTTTGTGGTAGACATCTCTAGACTCGTGCTTCATAGTATGTTTTTCAATTTCGTCACAAATGCTATGAAGGTGAAAATTGTGGTCTCGCCTGCAGCAGGCTTGGATGTTAGCAGACAGCTGATTCAGTTCTCTTATGTCTGCTCCTGCGGCTTTCTTAAGGCGCCGCTCTTCTATAAGACCAAGGGTACTGTCCGTCATCCAATGTTGACGTTTACGCATTTCCGATCTTGGACTAGAGTCTGTCACTGCATTTTGGATGAGATGTTTAGCCTTATTCCATAGCGTGTCTGGTGTAGCTTCGTTGTGGTTCATATCTGTCCAATCTTTCCAACTCCGCTCAATGGCTGTAGTGAATTTCTCGTTATCTGCTACTTCAATCCGTCTTGTCTTCTTGGAGGATCGGGCAGCTTTGAGCTTCAACCTAATCTTTGCGATAACGAGTTCGTGATCGGAACCAGAAAGCCCCAGGAAGCGTGTGGGCATTGAGAATAGAGGTGCGCCAACGTGATCTTACCAGTATGTAGTCGATCTGGTTTTTGGTTCTACCTCCAGGTGACGTCCAGGTGAACAGTCTACGGGGATGGTGTTGGAATAGACTGTTCACTAGTATCATGTTGTTCTCGTCTGCGAACTGCATGAATCTTTCACCTCTTTCGTTGCGTACCCCAAGTCCGAAGTTTCCCACGCATTTGCTGTACTGGGCAGAGTTTGCGCCAATTTTTGAGTTGTAAATCACCCATTATTATAAGTAGCTCTCTATTGGGGATTTTGGCAATTGTTGCCTGTAAATCTTGGTAAAAACTGACCACTGACAACTGAGCACTGGAGTCAGGGGTGCTAAGAATCTCCGGGCGAGGTGCTACCGTCAAACCACCCCAGGAAAATTGCTCAAAGGAATACCGACGAAGGTTGTCGCTGGTGACATATGATACGCGCACTTTAAGGACAGACGAGAAGATCATTGAGCTGGAAGAGGAGATGAACAAGCTGCATTGGGACATAGTGGCTTTATCGGAGGCCCGAAGAGTGGGCGAGGAACGACAACCTTAAACCTTCTAGCAACTTGTTCTACCACCGGGAGAGCGACCAACAGTCCCAGGGTGGTGTCGGGTTTCTCGTTCACAGATCCCTTGTAAACGTGGTATGTATATGTGGTAACCTATTGAAATATCGAATTTCTGTTACCCGAATCTTAAAACCCCGAAAACGGTTGGTAGAACTTTTAAAAGACAGATGTAATGAATGACAACTTTCTATAATTCCGTTTTTAATTTCCCAGATGAATCAATTTCCAGGTGGTCAAATTTTCAAATAGTATTTTTTTGTTTCCCATATTATCATAATCCAAATATAGTTATACCAGATTCTCAGAATATTTTTTTTTGTTTCCCATCGTACCATTTTCTAAATAAACTATTACCATAGTTTCATTATCTTTTTATTTGGTTCCCATACAATCGTGTTCCAGCTAAACTATTTACAGGTATAGTAAAACTCAGTAAATTTATATAATGTGTTACTTATGGAAACTAATTATTATGATATTATGTTGTTATAGCTTTCTATAACTTTTCATTTTATGGCAAATAAAAGTTATCACTGTTGAGTTGTTAAGGTAAACGTTATTAGTATAAATGATAATAGTGCAAAAATATTATGATCGGGGATGATTATGGCAAACAATATTAGTGCAAATGAATTTATGGAAAACGAGAGAATACCATTTTAGTCATCTGGCAACATAAATCTGTTTGTTTATTAAAATTATCTAGAAAAAGGAGGTAGCTATATCTCTTACCCACATTACTACCTACATTTTCCTTAATAATTAATTAATTACACGGTGTCACGGGGATCATGCATTATATTATAACTGAAGTGCGTGTCAATTGAACTCATTTACAATTCATAGATACTTTTGTTTAAAATGTCTGATAAATTGGCAGATTTACTTAAATCAAACAAAGGTGGTTTAATATTGTTCTATCAGGGATATAGCTACGAAAAAAATAAGCTATTTAAGAATCGTTTCTACTGGAACTGTGAATTTAGGAAACATGAAATTTATAAGTGTAAAGCTTCAGCAGTAAGTACAGAAAACGAAGTGAATAATCAAGTGCACAATGTAGAACACTTAAAATATGAACATGATATTATTACTCTTGAAATAATCAAAATTTGATATAATTATGAAAATAATACGCGATATTGTTAGGTCGAAATTAATTATCGTTAACACCCCGACTCAGTGCAATCCGACTCGGATAGGTTAGGTTAGATCGGATACATGGTTTTTTTTTAAACCACCCAGAAGTAGGAGCCCCGCGGAGCAGGGCTCCGTCGATCTTAGGTAGTAGACGCCATATGAGGTTTAGTTTTAGGTTTTTATTAATCAACATAGTTCAAGTATAGGTAACATAGAAATGTTATTTTCTTGAAAGCAACATTATTTTAAATTTAAATTTATATAAGTTTATTATCTATAATAATATATTATAAATATATAAAATATATAAATAAAAGGATTTAGTTTTTCTGGATATCGTTTATTTTAATTTAAAAAATCTTGGTTTTAAAAATCTGGATATTGTTTGTCTGGATATCAATTAACTGCATTACAAAAATTTGTGTTTTAAAAATTCGGCTTTCGTGCATATGGATTACGATCATCTGGATTTTGTGCATTTAGATATCGTGTGTCTGGAACTCGTTCGTCTGGATTACAAAACGTCGTACAAATGAATAAATGGGCAAATGAAATTCGGAGTTGCGATTATATGGCAAATAAAACTTCGAAAAAAAACGGGATTATGAAAATATAGCCAAACGTTTTCGGGATTATGATATTCGGAATATTAAAATTCGGGATTAAGCTAGGTAACCATCACGAGTGTGTCGAGCAGGGTTGCGTACCTGATACTCGGAGTATCAAAGAGGTACTCGTTGAAGGTCATACAGGTCTACGCACCGACCTCGGCGCATCCGGACGACGAAGAGGAAGATATGTATATGGACATCAGTAGGGCCATACATACTTCCAAAACATACTTCACTGTTGTTATGGGGGATTTTAATGCAAAACTGGGTTAGGAGGGGCGAGGACGAGTTGAGCGTGGGGCAATTTGGATGTGGGCGGAGAAATCCCAGGGGCCAGGGGGTGGCTGACTTTCTGGAGAAGGAGGAACTCTTTATGATGAACTCCTTCTTCAAGAAGCCACCTCATAGGAAATGGACCTGGATGAGTTCCGATGGTTCCACGAGGAATGAGATCGACTTCATTATGTCTACAAAGAGACGAATATTCAATGATGTCTCTGTGATCCACAGGGTGAAATCCGGAAGCGATCATAGAATGGTTAGAGGCACATTGAATTTCAACGTCCACCTGGAAAGGTCTCGACTAATGAAGTCCACGCTCCGACCTACTGTAGCCCATATACAAAAGCCCGAGAGCTTTCAACTCGAGCTCGCAAACCGCTTCTCTGGCCTGGAGGATTGCGTTTCTGTGGACCAGGTCAATAACAGGTTGTAGAAACTGTCTACAAGGTAGGGGAAGTCTTCTTCAGACCCCGCCGGAAAGATATACCTCAAAAACTATCAGATCACACCCTCGACCTTATGGCAGAACGACGCTCATTGACGTTGCAGACTTCCGAGGACGCTGCAGCATATCGGCAGCTCAATAGACGGATCTCTAAGTCCTTGTGACACGATGTTCGTGTCTTTAATACTAATCATATTAAAGATACTATAAAGCAAAATAAGGGCTTTATAGTGGTCGCAAGAGACTAGTCTATTAAGGCAGGGTAGCGTCTACTAAGTCAGAGGTACTGAGGGAGATCGAAAGGTTCTACGGACAGTTATATGCCTCAGTAGCTAAGCCTGTTGATGATTTGGATAAAGATCCAAGAGCCAAATTAACCCGACACTACACAGAAGATATTCCAGACATCAGCCTGTATGAGATTAGGATGGCCCTCAAACAGCTCAAGAGCAACAAGGCGGCGGGTGAGGACGGAGTAACATCGAAGCTTCTGAGTGCGGGTGGAACACCGATACTGAAAGCTCTACAGAGGCTCTTTAATTCCGTCCTGCTCGAGGGTACTATGCCCGAAGCGTGGAACAGAAGCGTGGTGGTTCTCTACTTCAAGAAAGGTGATAAAACTTATTGAAGAACTACAGGCCCATCTAGCTTCTGAGCCATGTTTACAAGCTGTTTTCGAGGGTGATCACGAATCATCTCGCACGCAGGTTTGATGACTTCCAGCCTCCCGAACAAGCCAGTTTCCGTAAAGGCTATAAGTACCATAGACCACATCCATACGCTGTGGCAGACTATACAGAAGCTACAGACTATACAGACTATTCAGCCTACCTAATTAGTGCCACTAGGCCGATGACCCCTACGGTCAGAGGTCGCGGCACCAGCTTGTGCTGCCTAATTATAATTCTTTTTATTATAGCTTCTAGCTACGCTGCATTGCCGCTGGGAGATTCTCTTCACCTGCTATTTTAGCGGGTCACTTGGACGTAATTACCTAGTGACAAACTGACCCGCACTTTTTCTAATTCCAGGGTCTTCGCACCGGGCTTCGCACCATCATAGCGGTAGCGAGGCACACCAGCGGAGACCCTGGCACGCCGGCATCACCACTAGCCACGTGTCCACTAGCTAAGTGCATACTACCATCTTTGCACAACGGACCGAACAACGCCACGGCAGAATCTTTTTTAAGAATCCATTCCCTTTTTTTTTTTTTTTTTTTTTATCGTGCGGAAATCCCTTCGGATACCCCCCCGCGTGCCAGCGGGGGCGGTTATGTCGGGCTTGAACCGACTAAAACCGCACGCCGTCTCGGGTCTACAGACGCCGGGGTGTAAGGTTGCCCATAGAGCATATCCCTCGCACCCCGACTGACCCTGGGCCATCTCCGGTTTCGAGATGGCCCCCTCGGAAGAATCCATTCCCTGAGGTTCATTTACTCATATACCTAGAATAAATGTATGTAACGCTCTCCTTACCGATTATAATACTATATATTGTAATCAACCTTTTATTTCTCTGCTGCCGGAGTTAGCTTCAATGACATCAATTAATTTATTAATTTTTACAGTGCATAAGATATATGTTAACCCAAGTTCTTCTGGGTAAAGTTGTGACTAATGCACGTGCAACTCTAACAACTCCGCTTTAAAGGATTGTAGGGTATGGTCGTAAGTAATTAAGAATGTCTATCTGCTTCTGTACACAGTTCCATAAATGAAAATGATGCTGTTATTTGAATGTGAAATAAATGAATAAACAGAAAGTGTAAACCAAATATTATATTATTGATGTAGGAAGAAACCGGCATGTAGCAACTAATAATTAGAACTGACTTAATGTATGCACTGTCCTCTGATATTGTGTATAGATCTTGAATATTGGAAAAGTTCTCGAATATTCTTTGATGTTCTCAATTGTAGTTAAATGTACTCGAATGTAGGAGGCTATAGGACACTTTTATTTAAAGAGAAGTATCAAACGGATCAAAGGAAAAGAAGACATTAATGTAGCTGTTATACATTTTACTGTTTTTACACCTTAAATGAAGTGTATTTCTACGTTTTACTAAGCTTATTTCTACATAATAATATCGGTTATTACGATAGTTAAAGTTTTTACTGACAAATAATATTTGAAACTATTCACTAACTTAAACTAGGTATAGGTAGTGTAATCTAAGGCGTACTTTGCGTTAAATAAAAGCTAGCTCTTCTGGTTACAATAAGTGTAGATATTCCTCTTCAGAATGTCCTTAGGGAGATTTAGGGTTTAGTTTAGACTCTAAATCTCCATCTATATAACAGTTCAAAAACAGCCAACGCTGACCAAGTCATACTATGAATATGCAACTAAAGTCTTAAAAAGTCACATTTGATTTTGATCTTATGCATCGACTCCAATTATGGAAAGAAACAGTTTTTTATTCTTATTAGGACTTCCAGGAATTCGGTCTGCAGAAGTAGTATGATCATTTACACTATATTCAGATACCGATGTATTGTTATCGCCGCCAAGCTTTTCGCTCCTCAAATTATCTTGATTAGAGATCCTCCATATTTCACACTTTAAATTTATCTAAAATGTTACTTTTTTAATGACCTAGTGGCATGTTGCAAAGATGAGCTCAAATTTGTCCTATTATCTTCGTTGCCTTGCTTTCCGTTTTTTTCTTTAACTCGATTAAAGAGCCTCCTTCGTTGATGAGTTGAATTTGTCAGAAGTGATTAATTTTTTATTGACCTAATACGTTGCGGAAATTCTGATCTCAAGGCAACAAACAATAAACGATAAACAAATACTGCTGCTATTTTACTATTTAGATAGTTTAAATAATTCGGTTTATTTATATCAGTTTTACAAGTATTGTGGTCTCCCGATACTGATAAATGGGTATCGTTGCCCTGTTTCTCACTTCTCTTATGAATTTGATCAATGAGGCTCGTTCATTCGTTAAATTTTTCAGAAGTAATTATTCTTTACTTGAATAGCTAGTTCAAGTAAAGAAACATTACTTGTGCAAAAATATCGAAAGTAATTTGACTGCCTGATCACTTTCATTAGTTGCCTATACACATCTCCTATGAACTTGATTTGAGAGCCTCCCTAATGCAAACTTTAATCTATTCAAAAGTGATTTGTCCCTAGAGGTAACTCAGCTCTACGACCATTTCACCGTAAGTAATAATTAGGTTTCTCAGGTTTACCTTGATTAACTGGCGCAGTAGTACGGTATAGTTGTGATCTTGTCTTTTCTTACTCAATGAATTCTTTTAAGTATTTTTTTACTTTCTTAAAAAAATCGTGGAGTCCGATCGCCACCTCATCCACCGTACTAAGTTTATCTTTCGAATCCTTTGACTTACCACGATAGATGTTTTTGCCGAAATCTACTATGCTTCGACACGTTTTTTTGGCCACTGACATTTTATTGTCAATCAAATTTATCATATCATCGAAAAATTTACATCGTGTACTAGAAATTAATGTCGTTAGGATTATGATTATTAGATAAGGTGGCATATTTAGACTCTATCTATGCACATTTCTCATTTCAAATTTTCTTTAGTAATATTCATTTATAAGTAATCTACACCGAAACCAATGGTATGTGTGAACAATGCCTTGTTTTACGCGCCCTGTGTTGGTTGTCTTGGCATGGCGTGACGCAGCAAGCGGTTCAACTCGATACGTGTCTCTTTCTGAAGCTTGTTGCTCCACTGGTAGCCTTTGTATTTTTTACAGGTATAAGAACGTATATTTTGAAATCTTATACATATAAGAGAAGTATCATGAAGTGAATTTCATTTAAAAACCAGTGATTGAAATTTTTATTAAACATAAATTTTGTTATCGACATTGTGGTGTAACAAATCATTGGGTTTTTATATACACTAGCTGTTATCTGCTACTACGTCCGTGTTAAGTTTGGAATAGATTTTTGTAAATTAATACCGCATATCATAATAATTACTGCACTGAGCGGAAGTCGAAAGTCACGCCACTCAAGTCGTCAAATTCTCCAAGTGAGACTTTGGTTTATGATTTAACAATTGTAAACCACCGTCTAAGAAGTTTAAGATAGGCGTTGCTGCTTGCGTTGCTGAGGGTGAATAGCATGGATGTTTCTTATCCCAACACCTCACGTCGTCAGTATCGTATCCTATCTTATCCCATTTATTACATTTTTAATTATGCTATATCCTATGCAAATCCAAAAAGGATGTTTTCCCCCCTTTTTACCGCTTTATTCGTTGAATTAAAAAAAACCCTACTACTACTAAAAATCTTTAATACACCTCCACGCGTCAAAACAAACACTCCCTCCAAATTTCAAGTCTCTAGGATCAATGGTTTTAGCTGTGCGTTTTCTCAATGTCAGTCAGTCACCGATTCCCTGACACCAAAGACTATCTCTGTTTCATTGCAACAGAAAACCTACGTGTGAACACTAGTGCGGCAATTTGAGAACTAAGTAATAAATGTATTTCACTGCTACAGTACACGTATCTATACTATTATAAAATTGTGAATAATTTGTGTCTGTACATTTAAAAAAAGGTTTAATTTTGTTACATGAACGATTCTGAACACAAAAATATTTTTTTTTGGAATTCTTGTCTGTTTGTACGCGATGGACGCAAGTACTGCAGAACGGATTTTGATGTGGTTTTTTTAATTAGGAAGGTCTTGGTCAGACTTCAGATAATATATGCTCTATTTAATGCAATTGGTTATGTAGAACCGGAGATATGAACAAAACACGATCACCGACCTCAGCGTGGGCGGAGTCGCGAGCATTAACAAGTATTATATAAAATTACTATGCGATGTACTCGTACAGCACGTGCGCTATCTAGGGCACTCTAAATTTGCGGCCAGAGATAATTACAGCTCCTGAAGCTTGTATCTTGCGGTTCAGTTATTAGTTCAATGGCAAGAAAACACAAGCGTGCGCGTTTACAGCTAAAGTATCCTCCTTCCTTCCTCTCCCAACTCTTCAGAACACACCACTACCACTGCAAGACCACATTAACATGCTCGGAATGGACGTTCACTGCAAACTGAATAATAAAAACTACATCGAGAGCGTCATCAAAACGGCTTCACGAAAACTCGGAGTTCTGAACAGGGTAAGACGGTTTTTCGACGGAGCAGCGGTGTCTTTTGCACAAGACACAAATTCGCACCGGCGTGGAATACTGCTCTCATCTCTGGGATGGCTCCGCAAAGTACTTATTAGACGCTCTCGACAGATTGCAGCGGCGTGCCATCCGTATCATTGGGAGTCCTGAGATTACCAATAGCCTAGAACCTCTGCAGCTGCGTAGAGACATTGCCTCTCTGGCTGTATTTTACTGCATCTACCACGGCGAGTGTTCTGAGGAGCTCTTTCAACTGATCCCACCTTCTCTATTACGATCCAGAACAACACGTGCTGGACTGCGATGCCATCCGTACACGGTGGAAACCATACAGTCCCGAACTCAGCGGTTCAGTGCTTCCTTTCTTTGTCGCACGATAAAGAGCTGGAATGCTCTGCCCGCGCACGTGTTCCCTTCTTACAATCCCGGGTTCTTCAAGCGGGGCGTGAAAAAGCATCTTTTGAGGCCGTCAAGGTAGGGGCTACCATTTTAGGATCGTCAGCATCTGGGATGGTGGCCCATATCTTCTGGACTTCACCCTAGCTTCTCACCATCCAGCGGGGTGCAGTCAATTGACGTAACAAATATTAAAAAAAATAGCAGGTATGCGACAGATTGGCATTTCGATTAGTTTAGAGCGATTGGCGATAGTGAATGATCCATGGACAGTCAGCGACTAAAATTGCTGGACATCCAGATTTTAGACTGGCAATCGATGATCTTAAATTTAAAAAGGTAGATACGGCACTAGCGCTTAACCACGGTCTCTCAAAACTAGGCACTGACCTGCGAGTAAGTACGAACGGTAGGTACACTTCAGACACCGTGGTAGTATTGAGGTAATTACATTTATCTACCTCATTTTATTAGAATAATGTTAACGGCGTGTTGGTAAGTAAAATTTCATGATAATCAGTTCAGTAACTAAGGGGTAAAACAAACAAATAGACAAACTCACTTTATATTTAAATATCAACCACTGTTCTCAGATGCATTCAGTAAAATAATTACTTATTACAATTGCAATTATTTCATTGTACTTAAGGCGAGAGTATTCGACGACTTTAGGTATTTTCGGTATGTAATACCTTTAAATAAGTGATCGCGTTAATCCCCGTAAATATAATTATTATATCATGGAACGTGAAAGTTTAAAAGTTAGTATTTTCGGTATAGTCAAGTTGCCACTTTACGCCACAGCGAGGTGCTCGCGGTCCGCGTCCAGTGTTTTGCATCAATATACAGAAAAACAAAGAAGGTTAAGTTAAGCTGGTGTTGTATTATCAACACTGTTATTTACATAGAAGATAAATGTTATTAATAATAAATAAATATTCTACGACATTTTACACAGCGCTTTCTAGGCCCAAGGTACCTTTTTTTTTTTGTGCAGAAATCCCTTCGGATATGGTTATGTCGGGCTTGAACCGACTAAAACCGCACGCCGTCTCGGGTCTACAGACGCCGGGGTGTAAGGTTACCCATGGAGCATATCCCTCGCACTCCGACTGACCCTGGGCCATTCGCAGTGTCCCCTCTGATAAGAGCAGAGGGGTACCTACAGCAACCCCCCCCCCCCGCGGGCCTTGCAGGCCCGCCATACCCTGACCCCCTCGTGCAATGGGGTCAGCTAGCCCTGAAAAGGGCCGGTTGGTCCGACTCTTGGCCGTTGACGTTGACGCCAGCTACTCCAGAGGAGCAATCAATGATGCGTCATCGCCCACGTTGCCCAGGGTGCACCAAACTTGGAGGTGATCCAACCAGTCGCACCCCAGACCCAAAGTACCTAAGCATAGTTTAACTAGCTTGTGTTACGGGTTCCAGAATGCGGATAAACATACTTATATACCTACTTTAGATAAAGAGAATAAAGTTTCTACTAATTATAATATTGTAATATAGCTATCAGCAAGTTGCTTCCGTAAAAGCTTATATGAACCAAACTTTGAAAAAGAATAATAGAAGAGTGGACCCCGAGCGCCAAGCTGCAAGATCTTGATGGTGCCTCATATACCTATATGGCCTCCTAAAACCATGGGGGGCCATACACTAATGGTCCCCCACACACGTATGGGGCCCGTACACCCATGGGGCCCCATGCATATAGGTAACCCATGGGGCCCATACCCCCATGGGGTGACATAGACCCGTGGCACACCATACTTCTATGGGGCCTAATACATATTCGTTACCTATGAGGCCCACATACCCATAGCTCCCATACACCAATGGGGTCCCATGCACCCATGGGTTCCATATACCCATGGGCACCATTAAGATCCGTAGAGCATCGGGGCCCAAGCAAGATGTGAGACGGCAGTCACTCCCGTAAATGTCACAATGAACCAGGTTATGGAAAGGAGAAGTAGAAGAGCGTCCCTGGGCTCCTAACTGTAAGCTTTGGATGCAGCTAGGATTGGAGCTCGGATTTATGAGGCTAGGCCCCAAAACAAAAGCTTCATCAGCAATAAAAATATTATATAAATATTTAGAGGCAGGTGCTCAGAATCCCGTGGACCGCCTAGGTGGTAAAGTCAAGCAACAGTCATTTTGGCCGTTGCATGAATGGGCCGACTCGACCGGGGAAGCACCACCCTCTCACAGAATATCGACGCCAAGTAACAGTATTTGAACTGTTGCGTTCCGTTTGGTGAGTGAGAGTGCCGGAGCCCAAACTCCTTTCCCATCCCCTCCCAAACTCCTTTCGCATCCCCTCCCAAACTCCTTTCCCATCCCCTTTCCTTTACAGGGTCGGCAGCGCGAGTGTGACGCCTCTGGTGTTGCACACGTCCATAGGCCGCGGTAACCGCTTCCCATCAGGTGGGCCGTGTGCTTGTCTGCCACCTTAGTGGTATAAAAAAAAAAAGGAACCAACGTCTCCATCCTAAATGAGCTCAAAATCACAAAGCGACTGTCAACAGTCTGTCGCCAGAGAGCTTTCAGCGTTTTTGGGCATATAATGCGGTCACCACATCACAGTCTAGAAAAGCTGATCATTGTGGGTCAACTGGAAGGCAGACGAGCGAGAGGCAGAACACCAATGCGCTGGTCTGATGCCCTAAAGGAGGCAGCAGGTGGATCCATCCAGCAAGCATCCCATCGCGCCCGCGAGACGAATCGATACTCAGAATTGAGGGACCGATTTATAAGAAGTAATAGTATTTGGTAGTGTTGAAGGTTCATGGCAGTTTAAATTATGCCGCTGGTCTGTTCCTAATATTTAGTACCACCATTCAATATACGTCTATTAGTACTGTAGTGTTCGGACTCCTTCGAACACTTTAGTAACTAACTATAGTGTTCGAAGGAGTCCTGGCCATCATGCGTCAGCGGTATTAAAATAAATTTGTTTAAATATTTAAAAGGGATAGAATAGTAAAACAAGTCAATTATTATCTACTATTATTTTGGTATCATTTGGCTTCATTTTTATTTTTGTAACCTGAACACGGCCTGTGTGGTGTAGCAGTAGGGCATTCGACTGCTACGTCAGGGGGCGCGTGTTTGATTCCCGCTCAGTGCAAATATTTGTAAGCATGAATTATTATTGTTTTTATACCACTCAGGTGGCAGACAAGCTCACGGCCCATCTGATGGGAAGCTGTCACCGTGGCGTGACCCGTGCAACACCAGGAGCGTCACACTCGAATATGTCTATTAGCATTGGGCTGGATGTTTCTACGTATAATATGTATGTATTTACAAAATAAAAGTATAAAAGTATGTTTATCCGCATTCTGGAACCCATAACACAAGCTAGTTAAACTATGCTTACTTTGCGTCTAGAAAGCGCTGTGTCGAATGCCGTAGAATATTTATTTATTTATTTAATCAACTAAAGCTGGAATGCGTTTTGGGTTAGACCAATATTTGAGAGCAAATTCTATCGAGACAAGTAAAAGTCATCGTGTATTGTATCAGATAACCGAAATTCATAACATTATATAATTTTTAGAATTAGAATTTTTAGAAGGGACATTTTCGAAAAATCTTAATCTAAGAACACCCTTCCTCAGGGACAATAATTTATACAATTATGTCTCTTATTATGTATATACTGACTAATCTCGTGAATTTTACCACGTTTTTCTTAGTTTCACTTCGTGTCTGTGTTTCTTTCCCTCTGAAGCCAAAAATTGACACTTAATTTCCGACCACTTGTGATCACCCTAAAGCTCTGAATTGTTTTATGTAGGCTAATGCCACCTTACATTTTCATATTTAATCATCAGAAATAGTCAGTACTTAATAAAAAGGTGGAAAACGTGGTTTTAAAAAGTTTTTTTATTTTTATTTTTTTTTAAGTTTATTCTTCTATTTTTATTAAATAACTAATTTTTACAATTGTATTGTTATTGAGATTTTGATTTTGATCAATACCTAGTTATTAATTATACAATATTGCCTCCCTCATAATTATTATTATTTATCATTCCTTGTGCCACAGTTAGTCAACATGTAACGCACGTTTCGTCTGGCATGTGCCCACGACAACTGAAGTAAACAATATTGATAAAACGATCCGGCATCGTGATCGAGACTAGAATACTTGGAGCGACCTGTGCCCATTGTTGTATTGACTTTTTAGTGCAAAATATAACATAATAAACTAGGACGGTTACCAGCTTCGCAACCAACCCAAACTAAAGCGTAGCGAGATTTGCCTATCCAACAATACGTTAACGTGACCGGTCGACTTTTTCCATTGATTTGGATTTTCGGTGATTATTCCTCGATGGTAAGACCGATCTGGACATTCGACCCCTTACGACACTCAGTAATGTCTACTTGATCACCGTGGCAAATTTGGTCGAGATCGGTCAAACGGTCTCGGAGGAGTAGGTATCATTTGTTTGAAATGCAACTTTGAAACCAAAGACGCTTCGCTCGCCTTCGGCTCGCTACGCTTAATGTATACGTAGTGTGCAGAAAACTAAAATTCATATAGGTATACGTATAACTATCTAACACGATAACTGCACCGACTTTTGGATTATGCCTATCAGCAAGCAAAGCAGTGCCTAAAGTATGATCAAATGTTGTACAAAATGTTTCTTACTTGAAATTAAAAAATTGTGGTTATTCTGCTGCAGACGTAATTCATCAAAATGGAAGAAGAAGAAGACATAAGTCTTCATTGCCGTGCTGAGGGTGCTGGTTATTGACTCATTTTAATAAAAAAACGATTACTATCACTGTTTTTACACTCTAACAAGAACGTTAAAACTATTCAAACAAAGGATAATTACGAAAAATACTATTTATATTCGTGTTTTGGGCAACATGGTGTTGAGCTTCAATAATCAACGCTGCTGACTCAATATTTGTGGATGATCCAGTCTTGGGGTGCTGGGTGCTGAGCGAGACCTGGATACTGGCTAGGCGAGGGAGGGTTGTATCCATTTATACACGATATCCGTCTCCGATATTTCATTTAATTTCACTATTGATTATGGTCTCAGTTTGCGCTCATCAGAAGTATTATTACCGTAATCATAGAAGTCCGTTAGTAATGAGCGATAATTCAGTCTTACTCCACGGTGAAATTTTTTGCGTTGACGATTCCCCATTCGTGAGGTGGAACAGCAAACATCGTTGCGCTGGCTGCTGGTAATCCCGTCTGTATAATAATTGTTGGGTTGATAAGAAACATCTTTTATTTAAAGTAAACCTCTCCGAAATAATGTAGATATCTATTTGATATTTCTTTTAGTTGCCTTTTATTTGCAAATTTGGACGATGTTCTCATCACAATCCCATCGTCAAATCTTAACCCTATTTATATGAAATTAGCAGGTCGTCCCGGTTTCTAAAAATTCTTCGTTAGTGGATGCTTACAGCATAAAATTACAAGTTTGTAACCCGATGTAAAGAATGAAAAAATGAAACATGTATTATTTTGTCATATCTAAAACACTTTTAACTAATGGAAACAATCTTAACTTGAACATAACAGTTAACCTCTCAGGGCCTGTAGACATAGTCACATTCTACTAGTGGAATCGGTTCGAAGCGAACCTTCAAATGTTCAATATGTATGGGAGTGACATTATTTGTTACACGTGACATGTTGACAAATGTTGTCTCTCCCATACATTTCGGTCTTTTGAAGGTTCGCTTCGTTGCGATTCCACTAGTGGAATGTGACTTTGTCTACAGGCCCTGATATCGTTTCGCCCAGTGTGTTATTTACTTATTTCTGATTTACACAGCTAAACTGCATGTACAACCTTATTTTTCGAAACATAAGAGCTATTTTGAAAGTAATGTGACTTCCAGAGAGGCAGTTATAGTTAGAATTGAATTTGAGATGTGTTGTGATAACATAACAACATGCAAACGAGAGTATTGCGTGAAAATATTAATAGGAATTTTCTTGTTAATATTTTTAAGGTTTTCATCTGTGTTTTATGATTAAACTTAAATTTATGGAGAGTTGTAAATGTATATTCGTCATAACAAGCTCTTATTATACTAGGGCAATATTTTTAACGCTGTGTGAGTCGTAAGCAGTTCTTAAGTCGTGGACAGATTATATTCCTGTGACGAATGGCCGGTTCCAGTGGCAATTAGAAGAAAGATGAATTATTTTCATTCTGAGTGGCTTTGATTACAACATAAATGATTGATCGATTTACATCTTCATTCGAACATCCAAAGCTTACAGTTAACAGTCAAACGCCCGGTGTTAGCTCTCGCCTTCATTCCACAATTTGGTTTATGTTGACTTTTAAGGGTGTAATTACCATCTGACAACCCAAACCCCGAGAGGAAAGCCTGCTTCAGAGCCTCGTCCATCAATCAGCTGGTTTACGCGCTTGCAGGTGAGGTTGGATTGGCCCCAAGATCTTGGTGGGGCGTATACACCGTGGAAATGACATTTGAAAAGCTAATGAAAATGTCGAGCTTAAAACAGTATATGAATAGACATATTGCCACACTGTCGTGTCGTGACGAATCTCAATACTCATATGATTCATATTGTTCGTGTGTTACGTGGCGCCGGTCGTGACAACTTTATGATGCTGACGATACATTTGTTTTGCTGTGGGTACCACGCCGAGATATCACCAAATTACAAGTTGTTTATATTGCCTATTGCTCAGTTTTGGATTGTTTCGAATGAGGCTCATTAGGAAGCTTTTATCGGGATGTAAGTGTTTACCACAGAGTAATTGCAAAGAGGAGGTGTTGTAATTAGATTTCCCTATAATATGTATGTATTTACAAAAAAAAAGTATATTAGTATGTTTATCCGCATTCTGGAACCCATAAGAACCCACAAGCTAGTTAAACTAGGCTTACTTTAGGCTATCTAGATAGCGCTGTGTAGAATGTAGTAGTTTCTATTTTTATTTTATTTTTTATAAACAACGCGTGATACTTTACAAGGATGAGGTTATGGCTAAGAGGGGTTACAAATGGTGCGATTTCAGTAACTAAATAACCCTATTCGTAAGACTGTGGTCGATAAATATTCAAGTACTTAATAGAATTGCCTACCTGCTCGTTCTTAATGAAAAAGATACTAGCAAGTATTTCTTCAAGACCTATCAACGTGCTAAGCAGTCGTCCAAGATTCCTAATATCTGTCGTATGATAAAAAAAAAAGTACTTACTACTTTGCTCCCATAACACCATATGGATCATTGAAATATAACGGAACCCTTATAGATTCGTCATGTCTGTGTCTGTCCGTCTGTATGTCACAGCCACTTTTTTCCAAAACTATAGGAACTATGCTGTTGAAACTTGGTAAGTAGATGTATTCTGTGAACCGCATTAAGATTTTCACACTAAAATAGAAAAAAAAACATATTGAGGTTTCTAATATCATTTTTTTCTAAAGTAAATAGTTTGCGCGAGATACACTTCCAAAGTGGTAAAAGGTGTATCCCCCCCCCCCCCTGTAACTTCTATAATAAGAGAATGATAAAACTAAAACGAATATATGATGTACATTACCATATAAAGCCCGCTGACATCGATGTCTTGATCGGTGCTGATGTTTTCTGGGACATTTTAGAATCACAAAGTATTAAGTTGGGTAAAGGTAAGCCCATACTTTGTGAGACCAGGTTAGGCTGGATAGTGTCAGGTCCTATCAGTCATAGTTATGCCACATTACTTTCTAGTAATATAAGGTGTAATTTTACTAAGATTGATACTTATCATAACGATAATATCGATCAATTACGGTCTGATTTAGCTCGTTTCTGGCAGCTGGAAGAGGTTGGTAACAGGTCTTCACATTATTATTCACCAGAAGAGAGGCTGTGTGAGGAGCACTATGTTAAGAATACGACACGGTTGCAGGATGGTCGCTTCTGTGTTCGTATTCCGCTTCAGCAAAGTCCTTCTCTTTAGGAGACTCGATTAAGAGGGCAACGCATTGTTTACATTCGTTAGAACGTAGGCTAAAGACTAAACCGGATTTCGGTAAGATGTATAATGACTTTATAGTGTTTTTAGGCAGTTTATCAATTAAACAATATTTATGATTCGTAACATATATTTACTAAGCCATAAGCCTAAATCACAGTGACAATCCCCAAGTACCCACATCTATTAACAGTAAACACTAATTATTGAATACCCACATAACATCTTCCCCCCAAGTGTCACAATTACATAATCACAAAACAATTTAACAACCAATAATTTCTGCCCATTCTTCTTGTGGTGGGATAATAACATTTTCATCATCTCTCGGACTGTCGCTTCTTACAGGCTCAAATCCGTCATCTTTATCATAGGTCTGCACAGGTGGAGTGGTTCTGTACAGCTGGTCAACATGCCTGCGGTGTGTTGTTCCATCTGTGGCATGTATCTCATACAATGCTGGACCAAGCTTCTGAGTTACTACCCCACGCTGCCACTTTTGATTCAAGTTGTACATTCTTAATAAAACATGATCTCCATTATTAAACTGTTTCCTTACAGCTCCTGCCTCTCTCCTTATCATTTCCTCATCCTTTTCTTGGTCTTCGCTGTGGTCTAAATCTGGGTGTAACATTGACAGAGCTGTTCTGTATCTCCTGCCATTAAGCATTTCGGCGGGTGTTTTGCCTGTGACAGTACTTGGGGTGGTACGTATATGTTGTAACACCTTCATTACTCTATCTGGCCAGGGTAAATCAGCAAGCTTTTTACATTTATTTTTAATTGTTTTTATAGTTCTCTCCGCTAACCCATTTGTAGCGGGATGATACGGGGCTCCTGTCAGATGTTTGATATGATTCTTGTTTACAAACTCTCTGAACTCATTGGCTGTAAATGCTAGTCCATTATCAGAAACAATGATTTCCGGGACTCCAAAGTCAGTAAAGACTTTCCTTAGTACTTGAACAACAGCTTTGCTTGACATGCATGACATAGTTTTAATCACAGGCCACTTGCTGAAGGCATCCACGATTACTAGACATGTTTTGTTCATGAATGGACCCATGAAATCAATATGGACTCTGGACCAAGGTCTGGTTGCTGTTGGCCAGGTATGCTCTGTCACTGGGGGGTTGTTCCTATTTAATTGGCAGGCATCACAATTAAGTATCATGGTTTCTATGTCACTATCTAGAGTAGGAAACCATATGTACGCTCTAGCCAACATCTTTGTCTGTATTATTCCACTGTGACCTTCATGGAGTGCTTTCAAAACTTGCTTTTGTAAAGCTAGAGCTTTACAAAAGCAAGTTTTCCCTATCCCTAGAGGGATTACTACTCTGTTTGCCCATAATATGCAATCTTTGCTTAAAGATAATGTCCCTCTCCGTCTTTGATATGGTAATAATTCATCATTTACTTTTTCAGGCCAACCATGTAATAAGTAAAATTTTACACTTTTGAGTATCTTATCTTTATCTGTTTCTTCAGAAATCTTTGAATTAATGCCTGCTATTTCTGTCTGTTCAAGTAAAAATATTCCACCATCTACTTCGCAATCTTCTTTCTCATATGGTGTTGGCCATCTACTGAGGCTATCTGCATTGCCCATATGTTTGCCGGGTCGATACTGAATAGTGTAATTGAATGTGTTCAATATTAAAGCCCAACGAAGCATTCTATTTGATATCAATTCTGGAATAGGCTTTTCTCGGCCAAATATACCCAACAAAGGTTTGTGGTCTGTGAATATATCAAATTCGCGTCCTATCAGATACTGTCTGAACTTCTTCAAACCAAACATAATGGCCAAAGCCTCTTTATCAATTTGAGCGTAGCGACGCTCATGGTCTTGAAGTGTCCTGGAGCTCATCATTACAGGTCTTTCTGAACCATCATCCATCTTGTGTGCCAGAACTACACCGACTCCATATACACTAGCATCACAAATCATGATCAGATCTCTTTCTAGAGAGTAATGGACCAGTGTCAAGTCTGAAGTTAGCAGTGCCTTTGCTTTAGAAAATGCTTGTTGCTCTAACTCACTCCATTTCCATGCAACTTTATCTTTCAACAGCCTATACAGAGGGTGTAACACTGCAGCCGCTGTATTAGTGAACCTCTTATAAAAGTTATATAAGCCAAGGAAGGCTTTGAGTGAAGTCTTATCCGTTGGCGGTGGCTTGTCTGCAATTTCTTTGATTTTTTCTTTTGTAGGGTGAACTCCATGTTCATCTATTTCATATCCTAGAAAAGTAACTTTTGTTGATCCAAACACACATTTAGATTTGTTTAGCTTGAGCCCAATTTTATCTAGTCTTTGTAAAACCATATTGACTCTCTCATTATGTTCTTCCATCGTAGACCCACTGATGACCACATCATCAAGCAGACAAGCTACTCCTTCAATATCGGCCAATATATTAGTCATCAGCCTTTGAAAAATTGCAGTAGCTGCATTCACACCATATGCTAAACGGTTCATCCTCATTAGACCCAACGGTGTATTAAGTGTTAAGAGCTGTGCAGTTTCATCATCAACTTTCAGTTGGTTATAGGCTTGTTTCAAATCTACCTTGGTAAAGTATTTGCCTCCAGACAATCTAAAAAATGCCTCATTAGCAGTGGGGAGTGGATAACTGTCAGCCCAACAAGCAGCATTTACAGTACTTCTATAGTCTCCACAAAGTCTCAGGCTTCCATCTGGTTTGAGCACAATTCACAATGGTGTTGCCCACAAAGAGTGTTTAACTGGAGTTATGATACCTTCACGGATCATCCTTTTCAATTCATCTTCAACTCTTTCCCTTAATGGAAACGGAACGGGTCGGGCACGCTGAAATACTGGAGCCATTTCTTTGGGGCAATTAATATGCACTTCAGGCCCACTATACTGGCTCATGTCATTGTCAAACAATTTAGGAAACTTAGCGATGAACTGAGTTATTTTATAGTCAGTAACTGAGTTCACTCCTTGTACTGATATGCCTAACGCGTCAAACCAGGCGCGTCCAAGTAACGCTGGTCCCTTGCCACAGCTGACTAGCAACGGTAATTGTGTATTTATTCCATTGTAGAACACATTAACTGTCATTTCACCTTGAATTTTCAAAACATCATTTGTCCATGTAACTAATTTGTTGTTAAATTGTTTTAACTGGTCTGGAAATACACTTTTATGCTGTAGATATAGTTTATGTGGCAAGATCGACCGGGCGGATCCCGAATCAATCTCCATAACGACTGGTACACTGTTCAAACGCACTTCTACCATGTACGGTTCCACTCGCGGCGCACTTGTGGCTACGATACCGTGTACGCGTACACCGAAATTATCTTCCTTATCAACCTTATCGTGTCCTGAAACGCTCTCACAACACTCATGAACACTGATTTTCTGTTTGTTTGCGATTTTCTCAATACAAGCCGGTCGAGTATGTCCTTTTTTTTGACACTTGTAACAAGTTGCGTTCCGAAACTTGCATAATTTACTTCCGTGGCGTTTTGCACAATGTACACAAGGTTTTTCGGTATTGACTGCGTTCACATCCATCGGATCCCACATACACATTCATCGCCCATATTATCAGACTTGGTGTGGGAGCTACTTTGTCCAACAATGACTCCTCTGGCCACATCACAATGATCATGTGAGGGTACGCTATTTTGTAGTAAGGATTCGAAATTTAATGCTCTTTGTACTGCTGTCTCGTATGTCAATTCCTTCAAATTGATCTTGAGTAACTCCTTCTTCAAAGCTTCATCACGCACTCCTAAGATCAACTGTTCCACCAGCCGGCGATCTAAGTCATCGAACTTACAACGTGAACTGATGTCACGTAATGTAGCCATATAACTCGTAATCGACTCGCTAGCTCTCTGTTTTCTTAAGTAGAACTTCTGTGTTTCCAATATAGGATGCTGTGTCGGAATGAAGAACTTATCCAGAACTTTTATGATATCTTCGAACGGAATTTCACTTGCTTTTGATGGTGACAATAACGAGACAATCAAAGAGAAAGCTTCTTTGCCACACTGTGATAGGAATAGGGCACGTTTCTGCACGCTTTCCAATGGCCCTGCCGCCTCCAACGCGAAGTATAACTGCTCACGATAATTTTCCCACTTATCCTTGTGTGGGTCGAATTTCCCAGGTAGCACAATACTAGTCACGTTAGCGACCGCCATTTTCGAGATTAACTCGTCGCCAATATAGTGTTTTAGGTAGTTTATCAATTAAACAATATTTATGATTCGTAACATATATTTACTAAGCCATAAGCCTAAATCACAGTGACAATCCCCAAGTACCCACATCTATTAACAGTAAACACTAATTATTGAATACCCACATAACAGACTTCATGTCTGAATATGAGTCGTTAGGGCATATGACCGAGTTTATTCTTAATTCAAGTCCATCTGGTTATTTCATACCTCATCACGGGGTATTGCGTGAAGGCAGTAGTACCACCAAATTTCGTGTTGTTTTTAACGCGAGTTGTCCCTCTTCATCTAGTGTTTCTTTCAATGATCTACAGATGGTAGGACCCACCATTCAGGACGATTTGCTGTCGATTCTTCTCCGGTTCAGAAAGTATAAATATGTCATATCTGCGGATGTTGAGAAGATGTACCGACAGATAATCGTCCATCCGTCTGACAGGTATCTACAACAGATTGTCTGGCGCGAAAGGTCGTCTGATTCTCTGCGGTATTATAAATTAAACACTGTCACGTATGGCACGGCTAGTGCGCCATTCTTAGCCTTTCGGTGTTTACATCAATTAGGCCTCGACTGCAAAAATGATAAAGTTGCTGACGTCATAAAACATGATTTGAGCCACTATGAGGCGAAAGGTGCTACTGTTTCATGGCATTCCGGAGGTCCCTAATGAAAAGCTTCATGAGTCAATTATGCAGATTATCACAGCTGATATGAAGCTACTGGATGTCCAAATACAGCATATTAATATCTGTCACCGGCTTGGAGGTTCACAGGAAAAGGCACGCCCCATTCTTGTCAGATTCCATAGAATAGAACACCGGCATATAGTTTGGGATAACAAAACTGTACTCAAGGGGTCAGGGATCACTATATCCGAGTTTTTAACAAAAATGAGGCATCGAGTCTTTACTACAGCCCGAAGGCACTTTGGTATCAGGAGTTGTTGGTCAATGGATGGTAAGATCATCATCCTAACTCCCGACAAGAACCGACGGAAAGTAGTATGCAAAGCCGAGCTGGATGCTTTGATCTCTCAGTACCCATCCCCCGCTACTATGGCCCACGATTCCCAGGCATCTCAAAGTGAGCTAGCACCCAAGAACCTGACTTCGAAAAACACAGCGAAAACCGTGAAGACAAGACGTCGCCGAGATTGAGCTATCTGAATCTTAGTCTTTCACTTTAAACTTGCAAGTTATAGTAGGTAACCGTCTTTTTTCGTACTAGATATCTTTGTACCCACTATGAATCACATTTATTTTGTTAAAACTTCACTTAATCAAGTTGCCGGTAATTTGTTTTCATACAAGTTGTGTGTAAAATTTAAACTTATTGATATTGACACTTGACTTGACGCTGTCAGTGTCAGTTATTGTCTCGTACGTCAGTGACGTGTTTCAATCATGGATATATAATTCTTATATCTATGGTTTCAATACTACTTTAAAAATTGTTTGCTTTTACGTTTCGTTTCACTAATTCTAATTTTTTTTTTTTTTTAAGCTGCTGCACTTATGTTCAGTCTTTTGTTTCTATGCTATAAAACTAAGCTTTTTTTTTTTTGTTTGCTTCCTTAACTAAAGCAAATTTAATTGTATAATCTCTGCCACTAAACCAGCGAGTTGACGAGTTTTGCAAGAAAAATAAACTTAAAACAACTCTTAGATTATTACAATTTGTTATTTACAACTTTTGTTAATCAATTTTTTTTTTCTTTTTTATATATATTACCGTATTTATTATTCTATCTATATTACATTTTTTTTAAGCATTCGTTATTAAATGCAAGACATAGAAGATTCTGACAATAGTTTCTACTCCTGTTCATCTGAGTCGGTCAGTTTCATCAGTATTGATGGTGATACCACAGCTCCAACCCTGTACGATGAAATTTCTTCTATCGTATCTGACTATCCCAAAAATTTCAATGTAGTTCATATCAATGCCCAGAGTGTTCCTGGTCACTATTCTGACCTGTTGGCTTCATTTAGCAGTGCTCACCTCGATGCCATTCTCATATCTGAATCTTTCCTTAAACCTAGTCTTCCTTCCACACACTATTCACTTCCTGGGTTTGTCCTGATCCGTAATGACAGGACCGGAAAGGGATGCGGAGGTGTTGCAATTTATCTACGTGCTAACATTCCCTTTAAGCTTATCAGCGCATCCCCGTCTCCCTATTCTGGCTCGGCTCCACAACAGCACCTTTTCCTGGAAATTTCAGTCCAACACGCAAAAGTCTTACTGGGAGTTTTCTATTGCCCCAATGAAAACATTGATTACTTTAACTCCTTCGAAACTCTTCTTCATGATATTTCTTCAAACTATAATCACATAATCATAATGGGTGACTTCAATACGTGCCTACTAAGAGATGACTGCCGGTCTCGAAAACTTTCATCTCTTCTGTCCTCTTTCAATCTAGATACCTTACCTCTATCCGCTACTCATCATTTTCCCAACTGTATTCCCACGCTATTGGATCTTATCATCGTTTCTTCCACCGAATTTGTCAGTACTCACGGCCAACTAAACGCCCCTTTTTCCCACCATGATTTAGTTTACCTCTCCTATCGTATTCGCCCCCCAAAGCGTAAGGTACAATTTCGTCTGCTGCGGAATTACAAGAGTATCAATTTGGAGGCGTTGCAGCATGATGCAACGTATATGGACTGGTCCCCGATTTATGAGTCCACCGATGTGAACACTATGGTGAATACTTTTGGCAATAAGCTGATTGACCTGTTCGATCGCCACGCCCCCATCCACAAAGTTAGAATAAAGCATGAACCAGCACCATGGCTCTCTCCCACCATTAAAAACTTAATGTCCTGCAGAGATAGGGCCAAAAGCAGGTACAAGCGCAATCAATCGGAACACAACTTGAGCCGTTACAAGATACTTCGGAACCGCTGCAGGAGGATGTGTAGAGATGCTAAAAGAAGCCATTTCCACAAATATCTTGACAACCAGAACTCTTCCACTATCTGGAGATTTTTGAAATCTGTGGGAATCGGTAAACCTCCTGAGACTGCAATGCCAGATATTGATTTGGGCGACCTTAACACGCATTTCTCACGCCCGCCTATTTATCTAAACTCAAACATCAAAAATTTCACGCTACAGTCTCTTTTGAGTTTGCAGACTCTGCAGATACCTGCCTTCGATCTGAGTCCTGTCACAGAAACTGACGTGCAAAAGTCCCTACTCTCTATCTCCTCTTCGGCTGTTGGAAATGACAATATCTGCTCAAGGATGATTACCCCGCTTCTTCCCATTATCCTGCCTGTACTCACACACATCTTCAATTACTCCCTATATTCTTCTATATTTCCTGATTCGTGGAAGCTGGCCTATATAATTCCTCTACCCAAAACGTCTAATCCCACAATGGCATCTCATTTCCGTCCAATATCTATTCTACCTTTTCTTTCAAAAGTACTTGAGCATATTGTTCACCGACAGCTATCCTATTTCTTACTCACTCACAATCTTCTAAGCTCTTACCAGTCTGGTTTTCGCCCTGGCCATAGTACAATAACAGCACTCCTCAAAGTGACTGATGACATCCGCTTAGCAATGGAAAATAAACAACTTACTCTTCTAGTTTTATTAGACTTCAGTAGTGCTTTCAATTCTGTAGACTTTGACATTCTTCTCGGCATACTCAAATCTATTAACTTCTCAGCTACTACTATCGCTTGGTTCGATTCCTATCTTCGGGGACGCTCGCAGTATGTCAGGGTAGACGAATCCTCGTCAGAGTGGTGTGATTTAACCGCGGGCGTACCCCAGGGTGGTGTCCTTTCTCCTCTTCTGTTCTCGATCTTTATTAATTCTGCCACTAAACTTATTTCTTCTCGTTTCCATCTCTATGCAGACGACCTGCAGATATATCGTCATTTTGTGACAGCCGATATTGAGTCTGCTGTTGCTGAAATGAATAGGGATTTATGTCGTGTCAGCGAATGGGCTAAGTCTTTTGGCATCCTTATCAACCCAGCCAAATCCCAAGCTATGATTATTGGCAGTAGGAACATGCGCGGTAGGCTCACTGACTCATCTGTTGGACCAGTATTATTGGACGGCATACAAATACCTTTGTCTGGCTCAGTGAAAAATCTTGGAGTTTATATGGACTCCAATCTTTCCTGGTATACTCAATTTACTGAAGTTAGTAAAAAGGTACGGTATGCTTTCCACTCCTTGAAATGTCTCCAAAGCTTTTTGCCCTTTAAAACCAAAATTTATTTAGCTCAGACCCTCATACTGCCTATCATCGATTATGCTGACGCCTGCTGCTTGGATGCCAATGAGGAACTGCTGGATAAGCTTGAGCGGCTGCAAAATCTATGCATTCGCTTCATATTCAATTTAAAGAAATATGACCATGTCTCCTCCTATCGCAAAGAACTCAAGTGGCTCCCAATCCGTCTCCGCAGGAACACTCGGATACTGTGCCTTCTATTTAATATTCTTCACAATCCTTCAGCCCCCTCCTACCTAAGGGAACGATTTTCCTTTGCCCGTTCTCCCGATGCACCATGCAGATCCCACCTACGTTCAACACTCAAATTCCCTTCCCATAAAACCAACTTCTACTCATTTTCCTTTTCTGTCCATGCAGTGAGACTGTGGAACTCGCTTCCAGCTGATATCAGAGACTGTAACTCAATTAATAGTTTTAAACTCAAACTTCGTCAACACTATCTGTCCTCTATCTATGATTGACTCCTTCCCATAATCTTTAATGATCTTGTATACCAACATAAAGCAATGCATGTATTTATTTTATATTATATATATTTATATACATTATATATATATATATATATATATAAATATATATATCTACATATACTTATATATACCTATACTGTCTCTCGTCTTCCCCACACACTGTTAACTTATTTTCTTCTATTCAAACTCTCCTCTCGCAGGTCTGCTGGAAGAGATTTCTTTGAGAAATAAGCAGAGCCTCTGTACTACTTTTTCCATTTTAGTATTTTTATATCTGTTTGTGTGTGTACATAAATAAATAAATAAATAAATAAATAAATAAATAAACTTCCACCGATAATTGGTTTGAACGAGATCGAGTATGTAGTTTTTTTTTAATACGTCATAAATCGTAAACCGCAATTTCCCTTTCATTCAATCAACTCAAATATAAAAAAATTACTTTCTGCTACGGAACCCTTCACGGACGAATCCGACTCGCACTTGTCCGGTTTTTATTTACATTATCTTCAGATACCAATGTACTGCCAGCATTACCCAGCTTTTGAGCCATCCTCTGAACTTTATCATAGAGCCATTTTAAATTATTCAAAAGTGGCTTTTCCTCGGAGGTACTTTCCGAAGATTCTGAACTCATTTCTGCTACCATTTCAAAGTTTAGTTGATTCGGTTTCTCTGTTGCAGTTTTATTGACTGGTATGAAAGATTTCGATGGTTTCCTTTTCTTCTGAAAGAATTGTTGGAAGTTTGATCCCACATCTTGTAACACATCGTGTATTCTGAACGCTATTGTATCCTCTTTCAACATTTTTTTCTCAATAGGGCCACGTACCACATTCCTGCCGAATTCTATTAAACCATGAAGAGTCTGTTTGGCCACAAGCATTTTATTGTTAATAATATCTAGTATATTATCGCCTAGCCCACATCGTGTACTAGAAATTAATGTCATTAGAACTATGATTATTAGATACTTTGCCATGTTTATTATAGATACGGTCTATGCAAATGTTCTTCTCTACATTTCTACATTTAAGTGCTTAAATATCAAATTTCTAAAAGCTTTTTTATTTGTGTGACCTCGATCACGGATCTATTATATGACTCATTTTATTTATATAGAAGCCACATTTTTCATTTAAAATTTCTCTTAATATCTTTCAATTGGAACTGATTTTATACCAAAGTCAATCGGATGTGTGAACAATATCTTATTTAATTAGCTTGTTTTAATGGTTACCATCATTTGCTTGCAGGCATCTTCTGTTAGAAGATGCCTGATCTTACATATCCCTATTTTAGGGTTCTGTTCTGTTCTATTGAATGTCCTAATATGGTGTTACGCAGAAAGCAGTTGTCCTCGACACGGTAGGTATTGTGAGGGGTCTATATCTGGAGCTACATAATCCACTGGTAAATTAGAACCCTGTTATTGAGTTACAGATAACAGGATGTTCTTGGATGTTGTCAAATATTTTCGGATGTAGTCGAGTAAGCTTGAATGTAGAAGATTTTAACGGATGCTCACATAAAACCGATCTTTCGGGCTGGTATGGGATAGTTTTATCCGAAGCCAACCATCAATAGTGATCACCAGGAAACAAAGCAGTTTTTGTAATTAGTGCTTCAGTAAAAACATATATCCAACTTCTTTCAATGATTTCGTCCTGTTTCTGAAGGTCTGTTTAGCCATATGAATTTTATTATTGAAAATTTGTCATAGATCACAGCGTATCCCACTTAGACATCACATACTAGAAATGAATAATACAATTTACAACTTTGATTATTAGACACTTTGGCATATTTTTCTTCTTCCTCTTCACTTTTAAGGCCATTATATATCACATTTCTAATTTTTTTTCTATTTGCATGACCTTAGCTCACACTATTACAATCAAAGTATTTATGCGATGAAATAGAATTTTCTTAAGTATTGTTTGGTTGTAATGTAACTGCCAGCTACACCAAAGTTAATGGAACGTGTGAACAATGCCTCATTAAATTAGTTGTTATTGTTTTCATCAATTACTTTCCACAACTGTTAGAAACCTGGTCTTACTAAGCCATGGATTAGGGTTCTGTAAACAACGAACAGTACCCCTGTGATGGATATACAGATATGTCGTCATGTAGAATGTGGTTCGTCTCGATATGGGACGTGTTCTCAGGTTCTGAGGGGATTTCTCCCTCAGAAGCTTCTGCGAGCTCCGCTGGTAGCTTTCTCCCTGTACTATATTCCGAGTATTGTATTTCTACTACACTACACTACATATCAGGAAAATAAAAAAGAATTTTATTTCAAAAAGACTGATTCAATATTTCTTTAACTTTTTGAATCGATAAATTTTAATTTATTAATTAATTACAATAATTTTATATTTTAATTCAAACAAATAACATAAATCGTTTTTCTTTCGTCTTATCAAGACCCGCCCATAACTGTACCGGGTGCAAAAGTGTCCATCACACTGGCTGCATTTTCACAATATTTCTTTTAATATTATATTTTCATCGTCATCGACTTGCAACAAATCCTTAGGTTACTCTATAAGCTAGTGGATTCAGAATGTATCTGAATAAAATGAATTGCTTGTTTGGCCACAAACATTTGTTATCGATAATTTCCAGTAGATCACTGGAAAACTCACATTGTGTACTTGAGTCATCGGAGGTCGGTTATATTCATATCCCATCCCATCCCATTATGTAGGTGCACATTTATGATCTACTCTTTTGTTCTTCTTTTTATTTCGTCTTCTCTTCTTTTTAATTATTTAAAAGCATTTTCTATTTAAATAATCTTGATCGTAACTTACACTATTACAGTGAAAATATTCATTTGACACAAATAAATAGTCTTAAGATTTTTGTACGTACCTTTTTTTTTTTTTCATTCGGAAATCGGCGCCTGAGTCGCCTGAGTCGAGCGTGTTGCGGGCTCGGCGGGCCGGGAGAGTTCTGAACCTCTCCCGGGCGCGCTCCGCCATCTCCTTCGCGAGCATCACATGCTCGCAGAAGGAGGTGGCGGCGGCCCACGCGCTCGCGCTCCGCACAATTGCCGCAATCATGCTGCCGAGCGAGAGGACTCCCACCGCGATGGCTGCCACGAGGTCACGCCTCGGCGCCTCCCACGCCGGGCAGTCCGCCAGCGTGTGCAGCCCTGAGTCCTCTCTCGCGTCACAGTGATGACACTCAGGCGTTGGCTCCTTCCTGATCCGATGCAGGTGGTCCCCGAGGCACCCCTTCCCGGAGATCACCTGCGTCAGTCGGTACGGGATGCTTCCATGTCGCCTCTCTAGCCAATCCTCCATGATGGGCCTTACCGCCGCTATTGATCTTGACACTCTTTACAAATTTCCTTCTATATCCTTAGAGAAGTTTGAGTAATTTTATTTTGTATACATACAAAACCTTAGAGCACTCACTGTTTTTCAAACATTTTGAAAACTGCTGTTATATGTATATGTATATGTATATATATATATATATATATATATATATATATATATATATATATATATATATTATAATATATAACAACTCTAGCGATGTATATACGTGGCGTACTCATGCATGTTATGACGATAACAACTTTTATAACTTTTCAAATTATTATATCTCAGAAACGGTGGCTCATAGGAAAAAGTATTGATAAATTTTTTATACATAATTTTATGATCTACAATTTTGTCTAAGGTACTTTTATGATAAAACTCACCGTTTTGCTGAAAATCGTGAAAAAAAGCCTTTTTTTTTACTTTTGACCTTGAATAAAAAAAAAACCATACACGGGAATGATGGGGAACTTTTAAATATTATTTATAATTATGTTTTGAACAATTTTACTGATTTTCAGCTTGTTGGGACTTTATGTACCTTCACTCTCATTTTTTGGTCTAGATTGACCGGACTACTAGGTATAGGCGTGTGAAAGAAATTCAAATAAATTATAAACGATCCAAAAGAATATTATATTAATTTTAATTGTCTTACTGATACAGGTTACTTAGCTATTTATAAAAAGAAGAATGACTATGTACATTAAAAATAAAAACAGAACTGGAATGTAAGTTAGAAATATGTCATTTTATTGTTCCCAGTGATAGAGGATTTTCCTATGCTAAACTGCTGGCATCTGGGTCCCCTTACTGGGGTTCACCTAATTAGATTTCACTGTATTTTCATATTTGTACATTTATACTGAATAATTAAAACAATTATATTCTTATTCAAGACAACTGTTAACTAAAAACTAAAAATAACTATTAGAAAACCTTATGAGTACAAAAACCTAAATGCGTTATGCACTACCGCCGCATCGCAGTCATTGTCTGCCAGAAAAACAATAAAGAACGCTCAAACGCCTTCGACACCAAATGCCCGCAAAAGCAGCAGCGGTACCGACCCAGAAGTTAGTAACGTTAGGTACTTCTACGAAAAAGCTTACTTGAATTTTAAGTCACAGTTGATCATATGCGTCAACTTTAATTTTGGAAATAAACAGTTTTTCATTCTTATCATGTTTCAGTAAACTTATCAACACTCTTATTAGTTGTATATCAAAAATACTGTAACTCATTATAAAACTGGTAGCGACATCTAGTGTAAGATATGTCAGTTGTGTATTCTATGATATGACATTTATTTAAATAAAAAGCAAGCTTCAGTCTGCTATTGGAACGCAACCATATTGTTTTATTCTAAAAGGTTATGGACCCAGATATTACAGCTAATAATAGTGAAAGTGATTGTGTTTTGTGTAAAACAATTACAGTTCGATAGACTATCGATTTTTCATTGTTAGTTTGGCAAGTTTCCGCGTATCAACATAATATATTAAACACATATTATTGTGAAACGCCGGTACCGATTAGTTGTAATGGCGGCTAACTATATAGTGAACGTTCCAAAAGAAGTAGCAGCACGATTCATTACATTAACTTCACATTCTGATACATTATTTTTCTTCTCATATCTCATTAAACAGCCTTAGTCCATTGAAATGTTACATTTTTAGGCCTAACCTTGCGTTTTTTAGAGGACGCAATTTTATTCTTTTGATGTGTAGGGGGGGGTCAGTGTAAAGCTAAAACTAAGTTTGTGGGGTCGTCACCCTTGTCGAACGGCCGCCATCTTGAAAATAGGGATTGAAATGGTTTTTACGACATATCTCTTAAACTGTTTATCTGATAAAAAAAAATTCATAACATTTTTTGTTGCAAATTAAATTCTCTACAACTTTGGTCCAGTAACTTTTTTTTTTGTAATTAGTCCTTAGTCCTTTAGTAATTAGTCCTCTAAAAAACGCAACCCCAAATGTAACTTTTCAATGGACTACCTCCTTAATTCATATTTTAAATTAATCCGTAATATTTTTTTTTTCTAATAGCAGCTGGAATGTCGCCATAGGAATAGTCAAAATTCGGTCTCCCTATTTCATCTGATTGATACATTTGATTATCTGACGTAAGGTCTGTTGGATTTTTATCTTTCTTGAAGAACTCTACTACGGTCTCTTTTACATCTTTTATCACACTGTGGAGGTTGAACGCTATGTTATCCTCTATTAAATCCTCTATCCCATGCTTCATTTTATCCACTTTATGCCCTTCATGTAATATTTTTTTCTCATCTGGACCCTTTATAACTTTTTTACTGAAACGTACCATGCCAATAAGAGTTTTTTTGACTGTATGCATTTTGTTCTCGATAATATCCCGTAGCTGACTACCTATCCCACATCGCGTAGTAGGAAGGAATATCATTAGAATTATGATTATTAGGTACTGTGGCATATTTGTTTTAGAAACTATCTATGCACATATTTTTTTCAATGTTTTTCTTCCTCGATTTTTTAGCTATTTTACTTTCAAAACCATGAAAGTAGTTTGAACTATTTCAACCACACTTATTATCTATTCTATATACAGAAATTTGACGACGAATGAATAACTCACGTAATCTGCGGAACACTTTCAGGGGAAGCATATGTTGCCTGTTTCAGCATTCACGACACCACGCGGAACCTTCTAATTTCCTTGCCTCACAATACACCCCAACTTTTGATCCTGTAGATTTTCTATATGTAGTGTGTTCAACCGAATAAGCGCTCATATAATCAGTGAGAACACTGTACTCTGGGCGGTTAGGTGGAAACTGGTTTCTGCGCCAACCATGCATGCAGGGATTCGGATTCGGCTTTTACTCTTATACCTCTCATGCAACTATTTAGTCGACTGCAACCTGTTATTCTCGCTTCTATAATTGGCCTCCTTCTCCCTCTAGTTTGGGCACTACGTTTTTTCGTAATTCCCTAGTAAGAATATTTTATTGTCGCATTCCTGTTGGGATTTCCATCTCCCATAGATCTTTGCCATAAAACTTCTGATGTGATATGCTGTGCGTTACTAAGTTTTCATCAACTTTCTCTCTTATGAGTTTGTTCAGCAGTTCGGTGCATGTGTTCCTGCAAGGCTGGGTACCGAAGCAATCACTATTTAAACGCTCTTCGACAGTTTATCAAGTGCCAAACTCACACAAACTCCACACTGTTCCATTCTAAATTCCTTAAGTGAAATTTTTATTGATATTTGTCTTTAATATATTTCCGGGAAGCAACCTTCACGACCGACCTTTGAATGAATACAGAAAATTAAAGGAAAGGTTTGGCTTGTTTTAATAATATGATATTTGTTTATCGATTGTCATCATCTATTGCGAAACAAACATGTTTTGTTTTTTCTTCAAGCAATAAACGCAATAATTCAATTGCTATAGTCTTCGGTAATCTATGATAAGTCGTGAAAATAATAGCAAATAAATAGACTTCATAAAGTCTAGAACTGAATAGACTTACTAGTGATACGGTAGGGGCATACAGGACGTCAGTCTGATTGACAATACTATTTTACCAGTTAATTGTGAAAACTTAAAATTAGTGATGCAACTTTGTCCCTTTTTTTCTAAAATAGTGTATAAATTAAAAATGAATAAATATATCGTAACTACAGTGATAATGACTTGTATATTAAGTTCAGAGTTTAATGCTCTATCAAATAAAATCAAGACTAATCTAGTGTTAAGGAATATTATAACGGAGAGGTTAAATCAGAAACTGCAAGGAATAAGTGCACGCGCAACATCGCATATAAGAAACCCATTCACCTCGAGGTCGAGGTGGGAAGACGTATTTCAAGAGTATGATAATGATGATCGTTTGGTTAGCAATAAAGCGCTTTTCAGTACGGGCGTGCATGCTCGTGCTAATATTGGACGAAATAATAGTGATAAAGAACCTAACACATCAACAACGGCTGCTAGATCAAACAATGATATGAGCACGCCGATGTATGAGCATATTAAGCTTGTCAGCTTTATTTATAAAGACAATATTAAAGCATCAGCTATACATCTGCAGAATAAGAGCATTTCTACTAAAATTCATAATAAAAATGTTGCTAATACTCATAGAGGATATAACCCTACTACAATTGCTACTATTATTTCTACTGCTAGTGGTCGCTCACGTAACTGTTCGAGTGCTCGGTGGTATCAAACTTCATGTTTTTAATAGGACTGACCACGTAGTCTAACGCCATGAGACATAAAAAGAGGAAGTGCCCTTAAGACTCCTTAATATGAAAATGATTGTCGTCAAACTCTCTCATACACTATATACACTAGCAATGCGCTCTCGCTTCGCTACGGATTATATGAGTTTTTTGAGATTCAAACCATCGTAATTTACACATAATATAGCGTATGTCCATCGGGAATAATGTACCTTAAAAATGGTGAAAGAATTTTTCCAATAAGTGTAGTAGTTCCGAAGATTACCGCAACATATAAACTACCAAAATTCAGCCTCTCTTTTTATAAAGTAAAGATCCCAGATTCCCCAGAACTCATTAATTTTTACAAGGATAAAATGTATGTGATAAAATAGTGTAGGTGTATACTTTGAGTGTATGCATATTTGCCAGCTTGTTCTGAGGGCCATTCGTCAGTAATCAGGAGCTAAAGGCAAGTAAAATTAGTACTAAGTTCACCTAAATTTGTAGTACTGATTTTTACGTATGTGTTAGGAAACATTGTTAAAAAATCATTATGAACATTGCCAGCATCGTTCCATCGGCGGTAACTTTTACCAGAAACCTGAAAACTCCCAAAAAAGTATTGTTGAAAATTGTATCTTTTCTGTTTGCTGTATTTTATTGCCTACCAGAATTCGTTCCTTATCACCGGCACTATCGAATGTTGTAATAATATAAGTGAGTTTCTTTTTTCAACATCACCGGGTTTGTTTCTGGCGAGCCCGATTTTGATGAAAACTAAAACTGCATCATTTGGATTATTGAAAATCAATATTCCCTACCCAGGAATCAAACCTGTTGATTTTGGATAAAAAATAATTCACCCTGTATTATCACACCATCCGATAGTGCTGCTAAGAAGGAACGCATTCTGAGAAGTAATAACGTACAATAATCTTAAGGAAATATATAATTTTTACCTAATTACCTACCTTTATCATCTAACCTAGCCTACATTGAGCACATAATAACTAACAAGGCTGCCGAGACAAGCTAGAAGGTATGCATAAACTCAAGGTACTCACCAAGGTACTATATCTACTCTACTTTATCCCATACTATCCTTGTTAAAATAAGTGAGTTCTGGCAATAGTGGGATCTTGGATCATAAAAATATTAGTATAGATAACAATCTTTTTTTTTAAAACTGTTTGTCATAATTTTCAATAGAAAATAAGCCTAGAGGTAAATATGTCAGTTGATAGGTAATTGCGTTGTGAAATTGGACATGTCTTGACTTTGTATTCTGTGCTCTAAGCTTATTTCTCTGTGTAAATAAAAATATAATTTTAACCAAACCCAACGCAAAAAGAATTTTTAAATTCGGTTCTTAAACGACGGAAATATCGATGGATATACATAAAAAAATTGCTACAGGCGAACATAGAACCTCATCGTTTTTGAAGTCGGGTAAAAATTAAAAACCCCCGACGCAAATTTATTTATAGCTAAGAACCATGTCGATCATATCGACTTTCGAACAAAAATGTGCAACAAATAGGTTGATCCGTTCGGGAGCTATGATTACACAGACCAGACACTTACAGACACGTCAAGCTTAAAATACCCCGTCGTTTTTGCGTCGGGGCTTAAAAATAAAATGTAGTGGTATTATCAACAACCTTGCTTGCTTTATTTTATAGTGCAAACGTTTAAGAATGATTATCGAATGTTGCATTTATTGTGTGATAACTTAACAATTTTTTTTTCCTTCTTTGGCAAATATGTAATGAATGCCAGTGTCAAGTAATGTGATAAATCAAGTAATTTGCATATGAATTCAATACAATGCAGCGTTTTTGTCGTTTAGTCAAGGTCAAGTAAAGTCCTTCATAGTCATAGTCAAGTTGTTAAAGTCCTGCCCTAGTGAAGTAGTAGAGGCTTTACTAGAGGCTTCTTTGCAGTCTTGGAAACAACACAGACTTACACTTGTGCATTTTGTCGATGACGTTGTCTTAAAACACCATTTTGACACAAAAAAAATCGAAATTACACAAATTTTAGAAAATGAAACACTGCCTCGATGCGTCTTTTCCTGTGTTGGCACCGAAACTCAACTTATCTATAAATATGTAAGTGATAGACTGAAGTAATGTCATTTAATTAAAGTAATTTATTTATTTATTCGGAGGACCAACAGCCATAACAAAAGTATAAAAAATTAAATTTATGTTTCGTAATTTATTTAATTTCTTTTTTAATGTTTGAATTAGATGTATCAAAACCCACTGGTCCCTTTACATTATCACCCAAATAAATTTATTTAAATTTAATGATATTAAGGTGGGCTGAGCCATGGTTTGCCTAAATAGCTCGATTTTAGGTTATTTGATTTTGTGAAACTAGTAATGTAACTAGATTCTAGGCTAAACAACCGAGCACTAATGGACGCATTTCACCGGTAAAAATAATTTTACAATCAAATTAATCACAACAAGTCAATAAATTTGACTGAATAGAACGTTATCACTTCACAGCACCCAGTTCCTGGGGTTCACTGGTGAAATTTGTTCTAAATTTGATTTAATATTTTAGTCTGCTGACTTTGCATTCCTCAAATGCATTCTACTATTTAAAGAAACATATCGCTATTATATTTTGTATCTAGGATCTTACCATGATGACTTATAAACAGTTCAGTTTCGTAGCAATTCAATACAAGTTTGTAAACTGAATAGCTATGATTCGTACTATGACATGCTTAAACTGTAACGCGTTCGCGTCTGGTTTATTTGTTGACATTTGGAACGTGAAACTTGAAACGTGACTTAATACGTCGTCATCGTATAAGTACGAAGCTATTCAGGTGAGGTCTGCAATACAGTTGCCATTAAGTTAAGTTAGCCCACTGATCAAAACAATTTTTTTTTTTTTTATAAGATTATTTCAAAATTTTGCCTCTCTCCACTAGGATCCACAGTTTAGATCCACATGTGGATCATTGGATACTTTTATATCCGCTCCGATCCACATATGGATCTTTGGATACTTTTCACTATTTATCTACAAAGCCACCAAAAAGCTACTAGCTTGGATCTAGACTGTGGGTCCTAGTGGAGGGAGGTCTAATTTTCTATAATACTGTCGGAACTAAGTATAAGAATAATAAATAATATGAATATAGAATCAACTTTTTTAATGCCCTTTTTTAACAGCTATATCTCCTCATGACTCCGGAAGCTGTCCTTCAACTTTAAGAATTGATTGATTGAATCCTTATGGATTGATTTATTTTGGCTTTTAAGGGGGACTACAACAACAACCCAAGAGAGCTCATTTCTGATATGTTCGTTGAACTTGCTTTCGGCACTATCCGCGTCATTATTTGATAATACACTAAACTAAGCCACCTTCCTCATTACAAGTTATCTATCTATAATATAAAAATGAATCGCTGAATGTGTTGCTAAGCGCAAATCTCGAGAGCAGCTGAACCGATTTTGCTAATTCTTTTTTTATACTATTCCTTGAAGTACGAGGATGGTTCTTACGGAGAGAAAAATAAAAAAACTTGCCTGAAAAAGAGACTCATCCCGGGAATAGGTTCCCATGGGTTGCGGGAACGGAATCAGAATTCTACGCGGGCGGAGCCGCGGGCAACAGCTAGTACTATTATAAAAGTGTAAATCAGTTGTGTCTGTTCATTGTTAAATGAACTATTCTGAAACAATTCTGTTTGTCTGTTTGTTCTCGATTGACTCAGAAACCACTGATCGGATTTTATTTCGTTTTTTTTTTAATAAGAAAGGTATTGGTCAGACTTAAAATCTGCCGGATTTGAATAAGTAAAACCGGAGATATGGACATAAACGATAACCGAGCCATGGGCATTAGCTAGTACAAGACTTGACTTGCACTTCCGCACGAGATGCAGGTTGCATCTGTAAGGCGCCGTGGCTTGCGGTCCAGTTCGAGACACGAGTTTCGGTCTGCTGTCTGTCCACTAGACATGGCTCGCGGTCTTCCACAGAGCGAGAGCCGCGGTCGGCTACGAGGTGATCGTCCCATTCGTATCCGGTCACGCAGCAGATGGTACAATGATCACGCCAGAGTGCTCCCGAGATCGACGATGGCGTTCACATCGGACGTAGTTTTCCTATGATATTGATGATATATGAGATACAATCGGGACAAAACGCTTATGTTGATGATGACCTGCAAAAGGAATAATACCTTACTTTACTGGGCAACAGTAAGTACATAATTGCTTGGTCAGTAGTCAATTATGCGCTACGCCTTAAGATTTTTTCTTCATATTTTTACAAATTACGTACAACAACGGTACAAACTTTGGATACACTAGGACAATAATAATAATAACGTTTATTGCATCAGAATATAAATACATTACAAACGTGAATTCGGTCTTAGACAACATGTTGGGATATTGCCAAACATTGAACACGTACTTGTTAAGCTTCCTGGATTAAATCATGAAAACTGCTTTATAAGTGCAGTGTATATTCCCCCAAAATCTTCTCAAGAAACCTATGCTGCCCACTTTAATCTTCTACATAAGACGATAGAAAATAAAAATGTAAATATTTTCTATTTATTCAGAGATTACAACTTGCCTGACGTCAGTTGGCTCCCATTTAATGCTGATAGTCCGCTGGCACTCTGCTGTACCGGTAACTCCTTAATAAGTGAAGACATGAGCAATTTTATGAACTTGTTTAATTCCTTTCAATATAATCACATGAAAAACTATAATGATCGTACCCTGGACTTATTAATTAGTAACACTGAAACTATTACATCCACCCCGACATGTACTCTATTACCTATTGATAATCACCATCCTGCTTTCTGTGCAGTTTTAACCCACAATTCTTGCACTGAAATCTTATCACAGGCTAAAACAATTAAGTATAATTATTATAAAGCAGACTACGAAAAAATCAACAAGGACTTACTTGATGTTGACTGGATGGATGCCTTAAATGATCTATCTGCTGAAAGCAGCGTTTTTGCATTCTATGACGTTATTTAACCCATAAATAACGTCAAAAGTCACACTCCCGTGTCTCGTCCCAAATCAACTAGATTCCCTGTATGGTTCTCAAATTCACTTATACGCATTTTTAAAAACAAAAAGAGAGCTTGGATTAAATGGAAAACGTATAACAACATATCAGATTATGAACAATTTGCATATCTTAGGCGTCGATTCCAGGTCCAATGCAAAAAAAATACATAAATTATATCACTAGCGTAGAAGATAACATTAAAAAGAATGTCAAGAACTTATGGAGCTATGTGCGTAACCGCAAAAATAATACTGGTATTCCGGCAACTGTTTTCTATAAAAATCAAATATCTAGTGACGCGTTTTCTACTTGTAATCTGTTTTCGACTTTTTTCCAATCGGTTTATGAAATCTCTACATTTAACCACGGACAATGGCTGCCGTCTGAAAATTATGCCAATAATTGCACTATTGTTAATAATGCCACTTTTAGCCCTACACAGATCTTAAAAGCCTTAAAATCTTTAGATACAAGTTAAGGCCCGGGGCCAGATGGACTACCACCGTACTTTCTTCATAAAACAGCTGACAGCATATGTCTTCTATAACACATAATCTACAATAAATGTATGATAGAGGGTACTTTTCCTGAGGTGTGGAAGAGAGCCTACATTACACCGGTACATAAGTCGGGTTCTAAGGATGACGTTCAAAATTACCGGCCTATTTCTATTCTGTCTGCCCTGTCTAAGCTTTTCGAGAGACTTGTACACAATGCTATTTATCCCGCTATTCATAATATTATCCTCACCCAACAACATGGTTTTGTACAAAAAAGGTCCACTATTATCAACTTGTTCACTTTCACTGATTATGTATTCAACCATATGGATCAGCGGGTGCAAGTGGATGCAGTATATACTGATTTTCGAAAGGCTTTCGACAGGGTTGATCATGAGTTGCTCCTTCACAAATTAGCGTACAACGGCATTCGCGGAAATTTACTTCGCTGGTTTACGTCGTACGTTATTAATAGAACACAGAGAGTTGTAACTAAGGGCCACCAATCTGATTCTGTGACTGTTACCTCCTATTTGTAATCACTCTGATTGTAACTTACTCCAAGCTGATCTAGACAGATTTACTGACTATTGTAAAAGAAATAAAATTGAGTTGAGCCTATCAAAATGTACGTCCATCACTTTCAGTAAGAATAAGAATCTTATAACTAACACTTATAACTTAGCTGGGGTAGCCCTTACCAAAGTCACTTCCATGAGAGATTTGGGTGTCATACTTGACAATAAGCTCCATCTCAATTTACATATTGACAAAGTCGTTGCCAATGCTTATCGCATGTACGGACTTGTTAACAGATCTACCACTGATTTTAAAAATACTAGCCTAGGTAGCACCTTTTTACACCTTTACAAAGCATTGATTCGATCACAACTTGAGTACGCTGTGGTGATTTGGAATCCCCTTTACAAGAAGTACACGGATCGTTTGGAAAGAGTACAGCGGAAGTTTGTAAGAACTATTCGTTATCGTTGTCGCCATTATACCTTAAATACTCTTGACAATTCAATAAGAAATTCGAAACTATGGTATTTAAAGTCCAGACGCCTGTTCCTTGAAACAATGTTTCTATATGATCTGTGTCGTAATAGATATGATTGTTCAGATATAACCAACAAACTTTGTTACATTGTTCCCAAAACTGTAATTAGACGTAAGGTGTGCACACGACCTGTTTTCTCTGTCCGTAGTTGTCGAACAAATGCCGGTGTTCGTGCACCTATGCATCGTATCACTAAGAATTACAATACTTACTTCACAGATTTAGACATATTTAACTCATCAGCTCCAAAATTTAGAAATATTTTATTTAGCAAAATCAATGGACTTGAATTTAAAAAGCATTGACATTTAGTAGAATCAGCTCAAGTCAAAAACTTGTTTAAACTGATGCTATTGAGAGTGTGTAATTATTGTATTTACATGTATGTATATTTATTTATATGTGTGGTATGTATATTTATATATATGTATATGGTTGTATGTGTATGTATATATAGATATGTGTGTGTATGTATATATGTTGTATGTGTGTATATGTATATATATAATGTTTGTGTATGTATACGTATTTATAAAGTAAAAAAGGCGGTTCACTCATTGTATGTATGTTCCTCATTTTAATTATGTTGTTTAATTTGTGGATAGCGCTGTTAGTTGCACATATACTATATTTCTATATTTAAGACTTGTTTGTAATTTAATTGTGTATCTGTTTGTTGTCCTGAAAATAAATAAATAAAAATTGCAGTATCCACTCCTGTGCTAAGTTAAAAACCTGTATTACAGGAGTCAATGTCCTCCCTATTTGATACATAACTATATTGTAACATATAGCAATTAGAAAAAAAAAAACCAAAGTTTGTACCATTGATCTACCAGAGACTTAGTATTCTCTGGCAGAGCAACGTTACGAGATAAACGAGTGATGTTTCCGTAAAAATAGTTTAATTTCAATGTTTGCGTTCCGAGATTAAATTAATTCGTAGAGTCAGCATAAAAGTTAAAAGGGAATTTAATTTAAATAAATATATTTATTAATAGGGTACTAGAATTATAAGCATTCAGGATGGGTGTTCTAGGTACAGTCAACGATAAAAGTGGATTGACACTAAAATATTTACAAACGTTTTCTACATTAGAATGCATTTACCTTTTTTTTCGTGCGGAAATCCCGTCGGTTACTCCCCCGCCGGTTAGCGGGGGTGGTTATGTCGGGCTTGAACCGAACCGGGTGTAAGGTTGCCCATAAGGTATTTCCCTCTCACCCCGACTGACCCTGGGAAGAATACATGTACCTAATAATGAATACATAAGTAGTTTTTTAGTTGCTTGAGTTTGCGAAATGTGGATATCAATATACTTACCTCTGTATTTACATTCGGGGATAAACAGGAGTGAGTTAAAAAAATACTAGCAACATAATTCAACACAATCCCATATCCGTGAGTGGGTACAAGCAACTTAGGGATACTGTTCTCCGTAATAAATTTTCTTTTAGTCGACGACAGTTGGTGAAGTTTGGATGATAATACAGACCTGCCACTTACCTGTATATTATAAAAAAATAATAATTAAGTACTAACGATTTCAAATAACCTAATTTTTATATTATCTTTTCTTACATGATTTACTGGTCTTCTCTTGTTACCTCTATCGAGCCAAAAGAGATAAAACGTTGAAATAAGTCAAGTAATGAATATATTCATACAATCGTCCGCCGGCCAGCGGGGGTGGTTATGTCGTGTATCGACTAAAACCGCACGGTGTCCTCCCCAAGTCTCCGTTGCCGGGCACCCCGGGTAAGCCCTCGAAAGGATAACCCCAGGATAACCAGATACCATTGGATCTAATTTCGATTGTAAGAATATATTCATTACTTGCCTTATATCAACGTTTTCATGTATTGCCTTTTATTCTTCTCAATGTACGCCTTTTTCCGAAAACGTGGTCTTTTGGTCCGTAAACTTACTCCTCAGGCACACCGCGCATATCCTTCTATTGTATATCATAGTTAAATAAACATATATTATGGACCGTAAATAAAACAGTGTGTTTCTGCTGACTGTACAAAATAACGGCGTCCCTAAATCTTCCCCCGCGTCGGGTTTCCAAGATGTCTGCCTATTTGATCGGATAAATACGAAACGAAAATTAAATAACAGCTTTTCAATGTGTTTGTTTCGTGTTTCTAATCTAGGTAGAGTCTGTTTGAATAACAATAAGCTTTTTGAAATTGTACCAGTGCTCATTCCTTTTTTTAATAATAACATAATTATGCGGGATCTTGATAGATGTATAAATACAACAACATAACATATAACATAAACTCACGCCTATATCCCCGAAGGGGTAGGCAGAGGTGCTAGCACCCACATTTCGCCAGTTTATGTTTAGGTCCCAATGTAATAGGTGGCGAGCCTATTGCCATTAACCGGGCACTTATAAGCCTGCGATAAATACACACATAACTTCGAAACGCATAGAAAAGTCATTGGTGTGTGCCATGGTAAAACCTGGGATCGAACCCGAGACCTCGTCTCAGCAGTCCATTACCCATACCACTAGGCTACCGCGGCTAAATACAACAAATGGGTAACAAAATTGTCTATTACCTTATACCCCGGCGTTTTAAGACCCGAGACGGCGTGCGGTTATAGTAGGTTCAAGCCCGACATAACCACCCACGCTGGCCGGCGGGGCGGTATCCGAAGGGATTTCCACACGAAAAAAAAAAGGTTGCACATAATTTCAGATTTTGTACGTCCTTTTGTCTATTTACTAGCACCTCTGCCTACCCCTTCGGGAATATAGGCGTGAGTTTATGTATGCTATTTTTATAGGCTCTTAAAAATGAAAGAAATGATGAAAATAGAAATATTTTTCTGTCTATTACATCTTTGGGGCCCCAGCCAAGCTCATTTGCACCGGCTCCGGGATAATGATTCTCGGTTGCAATTGGGATCACCGCTAAGCTGATTATATCAGATGATCATAAGATGATATTGAACAATAATTAATGAAAAGTGGGTGTGAAAGTGGATATACAGGTGCAAATTTATTATTTACCGAACTATGGTAAACCATAAAGTCACTACAGTATTTATGTTTGTACCTACCACGTCTAGTTCTAGTCACTTGTAAGCAATACATTTTTATTGCTCTCAAAGGAAATATAAAAGCTATGAAAATTTTACGGCACATTGTTTTTAAGTGTTGCCGTTATTTGTTACCTCTGCACTCTGCAGTCATCGATTAGATTTAAATTCGATTAGAACAAGTATCTACACAATAAACATCCTTTAAGATCTGTGACTCTGTCTGTCTCTATCTGTGGTCTGTGACTGAAACAGAGTAAACGCAAGAAGTAGACACTCCAACTAGAATATTAAAATAAAATAAATCTGAAATAAAATGTATACTTAATTCAAATTAGTTAAACTAAACTACGTCACTATTTATGACTAAAGTAAATCCAATGAAAACAAAACGAGCTTACTACACATTTTGTTGTGTGTTTAGGAAGGCTTTATCTCTTTAAGATAAAGCTAAAGTTTTCTTGAGTCAATTTTCCTTAAAGTGAGTTAAATTACAAATTTTATTAACTTGTTACAAACTTATGACGCGGTTGTTAACAGATTATTCAGACAATTATTAAAATATAGGAATACTGATAGAAATCGGAGTCAATTCTGAACAAACTACTGCCAAGTCTTGCGTTTATTCTATAGATGGTATGTAGAAACTGGGTGAATGTTTTAAAAGTAAAGAGTTAAATAAGTTTTGAAAGAGCCTGACATAGTCATGGCCATTTGATCCCTTGACTGTTGTTAAAACTATCAAACGGACAGCCTTTAAATAGTGTATGCCTATTACTAATCTGTTCACGTAAACAGCCAATAAACCAAACATGAAACTATATTTAATATTGATAGTAACGATAACATTTGTATCAGGTATGCAATGTGATATCATCGGTCAAGTATTTCATACCTTAAAGGAAAAATTTAATTCAAAATTAAATGAATTTAAAGAAAGTATTCGTAAAAAAATAGATTATGGTCGTAGTATTCTTTTTGAACCGAAAAGTGGATACAAGAAATTAAGCTTAGCAGATGAAGCAACCCTTAAGTTACATAATATAAATGAAGATTTTAAGAAAACTCTACATAACCCTCTTCGAGTGTTTGATAAAAATAAAGATTGGAATTCAGTTATTTTGAAAGCTTTTGGTATTAATAATAAGGGCGAAAAGGGAAATAAATTGCCCACATATTCTTATGCACCATGGACCTGGAAAAACCATACTATGTTGGGAAATCATACGTCAAATAAAAATGATAGTTTTGAAAATGATGGTTTTGAAAATGATGGTTTTGAAAATGATGGTTTTGAAGAATATCAAGAACACGAGCATGGTATAATTGGCAATCCCAAAAACATTACAGACAATGATAGTTTTGAAAATGATGGTTTTGAAAATGATGGTTTTGAAGAATATCAAGAACACGATCATGGTATAATTGGCAATCCCAAAAACATTACAGACAACAACGGTGTCATGGATGACGCTGGCGTCATGAGCGATGCTAGTGACATGGATGATGTCGGCGGCATGGAAATTAACAACTTAATGGATAATAATGGTGTTACGCATGGAAAAATTGGTAGAAGGTTCAAAAGAGGCAGGAGTTTATATCTTTCTTTTAAGTAAAGTATAATTATTCGGAACCCCATCAAGAACTGGTTTTATTAATAAAGGCTGCTAATCACATCCTGTGTATCAGAAATTACAATCTAATATTGTTCATTGAGTCTAATATTTGAGGTTTGACCATGGCCACATGGTAATTTTATTGTAAAAAATATTCGAGAGCGAAATTGCACTTAGCAGTGGTCTGGCATTACTGCTGAATCAAACTCTTAATAAACCGTATCACACGTAATGATAGCACGGCTAACACTTCCTCGGGCAGCCGAATATTGTTGAAGCAGATTAAGATGGGATTACAAGGCTTCTTCAACCTGTATGTGTGCCTGGGTGCCTGCATTCCCTTCACTTCAAAAGAACCTGCACAATATTTTCTTGTTATCGTAAAATTGGCAAGCATGGAGTCCAACATATATTTCTGACCACTTGATCACTGCAGGAGCTAAAAAGCATTCGTAGTTTCATTTGCCTTGCATAGAGACTAGATTTTTCAAACAATCTGCTTACAGGGCTATGACCACGGCTCTCGAGAGTGTTTGAGATTAATTGGAAGAGTTAAAAACACATACCAAGGTAGAAGTGGTTAAATACTTCAAAACTTGCACGGGTGGTAAGTGACATCAGTACTACCAATTATATTATATATGTATGGATGGCAAGCGTTTAAAGTGCTACATGAACTCTTAAATGGATGAAATGAAATTCGATCGAAATAGAATCAAACCTAGTTATAGGTTCAAATCTGATTAGATGTACTACATACTTTTATTTCCCTTAAAGGAAACAAGTTTTACGATTGTTCTCGAACCATGCCCCTCATAACTGAAGTGGTTGATAGATTTTATATCTACCGGTCTTTCAAATCAAATCAAATCAAATCATTTATTGGCTCACAAAAGAATATGGTTACATATTGGTGGTAGGTGACATTAAATCGCATCCTCATATTCGCCATTGCTGGCATGTGAGACCACATGCAGACATTTAACACTTAAAATGAATAATTCACAATTAAATTTTTAAGCATTTTGTATGCTTATTTTTTTCTAAAGATTTTAGATCGGAAAAAGAGACGGGACTTGAACCCGCGACCAGTCCCTTACAGGGGGAATGCTCTGACCAACTGAGCCACCTAGACACGTCCCAGATATTCGAAAATCTCCGATACATTAATACGTCTTAAGGCGACGTTGAAGCCATCTACCGTAATTCTTGCGAACTACGGAAAAAATGAATAACTTTACAGTCATTTTTAAACATTGTTTTTTGATGACTCCGCCTAATTAATTCAATTAAATTTTTTAAGTATTTTATATGGGTGCTTACTTTTTTCTAAAGATTTTAGATCGGAAAAAGAGAACATCTAGGACGGAACTTGAACCCGCGACCAGTCCCTTACAGGGGGAATGCTCTGACCAACTGAGCCAACTAGACACGTCCCAGATATTCGAAATTCTCCGATACATTAATACGTCTTAAGGCGACGTTAAGGCGACCTTAAGATGTATTAATGTATCGGAGAATTTCGAATAATTCACAATTCTTCATACAAAAAATGTCATGAAATGTCAATCATACTAAATAAATAATGTCAATAATAAATGGAAATTTCAATAAATATATTTATACATTATTAGTAGAGTAATGTTAAATTTCCCTTGTGGTGATATCCACTCACAAATATTTATTGTTGTTTAACAATGTGAACTCAAGTCACGGTTGAATATGTTCCATATTTCCTTCTTGGTCTAGCTAATACGTATAGAGAGCTACATAAATACAGCAATGGATTTTTCAGTGCATAAAATGATCATGAAACGACAAAATAACGATAATATTATGATGACAATCACATCACGTGCACAATGTGACATAAGTCCTACCTTTTTTTTTTTTTTTTATCGTGCGGAAATCCCTTCGGATACCCCCCGCGTGCCAGCGGGGGCGGTTATGTCGGGCTTGCACCGACTAAAACCGCACGCCGTCTCGGGTCTTAAGACGCCGGGGTGTAAGGTTACCCATAGAGCATATCCCTCGCACCTCGACTGACCCTGGGCCATCTTCGGTTTCGAGATGGCCCCCTTCCTTGCTCTCCACTGTGCCATCTGCTAGTCAGAGGGACACGTGGAATGCTTCCGAACAGCCCTCAACAGGGCCGTCCTCGCCTCGGTTGGAGTTGGCCGTAGGCGGCAGCGTCTCTCCCACCCTAGGAGAGAGGCGCTGCCGTCTCCGTTGCCCAGGGTGCACCGCGTGGAGGTCCCCAACCAAGCACCCCTCCCCAACCAAGCACCCGTGACCTAAGTACCTAACCCATGATCCTACTAATAATAGGTCTTTAGCTATGAAATTGCCGAAATTTTTCTTACAAATTCATGAGTTCGTTATTCCTGTAATTTAATAGCTATTTCCATGATTTATATTTTGTTTGAAAGTCGATGTCAAGATTTTACAACTCTGTATTAAATTTTGTTTTTATTGGCCGCTTGATAAATTAATTCGATCTTCAAAAACAGTACTTCCTAAATGCTATCCATTTTGATGATAAATTTCGTATTACTTAACAGCTGTCACTTTTCAAAAATGTAATAAAAGTTGCTGTTTGTTAGCTTAATGTTGTTTCATTCATACACAAAAAAAAACATCAAATTTGGATTTGTCATTCCTAAAAAAATGCTAAAATGTTAGTACTGACAATTAGGTTTCCTCCAATTTCTTCAAGAAAAACGGCAATTTCATATGTAACGACCTAATATTATAAACGTCAAAGTTTGTGAGGATGTATGGATGTTTGGATGTTTGTTACTCTTTCACGCAATAACGGCTGAACGGATCCGGCTGAAATTTGGTACTGGACAGATTATAGCACGGAATAATACACAAGCATTTTATCCCGGGAATAGGTTCCCATGGGTTGCGGAAACGGGATCAGAATTCCACGCGGTCGGAGCCGCGGACAACAGCTATATTTTATATACGACAAGGAATGCGGTCATACGAAGTAACGCAACAAGCAACAAAGTAAAGAAAGAAAATTCAAGCATTAAAGCTAAAATATTATATTGCCCTGGGGTTATCCTTTCGAGGGCTTACCCGGGGTGCCCGGCAACGGACACTTGGGGAGGACACCGTGCGGTTTTAGTCGAGACACGACATAACCACCTCCGCTGGCCAGCGGGGGGGTATCCGAAGGAATTTCCGCACGTAAAAAAAAAAAGATATATATATATATATTGTAAGAAAGGTATTTTCAAACAATACGCACCTCATATGAATATTTGAAGAAGTATTTTGATAATCTAATAAGTTCCATCCTTGCCAAAAGGACTTATGCAAAACTATTCGAATGCTAATATTACAAAAATGAACTATAATCAACCAATTATTAGGTTACAAACTGATGGAGACTCTATGCGGAGATCGTGCGGTCCATGGCCCTGTATGGGTGCCCAATATGGGCGGAGGCCCTGAAGACCAGAAGTATGCGGATGCTGCGTGCTCCACAGCGGGTGATGGCCAACAAGGTCATCCGCGGGTACCGCACAATCTCCTTCGAGGCGACGAGTCTCCTTGCAGGAACTCCACCATGTGACCTGGAGGCGAGAACCCTTTCGCAACTGTACCAGTGGCCAAAGGAGTCGCGGGAGCAGGGACGGAACCCTGAACCTCGAGAAATCGAGGCAGTGCAGTCCCAGCTCCGCCAGGCCATCGTGGTGGAGTGGAAGGAACGACTTGGGCGACCAAGCGCAGGGCACGCTGCAATAGCGGCGGTAAGGCCCATCATGGAGGATCGGCTAGAGAGGCGACACGGAAGCCTCCCGTACCGACTGACGCAGCTGATCTCCGGTAAAGGGAGCTTCGGGGACCACCTGCATCGGATCAGGAAGGAGCCAACGCCTGAGTGCCATCACTGCGACGCGAGCGAGGACTCGGGGCTGCACACGCCGGCGGACTGAACGGTGTAGGAGGCGCCGAGACGTGACCTCGTGGCAGCCATCGGGGTGGGGGTCCTCTCGCTCGACAGCATGATTGCTGCAATGGTGCGGACTGCGAGCGCGAGGGCAGCCGCCCCCTCCTTCTGAAAGCATGTAATGCTCGCGAAGGAGATGGCGGAGCGCGCCCTGGAGAGATTTACAACTCTCCCGGCCCAGCCGAGCCCGCAACATGCTCGCCGAGCGTCGCAGGCTACTCAGGCGCCGGAGGTCGCTTAACGACCTCCGGCCTCCATGAGCGTAGGCCTGAGGGTGGCAGGTGAGGCCGCCTGTCACCCCAGCAGAAGCAAGCCGGGACGGTGGGGCCCTCCCCCAAAAATGACGCAAGACGGGGACACCGTGGTTCCCAAACCCGAGGGGGCTATCTGGAAACTGGAGATGGCCCAGGGTCAGTCGGGGTGCGAGGGATATGCTCTATGGGCAACCTTACTCCCCGGCCTCGTCTCGGGTCTTTAGCCCCGAGACGACGTGCGGTTTTAGTCGGTTCAAGCCCAACATAAACGCCCTTTTTTTTTTTTTTTTTTTTTTTAATATGGTCAATACAAGTAAAAACAACAAACAATAGACATTTTCGCCGATAGCACAGAAGCTAAAAAGGGTTTATTTGGGGTGGGATAAATCAATAAATAAATATATAATTATGTATGTATTGCTAGGAATAGCTAGATAAAATATCAATATATTTATTAGATTAATTTTGAAAATATTTATTACTTCTGATAATAATCATATTATTTATTAATTTAGATTACACTTATCCATATTTATCATATTACATACAAACTTTTTACACTTACTACACTTCAAGATTTAATATTTCATTCAAATCTATAATGATTAAATTGTAGTTGAAATTTTATTCATGTTGTTTGTAAATTACTTTTAATTTATAAGCAACATTAATACATGAAACACCCCCCATAGCATTATCTTTTCCCCAGTATTTTTTTACTACTATGACTAGTATTACCATACTAAATTAAAATACGTAAGTACTTCAAATGTTTCATCGTTTCCGTATCCTTTCATCGTTTGTTTTAGGTAGATGTTCTAACTACTTTTATTTCCGCTAAAGGAAATCAAATGTTTTGAAAAGTTTTACGATTCATTGTTCTCAAACCATGCCACTATTTTGCTCATAACTGCAGTAGCCGATTAGATTATACATCTACTGGTCTTTTATACATTATTAGTAGATTAAATATTACTGATATATCACATACGTGGTGATATCCACTCATGTTTTCGTTATATTTAAAAAAGTGAAATCAAGATATGGTTGAATAATTTACATTTATCATTTTTTCAAAAAAACTATGATAGGTGGTGACCGTTGACGTATAGAAAAAATTTTGACAAAAGTGCGACTACAGGATAAATTGATAACAATAACACTACACTAATACGAATGTTTCAATAGTGTATTATAATTTTAAAAAATATGTTTATCAACAGTGAATAAAATGATCATGAAACATTGTAGAGTGATAATAGTAATAATGACAATTATATTAAGTGTACAATGTGATAAAACCCACGATATTTTTAATATGACAACTGATGCGGTCATACAAAGCAATGCAACCGATATTAATCATCTTGATCGACACAAAGAAAGTAAAGACAGTTTAAGCATAAAGGATAAGATATCTGATGTACTACATAATGCAGAAGAAGGTATTGTAAAAACAATACACAACTCATATGAATTTTTGAGGAATTTTTTTGATAACCTTAAAAGCTCCTTGTTTCCTGGATCGTCGTATCAAAATAAGAATCAACAACCATATAAACGCCTTATGCAAGACAAAAAAAATAACTACAATAAACCGATAATTAAGGTAACAACTGATAGTACGATAGAATATAGTCAATACTACAAGTCAAATTCAATAGATATTTCCGCCGACAGCACAGAAGCTGAATAAAGAAGACTTCATATTTAGCTTATATTTCGCTGCAGTAAATAAATAACCCTGTAACGTTTTGAACTTTTTCGTTCCATACTCGTTATACAATGATGTTTATAAAAGTTAACGCAATCATGGTATAGGTCAAATGAAGCGAACTGCTGCCGAAAGTGTCAAAGAACATATCGCTTCTGTAAAGATCGTCGAGACTAGCAAATCAACGATTATAGAACATTTACTTGAGACAAGAAAAAAGAAATTGCGTTATTAAGGTTGGGTTGGCTATATTTAATAAACTGGGTATGTAAATATAAATCATTTATAAATAAAACGAGATTATTTTAAAATGAAAAACAAAATTTTATTACAAGTTCGTTTTTTTGGTAAATGCAAAGAAATTATTTAAATTATTACGGAGACATAAAACAACCAAAATATTATCTATTACACTTTTATGGCATCTAAACGATTTTAGTTCATAATTAACTAATAAGTAGAAGCTGTATACGTAATAGTTACAATGTAAAAAATAAATAATTAAAAATAATTTTATTATAAAATTTAACAATGGCTTACGCGTTATTATTGGATGAGACATTTTTTCACAAAATATTGATTAAGTAAATTAAATAATATATAATAATGATTACAGTATGACATCATTGTATAAAATATAAATATATCTGCATTTTAAGTACATTCATGGCCAAATTGTCATGTGTCTATTTCTAAATCATTTCTAATCAAACGGTGTAAAAAATGAGTGCAACATAGAATCGTCATTCACCTTTTCAGTTCTGTACATATCTACACTTTAAGATTTCAAATACATATAAGTTCAACAATCAATATCCTGGCATTCTGGCACCATCAGTCAATAATTAAAAAAAAATGTATTATATCATCCGTATGTCACATACGTACAAAGTTTCAAATTGATACGGCAATTAGAATCAGGTTAAAATCGACTTCAAGGATTTGGTTAAGTACATTGTCTTAGATATTTTGTTTGCTTTTTCGTTACAAGTGAATCTATCAAAACGTTAAAGATACTTTTATCGGTTCTGCTATCAAATAATAATTTATACAAATAATAAAAATGTTAGAACTATATAATCATATAACCGTAATTATATAACGATATTTAAATTATCATAATCATTATGACTATAATTATAATAGGATTTAAAATTGATTTCAATATGTTACTATTTTATCATTTTTTTTTGTGAAAAGATGTCCCAATGTATATAATCTAAAAATATTTACATTAATATAATTAATTAGTAACTGGCAGTTTTAGAAGGCACATAATACATTTTTAGGAATATCTAAGTATAATTTAAGCTAATACGATATGTATTGCTAAGGCACTCTAACCGTCATTCTACTTATTTAAAATATTTTTACATATCTACAAGCTGAGGTTTTTTTTATTAAACCATGAGATTTTTTGCTGATATATGCAGTACATCTGCACAGATATTTGTACCGATTGCTAAATCCTGTCAGTCATGTCTCACTGTACTGTAAAAATATTTCTGTATTTGATGACTTCGTATGAATCAGTCGTGTCATAACATAAAAGTGTAATAAGCTATTGGGATCTATTGAACTGATATTAAGTTTAATAAATTGATTTTATTTTTAATTAGCTATCTGAGATTAGAGTAGGATCACACAAGTCTTTTTGAAAGTTATTTACTTTTAAGAAATGAGATTTCATGCAACTTCTGAGACAGTCTTAGGATTTGTAGATAGTTTGTAATGTAAAAGCCTTGCAATAGCAGTGCATCGCTTGAGTTTGAGACCATGAGAAAATACCTTGTATTGTAACTATAATATTTGTTGCATTTATTGAAATACCCACTTTACTATAACGGGTACCAAAAAGTTCGTTATATTGAGATGTTGCCTCCTAAAATATAGTAATAAATTTTATTCACGTAAAGCGTTCTCATTAGTACCATATACCACCACATTAGGTTCATTTGAAAGATTGTTATAGTCAAAGATGTACCGACTAGCCGATTGATAGTTCTAATATTAGCAAATTCTTAATTATTAACATCTATTAATCTTAATTAATAAATAAAAATATGTATATTTATTGCTAGGAATAGCTACATAAAATATGTATAATATTATTTTTTAGATAAATTTTGAAAACTTTCATTACTTTCTGATGATAATTATCTATTCGCTACATCTTTATGAATAAAGTTATCTACCGAATTTTGGTTAATACCTAATTATTAACTTAGATCACATTTGTCCACATTTCATATTACATACACACTTTTTACACTTATCACACTTCAAGATTTAATCTTTCATTCATCTATAATAATTAATTGTAGTTGTAATTCATATTGTTTATAAAATACTTTTAAGTTATAAGCAACATGCATCACATACAAAACCCCAACACATTTTATTTTTTTCAGTTATCTTCTTAATAATATGGCGACCGAAAATGATAAACGTGACTAGTATTACGATACTAAATTATTATAATATGTACTTTTAACCTTTCATCTTCTTTGTACAAAAGATATGAAAGTTGATTTGCAAAATTCGTTATATCATGAGGTAAAACCATTGCAATATTAAATAGATATAGCTGTCACTTTTTACACTAGTATCAGAGCATTAGCAGTGTAATGTTATGACTAAAGACGTATTCATAGAAGTTGATAATTACATTTTTCTTTCTATTTTTAACCATTCATAAAAAACCTGTAGATTGCCTGTTTATTTTTCGTATGTAATTCTTACCTAAAAATAACTATATTGCATTTGAAATCAATCGTTAATTTCTTTAAATGCGTCCTTAATCAAACCATTTATTTGATAATGAAAATTAAATAGTGTATATTTTTAATTTTAAAAAGTATGTAATAAATTAATAACACCGCATCTACTCTAACAAATACCGACCATAAGTCCGACCTTACTATTGGAACAGCTAAAACTTATAAACAATGACTTGTTGTTTGTGATGTCAATACCGGTCGAGGCTGGTGGAGTCGCGACTGGTGACGTCACTAGCCGCGTCGGTGGCCGAGCTGTCAGACGTGTCGTGTGTGTCGGGCGTGTCGGACGTGCGGTCGGTCGTGCCGCCCGTGTCGGACGTCACCCCGAGCGACGTGGTTGGATATCAAAGATGTTCGTCGCGACCGTTCAAGGGCTGTCGTTCAGTGTGATCCGATGGGCGATTGCGTTTGAAGAATCCGCACTGAAATAGAAAGTAGAATTTTTATTTCTGTGTTACCATTTCTAATTTTTTTTTTATATCAAGGGCCTTACTGCGATGCTCTTACTGCAATTCAAAAGCAATGCAGTTCAGCTGAGGGAGAGAGATGAAGCTACACACGGTGTATAGCTTCAGCTCTCTCTCCCTCAGTCGAACTGTATTGCTTTTCAATAGTTTTTAGAGCGTCGTGGTAAAGCCCCAGTAATTGGATAAGGCTAAGCTAAATTGCTTGTTAGGTTAGGTTAGGTTAGGAGTGGGTTCACGTCGGTAGTGTAATGAGTAGGATTCGTACCATGGACCTCTCGATCGTATGGCCGACTTCTTAACAAATAAGGTTTTATAACATATTTTGAAGTATGACGAGGAAACACAACATTAGAAGTTAAGTTTTACATTATACGAGTACTCGCGTCTGAATTCTACGCTACGCCTAACCTCTTCAGTAGACACATAGAATATGTACAACTATAGTGTACATTATTTTGTACGTTTCGCAGTTTTATATGGTACCACATAATAGAGGGTGAAACTATTTCCGTTAACCGGATACGCTTACAGACTACATGCTACAAGCAACTAATAATTTTCCTTATCGTATACTATGATGGTGTTCAGAAACCGAATAGGTGAATAATCATTCTCTCAAAGATTTAAGCTTTTGCGACTGACGAAGCACCATTTTACCATGAAAAGCTCAAAATCAGTCGGCTCGAAATACTATGTTACCCCAAACAGCAAAAATAAATTGGCTCGAAGGACCATGTTACATTTTACAGAGCAAAATAAGTCTTTTCGAAAGATCATGTAGCTGGGCTGGGCGGTTAGATGATTCAGAATCTACGTACGGTGATAATTCTAGGTCAGATAAATAATTCATATTACATTTTAGTGTACTAGGATGTGCTGACCGCGGAGGAGTTTTACCATGACGATTAATCCAATACAAGTTTCTAAACTGAGTTGCTATATTCCGTACTATGACATGTTTAAAGTGAAACGTGTTCGGATTTAAATAATTGCTTCTCATACTGTATATGTACTGTAATATGTAAGTGAGATTTTGTCACTGTCTCACTTTGGTTGGTTTATTGATATTGGAACGTGAAACTGAAATTCTTGATACGACGTCATAGTATGACGAAACTGTTCGGTTTAGGTCTGGAATTTAATAACTATTAAGAGGTCATGATTGACCTGCAGAAGTGTATATTCTGTGCCAGGAATAGGGCAAAATGCGAACTTGCGGTTCATCAACTACGTCAGTTGGTGATGTACTCGTGGATGTAGACCTTGACGCAACTGAATCTATAAAATTGACATCGTCGACAAGAAAGGTTACATGTAGGGATACAAATACCATGGTAGTGGAGGCAGCAACGTTGTTGACTATTGAAGCATCGGCAGCTATAGTAGTCGTGGAGACAGGTACTGTACCTGTGGCATCGTTAATGACTTCTATAGAAGAGTCAGGGTAATCAATGGTAGGTACCAAAGTAACGAAGGTATCAACTTGTAGATTACCGGCTGCGTCGTCGTGTACTATCGTGTCCTATACACGACATTGACGCAACAGTAGGGACAGTAATGGTAGGCGAAGATACAGGCACCGCCGCAGTGACGTTGTTGGTGACTTCCATGGAATCGTCGACAGTTATCAACGGTAGGGACACAAATTTCCAGGCAATGGAGGTAGTAACATCGGCAGTTATGGGGGACGGGAATATAGGCACTGCAGTAATAGTGGCAATAACTTGTTGAGCATTTGAGATGCCTATGGTTATCCCTTTTTTTTTTTTTTTTTTTTTCGTGCGGAAATCCCTTCGGATACCCCCCCGCTGGCCAGCGGGGGCGGTTATGTCGGGCTTGCACCGACTAAAACCGCACGCCGTCTCGGGTCTTCAGACGCCGGGGTGTAAGGTTACCCATAGAGCATATCCCTCGCACCCCGGCTGACCCTGGGCCATCTCACCACTAACAGCATCGCTCATCCTGTCTCCTCTGAAAGCAGAGGAGTACGGAGAGCGATGTGTTCCCGCCACGTTGGGTATTGGCCGACGATCAATGCCAACCCTATGAAGGGGTGAAGGGGAAGCCATTGACCGCCGCCCAGGGTGTACCGGCCGCTCCGATTCCGTTCCCCCCGGACTGCAGCGGGATCGGAATCGGAGCGACACTCGGTTGGTTATCCCTAAACGCCGTCTTATTGTTTGTCTCTGATAAGTGAGTTTTACTGCTTTTAAGCAAACAATCACACGATAACGACCAATTACCAATTAAAAAACTGTATTGTATACTTAACGTGACGTGTATAAACTAATGTAATCTAATCCGCTACAAAGTGAGTTACAAATCACCGCCGTCTTCAGTTGGCAGGTTTCCTCGTCACACTTTGGCAACCGATCGGCCAGATACGTGTCGAGCGAGCGTCGTGCCTTAAATGATGCGACGAATACCCGTCATAAAGTATTACCTTATTCAGCGCAAAATAAATCGAATCGTATGACCATGTCATGTTGTACGCACAATAACACAATAATCCGCATCGAAGGACCATGTTACCTTATACAGCCGCATATCAAGTCGGCTCGAATGACCAAGTCACCCTTACAAAATCAGTAGTGTCGCAGCACCAAGCCATAAAAATAATCGGCTTGGAGGACCATATTACCTCGTACAGCGTATAAAAAGTCGGTTCGGAGGATCATGTTACCAAGTACAGTCTCAAGGTATGTAGTCATAAAATACGTCTTACCAAATTACATTCACAAAATTACTCGGCTCGAAGGACCATATTACCTTGTACAGCGCAAAGATGAGCAGCAGTAGCAGTAGCGCGCCCACTACAGCGGCGAGCACGACGACCCACAGCGGGATGCCGCCGCCACCCAGTGCCTCGAGCTGCGGCGTGACGGTCGTTTGCGCCTCGGCCGTATGCCACACCGCGTCCGCCGGCCGCCCGCGAGTCGCCAGGCGGAACACGCGCGCCGCCGCCAGCGTCGACAGGATCACGGCGCGCTCTTTGGAGATCTGCGACAGCAAAAAAATATTTAGGGTTCAACACTTGTAAGTAGTCATTTAAGCATTGGGTTCTAGCTGCTACAGGAACCTATTCCAGGAATAAAAAGTAATCTGTTCAGCTGTTTTGGTATGAAAGAGTAACAAACATCCACTCACGAACTTTATTTAATTAGGATTTTAGAATGATAAGTTTGTAAATATTTTCTTCAGTGCTAAGAATTTTACTTATATAATAAAAACGATTCACCATCGGAATATGGAATTATCCTATTTAGAGATTCTTCGTGCATATTTACCTTTTTTTTTCGTGCGGTAATCCCTTCGGATACCCCCCCGCCGGCCAGCGGGGGCGGTTATGTCGGGCTTGAACCGACTAAAATCGCACGCCGTCTCGGGTCTACAGACGCCGGGGTGTAAGGTTGCCCATAGAGCATATCCCTCGCACCCCGTCTGACCCTGGGCCATCTCCGGTTTCGAGATGGCCCCCTCGGTTTTGGGAACCACGGTGTCCCCGTCTTGCCCCGGTTTGCTATATAATTTTATGCACACGTCTCATTAAACAGAAAAAGACTAATATAATTTCATACGGTATTACCCAAAATACATCTACCCTACAGAATTGGGAAAAAATTGTGGTAATTACCTCATTAAGCACTGACGCGTTCATCCTCGACCGGAAGGCAAACCAGGCTTCCTCTCCCTTCACCATGCGTCCAATGGTACACCTGAGTACCTCACATTTGTATTTCTCTTCACACTTCTCCAAGATTTTCTTCAATTGAGGATCGACCTGCAAGCAAAATTATTTCATGCCAATGAAAAATTGTTTTAAAAAAAGCGTCTAAGGACTAACCGAACCAAGGATTTTTTTTTTGTAACGGTCCAATCCAACCGGCATTCCCACTCCTTACTCCTAAAACAGTATCAGCTTTAGTGGTCTACGAATACACCGAATAATGACTAATGACACTCGGGAAGTCCCAACTAAAGTTAAACTGTCTTGGAACCCGCCACGAAATGAGCAAAGCTTGTATTAATGGATTCTGGAAAGCGAATAACTTACTTATAATGCACACTTTTTTTGTAATATGTACTTATTTACAATAGATAAAAATACCAAACCAATGCAATATGCACTCAGTTTTTGTACTGAGCGGGAAGTAAAATCGCGATCTCTGATGTTACTACATTTAACTACTGTTAAATGCCACCACGCTATACAAGCTAAATAACAACTTTTAGCATATGCTTATATGTAACCACACCTATACGCCGCCGATAAGGCAAAATAAGGTGAAGGTACTGCTACTCACCAAAAGGGGGCCATCTCTAAACCGGAGATGGCCCTGGGTCAGTCGGGGTGTGAGGGAAATGCCTTATGGGCCCACCTTACACCCCGGCGTCTGAAGACACGCGACGGCGTGCAGGCGGGGGGGTACCCGAGGAGATTTCCGCACGGGAAAGCAAGGTACTGCTACTCAAAGTCAAGATCAATATGAGGGTGGTACTTCTCTGATGGAGCTAACCAATTCGTTTTAGGAAATAGAATGGCTCAGCCACCTACAAAACGTGTACGCTATATACGATTAAACAATAATGAATACCGTATCTTGGCGTCTTCTCCTCGTCTGCTCACGATGTTGGGAAGAGCTGTAGCTGCCGCCTTGAGTGCCGTATGATGTCTGGCCACCTGAAGAGCATTGTTACCGTAAATTAAGAACTGAAGTGAAAAAACATTCTTGAATATACTGAAATGGTCTTGCTAGAAAACACGTCAGTTCCATTATTAGGGTTTTAGGTAATTTTAAGCGTTTACTTCTTTCATGAACCCTATCATCGGATCTTGATCTACGTATGGGATCACCCCTGAAGAAGCTCCTTTATAATTAAAGAAGATCAATTCAAATCGGAAAAGGTGGCAGCGATTATTGCTGAACATCATGTAGGTAGATAAGTATTCTGACGAAATGTTAATGGTAAATGTTAGTGAAAAGTATTTACTTCTTTCCATAGTAAAATTAGTGTAGGTTATGCTCACCTGAATGTGAAGAATAAGAATAACTACTGCCGGTGCTTTGGTGACTGGCACCACCAGATTGGTATGCGCCACCACCAGATTGGTACGCGCCACCACCAGATTGATACGCGCCACTCCCAGATTGGTACGCGCCACCTCCAGAGTGGTAGCCTCCACCAGCTTGGTGACTTCCACTATGTACAGCTCCACCCCCTGAGCTTCCCTGGTTACCACCACTTCCAGTCACATCAGCAACTCCATATCTGAATTCATTGTTAGGATTATACGCGGCACTACTTCCAAAACCTTCAAGTTTGTCTTCTTCCTCATCACCGACTACAGTCACGCTTGAGGATCCTCGGAAGGTTGAAGAACCAGCTTTCGCTACTTCAGGGTTCACTGTTTCGGTAGTTGCCCATGAGCCGTGGACAAATCCTTGGCCTGATCCTCGCGAGCCTTGAGCGTAGTTTCCTGAGCCCTGGTTATAACTGCCCGAGCCCTGTGAAAAACCTCGAGATCCCTGGTTATAGGTCCCAGAACCTTGGGCAGAACTGCCAGATCCTTGAGAATGCCCCTGCCAGGACCCTTGAGAGGAAGCTTGGTTTACCCCACCTTGGTTAGCATATCTAAAAAGAGAGAAAATGGAGATTAGAAATAATGCCGAATTTATTTGATTGTGATGTTAACCGGACCACTTATAATAATGATTATCGTGTAGCAACATGGTCATACGTATCATTTTCTGTTTGACAGCCAATCAGGACCTTGTAATACTTCACTTCGTGTGTGGCGATCGAAGTGCTAACAACATCTCTCATTCTGTCTATGGCCTGCCTGCTATGGTTGACTTGGGACGTTTGCAACACCAGAGATGTCTCTTGTATGAAGCCAGAAGTGAAAAAGAAGGGGGAACGAAGAGACTGGGAAATAAGAAAGGAATATAAATTGCCGTACTTACGCCCAAAAACTATAACAAGTAATGAGGTTGGTACTAACCCCGGCTAATCTAACCCAGTTGTACCGATTAAAATAATTTGAACATCTAAATGGATCAAGGCACCTTTAAAAGTCTTCAAAACAATAAAACTATATGCATCAACATGAAATGTGAAATACTTACACACTGAACGAGCTACCAGGTTCTCCTTCGTGTCCAAGATTCCCGTACTCTGTACTGGTCTCTGTCTCAGCTACAATTTTATGGTTCTCATCGAAGACAATGGTCTTGTTTCTAATGCGCACAACTTGACCTTGACCCATAGCGCCAAGATTCTTTTTAATATATTCCAGTTCTTCGGCAGTTAGTCCAGTTAATCCTCCTTGAGAACTCCAGCTAGAACTACCTTGGGAATTACTACTTTGACTTTGGACAGCAGCGGCTAGATTTCGTCTGATCTGTTCCTGTTCTTCGATACTTAGTCCTTGACCATATCCTCCCTGACCATATCCTCTTTGACTACTCCAGCTAGAACTACCTTGGGACTGACTGCCTTGTCTTTGCGCCACAGCTGCTTGAGTTCTTCTAATCTGTTCCTGTTCCTCTGCACTGAGTCCTTCGCCATAAGAGTTCCAAGTTTTATTGTAAGAGTAGGAAGTACTAGATTGACCTCCTTGGCCGCCATATTGACCACCAGCTTGGCTTCCACCATACTGTGTGCCAGTGGCACCTTGACCACCATTGAATTGACCATTGGAGTTTGAACTGCTACTAGAACTGTGGCTGTTGCTGAATTGTCCTCGACCTTGATTGAATTGGCCATCAACAGAACCACCACTGATGATCTTGCCACCACCGGATTGTTCCCAGTAAACTGTAACGTATAAGTTATAGTATAATTAAAATAAAATATATAAAAATTTCACCCATTCAATAGAACAATGACGCAATTGAAAATTATCCATATTTGATCATTTGATGTTTAAGTTTTGTCTGAGGAAACATTGTCAAAATTTGTCTCTCAGTTGTTTTCTAATGAGAGAGTAAATTTCATTTGAGAATCGGCTAATTCTTGTAAAACTTCAGTGAAAACTTTATATACTTGATTTCAATCCACAACAAGCCCTTCGGTTTTTGCTTCCTTAATTCGAATATAGTAATTGTGTCATTGTTCTCTTGGACGATTTACAGTTAATAATGGTTCTGTAGCTCGATGCGACACAACTATTAGATTTTATGCTTCACTAGATTTTGATGAAAAGGAAGTATCACTTACGGTCCGTCTCCTTGCCAAGCAGCGCGGCGTAAGCGTTCTGCACAAACAGGTTCTCAGGGTTGATGTGGCGCGGCTCGTCACATATTACATTACCGATATGCTGCGGCTTGACTAGCATGTACATCAGATTCTCACCTAGAAATCACCATTTATACAAATTAACTACTAGATATTGCCCGCGGCTCATTTCGTTCCTGCAACTTACAGGAACCTATTTTAGTGGTTTAAAATCATCTTCACATTGGGTCTTTCTTTGTCATCATCATCATCATCATCTTAGCGTTGTTCCCGGATGTATCTGAGGCTTTTACCTCGAAACCTAGGGTCCCTTACTCCTTCTTTTGTTTCGACTTATACGACTTTTGAGGGTGTGACTGCAGTCTGACTCTCCAGCCCCTAGACGAAAACTGCTCTAGAGCCTCGTCGGTCAATCAGCAGGTGCAGATGAGGTTGGCTTGGGCTCTGAAGATCTTAGTGGAGTGTCATACACCCAGTTATATTTTAGGGTAACTTTACAATCTTACCTTCAAGAGTTTGGTAGGGCCACATGAAATATACTTCGGTCTCGTCCACGGTAAAGGGTCCTTCGTTCTTGATGGTGTACTTATGAATAACCTGTGGACCCAGTTTGGTGTCATCCTTGATATTCTGAGTTTCGTATAGAGATGCGTTGTAGTGCAGTTCTGGTGGGTCCGATGTTCTGTAATCATGGATAAACTGTTATATCGTAGCCTCAATGGCACAGAGGCCTATGCCTGCTGGGTATGAGGATCTGCGTTTGATTTCTTGGTTGGGCAAAGTGATTTAGTTTTTTTTGTTAGAAATTATAGTAACAGTTCAGTTTGGAGAAAGTGACTAGTTGACGTGCATCTTAAAGGCCTACGAATAAAATATTATTTATTACCTTTTTCTTTCGAAGCCTTACGGGCTTCCCTAAGGATTTTCCCAACTTATAAAAAGTAGTGACAAAATCCAGCCATCCTACCTATGTGGCACGATGCTAGCGCATTTGACTATTAGAGCAGAGGTGTGGCATTACCATGTCTATTTACATTGATCTGAGTATATGCATAATGTGATACTATAATCAATAGCCCAAATCATGCTTAGTTTGGCAATAGATGGCGCTGTATATACTAATAATAGGAATACAAGATAATTTATATATTTCTTACCCAATTACCGACAGCTGAGCTTTGATAATAACGCCGATGTTCATATGCATGGAGTTGTCATAGGTGGTGGACTGTTCAGGGTTAGTCGAGTTAGCTTCCATGTCGAAGCTGAGCTCCGAGACTCTGGCGTCTACTTCTAGGATGAGACGGAACTTGAGCTGTAAGGAGACAATATTATTTATTGGTTAAAAGCAGACAGTTAATATCTTTGATGGATACAGTGACATCCTTAAAACCGGTTATGGGTGCACAGCAGGTATGCCTACTCCATGATAACAACATTTTTTGAAACTCACCTTTTGGCCACTAGCCATTGGATTTCCTAAGTCACACTTCAGTGTAGTATTTCCATCTGCAAACCTATTGCTGATCGAACAGTATATGGGTGTGTCTGAATTTTCTTTGTCTAGTCTTTCCATCTTGGAGTACGTGACTCCAGCAGGCAGCAGCAGATAATAGGCGGCTTCAAAGGCATCTTCTAAGGTATTTTCAACTACGACGTCAATTTGTATGTTCTCATCAGAACCCAAGATATATTTAATGGTTGGCCTGTGAACAGAACAAGGTAAATAAAATACCAGGATCCGTTACGTGAAGGAAGACATTAGTGAAAGCTACGAATTTAATTTCGAGCTATTGGTTGTAGGTTCCCAAATCCTGCTGTAGAAGCGATATAACCTTGTAAACTTTCTGTTCAAAGATGAAAAAATGGCATAGGTGGAGAAGATAGAAAAGATGTTCCCAATTTTCCATCTTTTAATTCCAAACTGACTATCCCTTATTACGTGGACCAAAAAAAACTGTTGGAATTTTAGTGTACACTGTAAAGTACACCTCCACCTGTCCCTTCAGAGAAATATATGTCAAAACTAGAATTCCACAATACGGTTGACGACGACGTGGCCAGCCGCTCGATTCTTTTGCGAAATAGTGACTCCGTGCACAGAGAGATTGTAGGGAATGGACGAAGAGGATGCAAGCTATTGTGTAATATCATCGTAGTTACAAGTCTCTCCCCCTTCGTTTAACTGCATTTCACGGATAGACCACAATAGGTAAACTTAAAATGAGATGGCCCAGGGTCCGTCGGGGTGCGAGGGATATGCTCTATGGGCAACCTTACACCCCGACGTCTTTAGATCCGAGACGGCATGCTTTAGTCGGTTCAAGCCCGACATAACCGCCCCCGCTGGCCGGCAGGGGGGTATCCAAAGGGATTTCCGCACAAAAAAAAAAGGTATGCTTAAAATAAAGTAGATACTAACGTTGAAGCGGCGACTCGCAGATCAGGTATACAAATATTGTCAGGTCCGCAGTTCTTTTGAATGTTGAGTGAGTCAGCGTGGACGATGCTCTTGGTCTGGTCAAGAACAGGTGGCACGATGTTACCGGAGGCCTGCGATACCAAGTCGTAGGACATCTTCACCTCAATAGGGGTAAGCTTGTCGCGGATTTCCTCCTAGAAACAGATGAAAAGTTAAAATTAAATGACGCTTCTATAAGTGGGACAGCAAAAATAATAAGAGATCAAAGAAAATACATATTAATTCATCATCATCATCTTGGCGTTGTGTCCTAATTGTATCTGAGACCTTCATCTCGTAGCCATGGGTATGCTTTCCGGCTTTTCCTCCTCCACTTTGCACGATCTTGACACCATTGGCACGCATTTCATCCCTTAAGATGTCAAACTTGCACTTCTCGGGTCACCTCTTCTTCCAGAACCCAGTGGTAGTGGCATAGCCAGATATTAGATACCTACATAGCCAGGCGATTGCTGCTAAACATGGCCGCATTAGTGAAGGTGACTCTCCTGCATTTTTTCTGCGATATCACGGACGGGAAGGCTGCCGCAGATACGGTCTTTCTTTACGCGATCTTTACGCGTGACTCCTCATATCCACCGCAGTATATTCATATCCGTGTCACACAGCTCCTGCTTCTGTCCCTTCACCAACTACCAACCTTCACAACCGTGTAAAAGGGCAGGCCTAATGTCTAGTCAAGATTAAACAAATATTTATATATATATCAACTTACATCTAAATATACTACAACATTCTTGCATTCTTGTTGACCCTGTGTTAGCCGTATCTGTGTCTTGTATACCGTTTCCCTGGTTTCCACTAAGAAGAGACGCTTTGTGGTTTTCTGTCGCGAGTCCAGATCTAAAGTAACTTCGAACTCTGTAAAGTATATACAATGTTGTTATTAATATACTTTCTGATTTATCTTCTATCAATTATAACGAAGAATCAGAATTGCTTTTGTTTCACCGGAATCACGTAAAAAAACGTAAGAAAGTTTATATAGTGCACTACCCACTATATGTTATTAGTATTACATACAATAAGTACCTTCTCTAGTACTTACAAAGCTACAAGAAGGTGGTTTGTCATTTCTTTTATATTTACAAATACATTTTAGGTAGATTTCGATGAAATCGATCTACCTATTGGTTTCTTGACTACTGTCGAATTTAAAAAAAATTTCTTCATAGGAGGTCTAGTTATGACCCCCTGAGTCCGAAATGACCACTGGTCAAAAAGTTTATTTATATATATATATGTATGTATGGTTCCACTTCCCAAAATTTGCGGCACTCTCACGGTCGCATTTTTGCCCCGATCGCTTTCAAACTGCGGTCAAAAATTGTTTGGGTGTAAACTTAGTTTAAGTTCGTGAATTGGTGGAATCCGGCCTAAGGGGACGGTAGGGTCTCACTTTTTGTGAAATCAGTTTTTCCTCAAAATTTCACGTTCCATGAAAGATATTCGAACCGTTCTAATTTTATCCCATAGTATACATGAATACCAACAACTTTTAGTTATAAACCTAGACGATTAAAACTTTAACTAAAGGTGGAGAGGGGAAAAACCAAAATTTTTCGGGAAAAAAATCATAACTTCTAACCGGTGAACATTGTTGCTGTCGGAAACATTTTTAATCGATAGGCCATTTTTAAGTCTAAAATAAATGTCTGAAAAGTTTTTCGCTAAAAGTTACCATTTTCGAGAAAAAAAAATTTAACTGTTTAAAGTCCGTAGTTCTCTATATAAAATAATATTAATTGCTTCACGAAATCTACCTGTGCGTTCCCCCTGCGGGAACGGATTTTTTGTTTATTAGAATGTCATCAACTACAACAATATCAAATCCTGTGCTGTTACTAGTACCACTAACATCGAGCCACTAAGAATTGTCATATTTACAGTTAATAACGTCACTATTATTGTCAGTAGTGAAACATGCAGCACTAATAGTCACATTATAGTGAGAACTCCTGTGGTACCACCGAATAGCACTACCTCGATCACTCACCGAAATAGCAGATATATCCTGTCGCTTGGAAACAAACAACAAATTATTGTGATTCTAAATTAACTATAAATAGTTAGTATATATTATAGTCTCCAAATAGATAATAAATAAATAAATATATGACAAAATAAACATTGGTATTATTAAGACACTTAAAGCTAGTAGAAATAAAGTTGTAGGATTGAGATAAGTGTATTGAAAGTTGAATTTCTGAATCAAAACAGACCAAAAGAAATATCGAAAAATTAACTTACCAATCAGCTGGTCCACATTGACGCCTCCGTACGTAAGGCAGAACATGAGTTGCGCACACGCTACCATAGTACCATTGGCTAGGGGACATTTCTTATCGGTGAGGGAGATCAGTTTGCTCTCGCTCAGAAACTTTACATCTGCAGATACTTTCACCACTGGGCGAGACCTGGCAATAAATAATGCAAAGATTAAACGTTTTTCTTGGGCATGATTAAGAATAACATCAACATAACACGTGTTTTTATATGTGGGTTCTCCCTAGTTAACATTTTAGATCATGCTAATTCCGCATGATTTCTTTTGACACTGAGAGAGACCTGGCTTTCTAGGACTCCAGCGCTTTGAGAAGAACTAGAATGTGATTAAGACTTACAAGGTCATATTTGGATAAATGATGTCTATATAGCACTAGACAGTATCGGAATAATAACAAATATTTACTACATACATCTCTGATTCAAAATGTACTGTAATTGAATTTTTGTGAGCCTACCATGACATGTAAAAGCGATCGTGTTTTAGGCTACTATTCAGAGGGAAAAGGATGGAACTATATAGGGTGTATAGCTCCAGCCCTTTTCTACTGGATCGTGACCCAAAACACGATCGCTTACAGCATGTCATAACAGGCCCGCTGTTCAGTAAAAGAAAAGCGCAGCATAGTGCTACTTACTTCAAAAACACAATACTATCAGACTTATAAGCTCCTACAGCAAGATCAGTATAGTTATTGTTATCTAGGTCAACTCCTCCAGACAATGAGAAGCCGAAAGTGCTTAATGTTGGCGATATTTCTTCTGCTGTGATTGCCTGGGAGTATTTCTCGTGGATACCGAGCTCGCTGCCAAGATAGATGTAGACCACACCGCGGCCATTCTCACCACCATATGGGGCTCCAACGGCAATGTCTGTAAATGAATAAATATTATTTAATGAATAAATATAAAAACGATAAAATAGATTCTTTCACTGAAATTTGGGTAAATTATAAGTAAAGAGTATTTACCTCCAAATCCATCATAGTTAATATCACCAAGTGACGTAACAGCTAAACCAAATCTGCCCCGGGATACTTCACCAGTTCTGGCGTGACTTCTCGTGAACGACTGAAAAATATCATACATAAGACACCATAGTACGAAAAATATTCTCTATACGACAATAATTTATTTAAACTCAGGTCATTTCTCACCCTATCTTTATCTTGATAGATAACATAAATTCTGCCGTGTTCGAAACCCTCAAACTTGGTCCTGGTAAACATAGGAGCACCCACAATAACGTCATCATAACCATCACCGTCGATGTCTCCAGAGGCAAGACTGTAACCAAAGTAGGCTCCAATCTGGGAGCCGCTGATGTTTTTGATATTTTGTAATTCCCAAGTATACAGCACTACCTGGAAAATATAAAGAATACTTAAAGGAGGTGCACAGGGCTCTACCAACATCCTAGCAAGTAAGTTGGTGCCCCTTTTATTTTTTTAAACGGCCAGCGGGGGCGGTTATGTCGGGCTTGAACCGACTAAAACCGCACGCCGTCTCGGGTCTTAAAACGCCGGGGTGTAAGGTTGTCCATAGCGCATATCTCTCGCACCCTGACTGACCCTGGGCCATCTCCGGTTGCGAGATGGCCGCCTCGGGTTTGGGAAGCACGGTGTCCCCGTCTTGGCCCGGTTTGGGGGAGGGACGCTAGTCGCCCCACCGTCGCGGCCTGCTTCTGGTGAGGTGACAGGCGGCCTCACCTACCACCCCCAGGCCTGCGCTCATGGAGGACGGTGGAGGTCGGGCTCCAAAGTGCAAACTTTGGACGCAACTGGAAAATCGCTATGAGGATGATGAAATGAGGAGTAAAATTTTCCTTAATAAATTATTCTAGGTTCATTCTGCTGAACTCGGGGGGCTACCGACCTCCATGATCGGGGCCTGAGGACGGCAGTTGGCCGACTCGCCGTCCTTACAGAAGCAGGCCGTGGTGGAGGCGTGTCGTGTGTGCCCTACACATGCCTGCCAACTCACCGAAGCGGGGTAAAACCCGACCCCACCAGGCGAGGCCACGGTGGCGGCCAAAGTCCGCCGGTAACCCTGGGGTTATCCTTTCGAGGGCTCACCCGGAGTGCCCGGCAATGGACACTTGGGGAGGACACCGTGTGGTTTTAGCCGGTCCGATTCCGACACGCCCACCCCATCATTGGCCCCGATGGGTTGAAGCCCGTGGGGCTTCTGCTAGGTAGCATATGTCTCATTTAACAATCAAGAACAAGTGTAACGTCGATATTATAGATTGAATTCTTACCAAGCCTTTCAATTCTGCTGCCCTAGGTACTCCAACAGCAACACTCTGAATACCCTGCCCAGCAAAATCTCCGACAGTTATCGAGTAACCCATGTAAGAGTCGTCATATTTAGGACTAGCTTCAGGAGTCGCGATCAGAGCAGGTTTATTACCCATAGTCTGAGTCATCAGCTGACCTATAATAAATTTATATTTAGGTACTTACTTTTTCATTGATAAACTTTACATTAATTGATATGAACGATTTTAAATCTTAAAATCTGAAACCGAAGAAATTTTGTGACAGATACATGGCACCAGTGACACTTTAGAATTTTAAATAAACTTAAGTTATACGATTTCTAATTTAGATAACAATATCTGAGAAAACTATTTAAAATCGTCCAAATAATGACATTGAATACAACGAATCACAAAACTGTAATCATTCATGAGTCAACTATTTTTCAATAGATGATATTTAAGCGGGTCAGCAATCCAGTAGGCATGTGTGATAAATGGGATTCCTCATCCAGCTGTCTAGTGTTGTACAACCCTTTAATCTCTGAGTTATTAGCATTATAAGACCAAAACGTGTACTCACTCCCTATCAAGCGTGTAGATTCAGGAATATTTTAATATGTTATAAATCGCCAAATCCATGTTACAGAGGCCGCAATAATGTACATGGTAAAATTAAATTTTAAAACAAATCTATTGGAATACAGTCGTTCACATCAATGGCCTCGGATGCAATTGGTGCACAATGCAGAGGTGATGATGATGATGACAGTCGGTCACATCTAAATATTTATGTTCTATTAGTAAAGCAATATGATCCAAAATTCTATGCAGTGCCATTACGTTTCCATTTTACTGTATTCCATCAGATTAGGAAAGCCAATAACATTTATAATTCGATGTTTAATATGTTTAGTTCTAAAGCATGGACACATTTGTTATTATAATATGGTTTAACCTCATTAATCAACCTATAAATACCCATATTTTCTAACAATTTTGGGATAATTCCACATTCCTATTTACAAAATTTGATCATACAACCCTATCCTTTTATTTATTATATTTTAACATGAAAACGATATAATGATTGTTTCAAACCATCATGCTTCACGAGATGCAGAATAAGCCAATCTTTCAGTGTGTCAGAAATAGCATTGACTTGTTCGCATTTAGGGAAAGTGTTGCATTATAAAGTGACTGGTAATATCATTCAAGTAGACAAAAGGTTAGCACAATGGTAGTATGAAATATAGGGATACCATCTATGATCGTATGTCTCGTGCAATTTCCATTATTCATAATCAATAGCTAAAAAGGTTTTCAAGATATTAATGGTTTCTAATGAAGTTCGGAGTATGAGATAGGTTTTTGGTAAACATTCATAGGGTAACCTTACCACCATGATTTGAGGAAAGCTCATGATTTTATCAATATTGATGACAAATAATACAAATGGAATACTTCAAATTCATTTGCAGAATCTGTAACCAATAAAGATTTTATCATCTGTTTACAAATTCATTTTATATGTTCAAGTATAAATTACCATCTATATAGACTAAAATTCAGTGCCAGAAACCGTCTGGAGGTGTTTTCGATAAAGTCTTATCCTTCGAGTCAAAAACTGTGCTCGAAAGTTTGCGACAAGTGCTAAATTAACTTAGGAATAAAATCATATATCATAAATTCCTTAATAAGAATAACCTTCCTTATTAAAATCCAATAAACAAGTGCTCGTCAGCAACGACACTATATAAAAGTAAATATTTATTAATAATTTGATCGGTTAGAATAATTTAGAAGCATAATTGAGTCTTATTAGAAGCATTAAGTTAGTGACTGTTTCGACGTCATCGATGTTAACAGTTAAAAGCATAATTATACTCGAACAAGAAAAATGGAATTTAAAACAAATGGCCGTGTTCAAGGCGTTGATTAGGCGATCTTAAGCCTTTCTATGTTATTACTGTTAGAGTTAAGATGTCAATCTGGTGTGACGTCATTCTAAGTTTACCTTCTTCCGGTATTTTCGGCATATAGTAGAAGAACGACTCTTTCGGATCTATGGAAAACGATCGTCCTGTGGATAATTTGAGTGTCAGTTATCATAATAGATCTCTCTATCTTATCTGCCCCAGGCGAAATTACTTTCTATAGATCACTCTGTTTCTTATCGCGATTTATTTATTCCTGACATGGATTACCATGGGCATTCATTGTGCACCAGTGATTTCTCCATTATTATTTTTTGGATGATAGGCTCACGTTTGACCACTATCTCACCTGGTCGTAAGTGACGATGTGGTCTACGATGGATCACGTTTGCCTAGAAGGAACTCCATTACTTTATTGCCTATCGTGAATAATCCTTTTGCTAATTTTGACAGTAGTACTAAACTAATGAGTTTTGTTTAAATTCGCTGCTACTGTTTCTATATTATTTTATTATATACTGTTATGTAATTTAATGAATACGTTAATTAAAACCAGTGTAGATTTCTCATTTCATTCTAATCAGCCATCATGCGCAGTTCTCTACGCGGCTACATCTCTAGATTGACATTATCAAAATGTTTTGCACTCTTTATTAGATATTAATTATAACTATTTTGATAATTGTACCTTGCCAGAAGAAGCTTCCTGGAGCACCCATAAACAGCCTTTGCCCGTCCTGTAAAGGAAGAAAATAGATTTAAATAGAAATCATATCCAAATGATGGTAATTTCACAATTTCATATAGTTAAATAAGTATTTATTTTTCTATGAACAATTAAGGTCATAGCTCATTAGAGCTACCCAGCATCTCATCAGCACCACCTCGCCTCGAGCGCACTATATCACACTCGACTCGAGGTGCTCTGAAGTTGATGTTGTGAGCATATACCCTTCAGACTACAAAAAAGTCTGGTTAGGATCGACTTACTTAGGTTTTATAGAGCGGTCTCGTACATCAGACTGACAGTTGGATACCTTAATAATCAAGCTGTCAGGCTGACGTGCGATAGAGGGAACGCTCTACAAAACCGGAGAAGACGATCTTGGCCGGAATATCACTCTTTTTCCCGAAGCGACATGCCAACCCAAACGCCGGGTACTGTATAACAGCGGGGTGCTAGGGAATTACATTATGGGCCACCTTACACCACGGCATTAGATAGGTACCTAAGACGGCTTGCAGCTTTGGTCGGCTCGAATCTGATATAACCACCGCCGCTAGTCGGGAGGGAATTCTGCACGAAATTTATAGTATGGTATATGATATTGGTTCATTAAGCTTCTCAAAACAAACACCTTCGTGCAGTTTATCTATTATGTCAGAATCCATCAGGATGTAATGTTGCAGTTCTCTATGAAGTTTACAGTGTGAATCATCTACATCCGAAACTTTACTAGATGTAATTGAAAGAGTGGAGCTCTCTCTTAGACGACTCATGTATTTCGGTTGTTCGCTAACTCCTCTTAAACCACTCAACCGATTTAGATCAAATGTGGCATATATACACAACAAATGAGTGTGGAGGTTATAGGCTACGAAAATCAAACATCAAAAGTACCACTGAGGAATAATCACTGGAGAAAAAAAAAAAGATTTCTCATTGAACAAAGAAACCTCATTCACGCGATTGGTAATAATCTGTTCAAATACACAAGACAAAAAAAGAAAAAAGAAAATCGGACTAGCCATTGAGGAATTATCACCGTTGGAAAAAAGTCCTGGTGAAATTGCTGCAGAATGAATTGCAGATCTAGTTATGAACTCATGTTTAACCTATAAGACCGTATTTTTCGTATACTTGCCTAATAACAACGGCGCCATTTTGTTACCTATACCGACACTAGGATTCTAGATGTCAGATTCTAAATTTAAACTGAAAAGTGACGTTTTAGAAGACGTTCTTTCACAAACATTCAAGAGCTACCTACAAATCCAATAACAGACTAGCTTGAAGCTTCGTTATGGTAGTTGAAATCACTAAAGCAAATATTACTTTCTGTTTAAGAGATACTCCGTCTTCATTACCGGACATGTTATTGCAGAAACCACCACAGCAATCACACTTAAAACTGCACTACAACTAATGAATACAAATATTGGACTTTTTCATACTTCTAAAACAACAAAACCGGCTAATGCCATGTCAAGCTTAACTCTTTCATTTATATGACCCTCAGAGTGTTTTACGATCGAGGATCCAAACATTTTATGTTGATACTTATGGTAATGCACTGTCTGTGCTCTACCCCATCATTTCCCCACCCATCCATGTCCTTACCCTGTCCTAATTGCTCGTAGGATAGATAAAGTGTATCGGTTTATAAGTGTATGTGGTCATCTCACTCTGTTTTAGTAACCTACGAGTGAAGTGCCGCGGTATGTTTAATTTATAAGCTGAAGCGGACGTGTTTTTGGTGTCACTTTTGTTTACCATGTGTGTTGCACGTGTATTCATTCACATTTTGTCAATTATATTCGTTAATCCTACGTAATAAGAGGTGAGTTTATTACCGTCTACTTGTCTTGCCTCCACATACATACTACTAATCAAATAGCAAAATAATAATAAGTATTGATACATATATATGTAGGTACATATATTAATAAAATACATTTATTTAATCCAATTCGAAACATCAGACGAGTCGAATGCTATTCATCATCTTGGGAGATATGACTCAATAGTATTATTGTTTTGTATAGTGTTCACTCAGTTAAAAATGTTATTCCAATTTCAAAAATCTATCTCTGGTTCGGTTGTAGAGAATGCCTGTGGCAGGTTCGTCAATGTACTTGTACATGAAGTTTGATAAATAAACAAAAAAACATCTTGAAATTTATCTTTGATTGATTGTATTCATTTTAATTTTATGTGAAGTATTTTTCTACCCGCTACAGCTTGCAACTTGCGCCACGCCTAAGACAAAAAGCAGACATCACAAATTCGTGCGTGTGAACAAGTGTGAGAGATAAGCCCTGATGGTTCAAGTTACATACTTGACAGGAATGAAATGACAAATGTTACAAAAAACTTGGAAATACGGAACATCGTAAGAAGGAGAGTGCTCTTTTCTTTGCAAATCGTTTGTGATATAATAAGATATGCCTCAGTGGTGCAGAGGCTGCGAATACGACGACAGTGAATGAGGTCTCAGGTTTGATTCCCAGGTAGAGTAGAGTTTGTGTCAGGAAATTCGATTTTTCTGTCAGAATGCGTGAAAATTTCGGAAGTAACCAGGCTTTCGTTACGATGATGTTGATTACGATGGAAGTCCAGAATATATAAGCTGCTATGTTGCTGATGAGATTCGCTCGCCTCAATTACATAGGAGTCAGTTGAAAACCAGCGCCAGGTACTTGTGCCTTCCCCCAAACCGGGGCAAGACGGGGACACCGTGGTTCCCAAACCCGAGGGGGCCATCTCGAAACCGGAGATGGCCCAGGGTCAGTCGGGGTGCGAGAGATATGCTCTATGGGCAACCTTACACCCCGGCGTCTGTAGACCCGAGACGGCGTGCGGTTTCCGACATAACCGCCCCCGCTGGCACGCGGGGGGGTATCCGAAGGGATTTATGCACGAAAAAAAAAAAAGGTAATAAGTATTAAAAGTATAAGAGAGTAGTAAAAGAGAAATAATAACTATTAAGAATTAGGTAATTCATATGGAAAGAATGCAACCATAAATAAATGAAAAAGTTAAATATATAAACCCGCATTATTGAAGAAATACTTTTGGGAACTGTAATAAGCAGTCATTACAAAACTGTAAGTACTTAGATACATAACAAAATTATGTTTAAAACATAAGGCCTATCCATAAAGAAAACTGTCATGGCGACAAAAAATAAAATAGTAATTCATAAACCCAAAATGGAGTTGGTAGCCCTAAAAACGAGATAAAAGCCTAGTCGTTTTAGCATTGAATCAGCGTACGCGGCCAATGAATAAATATGCGTGTGCGCCTCGCGCCATATACAGCGCGACCGCGCATGCGCGGAGCTGCAACCGCGCTGTCACGTGGGGGCAGAATGTCACAGCGATGTAACTGCATCAAGGTATTTTATTGATCTCGTAACGTGACTACATAATTTTATCCTACATTATGCTTTTTTTTAAGAAGCATAATGGTAAGAAAGTGCTTTTTTGCCGTGCGAAGTTGGGGAGGATAAGCCGGCAAGCAAACCTCGGGCTATTAGGTGAAGGCTTCTGATGCAGCTGGGACACAACACTTCGATGATGATTACGCTTATTTTCGTTTTACCTGATCTTAAGCGATCACCTTAACTTATTATATAGACGTTTGCAACTCCAGGGGCAACACGCGCTCGTAGTTGCGTAGTGTAGTTAGAAGTGCAGCAGAAGATAAAGTTGGGCTGACGATATCTGGTATCTTCTTATGTGATTTGGAAACCATTCTTAGTAAAGAGTCAGTACGTCGAAAATGATAAGTTGATAACCAATCCGTATAAAATACAATACGGTATAGACCACATTATTTTCAAAAAATTATATTACATATTACACCTATATTTACAAAAAAAAAAGTAAATAAGTATGTTTATCCGCATTCTGGAACCCATAACACAAGCTAGTTAAACTATGCTTACTTTGGGTCTAGAGAGCGCTGTGTAGAATGTCATAGAATATTTTCGCTGTAAACTGAATTGCACCTTATTTAATTACTGCAAACTGAATTGACATGAGGCAAAAATATGATATCCTGAAAACACACAGTCAAGATAACCGAGTTGTAGAAGATAAACCAAAGCTTTCCTAGCAAGCACCGCAAAAAAAGAGAAAAAATAAACGGATCATATAAAAATACCACGTTGTTGACACACTTTTCACACTGTTCGTATACTTAAACCGCTTAACGTAACTTAACATATAATTAAAATACATTGCATAACTAGTTGTCAATAAATTACATTTTCCTTTAAACTGTTAATAGTAAGTAAAATATTTTACTGATCGATATTTAAATATACAATGATGCTAATAGGGTCTATTATACATGGGCACAAAGTGCCATAGAGTGTCCAAAGGGTTGAGGCAATAAAAGCATAGTTATAATTGAATATTCAATTAAAACGTGCATAAATATTTGAAACGTTTAAAATCCCATGTATATTGCATATACAGATTGCACTGCAGCCCCTATAACAAGATGAATTCAAATAATATTCGCCTTTATTTTATGAGCCATAAAAGTTAGTCTTCCGTAGTATTTGCATTTTCATTTGCATAGCTAAGAGAATAATTTTAAGTGAATATTGTGTTATAGTTATAATTTTAAAGGTTATCTGCTATAAGATTTTAGTTATTGGACTGGATACGCAAGGCGGAGGATCGCGTGCTATGGCGCATACTGGGAGAGGCTTAACAGTGAACTGCAATAGGCTAATTGATTGATTGATTGAATCATTATAAAAAAGTTAAACCCGTCTTCAAGTGCATGAGTTTCTTCTTAAGTTATCGTATCATACTTACTTTAAAAAGCTTTATTACAAAACACACATAGATCTCGAACACACGTCGTGTACGCATGTCTGTTGTCGGTTCTGCGTCATTAAATCAATATACAAAATAATATTGACCATCACAGTGTGCTTGAAACTAAAGTTTAACAGAAATAGAATAAATAAAAAATCTCTTTGCTTTCGACTTTAAAATCGAATTAAGTACTGGAAAGTTTTTTTTTTCTTATATTTAGGACACTTCAATTTGACTTCACCTCGCCTGATGGTAAGCTGAAGGTAAAGTCTCAGGAAAGAGGGTCACCATTACATACACGTACCATGTTAACAATGGTGGCACTCAGCTTGGCAGCCTCATCAGAAGAGGATTGTCGTCGCAGCACCGCGTGACACCCACCGGTCCCACTAGTGCTGCGACCACAATCCCCCTGCCCGGCTATGCACTTGCTGACCCCTGAACACAATCAAACCGAAAGTGGATAACTACCCACCCGGCCGTATTTGTGACAAATTTGTGTCATCAAATTTCTAGGCGCCCAATGCGCTGAATGAACTGGAGTATAGTATAATTTGTTTCTCCGTGGCATGATGAAATCCTATAAAGTAATTATTTTAACTAGGTCTGCAAGGCGAATCGCTGCTTGCAATGTTGAGCTGAGTGAGACATCGTGAATCAGATTTTGAAAATTTTGAACAGTGATCATTCCTCCGTGGCAAGTCCGATTTTGAAAATTCTTTTTGAAAGTCACAACTCTGGACATGCTTTCTGAGCGTGTAAAGTTTGGTCACAGTGTCTCGAGCGGTTAATATGTATGGATAGGATATTTTCTCGGTATGTACTGGTGGTAGAAATTTGATGACACAAATTTGTCACAAAATTCGGCCGGGTAGGTACCACCGTGCACGTTGCGAAAAACCCTCCATAGTAATCCAATTTCGGTTTGATTGCGTTCAGGGGTCTGCAAGTGCATAGCCGGGCAGGGGGATTGTGGTTGCAGCACTAGTGGAACCGGTGGGTGTCACGCGGTGCTGCGACGACAATCCTCTTCTGATGAGGCCGTCAAGCTGAGTGCCACCATTGTGTACGTGTATGTAATGGTGACCCTCTTTCCAGAGACTTTACCTTCAGCTTACCATCAGGCGAGGTGAAGTCAAATTGACGTGTCCTAAATATTAAAAAAAAAAAAAAATCCATCTGCAATTTTTTTAACGGTGATCATTCCTCTGTGGTAGCATTAATTGTTTCAAAATATATCCATAAACCTTCCTCTGATTGACCTCTTTAATCATGCCAAATTTGGTTCTGATTGGATTAGTAGTTTAGGAGGAGACCTGTGACTAAGAAAATCCTGAAGTCTGACATGAGGAGCTTTCGCTCGACTTCGTCTCACTCAGCTCAAAAAAAACCTTGCCTTAAAAGCAAAAGCAAAGCAATAAAATTACTCCACGAACTATCGTCACCGATTTCACTAAGTGCGATGGGACACATCGATTTTCCCGCGCATTGCACCGACGCCATTGTCTGCAAATGGCCGCCGGTTACGGATGCGTTCCAAAACCATGTTTGTAAGCCTACAGGAATGTATGACGTGGTTCTGTCGACACATTGTGCTAGATTTGGTAAGGACGGATATTTTCTCGAAAAATTATCACGGGAATTCATGTAGGAATTTTTGTTGTACAATGAGGAGAATGCAAAAAAAGGTGGTGGCATTTTGAACTGTTTTATAAATGTACCTATATAAGTACGTGCACTGAAAAACTCATGTCATAACTAATGTAATATTATTACTGAATAATAATAGGTCTATGAAATTGCAGAAATTTTCTTACAAATTCATGAGTTCGTTATTCCTGCAATTTAATAGCTATTTCCATTATTTATATTTTGTTTGAAAGTTGATTTCAAGATTTTAGAACTGTGTTTTAAATTTTGTTTTTATTGGCCGCTTGATAAATTAATTCGATCTTCAAAAACAGTACTTCCTATATGCTATCCATTTTGATGATAAATTTCGTATTACTTAACAGCTGTCACTTTTCAAAAATGTAATAAGTTGCTGTTTGTTAGCTTAATGTTGTCTCATTCATATACAAAATTCACACGCAAAAATGTTAGTACTGAAAATTGGGTTTCCTCCAATTTCTTCAAGTAAAACGGCAATTTCATATGTAACGACCTAATAATATTCTAGCACACACTACATCCCTCATACAGGGTGTATGGGGGGGCCACTAAGATCTTCGGGACCCGATCCAACCTCATCTGTTACCCGGTACACCTGCTGATTAACACAGGAGGCACTGGCGTAGTTTCTCCTCTCGGGGTTGGGACGTCAGACGGCAGTGGCTCCTATGAAAGCCACATTAGTCCAATCGAAAGGAGAAGAAAGAGTAAGCAGACCCAGGGATGCAACCGATTCTATACAGCGCTATCTAGAGAATAACATAACATAACTTCATGCCTATATCTTCGAAAGGGTAGGCAGAGTTGTGTATTACACACCCACGATTCGCCAGTTATGTTAAGGTCCCAACGTAATAGGGGGCGAGCCTATTGCCATCTACCGGGTACATTATTAAGCAAGTGATAATTAACATTTACTAATGCACACATAACTACAAGAAGTCAGAGGTGTGTGCCCGGGCAGGCCCAGCAGTCCGTTACGTACGCCACTGGGCTATCGCCGCTTTCTAGAGAACATGTTTCATTAATATTTTTGTTTATTGCTTTTTAACCTCCGAAGCATAAACGACGGGGTGTTATAAGTTTGACGTGTAATATAAAAAAATAAGTGTGTCTGTGGCATCGTAGCTCCCGAATCGATAAACCGAGTTTGTTTTTTTTTTGTTTGATAGGTGAATTAGTGAAGTTTGAGTTTTGAAATTTTAAATTTAGTTTTTATCTAAATGATTCTACCATCAAATACAATATTTCTTTTTAACTGGGCATCCTTAGATGCCACCTTTTAATGATGTCCTTACATAGATTATTCAGAATGACAAGCGCATCGATCGCATTAGAATTCAACACCCTGTAGTAATGAATAGCAATGAGCTGAGGTTCGCACCTTGCTAGGTATGGTGTGGACACATTTATTGGGCTATAGACGGACAGTTCAATAAAATTGAGGCTGTCGGGATGCTAGTTAGGGCTATGTTGAAAGATTTAGAAGAATATATTGTGACACTTGACTGGTGTGATGCCATTTAGGAAACATATTAATAAATTAAAATAACAGGAAATGCCTAAGAACAATCCCGATGGTATAAATATATGTTATAGTAATTCAAAGATGAAAATTTGGGATGAGACCCCCCCCCCCAGGTAACGCTGTACAATCGATAATGAAATAGTTACCTATTCATAAAACATATTTCTGCCAAGGTCCATATCTAATTATGTTGCCAAGTAAAAAATATCCAGGATACAATTAAAATTAAGATGATTATACTAGTTACGAATATAAAATAAGCGCAAATACTTCTGTGCTATGAATAATAAAATATATTTTTTACTGATGCAATTAGATTCAACCCTGAATGTCCTGTCTATCATACAGCACATATTTTTGAACATATTTATAACAAATTAGTTGACAAAACAAGTACGAGGACATTACGTAAAAAATAATCTGAGTAATCCGCATTCTAAAACTCACATTACAAACTAGTTTTGATTTGATTACAAACTAGGTTTGATGGCCTCTGTGGCGCTAGCGTAGCGGTAGTGCATTCGTCTGCTACGACAGGGGCCGCGGGTTCGATTCCCGCTCAGTGCAAATATTTGTATGCACGAATATGTCTATTTGCATTGGGCCGGGTGTTTCTATGAATAATATGTATGTATTTACAAAAAAAAGTACCCATAACACAAGTACCCATAACACAATAGTTTACCTATGCTTACTTTGGGTCTAGAAAGCGATGTGTAGAATGTCGTAGAATATTTAATATATTTATTATTAGTTAAGCTATGCTTAACCTACTTTGAGTCTAGATTATTAATATCCTTTATTACAATAATAAGCCAATGAATTTTTTCCCTGAACATATTATATTTAATAGTATTTTACCACCTCTATCACAGCGAGTGTTCCGCTGAGCTCTACCCAAGGTACAACCAATTAATCTCCTTCACCCTTTCCTATCTAGAACAACACGTCTAATTTTGAGTTTTCACCCTCATACGGTGCAATCAATTCCATTTATGACCAATCTCTGTACCGTTAATAGGAAAGACTTAGAATCCTTTCCTTCAACACACGCGTTGGGTATAGATAGCGCTGTGTAGAATTTCCTAGAATAATATTTATTACTATCTGGGATGAAGTCATATTTACGTGTCTTATTTGTAAAACAAAATATCTTCATAGCATAGCCACAAGGCCCACACGCGGATAGTGGCTATGACATTGGAGTGTAGGTAATGATGGAACAGATAACATAAGGTAATAAATCTCCAAGGATTTTTACATTCTTTTTTTTTGCGGAATTCCTCTCGGTCTCCCCAGGAGGTTATGTCGGGCTTGAACCGACTAAAACCGCACACCGTCTTGGGTCTTCAGACGCCGAGGTGTAAGGTGGCCCATATGGCATTTCCCTCGCAACCCGATTGACCCAGGGCCATCTCCCGTTTCGAGATGCCCCCCTCGGGTTTGGGAACCACAGTGTCCCCATCTTGCTCCGGAAAGAGGCGGGGTGGGGCTTGTCACCCCGACAACAACCTGCCTAGTGGTACATGAACTTCGTTTCTTACAACATATTATTACTACTATGATGAACTAAAATGATTGGTATACTTGTAGCGCCTCACTTGAATGGAAATATTATACAAAATTGTGTGTATAAATGTAGAATGTACTGCTTCCGGACTGTTTGGCCGTGGGCCATAAGATACTTGTATCCCAAACGTTTCGTCGATCACTGCGGTCGACATCTTCAGTGGTACAGCTACGGGCGCCGACGAGCGCAGAGAACTCTCATCGGCGGCGACTTCACTGCGACTGATGAGGAGACCGTAGTCACTGGCGTATTTATAGGCACAGTTGGAGGGGGAAACAACGTGATCGATCCTGATTGGTCGAGAGCTGCGGAACCGACGCGCTCGATCCTGATTGGTCGAGGCTAAGCAAGGGGGCGTAGCCTCCCGATAGTGGGGATGGCGTTGGCTTCGTCATGTTTGAACCATGATGACGAGCGGCTCTCAGTGCTGGGTACCAATCTCTTTGTAGATGAAAACCTTCGATTTTTCTATTAAAATTGTTGGGATGATTGAATATTTCGATGGTCTCTCGAAGTAGCCGTGGGTAGAAATGTGAAGTGGTGGCTAGAACCTTCGTGTTCTGAAATTTGATGGTATGATTACCAGGAGGATGATAATCATACCATCAAATTCATTAATAAAAGCCCTAAGATTTATATGTGTGTATAAATATTATAGACGTCTGCTTACCCCTTCATGAAATCCATTCAGTGAAACGTAACAACGCAGTATAGTTTAACTTGATCACGTACCCTGAGCTTGGTGAAGTCCGCTCCAAGAAGTATAAAAAAACCGAATGGTGTCGTGATAAAGGAGTGTTTGGTAAAAACATCACGTTTCGTGTCCACGCAAATACTTAGATTCCACATCTGTATCGGGTTATATTTTCTTGGAATTAGATAGAATCTTGTTGGAATTTCGACGGTGATGAAGGGGTTACAATGTGTTTTGACAATGGCATAAGATTTTAACTACCTGTTATATTAATACAAAATAATAAATATGACTTAGATAGAAGCATTTTGACCACTAATGAAATCATATTTTACGCGATTTTCCAAAATAATAGGTACCTAATGTTTTATATTATGGTAATATCGTGTCTTTTTTTTTCAGGAAAGATAGAAAAACATAAAATGCAAAACCTTACGCCAGGGTGTAAGGTTGCCCATAGAGCATATCCCTCGCACCCGACTGACCCTGGGCCATCTCCGGATTCAAGATGGCCCCCTCGGGTTTGGGAACCACGGTGTCCCCGTCTTGCCCTGGTTTGGGAGAGGGGCGCTAGTCGCCCCACCGTCCCGGCCTGCTTCTGCTGGGGTGACAGGCGGTCTCACCTGCCACCCCCAGGCCTGCGCTCATGGAGGACGGAGGTCGTTGAGCGACCTCCGGCGCCTGAGTCGCCTGCGATGCGCGGCTAGCATGTTGCGGGCTCGGCGGGCCGGGAGAGTTCTGAACCTCTCCCGGGCGCGCTCCGCCATCTCCTTCGCGAGCATCACATGCTCGCAGAAGGAGGTGGCGGCGGCCCACGCGCATGGTATATCCTGGCTTTTATTAGAGCCACTGCCGTCTGATCCCCCAAACACGGAAGGAGAACCTGTGCCAAAGCCTCGTGCGTCATGCAGCAGGAGTTCCGGTTAAGATCTTGGCCGTTTAAATATCTATATAATAAATAGGTCTTTACCTATGAAATTGCCGAAATTTTCTTACAAATTCATGAGTTCGTTATTCCTGTCATTTAATAGCTATTTCCATTATTTATATTTTGTTTGAAAATTGATTTCAAGATTTTACAACTCTGTATTAATTTTTTTTTAGATTGGCCGCTTGTTAAATTAATTCGATCTTCAAAAACAGTACTTCCTAAATGCTATCCATTTTGATGATAAATTTCGTATTACTTAATAGCTGTCACTTTTCAAAAATGTAATGAAAGTTTCTGTTTGTTAGCTTATAATGATGTCTCATTCATACACAAAAAAAATCATAAAATCTGGATTTGTCATTCCTAAAAAAATTGAAAAAATATTAGTACCGAAAGTTGGCTTTCCTCCAATTTCTTCAAGAAAAACGGCAATTTCATATGTAACGACCTAATAGTAAGTATATTGTTGTAACACTACACATCTTCTGTGGCTTTTAAAAATCCTGATTATGTCACGAATCATCTACGGGTCAATATATTATGCAAAGGTAGCACACAAATAAAACACCTGTATAGTTTTTCTGGCACGTGACAGCACACCTAAAGTTTATTATACAACATGCAACATTTAAAAACCTTAAAACCGCCATGATGACATTTATCACTTTTTTTTTAATGTGAGGCAAAGGCGTCGGGTAGCCCTTCCTTGTCATGTTTATTGTTATTTTCTTGATAACGGTAATTAATCGTTTGTGTGTTCTGTCTTGAATTTAATCGATAAAATTTTCTTTTTAAACGATTACCGCTGAAGATTGCGTCAGTTTGATTTAATGTCCTATAAAATTTTACAGTCCTTATATTTTTAACTGAATACGTTACGTAATATAGAGTAACTTATCGTGGTTGATTGCAAGAAACCTGTGCGTAATATTTAATCGTTAATTTTAATCAGGGATAACTAAAAACAATGATGAAGTATTAGGTAGTGTGAAATGTGTGTTGATTAAATGACTCTACATACATTCATTCATACAAACCTACATATATTCATACAGACATACATCATACAGCCTGGCATACACCTTTCGCTTATTCCTATAATTATTCCATACATTCTCGCCGGTTAAAGGCTAAGGCACTTAAATGCAATATATCACAATTCAATAGTTACACTTATGAGAATGATATAAACCGAGTTTTTAGTTTTATTATAGCAACTTATCAAAGGTATATCCATAGCTGTAAGAGTCTAACAAATAAAGTTGCCATACCAGGCGTAAAGAATTGTTCTGTCAGAATTTAGCGGTAAATCTCAATTGTATCCCAAATATAGAGACATGATAAAACAGCAATAAAATTCACTACTATTCTCAAAATAGAAATGTGACTTGTTTTATTTTTTGCTTGAAACAATAAAAGTTAAATAATTCATAAGGTTGGAGTCTGCGGTTGCGCCCGCGCATGCGGCTCACGTGCGCGAGCGCTCCCCGATGCGATCACGATGATAATTCTTCTATGGGCAAAAATAATTCTATTCCCACGATGGTAAAATCACGTTCTACACAAAAGTTGAAGGGGTCCTTATATTTTTTTACAGTATACGGTTACACATAAAACAAAACTTTCTGTCATGTTGTAAAATATAGGTAAAATATAAGTATATTATAAAAAAAACTTACTGGATTTTACATCTCAACGAATTATTATAATTCGTTGAGATTTATAACCCAGTTAGTTTATTTTTTGGGCTATGTAGGTGTGAATAAAGATTTTTTTATTTTATATATTAAATTTTAATATTATTTTTCTAGTTAATAATTAAAATAATTTATGTTAATTTTAATGTAAGTAACTGCTTTATGTGGATCGACTATTCATTCTAGAATATTTAAAATCTTATAATTTATTTGTACTAAAACGATCATAAGAATGTAACTAAATTGTATGGTAAATAAAATTAACTATGGTACCTAACACTATTTTATAGCTTTAACTCAGAACAAGTGAACATCCAGGATGGAACTTGAACCCGGGACTAGTCCCTTACAGGGGCAATACTCTGACCAACTGAGCTACCTAGACACGTCCTAGATATTCGAAATTCTCCAAAACATTACGGTTTCTACATTAAATCTATAGGGAAAGTAAGCATAGGTACTAATTTCCTCAAAATTTCATTAAATGAATACTATTTTATTGAAAAGTTACCAGCTATTAATGGACATACCGTAACTAATACGCGATATGAAGCAAGATCGGCATAACTGCATTTTAATACGTTCAATTATCAAAATTAATTTTACGACAATTTTCAATGTCGGCAACAATCAACAGTGAAAAAGAATGTGATTTCACTGGAAACGGAACGTAATTGGTGTGTCAAAAAGATAATAAACTGTCATTATTTTTTTTCTTGCAACACAGTGAATTAGTAATGACCGTACTGATAACTGTTTGGTATTAAAGGGGGCTGTAGCAGATAATTGAGGTTTCAAAATAATTGTCATCAAAAATCAAATTTAGAAATCTAAAAATGAAGATGTTCTATTGTAATTGCATCTTGTTTTGTTGCTAAATGCTGTGAGACCCATTAAGCATGGCAAACCGTCCCGTGACTCCCAAGTTAACTATGAAAGAGCCATAATTTGAAAAAATGTCTAGATTGCTTTCGTTTTTCAAAGTATTTCTATGACTAACAGTCATACGCTAACCATTTTATTTTCATCCGGATATCCCCACAGCCGGCCGTTAACACTCATCTACAAAATGTTGCTACAAAAGTTATCATAGATGCCTTATGTTTTTAAAATATAACCTACATAAAACATAATCGCAGCCTGTCGTAGTTATTAATTAGTCATTTAAACTATCATGGTCACTAACATAAGTATTAGAGTTTTAACGGGATATTTACCATATGTTTTTAAGAGTGTCCGATATTTCGGCACTGTTGCAAGCGCCATGATCACGGAGGAACTGACACTCTTAAAAACACATGATAAATATCCCGTTAACTCTAATACTTATATTAATTAGTCGAATAAAAATTGTTGTATCTTAAATTATTTTATAAAAATAAATACTAATTAAAATTCGAAGAGCACAAGGCAAATCAAGTGAAGTCTACACTACTACTACAATAATTACATACATACATATATACTCACGCCTTTTGCCTCCAGTGTAGGCAGAGACTACAAACCGCCATCTTCTTCTGTCCTTACATACTTCACGAGTCAGTAGCTATCGATTTGCTACTCTGAATGTTAAAGGGGCTATGAATGAAAAATGTAAACAATAAAATAAATGTGGTATAAAAGTTCTTACCTTTGAGATAGCTCCTGAGAAACCTGCCTGGCACATGCCAGTCTTACGCTGGCCATGGCTCGCTGTGGAATTAAAAACATACACATTGACAATCAATAAATAACGCAAATAAATAATGTATGTCGCAATGAAATGTTTTTGCACAACACAGTATATTATGTACAGGGTGCTTAGAAATAAATACAAAAGGAATTAAAATTTGACCTAGGCGGACTGGATATAAATTGAATTTAAATATTAACAAGCAGGACACGTGGAAAATGTGGAAATAGAGCTTAAAATTATTTCAAGATTCATTTTCAAGAGACACAATTTTGCATGTTTCGTAGGGATATAATTTCCTCATTGATAAAAATCTTATTTAGTTGACGCAAACTATCCCTATGTATACATACAATTAAATTATAAATTAGAAATATCGGACTCAGCTCGGCTTATCCGCTGAAGTCAAATTATTATCTGAAACGGTTCTGCAAAAGTTTGCACATACATTTAACAATATGTAACCTACAAACTACCATTAATTAGTTCTACTCTATCTCTTTTTACAAAGACCAATCATTGTATAAAGTTGGTAGTGCTTATAGTACTTGTTACCTTTATATCAGTCTAATTTGCTTGTAATTCATCATAAAATATGTTGCACATTCTAGATTTGCTCATAACAGAAGATTGATATAACGTATTCTGTAAGAATTTATAGTCAGATGCTTTGTACTACTTTAAGCTGTGTACGTGTGTATTCTTTCTGTATTTTGAAACGTTTTTTGATAAATATCGTTTTATAATATATATTTGAAGAGATACATTTAATAATAAATGAATTAGATGTTATATCGATAGGACATACACGCAGGGCACTGCATGCAATTATGTTATTCACTAGATAGATGTAATTGAAATAGGTAGTTCATATTATATTCATAAAAATAGCTCGAGCAAATTTAATGCAGAAGTTGAAATTAAAGAAGAGTGAATAAGATTTAATTTTATTCGAAATTTAAAAATAGTTTATTTATTAAGCTAGACACACTCTGTATTTTAACACGCGTTTTATTAGTTTCAGTTATAATTAACAATGTGAATTTAAACAAATCTTGTAAGTCGAATTCAACCAAGTTCGAATCGATCGAAAATCGATTGAAAACTTTGGATTATACATAAATTTGATACCATCGAGCTAATTTGATGATGGAGCAGAATATGGATAGTTGGGACTCTTTAACGGCTATTAGTAAACCCCTCAATTTAGGGGAAAATGGTATATTTGGTTTGTTTTAACGAGTCCCATACATTTGGCAATAGCGTGCTTTTTTAATTTTTTAAACCAATATAATAAAAATAGGGTTACCAACGTCAAAGAATATTTTTGTTCCTTTACATATTATTGATTAATTTTTGACCTTTTTAAAATTTTCAGTTCTTTTTGATAATCATGTATCCTTAATATTTTCGAATGTGTGAGATGGATCTAGATTCTCATTAATTAATAATGAAGTGTATGAATGATGGCTACTTTTTTATGACCAGTGCATTACACAATTTAGACATCAAACTTTACCTCGGGACATACTCACCCTCGTCCACTGAACGATGCCCTAAACAAAGCATACATAGTTATAATTATCTGTATATAAATAATTATTAATAAAATATATACACTAATTTTTTTTACGAGTCGACTTCATCTGTGTGAATGTTGATCAACAGGGACACGCACGAAATCAAATGTTAAAAGTAGCTTCTTCGTTGTCAAGTTTAATGACCATCGGATTTGGTTTAGAGGTTTAGTCGTGACAAGTTAACAAACAGACAGATAGATAGAGTTACTTTTTTATTATTTGTAATATTAATATAAATACACATTTAAATGTGTAGTGCAAAACCTGTAAAGTGATTTTGTAAATAAAAAATGTGCCACTGTTTCATTTGTTGTCGTACAATATTTGTGTTATTCACGAAATATTCATCCTGTAACTGGGTTTTTATATATTTTTATTTACATTATGTATATATGTGTTGTATATTTATTAGTGTTGTCTGTGAATTAACATCGAGACAGGGAATTCCCTAGTGCGGGAATAGTCTTTTAAAAATATTTACATAATTAATTGTAACGTAAAAGGAAGGTATTGTGTATAAATAATAGGTCTTTACCTATGAAATTGCCGATTTTTTTTTACAAATTAATGAGTTCGTTATTCTTGTAATTTAATAGCTATTTCCATTATCTATATTTTGTTTGAAAGTCGATTTCAAGATTTTACAACTCTGTATTACATTTTGTTTTTATTGGCCGCTTGATAAATTAATTCGATCTTCAAAAACAGTACTTGCTATCCATTTTGATGATAAATTTCGTATTACTTAACAGTTGTCACTTTTCAAAAATATAATAAAAGTTGCTGTTTGTTAGCTTAATGTTGTCTCATTCATACACAAAAAAAAACATAAAATTTGGATTTGTTATTCCTAAAAAAATGCAAAAATGTTAGTACTGAAAATTGGGTTTCCTCCAATTTCTTCAATAAAAACGGCAATTTCATATGTAACGACATAATATATAGACATTCAATATTGCCATTAAAACCCACCTCTTTGATTTTTTAGATTTGTCTCCGCCTATACTGTGTATTTTCGTGTTTTTTTTTTGACGAAATCCCCATGGTCACCCTACCGCCGACCAGTGTGGGTAGTTATCTCGGACTCGAACCGACAAAAACCGCACGCCGTCTCGAGTCTCTAATGCCGGGGTGTATGGTGGCCAAATAAGGTCTTTTTTTAACCAACATAACTTAAGTCTAATGCGGAACGAAGTTTACCCGGTCAGCTAGTCTTCTTTATATATAAAAATTAATTGCTGTTCGTTAGTCCCGCTAAAACTCGAGAACGACTGAACCGATTTGGCTAATTTTGGTCTTGAATTACTTGTGGAGGTCCAGAGAAGGTTTAAAAGGTGAATAAATACGGAAGTTGTTATCGATTGAGGCAGTACGAAGTCTGCTGGGTCAGCTACTTATGGATATATTTCACTAATATTACAAATGTGAAAGTTTGGATGGATGGATGGATGTTTGTTACTCTTTCACGCACTAACGGCTGAACGGATCTGTCTGAAATTTGGTACAGGGATAGATTATAGTCTGGAATAACGCATGCGCAGTGGGAACGGGATCAGAATTCCACGCAATTATATAAATAATGTTAAATTTATGATTTAATTAAGTATATTATGGTTTGTAAATATTTATTTTAACATACATAACAACTATTATTTTTAAATAAAGTATAATATAAACTATAATTATAAATAAAAAATAATAGAAGATAATAAATAAATTAAAAAACTTATACTATTTGTGCGTGTGGTGTTGTAAAAGTTTAGACCTTTAAATTACTGGACTCCATTTAATTTGGAGTTTACTAAGGTCTAGTAAGGATATGACAACCTCATCGTATCTTGATTCACAGATAACATCAAGTATGCCATGCAGGTTCAAAAAGAAGAAGCTACCTATCTGAGTTGAAACACTACTTTGCTTTCCTTCTTTGAAGTCCTGTTATAGGCTTACCGTATCGAATATAAAAAATATCATGCATGGCGAACAACTATAGTTCGTTGTTTACATGTTTGAACTGTAAGTTAAATTGGTGAACTCATGTACATAGCAAGAACATTATTTTTTACAATTACAATAATATAAATATGCTGAGTAAATTCACCGCGCTAGCTGTACCTTTTTAATTATGATGTATAGATTTAGATCGGAAAAAGAGAACATCTAGGACGGGACTTGAACCCGCGACCAGTCCCTTGCAGGGGGAATGCTCTGACCAACTAAGCTATCTAGACACATGATGATATGATGTATGCCTCCAGTTTTCTTTGATTAAACATTCAATTTAGGAATATATTTCACAATACGTACAGTAATAAGTACCTATCTGCTTTGCCCGCAAAAGTTATCCTTAATAATAGTTCAAATCCAATTCTGTATAGGTACATATGTATGTACCTAGGACATGATTTTAAAACAGATACAGTTGACTGGTAATTTTATATAAGTAGTTAAGTACGAGTAAGTACTTTAAGTGCCGCGTGGGCGATCGCAAATAAAAATTAAAGTATCATATTTCGAAACACCATCAAAAAATGTACAATGATATTTTTGAAACATGAAACTTTTTATCGTTTTACACAAAAGTGCTATCGTAAATCATGTTTAGTGCCAGAGGCTCGTCAGCCTCGTCACGCTAATTCTTGCTCGCCGCCATTACCGGCGGAAGTGAGTCGGTTTTCGCGCGCTTTCATACCCGCCATTGTGTGCGCCATGATGGCTATATATTGGCCCGTATACACGTCAATACGTACTTTTAATTCGGGAACGATGTTTAAATGAAATCATTTTTGGAGACAAATTAGATTTTATAATTGTCCTTTAAACTTAACTTTACAAGAGTCGATCTAAGACTAAAACTTAAATTAAGTACATGGTTATTTCTTAAGCTTATCGCGGTCGCGACAGACCGTCGCCAGTGCATCACGCCACCTTCCAGCGATAAGAAAGTGCTGCGTTGAAGCTTACAGCCCTACCGCAGGCTATGGTCAGTGATGGTACATAACTCCTCCCCCCTTGGACCGAAGTTATCGAAATTTAGACAATTGTCGAGAACTTCGCCAAAACAATAAAATACTACACAGTCTTCATTTATGTGATTATGAAAAATTAATATTAATATTAGACAAAATGACGTTATAATGGTTATACGAATTGATAATTTAAATGATTATACAAAATTAAAATCATTATATCAAGTGATATTAAAATGATTGTGCAAAATGATTTAATTAAAATGATCATACTTAGAGAGTCATATTGAAATGATTAAGACTAAATGTAAGCAGAGAATAGAGTTATTACATCAGTAACACTGGTCTCTGGCCGACCCTATCTAATTCCAGCTGGACAGAGTGGTTCTCATTTTCTCTCGGACGACTATTCTGCCTTTTACACATTCTCAATATAATATGTGAATACTTATGCATAATTATAACTACTGTTAATGAAATGATAATCGTGTTTAACAAATAAAGGAAATTGGCTGCACTATCACTTTTGTTTTCACCTTTTACACTGTCACTTTTCTTCAAGATATAATTCAATTGGCGTATATCATCCAAGTTAACTCCTTTAAGGTTCACAGGTACCATTTCGACAGCGTCAGAAACCAGCTTCTGCATGTCAGGTAATGTAATTATAGGAATAGGCATTTAATCCGCTTTTTGTAAATAGGAGCGTCGGTCATGAATTTGTAAATCACCTATAAACACATCACATTGATCCTTGATAGTTACAATATTATGTTCCTCGTATAATTTCCTTGGAGTCATCCCTTTCACAAGTTTGCGATAGGATTTCAGGGTTTCTTTTTTTTTTGAGTACACTATCCAACTAATTGGGCTGATTCTTTGGAGTTTAAGGGGCTCGGTGTTTCTATATCGAGGAGAACAGCTAGACCGATTCCGATAGTACATCATCAGTCGTTCAATACAGGTTTCCTTCACGTATAAAACTAGTTTACTTTCAGAGCAGAGGTATTCTTCAGCGGTTATCTCTTGGCAAGGCTGATCAATTGAACGAAAAATAGATCCTTCTACTAAGAGGTAAGGAAACTGTGGGATAACGACGAAGGTTTGGTTTAAGGACTGATCAAACATAGGAAGGGAGTACAATTTGTAATAACTATAAGTAACGTTATGAACTAAAGGAACTTCAATAATGAACTTTATTTCTTCATCCTCAAGATAAGCCTTCACTGATAGTGATTCTTCAATATTAATGATATTATGTTCCTTTATAGAGTACATTAAATTATCATACTTGCTAATGTGCTAAAAGATGTTTACTAATTCATCAGGGTCAATTATGGTTTTGAGTAAAACGGATACTTTACTGAATGCTAAGGCCGTTTCCATTTCGCTAAGTTTTATATATATTGTTCTAAAATTTACGATAAACTGATTAAGTAATCCAAATACGAAGGTCATATAAATTGAATGGTTATCTTTTGTGATCAGTTTCGCTATAAATCCTTCAAGTAATTTAATGCGTGCATTTATTTCTGTGTGTGTTTTCGTTTAACTAATTTATTATTTATTGCTTGTTCCTGTGTCTGAATGTTAATGATTAAGTCCTCATCCCTAATGGCATCTTCATGGTTAAGATTACCAGTTATTATTTTGATTATAGATCCCAGGGGGTTCAAAATGCCTCGTTTGAGTCTTTTGTATGGAACTAGCTTCTATAATTTTTCTATAGTCTCGTTTCGAATATAATTAACCTGTGTTTTAAGACTCCTGAACTCCTCACCATAAGATTTATCGAATTCCGCGTCAAATGCAGAGTTTAACTCAGTATGACTAAATACAGTTTCAAACGGGGTTAACTCAGTACTACTATGAATGGAATTATTATAAGTCATAATAGCGTAAGTCATTACGGAAGATGCGTCTGTATATTTCTGTTGGTATTTGGCCAATCTATATATTTCTATAATTGTAGAGTGGAAACGTTCTATAAGAGCCATAGAGTTTGGGTTATTTGGGGTGCCTATGTGCAACTTAATTTTATATAAGTCTGCCAATTCCTTTATTAATTCGTTATTAAACTCAGATCCAGGGTCAGAATTTATTATTCGTGGAATACCATAATATGAAAAATATTTCATCAGCTAAAAGCATCGATTAAGGTAAGATAATATTGTGATTCGATAGAAAATAAATCTATGAAGATTTCCTGAAAGGGTGCGGTCTGAGTCTGCGTAAGATGTAATGCTGGTTTAATGTTTTTCCTATCGTATTTAGACACTTTGCAACCTTGGCAGGAATTAATAATAGCGGAAATTGTCTCTGACAAATTTGGCTAGGAATAATTACGGTGTATCCGTTTAACAGTTTCTGGGATACCTCGGTGACATGTTTTACCCTCATGTAATTTAACTACAATAGCTCTTTGCTCCTGCTCATCCTCAACATAGATAGCATGCTTAGTACATTCGTAGAATCTAACCATATCCTTTTTAAATAATGACGTTATTATATTGCTAAAATCCTTCCTGTGTTCTTTGTTCTCAAAATAAATAAAATATTTAAGTTTTGGTTTTATGTGATTTTTTAAAATGGTTCTGATATGGTCTTGACCCTGAAGGGGCAAAAATATTTCTAATACCTTTTGTTTGGGCCGAGATAAGTCCTTGACTTGGAGTTCATTACGGGACCAGCTAAATACGAGTATTTGGTTGGGTTTTGTATCAATAGCCTTAATTGGTATAACCAGACTAGTGGCCTATGGTCAACATAGATATCGAATTTATGTCCATATAAATAAGGCCTGCAATATTTGGTGGCCCATACAATAGCCAATAACTCACGTTCAATCGTACTATATTTCTTTTCGGTATCTGTTAAGGTTCGGCTGGCATATGCTATTAATTATTACTTATGACATATGCATATGCATATACACCGGTACAAATTATTACATATGGTCTCGAAAGCTTCAGTATTTTTTTTTGGTCTATTATAACCTTTTTATTCTTCTTTAAACATGCTGTGAGTGACTGAGTAACTTTTGAAAAATCTTTGATAAACCACCTGTAGTAACCTACAAAGCCTAAGAATCGTTTGGTTTCAGTCTGTGTCTGTAGTTGCCTATGTGATGTTGTTCGTATGTGATGCTTCACTTCATTAGTGAAAGTTAGAGGCAACTGTTCACAGTAAAATATATCACGATATTCGTAACATAGTTGACTAATGAGGTTATTTTCTTCTTGACTGAGATGATCAAGACGTAGGCTTTTTTTTTAAGTTTTCTGTCAATAATGAATCGATCTCAACATCTGTAAGATCCGTTGTGGTTGTAGCATTAAGCAAACCTTCATTACTAAAATAATTAACCTTAAAAGGGTCATTTATAGTCAGCATCAATTTACAATCACTTGCATTTTGTATCACGGTAAATACTGAATAATTTTCACATTGCACTATCACTTCTGACATTCAAACTCCTTCACAGAACTGTTGGTAATTTAATATAGCATAACCATCTTTCTGATTTACAGGTAACTTCACTCGATGTTCGGTGCGCGGTTCTAATATAATTTCAATGTTAGCATTATATACCTATTATTGGAGTACTGACACCATTTGCTTTTAGGGTGTTATCGTTGAAACGTTATGTTGGCACCTATTGCTGACATCAGATCCATACCAATCAAACCATCATATTTGCTGTCTACTTCATACACATAAAATTTATGAAAGCCGTATGTATTAAAAATAGAAAAAAAAGGGGAATATTTGCCACAGTATAATGTTCACTCGTAGCGTGTGTACTTGTGACCGTAAACGGTTCATAAAATATATAGACTTATGAAAGAGCGAGTACTTCCCGTGTCTGACATAAATTTACCATTAATTTCAGGAATGTATACATATGGGTGTCTTCGACCAGCGTCGAATTTCCACTCTAACATTTCGGCTCCGCTTGGGTTGGACTTATTTGAAAATTTTGACAGTATTCAGACTCACCGCTATGTTCAGTAGAATTCAAATTGTCAGTCCCTGCAGCATAAGTCGTGTCAACGTTCTGGTCATCGTGGTCATAGTCAGTATACATATTTAAATTTTCACCGTTGGTTGCTAAATTATTAGTGTAATCGTCGTAATTAGGATCATAATGTTCATCACCGGTATAAATTTCATTTGCAGGAAGGTTTGGTTGTTTAACCAGGGGTGCTGGAGCAATTCTCATTGTCACGTCTGGTTCATAAAAGGGTCTTGATGTGCGATAACCTATAGGCTGTGGAGGTCTGTATCCAAATTGTGTTGCTTGAGGTCTATAGCCAAATTGGGTGGCTGGAGATCTATTGCCAAATTAGGTGGCTTGAGGTCTATAGCCAAATTGTGTCTGGTGTTTAGTACCGAATTGAGCCAATTGCGGCCGAAAACCAATTTGCTGACTTTGCATATTTGGGCGTATTAAATTTTGATTAGGTATTAAATTGCACTGGATTTGTTAAAGGAGAATGCCCATTCTTGGTTGCGCTTTTAGACGTTCGCGTCAATATTTCAAATGTTAAAAAATAATATTGATTATAGTATGACTTTTCAACCCTAAATGGCTTCTATAGAACTTGGGGTTTGAATTGAAATTATAAAGGTATAAAACTTGAATGAATAATCGTTTCCATTTTAATTTAATTGTTACCATTATATTTATAATAAACCATTGGTGTAAATATACCAGAAGAAAGAAGAAAAGAATGCAAATATACCAATCTTTTTAAAATTAAAATGGTTAAATAATACGTGATAATACGTGATAATAATTCGCAATGTGATATTCAAATATATTGCAGTTATGTAATCTTAATATTTCGTGTATATATTCGTAGTTTAATAGTGATAATCAGTTAAAGTTTTAAAAGAATATATGCTTCAGTGGTAGTTTTCTCTTAATTTATACATTGTTGTGTTGTAAATGAGGTACCATTATAGGTGTCTGATAATTTGAGTTGAAAATAGGACCCTTATCGCGTGGTAATAATGTATGACGTTGAGGTCGGTGTTGTAACATTCTATTTCTCAAATTATATTGTTGTTGGAAATTAACTTCCTCAAGGACGTATTTTAAAGCCTCTTCTAAATTGGTTGGCTTTTTAATACGAACCATCCGCACCATGTACTCAGGCAAATTATACATTAAGCGAAGTATTGTCATAAATAATCTTCTTAGCTGCTCTTAACTTTACCGTAGAAGTATTTTGATTGACCTTGGATATAAGTATAGCACGAATATCTTGTATGCGAGAGTACAAAACTCTAAATACGATTCCCTTATTATTATTTTGTTTTTTTTTTTTAACGTTTCCAATTTAAGTTTTTAACGCTCAATTGCAACGCATTCTTCGCTACTGGGATCACCGAAATATTGAATTAATAAACTTTTCAATTTTGTAAGTTTCAAAATCGCCTCTCTCGCTTATTAAGGCTGCTGCCTTCCCTATGAATTTACTAGTGATATTCTGCATTAAGAATTCATTTCGACTTGGGGTTCCTTGGTATTTTGCAATATAATAATAGTAACTAAGTATGTTAGTTTCCCCAGAAAATTCCGGAATTAATCCTAAACCATCCCTATGAATCAATTCTGGTGATTGAATTGGGGGATCTGCGTCCAAGGGAACTTGACCTTGATTTAATTTTTATAATTAAGCTCAAAAGATAACCAATCAATTAATTATATATAGTAAAAACAATAGTATTAGTATCATTTTTAATTTAATTTATTTATTATTACTTATATTTAAATTTATTAATTAAAACACTTAGCGTGAAGATTATATTCACTTCGCAATTAAACAACTAAAACTTTCAATAAAAAAAAATAAGTTGCCAAATGCTATGGTTTCTGTATTAAAAATCATTTTCAAATAAAATTAAGATAATATTATTATAATTTTTTTATTTATTCATAATAATAATGAAAAAATAATACGAGTAATCAAATTATATGATCTCTATAATGAGGAATTCTCAAATAATCAAATTGTATGATCTCTATTATGAGGAATTCTCAAATAATCAAATTGTATGATCTCTATAATAAGGAATTCTCAAATAATCAAATTGTATGATCTCTATAATGAGGAATTCTCAAATAATCAAATTGTATGATCTCTATAATAAGGAATTCTCAAATAATCAAATTATATGATCTCTATAATGAGGAATTCTCAAATAAAATTAAGAGAATATTAATTTTATTACTTAATAAAATGTGTTAATTATATTAACGAACTAAATAACGCGTTAAATGGATTTAACGGGAAGGAAATGCTAGGATGTAGAAGGTTACTCACAGTTTTACCGCCTTTGTTAACATCGCTGCTTACCCCGCACCGTTTTACGCGTGATCTTAGGATAATTATTTGGTTCGAAGATTGCCGAATAATACGTGAGAGCCTGTCACTGATTGTAAGTAACGAAAATGGTTCTTCGTATAGTTCGTCACCACTCGCGAAAAAGTTCTACTTCTGCAAGGTCACTTTGAAATGTTTCAAAAATCCATGAAATCACTTTCCGTAGGTACACTTATACAGTTTTGCATTAAACTTTTCGCGAAGGCAACAGCGGCAATCCTACCGGCTGCGCCACTTTTAATTCGGGAACGATGTTTAAATGAAATCATTTTTGGAGACAAATTAGATTTTATAATTGTCCTTTAAACTTAACTTTACAAGAGTCGATCTAAGACTAAAACTTAAATTAAGTACATGGTTATTTCTTAAGCTTATCGCGGTCGCGACAGACCGTCGCCAGTGCATCACGCCACCTTCCAGCGATAAGAAAGTGCTGCGTTGAAGCTTACAGCCCTACCGCAGGCTATGGTCAGTGATGGTACATAACTACGTTGCAATTTCTAAACGTTAATATTTTTTTAATAACTTCAAGTGTAAACAAATACAATATGATTGAATAAAAGAGTATGTGTATACTTGTAAATTATATTGATTGATACGTGTTATACTTTAGATATAAGTTATACTAAATATTTTAACCACAAGAGGAAAACCTATCCCAGAGCCTCGTAGTACAGTCAACAAGAAAAGTTGGTTAACAATAAAAAATATAGGAACCTTTTTTACATAGGAATACATGAACCTATAGTCGATGTTTAAATAGTTTTATAATCCCCAAAGGACAAAGTTAATATTATTCATGTTTTATTTATTGTTTTATGGAAGGGTTAAGAGCTAAGGGGATCAATAGATTAGAATTAGTCAAGTGACTTCTGTCTTTAACTGTACATGTATAACTTTTTTTTATCCTTATAACTGTGTGTTTCAGAATGATACTTACAAATTCGGCAAGGAGAGAATTCTCTAACTTCGTTTAGTTCTGGAGAGCTGGCCACGAAGCAAGAACCGACTGGATCTCTCTGGTTCAGCTTGGCTGAGACAAACGAGACATAGCGAGGAGCACAAGCCTGTAGACAAAAAATAAAATAACTTACTGGGTGTCATTAAATGCATGAATAGGTGTGTACAATTAGATTGGTTTGTGTGTTTCTAGAAAAAAAAAGAGGAACATAACAACAACATATAACATAACTTCATGCCTGTATCCCCGAAGGAGTAGGCAGAGGTGTATTACACACCCACGATTCGCCAGTTATGTTAAGGTCCCAATGTAATAGGGGGCAAGCCTATTGATATCTACCGGGCACATTGTTTAAGCGAGCGATAATTAACATTTATTGATACACACATAACTACGAAAAGTCAGAGGAGTGTGCCCGGGGCGACTGGGGATCGAACTCGAGACCTCGTCTCAGCAGTCCGTTACGTACGCCACCGGGCTATCGCCGCTTTTAAAGAGGAAGAATAAAATTATTTATTAAAAAAGCAAAAATTTGACTGCACAAAAAAAAAGACCGAAGCAAGTTTGGTAGCAGGCGGAACCCATTAATTTTCTTTCGGTATATGATTTGCAAATGGGTCCCGCCTGCTATCAAAGTTGTTTCGGTCTATTTAGGGCAGCATTTTTTATTTTTTAATGAATAATTTTATTGTATGCTTTTTAGTCATGATTTTGTATATTTTTTTGTAATCACCTTTTAAAGTTCTTCATTTTGATACCATACTTGATAAGTTTGAGTAAAAATATTTATTTATAACAAACATTATAGGGCCAAAAAGCCGCCATTTTGTTTTTTATTTCATTTTGATACACCCAGTGTGTCACTCTCATAGTAAACACGTATCTAACGACACATCTCAAGCTAAAATCGATCGAGTCGTTCAGGCCGCAGAGCGTGCCAAACAATTATACATAAATACATACATACATATATACTCTCGAAAAACATAACCCTCCTTCCGGCGCAGTCGAGTAAAAATAATGTTATAGAGGGTGCACACCAAACAAAGAAAGGCGAACGATGGCTAGCGAAGTAATGCGAATTAACCAGTGTGTTTGTTCCTATCATTCACGTGTTGTTCAGGAAAGGGTAGGATTAATTGAAAGAACTCATGAGAACACTTAAAATAGTGCCACTACGGTGAAACGGACACTAGGTACTTTAACGTTGTACATTCGCCTTTAGTCGTTTGGTCGGTACCCGGCATTACATTTCACCTCAGATAGTTTCTCTATAAATATGAATGTTTTAAAATAAGCATTAATTCTGACATATGTATTTATATACATAACTAACCATTGACCTACGATTTCTGTGAAGATATATGACGTTAAGACAACAAAACATATTTCATCCTAAAATAAGTTTTCGGTAACTGTTTACATACATATATTATGAACTTGAAATACCATTCGGCAGTTAATTTTAACTGTAACACCGTAACATGCGTCAATGCCGCTGTAATCCTGCTGATATAGGGTTGCCAAAATATAAACTCCTACCTTCGATACTAATATTATAGAGGCGAAAGTAACTCCGTCTGTCTGCTACCTTTTCACGCCTAGATAGATGCGCCGATTTTATTAAATTTTTGTACAGATATTGCTTATAAGTTATAAGCTGAAGAAGAACTTAGAATAACTACTTTGAATTTTCGAAACTTAAACGGTTTCCGTAGACTGAAAGGCCCTTTTTTTTTTTTTAAAACCGCACGCCGTCTCGGGTCTACAGACGCCGGGGTGTAAGGTTGCCCATAGAGCATATCCCTCGCACCCCGACTGACCCTGGGCCATCTCCGGTTTCGAGATGGCCCCCTCGGGTTTGGGAACCACGGTGTCCCCGTCTTGCCCCGGTTTGGGGGAGGGGCGCTAGTCGCCCCACCGTCCCGGCCTGCTTCTGCTGGGGTGACAGGTGGCCTCACCCGCCACCCCCAGGCCTGCGCTCATGGAGGACGGAGGTCGTTAAGCGACCTCCGGCGCCTGAGTTGCCTGCGACGCGCGGCGAGCAAGTTGCGGGCTCGGCGGACCGGGAGAGTTCCAAGTCTCTCCCGGGCGCGCTCCGCCACCTCCTTCGCGAGCATTACATGCTCGCAGAAGGAGGCGGCGGCGGCCCACGCGCTCGCGCTCCGCACCATTGCCGCAATCATGCTGCCGAGCGAGAGGACTCCCACCCCGATGGCTGCCACGAGGTCACGCCTCGGCGCCTCCCACGCTGGGCAGTCCGCCAGCGTGTGCAGCCCTGAGTCCTCGCTCGCGTCGCAGTGATGACACTCAGGCGTTGGCTCCTTCCTGATCCGATGCAGGTGGTCCCCGAAGCACCCCTTCCCTGAGATCACCTGCGTCAGTCGGTAGGAGAGGCTTCCGTGTCGCCTCTCCAGCCAATCCTCCATGATGGGCCTTACCGCTGAAAGGCCCTAGCTCGGAAAAAACTCGAAAGATGAAAGAGTTTCCACAGCAGCAGGCAGCAGCAACTAGTGTTATACATACGAAAATGTGTGTTTGTATTTTGTTACTCTGTTACCGAAAAACGGCTAGATTTGGCTGAATTTTTACTCTAAGATTGAGTAGGTACAACCGGATATAGAATAAAGGCTACTTTTTTATCCATGAAAGAGAGGTGTCACATGCCCGTTGTCATTCAAAGCAGGTAAGGATTGTTAAAAGAAGAGGATAATGCGAAAAAAAAAGGAAGAGAGATCGGGCCTCCTGGTCACCACCACACCATGTGAATTGGATCATACTGCTTCTTAAAGTTGATATTAAAATATGAATTGAGAGGTTAGTACTTCCTTTAAATGACTGTAGCAACTACATATCTCTGCATACTATTTATACTGTTGTTTGATGGCACTTGGTGGAACTTGCTACACATATTGAAATAAAGTACAAGTGATACATTTATTTCAATATCTCTACATATATAGATTTTCCTATTAACCATACCATCATAGGTGCTATTTTTTGCAATCTCAATAGTATAATAAAAATAGATTATTAAAATTTAACGAAAGTTCAACCGATACATATCTAAAATATTTGTGACAACCCTACCGTAAAAAATGGAAAGAAAACAGTTGCTTGCGCGTGCGCCGGTGTTAATAAAGAAATTATGGACACACATTACCATCTGGCGGAAACTGCCGTGCGATGCTGATTATAATCTAAGTCAAGAATGTTTAAGCGAGACCAGTTAAAGTATTCATCTTTTTTTTAATGCTCACGCTTGAAGGAATAGTCTAGTGAGGTGAGGAGGTAAGTAAATTTTGTAGGAGGCGACTATATTTTTCAGTCCAAGATAACAGGGGTGTTCCACACGGACACTAGAGTCAATTCGCAAAGGATGTGGAAGGAAAATAGAAGATAGACAAAGAAAAGAAAGTGAAGCAAGACCTCAAACTCTATTACAATCCTGTCTTGCATTTCTTCCTTACTACCTCGAGAGTAAAGCCAGATATTAAGGAGTCAGGAGGAAGTCGCTCAAATAAGGCAAATCAGGAGAAAGAGTTGGGGTGAAGACCGTGGAGGTTGAGGTGAAGTTGAGCGACTTCCAGCTTTGTTTACAACCGGGACTAATGCTGCTTTAGCTATTTACTGCACCAAACTTATAAAATCATATTTCCCGTTCTAGGTAACCATTTCCAATCAATCATACGGCAGATTTTAAGTCTGACTAAGACCTTTCTAATAGAATAAACCGCATCAAAATCCATTCAATAGTTTTTGCGTCCATCGCGAATGAATTTCTCATTTCTCTCTCTCTCTCTGTCTCTCAGCAGAGCGACCCGAAAATGTTTTTTTTTACGCGTCGTAGTAAGGCCACTGAACCAGATAATCTACAAATTAACAAGATCTGCACTCTGACTGACTTAAGCGGTGATATATCGATTGAACCTGATAAAAGTTCAATCGTTACACTAAAGAATCAAGTCAGGCCACGTGTGAACGTTGCATCAGTTTACGCAACGAGGGCCATTAAAAACCGAATGTTTGTCGACAATTTACGACTAAGAACAATAAATAGGCCATAAAATGTGTGTAGTGGTCATCGCTGACCCCAACGAGACCTATTTTGACGTCAATGAAATGCATTCAACATTTGACTATATACCATTCAACGCTTTGGCTTAAGGATATGACGTGAAACTATTGTTTGGAAATGATATCTGTTTTGTTTCCTAAGGATGTTGACGTCATTTCTATACTATAATAAAATTGTAAATTGCTTGTCTAAAACTTGGGTTATGTTAACTGAACGATTCTGAACACAAAAATTTTTTTTTTTTGAAAATCTTGTCTGTTATTCGCGACGGACGAAAAAAGTACTGAACGGATTTTGAAGCGGTTTTTTTTATTAGAAAGGTGTTGGTCAGACACCCGAGGGGGCCATCTTCCCGAGGGGGCCATCTCGAAACCGGAGATAGCCCAGGGTCAGTCGGGGTGCTAGGGATATGCTCTATGGGCAACCTTACACCCCGGCGTCTGTAGACCCAGAGACGGAGTGCGGTTTTAGTCGGTTAAAAAAAAAGAGGTGTTGGTCAGACTTAAAATGCCGTATGTTTGATTGCAACTGGTTAAGTAGAACCGGAGATATGACCAAAAAGCGATGGCGATCAGTTTGTATAAGATCGTTATTGAATGTGTGAATAAAAGTTGACAAGGCCATATCGTCACTTTGTGTTACTCATGTAGGTATATACCAGTCACTCTACAAGACGTGACTTACGTCTGCAAGTATGAATAAACTGTTTATTTTCAACATATGATAATGTTGAATTCTTTTGTGCCACAATGTGAAGGCCTCTATGGCGTAGCGGTAGTGCATTCGACTGCTACGACAGGGGGCGCGGGTTCGATTCCCACTTAGTACAAATATTAGTACGCATGAATAAGTCTATTTGCAGTGGTCTGGGTGTTTCTATGTATAATATATCTGTACTTACAAAAAAAATGTATATAAGAATGTTTATCCGCATTCTGGAAACCATAACACAAGATAGTTAAACTATGCTTGGTTTGGATCTAGAAAGCGCTGTGTAGAATGTCGTAGAATACTTATTATTATTATTCCCGTCAAAGTAATTCACGCCTCCCCCCTAGTTTGGGAGAGGCGGCAAGATAACCCCGGCGAGGTGGGCATTATTAGATATTATTATTTATTATCATTATTTAATTATTTTTATTAATGTGTAAAAACCCTCTTCATCCCAGTGCCAATCCCAGGCGCATCCAAATCTCGCACTTTGGAGCCGTGAGTCCGCTCACCTTCTTCATTTATTGTTTTGTTTTGGCTATTATTGGAGCACTTGCCGACTGACCTTCTAACCCTGAGAGGCAAGCCTACACCTGATCCTCCTCTGTCAATCAGCAGGTAAGGTTAACTTCCGCCCAAAGATTGCCAAACTCACCCCACAATGTGTAAAAATGTTCAACATAATTTGCAACGCAATTGACTTCTAACTGACATTTATTTTAAGGCTTGTCCTCTGTTACTACTAAACACTTACTGGTGGCAGAAATTTGATGACACAAATTTGTCACAAAATGGCCGTGCACGATTGCGAAAAACCCTCCATAGTAATCCAATTTCGGTTTGATTGCGTTCAGGGGTCAGCAAGTGCATAGCCGGGCAGGGGGATTGTGGTCGCAGCACTGGTGGGACCGGTGGGTGTCACGCGGTGCTGCGACGACAATCCTCTTCTGATGAGGCCGTCAAGCTGAGTGCCACCATTGTTAACATGGTACGTGTATGTAATGGTGACCCTCTTTCCTGAGACTTTACCTTCAGCTTACCATCAGGCGAGATGAAATCAAATTGACGTGTCCTAAATATATAAAACTCACCCCACAATGTGTAAAAATGTTATTATTATTATTAATATTTATTTTTAGGCTTGTCCTCTGTTACTACTAAACACATAGACACTCTCATAAACTGCACGAAACCAATTTTACTTATAGCTCGATACTCCTTCTGTTTTGGGGTTTATCTTCCGTGACTATAAATAAAATAATACGAATGCAACAGCCGCTAAAATCTGACAATTATTACATTAACATAATTCCAATCTGACGGGTCGTTATTAACGCGTTCTTTGAGTTTAATTTGACTTTGTGAAATATATTTTGGACGATAAAATCACGGCCCATGACTCACTAACGAAGTGACCAGCGCGAGAAACATCCAGAGATCGTAAAAACTTTGATCGAGAATGCCCGGTATGCCATAACCACACCTCACACGACCTCTCAGAGGGATTAAGTTATTCCTAGAGAAGCGAATCACAGCTTGAGTGTCTATGATAAATATATTTTTAAGGATAAGGAGTTACCGGCAAACTTCATGAACAAATGTCAAAAAGTTGACGCATGTGCACTAACTACCCAACCAAAACTTGAACCCTAGTCCTTTGAACCCGTGATTAGTTTTAAGCTGCGACGACAATCCTCTTTTGATGAGGCCGTCAAGCTGAGTGCCACCATTTTTAACATCGTACGTGTATGTTATGGTGACCCTCTTTTCTGAGACTTTACCTTCAGCTTACCATCAGGCGAGTTGAAGTCAAATTGACGTGTCCTAAATATAAAAAAAAAACTATACTATTACAAAATTGTAAATTAGCTGTGTCTGTACATTGGAGTTATTTAAAATAATTACTTGGGTTATGTTCAATGAACGATTCTGATCAAAATTTCTTTTTTTTGGAATTTACGTCTGTTTCTGATTATAATAAAATATATGAATCTACCCGTGATCTGTGATGTGCCCGGGGCCCATTCTCCCTAAAAAATGTGCAAAAGATGTTAGATTCATCCCAGACGAGTGCCATAGTGACCAATTAAGGAAACTAACGAACGGCGATCAAAATTCTCCTCCAATCTTCCAATAAAAAAGTTGTCACAGCCGCAATATTGAAATGCCTAACTGACAGACAGTTTATTTTTTATTTAATTACTATGGTAGTAAACAAGGACATCATGCCACCATTATGGTAAGTTGCCACCGTGATATAAACGTTGGCAACACTGGAATTGTAATGTTATTATTACCATACTATTATCTACTGCTAAAAGGTTAGGTTAGGAGAATGGTAAAAAATAAATTAAAGTTAATTAGTTAGTAAGGCCACCGGCAATCTCAAAAACCATACACCAGCATAATGCCATTTAAAGGCCATATTAAGTTAGAGAGTAGTAATTTTCTGGCCGAGTCAAGCTATTAGGGCTGAGAAAAACATGGCTCTTCCACTTATGAACATGGCACAATTTTGTCATCGTGTCCCGTATACGCTACGAAAGAAAAAAAAGCTACATTAACATTTTAAACACAAGCTTTTTCGTTAATTCATAAACTTTAATTTAAGGTTGAATATATTACAGTATATTTAATTTTGACGATCTGTGTGGCGTGGCTGTAGTGTTTGCCTGCTACGTCAGAGGTAGCGGGTTCGAATTTGCGCTGAGCGGGCAAATATTTAACATAATATATATATATATATATATATATATATATATATATATATTTAATATAGCTCTTGCCCTGGCTCGGCTGTTGCCCAACATGAGGGGGCCCGATGACTCCTGCAGGAGACTCTACGCGGGGATCGTGCGGTCCATGGCCCATGGCCCTGTATGGGTGCCCAATATGGGCGGAGGCCCTGAGGACCAGAACTGTGCAGATGCTGCGCGCTCCGCAGCGAGTTCTGGCCATCAGGGTCATCCGAGGGTACCGCAGGATTTCCTTGACGACCCGAGACGGCGTGCGGTTTTAGTCGGTTCAAGCCCGACATAACCGCCCCCACTGGCCCGCGGGGGGGTATCCGAAGGGATTTCCGCACGATAAAAAAAAAAAAAAAAAAGTACAAAATAATGTTGGGGTGCTTGGTTGGGGACCTCCACGCGGTGCACCCTGGGCAACGGAGGCGGCAGCGCCTCTCTCCTAGGGCGGGAGAGACGCTGCCGCCTACGGCTAACTCCGACCGAGGCGAGGACGGCCCTGTTGAGGGCTGTTCGGAAGCTTTCCACGTGTCCCTCTGATTAGCAGATGGCACAGTGGAGAGCAAGTACGGGGGCCATCTCGAAACTGGAGATGGCCCAGGGTCAGTCGGGGTGCGAGGGATATGCTCTATGGGCAACCTTACACCCCGGCGTCTGCAGACCCGAGACGGCGTGCGGTTTGAGTCGGTTCAAGCCCGACAAAACCGCCCCCGCTGGCCGGCGGGGGGGTATCCGAGGGGATTTCCGCACGAAAAAAAAAAAAAAAAAAGGGTACCTTATCTTCGGAACCACTGCACTTATTGGACAAAATCTTTCACCAGGTACAAAATATGTAATACAAGGTGAAAATTACAATGGTTTGTGTTAAAACAACTGTGAAGCGAAGCGAGGGCGGATTATCTCCAGCGAGAGGGCTACTATAATGATAATAATTAATCAGCGAGTTAAGCTTTTAATTTTATGCACTTGCGAGCAACTTAACGCCGAATCAAGTCAATCGATTCAAGTAAAAAAAATAAGACTTACGAACATAAAATCTCGAGTGACTAATACTGTAACGGTAGACCACAAGTTCTTAATGCTTTTCTTTGTTCGTTCTTAAGCAAACAGCTGATTCATATGCGACTTACGTGATTCATGCGTCTTTGTCAATGAACTTAATTTATTCGTTAGTTATAACTGACCGGTATGACACCGATATACCTTCTTTTTTTTTCATGCGGAAAGCCCCTCGGATACCACTCCGTTGGGCAGCGGGGGTGGTTATGTCGGGCTTGAACCGACTAAAACCGCACGCCGTCTTGGGGCTTCAGACGCCGGGGTGTAAGGTTGCCCATAGAGCATATCCCTCGCACCCCGACTGACCATGACTGCCTATGAAAGGAAAAAGATATAAAAGATAAATTCATTTGTAACTTAATTACGTGGTGAAGACAGTTCGTGACAGACAGAACACTCCTGGATCCGAGAAATAAGTTTGGTAATATCCTTCTAATCAACATTATTGACGGCCTCTGAGGAGTAGCGGTACAGTATTCGACTGCTACGACAGGGGGCGCGAGTGCGATTTCCGCTCGGTGCAAATATTTGTATACTGGTGGTAGAAATTTGATGACACAAATTTGTCACAAAATTCGGCCGGGTAGGTACCACCGTGCACGATTGCGAAAAACCCTCCATAGTAATCCAATTTCGGTTTGATTGCGTTCGCGTCTGTAGACCCGAGACGGCGTGCGGTTTTAGTCGGTTCAAGCCCGACATAACCACCCCCGCTGGCACGCGGGGGGGTATCCGAAGGGATTTCCGCACGAAAAAAAAAAAAAAAAAAGGGGTCAGCAAGTGCATAGCCGGGCAGGGGAATTGTGGTCGCAGCACTAGTGGGACCGGTGGGTGTCACGCGGTGCTGCGACGACAATCCTCTTCTGATGAGGCCGTCACGCTGAGTGCCACCATTGTTAACATGGTATGTGTATGTAATGGTGACCCTCTTTCCTGAGACTTTACCTTCAGCTTACCATCAGGCGAGGTGAAGTCAAATTGACGTGTCCTAAATATAAAAAAAATATAAAAAAATGCATGAATATATATATTTGCATTGGTCTAGGTGTTTCTATGTTTAATATATGTGTATTTACAAAAAAGTATATAAGTATGTTTATCCGCATACTAGAACTCATAATACAACCTAGTTAAACTATGCTTACCTTGGGTCTAGAAAGCGCTGTGTAGAATGTCATAGAATATTATTTATTAGAATATTTCATTTATATAATTATCATCCTCATAGTAATTTACCAGTTGCGTTCAAACATTGCATTTTGCCATTTTTCCTGGAGCGACTGTCGTCTGACCTCTCAGCACCGCCGAGAGGAAAGCTTGCGTCAGTGTCACATCTGTTGTTTAGCAGCTGCACTGACCAACAGGTAAGTTTGGCATGGGTACCTGGAGCGACCACCCTCCCCCGTGGGCCTTGCAGGCCCGCCATACCCCGACCCCCTCGTGCAATGGGGTCAGCTGGCCCTGAAAAGGGCCGGTTGGTCAGACTCTTGGCCGTTGACGTTGACGCCAGCTACTCCAGAGGAGCAATCAATGATGCGTCATCGCCCACGTTGCCCAGGGTGCACCAAACTTGGAGGTGATCCAACCAGTCGCACCCCTGTTCGACTATACCTATTAATCTTACTTCTTAATGAGTAAAACGATTTATTAAACATAGATTAACACTTTTTTTTCGTGCGGAAATCCCCCCTAGCGGCCACCGGAGATGGTTATTTCGAATTCGAACCGAAAACAGTGTAAGGTGGCACTAAGGCATTTCCCTCGCACCCTAGCTGACAACATATTAACCCAAATTGATACAAGTCTGCATAGTATACAACTCTAGTCGGTAGCTTAGTGGTTAAGGAGTCAACCTTACGATCGAGAGGTCCCGGGTTCAAATCCTGGCCATTACACTACCGACGTGAACCCACTCCTAACATAAGCAATTTAGCTTAGCTGGAGGGGTTAGGGGGGGATATTAGTAATTTCGGTTACTAATATTCTTTAAAAAAAAAAAACTGCAAACTATTCAGCATCATTTTAAGCTCAATGAGTTACAACCTGTATCGGTACCGCCGAAATGTGGCTTGTCTGAACAGAATAAAACCGCTTCCTATTACAAAACAATACTGGTTTCCGACAGCCCCATAAATAAAACTATTTAAAGCTATCAAAACACGACCTATATCTTGCTATTGGATAACTTCAAACGCTGTCAATACATTTGAAAGAACTTATTGCTCAAGCGTATTCCAGCATTGGCACAGTGGTCGCCGGCCCGGTTTCGTTACAAGAATAAATGCGAACACAGATTGTGGATATAGGTCACACGGGCATTTTAAGGAGATATAAAATCCGAAGAGACGGTTAACAACGAAAGATACTTAGAATACCAAAATATACAAAATACCTCAGCATGTTCAGAAGATTTGGAAAATAGTTGAACACAAATTTTAGAGCACGACAATTTTGTAAGTTTTTTTTTTCTTTTTTATACCACTAAGGTGGTAGACAAGCACACGTCCCACCTGATGGGAAGCGGTTACCGCGGCCTATGGACGTGTGCAACACCAGTGGCGTTACACTCGCGCTGCCGACCCTGTAAAGGAAAGGGGATGGGAAAGGAGTTTGGGAGGGGATGGGAAGTTTAGTTTATGTGTTTTAATCTTCTTTGCTGACTGTGTAAGTCGCAATGGAGTTGATAAGATTCCCGCCAGGTAGCAGCAACGTAGGGGTGTGTGTTGGGTAACCTCCTCGAGTGTCGCTCCGATTCCGATCCCGCTGCAGTCCGGGGGGAACGGAATCGGAGCGGCCGGTACACCCTGGGCGGCGGTCAATGGCTTCCCCTTCACCCCTTCATAGGGTTGGCATTGATCGTCGGCCAATACCCAACGTGGCGGGAACACATCGCTCTCCGTACTCCTCTGCTTTTAGAGGAGACAGGATGAGCAATGCTGTTAGTGGTGAGATGGCCCAGGGTCAGCCGGGGTGCGAGGGATATGCTCTATGGGTAACCTTACACCCCGGCGTCTGAAGACCCGAGACGGCGTGCGGTTTTAGTCGGTGCAAGCCCGACATAACCGCCCCCGCTATCCGGCGTGGGGGTATCCGAAGGGATTTCCGCACGATAAAAAAAAAAAAAAAAAAAAAGGTAGCAGTAACGTAAGCTTTACTAGCGGCACGCTATGATGGCCGTTTTGTCACGTTACAATAGTGATGTGAAATGTCAATTTAAAATAGAAAAAAAATCAAATCAAATGCGAGTCACATCTATAAGTTTTTGGATATTTAATTCGTTTAATGGAAGTCAATGGGGGAGGCCTATGTTCAGCAGTGGACTTCCTACGGCTGATATGATGAATTCGTATTTCGAATTTCGAAAAACATAAATGCCATGTTGTGTCTTAAATTAGTACACTGCACTTCACTATTGACAATAAAGAACAGAAAATTTACTCCTTCAAACTTTTAAACTTTCGCGTTCCATGATATAATAATTATATTTACGGGGATTAACGCGACTTTGTGAAAGACTCACGGCACTTTATACAGGTTATAAAAGATCTCACGTTGGAACCGGATGACGTCATGGTGAGTTTTGATGTGGAGTCGCTATTCACCAATGTTCCAATAAAAGAGTGCTTAAACATCGTAAAAGACCTGCTGAGAGACAACGAACTGCCGTTCAACTATATGGATCTACTTGAACACTGTTTAGATGGCAATTATTTCCTTTTCCAAGGTCAACATTACCTCCAGATTGATGGCGTCGCAATGGGAAGTCCTGTAGCCCCAGTACTTGCCAACATCTGGATGGAACATTTTGAAGAGAAGGCTCTAAGTCTCGGCCCGAATACCGTTAGGCTGTGGAAGCGATTCGTGGATGACATCTTCAGTATCGTTAAAGGAAATAAACAAGAAGTAGATCAATATTTACGACATCTTAACTCTATTCACCCCAAAATAAGGTTTACATATGAAATGGAGACGGATAGGTCGTTGTCCTTCTTAGATGTTAAAGTAACCGTGAGATCAGATGGGTCCTTGTCACACTGTGTGTACCGTAAGCCTACTCATACGGATAGATACCTACACGCCACGTCTCATCACCATCCACGGCACTTGCAATCTGTTATGACTTCACTCAAGAACAGAGCTTACGATCTCTGTGACCCTGAACATTTAGACCGGGAGCTAGAACATGTTCAGGAGGTACTAAAAAGTAACGGATATCAAGTGAATGGAGGACGAAAGCAACCGAAAAGAAGACGCAAGTATCCAGAAGTAAACAGACAACCGGCCTATATGCCTTATGTCAAGGGAGTTACGGATAAGATCGGGTCCGTGTTAAAGAAATACTCTATTCCGACAGTATACACACCAGGCATAAAGGTACACAACATCGTTGGCACACCGAAGGATATATTGCCACTACAAACTCCAGGTGTTTATAAAATAGACTGCAGCTGCGGAAGTTCCTATATAGGCCAAACGAAGCGGACTATTGCTGAAAGGGTCAAAGAACATATCGCTGCTGTGAAGAACCGACAGACGAGCAAATCGGCGATTGCAGAACATGCACTCGATGCAGGCATCAACCACTGGATTGAGTTTCACCGCACGCAAGTCCTCTCCACCGAACGTCACTTTTACTCAAGAGTTGTACGTGAAGCGATTGAGATTAAAAAACATAAAACATTCAATCGGGAAGATGGTTTTAAATTATCTACAGCGTGGAATCCAGTGTTAAAAAACATACCACCTCGCTTTTCTGCGCCGTCGGATAAACACCAGAATAGGAACACATCGGTTTGCTTACAGAATAGGGACACTGTTAGTGTAGTATGTGACGGTACATGGCGAAACAAAAATCTCAACGATATCGAAAATGTGCGGGTGGAAGAGGAATCTTCTACTTCACGGATTCGACGACGGAGGGCGTGCAACGCTGAGCCAGTCAGCCTGTGACCACGGCCAGTGCAACCTGGTCGAAACGTCAGGCAAACCAGAGGTATGTAATACCTTTAAATAAGTGATCGCGTTAATCCCCGTAAATATAATTATTATACTCCTTCAAACTTGGTATTTATTTTTACGAAACTTCATGAGCGGACAAACGTCAAAACAGCCATCTTAGAGTGCCACTAGTTTAATGTAGATACCTATAGGTGTTGACAGATTGCATGTTGAATCATGAGTAACTATGCTTGTCCAGCCATGATTGGACTAGTTCGAACGAGAAAGTACCAGCGTCTCACAAGTAACAGTATGCTGTATTTCGTACGGTGCATAGATCCAGCAGTCCGGACTTATTTACTTCCTTTACGACTCTGAAGTTGCAATTCCAGACGGGTTATTTGCTTTTTCACACTATAGTAGTACTTAAAATGTAAAGATTCCAGATGTACGATTTTAAGACACAGTTACGGATATAAAGCTGCGGTCAGAGGTGTCAACAGAAGCATTTTCAAGCTATAAGCCTAAGAAATATGTCCTTGTGGGCGTTAATAGGCTGTAAACGCATCTTAGATGCCACTGTTCATCACAGTCCGTACTTATTTTAAGTACCAATTGTTATAGGTACTGTCGTGAGAGTAACAATGTTATTATGTTTATGTCACATCCATAAGCGAAGCGAGTAGCGAGTTATATTTTTTTTATCAAGCGACATAAATTCAGTGTGCTTTTCACCAGCGCTCACTATTTTAGGTTACTAGCGTTGAACCACGAAATCACTCACGGTAATGTTACCGTCTAAGTTATTCTTCTGTCAGTAAGGAATATTCTTAATGGCTAGTCCAATTTTCGTTTTTCTTTTTAGAGTTCCGTTGCCAAATGGCAAAAAACGGAACCCTTATAGATTCGTCATGTCTGTCCGTCCGTATGTCACAGCCACTTTTTTCCGAAACTATAAGAACTCACAGAATACATCTGTATTCTGTGAACCGCATTAAGATTTTCACACAAAAATAGAAAAAAACAATAAATTTTGGGGGCTCTACATACTTAGAACTGAAACTCTTTTTTTTTTCATCTAACCCATAGGTTAGATGGGGTATCTATGGACAGGTCTTCAAAAATGATATTGAGGTTTCCAATATAATTTTTCTCTAAACTGAATAGTTTGCGCGAGGGATACTTCCAAAGTGGTAAAATGTATGTTCCCCCCTGTAACTTCTAAAATAAAAGAATGATAAAACTAAAAAAAATTGGTAAAGATCTAGTAAGTAGTTTTTTTTTAATACGTCAACGTACGTTTTAATACGTCAATACATTCAACTCAAAAATAAAATTTAAAAAAATGCATTATTATGTTACTTACTGCTACGGAACCCTTCATGGGCGAGTCCGACTCGCACTTGGCCTCTTTTTTCAGTACTAATCGCGTGAATGAGGCTTTTTTATTCATTGAGAAATCAGATTCAATTTTTTTTTCCGGTAATTATTCCTCCGTGATACTTTTGATTTTTTTATTACATAGCCTATGTACTTCCCACCACTAACATCTTTGCTTGTGTGAAATTTCACTAGAATCGGTACTGCCGTTTGGGAGGAGAAGATGGGCTATATGAAGATGAAATACATGAGTCGTCTAAAAGAGAGTTTCACTCCTTCAGAACTTCGCTCAACAATTTCCCGAAACCTCACAATTACCAACGTAACTTATAGCACGGAGCCAATGAGGTGAAGAATTCTAATCGCTATGCTTTACGCTATGCCTATAACATATTTTGCCTTTATTGCCTTATTTTGACTAAGCTAAAGAGACCATTGTCATATGATTTACAGCAGACAAACAAGAATTGCGCGAATGGTAATCGGGTTATGTTAAGTAGTATGACTTCGAGACATCTTTCAAAAGTTGCACCTATAAATAGTTCAGCGTTAGATCAAATTGGATATGAATTCAAATATATCGAAAATTAGGTCAAATCATAAGATTGTCAGAGTCATCATCATGATCTTCGGGAGTTCCTAAAATATCTTATTGTAGCGTGACCCCCCTTGTGTACCCGTGCGTTAGGTCCGGACGGTCCTTGTTTAATGATTGGTTTGTTACGTTTATTAAGTTTAAATAGAAGAGAAAATACATTTAGCTGAAGGCTTTTTTTTTTTTTACGTGCAGAAATCCCTTCGGATACCCCCCCGCCGGCCAGCGGGGGTGGTTATGTCGTGTCTCGACTAAAACCGCACGGTGTCCTCCCCAAGTGTCCGTTGCCGGGCACCCCGGGTAAGCCCTCGAAAGGATAACCCCAGGGTTGCCGGCGGACTTTGGCCGCCACCGCGGCCTCGCCAGGTGGGGTCGGGTTTTATCCCGCTTCGGTGAATATAGCTGAAGGCTTAATACGGTATAGGCAGTTTAAATTGTACAGAGTGAAATACTGTGTGGAATTTGAATTATGATGATGATATGAAGGCTATGATTTACTGAAAAACTTTAATAATCAAGTAGCTTAGTGGTTAAGGAGTCTACCTTACGATCGAGAGGTCCCGGGTTCGAATCCTGGCCATTACACTACCGACGTGAACCCACTCCAAACACAAGCAATTTAGCTTAGCTGGAGGGGTTAGGGGGAATATTAGTAATTTCGGTTACTAATATTCTTTAAAAAAAAAAAAAAAACATTGTGTTTAGTTTCAGAGCCATTTGGGCTACTCCATTGGGACAATTTTGTAGTATTCCAAATATGAAGTCGATACTAAATATACTACAGAATGTCCTTAGCGCCGCTGTCCCCAGGCCGGTACTGCCGCAACCGCTATGTCCCTGAATTTTACATAAAATAACATAACTTCACGCCTGTATCCCCGAAGGGGTAGGCAGAGGTGTATTACACACCCACGTTTCGCCAGTTATGTTAAGGTCCCAATGTAATAGGGGGCGAGCCTATTGCCATCAACCGGGCACATTATTAAGCGAGCGATAATTAACATTTATTAATGCACACATAACTACGAAAAGTCAGAGGTGTGTGCCCGGGGCGACTGGGGATCGAACTCGAGACCTCGTCTCAGCAGTCCGTTACGTACGCCACTGGGCTATCGCCGCTTTATTAATATTTCCGAAAATATTCATTTAAATTACATGCTGCAAAGAGCCATATTGATCTATATTAAATACACAATGAATTTAAGGTACTTACTTGGATAAGGATTAATGATGTATTGCTTCGTAAATAAGTAATTACTTCTCGTAAAAAGTAGAGGATCAAAATAGTTATTGTGGATTATCCCTAACAAGTACATTATTTTGATGTATCTCATAGGGTTCAGCCAGCGATAGCAATGTAAGCGTAAAAAAAAATTTACGACATCACATTAGAAATCTCTAAAATTATCAGTGTTTCTCTTCTATATTATGCATGTATTATACATATAAACCTTCCTCTTGAATCACTCTATCTATTAAAAAAACCGCATCAAAATCCGTTGCGTACTTTTAAAGACAAACAAGACATACAGCGTGACCGACTTTGTTTTATGCTATGTAGTGACAACAAGCCTGCTTCTATCGTGTAGTGACACTCATAACAACAGTCATGACCCTCGGGGCACTCAAACAAAACCGTTTGTTTATTGCTCTCGGTGTCAAAATTTTTATGCTGACTTTATGGTTTTCTTTTTGAAACCCTTAGATTAAGTTGCGTTACCAGGGTCCGCTTATATACGCCTCGACACGTATAATATATCGGAGAATTTCGAATATCTAGGACGTATCCAAGTAGCTCAGTTCGCCAGAGTATTCGCCGTGAAAGGGACTGGTCGCGGGTTCAAGTCCCGTCCTGGAGGTTCTCTTTTTCGGATATTAAATCTATACGAAAAGTTAGCATACTAATTGCTTCAATGCCATGAGTTCAGGCATGGGGGTGATGGTTGGGGCTAGTCGTCACCTTAGCAGAAGCAGACCCAGAGTGCCGGCCGTGTGTTTCCGCGCGCGCTTCTCCATTGGGGATTTAGATCCCTAACAACACGAGTCGCCAGTGCTGCCGGCCGGGGCCGGTCGGTGTCTCCGGGATATCCTTTCTAGGGCACACCAGATTCCCCGGTCACACAGGCCGATGTGACAAAGCACCGTGCGGTTTTAGTCGGTTCGTCTCCGACACGCCCACAGTTAGCTCTGCTGAGGTGAAGCACAAACGACTTTCCGCACGAAAAACGACTACGTAATATCCTCCCAACTTGATATCGGTTCTTCAGACCTTATTATTTTATCGAGGGGAAGAGCTTAGGTGATTTATAAATCTATACTATAGTATAAAGAGAGGCTGATTTTTGTGAGTTCTTCGGATACCCCCCCGCCGCTGAGTGGCGGGGGGGTATGTCGGGCTTGAACCGACTAAAACCGCACGCCGTCTCGGGTCTACAAACGCCGGGGTGTAAGGTTACCCATAGAGCATATCCCTCGCACTCCGACTGACCCTGGGCCATTCGCAGTGTCCCCTCTGATAACAGCAGAGGGGTACCTGAAGCGACCACGCCCGCGGGCCTTGCAGGCCCGCCATACTCCGACCCCCTCGTTCAATGGGGTCAGCTGACCCTGAAAAGGGCCGGTTGGTCAGACTCTTTGCCGTTGACGTTGACGCCAGCTACTCCAGAGGAGCAATCAATGATGCGTCATCGCCCACGTTGCCCAGGTTGCACCAAACTTGGAGGTGATCCAACCAGTCGCACCCTGTTTGGGGTACCTAATCTTCAGAACTTTTGGGGTACCTAATCTTCAGAACCACTGCACTTATTGTAAAAATTCTTTCACTATTTGAAAGGTACATTCCCAATGCATATGGTCTATATATTGTGTGAAATAAAACGAAACGAAGCGAACGAGGGTTGCTAGTTGAATAATATTTTAAACTGTTTTTCGTCACTGGCTATACATTCTTTTAACAATGCTCATCAATTTCAGTATAGTCATCTCCATCCTTCGATCAGTGATTATACCAATCGAAGTCTCCGTCACTAAAGGTGAACTATTAAAAGCGATTCAGTAATCCTAAACATGATGTAAGATAAGTTACTAATAATACAAACGGATGCATGCCAGAGTGAGTCAGCGACTGCACTCATTGCCAAACTATAAACGATTAACGATTCCTTGCTCAATAACGGAAATCAGATGACTGTATATTGGAAATTGTTTCCTGCATAATGGTTTATGCTGTACAAATTTCAATTGGAAAAGTCAACATCTAAAATGACTGTCCACAGTTTCTGGTACTGTCCCTTCGACAGTACCAGAAACTGTGGACAGTCATTTTTAAAAAAAAAAAACTACTTGCTTTTTTCATTTTCATAAGTTTCGAGAAAATACGACTAGTCTTTATTAAGCTTATATAAGCTCAATTAAACTTGGTTGTGTAGTTGTAACCTAACCCCTCGGCGAAATATAGGTGTGAATATATAAAAAAAGGAAAGTTTGTCTTTCGGTAAGTGCATTCATGGATACCGCAAAATCAACCTCGACCAATATCAAACTACACAAAACCCGTTCCTTTGAAAATACCGAATTCTCACTTAACAACCCATTGTCTTACAGTAAACAACATAAATCGCGACATGCTCACGTGTGTACAACACATTCCACTTACGTGCCATGTACACCCGCCTTTAGCTGCGCAAGCGCAGGTAATCGATTTTGAGTGTTCCGCGATTATTTAGGCATTATCTTCAGGATCGGAGGGTTATCTAAAATATTGGTATATGGGGTGGTGCTTTTATGGGATGGCTTGTTAAATGGGCGTGTGAATAAGGCTACGGTTTATGTAACGTTGTGGATACGCCAAGTACTTCTGTTTGTGTTATAGATTATTTAAGTTACTGATAAGTTTTCTGTCCCTTAACACGTTCGGTGCGGCAACAATGGAACCAAACTTTCGGCCAATGCGTTACGAGACAAATACTGCCCGTATCGAAATTTCCTGCAATGCGTTACGACCTCTATTTTGCCGTACATTATTAGGGTACCATAATATTATATCAAAAGCAATAATATTGAAAATATTACTGTCTCTTTTGCACACGCATGAAAACATAGTTAAATCATCCCCGCACCGAGCCTCCCGCACTGGCTGAAAGTCAAATACGGCAAAATAATTGCCGTAACGCAATAAATGTGTTAAACGAAAGGTTATTATCTGTATGTGGTTTTGCTAGAATTTTTTCATCCCCACTTGGGGCAGTATTTACCTCTTACTTAATGTCAACTTTAATAAGCAGTATTCCATATTTATTGATGAAAATTATTTTCGTTTCTCCCATTGCTCTCATTTTCCTCGCCTACACTCGCCGCCTCGGAGGGATGACGCCCAAGGGCTACATCTAGTGTTGCAAGCCACGGTAGCACGTAGACCATTTGACGGTAACTGATAATGCCTGTGATAGGTCACAGGAGGTAGACTCTGGGCAATAAACGCCCGCAGCCGCGACGGCGGAACCGAGAAGATGCCATAGCAAGAAGTGTCTAGAATACTCTGTCATTTAAACAGTCATTTATTATGATAAACACCTACACACTTTACTGCACCCTTAGACAACTTCTTGCATGTATGCTTCTAATTACCTGAATTAATAAAGTTTTTGCGTATTCCCTAACATACAACATATTTACTGGAAACATCTTTATTAAACATGTAAAATAAAACATACGTGAATAAATAAATCCTTTTATTTATTTACTAGCTATTGCCCGCGTGGAAATGTGATCCCGTATCCTATTCCACCACCACAACCTGTAAACTGTTCAGGCAGCATTTTCGTTGAAAAAAGGGTTATTTTTTCCGACACCTCCAACAAATACGATTATATTTTAGCCAATGTATACAAAAACTTAACAAATTATATACTTAAACCTTCCTCAAGAACCACTCTATCATTTGGTTAAAACAGTTTTTGAGTTTATCGCGAACAAATAGACAGACGCGGCGGAGAACTTTGTTTTAAAATATGTAGTGATATTTACCTGTGAAAAATGGTCTATATTAAAAATCTGAAGAACTACGAGCACTAAGATCCGCCAAGTTCCATAAAGAGTTAACCGTTGCGTCGGCTAGTGACCGCAACTTTTTCTAGCTCTATCCCTAAAGAGAGTTGTGCAAGATTCTCGAAAACGAACTGCATTCAAACAGGTACGTTTTAAGATGGTCCATAGACACCGTGGCTGACCTACTGCGACTAACTGCGAGTTAGCAAAACGCTGGAAGAGACTGCTGGGAGACGGCTTGGAGTTTGTAGTGACATGTACAGCTTTAAGACGCAGATTAATATTAGTAAAAGTAAACAGAAATTGTACAACATATACAACGGAAACTCTCACAAAGTCACCTCACCCTTCTCGAGGCTAGCGGGTGAGGTGATTTTATCCTACTCAACCCGACCCAGAAAGGAAATACCCAGGAATCCCAAAGGGCTTAACCGGCTGTTTTTTTTTCAACTATAACTGAATATTTATACATACTTTTTATAAACTTTTTGTGAAATATAAATAATTATAATTACATTTGTTCTCTACAAACGATTAAGGGCTACTTGCTGTTATTTTATAGGTACTATTAAGATAGTGATACAACCCATAAACACATGCCGCGTTTGAGGTGTCAATTGCACCTTGTCACCTGCAGAGAGAAAGAGGGGCGGTGAAGAGGAAAAAGGAAAAAGTTAGGTAGTCTAGGCATCCCCGGCACTTCCATAGATTCTACTCTACGTCTGCTGACTGTAAAATTTGGTTGTGATAGTATACCTCCCAGGTCAGTCTACCCTATTTTTACCGAGAAAAGAATGACTCTACCACCAATATGTATAATATGTATGTACGTGTATTTACAAAACAAAAATTAAATAAGTATGTTAATCCGCATTCCGGAACCCATAACACAAGCTAGTTAAACTATGCCTACTTTGCGTCTAGAAAGCACTGTATAGAATGACATAGAATATTTAATTTATTTAACAGATTCGATTAAAGTTTTAAGCATTTTGTATGCTTACTTTTTCTAAAGATTTAGATCGGAAAAAAGAGAACATCTAGATCCAGCGTCGCCTTAAGACGTATATAATATATCGGAGAATTTCGAATACCTGGGACGTGTCTAGATAGCTCAGCTGGTCAGAGCATTCCTCCTGTAAGGGACTGGTCGCGGGTTCAAGCCCCGTTCTAGATGTTCTCTTTTTCCGATCTAAATCTTTATTTAACAGATTTCTAGATTTTGAAGCTTTCTCATCCTATTGAAAAGAAAGCGATCCAGGACATTTTCCAAATAGCCTAACGATACGAACCATATGAATTTTATTATACAAAACTTTATAAATAAAACCAAGTGTATGCCAACCCCCAACTGCCAACTAATATAAATGAACACAATAAAAACATCTGTTATTAATGTTTATTAAAACTCATAAAAACCGTTACACTTCGTGACGTGACATATTCTTGCGTGAGCGCATTTTGCAGCCATTCACTATCTAAATTTCTCATATTCATAAAAGGAGATGCCTCGTCAAGTCGACCATATTTAGTAGATGCATTTGAGATGAACGAATGAATGAACTATTTCAAAATGGTTACAAAACTACACTGTGGTCCCTTTCGGTTAAGTAGTAAATATAAGCTTCATGGATATTATGGTCAGTTTGATCGATACTTGTAGGATCAACTGAATCCTGATATTGCACAAAATGTCCCTTTGCGCTTAAATTCCTTTTTAGGAGTCGCAGGACGTATGGCAGTTGCATTTATCGATAAAAGATATACGATTGTGGAATGTTGTTAGCTTATCATGCGCACACAATAGGTAAAGCCATGTTGAGCAATCATCTAGTTCCTAGTACTTGTGATAAGTCTGTATAATTATTTATTTTACAAATAAATTATTGCACATTTAGATAGATTTCGAGGATCATTTATTTTCGGTTTACTTCCCTTGAAAGTATAGAATGGTACTGGTGCAGTGTTCAGGGTATATGAGACCCCACTAAGATGTGCAGGGGCCAAGTCAACCTCACCTGATTGACGGACGAGCCTGGTCAGACGCCAGTATCTTCCTTAAAATCCAAGATGAACCAATTCATAGAAAGGTCGAAAGTGAGACCTGACTCCAAAGTGCAAGCTTAGGAATAGGCAATGCTTTAGGCAATGGTTGATTCTGTTTACAAGGAGTACACCACTTCTCCGACGGGAGCAAGTGGCACGCCGCCGCCTCTTTCTGCGAGCAGGTAATGCGCGCGAAAGAGACGGCGGAGAGGGAGCGGGAGAGAACCCTGCCCCCCGAGTTTCGCAGTCTGCGGCGAGGACGCCCGGGACTACCGACCTCCATGATCGGGGTCTGAGGACCGCAGCCGTCCTTACAGAAGCAGGCCGTGGCGGAGGCGTGTCGTGTGACACACGCCTGTTATCCTTTCGAGGGCTTACCCGGGGTACCCGGCAACGGACACTTGGGGAGGACACCGTGCGGTTTTAGTCGAGACACGACATAACCACCCCCGCTGGCCAGCGGGGGGGTATCCGAAGGGATGTCCGCACGTAAAAAAAAAAAAATTATGGTACAAAATTACCCTATCTAGTTACTCTAAACCTGTGGTAGCTGACATGTTGTGTGCTTGTTTGTGATAAGCGTATCGCTTCTAGATCAATCTACATCACTCACATTCTCTCCAAGTCAACCACTGACTATACTTAGCCGTATGCGTTTTTACCTCCGATCACTACTCGCCCTCTAATTGTACGTTCAGTGCCCGTTACTCAATGAAGGTACTCAGAACTCCTATAAAAGGATTGGTTGAAGATTTTTTCGGAGTTGTAACTGTGAGGCTGTCCGTTATTGTAAGTAGTGGATAGGGTATGTGGGTTAGTGTTAACTGTGGTTGAATTGTTGTTATAGACTGTGCTGATGTTGGATTTCGCTCTTAGGAAGATTTCGTATTCCGTATTATTTATTTGCAACTTCTACAAAATAGACTTAGGTGATAACTTACAATCAAATATCTTTATTTATTTAGGTCAGAAAGTAACAGTTATAAAGTCAAAATTATTGCTCTCCATTTACGACCAAATTCGCAAAGTAAGGTAAAGTTCTTGAGAAAAGAATGTGGCAATATTGTCTCATGGCCACTGTATAATTAATGATCCTATTGCGTTAACATTCAAATGAACTAAGTACCTACTTAACATAAAAATATACAAATTAATTCAACAAAGAAATAGAGTACATACATTATTTTATATAAATTATAATTGTGCGAATATTTAAGTATAATCAATTCCAAATTAATCACATTTGATGCCTGCCCAAAACCACGTGCCTCAATGCGTTAAGAACTGACACGTAACACGCCTTTCATTAAAATAATAACAATATTTTGGAACCCAAACTAAGCATAGCTGTACATAGGTTCTAGAATGCAGGGGTGTGTGTTGGGTAACCTCCTCGAGTGTCGCTCCGATTCCGATCCCGCTGCAGTCCGGGGGGAACGGAATCGGAGCGGCCGGTACACCCTGGGCGGCGGTCAATGGCTTCCCCTTCACCCCTTCATAGGGTTGGCATTGATCGTCGGCCAATACCCAACGTGGCGGGAACACATCGCTCTCCGTACTCCTCTGCTTTCAGAGGAGACAGGATGAGCGATGCTGTTAGTGGTGAGATGGCCCAGGGTCAGCTGGGGTGCGAGGGATATGCTCTATGGGTAACCTTACACCCCGGCGTCTGAAGACCCGAGACGGCGTGCGGTTTTAGTCGGTGCAAGCCCGACATAACCGCCCCCGCTGGCCGGCGGGGGGGTATCCGAAGGGATTTCCGCACGATAAAAAAAAAATAAAAAAAAAAGGTTCTAGAATGCAGATAAAAATACATAATAAAAAACCAAATCAACATTTTCATATTGCAAATATGTACAGCACATAAATATTATACATAGAAACATTCAGACCAAATAGACATTTTCATGAATACAAATTTGAATTTACACTGAACTGTAAAATGTTCGCATGCGCTTAATGTTACTTTCATATTATTTATAGTACGATAGCCCATTTCCTGTCAATAATGTTACACTTCTTCAAAGGACATCAATTTTATCTCGGACGGAAGGAAATTTGCGGTCAGAGGTCGCTGATGTCTTTTATAGGCGAAGTTCAAGATAATTCCATTTCATAAGTTCACTATCAGTTCATTGTCGCAATAATTATGCACACGTCCTTTATCAAATACTAGTAGCCCTTCATCGGCTTCGTACGGAATATTTCCTTTGCCCCCAAGGGGTTCAATTTCCAAACATCCTTCTTTGGTGAAAGTAAGTATAAAAATGTCGGGATCTGTGCCTAGTTGGATCTAGATAGCGTTGTGTAGTATGTTCTACAATACTATTATTAATTATATAGAATAAAATACGTGTGAGAGCCTGCGAAGTTAAATACCTACAGGGATCAGCTCATCTGTCGCATCGTACAAGGCAACTAAGGAATAAAACTGTCGTCATCTGACAATAAACATAAAGCCCATGACAAATTGCTCGTTGGAAAGCAATAGACCCTGTATTCTGTGAAACCGAAAAACATAGTCCGCGAAATGTGAGTGGTTACCCCTTTACGGATATACAGGTTCGAGTTTTTAATAAATAAGGCGAGGACGAAAGATCGCTTCCAACTCGTACGGAGCTTATCAGTAAAGATCTTGTTGCATCATTCTCTGCTAGCTCCATCTACAGAATGATAGCAATCTTCACGCTTCGCTCCTGATAATATCGCCAGTTATTACGAGACGTATATCTGCCGACCACATCGCAATGGACACCGTGGATATATTAAAATAAGGTTTAGGTACGTATTCTGACTTTGTTCTAACTCAGAGTTGCGACAAATTAAGTATGCGACAACTGTTAGGGCGATAGTAAGATACCACAGCACATTATTTTGTATGTTAATGCGACTGACTGTTTTCTCGACAAACTAAATAGACCACTACAGATACTTAGGTCTAAAAACGATAAAAAGGACAAAAAGGCTAAAGATTCTTAAGATGTTTTCATAACATTCGCAACAAAAACACTTTGGAACGACTGGTTGTACAGGGAAAAATAGAGGGTCAGCGTTCTCACGGCCGAGCTCATGGACAAAACTTATAAATCAACTGCGAAGCGTTCCCTTACTGAGTAAACAACTAGTGCTACGAACGAAGAGAGATGGAGAAATCTTCCAAGAGCCGCAACCAACTTATCAGATGCTCCACGACCATGTCCAGTATGACCACTTCGGCAGGAGTGTACGACAGAGAAGAATAATGTTCTTATTGATCTGTTCATTCTACTAATATTGTAAGCAGGAAAGTTTGTAATCCTACTAATCCTACTACTCTTTCACGCAAAGACGGCTAAGCGGATCTGGCTGAAATTTGGTACAGGGATGGATTATAGTCTGAAATAAGACAGACTACTTTTTATCCCAAGAACAGTTTCCCATGGTAAGCGGAACAGGGTTTTCATTGTAGCAGAATCTTTATACACAGTATAAAAATACGAGTATGTAAGTTATTACTTTTCCAGCTAAATTGCCTGCTGCAGGCGGACAATTTTACATGCTATGCTCATGCAATTGCTGAACAAATTCTTTCATTGTTTAAGAATCTACCTCCATATCATCACATTCATTTCCGTATACAAGGATCTCTATAAATACTCGATGAAAGAACTTATAAATCAAATACCATTAATTGCATGTTTCATTGTTCACAATATACCCATCTGCGCCCCACCCGATGAAACTCGTGCTACGTTGGGCCGTGACCGACGCGTGCGCAGGTACTAAGCGCAAACGCGCGCGTCGTTATTCAACCCATAGATTAAGATATAATATCGGAGTAGATTCTCATTAGATATACTTGAGTGCGTACAGCTCGTCAAATGAGTTTTATAGGTGGATTCTATCTGTCAGGAATCAGTGACAAAAATTCGAAATGTCAGGAATGGTTGGAAAATGTTTCCATAACGTTTTGTTCCGCATCGTTTAGAACTTAGATTAACGAACTTATCAATTGTTATTGGACATGGTCTACGGTAGAGGATGGTGCTTGGTGCTCGATGCTTCCTCAGATACAGTTGAGTAAAAAGAAGAAAGGGAGGTGGAAGAAATTAAGCTTTAGGAGCACAGTGATGAGGACAGTGAAAGAAAACTGTCATCATCAAATCGCTATGGGAAGGGAAATTTGCTATAAATTCGTCAGAGGTTTTCTTTTTTTATAATTTTCACCTCAATATGACTTCACCTCACCTGATAGTAAGCTAAAGGTAAAGTCTCAGGATGAGGACTACCATCATAGACACCGATAATGCTACAATTTTTACTGGTGGTAGAAATTTGATGACACAAATTTGTCACAAAATTCGGCCGGGTAGATTGCGAAACACCCTCCATAGTAATCCAATTTCGGTTTGATTGCGTTCAGGGGTCAGCAAGTGCATAGCCGGGCAGGGGGATTGTGGTCGCAGCACTAGTGGCACCAGTGGATGTCACGCGGTGCTGCGACGACAATCCTCTTCTGATGAGGCCGTCAAACTGACTGCCACCATTGTTAACATGGTACGTGTATGTAATGGTGACACTCTTTCCTGAGACTTTACCTTCAGCTTACCATCAGGCGAGGTGAAGTCTAATTGACGTGCCCTAAATATATATAAAAAAAAAATATGGCCCTCGGCTTGATGGTCTCATCAGATACTTTTTCACGCCCCGCTTAAAGGACCCGGGACTGTAGGAACTAGGGAACACGTGTGCTGGTAAAGAATTCTAGATCTTGATAGTGCGGCAGAGAACTTGCATCTTTCTGTACCACTAAGGTGAAAAACAAACGACCACCATAACCTCACAACACCTGCAACACCACATTCATCGAATTCAAATACTATATTGTTTATATACCAATTATTAATACTTTAGTAGTATATAAATCTTAAGGCTTTCACGGCCGGCGTTGCATGTAGAATGTACTGCTTCCGAGCTGTTTGGCCGTGGTCCATCGGAAACTTGTATTCCAGACGTTTCGTCGATCACTGCGGTTGACATCTTGCGACTGATCAGTCGCAACGAGTTCGCCGCCGAGGAAGGTTCTCCGCACTCGACGGCGTCCCGACGTGTACCACTGAAGATGTTGACCGCAGTGATCGACGAAACGTCTGGAATACAAGTTTCCGATGGACCATGGCCAAACAGCCCGGAAGCAGTACATTCTACTTTAGTAGTAGTTTTTTTAATTTATTTGTTTAAATATTTATCTGTCTTTTAGGTTTAGTTTTCTTGGGAGTTACTTATAAGTTATTCTTTTTTTTTAATTTAACATTTCTTTAGGCGCGTTGAGCACTTTTGGGTGAACAAAAATCATGGAACTCGCGTCATCGTCACTGTGACGCTTTCCGTATTGTTTTTATAACAACGCCATCTTGATGAAGTTTCGAACTGATTCTTTTTTTTTTTATTCGGTTTTTTTTTCTTGTATTCACTTCTATTCGCACTCCCGGAGTGCCTCTGTTTTATTTTTGTTTTAAATAGTAGTAGTGGCTAGTTACATAATGTTACTATTCTATTAGAGAATATTTCATCAAATCGAAATTGAGTTAAAAGTAGGATCACATCGAGGTTCAAACTCACAACACCACGAACACAACTCGAATTATTAGCTTTTAGCTACCTTATTAATAAAATACTCACACAAATCTTCAATGAAACGATTCATATTCCAAACCAGGCCGATTTGGCCTCATAAGCTATAGATCATTCGGAGCACATAGATAGCCTAGTCTAGCCAATAAAAGCTGAACAAAGAGCCATAAAGTTAGAGCCAGTGCAATAACAATGGCTGCGAGCTGCAGTTAATCGAGACATTCGAAACTTTCGAGACCGTTGAGTAGTTGAGAGCATTCAACAGTCAAGACAAATTGGCCGTCGTAAGAAATGCAATGAATGCTAGATTTTGTTTGGACTAGTCTTGAAATGGATGTAATATTTCGATATGTCTGCCATTGAGTTCCTAATAGAATAGTGAAGTGAAATATCTAATGGCGCGCTTCACTTAGCCTAAGGGCCAAAATAGACTTGTTAGTTTTAGTTGCTTTTCGCTCTTTTAATATATCATATACTAGCTGTTGCCCGCGGCTCCACCCACGTGAAACACTGATCGCGTTTTATATTTATAATATCAGCCATAACATATGAGGAGAGACAATAGCCCGCCATTTGCTTTTGTAACTTTTCTGTATCTCTGACATCGTGTGTACAAAATTTCATAATAATCAGTTGAGAAATAATGGCATGAAAGCGTAAAAAACAAACTCACTATTACATTGATTTAAAAAAATTAAATATCAATTGCAAACATAAGTCAAGGAATTCACATTAAAAATTAATAAATAATTAAATTAACCCGCCCCTCACCGTACCCGGTGCAAAGGTGCCCATTACGCTGGCTGCATTGCCCCGTTGAATTACATTACATTACATTTATATTTATATTGATTATATGTTCATATTCTTTCATTTCTTTTATATTCTTTCATTTCTTTCATATTCTCTATTCATCATATCAGCCGTAGGAAGTCCACTGCTGAACATAGGCCTCCCCCATCGACTTCCATTTCGAGCGGTCTGTAGCGGCCTGCATCCCTGCGCTCTTTGCTCACCTTGCGGGAGGCCTTCCTACGCTGCGCTTGCCGTCACGTGGTCTCCACTCAAGGAGTGGTTCTGGTTCACCTACGATCTCCTCATTTCTGATTCGAACTCGTAGGGAAACCCCAAGCATAGCCCGTTCTATAGCTCGCTGTGTGACCCCGAGCTTCCTTATGAGGCCCATAGTGAGAGACCACGTCTCGGCACCGTAAGGTCATCACTGGTAACACGCACTGATTGAAGACCTTGGTCTTCAAGGACTGCGGTATTCTGGACTAGAAGACTCTGCGCAGTTTCCCGAACGCAGCCCAGTCGAGTTGGATTCGTCGATTGACCTCCTTCCTTTCTTTTATAATCTCTATTGTACACATACAATTTTTGTGATACTGGAACAAGGTTATTTAGGAATAAAGGCGGGCCTAACTCAATGTTGAGTTTCTTCCAGCAAACCTTAGCGTGAGCGATAGAGGACAATAAAATAAAGAATATTTTGTTAGGATAAGCAAACTGTTTAATCCTTTCTTTGAAATCGGTTAAAATTTAAACAGAATGTTCTATCTGCCTACCCCTCGTAGGACATAAAAGCGTCAAACACCGTTACATAATATTAATATACGACGCAAGTAAAACAAATCTTGAGCTTCACACCCCGCGGCAGTGCAGGAAACGCTTGCTATTTATAATGCCGATGTGCGCCGGCGCAGGAAACGGAACGATCTCCATAAACCAAATAAAATGAGCTCGCAAGTGCCAATAAGAAATTATTGTTCACAGATCAAATAAACGGGAAGCCTTTAATATGTTGCTGATATTTAATACTCCTTTCTTGGTTATTGAAGAATACTTAGTTTAAAGTATACGGTAATGTGCAATAGCAGAATTATGTTCAGTGAATGCAGTGCAATGTTCTGAAATAAGGTTACCTACCATATTTTGGTGAAATTTGAGGGGAAAGAGGTCCACCAGAGAGAAATAATCAAAAAAGCGGCCAAGTGCGAGTAGGACTCGCCCATGAAGGGTTCCGTAGCAGTAAGTAACATAATATTGCTTTTGTTTAATTTTTATATTTGAGTTGATTGAATGAAAGGTAAACAGCGGTTTACGATTTATGACGTAAAAAAAAAACTACTTGCTAGATCTCGTTCAAACCAATTATCGGTGGAAGTTTACATCATATATTTTTTTAGTTTTATCATTCTCTTATTTTAGAAGTTACAGGGGGGGGGGCACTTTTTACCACTTTGAAAGTGTCTCTCGCGCAAACTATTCAGTTTAGAAAAAAATGATGAAACCTCAATATCATTTTTGAAGACCTATCCATAGATACCTCACACGTATGAGGTAGATGAAAAAAAAAATTTGAGTTTCAATTCTAAATATGGGGAGCCCCCAAAATTTATTGTTTTTTTCTATTATTGTGTGAAAATCTTAATACGGTTCACAGAATATATCTACTTAGCAAGGTTCTTATAGTTTCTGAAAGAAGTGGCTGTGACGTATGTCACAGCCAGACAGACAGACATGACGAATCTATAAGGGTTCCGTTTTTTGCCATTTGGCAACGGAACCCTAAAAACCGGCTATGTGCGATGCTGTGCCATTATCAATACAATGTGATTTATTTTAGTTTTATTTTATTTATTTATTTTTAAAGTGAATATACAAAAAAATAATCTGCGAATATTTCAAGCGTATACCTGTTACCGTTAACGGTTAAAGAATCACGTTTGTTGTATGGGAGGTCCTCTTAAGTATTTATTTTATTCTGTTTCTTACATAACATAACATAACATAAACTCACGCCTATATCCCCGAAGGGGTAGGCAGAGGTGCTAGCACCCACATTTCGCCAGTTTATATTTAGGTCCCAATGTAATAGGTGGCGAGCCTATTGCCATCAACCGGGCACTTATGAACCTGCGATAAATACACGCATAATTCGAAAAGCATCGGAAAGTCATTGGTGTGTGCCATGGTAAAACCTGGGATCGAACCCGAGACCTCGTCTCAGCAGTCCATTACCCATACCACTAGGCTACCGCGGCTGTCTTTAGTATTTTTTATATTAGCACCCTGACTGACCCTGGGCCATCTCCGGTTTCGAGATGGCCCCCTCGAGTTTGGGAACCACGGTGTCCCCGACACAGGGGGTTTCGAGAGCGATACATCGATCTAGCTAGGTTTCCTTATTAGAAATCATCGAAACCTTGCAAAGCTCAGTCATCCTGATATTATACTCTTAAAGTACGTACATAACATAACTTCACGTCTGTATCCCCGCAGGGGTAGGCAGAGGTGTATTACACACCCACGATTCGCCAGTTATGTTAAGGTCCCAATGTAATAGAGGGCGAGCCTATTGCCATCTACCGGGCACATTATTAAGCGAGCGATAATTAATATATTTATTAATGCACACATAACTACGAAAAGTCAGAGGTGTGTGCCCGGGGCGACTGGGGATCGAACTCGAGACCTCGTCTTAGCAGTCCGTTACGTATGCCACTGGGCTATCGCTGCTTACCTACCGTAACTCAAAACAATTCATAGACAATATCTCTGCAGTCTTTAACATCTATTAAACAAGCAAATATATAGCGAGCAAACGCTAAGTAATTTATAATAATGGCCATTCAATATTTTACTTCTACCGTATTCACACGAAGTACAGTCAGGCACAAAAGTTGCTGGACATGAACAAATGCATAAACAATCTCTACTTTGGAATATAATATTTACATTGAAGGGTATGTAGGGAATATTTTCGGGGCCCAAGCCAACCTGTACGTACTCCTACCGACGGACGAGGCCCTGGCGCAGGTTATCCTTTCGGGGATAGGAGATCAAATGACAGTCTCTCCCAATATAATGGAATAACTACAATAAACTAAATAAATTAAAATTAATTATTAGACAGTAATTAATTAAAATAAAAAGAGTTTAATTATTTTTATAATCTTTAGCGGACATGAGTATCGGACATGATACAATATCTATACCATTATGAAATTGTAAATTAGTGTCTGTACATTAGAGATTTTCTAGATATATGAAAAAACAATACTTGGGTTGTGTTAAATGAACGATTCTGAACACAACATTTTTTTTTTGGAATTCTTGTGTGCTTTTTTCGCCATGGACGCAAAAACTATGAACGAATTTTGATGCAGGCAGTTCAGTCAGTTGGTATCGTTCAGACCTAGAATCTGCCTCCGCGCAGGCGGAACCGCGGGCATCAGCTAGTATTTTTATATTTTCTTTAATATTTTATGAAAAGTTTTCAAACTTAAATGGTGTGTAAATTGGAACGTGTTAAACTATTTTTGTCGCTGACTGTACCAACAGAGAATAAATAATGGGACTCCATATTACAACAATATTCATCACCTACTACATACATTACCTATGTGTTATATTCATTAAACTAAACTTCGAATCTGTAGACTCAAAACACAACTCTGTTGACTAAACTTTAAAGTACTAATTATAATACCGTTGTCTGCCGTTCCGACTTCGAAATATTCATTTTTCGCCTCTATATCCCTACAATAAAGTTCAAATTTGTTTATCTTTTTATTAATAGTAAAGTATAATACAATTAAGCATGCAGTCGGCACTTTAAGCAAGCGATAGTGATCAGATAGTATCGGTTCATCTTAACATCAGAGACGCGTTTTATCCACGGCCTCCTCGTCGTTACTAAGCTTCGAGGCACACTGGGAGGCTGTGGAAACATCTGGTACTTAGTATAAGTAGGTACATTAAGTACCTAAGTACCTACACTAAGTGTGAATCTTTGTGTTAATCGAAGGGAGCAAATCTATGGGCACGTTTAAACTGTTAAATATCGTGATCCTGTATATTGACGATATTGATAATATTGACGCAATACAGATGTGCAAACGCGATTCGTTTTGATTATTATAATGGATCGCGTATTATAAATAATATTTACAAATAAAAAATTCCTATACAAATAAAAATGTCTAGCTAAGTGCAAAACTTGAGAATGGCTCGACCAATTCGGTTAATTTATTTTTTAATATTATCGCTCGTTCAACGAGGAAAGATCGAGGGGGGAGTGCTAGTCACCCCGTTGTCCCGGCTTGCTTCTGCTGAGATGACCGGCGATCTCACCTGCCACTCCCAGGCCTGCGTCTCCAGTGTATCTCTGTTCTATCTGTTGCATTTATATCAATCTGCTAATTAGTAGATTGAATTTACCACGAATTGCTGTATTTTATTGTACTCGTATGCAGCCATTCAGTGCTTTGAGCAAAAGCAATTAAAATGATAAGGAATATTAACTGCGATAGCGTATAAACCACGTTTCCGCACGACTAAACGAACACTAAGGCAAGGTTAAGGGGTGTATGTTTAGGGGTGTATGTGTAAGACCCTCGGGGACAGGCAAACCTCACCTGCAAGTCGGTATTCCTGCTGATTGATGGACGAGGTACGCAGGCTTTCCTGTTGGGATTGGGAGATATAACGGCAGTTACTCCCATAAAAGCCGTATAGTTAAGAACTAACGGAGGCGTAGGAATAGCCGGACTTCGGGCTTCGAAATTAAAGCCTCTGAAGCGACCGAGAAACATGCTAAGATGATGATTGCGACGAGCGAAGCTCTATTACGCGGCATAGCCGTTTGTTGGTGGCTGCACTCCTCCGTAACCACGCGTGATCTTGACCAAATTTACCACGGTAATAAAGTGGACACTGAGGAGCGCTTTGAAGCCAGATGGTTTATGTCCGATGTACCGTTGAGGAATCATCACCGAAAAACAGTTTCACGAGCGCGCGGCCTTAGCTAAGCGCGCGAAAGTTGTAAGATGTCTTATTTTCAATTAAGAGTCCAGCTCGCTCAGGTCAATTTATTTTAGTCGCACCCTGCACTGAATTCCTAGTGATATGATGACCTGTATTATCCTCCAAATGGTAGGTAGAGATTGACAACAGTAACATTACGTCCTTTGTATACATAGGTACAATCAACGACAAAAGTAGCTGCAAAAATTCCAATTTCTGGGTCACCTCTCTTAAACCCTTGATAAAAAATAAACAAAACATGATATATAATAACTTTGTCTCCGAGGATAATAAAACTAGTTATATATCAATCGTCGTAACGTGTATTCTAATGTATTATACATTAGAATACACGTAACGACGAGGTTAGTAAATATTTTAGTGTTAATCAACTTTTGTCGTCGACTGTACTACAAAATAATGTTATTAAATTTTGAATAATAAAATACATTAAACGGAGAAGTGAATATCCACTTGATACAATACATTTTAACTGAGCGTAGAGAATTGACAAAAAATAATAACAATATTAATAATAATGAATTGAAGAGAATTGATCCTAATGAATGTGTTTAAAAAAAGATGTTAATAGATTTGATGGGGTTCCGTAAACGAATTATAAAAGCCATACCTAAAAGTTATGATAGAAGTGCGAGTTAACAGGATTTTCGTTGAAATTCGGATCAGTTAATCGTGTATATGTTTCCGGCAACCAGGTTCGACGGTTTAACGTACTTTCCGAGGTACCAAAAGGTCTCAATGTGTCAGAACAATGGTCACCCATCTTAAGACTGCCTTGGCTAGTGTTGCTTAACTTTACAATGTGTTAACCTACTCGGTTACCACTTAGCCGTGAGCCCGTTTACAGTATTGTATTATTAAGATATCACCTTTTCACTTAAACATTATTATTTTACTTTACATATATTCGTACGTAAGTAGTAAGTACATATACGTGTAGTGAGCTCTGCCAACATCTTAGAGGACTAATCCAAACTCACCAGCTAGTTGATCTGCTAAACAATGGACAGGGCTTTAGCGCAGGCATTTTTCCCGGGATTCAGAGATCAGACCTCGGCCTAAAAGTGCGAACTTTGCACGCAACAGTAAAGTCGCGCCGCTGGCCCCGGCCTCCTTCTGCTGGGGAGACAGACGGCCTAATCTGTCACCCCCAGACCTGCGCTCATGGAAGACGGAGGCCGTAGAGCGACCTCCGGCGTCTGGGTCGCCTAAGCCGCGAGGTGAGCATGTTGCGGGCTCGGCAGGCCGGGAGAGTTCTAAATCTTTCCCGCGAGCATTACTTGCTCGCAGAAGGAGGCGGCGGTGGCCCAACCTAAGCATTACCTAATGGTAAAGAATTCCTTGTTGAATTTTACCCCACTGGCGCCAGGAGGAGTTAGGTAGTGCCCTACCCAAGGAGGGTTGTTTTTTGAGAGTATGTATGTATGTATGTATGTATAATTGTATGGCACGCTCTGCAGCCTGAACGGCTCGATGAATTTTAGCTTGAGAGGTGTCGTTAGATTCGTATTTACTGTGAGCGTAACACTGGGTACTTATATCATAATAATTTTTGGCGCTAAAATGAATGTTGTTTAAAAAATAGTTTCATTCAAACCTATATAGTAGGGTATCATAATGAAGAGCTTTGTATGGCGATTTTAAATATATATATCGTAACAAAAAAAAGTACAATAAAATTATTAATTAAAAAATAACATAACCCGACTGCCCTAATAAGACCCAAAACAAGTTTGATAGCAGGCGGGACTCATTTTCAAATCATAAACCGAAAGAAAATTAATGGGTCCTGCCTGCTATCAAACTTGTTTTGGGTCATTTTAGGGCAATCGGATTTTTTAGTTAATAATTTTATCGACTTTCCTATGTAGACAGTTTCAGATATCTTCTAACTTGTAATATTTTCAACACACTACAACACACTAATTTCGACCGCAATTAATCTGCCCACTCTCATATGCGTTATCACATTCGTCATTCGCTCGATACTCATTCGTTCCACGTACCAAACCAGCTCAACTTACATTTTTAAATCCACATAGCTCTCGAATTCATCACATTCTTCTTCTGTCATCTAATCTCACTCCTGCGCAGTGATCTTAGATAATACATACCTAGTTACGTCAAAAATACCACTACAATAAGACGCGACTCGCACTCAACCATTTTTTTTATTTCAACACACGACTGGCGTGACCGATATGGGGTCTCGGCTAATGGTAACTTAAGTACCGTGATATTAATGAACTGTTGGGTTGGCCCCAGCTTCTCCAAAGTAATTCAATTATAGTCTTTTTTTATCAAATGGAGTCTTGTAACATCTTATATTCTTGTTAAAATATAAATATTCTAGGACAAATAAATAAATATTCTAGGACATATTACACAACGCCATCTAGACCCAAACTAAGCAGAGCTTGTCATATGGGTTCTAGAATGCGGATAAACATACTTAAATACATTTGTTTTGTAAATAAATACATATTATACATAGAAACACCCAGACCAGTGCAAATATATATATTTGCATTGAGCGGGAATCGAACCCGCGACCTCTGACTTAGCAGTCAAACGCACTACCGCTACGCCACAGAGGTCGTCATGTAGTCAAAGTATACATATCAAACTATTTTTTTGAATACCAAAGGCTTGCTACTATTATTTTCTGTTCTCCATCCTCCCCTATCCTACCAGAGGTAATCGTTTAATAGGTTACGGTCAACGCTTTCCCCATCAGGGGGCTAAAACCATACAAGATTCTTCGCCATTTTAGTGCTGTCTACAAAAAAAAACCGGCCAAGTGCGAGTCGGACTCGCCCATGAAGGGTTCCGTAGCAGCAAGTAACAAATAATGTTTTTATTTAATTTTTATGTTTGAGTTGATTGAATGAAAGGTAAATTGCGGTTTACGATTTACGACGTGTTAAAAAAAAAATTATATTTCAATTCTAAGTATGGGGAATCCCCAAAATTTCTTGTTTTTTTTTTCTATTGTTGTGTAATGCGGTTCACAGAATACATCTACTTACCAAGTTTCAACAACAACATAGTTCTTATAGTTTCGGAAAAAAGTGGCTCTGACATACGGACGGACAGACAGACAGACATGACCAATATATAAGGGTTCCGTTTTTTGCCATTAGGCTACGGAACCCTAAAAACACTGTCAAAGTAACTTAAAATCGTTTATATTTCGCAGTCACAGGTGGGCAAGGAAAATCTTCGTATTCAACCCATAATTTGGACAGAGAAATTCATGGCAAAAAATATTAACTGAAAAATAAAGAAAACACACCAAAATTTCACATAAAAATACTCGGCAAATGGAGACAATAAAAGAAACGTTCTATATATGGCGACGCGAGTCCAAATCGGATGGGTGTAGCTGTCAAGCAGCGGCCGCCATATTAGGTGCGCGCGCGCAGCAAGAACCCAAGTATTCGACGCTGACAAATCGCCGGACAATTTGTTAGCTCAAAAAGTCTGCATAGAGGGTGTTGCAAAAATTTGAATTGATTTGAAATTTTACTACCGGATAAATATAAACATTTCTATCTGAATTTCATTTGATACGGTTCAGGTATATATTTGGGCGTATGGGGCCCCACAATGATCTTCGGGGCCCAAGATAACCTCGTCTGCAAGCCGATACACCTACTGATTGTCGGACGACACACTCTCGCAGGTTTTTCTCTCGAGTGTCTACCGTCTGACCTTCCAACACCGAGAATAAAACTTCCACCAGGTCCTCGTCCATTTATCAACTGGTGTACCACCTTGCAGACGTGGTTAACTTGGGCCCCATAGATCTTGGTAGGTCCCATATTCCTTGGATAGACCAAAGCAGTCATTTACCACAAGGTGGGGCCTTATACTAGCTTAAAATTAAAAATATAATTAAAAATTTAATTGAATTAATTAGGCGGAGTCACCGAAAAAAAAAACAATGTTTAAAAATGACTGTAAAGTTATTCATTGTTTCCGTAGTTCGCAAGAATTACGGTAGATGGCTCCAGCGACGCCTTGAGACGTACATAATATATCGGAGAATTTCGAATATCTGGGACGTGAGATAGCTCAGCTGGTCAGTGCATTCCCCCTGTAAGGGACTTGTCCCAGGTTCAAGTCCCGTTTTAAGTGTTCTCTTTTTCCGATCTAAATCTTTAGAAAAAGTAAGCATACAAAATGCGTAAAAATTCAATTGAATTATTATTATTAAAAAAACTATATTTTTTATAAGTAGGTGTAGGACAACTGAAAACATTGCGTGTGTACTGTACATTGCAGTAATATTTGTAATTTCATCAGTGAGAGAAGGGAGTCGATAAATCTACTGATTAGACAGAACAGTATAACACTTGGTGGCAGGAATATGTCACATCAATACCGTTTAGTGCCTTGTCCAGACGGCTATAGATAGTAGGGACATAGAGCAAGTAGACAAACAGCTAGATGTGCCGAACCATAGAATATCTAAACAGAATATCTACATCATATTAATAGGCTTTTCCTGGCTTTACATACAAACAGAAGCGTCGGAAAATCTTGGAAGCTAAATTTAATTCTTTATTGTACACATAATAAAGAAATATAGATGACATATAAATTATGTTTCCAGGCGAATAAAAGGTTATTTTAAAAATACTTATACCATGGGACTATTGGGACATAATCATTCCAAATGTCCCATCATGGGACTGGGTCAATGGGACTAATAGGATAGACCTGTGGAGGAAAGAGGTGTGATGTTCCTCCAACAAAAAGGGAAGATCCTCCGACCAGGCAAGGTGATCACGCCTGGCGGGCCGCGACCCAACGGTTTTCGTTGGGATGTTGTATATATATTATACCAGCGCGCGAACTTCACTTTCGCGATTCAGGATTGATAGTGACGTAGTAGTTTCGAAGTAGTTCAACTTGTTGTTGCTAGATGGCGCTGGGTATATGTGGTATTGCCACAGATCCAATATGAGTACGGGAGGGTTTAAGAACTTGACCACGCTGTTTGATGGATTAAATGCCACTCTGCTTTTAGTTTTTTTTTTTTTTGAGGCTTTACAAACGGAATATTAATGTATGGAGTTCAATTCCTACCGCTACTCAAATTTGGCTTTTAGGTTTACCTGATATAAATAATATTATTATTTCTGTGATCGGTAAGGACTTCAATGTTATCGAGCGAAGACTAGAGAAAGATTAATTTTAATATCTGTTATTAGGAAATTACCACGGGACAGAGCGAACCGAGTTCGTGGAGACCGCGCGCCTAGATACGGATAGATATTCGTTAAAAAGCTTTCACACGGACGCGAAGGGTTTAAAACCCTGCGTGTCCTGACAAAGCACAGAAACGGTGGCTCTTAAAATAGGTATTAAAAATGAATCAGAAATTCAATCGCTTCGCGTATAAATGACCCGTTATCTTATGCGACGTTTAATAGTCCTCATAAACTGTTCTGCCAGCAGCCATCTCTCGAAACAATGTCATATCACTATTCATATCTGTCACAACAATTAATCTATGTGTTTAACTGGCTGCGTATGCGCATATCGCGCCGCACTGCGCTCGTGTGACGCGTTGTGAGCCGTATCCCGCGATTTATCTCATGAAATTTATTTACAATTACAATAACGTATTGCTTATTTTATGGTATAAGAAAGATATGAGTAGTCGTAGCGATATTCTTATGGAATTTATACTTTGGAAGTAATAGAAGGGTATAAATTGATTCCTATGAAATATTGCTGGTGTTTTGTTACAAATAGCTCATTCAAATTTGAACTATTTCACTTTACTACGAGAAGGTTGACAACACATTTACCCCTCCAGCTAAGGTAAATTGCTTGTGTTAGGATTGGGTTCACATCGGTAGTGTAACGTCCAGTATTCGAACCCAGGCCGTCTCGAACGTAACGCCGACTCCTTAACCACTAAGCCACCAACGCATTTTTAAATTAACAATTAAACTAGATATGAAAAACGCTAAACAGAAATTAAAAATTTAACATATTTTACGCACCTATTATGTTGCACTAGCGTTAAGTCCTTCGATTTAGAATCTATTTGGAAAAAAAAATAATGTATCCGAGATGAATTAATTACATTTTATCTTTTTAAATCTAGTTGCGTTTACTACATCGTGAGAATGTCCTCCGATAGCAAAAAATAACAGCTTAGTATTCAATCGATACTAATAAGAAAACAATTACGTAGTCGGCTCTACAAGGTTTTTAAATAGATAAGGACAGGCAAAACATTACTGCGATTATAAAATGATCAATCGTAGATATAAATAACATATTTTGTAATTCATGCAAAGCTTCACTGAAAATAACTTTATAGATTTTTTGACGATAAAAACCTGATCAAAAAAAAATTCTGCGTTCGAAATCTCTCGTGATAAGATTTGATATGATAAATTATTGTTCCATTTCTAAAAATTTTAAAAACTACTAAGTATTTTTTTGTTTAGATTTGTCATCATTGGAATCAACTTACTTACATGCTTTTTAGATAAAAGTAGGAATGACAAATAATAAATAAGTAAGTGCTCAACGAGAAGAAAAAATTAACTAGGTTTACTAGTACTACTAGCCGTGCCTTCAATAATTTATTTATTATAAAATAATTTATTAATAAAATCAAATAATAAAAAGTCAATAAATACCACACCATCATATAATAGAGAAGACATTTACAGATACAGCCTTTGCGTTCAAACAATTATAAATTCCTCACGCGTTTGCCTCCAGTGCAAATGGAACAAAATGCCTAAACAAATTGCAGTCGGTGAGAGAGGTAGGTTTTTGCACTAATTCGGCATTCCGAAATAAAAATTCCAACTCCTTAAGTAGAAAACAAAAAGTTTAGTTGTCTCTGCTTCGGCGAACGCGTCCTCTGACTGATTTCAAATATGGAAGGAAAAAAGTTCTGAAACCAAACAGCCAGTGTTCTTACCAAGAGCGTAAGGAATAAAATAAAGTTTATTCACAACATGTGTGTTTTAAACGGTTGCAATTCGTTTGAATGAGACGTTTAATGTTGCGGTTTGCTGATTCAAAAATAATTCAATTTTTACTTTACTGTTGGTGGGAATGTACAGACACCAGATGCTCTGATCTTCCAAGAACTTTTTAACCGAAGGTTCTTAATTCGTCGGAATCTTATTGAAAAGCTACTTGTAAAGTGCACAATGACCTGTGCATTACAAAACGAGCAATCATATAGTCACTACGGGCAAACAAGCCATCAACCAAGCGCTCATCCTAGATTTTCAGTATAACGACATAGGAACTCGCTACAAACGTTACATTGTGCCTCGTAACATCGGTCAGTACGGTTTATCCAGTAAAACCTGAACGAGTAAGAGCCAGGTAAAGTAGGAAAAAAAATCCATCGTGTCACTGTTACTCGATAACTACATTTATTTCTCCTACCAATAACACTGTTAAATACTAGTATTCCTGGATGGGAATATAATGTCGCAGTGTGTCACTGTCACTCGATGCAAATATTTTTTGTCCCAACCAGTAACACTGGTAATATTATTGGAAAAATAAACTGTTAGTTGATGACCATTTTTTTGTCTCAACTAATAACACTGCAAAAGTACGCAGCTTTTAAGGTAAACGCGATACGTTTCTTTGTTACGTTAAAACTATTCAAAATATAAAAGAGGTCAATATAACTCTTCTCTACCAAATCCACGTAGCACATAATTTCGCAACAGAGATGGCCATAACAGTTCTCAAGCTATAAAGGCGACCCCGTAACCTAATGATGTTCAACCCTATGGAGGCCTTGGACTGACCTACTTGCCAAATGTCAACTATGGGGCGCTGATTAATGAGATTTCCTTGATGGCTATTGTTTTAATAGTAATAAAAAGAGAGCTGAGATTTATGGTGTGTCCATCAGATTGCTTAATTCTGAAGTGTGAAATAGCCAAGCTAAAATACTTGATTGGCAGAAAAAAATCCTTTTGTATCCAAAACCAGTAAAAAAAAAAAAATTAAAAATAATTGTTCAGTACGTTATCAGAAACATAATTTGGCAAATAAATTTAAAAAGGGAACTAATTATATTGCTCGTCTCTAGCGTTCAAATATTTTTCAATGTTGTCATTCATTCATAATCGTTAGGTAAATATTTATGGTATTTTTGTTCATAACAAATTCTTCAGATTAGATTATTTTAAATATTCAGATATTAATTATTACTAGGTCTGCAAGGTGAATCGCTGCTTGCAATGTTGAGCTGAGTGAAACATTGTGAATCAGATTTTGAAAATTTTGAACAGTGATCATTCCTCCGTGGCAAATCCGATTTTGAAAATTCTTTTTGAAAGTCACAACTCTGGACATGCTTTCTGAGCGTGTAAAGTTTGGTCACAGTTTCTCGAGCGGTTATTATGTAATTCCATCTGGAATTTTTGTAACGGTGATCATTCCTCTGTGGTAGCATTAATTTTTTCAAAATATATCCATAAACCTTCCTCTAATTGACCTCTTTAATCATGCCAAATTTGGTTCTGATTGGATTAGTAGTTTAGGAGGAGACATGCGACAAAGAAAATCCTGAAGTCTGGTATGAGGAGCTTTCGCTCGACTTGGTCTCACTCAGCTCAATTATAACTAGCTGTTGCCCATGGCTTCACCCACGTGGCATTTTGATCCCGTTCCCGCTATCCAGCTACCCCTATTCCAACATCACAACCTATATAAGATACACAATTCTACCATACATCATTTTGTTAGATCTTAAAGGGTTTAGGCAGCGTTTCCGTTGAAAGCTAATGCTAAAAAAAAAATGTTTTTCGACACCTCCAACAAATATCATTATATTTTAGCCAATGTATACAAAAACTTGACAAATTATATACTGAACCCTTCTTCGAGAACCACTATATCCATTGGTAGAACAGCATGACAATCAGTGCAGTAGTCTTTGAGTTTATCGCGAACAGACAGACAGATGCGGCGGAGGACTTTGTTCTAAGATCAAAGAGTCTAACTTCACTAAGGTTTACTATCACGTACTCCGAACATCCGTTCGGATGAGGTCATAGAGTACCTGTGCATTATCTATATCTACCTACCATAACAGAGATAGAGCGGTTTCCATTATGGAACACCTTGACGACTTGACGATGGGGCGCAGCAGGAAGGGTGCGTCAAGACGTCCCATAAACTTTGTAGGTCAGTGTATGAGGTCACAATGTAGAGTTCCGTAACTTGTAGAAGCACAATGTCATAGGTTTATAAGATTTGAATTTCTTATTGATTTCGTCCAGAGTTAAGAGTTAAAATTTTATAACATCTAGCTAGAGCGAAACCAGGGGACCAATTTTCGTAACAAAAAGATGTTCAAAATTCAGTCTCAATCTAGTCTCGATCTCCTAAATGTCAAAAAAAAAGGTGACGTCATAATATTTTTTTTTTAATATAAACAACAAAATTGTAATACAAGAGAACCTTTTAGACATTTGGGAGATTGACATGAGATCGAAACTGGATTGAGTCTGATTTTTTAAAATCTTTTTATATCGAGTATTAGCCCTCAGGATATGAAAAGTGTGTGACGACGACCTCTGCAGCGTAAAGGTACAGTGTTAGTCGGGGTGCGAGGGATATGCTCTATGGGCAACCTTACACCCCGGCGTCTACAGACCCGAGACGGCGTGCGGTTTTAGTCGGTTCGAGCCCGACATAACCGCCCCCGCTGGCCGGCGGGGGGGTATCCGAGGGGATTTCCGCACGAAAAAAAAAAAAAAAAAAAAGGTACAGTGTTCAACTGTTAATTCAGAGGTTGCGGGTTCGATTCCCGCTCAGTGCAAATATATGTATGTTTGTATTGATCTGGGTGTCTCATGTATGTATTTAAAGAAAAAAGTATCTAAGTATATTTATTTGCTTACCAGAACCCATAACACAAACTAGTTTTTGGGTCTAGATAGCGTTATGTAGAATATCGTAGAATATTTATTGATTCATCCATCGGTAACACAAAAATTAGCGTATTCTATTGCCCAGTCGTATCTACCTTTTTTTTTATTTATTTTTTTATTTTTCGTGCGGAAATCCCCTCGGATACCCACCCGCCGGCCAGCGGGGGCGGTTATGTCGGGCTTGAACCGACTAAAACCGCACGCCGTCTCGGGTCTGCTGACGCCGGGGTGTAAGGTTGCCCATAGAGCATATCCCTCGCACCCCGACTGACCCTGGGCCATCTCCGGTTTCGAGATGGCCCCCTCGGGTTTGGGAACCACGGTGTCCCCGTCTTGCCCCGGTTTGGGGGAGGGGCACTAGTCGCCCCACCGTCCCGAGTCGTATCTACCTGTGTGCAAAATTTCAGCCAAATTCACTGAGCTGTTGTACGTAAATTAGTAACATACATATAAACAAGATTGCTTTCGAATTATAAACATAACATAACATAACATAACTTCACGCCTGTATCCCCGAAGGGGTAGGCAGAGGTGTATCACCCAGGCTTCGCCAGTTATGTTAGGGTCCCAATCTAATAAGGGGCGAGCCTAAATATAATAATATTTACAATAAAGTAAGATTGAATAGAAACTTACCATTATTGCACCATTTCGGCCAGTGCTAGTAAGTGTAGCACCAAACCATTGATTGGACTTCTGGTCGATGGGACGGCCTTGGCGATCCTCGTTGTTCTCTGAGGACAAACATAATTTCATTATATTTCTTGATGTGAACACACTAGCTATCACATTGGGATAACCTGTAATGATTGTTTTAAGTATGACGAATATTTTTATATTTTTTTATATTTAGGACACGTCAATTTGACTTCGCCTCGCCTGATGGTAAGCTGAAGGTAGTCTCTGAAATGAGGGTCACCATTACATACACGTACCATGTTAACAATGGTGGCACTCAGCTTGACGGCCTCATCAAAAGAGAATTGTCGTCGCAGCACCGCGTGACACCCACCGGTCCCACAGGTGCTGCGACCACAATCCCCGGCTATGCACTTGCTGACCCCTGAACGCAATCAAACCGAAATTGGATTACTATGGAGGGTTTTTCGCAATCGTGCAAATAAATTAATCAAAAAATCAAAAAAAACCCGATAGCCCTCAAAAGACCGAAACGAATTTGATAGCAGGCGGGATAGATGAAACGTTCTATCGAAGAATCTCTCAAAAACGAAACGTCCTGTCGGTGATCAGTCCAAAGGAGAAACGACTGTCGAAGAACGCTTGCAGACTAAAACTTTTATTACCGAGGACGATAATTATTTTAAAAGCAAGTCTTTTAAAACAATCAGCGTTAATAAAAACTCACATTACGTGTAAACGAGGACCAAATTTGAGAGCCGCTTCTCATCGCCAGAGGGAAAGAAATGAACGATATCCTTACAAAATATATTAAACATGCAATTAAATAAACATTTCTCATGACTCATTGAATATTTTAAACCATAAATCATGTGAAAAGAAATCGTGGGCATCATCCAAAGGGGACATTTATCAACATTAAATTTATTGCAGAAATGGTCGTATGATCGTACGCAACTCGGCATTATGGTTTCATTTTCGTAATTTATATTGAGATACTGTGAAATATTGCTGCAGAATGTATTTATAATCGCAATTTCACAGAACTCATTATAAATTGAGAATTGCCTTACAATATCATATTTAACTAGTTTTAACGGATTCTATCGCGATTTTTTGGGTGTTATTTTATTATTTAAACTGATCCCGACGTTTCGGGTGCTTTCCAGCAACCATGGTCTCAGGGAGATTCCCCTTTCCCTGATAGAATCCGTTAAAAATTGTTTTTAACCCCTGGCGCAAAAAGAGGAGTGGTATATATAATATGTTTGACGTCGATTTCTGTATGTGTGTGTGTGCCTGTCTGTGGCTTCGTAGCTCTCAAACGGATAAACCGATTTCGAGGCGGTTTTTAGGGTTCCGTTGCCAAATGGCAAAAACGGAACATTTATAGATTCGTCATGTTTTTTCCGAAACTATAAGAACTATGCTGTTGAAACTTAGTAAGTAGATGTATTCTGTGAACCGCATTAAGATTATCACACAAAAATAGAAAAAAAACACTAAATTTGGGGGTTCCCCATACTTACAACTGAATCACAAAAAAATTTTTCATCCACCCTATACGTGTGTGGTATCTATGGATAGGTCTTCAAAAATGATACTGAGGTTTCTAATATAATTTTTTTTCTAAACTGAATAGTTTGCGCGAGAGACACTTCCAAAGTGGTAAAATGTGTCCCCCCCCCCTGTAACTTCTAAAATAAGAGAATAATAAAACTAAAAAAAAATATGATGTACATTACCATGTAAACTTCCAACGTAAATTGATTTGAACGAGATCTAGTAAGTATTTTTTTAATACGTCATAATTCGTAAACCGCAACTTACCTTTTTTTGTCGGGCTTGCACCGACTAAAACCGCACGCCGTCTCGGGTCTTCAGACACCGGGGTGTAAGGTTACCCATAGAGCGTATCCCTCGCACCCCGGCTGACCCTGGGCCATCTCACCACTAACAGCATCGCTCATCCTGTCTCCTCTGAAAGCAGAGGAGTACGGAGAGCGATGTGTTCCCGCCACGTTGGGTATTGGCCGACGATCAATGCCAACCCTATGAAGGGGTGAAGGGGAAGCCATTGACCGCCGCCCAGGGTGTACCGGCCGCTCCGATTCCGTTCCCCCCGGACTGCAGCGGGATCGGAATCGGAGCGACACTCGAGGAGGTTACCCAACACACACCCCAACCGCAACTTACCTTTCATTCAATCAATATATAAAAAAAAAAAGACATTATGTTACTTGCTACTACGAAACCCTTAATGGGCGAGTCCGACTCGCACTTGGCCGCTTTTTTTTGAAAGCCAGTTTTCTGGCGGCTGTCCTTAGCTATGTTTGGTTAATATCGGTCCTGCAGTGTAAGAGTATCAGCTTTTTTCTAAAATGATGTAAGGCATTTCTGGTGTATGATTACTCGATTAAGTGCTTAACGTGTGCCAGTATAATCGTTAAATGATTGCGTAGGGGGTTTTTTAAATGTTTAATTTAATTTTACATTTCAATGTGTAATATTCGTGTAAACTACCTACAATATCATAATTATTCAGATTTATTTCAATTCCGTTTCTTAAACAAACCTTTTTACTACTTAATGTATAACCGAAAGCTAGCTAGAAAATATGACATTTTCTTTCTTTTTCTGACTTAATTTAACTAACCAGTAGGTATTGCAAGAAATACCACTTCACTTCACTTCAAATTCAGTCAGTATATGTACAGAAAATCGATTAATTAGTAGAATAATTAAATTCGGGTAGGTATTATATTGGTATCATTAAAAATAATAAAAAACAAAAATGAATTGATTTAGATCGGAAAAAGAGAACATCTAGGACGGGACTTGAACCCGCGACCAGTGCCTTGCAGCTCTGACCAACTGAGCTACCTCGACGCGTCCCAGATATTCTAAATTCTCCGATATATTATTTACGTCTTAAGGCGACGCTGGAGTCATCTACCGTAATTCTTCCGAACTACGGAAACAATGTCATTCAACAAAAATGTATCATTATCATATTTCATTTTAGGATTAGGTTATAAAGGTCTTTTATTTATATAATGTGGGCTATGATCTGCCACATGTGTGGTAAAATCGGGTCTAGATAACGCTGTGTAATTTGTCCACGAATATTTACAAACACCCTGAACAATAATCTAAATATTTATTATTATACAAACATTCAATTATTTAAAGTGCAGTGAAATATGAATAGGTACAAGTTTACTGGGGTGTGTGTTGGGTAACCTCCTCAAGTGTCGCTCCGATTCCGATCCCGCTGCAGTCCGGGGGGAACGGAATCGGAGCGGCCGGTACACCCTGGGCGGCGGTCAATGGCTTCCCCTTCACCCCTTCATAGAGTTGGCATTGATCGTCGGCCAATACCCAACGTGGCGGGAACACATCGCTCTCCGTACTACTCTGCTTTCAGAGGAGACAGGATGAGCAATGCTGTTAGTGGTGAGATGGCCCAGGGTCAGCCGGGGTGCAAGGGATATGCTCTATGGGTAACCTTACACCCCGGGTCTGAAGACCCGAGACGGCGTGCGGTTTTAGTCGGTGCAAGCCCGACATAACCGCCCCCGCTGGCCGTCGGGGGGGTATCCGAAGGGATTTCCGCACGATAAGAAAAAAAAAAAGGTACAAGTTTACTGTCGGGGTGCGAGGGATATGCTTTATGGGCAACCTTACACCCTGGTTTGACGAACCGAGACGGCGTGCGGTTTTAGTCGGTTCAAGCCCGACATAACCGCCCCCGCTAGCAGGCGGGGGGTATACTCGCGCGGTGAAATGATCCACAAATGAAGCAAATTTTAATTCTGACAACAGTAATTAATTTTTAAGTGAAGGCTAGCATCATTTTTAATTATTTACCGAGGAGATATGAGTAATGGTGTTCGCTTGACCGGTGTCGATTGCGTGAGGTTTGATAATTAAAATGATAAGACTTAATGCATGAAATTAAATTTCTTAAGCTTTATCGACCCGGGGAAAAGGTTATGAGCAGAGTCACTAGTACGAAACGTTTCGGCGACACATTTATTATGCGTACAGCTAAGGAGTGGAATTGCCTGCCTGAGTCTGTGTTTCCGGAAAGCTATAACCTCGGAATCTTCAAGTCTCGAGTGAATAGGTTCCTTCTAGGCAAACGTGATCCATCGTAGACCACATCGTCACTTACGACCAGGTGAGATAGAGGTCAAACGTGAGCCTATATCATGATATGAACAATAAGAAATTTACGAACGATCTTTAAAATAAAATAAATTAATAAGGTTTTGTTTATTGATAAATTTAACATAACATAACTTCACGATTGTATTCCCGTAGGGGTAGGCAGATGTGTATTATACACCCACGATTCGCCAGTTATGTTTAGGTCCCAATGTAATAGGGGGCGAGCCTATTGCCATCTACCGGGCACATTGCTAAGCGAACGATAATTAACGTTTTTTATGCGCGGAAATCCCTTCGGATACCCAGAGCCAGCGGTTATGTCGACTCCTATAAGTTGGTATATCAATTTTCTTTTTTTTGAAGTAGACTAGCTGTTGCTCGCGACTCTGCCCGCTTGGAATTCTGATTCTGTGCCCGCATCCCACGGGAACCTATTCCAGGGATGAAAAGTAGCTTATATGTTATTAAATATAGGTAAAGAGTATAGTCTATCCCGGTACAATTATTACAGCCAGCATGGTTCAGCCGTTTGAGCGTAGGTAATTGAGTAACACATCCAAACATCTTCACATTTATAATACTAGTAGGAAAAAGTAAAATGATGATTTACATCTGTGAATGCTTGCAACACTAACAAACAAACGAATAAGATCTCGTTTCCAATCAAAATAATTTCCTAGTTACTGATAATTCGGAGGATATACATACATATACTCATCATCCCATCCCATCATCATACCATTTGGTTCTGTCCTTACACACTTCACGAATTTCCCCTACAGTCAGAAGTATACAAATTACCATAAATTAAAATTCGATGACAAACACACCTAACCGTGCGGTTTTAGTCGAAACACGACATAACCACCTCCGCTGGCCGGCGGGGGGGTATCCGAAGGGATTTCCGCACGTTAAAAAAAAAAAAAAAAAAAAGGCTATCAGAACTAGGGTGACCACGTAACGCTAAAGAAAAGGGCATTAGCACTTTATCATTACTATGACATCATGTAATGATGGCAGTCGTTAATGAGTTAATGACCAGCAAATCTCTCCCCCCGCTATGCTCCCGCCACTCCCCGGGGCTTGCGCCTAATCACGCTGGGGTTAGGCTTTTAAACTGATTGCGGTAGTACAGTCGTGGACAGAGGTAATTTAGAAAAGGGATTAAACATTAATTTACTATTTTATATTCCAGTAGGTGACTTATTCGTCAACAGGCGAGCGTGGAACTCGCGAGTGCGCGCAAGTTGGAACGTTCCAATTTTACCTATTTTTTTGTCGTCAACTCGCTTGGTCGTGAAAATTTGACCTGACATTGGCACAAGATGGGTGCCAATAATAAGGTAGTTTACTTCATTTAGGTTGGGCAGTAAAAAAATTAATAAGTAAGTCAATATTTATAGTGCACAATATTCAAATTTTCTTAAATATATAAATTTTTTGTTACTTACCGTATACGCATACGATTTAGATCGGAAAAAGAGAACATCTAGGACGGGCCTTGAACCCGCGATCAGTCCCTTACAGGGGGAGTGGTCTGACCAGCTGAGCCACCTAGACACGTCCCAGATATTCGAAATTCTCCGATATGATATATGCGTCTTAAGGCGACGCTGGAGCCATCTAATTCTTGCGAACTACGGAAACAATAAATAACTTTACAGTCATTTGTAAACTTTTTTTCTTTGTTTTTTTTTTGATGACTCCGCCTAATTAATTCAATTAAATTTGATGAGATGTTCTCTTTTTCCGATTTAAATCTATACGAAAAAGTAAGCATACAAAATGCTTAAAAAATTTAATTGAATTACCGTATACTATTTTCAAATAGATTACAATTTAAAGCCATATGTTAAATATGACTAGAACTGTAGGTATACCAAATTATATTCCATGCCTACCGCTCAACGTAGTTACATTAAATTTCATTTATTAACATGAATTATGCATATTAAATTTGTTATGCTAAATCAAATACCTTCTTACTAATTATGTAGTTAATATTTATGTTCAGATAATGATCATAAGATTATTTCAGATGGTTTAAAATTTTAACTTATTTATAGCACAAAAATAGACATCTGGTGAAGATGTCTATTTTAAAATCAACTTACCAAATGTAAGCTTTAAACAAGCCTACTAAATTTTTAAGTACTTAGATAAACCTAAGAATACCTAAGCTTGATCTAAAAATAATATTTTAGACCATACTATACAGCGCCAATTAGACCCAAATTAAGCACAGCTTGTAATAATTGAGCTGAGCGAGCGAAGCTCTTATACCCGGCATAACCTTTTGTTGGTGGCTGAACTCCTATGTAACCACTCGCGCGATCTTGACCAAATTTACCACGGTGATAGTGTGGACACTGGGGAACTGGACACTGAGGAATAATAACCGAAAAACCGTTTCACGAGCGCGCGGCCTAAGCTAAGCGCGTGACCGTAAGATGTCTTATTTTTTAGTAAGAGTCCTGCTCGCTCAGCTAAATTTATTTCAGTCGCACCCTGCACTGAATTCCTAGTATATATTATATTCTAGAGTATACATATTAAGTAACTTTTGTGCTCGATATTACACTACAATGACACGACTGATGAATGTCTAGTTAGTGGCTACTGCATATCGAAACAATTTTTTTTTATTTTATTATACTGTGCACTGGATTTCTCTAATGGGCTTTCTAATGGCCCAACACATACTAATTTTACTCACGTTTGTTTTTACTATGTAATTTATACCCCGAGTCCATGGTGAGGCATTTCTCATTATAAATATTTGGAATTTATATCTTAAGTACAATATTAACATTTTTAATTAGAGGTTATTAAATGAGCTAATCACAGATGGTATTTGGGCGTTTATAGAAGTAAGTCTGTTAATTTGTTTAATTTATAGTATTTGTAAATATGTATACAGGTAATTTGATGAATATCACGCTTGCAATGTGAGACGTTTTCCAACATATGAATATTAAAAAAAAAAAAAAAATGAATATACAACAGTCTACACAGCGCTATCTAAACCCAAAGTAAGCATAGCTTGTGTTATGGGTTCTAGAATGGGGATAAACATACTTAGATATATTTGTTTTGGAAATGTATACTTACATATTACACATAGAATCACCCAGTCTAATGCAAACCCGTGACCTGGTAATCGAACTCGTGACCTCAGCCTTAATAGTCGAACACTACCGCCACGCTACAAAGGTCGTCAATATTGTTTAAATACAATCAAAATACATAAAGATTTCGTGACACATAGAGCTCATTCGGCTATAATTGTATATTTTATCGATATTTATACACTCCAAGACATGAAAAAACCACCACCTTACTCTCTCCGTGACCATAGACACTAAATATCAAGTACCTATAAATATAAAAACTTTACAAAACAAAACGCGGTAAAAACCGTTAAATATTTCAATGTTTGAACGTATTTTATCTGTTCCGCAATGTATCGAAATACGGCAATTCAACTAATAAATTGTTCTCAGAAGCACTCGTAACGACCACCTACAGTAAAACGAAAGTCACTCATCATCCACGATAAAATGAAGATATAAACATAACGGTACCAGATCCACCCCCGCCCCATATTTGTTTTTACAACTTAAATACCACCCAGAGCTTTCAATCCTGATTTTATCGCTGCCGATACTCTTAATGGCTCTCCTTATTCGTCGTGATGATATCCCACGGCCGAAATTAAGGCTTCACTCAACATTATGCACGAGTTAAAAACGACAGTAACCAAAGATAAATGACAATTTTTTTTTGATGCTGGGTTAAATTTTTTAACTGTTATGGCGTTCGTAATTAAGCTGTATGACAGATATGGAGTCTAATGTGATTGGTGGCCATAAGTGGTCGGCCATGTTATCTGATTTTACGAAAACGATGCTCAACGGAAGTACCGATATTGGAAAGGTTTTTGTGAGGTACTTTGTTAAGTGATTGATGTCTTAATCAGAATGAGTTTGAGGTCGCGGACAGTGGTTGTCTGAATTGTTACGCCCTTTTCCCGATATATAAGATAGTGAGTGATCATACTTATAAAATGATAATGCAAGTTACATTAAAAAACACAACATAAAATATAACTTCACGCCCGTATCCTCGAAGGGGTAGGCAGAGGTGTATTATACACCTACGATTCGTCAGTTATGTTTAGGTCCAAATGTAATAGGGGGCGAGCCTATTGCCATCTACCAGGCACATTACTAAGCGAGCGATAATCAACATTTTGAAATACAGATATATCTACGAAAAGTCAGAGGTGTGTGCCCGGGGCGACTGGGGATCGAACTCGAGACCTCGTCTCGGCAGTCCGTTACGTACACCACTGGGCTGCAAGTTACGTTTTATTAAGTTACTGATAGCAAGCATCAAAATAAAAAATTTACTCATATGAACAATAAATAATGTTATTTTCAGAAGTTTAACCGAATGTCACACATTGAAATAAAACTATTTTAACGAATTCTATCGCGATTTATTTGATGTTATTTTATATTTTACATTGATCACGACGTTTCGGTTGCTTTTCAGCAGCCATGGTCACGGGGAGAGCAGATACGAGGGTCAAACTGAAAGTTCTTAGAACTGGCCACTTATAAACAATATAATAAAAAAATAATTCTAAAATTTGAAAATAGAACTCTTTGCCAATATTACTGAGTATATATTTCATTCATTTATCATTTGTTTTACGATTTGGCGGCAAATTGAAAATTGTCTGTGTCACGTTAACATGAATTTAACACGAGAAAATTTTCGTGCAATGATTTTTTATGACTTTCGATGTCATTTAAGTCAACAAGAAAGTTATGATAGACTACGATTGGCCTTTCACGATGAAGCCCCATCTCGTGCGACTGTTTACAACTGGTTTAATGAGTTTAAACGTGGTCGCACTAATCTCACTGATGATTTACGTGAGGGACGGCCTTCTACGGCGACGACTGAAAATAACATCTGTGTTGTGCGGCGTATGATAGAGACTGACAAAAGAGTGACCTATCAGCAGATTCGGACAAGTTTAGGCATCGGTATGAGTCAAGTGCACAAAATCCTCCACGAACATTTAGCGGTCAGGAAGCTTTGCGCCCGGTGGATACCTCATAATTTGACTGAGGCTCAAAAACTCCATCGTGTGGATTGGTGCCGTAAAATGATTGAAAGATTTAACGGAGGTGACTCTAATGCTGTGTTCGACATACTAACAGGTGACGAAAGCTGGATTTACTGTTATGATCCTGAAACCAAAAGACAATCTGCTCAGTGGGTGTTTCCTTTCGAGGAGTTGCCAACTAAAGTGAAGAGAGATCGTAGTGCGGGAAAAAAAATGGTGGCCTCGTTCTTTGGAAGGATAGGTCATTTCGTAACAATTGTGTTAGAGGATCAAAAAACAGTTTCTGCAGAATGGTACACTACCAATTGTTTGCCACTTGTCTTGGAAAAAGTTCGAGAGAAACGACCTCGCAGTAGGATCCTCCTTCACCACGACAACGCCTCGTCGCACACCGCCAAGCGAACGATCGACTATTTGGCGACATCAAACGTTGAATTACTGGGTCACCCGCCGTATAGCCCCGACCTCGCGCCTTGTGATTTTTATTTATTTCCAAAAATTAAAGAAAAACTTAAAGGAAAGCGGTTTATGAATGCTGAAGAAGCGGTGGCTGCGTATCGCGATGCCATTGAAGAGACCCCTAAGGACGAGTGGGCAAAGTGCTTTTCCCAGTGGTTCCATCGCATGCAGCGGTGTATTGACGTGAATGGACAATATTTTGAAAAGATATAATAAAACTAATAACTGGCTAATGTAATCAGTTTTTGATTTTCTAAGAACTTTCAGTTTGACCCTCGTATGTAAAATATAAAATAACATCAAAATAAATCGCGATAGAATTCGTTAAAAATAGTTTTAGTATATTATGTATAGTATATTTAGTATAGTATGCTCTATTATAGTGACTAAATATATTTTATTGGCCGGTTAACACAATATGAAATCAATTTTTAACACTGTTTCCTTTATACAACCATAGTATATTGTTATTTTTCTTGAATAAACACGAAAGTCCATGTACATTTTTTTATAAAACATATTATGGTCTAGTACATTTCTTAGTATAACATAACATAACATAACATAACATAAACTCACGCCTATATCCCCGAAGGGGTAGGCAGAGGTGCTAGCACCCACGTTTCGCCAGTTTATGTTTTAGGTCCCAATGTATGTAATAGGTGGCGAGCCTATTGCCTTTAACCGGGCACTTATAAACCTGCGATAAATACACACATAACTTCGAAAAGCATCGAAAAGTCATTGGTTTGTGCCATGGTAATACCTTTTTTTTTTTTTTTTATCGTGCGGAAATCCCTTCGGATACCCCCCCCGCGTGCCAGCGGGGGCGGTTATGTCGGGCTTGAACCGACTAAAACCGCACGCCGTCTCGGGTCTACAGACGCCGGGGTGTAAGGTTGCCCATAGAGCATATCCCTCGCACCCCGACTGACCCTGGGCCATCTCCGGTTGCCATGGTAATACCTGGGATCGAACCCGAGACCTCGTCTCTGCAGTCCTTTACCCATACCACTAGGCTACCGCGGTTAATTTATTAGTATATACCTACTTAATACAGTTGATCTTACAATAACAATATATCTACTACACTAAGATAATAATTCTTAAAGTAAATCGAAGGATGGTATCCTTAGAGTGAAATCATATCTGTCAGCATCGAACATCATTTAACACTACATGGCGAATCTCCGTCCTATTTTGTGCGGACCTCGACAAAACAGTACAATGTAACTTACTTGTATTACTTGAGTACGTAATTTAATTATTCTAATATTATTTTCATATTAATATATAAGAAAACAAAGTTACAAATGTTCGAAAAAGACTTGAGGTATGTTACGGGATCCCGCTATTGACGTCAATACAACTACTGCGAGTACACCGCGCTATAACCCAACTACGAACGGCGCTGGCCGTGGCTGTTTGGATATAAAACCGCACTAATAGTACCAATAGCGGTATACCCGCACACACCTCAAGTTTTTTTAAACCCCGACGCAAAAAGAGGGGTGTTATAAGTTTGACGTGTCTTTCTGTCTGTTTGTCTGTCTGTCTGTCTGTGGCTCCGTAGCTCGCGAACGGATGAAGAGATTTCAATTTAGTTTTTTGTATGAAAGGTGAGTTACGGGCGATGTTTATAGACATGTTTGATGAAAATCGGTTGAGTCGTTCAAAAGTTGTAGAGGTGAAAGTGGGGAATAATCACCGAATGTTTGCAAATATAATCGAGTGGGGTCTCAAATGGAAGCGCATCACGTGCACATTACAAAATAATATGTTCAATGAAAATCGGTTGAGCCCTGAAAAAACTCTGGGTGTAAAAGTAGGGAAAATACCCAATATCTGCAAATATATGTGTTGGAGGTTTTTTAAATTTTTAATCGTCTGGGTAACACTTGAATATCGACTCCGTAAATTACAGAATAGAACTGAGTGACGTATTAGTCGAATGAAAAATCGCTAATATAGGTGCTAATTATACCAGAACTCCAGTAGTCGTCTTAATTAGCTATGAGTATATATTATATTGTACGTTGTTTTTTTTTATATTAAGGACACCTCAATTTGACTTCAGCTCGCCTGATGGTAAGCTGAAGGTAAAGTCTCAGGAAATAGGGTCACCATTACATACACGTACCATGTTAACAATGGTGGCACTCAGCTTGATGGCCTCATCAAAAGAGGATTGTCGTCGCAGCACCGCGTGAAACCCACCGGTCCCACTAGTGCTGCGACCACAATCCCCCTGCCCGGCTATGCACTTGCTGACCCCTGAACGCAGTCAAACCGAAATTGGATTACTATGGAGGGTTTTTCGCAATCGTGCACGGTGGTACTTACCCGGCCGAATTTTGTGATAAATTTGTGTCATCGAATTTCTACCACCAGTAATTAAACTCGTAAGTAATTTGATACATCCACAAAACATTTAAATAATAACTTCCATATTTTAGTTACATTGCCCCTTCGGAGCCCTGACTCATCCACCATGAAAAGGGGAATGTTTTAAATAAATTACACCAGACATAATTCTCGGGTGTACAAAAAACATTTATATAACTTTAAAATTACGTTGCAATAACAATAATAGGTGTTCCCCCAGCCTTCATATTTCCATCGAAGCGTAAAATAGTAGGAAACAAAGACAGGAATTATTCAGTCCAATGAACAAAATGTCCGCGGTATACGGACATCGATAATAGACACCCTATTTGATGAGTCAATTTTCGTGCGTGTCTTTTTTGGAATAAAAATGATTAAAAATTGTTATATACGAGCTGCTAGTGTGGTCACCCAAGGCGGGGGGAATCCACCATTGCGGCGGTGAGACCGATCATGAAGGAGTGGTTGGAGAGGGAGCATGGGGACCTCTCCTACCGGATGTGCCAGATGGTTACCGGACACGGGTGTTTCGGTAAGTATCTGTGGCGCATCCACCGGGAGACAACGCCGCAGTGCCAGCACTGCGAGGATCCTGGTGAAGACACGGCGCTCCACACGTTGGTGGAGTGCCCTGCGTGGGCGAGTCAACGCCGGGATCTCGTTGCGGTCCTGGGCGTGGACGTTCTCTCGTTGGAGACCATGGTGAGGGCCGTGGTCTCCGACGGGAGCAAGTGGCACGCCGCCGCCTCTTTTTGTGAGCAGGTAATGCGCGCGAAAGAGACGGCGGAGAGGGAGCGGGAAAGAACCCTGCCTCCCGAGTTTCGCAGTCTGCGGCGAGGACGCCGCAGACTCATCTACGCCCGGGACTACCGACCTCCATGATCGGGGCCTGAGGACGGCAGTTGGCCGACTCGCCGTCCTTACAGAAGCAGGCCGTGGCGGAGGCGTGTCGTGTGTGCCCTACACACGCCTGCCAACTCACCGAAGCGGGATAAAACCCGACCCCACCAGGCGAGGCCGCGGTGGCGGCCAAAGTCCGCCGGCAACCCTGGGGTTATCCTTTCGAGGGCTTACCCGGGGTGCCCGGCAACGGACACTTGGGGAGGACACCGTGCGGTTTTAGTCGAGACACGACATAACCACCCCCGCTGGCCAGCGGGGGGGTCTCCGAAGGGATTTCCGCACGTAAAAAAAAAAAAAAAAGCTGCTAGTGTGGTTTAATTATTTAGTAATAATGAATGCTACATCTAATACATATTTATTATAATAATACCATAAAATATGAGCCGTCATGGGATTCTGGCTGGAACATCTAAATTTATTAATGTGCGAGACCAAAGCCTATTTAAATACAAAATAAAAAAAGACCCCGACATAGCTAAGAAGGCTCCCGAATAATCAATCACCTTTTAAAAAAAAAGAAAACAAAATCGGTTCATCCGTTCGGGAGCTACGATGCCACAGACAGACATATACACAGGCACGTCAAACTTATAACACCCCGTCGTTTTATGTCGCGGATTAAAAAAACAAAGTGACATTAGCGGAATCACCTCTAAGCGAATCCGTTTCTATTCTTTAGTAATGAATCACGTGACACTTCAATGATTATAATCCCTACGAATTTAATAAATCATTTATATCGAGTTACAAATACTGACTTGAATTTCATTAAATTTTTGTAGTCACACTAATGATCATTTCAATCCCATACATTACTGAACATTTGCACTGGCGTTATCGCTAAATAAATATCACTTGGTCTAGAGGCCCAAAATAAACTTCATTTTGTTCAGTGCGGTCGAGTCAATCGGTACGGTTAAGTACAGAGAGCGCTCAATTTGTTCTACCAATTGCCAATATGCCAACTATTTGTCTAGCATAAACCTTTTTTTTTTAATCGGACACGTACAACACTTTTAGTCAAAACTTATAAAACATTACTAATGACAAACTCACTATTCCACTGATTTGTACAGCTAAATCAAATCTCCCATCCATTATTAAAACGGGTAGACCCTTCTAATTACATATTGTAACGTCGATCATTTTGAACATCGAGAATATCGCCCCACTATTAAAATATTTATTAATACATGTTATTAATGAACCGTTTACTCGGATAGAGCAGCTGTATCTATTATATAATTACTAAGGTGTAAATGCGTGTAACGTTATTAAGTGCCGGCCTTTGCCCTCGGCTTGTCTCAGGTGTAATGTGCGTAAATTTGTTATATTCTAATACTTAGCAAGAGATAAATTCATAATATAATTACGTATATAATTACTGGTAGTAGAAATTTGATGACACAAATTTGTCACAAAATTCGGCCGGGTAGGTACCACCGTGTACTATTGCGAAAAACCCTCCATAGTAATTCAATTTCGGTTTGATTGCGTTTAGGGGTCAGCAAGTGTGGTCGCAGCACTAGTGGGACTAGTGGGTGTCACGCGGTGCTGCGACGACAATCCTCTTCTAATGAGACCGTCAAGCTGAGTGCCACCATTGTTAACATGGTACGTGTATGTAATGGTGACCCTCTTTCCTGAGACTTTACCATCAGCTTACCATCAGGCGAGGTGAAGTCAAATTGACGTGTCCTAAATATATAAAAAAATAAATTAAAAAAACTAATAAAGGAACGTGAATTTTAACTTACAAAATGTACTAGCTCTATAATATTAAAATTGAACACAACTTCTGAAAAACAAAAACAAAAACACCCGAAAACATCTGTGGAGCTTCATACACCTTGTCCTTGTATATCTACTACCCTATGAATCCTAAATTATAATGTACCTAACTAGAGATATCATAGAATTGAATTTTTAAAGTAAGTATTGTATATAATGACTGCTAAAAACCAAAGTTTAACGAGGATATAATGTGAAGTATTTCTCAACACTATTTCTGACAAAAACATTACCCAATTAAGTAATTTTCCTTCGCTTAATATAGAATTCACTTAGTATGTAATAAAAGCTAACTAAAAACCACTTAATATATGATTTACGATAATATCCCCTTAATAAGCATAACATATAAACATAACATAACATAAACTCACGCCTTTTATCCCCGAAGGGGTAGGCAGAGGTGCTAGGTGCTAGCACCTACATTTCGCCAGTTTATGTTTAGGTCCCAGCTAGGTGCTAGCACCTACATTTCGCCAGTTTATGTTTAGGTCCCAATGTAATAGGTGGCGAGCGATAAATACACACATAACTTCGAAAAGCATCGATAAGTCTGGTGTGTGCCATGGTAAAACCTGCGATCGAACCCGAGACCTCGTCTCAGCAGTCCATTGCCCATACCACTAGGCTACCGCAGCTTTAATAACCTTTCTAAATCGAATAAACTGTATAATTAGATAATAAACATACATCTCGAGAAATTAAATCTACGGATTTATCGAGGCGAATCGAATTAACGCCTTTAATAGCCACCAATACCGTCTTATTAGTACCGGTATCGATGTCAAGTGGCAGCAACACGCTCCAAGAAAATTGTGTTCCAATCATTGTTCAATATTGATTTTGTAATTGAACGGTACAAGTAGGAATACCGTAGAGATGTAATACCAGGAAGCAATAACGCAGCACAAAACCGGTTATTGTTTTGAATCAAATCCCTAGAGACTACATATAGGGTTCTACAAAAATGAAAATATTAAAGAATTGTATCATATGTAAAAAATAAAAATCAACTATTATATTTAAGAACGTTTATTATGTAAAGCGGCGATAGCCCAGTGGCGTACGTAATGGACTGCTGAGACGAGGTCTCAAGTTCGATCACAAGTCCCCTCGGACACACTCCTCTGACTTTTCGTAGTTATGTGTGCATTAATAAATGTTAATTATCTCTCGCTTAATAACGTGCCCAGTAGATGGCAATGGGCTCGCCCCCTATTACATTGGGACCTTAACATAACTGGCGAATCGTGGGTGTGTAATACACCTCTGCCTACCCCTTCGGGGATACAGGCGTGAAGTTATGTATGTTTTATAATGTGAATATAGTCAGTAACTCCCAAGATGTTTCATGCAAGGTGATTGCCAACAGAGCGAACTAGTACGGCGATGACAGCCTCCTCCTTCTCCTCATATAGATATGACTTTTCTCAATAAAAAAACAATTTAAAAAAAAAAACAATAAAACAAACCCACTCAATCACTAACTAAATTACCCCAAACTATTATTTTGACACGCACATCCGACATCCAATAACCAAATCAATTACAGAACAAAACATTCGTTTGGGCCAGTAACGACACTAAAAAGTACCAATCAATTTACCAATAAAGGTCTACTCCACGTTTAGGGACAATTAGTGACAAGTGGTCCACCGCCAATTTAATTGGGACCGTCCAATTGGGTACAGATTGATGGTCACCCGCTATGCATTTTAATATAGGACATTTGTTTAATGTTTGAAGGTTATTCTCGTGTTCGAAATTTAAATGCGTTTGTTTTGAATCCTCTTAGCACTACGCGGGATTACGCCTTCATATGTGTGTTCTATTGATTGTATAACGACTTTTCATTATCATCATCATCTGCCCAGCGTCTCCTACATTTTTTATCCACTTCACACAGTCCTTAGTATTTCCTAAAGTGAGATCATTGACTCGCCTGTCATCATTCACGAAGTGAAGCGGCTTTGCGGGAACATCATGGCCTGGGATTAGTTACTTACGCAACCAGCTCTGAAAAAAACATTACCGCACCAATGAAGGCGTCTCGCCTATAGTTTGTCTGCGACATCAGTACATCGCGGATATGAAGGCTACCGCGAATGAAAGTACCGGATGCCATATGAAAGATTACATTACCGCACAAATTAATAATTTAATTAAAGCTATCATGATTCAGAATTATAACCATATCAACATTTGCAAACTCAATGATTTCACAAATAAAAACAGAGTTGTTTAGGGGAGCACCACGTGCGTGCGGTCGACGAACTGCGTAAGCGCACGCATTCAAAATAAATGGCGCTACTGGAGTGCACTAACGATTAGATGCTAGCTACTAGGGCCGTTAAGTCGCGTAATCAGCTAAACAGTAGTTGTACTATGTTTACTAAACAAATACGCGGTCAAAGAAAACTGTTTTATTTTTATTTTATTGAAGCTTTAGGTTTGATTGCAATATCAAAGAAAGAAAAGAGAGTAAGAAAATATTTATTTCAGTCAAGGAATATGTAGTCTAGGAGACAGGAAAACCAATGGACCGGTGAATGATATGATGTGACCAGAAAGGTCATGAATGTTGAGATGACTGCAAGCAGAGATCAATGGAAAAAATACATACATATTGCACGGACTCCAAATAAATATGGAATAAGGGCAGGAAGATGACGATGATAATAAATGGAATACACTTTTTACCAGAATTTGTACTTAGTTTGCGTTATAGATTTATTTCTTGTAGATTTCTTATTGCCCGTGGCTCCACCCGCAAGTACCTACTGAAAATATCCAAAAAAAATCAGTACAATACTTTGCCCCAGCCCTAGAAATGAATTCAGGAGCTCAGGCGCAGAAGTAGCACTCAGTGCCGCTAGCATAATGTTGTCATTTGGGGTTCAGGGTTCTGACGAGTCCCTTCGTAATAAAAACTGTCCAACTTAATCTGCACATGAAATCACGGAACCTATTAATTTATACTGACAGTCCACACAAAAAAGTAAACAAAGACTTTATCCCGAACATTGAAAACCGCATTGTCATCCTTCATGCGGAGTTATAATATCAAGTCGATGCCTGCGATTAATGCACTCGGAATCGTAATGTAATCGAGTACTCGATACCACTTGATACTCTTTTGTTAAAGTACATGAGAGATGGATGCCTTTTTTTTTTTTTTTTTTTATCGTGCGGAAATCCCTTCGGATACCCCCCCGCGTGCCAGCGGGGGCGGTTATGTCGGGCTTGAACCGACTAAAATCGCACGCCGTCTCAGGTCTACAGACGCCGGGGTGTAAGGTTGCCCATAGAGCATATCCCTCGCACCCCGACTGACCCTGGGCCATCTCCGGTTTCGAGATGACCCCCTCGGGTTTGGGAACCACGGTGTCCCCGTCTTGCCCCGGTTTGGGGGAGGGGCGCTAATCGCCCCACCGTCCCGGCCTGCTTCTGCTGGGGTGACAGGTGGCCTCACCCGCCACCCCCAGGCCTGCGCTCATGGAGGACGGAAGTCGTTAAGCGACCTCCGGCGCCTGAGTTGCCTGCGACGCGCGGCGAGCAAGTTGCGGGCTCGGCGGACCGGGAGAGTTCTAAGTCTCTCCCGGGCGCGCTCCGCCACCTCCTTCACGAGCATTACATGCTCGCAGAAGGAGGCGGCGGCGGCCCACGCGCTCGCGCTCCGCACCATTGCCGCAATCATGCTGCCGACCGAGAGGACTCCCACCCCGATGGCTGCCACGAGGTCACGCCTCGGCGCCTCCCACGCCGGGCAGTCCGCCAGCGTGTGCAGCCCTGAGTCCTCGCTCGCGCCGCAGTGATGACACTCAGGCGTTGGCTCCTTCCTGATCCGATGCAGGTGGTCCCCGAAGCACCCCTTCCCGGAGATCACCTGCGTCAGTCGGTAGGAGAGGCTTCCGTGTCGCCTCTACAGCCAATCCTCCATGATGGGCCTTACCGCCGCTATTGCGGCGTGCCCTGGTGTTTACGATGAGGACTTAGTTATCGATATTGATAACGATATTTCATGGGCAGAATGTTAAGTTTGTAAACGGTATAGAAAATTAGCTCTTCGAAGACAGCCCAGCTATTGAAAAGGAGATGAAAAACGAACTGGAAAAGCGGCATTCCCCACCTTCAAGTTCGAAGAACCCAAGCTAGACCCCATAGATGAGCCGAAGGCTACCGTGAAGAAGAAGTGAGCACTTGAAGAAGCTGGTTCAGGATATTGTAAATAATAAATCATCTGATTATCTGATTAGTTTCATAAAGTGTCGATAGATGGCGTGATTTAGATCGCGCTGTTAAGATTCTGAATGACATCACCTTGTAGTTACTAATAAAATGATCTCTCCCTGGCAAGTGTGTTTCTCTAGTAATACCTTGGCTGGCCCTTTTTTTGTGTACTTTGTCCTACAATATTTATATAAGAGAAATTTAAAAAATGTTTTTTTTAGACATAGTGTGGTCAGTAACCTGAAATGTGTTAAGCTACTTCTTAGAACAACTGTATCTATACTATTAATATTATCATGACAACCACAGCGACCTGATTGCCAACAATTAGAATATTTTGACATTGACGGACACCGCCGTGTCAGGTTACACAAACCACAAGTAGAACGTTGGATATCAAACTGGACGTGTAATATGCTAGCATAAGAGGCTGATATGTTGTAATAGATGCAGGCTTGGTACACGATGGACCCACAAACCCTTAGATCAACGAGGTCAGAGAAACATACGATTTAAACTACAAATGAAAACTTAACATCTAGATCACGTGCTCACTGTACTCAGGCATTCTTTTCTCCTGATGGTAAATATGTTATATGGTATGTATATATGGTAAATATTTACCGTAACCTATCGATTGGAGCACTAGATATTTTAAGTACGTTCCAATTTCAAAATTTCTCTCTGCATTTTTTGCAAGATAATTTCAATTATTGTGTCTCATTGAAAAATGGATCTGCGTCGGGAACATTTTCGCGCTATGATTTTCTACGATTTCAAGTGTCGCCTGAAACCAGACGAATCGTACGATAGACTTCAAATGGCATTCATGGATGAAGGCCCTTCCAAGGCGACCGTGTATCGTTGGTATAACGAATTCAAGCGCGGTCGACTGACTTTGGAGGATGAAGAAAGAAGTGGTCGCCCTTTGACGGCTGTTACGGAAGAAAACGTGCTAGCAGTGAAAAATTTAATCCAAGATAATAGACGAGTCACATATCAAGAGATTCAGCACATTCTTCAGATTGGATCGGGAAGCCTTCACGAGATTCTACACGTGCATCTTCGTGTGAGAAGGATAGTTTCACGCTGGGTGCCGCACAATCTCACCGATGCTCAGAAGCAGGCCCGGGTGGAATGGTGTCGTGATATGATAAACAAGTTTGAAGCAGGCGCGTCTCGGCGTGTTTATGACATCATTACAGGTGATGAGTCGTGGATTTATCAGTATGATCCAGAAACAAAACGCCAGTCGACGGTTTGGGTGTTTCAAAACGAATCAACACCTATACCAAAGTGAAGCGATCTAGAAGCGGAGGGAAGATTTTGATCGCGAGTTTTTTCAATTTGTCTGGCTACTTGTTATCAATCCCTTTACGAAATCAAAGAAGCATCAACACTGAATGGTACACTACCAAATGCTTGGCAGAAGTTTTCTCTGTAGTGAGCTACAAGCGACCAAACACAGGGCTCCGCGGGATACTACTCCACCATGACAACGCGCCCGCACACACCGCGCTTATAACGAGGGACTTCCTGGACAGCACTCTGGTTAAACTCCTAGGTCACCCTCCTTACAGCCCTGACCTTGCACCGTGCGACTTCTTTTTATTCCCGAAAATAAAAAATCTGCTCAAAGGGATACAATTTTCGTCGCCGGAAGATGCGCTGTCAACGTTTGAGCAGGCTGTAAACGAGGTATCTGCGGCGGATTGGAAAAAGTGTTTTGAAAACTGGTTCAAACGCATGAAACTTTGTATAGAGGCTAGTGGAGAGTACTTTGAAAAGATTTAATAAAAAAAAATTTACCTATAGAACACTTTTTTTTATTTTCGCAAAACTTTCTGAGTGTCCCACGTACTGCTAGCTCAAATTACCGCTTTGAATGTCAAACATTCGCGATTGACATTCAAAATCACCTTCGTCTCCCTCGAGAATTTAACACATACACATGCATACATATACAATTGTTATCTAGTAACATACTAGCAATAGGGTTGTCAAATATACAAATGGCTAATAAAAATTCAGGTGAAAGTGTTTCTCAGCATGAATAGGTTCTCTCGACCTTATTATACCTACTGTGTTGGTGAATAAAAAAAACTAAAAGATTCACTTGTTACCAAATGTATATACAGTAATACCCCGACTTACGCTACTCCGTGTTACGCGAATTCGGAAATACGCGGTTTTAATCACGCGATTTTTTGATCCAGTTGAAACGGAAAATCAAATAATTATTGCAAATTGTACAGAAGTCCTCAGTTCAATGAAAAAGGGTTAACAAATTTTGGGAAAAAAGCCCCCGACGAAGAGGGAATAAAAAAATTGATTGCGTGCTACGTGGAAATTTTGCATACGAAGAAAAATTAAACTTATCGGGCGTCCTTCTGCATCAAAATAACTTCGGTTTGTATTTGTTTTTGTTATTTAGAACTATGTAAATTGTTGAATTATCTCTGTTGAATTATTCATCTTAATAATATATTATTTAGACGACCTCTGTGACGTAGTGGTAGTGCGTTTAACTGCTAGTTAGAGGTCGCGGGTTCGATTCCCGCTCAGTGCAAATTTGTATATATTTTTTTATTTATTTTTTGCCTTTTTAGCGTTGCTGAGTTGAGAACTCGGGACAGTGCCTGGGACTTGCGACCCAAGTGTAGGTTTAGAAGGGGCCCCTTTTGTTGATGTACATCAACACTCACCTTCACTACCCAAGTTCCCCTCCCTGCCTAACCAAATTTTCTATATGAAACTACTAGTGCCGCTTTAAAAATTAAGTATGTCTATCCGCATTCTATAACCCATATGACTGGCTCTGCTTAGTTTGGGTCTAGGTGGCGTTGCGTAAAAAAAAATATTAAGAAAATCTCATATGCAAAATTGCACACCGAATTACACGAATTCGACTTAACGGTCATCGTTCGGTCCCACCTATCGCGTACCTTTTTTTCCCTTCGGATACCCCCCGCCGGCCACCGGGGGTGGTTATGTCGAGCTTGAACCGACTAAAGCCACACGCCGTCTCGAGTCTTCAGATGCCGGGGTGTAAAGTGACCTAATAAGGCCTAAAAATTCCCTCGCACCCCGGCTGACCCTGTGCCATCTATGGCTGTAAGATGGCCCCCTTCGGATGTGGGAACCACGGTGTCCCCAACTTGCCCCGGAGAGGGGTGGCGCGCGTCGCACCGCCGTCCCTTCCTGCTTCTGCTGGGGAGACAGACGGCCTCATCTGTCATCCCCAGGCCTGCGCTCATGGAGGTCAGAGGTCGTTGAGCGACCTCCAGCGCCTGAGTCGCGCATGTTGCTGGCTCGCCGTGCCGGGAGAGTTCTACCTATCGCGTACCTAAGTCCGGGGAATTATTGTACTCACTAATTTAATTGCTTTAAGTAATCGCTAATACATTGTGAAAGCGAATACCATCGACCTTCCAACCCGAAAAGGGCACCTTCGTCAGAGCCTCGTCCGTCAGTCAGCCGGTACGCAAGCTAGCAGATGAGGCTGGTTTGACCCCAAGAGATCTTGGTGGGGCTCTTTAGACATCCATTTAATTCCTTTAAGTAACAGTTCTGTTCTGTTCTGTGCTGCCTTTATTTGAGCCCACTGTTTCTAACGACTATACTTGCTAGATAAAAGCACAGCCCTAAAAACAAGTTTTGCGGAATGAGTGTTTATCTTGGCTATTAAAACAAAACTGGTTGCTGATGTCATTTAACATATTCAGAACAAATATGTTGACTTAATATTTGATTGTACGTTACATTACGTTTAAAATTATGAATATTTTTTTTTTGGTGGCAGGTGAGGCCGCCTGTCACCCCAAACCGGGGCTACACGGGGACATCGTGGTTCCCAAACCCGAGGGGGCCATCTCGAAACCGGAGATGGCCCAGGGTCAGTCGGGGTGCGAGGGATATGCTCTATGGGCAACCTTACACCCTTCTTTAGACCCGAGACGCCGTGCGGTTTTAGTCGGTTCAAGCCGGCATAACCGCCCCCGCTGGCCGGGGGGGGGGGGGGTATCCGAAGGGATTTCCGCACGAAAAAAAAAGTTACTACCTACTGTATGCCATGACGGGCAACGCATGATTGTCTGTCATGCCGTCATGCCCTATAATATAATATGTAAGTAGGTTTATCATGTTTAGTTTTATTTATTTCTTGCTTTTAATTGATTATAAAATGTACCGTCAACTTTATTGTTTCAAAATGGTAAAGAATCGTGGATGTACAAAATAATTTCCTTTTTAATCAAGTTCATTTTTTATATCATATTATTAAGTGTACACTGCGGTTTATATAATTCGGTCAATGCTACTTGCCAGACTTCAAAGGAACACAGCGGTTAGGACATTTCCGATGCCTAAGCTGAACGAGAATCTTTTTATTACATCAAATATCTTGCTTACCGATGCTTTGAATAACTTGGAGCTTCTTTCGTTTATAGTTTGATTGCAGACGGACATTTAAAAAACTTTTATTTTACTATTCCTAGTCCCTATTAGTTAATATTATTAACTAGCTGACTCGGCAAACTTCGTTCTGCCTTAGAACCAAGTTATGTTGGTTACATTATCAGCTGAATTTATTTCGTGAATGCCTCCTTGCACTCTGGCATTAAAGACCCGAGATGACGTGAGGTTTTGGTCAGTTCGAGTCCGCGTAACTACCACCGCTGGCCGGCTGGGCGGCAACGGTGGTGATATCCGCAAAAAAAATACAAAATAGCACACACAGTGTAGGCGGAGACCCGTTCTCGGGTTTATCTCAGCCATAACGAACACAACTTTGTTATATATCGTTGTGAAAGTTTGGGAATACGTTTGGATGTTTTGTTTGTTACTCAATTACACTCAAATTACTAAACGGATCCGGCTAAATTTTTGTACAGTGATAGAATCACTGAGATAGGTCAGAATTCCACGCGGGTGAACCCGCCGGCAACAGTTAGTATTTCAATAAAACAGTAACGGTTCGAGAGGTTATCAAATCGAATTATGTATACCTAAATTCATTCCAAATATTTTAATTTACCGGGAGTCGAAGCTCAAACCTGCTCCTAAAAAAAACTAAAATTGTATTAAAAAAAACTATTTTAACGGATTCTATCGCGATTTATTGGATGTTATTTTATTATTTACAAACTAGAAAACCACCATCTTTAGTCTCCCCGTGACCATGGCTGCTGAAAAGCAACCGAAACATCAGGTTCAACGTAAATAATATTAATAATATTATATATAATAGTTTTATTTAAACGTTTGACATTCGCGTAAACTTCCGACAATATCAACTAAAGATTTAGATCGGAAAAAGAGAACATCTAGAACGGGACTTGAACCCGCGACCAGTCCCTTACAGGGGGAATGCTCTGACCAGCTGAGCTATCTAGACACTGTAAGAGAATGGTCCCGGGGTTCAAGTCCCGTTCTAGATGTTCTCTTTTTCCGATGAAAAAGTAAGCATACAAAATGCTTAAAAATTTAATTACGACCACTGTGACGCAGCGGTAGTGCATTCGACTGCTAAGCCAAAGGTCGCGGGTTCGATTCCCGCTCAGTGCAAATATGTATATTTGCATTGGTCTGGATGTTTCTATGTATAATATGGATTTATTTACAAAAAAAAAGGTATTTAAGTATGTTTATCCGCATTCTAGAACCCATATGACAAGCTCTGCTTAGTTTGGGTCTAGATGGCGTTGTGTACTTTGTCGTACAATATATATTTAATTGAATATCATCTAAAGTTGTACCTACAATAACTTACGTACGCAACACCTGACTAGTCACGAGTACTTTTTCAGTGCAAACATGACGTTTATACGCAATAAAACTTGTGCATCATCGTAAACCCGTATACCAACACGTCGTCTCCTAATTCCAACAAATTCACAGCTCTTGGCCAGATTCGTACGCACATACATTAGAAAACATCCGAGGGCCGGATGCGACTCGTTTACGAAATAGGCCCACGCTTTTTTTCTGCTAGACAAATATAAATATAAGGATTGTTAAATACACTGAGATATGCTATAGAAATCTGTCGTTGGAATAGAGTGAGTTGACTTCCCTACGACTAACTAACTAACGGACTGACTGCACGAATTGAACAGTCAACGACCAAAGTGGCGTAGCAAATTATAATTAATTAATCAGTTTACCTTTCATAAAAAGTAAACAAAATATGAAATATATTAACTTTGTACTCTGTGGATTATAAAACTACATGTATATTAATTATAAGATATTCATATTCTAATGTAAAAAACGTTTGTAAATATTTAAGTGTTAATCCACTTTTGTCGTTGACTGTACAAGTACCTACGTAATGTATAATTTGTAACTTGCCCAAGATTCTTTTAAGATTTGGTGAGACCCAGCCTGGTGAACTGGATGAAAAACCACCTAAAATAATTCATCTCAATAAGTTGAGGGTGCGGGTTCGATTCCCGCTCAAATCGAACCCGCGCTCTCTGTCGCCGTCACTACGCCACAGAGGCCGTCAGCTAAGAACCATCTAGATCATATCGGTTTCCGAACAAAAAATTCGCATCAAAATTGATTTATCCGTTCGGGAGCTACGATCCGATGACCGAAACACACACAGACACGTCAAACTTATAACATTATAATACGTCATTGTATAACACCATAAAAAAGTTGAAAAGAGTTGGTTAAAAAGAGCGGGGACAGACTCTGCATGCGGTGGCGAACATTATATATTACATATTAGAAGAGATCTACGAGACTTTCACTGGTATATAGGTAATGTTACAAGGCGTAACAAAGGCTACTTTAGTTTTAGAGAAATAATTAGGGATCCGCGCAAAAAATTAAAACCCGCCAAATTGTGAATAAAATCTTATTTACTTTGGAACGGCAAGGCCGATTTTGACGGGACTTTCACTGGTAGTTAGGTAATGTTACAAGGCGTAACATAGGTTACTTTAATCTTAGAACGATAATTAGGGTTCCGCGCAAAAGGACTAAAACCCTAATAGTTCCTAATAAATATGATCACCTTAAAAGCTTAAATAACTCGCTTGTATTACGAAACAGGCTTTACAATAAGGCGTGGGCGATCAAACAACTCGGCACACAATCCGTCTAGGCTAATTTGGAAATGGTTGCCGTGTACCTACTGACCGGCGATTAACTGAACAATAAACGATTTTCGTTAATCCATCGTGAAATGATTATTTTTGGAGAACTCCAATTTCTATACGAAAGCAACGATTTTGTGAGAAGGGATACAAGGTTGTTTTTTTTTATATTTAGGACACGTCAATTTGACTTCACCTCGCCTGATGGTAAGCTGAAGGTAAAGTCTCAGGAAAGAAGGTCACCATTACATACACGTACCATGTTAACAATGGTGGCTCTCAGCTTGACGGCCTCATCAGAAGAGGATTGTCGTCGTAGCACCGCGTGCCACCCACCGGTCCCACTAGTGCTGCGACCACAATCCCCCTGCCCGGCTATGCACTTGCTGACCCCTGAACGCAATAAAACCGAAATTGGATTACTATGGAGGGTTTTTCGCAATCGTGCACGGTGGTACCTACCCGGCCGAATTTTGTGACAAATTTGTGTCATCAAATTTCTACCACCAGTTAAGATTAAGATAAAGATAAAAGATAAAATATTCTTTATTGTACACCATAAAAGTTGTTCTATATAAATAATATTCGACTTAAGTTTAATGTACAATGGGCGGCCTTATCGCTAACAGCGATCTCTTCCAGGCAACCTTTGGATGGATAGAAACCAAAAGACATGATAAGGGCAGTTAAATCATTTTACATAACTTCACGCCTGTATCCCCGAAGGGGTAGGCAGAGGTGTATTACACACCTACGATTCGCCAGTTATGTTAAGGTCCCAATGTAATAGGGGGCGAGCCTATTGCCATCTATCGGGCACATTATTAAGCGACCGATAATTAATATTTATTAATGCACACATAACTACGAAAAGTCAGAGGTGTGTGCCCGGGGCGACTGGGGATCGAACTCGAGACCTCGTCTCAGCAGTCTGTTGCGTACGCCACTGGGCTATCGCCTAGAACTAATCATTCTAATCATAAATCATAAAATCATTTTAATTTAGACAAATAGTCTAGAGTATAGTCTACACTTAGGCTTTATCCCTGGAATAGGCTCTCATGGGAAGTGAGAACGGGAACAGAAATCTACGCGGGCGGAGCCGCGGGCAACAGCTAGTTTATTAAATATTCAGTAGGTAAAGATGTAAAACTTAAGGTCCATATTTACCCTACTGCTTTTGGTATCACATAATACGTATAGAGTGAACCTATTGCCGTCAATCGAGCACTTATACCGAGTGCCTTATTTTTTTTTTTTCGTGAGGAAATCCCTTCGGATACCCCCCCGCGTGTCAGCGGGGGCGGTTATGTCGGGCTTGAACCGACTAAAACCGCACGCCGTCTCGGGTCTACAGACGCCGGGGTGTAAGGTTGCCCATAGAGCATATCCCTCGCACCCCGACTGACCCTGGGCCATCTCCGGTTTCGAGATGGCCCCCTCGGGTTTGGGAACCACGGTGTCCCCGTCTTGCCCCGGTTTGGGGGAGGGGCGCTAGTCGCCCCACCGTGCTGAGATTTTCACATTTGCTCCGGATCTCATGCAAGGCAATGCATTTCTCGCTGCGCCAGTATTATAGTTCTAAGCAGAAAATGCTCTCTTTTCATACTGCACACGATCGATACACACTTCCAAACCCCTTACACAAAAGGAGTGGTATTAATAATGTCGCACACAAATGCACCAAATTCATTTCATCACTTAAGCATGTGCCGGGTATAAACCTGGCGCTGATTTTCAAATGGAGCTGGTTTTCTAGCATATTTATTATCATTATCGTCACATTCTTAACTCATCAGCATCACGCAGCGCCGGCATTGATTAGTAGACCAATTGAACCAACACGGCGACCAAATTGATTGCAACAGAAATTTAACCATACTAAAGTCCATTTGTGACACTGGTAATATGATAATGGATGGAGTTTTAGATTCCGTCGCCCCGAGAGGAATCTAATATATCGGGGAATTTCGAATACCTGGGACGTGTCTAGGTAGCTCAGTTGGTCAAGTCCCGTCCCAGTTGTCCTCTTTTTCCGATCTAAATCTATAGGAAAAGTTAGCATATTAATTGCTTAAAAATATCATTGCATGGATGGAGTATTTTTGAGGATGCAAACAAACACATTATCTATCTTATGATAAGTGAGGGTAGTGGCCTTTTCACACAAAAATAGAAAAAAAAAACAATAAATTTTGGGGGGTTCCCCATACTTAGAACTGAAACTCAAAAAAATATTTTTACTAAACCAATACGTGTTGGGTATCTATGGATAGGTCTTCAAAAATAATATTGAGGTTACCAATATCATTTTTTTTCTAAACTGAATAGTTTGAGAGAGACACTTCCAAAGTGGTAACATGTGTCCCCCCTCACTGTAACTTCTAAAATAAGAGAATGATAAAACTAAAAAAAATATAGGGATAAAACCCGACCCCACCAGGCGAGGCCGCGGTGGCGGCCAAAGTCCGCCGGCAATGGTATCATTTCGAGGGCTTACCCGGGGTGCCCGGCAACGGACACTTGGGGAGGACACCGTGCGGTTTTAGTCGATACACGACATAACCACCCCCGCTGGCCGGCGGGGAGGTATCCGAATTTCCGCACTTAAAAAAAAAAAAAGGTATACATTACCATGTAAACTTCCACCGAAAATTGGTTTGAACGAGATCTAGTAAGTAGTTTTTTTAATACGTCATAAATCGTAAACCGCTATTTACCTTTCATTCGGTGAACTCAAATATAAAAATTTTACTTGCTGCTTCGGAACCCTTCATGGGGGAGACCGACTCGCACTTGGCCGGTGTTTTTTTAAAAGATACTAGCAGCAGACGAAATTACTAATATTCCCGCTAACAACTCCAGGGGCCATACCATGATGACTTATAATCAGTTCAGTTTCGTAGCAATTGAATACCAATTTGTAAACTGAATTGCTAGGATCCGTACTATGACTGCTACTGAAAAGCGTTCGCGTTTGGTTCGATTGTTGACATTTGGAACGTGAAACTGAACGACTTGATGTGACATCATGGTAAGGGTACGAAACTATTCAGATTAGGTTTACAATTGAATTGCTATTAAGCGGTCATGGTTAGCCCCAGGCAAGACTATTTTTATGGATCGGGTACACGTTTTAGACCACCAGCCGAACGAGGTTATGTAAGACGGTGAGCGCAGTATTTACTGAGGTTGTAAACATATACTCAACCTTACCTAAGAATAGGACCAATAAAGAAAAAAGATACGGAAATTCATAGGTTAAAGAATGCATAGGATTTTTAATATATGCGTAGCTAATATATTATGTGTTATAAGTCTTTTTTCTCCTCCTTTTATACTAAACTAGCTGTCCCCCGCGGCTTCGCCCGTGACATACTTCAATCGCTCATGGCTAACCCATACATGCATTAGTTTCGCAATAATATATGAAAATTTGCCCTTGTTGACACATTTGTAATCAAATGTTGAGACTATAAATTGAGATGTAAGCTATCCTATCTTTCAAGTTGGATCAAATTAAATTTGAGTTGCACGCCACTCTAATTTAAAATCGGTTCAGTAGTTTAGGAGTCCATCGCGGACAAACAACGTGACATGTAATTTTTATATATAAAGATTATATTCTAAGAATATGTCAATATATCTGTATATAGTATGTCAGTTCCACTTCTGTCTGCTTACCCATCAGGCTGTTAAAAGTTGGGGTGTGTGTTGGGTAACCTCCTCGAGTGTCGCTCCGATTCCGATCCCGCTGCAGTCCGGGGGGAACGGAATCGGAGCGGCCGGTACACCCTGGGCGGCGGTCAATGGCTTCCCTTTCACCCCTTCATAGGGTTGGCATTGATCGTCGGCCAATACCCAACGTGGCGGGAACACATCGCTCTCCGTACTCCTCTGCTTTCAGAGGAGACAGGATGAGCGATGCTGTTAGTGGTGAGATGGCCCAGGGTCAGCCGGGGTGCGAGGGATATGCTCTATGGGTAACCTTACACCCCGGCGTCTGAAGACCCGAGACGGCGTGCGGTTTTAGTCGGTGCAAGCCCGACATAACCGCCCCCGCTGGCCGGCGGGGGGGTATCCGAAGGGATTTCCGCACGATAAAAAAAAAAAAAAGGCTGTTAAAAGTTATATAATACCACGCACATAAAAAAAAAAAGTTTATTGTAAAGCTTCGGAACAGTATTTTACATTGCACACACAAAATATTTATATTAATGGGGATGCCGACGCAAAACTAATTGTAGATGGCAGCAGCAAATGACCAAACAAAACAGCAAATAATAAGGAGGCCATAGACAATAACAAACTCATAGCCGTCAGATTTGAAGAGATCCCTGTAGAACAATAGTTTTTATATCGTAATAATATAAAAACTATTTTTTTATAGCCATGTATGCGCACACGCATGTTGTCAAATCCCACATGTGACTATTTTGGCGGCGTAGGCGCACTACCACGCGTGGGATTGACTTCCGGATAAAAGCGTGTTGATTTGGTAATCACTTAGTGGTTCAAGTATTACTAGTTGTTTTAACTACTAAGGTAGCAAATAAGTAGGTATAGTCCAACTGATGTTAAGAGGATGCCACGACCTATCAACGCATGCAAACGGGGTTCTGTACCTGGCCCCAGTAGGGTCCGAAACTATTAAATATAAATAAAATAGATAAATATTCTACGACATTCTACACAGCGCTTTCTAGACCTAAAGTAAGCATAGTTTAACTAGCTTGTGTTATGGGTTCCAGAATGCGGATCAACATAGTTATATACTTTTATTGTAAATAAATTCATTTTATACATAGAAACAACCAGACCAATGCAAATAGACATATTCATGCATACAAATATTTGCACTGAGCGGGAATCGAACCCGCGCCCCCTATCGTAGCAGTCGAATGCACTACCGCTACGCCACAGAGGCCGTCAGATTGAGGCTTAACAATATAATACACTTATGATTATATAAATTGGGTGTATGGGACCACATAGAAATCTTCGATGCTCGAGTTCACCTTTTTTATACCACTTAGGTGGCAGACAAGCACACAGCCCATCTGATAGGAATTGGTTAGCGCGGCCTATGGACGTCACACTCGCGCTGCTGACCCTTTAAAAACCTTCTAATGCCCTTCTTGAAGAACCCCATACTGCAGATGCTTGGGAAAACCACATGAAGTTCTTCAAATACCTCAATGTATTCATATAGCACTTACAAAAGCGTGTGAAAACGGACTTCACCCCATCGGTGCCAACGATGGGATGGGCGTGTCGGAATTGGACCGACTAAAACCACACGGTGTCCTCCCCAAGTGCCCATGAGCCAGGCACCCTGGGTGGGCCCTCGAAAGGATAACCCCAGGGTTACCGGCGGTATTTACAAGTATTTACCTAATTTAGTTGTTTAGGTGTCATTGAAACGTTTACTATGTAAATAAAGTCTTGTATTGAGAGTAAACAGAGCACGTACTCGACAAGGCGACGGTGTTGCCATTTAGAATAGTAAACAGACTAAAACGCTAAGAGGCGGTTAGCTAATATACTTCATACAATTCTGCGAAAGTGAACACCCAAGCTCTTGTCAAAAACTTATAATTTAGCAATAATACGTCCAGCGCCATCTAGTAAAAAGAAAAAATGAACTACTTCGAAACTACAAATCCTGCATCACAATATTAAAGTTCTCAAGCTGAATCATACAACAACTGAACATGACGGCCTCTGTGGCGTTGCGGTAATACATTCGACTGTTACGACCGAGGACGCGGGTTCAGTTCCCGCTCAGTGCAAATATTTGTATGCATGAATATGCCTATTTGCATTAGTCTGGGTGTATATATATAATATATATGTATTTACAAAAATAAAAGTATATTAGTATGTTTATCCGCATTCTGGAACCCATAATACATAACATAACATATCTTCACGCTTGCATCCCCGAAGGGGTAGGCAGAGGTGTATTACACACCCACAACACAATCTAGTTAAACTGTGCTTACTTTAGGTCTATAAAGCTCTGTGTAGAATGTCATAGAGAATATAACAATAACTAACATCACTACTATTCTCATTATCCCCTCCAACTTTTTTTAACTCCCGCAGTCCTGTGATCTCCATTATTTGGGCATTTAGCTGATGGTTAAAAAAATGGTTTTGGCATAGATGATATACGCCTAGTGACGTTCTTCTTCCGAGAACCTGGGGCCTGTAGACAAAGTCACATTCTAATAGTGGAATCGCTTCGAAGCGAACCTTCAAATGTTCAATATGTATGGAAGTGACATTATTTGTTACACGTGACATTTCGACAAATGTTGTCTCTCCCATACATTTCGGTCTTTTGAAGGTTCGCTTCGTTGCGATTCCACTAGTAGAACAAGGCCTGTAGACAAAGTCACATTCTACTAGTGGAATCGCTTCGAAGCGAACCTTCAAATGTTCAATATATATGGGAGTGACATTATTTGTTACACGTGACATGTCGACAAATGTTGTCTCTCCCATACATTTCGGTTTTTTGAAAGTTCGCTTCGTTGCGATTCCACTAGTAGAACAGTTCTTCTATGGAAAGATGTCCGAAGCGGCTCTACTTTTTATTTGCGTGTTGGGTCTAGAAAACGCTGTGTAGAATGTCGTAGAATATTTATATTTATTTATTTAAGGTAGGTTAGTGGAACCCCTCCAGCTTAACTAAATTTCTGGTGTTAGGAGTAGATTCACGTCGGTAGTGTAATAGTCGGGATTCGGACACATTCCTCCAACAATGAATATATTTGCGTATGGGCTGACAGGGTTTTATTTGGCGACAGATGCCGATTAAAGTCAATTGCGCACGATTATGTGACAGAAGGAGCCGTGTTCTGAATGCTTATAAGCAGCCTCAACTCCACTATTTTGTGTTAAAACATGTCATTCCACTGACACTCTAAAGAAATACCATTTAAGTTAAAACTTTAAAGACATTAAAATAAAGTCTAAAAAAATAAAGCATTTTTTAGATTTAATGAAAATGTGTAAAGAGAGCTTACTCTGTTCATTTAATTTTAGTCTTTAACAGTATATTGATAAGTCTAAAACTAAATGGTATTTTTTACAATTATAGTAGTTTACTTTAACTTAAAATAGTAGAGTTGAGGCCCTGCTTATAAGCATTCAGAACATCTCCATGGGTCACCTCATTTATTTAATTAGTAAAATAACATATTATACGTTCAAGATGAGACCTACCCACTTATTGAGTTTGATGTTAGTACCCCTGAATGTTAGAATTTTGTTTTGAAATCTACTTTCGAAATTAAACTATTTTTAACGGATTTTATCGCGATTTATTTGATGGTATTTTATTATTTACACTAATCACGACGGCGCGGCGTTTCGGTTGCTTTTCAGCAGTCATGGTCGCGGGGAGACTAAAGATTGTGATTATTCGTGTAAACTTCCGACAATATCATATTGAATTCTACTATTTTGGTGTCATACAAAGATGAAACCTAAGGTTAACTAACTTTAAAGCAATGAAGTGACAACCTGTGTGGGGTGGCAGTAGAGCGTTAGACTGTTACTTCAGAGGTAGCGGGTTCGATTTGATGATGACGATGCAAGAAGAAGACTACAACAATCTACTATAACTACTGTAAAAAAATCATCAATCTAATTAATATCATAAAAGGCTAAAGCAAGAATTTATTCTTATCAATCTTCCGAGAGTAGAGCTGATAACGCATAATGATAAGGGGAAAGTGACTGATAACGTGGAAAAAAGTCAAATTGTTTACGAAGCCACCGTTGCGGCGTCGATTATAATAAAACCTCTTGTGAAATTCGACACAGTTCGTGATAAGATGTGGGATAGAGTTGTGCCTATATCGATATTTTCAAACTAACGAGAACGCTTAGTCATGACATTAGGCGAGTTTTAGCGAAATTAGTATTCGCTGCATCCAAAACAATGGAATATTATAAGTCAAATCAATTTTTTTATTTGCCGCGTGATTAAATTTCTTATTTTATAACTAAGCAAAGGGAAAATGAGATAGCGTCTAATAAAATAATTTGTCTTTCATAAATCGCCAACGAGCGATTGATATCATTTTGGATTGGGTAATGTTAGGTTAGAACGGCGACCATATCTACTTTACCCATCGACCAGGTGACAATCGGATGTGACTGGCAGTCGAGTTGTTTTTAAAGTGCTTTACATAAAATATAACATTATTCAGGTGCTCGATAATTATAGCTGACTTAGTAATTTCGAAGGCAATAAAATTTTTTCTTTAAAATAATTCTATTTAATTAACAACCAAAAATAATAGAACCCTACTAGTTAGTAACATCGATGTTTTAAAGCCTCATCTATTAATTACTAAACTGTAAGATTATCGCTTTTATAACATCTAAATATTTATGAAAAAAGGTCATTGAATTGCACACTTTCAGTCGTCATAAAAGACATTAAACAATAACATTTCTCGTAAATTCACCACTACATAACCGTGAGAAAAATGCGTAGTAAATTGTAGTTACACAATATTTTTTACCAACAAGCACAGAACATAAACTCAAGCGTGTAATCCGATAAACGGCGCATTTCTTTCACTTAATTAACCAAAATACTCAATCAATTGCACATAAAATATTATAACTTTTTAAATAGCCCCGCATCTTTGTAACGGTAATGTGTAAACTGTCCGTAATGAAAATGTCTTTCCACATATCACTGCTCTAAAGTATTCTCATATTTTTATTAAAAAAAACCATTACTGTTGTAATATTCATAAACCTTTTTAGCGCTCCGTACCCGAAAGGTAATCAACAGAACGCTATATTACTGAAACGCAGCTATCTATCTATCAGATGGCGCCGGTGGGCTGTATTTCAAAAACCGCAAAGTAAGATGACTGACATTTTAACGAGGAATGCATGGATATTGTCGGTATAACAACAGATAATTTAAAAAATAAAGGGAATACCTCCTCCATGTATCTACAATTAATTTAAGACGTAGTAACCCTGATAAAAACGCAAGAAAAAATATATTTAACACCCATAGAAAATGCCACAAAATGTAACCATATGCGTAAGTATGCGTAACTTATTTATTTTCATTGTCATGGATATTATTTTGAATAATTCCACAATGTGAAGGGAACCATTCTGAAAAAACCTGTGATTTTTGACGTGACAACGTCTTATAAATCGATGTAGCCGGCTGCACGCACGAAAAAACATGACGTATGAGGCGTTACCACATGCCGTATGCTGCGATACCGACGTACGCGGCGTTACCACATGACGTATGTGGCGTTACCTCGCGGTCTTATGACGTTGTCACGTTCAACTATCGTCTGTAAACCGACTTTACAGACAACCGATTTTTTTTTATAAGATTCGTGAATTTTTTGGAATTTTTGCTTGATTTTGATTACTTGTATCATACAATTCATCAAAGTATGGAACGGTAATGAACTCTGTGTGCGAGGCCGACTCACAATTGTTCAGAACCGGTTGTTTATTGAATTTATGGTAGGTTGAAACTGTCGTGAAAATTAATCTATATTTTTTCTATCGATTACGCAATGCACATCACTTGTTATTATGCATTCGGAAGGCGGAGCAATAGTTCATCAGTAGTGAACTCTGTTATCTATTTCTTTCTGAACCTTCATGGTTCCCTTCACACTATGGAATAATTCAAAATAATCACGTTAACAATGAGAATAACTAATGTACGCATACTCACACATAACTTACGCATATATTATGATTATATTTTGACTCGTTACCTATGGTGTGTTAAATCTGGTCTGTATAGGTATACAGATTTCCACGTGAGATACATTCTGAATGCTTAATACGTATACTTGCATACCAACATTCTAAATAGTAGGTGCATACATTCAATGGGCGCCAATGACTTTGCATAAAACCTATGTAATCTTTGATAAGTCTAAGAGAAGGCAGACACATTCAAGACGCCGTTTAAGAATTTAAGCGTAATGTCCAGTTTTATATACGGACATAAAATGAAAGGGATTTTTTATATTTATAATAGAACATTTATAATAGAAATAATAGACGACCTCTGTGGCGTAGCGGTAGTGCATTCGACTGCTAAGCCAAAGGTTGCGGGTTCGATTCCCGCTCAGTGCAAATATGTATATTTGCATTGGTCTGGATGTTTATATGTATAATATGTATTTATTCACAAAATAAAAAGTATTTAAGTATGTTTATCCGCTTTCTAGAACCCATATGACAAGCTCTGTTTAGTTTGGGTCTAGATAGCGTTGTTTACTTTGTCGTACAATATTTATATAAAAAAAGAAAAAGAAACAAACAACTAGCTAATGCCCGCGGCTCCGCCCGCGCGGAGGTCGTTTTCGTTTTTTGGTCATGATATATCTCCGGTTTGACTAAACCAAATGCAGTCAAACATACGGCATATTTTAAGTCTGACCAAGACCTTCCTAATAGAAAAAAACCACATACACATAGTTTTTGCATCCATCGCCAAAAAAAAACAGAGAAGTATTCCAAAAAATAATTTTTGTGTTCAGAATCGTTCAATTAAAATACCCCAATTTTTTTTACACGTCTCCAATGTACAGACACAACTAATTTACAATTTTATAATAGTATCTATTTATAATGATCTTGGTGTATTGTACAGATTTTTGTTTTATTTTCCGTTCCATCCATTGTTATATTAATCTATTCCTGAACCCAGAAGAATACTTTCAAGGATATGTAAATATTTATTTTAGGACCTGATGCATAAAATACCTGTATAAACTGAGTATTATTCAGTTTTAAAAACAATAACACACAGTCTGACTATTGCAAACGAATGCATAACACAAACTAGGTCAACATTATTCAAAACATGATTCAATATAGGTCATTCGAGATAGCTGGCAGGTAAGCGCCCACGTGCGCCCGCGCAGCCCACGCGATAACACGTAAAGTCTTTCGCAACCGAAACTTCGCTAATATTTACATTCATGCATAAGTTTATCGAACATACCTTGAAGAGAATAACATTATAAGGGCACTTAAAAAATATTAATAATAGTCGTTAAGGAGTCAGCTTTACAATCGAGAGGTCCCGGGTTCAAATCCTGGCTATTACACTACCGACGTGATTTAGCGTAGCTGAAGCGGTTAGGGGGAATGCTAGTAATTTCAGTTACAGACTAATCCCACTAATAGGCAGAGGGATGTTTGTTACTGAATCACGCCAGAACGGCTTATCGGATCTGACTGAAATTTAGCACAGCGCGAAAGAGACGGCGGAGAGGGAGCGGGAGAGAACCCTGCCCCCCGAGTTTCGCAGTCTGCGGCGAGGACGCCGCAGACTCATCTACGCTCGGGACTACCGACCTCCATGATCGGGGCCTGAGGACGGCAGTTGGCCGACTCGCCGTCCTTACAGAAGCAGGCCGTGGCGGAGGCGTGTCGTGTGTGCCCTACACACGCCTGCCAACTCACCGAAGCGGGATAAAACCCGACCCCACCAGGCGAGGCCGCGGTGGCGGCCAAAGTCCGCCGGCAACCCTGGGGTTATCCTTTCGAGGGCTTACCCGGGGTGCCCGGCAACGGACACTTGGGGAGCACACCGTGCGGTTTTAGTCGAGACACGACATAACCACCCCCGCTGGCCGGCGGGGGGTTATCCGAAGGGATACCGGGATCCGCACGTAAAAAAAAAAAAAAAAAGGATAGATTATAGTCTGGAATAGGACTGAATACATAGGAAGCGGGAACGGGATCGAAATTCCACCCGGGCAGAGCTGCGGGTAACAGCTAGTATTCTTTTTAAAAAAAAACATTCTAAAGGTTTAGATCGGAAAAAGAGAACATGCTCTGACCAGCTGAGCTACCTAAACACGTCCCAGATATTCGAAATTCTCCGATATATTATATACGTCTCAGCTGGTCAGAGCATTCCCCCTGTAAGGGACTGGTCGCGGGTTCAAGTCCCATTCTAGATGTTCTCTTTTTCCGATCTTTAGAAAAAGTAAGCATACAAAATGTTAAAAAATTTAATTGAATAAATAAACATTCGTCAAAATCTAAATTACTAGTTGCTAGAGAAACGTGAGGACAGTGGAAGTTGAGCCCATGCCCATGGATCTGTCCACTTGGGATACTACAGAAACCTATTCCCGAAATAAAAAGTAGCCTATAATATTAATTCCCGTTGTGTGCAAAACTCAGCCAAATCCATCGAGCCGTTTTTGCTTGACTGAATAACAAACGAAGAAATAAGGAAACTTACGTTCGCTATAATACTGATTGCAAACAACGTCTCCGTGTGCAATACTGACCCTGTTGCCACCATGTACATAAACCTATTTCTGGGATAAATAGTCTATGTACATAACATAACATAACATAAACTCACGCCTATATCCCCGAAGGGGTAGGCAGAGGTGCTAGCACCCACGTTTCGCCAGTTTATGTTTTAGGTCCCAATGTAATAGGTAGCGAGCCTATTGCCATTAACCGGGCACTTATAAACCTGCGATAAATACACAAATAACTTCGAAAAGCATCGAAAAGTCATTGGTGTGTGCCATGGTAATACCTGGGATCGAACCCGAGACCTCGTCTCAGCAGTCCTTTACCCATACCACTAGGCTACCGCGGTTTGTTAGTTAGTCTATGTACATGCTACTCCAAGCTTTAATCTATCTCTGTGCCAAATTTCATTCAGATTTGTTCAGCCGTCCTGGCGTAATTGAATAATTGAATAACTAAAATCCATCTATCCACTCGGCAAACGTAGTGTAGGACGCCCTCCGGCCAGGTGGGATGACGATCTGCGAAAGACTGCGGGCAGATGCTGGATGCGGCAAGCTGAAGACAGGGCGCTATGGCGCTCATTAGGGGAGACCTATGTCCAGCAGTGGACTAGCATAGGTTGATGATGATGATGATGATGATCTCTCCATCCATACTTTCGCATTTATAATAGTGGAATATTGTAAATATTGTAGGTTATTATATTGTAGATCATTATATTGTAGGTTTAACTAGCTTGTGTTATGTTTTCTAGAATGCAGATAAACATACATAGACTCATTTTTTGTTGTAAATACATACATATTATGCAGGGGCGTAGCGGTAGTGCATACGACTGCTACGACAGGGGACGCGGGTTCGATTCCCGCTCAGTGCAAATATTTATATGCATGAATAGGTATGTCTATTTGAAATGGTCTGGGTGTTACTATGTATAATATGTATGTATTTACAAAAAAAAAAGTATATAAGTATTTTTATCCGCATTCTGGAACCCATATCACAAGCTAGTTAAACTATGCTTACTTTGGGTCTAGAAAGCGCTGTGTAGAATGTCGTAGAATATTTATTTATTTATTATTCATACAATGCAAATATACATGTATATATTGCACTAAGCAGGAATCGAACCCGCGTCCTCTGACTTAGCAGTCGAGCGCTCTACTGCTACGACTCTACGCTACGGTAGAAACATTAGTATTAATTTTGTTCCTTCTAATATTGTCGGCTCAATAAAAACCAAAATCAATCTCATTAATCAATAAGTCCACCTCAATAATAACATCTAATAACCACTAATTACATTACAGTAATTATGTGATCCACTGACCCCCGAGTGGAGAGGTTAGTGTAGAATTAGCGTAGCGAAAGTTTCAATGTATGAGTCACTGCGAATGAATGTATGAATCAGATTTCTTTGTGGCGTAATCGAAGGTTATAATCATAATACTGTTTAGCTTCTGGCGTTTTCTTTTTTCTCGGCTTTGATAGCTAGTTTTTTTAAATACGCAAGAGCTGTCAAACCATGTAGGTGGTTCAAATGGGTCAGAAAACCGCAGCTAATCAAGACTATTTGATTGTATTTAGTTTTTTTCTGAAAGTGAGTGGGTAACCAGCGGGCAGAGTAGATAATACGTGGTATATAGGTATGAGATGAGACCCGAGGGGGCCATCTCGAAACCGGATATGGTACAGGGTCAGTCGGAGTGCGAGGGATATGCCCTATGGGTAACCTTACACCCCGGCGTCTGTAGACCCGAGACGGCGTGCGATTTTAGTCGGTTCAAGCCCGACATAACCGCCCCCGCCGGGGTATCTGAAGGGATTTCCGAACTACAAAAAAAGAAAAGGGTATGAGATGAGAAATGGAAAATGAGTGGCCTTAAAGAACGGGCAGAGTCACGGGTATTACTCGTGGACATCACTATTCCCTATGACGAGAACCTCGTCCGCGCCGAAGCAGATAAGACAACCAAATAATTGGACCTAGCGCACGAGGTTACCGCCATGTGGCGGGTGCGGTCCACAGAAATAGTCCCGGTTGTTATTTCAGCCAATGGTTTGATCTCAAGGAGCCTCTCAGACTATCTAGGGAGGCTCGGGATTAGTGGGAAGTCAGTGGCGGCCACAATGCAGAGAGCAGTCTTGGTTGACAAAGAACTAATAGTCCGGCGGTTCCTCTACCAATCATCCTAATGCCCTGGCTGACTGCTGCTTGCCTCGCTAAAGACGGCGATTTTAACATACGAAAATTCCAATAAAACCGTTTGAAAATCTGAAGAAACTATCGAGCGAACAGTGTCATCATTCATCTTATCGTGAGCCTGCCACTGCTCATAATGTCGTCTATGTCATGTTGTGCTTTAAACTGCTGAATGGTTGATCATTTATCATCTTCATCAGGGGGATTGTGGTCGCAGCACTAGTGGGACCGGTGGGTGTCACGCGGTGCTGCGACGACAATCCTCTTGTGATGAGGCAGTCAAGCTGAGTGCCACCATTGTTAACATGGTACGTGTATGTAATGGTGACCCTCTTTCCTGAGACTTTACCTTCAGCTTACCATCAGGCGAGGTGAAATCAAATATACGGGCGCCGCCATCTTAGAAATCTTTATCGGGCCTAAGAATTTTATGCTCTTGATTTTATGAAAGCAGCAAGGAAAGATTTGCATTTTATATCTCTTTTTCAATAATAACTTTTATAAAACGCATTCTGAACCAGTTTCAGTAGCGTTTATTTATCTATTTGTTAGACTGAGCCATTAAATGTCTTCGAACTATATCACAACATATAATAAAAACTAAACTTATAAAATTACTATCTATGCGGTATAACTTTAATTACATACGTATTTTACCTGGCCTTTTTAAAGACACCTTGCTGCTTTAGATCGGGAAATAAAATTACCCTGCTACTTCATTATACAGTTACGGCTGGTGAGTTAGATAACCAGAAAATCTCTCTAATAAAGAGATGTTCAAAATTCTGTCTCGATATCATGTTGATGTTCTAAAATGTCATGTGTTCTCGTAACATAATATTCAGTATTTTCAACAAAATTTTGTTACGAGAATACCTTTTCCTTTAAAAAAGGAGTTCTCGTAACCAAATTGAGAATATTTTCAACAATATTTTGTTGGGAGAACACCGGTTTTGACGTTTGGAGAGTGACATGAGATCGAGACTAGATTAAGACAGAATTTTGAACATCTTTTTATTACGAAAATTGACCCTCAGAATTTCTAAAGTAGCGTACACAGAAACGCAGACAATCGAAGTGGAGGCGAGATGTACTGGAATCAACTGGAACCCATCAATCTGATGAATAAATAGAGGTGGGATGTGGATCAATGTTGATGATCTTTTTTTTTAAACAATATTAGTAGGCGAAATTACTAATATCCCCCCTAACCCCTCCAGCTAAGCTAAATTGCTTGTGTTAGGAGTGGGTTCACGTCGGTAGTGTAATGGCCAGGATTCGAACCCGGGACCTCTCTATCGTTGACTCCTCGTTGACTCCTTAACCACTAAGCTACCGACGCTATCTTACATCGCATATCTTCTTCGTTTCACTCATTTCTGCTTACTCACTCGTAATCTAGATAGGGGGATAAAGTCAAGCAATCTCTTCCATATAATAAATAGATGGAGATGGTAAAAACCGACTTGGTGTATGTTATTCCTAATTTTCTGTGATACAATTGAGTTTTGCTTACCAAGAAACAGGTTGTATACTTATCTGCCACTAAAATTCAAATATAACTTAGGTTAACTAATTAGGATAAGCATCTAAGCAATTAAACTACTCTTTTATAGCTATACTTCTTAAATCAACCGTTCTTCAAGCGTTATTGCCACTTTATTTCAAACACATGTCGGACATACACATTCATTCACATTTTAGAAAAATCACGATGTTATGACATCTAACATGGCTACCATACGACTTGCGCGGTGCAGCTACAGCGCACGCGCGGCTGATTTATACAGCAACTATTGCGAGTGAATCCTGCGCACGGCTTTGTTCCAAGCGCACGGCAGATAAACGTCATGTGTCTTGTCACGGTGAGTAATGCCGCTGTACATTAAGACTGACTGCTACCGTTTAAACGTGGATTATGGGGAGCGGTTCTTGTTTGTTTATGTAAGAAAATGGTCGTTAAACAAGATACCTCATTAGTTACTAACCAATGTAAATTTTGGCACGGCTTTTCTTAATGTCTTCTATGTTCAACAAACAAGTAATTGTAAATAAGTAATAGTAACATTATTTCTATTCAATAGCACGTCTTCACGATGGACGCAAAAACTACTGTGCGGTTTTTTCTATTAGAAAGCTGTTGGTAAGACTTAAAATCTGCCGTATGTTTTATTGCCATTGGTTAAGTAGAACTGGAGATATGACTTAAAAACAATACCGACCTCCACGCGGGCATCAGCCAGTGCTAGACATAATTATTCAACTAATTAAGTTTCTCTGTAAGTGAACATATATGTTTAACCCGTTTTTGCACTGAGTTTTAGATACTGGGTGTATGGAGACGTAAGGAACTGATCTTTCATAGGTTATATCCACGATGGCTTTGCCGTGAAGATCTTAGTGGAGCACCAAGAGTATCGGGGCCCAAGCCAACCTCACCAGCTGATTGACGGTCGAGTCCCTGGCTCAGGCTCTTCTCATGGGGATGGAGGATCAGACGGCAATCACTCCCGTAAAAATCAACCAAATCCAATACCTAAGAGGAGTATTTTAACAGACCTCGGGCTCCAAAGTACAAGCTTTGCATACAACGGCATTGATGTTCAGATGAAGAAGAGATTTTACCTAAATACTTAGTATCTTATCATTTTGGCAAAGAATTCAATCTACAGTTAAAAATAATAAAACCTTATAAAGTATTTCAACTTCCTCCGTTTATCAATATATATTATAAAACAAAGCCCTCCACTGCATCTGTCTTTCTGTTCGTAAATTCAAAAACTACTGCACCGATTTTCATGCTGTTTTCACTAATGAATAGAGTGGTTCTCAAGTAAAGTTTTAGTATATAATTTGTCAAGTTTTTGTATACACTGGCTAAAATATAGTGATATTTGTTGGAGGTATCGGAACAAAATAAGCCATCTGGGAGGTTACAACGAAAACGCTACCTTTGAGATAAAACAAAATTATGTATGGTGAAATTGTGTATCTTATAGATTGTGGTGGTGGTGCGATACCCATGGGTCCCATGGGTACCGGGGATGGGTTCAGAATTCCATAAAATATAACCATTATTGGTCACACGAAGCCATCTTTGACACAAAACGCATTCAGTACCATACTTATCAAGTTAATACCTACCACACAAGAGGTCCACAGTTCAGTCCATACATTGAATACTTCAATAAATAATGTTATTAATAAAACGCGATAAGGAAAGGCAAAGGTAGCAAGGTTCGAGGTCTTAATTCACTCGATGTGCTGTATTGCAATGTGCGGTGATCTCATGCCGCTATAAAGATTAATGTTAACAGTGTTGTAGTTGTCAAGATGATTGAGAATTGATGACTAAGTGTTGCCATTTTTTTTTAAATATACTTTTTATTATTCCATGTCATCAGCATCGATGTCATCATGTTAGTCCTTTAGGCTTGCCATGAAATGTACATCCACAATTGCGGGCCCGTTGGGTACCATGAAGTAGAAGCTGCCACTCGTCGCCGCCCGGACCTGCACCACTGAAGATATCGACCGCAGTGATCGACGAAACGTTTGGAACACAAGTTTCCTATGGACCAAGGCCTAACAGCCTGGAAGCAGTATATTCTACAAGCTTTATGTTTTATACTAATAACGTAGAATTTTAGTTAGGCAATCCAAACCAGGTCAGTCTTAGGACGGGTGACTATTTTTTTTTTTTTTTTTTTTTTTTTTTTTTTTTTTTTTTTTTTAAAGAATATTAGTAACCGAAATTACTAATATTCCCCCTAACCCCTCCAGCTAAGCTAAATTGCTTGTGTTAGGAGTGGGTTCACGTCGGTAGTGTAATGGCCAGGATTCGAACCCGGGACCTCTTGATCATAGGGTCGACTCCTTAACCACTAAGCTACCGACGCTCTTAATATATTATAATATAATATATTTTCGATTGGCATTCCCGACCGCACAACTAGTTTTGCATTCTATGCGGTGGGGTAAGTAGTCATACTGATACCCCTCCGTGCCTCGGAGAGCACGTTAAGCAGTCGGTCCTGGTTGCTATGCGAACCATGTTATGGGTTGTAGAAAATGCTTCTACTAAAATTCCGACAACTGGTCTAACTACAGAACTACGATATCGCTAATGGCTTGTGGAAGTCAGACGGCCCTCGGTAGTCGCTTCACGAAAAGTATCGAAGTTCGAAGTTAGGCTGAACAGCAGACTGAGTTAGGAAAAGTCTCGGAGGATAATAACTAATAAGGTAGCCCTTTTTTACGCGTGGAAAACCCCACGGTCTTCATCCCACCGGTGCCAGCGATGAGGGTATATTGGAATCGAACCGACTAAAACCACACGGTGTCCTTCCCAAGCGCCCATTGCCAGGCACCCCGGGTACACCCTCGAAAGGATAACCCCAGGGTCGAATAAGGTAGCCTTAGGAAACTTAGTCTAGAAACTTACTTGGGTTCTTATCGAACTGCATTGGCGTGCACATGTCCATGGCCCTCACGGGGGCTATAGACTCGTAGTCGCGGTATCCTGGCTCACAACGGTAGACTACGCCTGGACGCGTCACGTTGTACTGGTATGAATTGTACAACTGGTCTTCTGGAGCGCCCACTAAGATCCTGCGACAAAATGAGAAAAGCGGTTATTATTTGTTGAACGATTGCTAAGAACAATATTCACTAACCGTAGCCCACAGCTTCCACCATTCAAAATCCATGTCGTTCGTGATTGGGCAAAAACGCGCTGATAGTATTAACAACGAACTCTGTGAACTTACCCTAAGCCTGAGAGGCCGCACTTTTGTTATCAACCTGACTCATTCACACAATACCAACTTTTTTTTTCTTTACGTGTGGAAACCCCCAAACGAAACCCACAAATCAGGGCTAATGAGAAGATTATGTCGGTATACCGACTAAGACCATAAGGTGTTCCGTCCACGTGAGTCTTTTACCAAGAACCCCGGGTATAGGAAGGAACTCCCCAGGATCCCTGGCAGACTTGGACCACCAGTCATAACGCAGGTGGATGGCAATACCACCTAAAAATCGTACCTACTAGCAGACAGCCCGATTCTAGCCCTACTAAGGTTCGATTCCATCGATTAATACAAAGCGTGTTATTCAAATTAAACTACGTTAGCACATTTCCCTCAATGAGTCAGTTTACTAAAACCAATGTCCACTGCTGAAATCCTGCCTAGCACTGACATAGTTGCTATCAGTTAACATATTTTCCTACAAAGTTTTAATGCACTAATAAAGTATTACACAAGCACTAAACTGTATCGCGAAAGGTAATAAAATACATTTTATAAGTAATTAAGTCAGGCTCTACATAGGTTCTTGATATTTAATTTATGGTTATTAGTGTTCGATATAGTAGAGTCTAATCACCATAAATTTATGGCGGTTAAAGGGCAACTGCTTAAAACGGTACACCTCTATTGGGTAACATGCTGTACTGCAAAGAGATGAATTTGCATTGGTCTGGGCGTTTATATGTACGTAAATATGTATTTATTTACAAACAAGTTGAATTCCTGAGACGAGCTCAGCCGAATACAAGGGATTTTCGATTTTGCGTATTTTTTTTTGCTATTTTTTGCGTTTCTTTTTATCTTGGAATGGTTCACCCCAGCACGAATCTATTACCGAAAACAGCAACTCGATAGCTCATCTCCTTCATACCCAAAACCGTGACAGAAAATTGGCAACGACGACGTCGACGACGACAACAACTCGATAGCAATAACGCTTTCATAAAGAAAATCCCTAAAAAAAAGTATCTAAGTATGTTTATCCGCATTCTAGAAACCATATGACAAGCTCTGCTTAGTTTGGGTCTAGATGGCGTTGTGTAATTTGTCCTAGAGTATTTATTTATTTATTTACTCAAGCGTCGGTAGCTAAGTGGTTAAGGAGTAGGCCTTACGATATAGAGGTTTCGAGTTCGTATCCTGGCAATTACACTACCGTCGTGAACCTACTCCTAACACAAGCTGTTTAGCTTAGCAGGAGGGGTTAGGGGGAATATCAGTAATTACGGTTACTAAAATTCTCATAAAAAAATAGTACAGTACCCGGCTTTTAATATAGCACGTCACGTCGAGAAGAAGAATGAGAGTTCGGCAAAAATCGGCTTTTATCGGTTTTGTACCTCTCTATCGCACAGTGCTTGTTTACAGCTTGATATCTTTCTAGAGTAGTTAAAACCGAAGCTATCGTTTTAATGTTTATAAACGCTAACGGTGTTAACTACTCTAGAAAACTATCATACTGTTAGTCCGGTAGAGAAAACGCTCTACAATATCGAAGCAAGGCGGACTCTCGCTCTTCTCGCCAACGAATGTGCCAAATGGGAAGCCTAGGTACTGTGGGGTAGGTACATATTATTTGTATACCCAAGCGTCTGTATCTGGTCCTTACGTTGAGGACCTGTTTGGATGGTGTAGACCTTAGAGCGTTGGACTGCTAAGTCAAGGTCGCGGGTTCGATTCCCGCTCATTGCAAATATGTATATTTTACATATTTACAAAAAAAAAGTAGCTATGTATGTTTATCCACATTCTAGAACCCATATGACAAGTTATTCTTAGTTTAGGTCTGGATGGCGCTGTGTAATATGTACTAGAATATCTCCAAGCATCGCTGAACTAATGATTTTAATTAAAATAACATTTCTGTAATCCAGTACATGCCTATAAAACGAAAGATAAACCGGCCAAGTGTGAGTCGGACTCGTGCACGAAGGGTTCCGTACAATGATGAACCTTCTGCAAAATTAGCAAAAAAAAAACACGTATGTTATATGGGCGTCCCTTAAATATTGATTTTATTCTGTTTTTAGTATTTGTTGTTATAACAACAACAGAAATACATCATCTGTGAAAATTTCAACTGTCTAACTATCACGGTTCATGAGATACAGCCTGGTGACAGACGGACGGACAGACAGCGGAGCCTCAGTAATAGGTTACCGTTTTACCCTTTGGGTACGGAACCCTAAAACTGATTTCAAAACATTATAAACCTCGTACTAACACTTGTTGCCATGACACCAACATACAGACATACGCGTCACAGTGACTCACGCTATTGAAATACAATATGGCTCGACCAGGATTGAACCCGGTCTATTTGCGGGCTGGCGCAGTGCCAGCTTCGTACCTACTATTGCTTGACCCGTTTCCAGTTGCTCTTGCAGCGATATTGATGCGATTGTTTTGTGCATTTTGATACCATCCTACTTCTATACTCTATACTAATTATAAGAGGATAGATTTGTTTGTTTGTAATCGATAGACTCTGAAACTACTGAACCGATTACGAAAATTCTATGACCATTAGGGTGCTTTTCCACCAGAGATGTGCTATGCATCTATGCTGCGAAGATGTGAAATCTACGCTACGAAAATATGTGACCGTTTCCACCAATACTACGCTAGGTAGCTGTGCGAGGAAGATGCGCCGCCTACATGAGTTTTACTTCGCACATTGCGAGATATACATGCAATAACTTTCAGCGAAAAACGCGGGCATACTGTAGGTACTCTGCTCTGCACATAGCTACACCACTCGTGATGGCCCATAGCAGGCATCTAAAGCACGCATCCATAGCACGCATCGTATAGCATCGTAGCATAGCACATCTCTGGTGGAAAAGCACCCTTAGAGTCTTCATGATCTCTGACTAACATAGGCTACTTTTTATCCAGATATTCCCATGGGATCAAGACTCAAGAGGGTGAAACCGCGATGCTACTATATTATAAACTAGGGCTTCGCCATATAATCTAATATAATAATAATCTATCGGAATCTGTCGGATTTGTTGACATTTATGATTTCTGATCCGCTCCCTTGTGTAGTAGCGTGATGATATATACCCTATGACACTCCGAAATAATGTGACTTTCTATTGGTAAAAGGATTTTCAAAATCGGGTCTGTAGATCCAGAGATTACCCCCAAACTAACAACATCACAACTTTATAATATTTATATAGATGTCAAATGTGAGGATGGAGGTGCATTACTCTCTCCCGTAAAACTGGCTGAACAGATCTGGATGAAATTTTGCATAGATATAGATTATAGTATGGAATAACAGATATGCTTCAGTTGCCCGGGATAAGGTGCCTGTGGGTCGTGCGAGCAATCGGTATTTCACGAAGACGGAGCTGTCTTCTTTTATTATGTTTCGCTTTCTATTGTTATTCTTAGGTTGTTAAATACAATATTTTTCTTTCTTCTTTCTATGATATGCCTTGTGACGTTTATAGCTAGCCGGCTCAGGTACTTACGACTGTATATTCTTAATATTATACGGCTGTGGCCATTGCTAGAGCGACATAAGCAGGAGCTGCGTGTCACGGAGATGTATATGCTGCGATGGATGCGGAGCCACGCGTAAAGATCGCTTGAGAAACTCCCGCATCCGTGGCAGCCTTCATGTCCGTAGCATTGCAGATAAAATGCAGGAGTGTCACCTTCGCTGGTGCGGCCACGTTTTGCAGCAGCCACCTGGCTTCGTGGGTAACAAATGTCTGGCTATGGCACCTCCGCCGGGCCCCGGTAGGAGATGGAGACCCAAGAATGCTGATTTGACGTCGTAAGGGATGACGTGCGTGCCAATAGTCTCACTACATTGATGGCGAAGATCGTGCGAAGTGCAGAAGGGAAAGCAGGAAAGCAGACCCTGGGCACAACGCTCAGACGATGATGATGACTACTAAGGTAGCAAATTATCAGCTGGAATGATAGTTTTCTATTGTGGCCAATGAGCGCTTCAAACAAAAAAGTAGAGATGTGGCTTAGGTATCTGACTTGCAACTATCGGAGATGGCCCAGGGTCAGTCGGGGTGCGAGGGACATGCTCTATGGGCAACATTACACCCCGGCGTCTGAAGACCCGAGACGGCGTGCGGTTTCAGTCGGTTCAAGCCCGACATAACCGCCCCCGCTGGCCGATCTATCAAAGGGATTTCCGCACGAAAAGAAAAAAAAAGGTATTATTAGTATTTTATTTATTATTTATTTAAGCCCTCTAGCTAAATTAAATTGGTTACGTAAGAAGTGGGTACGTGTCTGTATTAGGCAAACTGGATGGGTCTAGAACCAGCAATTTATTAATTGTGAAACCAACTTCTTACCCCATAAAAACCACGCAAAGCATTAAATATAATACAACAAATGTAGTCCAGGTTTTTTTAAACTCCTAAGTGAATATGTCGGAAGTTTACGCGAATGTCACACATTGAAATAAAACTATTTATAACGGATTCTACCGCGGTTTATTTGATGTTATTTTATATTTTACAGTGATCCCGACGTTTCTGTTGCTTTTCAGCAGCCATGGTATAAAATATCATCGCGATAGAGTCCGTTAAAAATAGTTTTATTTCAATCTCCTAAGTGAACTTTGATGGCATGGAGCACATCACAGCATATTTTTACTCAAGTCGATAATTAACGTAAGACGGAGGTGAGATGCAGAAATAGATGCCTCAAAATAGTCCCCTTTCCGGCGATTGAAATAATACCAGTCACATACACAACCGTTCATCACTGTTGGGTGTACGAGGAGGGCCTCAATTCTACTATTTTGTGTTCAAGCAAGCCTCTTAGATTACACTGACTCTCTAAAAAATTACATTATGTTTTAGACTTTAACATCTAAAAAATGAAGTCTAAAAACAATAAAGCATTTTGTAGAGTGAATGAAATTGTGTGATGAACTCTGTTCATTCCATTTTAGACTTAAAAATATAACGATAAAGTCTAAAATTAAATGGCATTTTTACAGTGACAGTGGCATTACAGTGGCTTGCTTAAACATAAAACAGCAGAATCGAGGCCCAAGTTCTGATATTATACGACATCATCAAGATTCGCCTCTGTGGCGTAGCGGTAGTGCATTCGACTGCTACGACAGCGGGCGCGGGTTCGATTCTCGCTCAGTGCAACCTTACACCACGGCGTCTTTAGACCCGAGACGGCGTGCGGTTTTAGTCGGTTCAAGCCCGACATAACCGCCCCCGCTGGCCGGCGGGGGGGAATCCGAAGGGATTTCCGCACGAAAAAATAAATAAAAGGGTATGAATACTGTATTAATAGGTTTTCATCCCACTTCCTACTATCCCACATCCTACTATCCGACTTTCTACTAATATTGTAAATGTAAAAGTTTACGAAGATGTTTGTATGTTTCGCCGGTAACCCTGGGGTTATCCTTTCGAGGGCCATCCGGAGTGCCTGGCAATGAACACTTGGGGAGGACACCGTGTGGTTTTAGTCGGTCCGATTCCGACACGCCCACCCCATCGTAGGCACCGATGGGGGTTTCCACAAGTAAAAATAAAATGATTTGAATACTAAAGGTAATGAATGCTTTTAAGATAATCTGTGATATGGACGTTTCGAAAAACAGACAAAAAAAATTATCTTTTTAATATACCCTGACAAGCAGGTGCCCGCCACGTGTGACTGTAAACATCTGCCGGTCAACCCTCGATTCGTCCTTTAAACTTCAAAAGTCCCGTAACTGACCTGAGGGCCAATCCTACTAATATTATAAACGCGAAAGTTTGTTAGTATGTATGTACGTATGTATGTTTGTTGCTCTTTCAGGCCAAAACGGCTGAACGGATCTGGTTGAAATTGGTACAGGGATAGACTATAGTCCGGAATAACACATAGGCTACTTTTCATGCTGGGAATAGGTTCCCATGGGTAGCGGGAATGGGATCAGAATTCCAGGCGGACGAAGCCGCGGGCAACAGTTAGTTCTCGTGACAAAAAGGTGTTCAAAATTTAGCCTCAATCTAGTCTCGATCTCCCAAATGTCAACGAGAACAACTTTTTTTAAAGGAAAAGGTGTTTTCGTAACAAAATTTTGTTGAACATATTGAAAATTTTGTTACGAGAACACCTTTTTTGACAGTTTCCAACTGTCAAAAAAGGTGTTCTCGTAACAAAATTTGAGATTAGATTAAGACTGAATCTTGAACATATTTTTATTACGAGAATTGGCCTTCTCGTATTCCATACTGTTGCACTGTCGGGCACACCTGTCACTGGGCGTGCGTCATTGGGCTAAGAGATATTGGATACAATGTTGTTGAATATGCAAATGATGATTTGCTTTCAAACGAACGTAAATATTTCAGGTTCAATGTACAGTCACTCTCAGAAGTAGCTGAACACTAGCAAATATAGAAAAGATCTTCACATTGAAAATAATCAATAAATAATTTTTGTCTATACTATTATAAAATTGAAAATAAGTTGTGTCTGTACATTGGAGGCATTTAAAAAAATACTTGGATTATGTTAATTAAAGGATTCTGAACAAAATAATGTTTTTTTTGAATTCTTGTCTTTTTGTCTGTTTGTGACGACGCGAAAACTAGTGAACGTATTTTGATGCGGTTTTTCCTATTAGAAAGTACTTGGTCAGACTTAAAATCTGCCGTATGTTTGATTGCAATTGTATCAGCCATATATAATATATATGTATATTACATACTTAATTACATATGTATATTTGTAATATTTTTTTTAATCTTAAGAAGACAAAATTAACTTTTTATTTTTGTTTAAGGTGGTCGGTAACTTGCCATGTGTTAAGCTAATAGCGATGTTGACTGTAGGTATATCTCATAGTAGAAGAATATTTTTTGAAGTTATAAGTAATATACTATATGTATATGTATGCTATAAGTATATACCTTTAATAGTCGTTTTATTCATGAAAACATTGTCAGAATCATTACTCCAATATTTTTCTTATAAAAAAGTGTAGTTTGCCTGAGTGTCAGCCAATAAAATTAGAGGTAAGACAAGACAACTTCCAAACTTTCCCAGATTAATCACAGTCTCAAACAAAATACGTCTCCTATACTAGCGGGCAGCGGCACGCTATGACGGCCGTTTTGACACGTTAAATAGTGATGTGAAATGTCAATTTAAAATAGAAAAAAAATCAAATCAAATGCGAGTCTCATCTATAAGTTTTTGGATATTTAATTTTTTTTTTTAAATTCGAATTTCGAAAAACATAAATACCAAGTTGTGTCGTAAATTAGTACACTGCAGCTCACTATTGAAAATAAAGAACAGAAATTTATTCCTTCAAACTTAGTATTTAATTTAGTGCATTCGACTGCGACGTCAGGGGGCCCGGGTTCGATTCCCGCTCAGTGCAAATATTTGTATGCATAAATATGTCTATTTGCATTGGTCTGGATGTTTCTATGTATAATATGTATGTATTTAAAAAAAAAATGTATATAAGTATGTTTATCCGCAATCTGGAACCCATAACACAAGCTAGTTAAACTATGCTTACTTTGGGTCTAGAAAGCGCTGTGTAGAATGTCGTAGAATATTTATTATTTATTTATTATTTATTAGTATTTATTTTTATGAAATTTCATGAGCGGACAAACTTCAAAACGGCCATTATAGCGTGCCGCTAGTTTAATGACAGGATTTAAATTCATACTCTATGGATGCTTTTCCCAACATAAATAGTCTAACTAAAATTGTTCAGACATAATCAAGTCATTGTGTACAAAATAAACTTACACAGTACTTAATATTATTGCTTTACGTACCGCCGCCGAGCGAGCGGCTTCATTTCTCCAATAAAAGCATTTCCGCAACACGCCGAGGGGTGTGCTTGAGCATCGCCCTCAACACGAATAATCTAACTAATCTAAATGTGAGCGACAAACGCTCCAAAACATTATATTTTTACTTACATTGTAACATTGTACGATTATAATAATAAATAACAATAAATACTTTGGGAGAAATTACACAACGACATCCAGACCCAACCCAAACAGTGCTTGTCATATGGGTTCTAGAATGTGGTTAAACATACTTAAATACTTTTTTTTTGGAAATAAATACATATTATACATAGAAACACCAAGACTAATGCAAATTTACATATTTGCACTGAGCGGGAATCAAACCCGAGACCTCTGACTAAGCAGTCGAACGCACTACCGCTACGCCACAGAGGTTAGACACGCATTATACTGTATTACCCGAAAAGTTAAGCAGAGGTAGAATTAATAACACCTATATTTCCCCAATCATATTTGCGGTTGGACGTTCAATCCGTGCAGTTAACTGCATGTTCTTAATAGAAAAACCCAATAACGCTCTACCTTTTTTTTTTTTTTTTTTTTTTTTTTTTTTTTTTTTTTTTTTTTTTTTTATCGTGCGGAAATCCCTTCGGATACCCCCCCGCCGGCCAGCGGGGGCGGTTATGTTGGGCTTGCACCGACTAAAACCGCACGCCGTCTCGGATCTTCAGACGCCGGGGTGTAAGGTTACCCATAGAGCATATCCCTCGCACCCCGGCTGACCCTGGGCCATCTCACCACTAACAGCATCGCTCATCCTGTCTCCTCTGAAAGCAGAGGAGTACGGAGAGCGATGTGTTCCCGCCACGTTGGGTATTGGCCGACGATCAATGCCAACCCTATGAAGGGGTGAAGGGGAAGCCATTGACCGCCGCCCAGGGTGTACCGGCCGCTCCGATTCCGTTCCCCCCGGACTGCAGCGGGATCGGAATCGGAGCGACACTCGAGGAGGTTACCCAACACACACCCCAATAACGCTCTACCTAAAGTGTCCTGATGAAATGTCAGGAATTCATCCCATTGGGAGTCATTGCAAGTGCTGAACTAATTGCGAGTTAGAACGAGCAAGTCCCACCAGCTCTCACGTCTCACAACTTTGTTAGAAGAGAGCTGATGTTTAGATTATATATTCGTACTGTTTCTGTAAAGATTGGGTACATCAGGCAACTGGTGCTTAGGACAGACGTAATTCTTTCCCAGCGCATGAAATACAATATATATGGTGGAATATAGAATAAGTATATGCTATACCTAAAAACTGTATAAAGAAAGATAATAGCGAAGTGCAAAGTTTGTCGCAATGACAATTGCGTCTCATTATCATTACAAATTCAGGCGGTTGCACGATTGTCGCAACAGTTTAAATAAGTTGTCACCTTGGCGAACTGTTGGCTTCCCACATAAGACAATTATATATTATGTGCTATTCACAAATAATCGTTCCTATTTTTTGCTGTTTGACGTACTGTGTAAGGCTCAAATTTACGAAAGAATATTAACTCAAACTGCAGTCTAGAAATTAGCAAATACATGATCACAATATTGCTGCTCAGTAGTAATATTGTGATCACGTATTTGCTGATTTGAAGGGATAACGACTCACTCTTGGACCATAAACGCATACGCTATTTAAGGATAATAGCATACTAGGTGAAAACTGGTAACATCTGCATGGCTTGGTGTAGGTACTACTCAAATGTTGTGTCTACTAGGATGATACAATTATACCTTATTTCGGACATTATAAACTGCTTGCCTTTTTTTTGCCCTGAATTTCTTAATGGAAATACAAGCAACAGCACATACAAACTCGTACAATCAACAGCACAATACGATAGACTATCTTACCCACGACAAAATCTCCACCAACATTGGTACACAATTAATCACAGTTATGAAACCAACACTGTATCAAACATTGGGTGTAATGGATCACTCATTAGCGAACATTGTCCTCACATCAAGAACACAATAGGTGGACACGTTTCTATTGAACAACAGACGCATTTGTTATTAAATGTAGTTGATTGATATGTCTGTTCGATAATGATCTTAGGGTTAATAACTGAGTGGTTAATGTTTTCATGGTTAATCTGTTGTGAAATAGGCTTTGTTACCACTAAACCTAAGGCTGCATTTCCACGAGACGTTTTCTCGCCGAGGCTAGGCCCGGCAAACTGTGAGCGGTCGTCAGTCTTGTATGGGATACTATAGAGCCATTTCTACAATACATGAGCAACACTGGAGTCGTATTATACTATTTCCATCGGAATTTCCTCACTTATAGAATAACAACCTTTCACCATGATGCTCTTAGGGTACGACAGTATGGGCACAACATTATGAGTTTAACCGACTTGTGGCCAATGACACATATTTACATCTTAAAAATGATGCAAAATTGCGTCATTTTAATCATCTTTGTGGCCAGTGGTAGTAATTTATAAAAATGAAGGTGGTAAGAAATCAGTTAATACGCAAGCAATATATGACAGAATTGCATGCATACCTGACCTGCTCATTTTTTAATCTCCAACGCAAAAACAACGGGGGTGTTATAAATTGGGTTTTCTATATGTGTGTCCGTCTGTGGCATTATAGCTCCCGAACGGATAAACCGATTTACATTTGATTATTTTTCTGTTTAAAAGGTGAACTAGTCGGGAATGTTGTTAGCTATTTCGGGGTTACTTTAACTTTTCAATTTTCTTTTGGTTAACGTGTCTTTCATGTTGCTCAGATTAATACACAAAGCGCTGTCTTACATCTAAAGCGGTATTCATTAGACCTAGTTTCTTCAGACTATTATCTAGATGATCATATTTAGCTCAATGGACGATTAGTAACGCTAATTGTCATGAGTTAATGGTCGACAGACCAGCTGACGAGTCACTTGGTCACGTATTTTCTGATTATAATTAGAAAACATATGACGAAGTGATTTGATTCATCAGTAATAATTATTACCAATGAATCATACAGTGACTGGTTATGACAGTTTTGAGGAAAAGGTAATAGTTTTTAACCTTGTCTTTTGTAATATGAAGGTGGTAAAGAAATGTACAGTCTGATGGTATTTGGCACCTACATAATATTTTTTTTTTTAATATTTAGTCCGGCAAATTGACTGCACCCCGCCTGATGGTAAGCTGAGGTGAAGTCCAAAAAGTAGTGGCCACCATTTCCAGAGATTGTCCCTAGAATGGTGGCCCCTACCTAGACGGCCTCAACAGATGTTTTTTCACGCCCCGCTTAAAGAGCCCAGGATTGTAGGTAGAAGGGAACACGTGTGTGGGTAAAGCGTTCCAGTGCTTTATGGTCCGACAAAAAAAGGAGTCACCAAACCGCTTGGTTCGCGATGGTATCGATTACACTGTATGAGGATGACACCTAAGTCCTGCACGTGTCGTTCGGGACAAGAAGGGAGAATGAGGAATCAATTGGAATAACTCATCGGCTGTCACAAAATGAGTCTGTAACTATGTGACCCGTCTACGCAAACACACTTATTTTAAGGAGTTTGTTTTTAAAATTTGTACGAAATTTTGCACACATATAATTTATAACCTGGTTCATCACATAGCAGACGTTTTATCCCGGTAAATGAGAGTTTTCATTTTTATTTGAAGAAAAGAAATTCATGTAGACGAGGTCAATTTTTGTCCACACATCACTTTTTTTTGTACCTGTTGTAACCCCCACGGGCTTCACCCCAATAGTGCCAGCGATAAGGTGGGTATGTCGAAATCGAACCGACTAAAACCACACGGTGTCCTTCCCCAAGCGTCCATTACCGGGCACTGCGGGTACGCCCTCGAAAGGATATCCATACACCAACTCGAAGCGGTTACCACTAATTGACTATATTTTGTTTGTTGTATTCATAATTCAGGACAAGGTGTATTTAAAGAAAATTCTTGAATTCTACAGTTACTAAGTATAAATATCCACTCGTCCTTAGCCACCCCACTCCACATAGGCAAACACTGTCATTATAAAAAATGGATATCGAATAAAGGGTTTCGAAGGCATGACTCAACTGTTTCGCGCACGATACGAACTACTTTGCATAACATTTTGAAAGACCCTCTTCGAAAGGACGTAAAATATTACGTGTGGAAAATATATTGAACCATTCATTGTAGGCTGAGTCATTTTCTACTTATCCACGGTGATTACAATTCGCAAATGCCTACTACCCAAGTGTTACGTGACAAATGTTGCAATAGCAGGAAAAACTATACTACAGTTTGTCAATAAACGTCTATGGCTTGGTGGCTAAGCGTTCGACGGCTACGAAGGGGGTCGCCGACTCGATGCCCGCAATATTTTTATAGATGAAAATCTATCCGAAGGGATTTCCGCACGAAAAAAAAAAAAAAAAAGGTATATCGTACGTAAGTGAACTATCGCTGTTGGCAAGCTTTTGAGATGTAATTTAATATGATCGAAGCATACTTTATGATATCCTGGTATTTGTAAGTTGTTTTAGATGCCAACCATGGTTTTACTATTTGCAGCAAATTGATTTATACATATAATAAAATCGTAACCAACGAAAACGGTTTTTTCAATATTTTTTTCAAAAAACCAATTACTATGTGTTCTAGGAACGATACCGATGCCAAGAATGTGTTTTTTAGAATTTTTGTCTGTTTGTCTGCTTATCGATGTCCGAGCATCACTTGAAAACCGCTGAACAGATTCAGCAGAAATTTTGCATGGACATTCTCCTAGAGTATGGTCATAAACTGCGCTATATATCATCACGCTGTTATAAGTGCGATAGGAGCAGCAGGGTAAACTGGACTAAATCTAGTATTAATCATTTGTGTTATTACAAAGTAGATCATCACGAAATACTTAAGTTCAATAGAACTCGGACATTTTTGGGGCTATAAATCATCACGCTATAGCTAAAAGGTGATGAGCAGTAAAATATGGAATCTCGAAACTACAGAGTCACCTGTATAAAATATAGTTGATTAGAGACTCAACCTTTGATAAATATAGATTTATTTTAAATTTCATCACGCTATTATATTAGGGAACCGGGTAGAATTAATTTCGATGTTACATATAAATCTCTATTTCTTCATCGTAAATGATTGAAAATATGACGATGAAACAGGTAACCTAATATATGTGCGTTCGACTGCTAGGTCAAAGGTCGCGATTTCGATTCCCGCTCAGTGCAAATATCTATATCTGCATTGGTCTGGGTGCTTCCATGTATATAATGTATTTATTTACAAAAAAAAAGTATTTAAATATGTTTATCCGCATTCTAGAACCCATGTGAAAAGCTCTGCTTAGTTTAGGTCTAGATGGTGTTGTGTACTTTGTCCTACAATATTTATTATTATTGTCTTATTTATGTCGTAGATTTATCATTACAAATGAGTTTTTATTGTCAGACTCTTTCCTCAAAGGATTTACTGAATTTCTTGTGCGTCTGGATGTAATAACTTTAATAGTCATTATGTGTTACTTTTTTTCGATTAAGTTCACTTAATTTTATCTAGTTAATAACTAAGTAAGTCTTTTGTAGTATAATGGGGAGTGAAAAGCGAAACCGGACTCTGAGATCAAGGCCTTGGAAGTCATCGGGATCAGCGTTGAGATTATGATGATGATTATGGAGAAGCCCTATACCATTACCACTCTCTACTATGAGGTGGTTCTAGCTACCTACTTCACCAGAAATCGCTCAGCATAAGATTACGATGGAATATTTTGTTTGTGTTCAACAAATGGGTTACAAACTAATTATCAGATGGGAACTGTTTGTAATAAGATAGTGCTTGCATCACAACGAGAACAAACGCACACGAAATGTAAATAACTCTTTATCTTTGTAGATATATATAGGTTGTCTGATAGAGATCGCACTAAGCGACAAGACCGCCCGTTGTACCCCCCCCCCCCCGCCGGGTAGCGGGGGCGGTTATGTCGGGCTAGAACCGACTAAAATCGCACGCCGTCTCGGATCTTCAGACGCCGGGGTGTAAGGTTGCCCATAGAGCATATCTCTCGCACCCCGACTGACCCTGAGCCATCTCCGGTTTCGAGACGGCCCCCTCGGGTTTGGGAACCCAGGTGTCCCCGTATTGCCCCGGTTTGGGTGGCGGCTGCAGGCGGCCTCACCTGCCACCCCCACACCCATTGTACCTACAATATATTTAGACTTAAGATGTTGTGTATAATAATATGTGGTGTACAATAAAGAGTATACTATCTATCTTTGAAGCCCTACCAAGATCTTCGGGGCTCAAGAGCTGGTGTACTCGCTGATTGTCCGAAGAGGGTCTGACACAGGTTTTCCTCCCGGGGTTGTGGGTCAGACGGCAATCGCTTCTGTCAAAGTCAAATGACTGCTACGTCATTGGACGCGAGTTCGCCACTCATTGTAAAATAGATTCGGGATCGCCCGAACTGTAACTCAATTTCGTTCTAAACTACAGATACCATCAAACATCGTGAACAAAAGAAATGTGCACTATAAGGGCCAAACAAAAACCAATAAAATAACTGATCTACTAGTCACACAAGCCATTTTAGCCTTTATTTGGTTTATTATAATCTTCTAGCTTTTGCCCGGGGTACAAAAAGCGGAAAATAGCCTATGTCTTATTCCAAACTATAATCTTTCCCTGTACCAAATTTCAGCCAGATATGTTCAGCCATTCTGGTGTGATTGAGTAACAAACATCCATCCATACATCTATCCATCCAAACTTTCACATTTATGATATTAGTAGGATGATTGGTTAATTGACGTGCCTCGCCCTTCGCATCCCGCACAACGACGCGTAGGTAGCTTAGCGGCCCGCTGGCTGGCGGCGGGGTATCCGAAGTGATTTCCGCACGAAAAAAAAAAAAAAAAAAAGGTAGCTTAGCGGTGGGGTGCGACTGGTTGGATCACCTCCAAGTTTGGTGCACCCTGGGCAACGTGGGCGATGACGCATCATTGATTGCTCCTCTGGAGTAGCTGGCGTCAACGTCAACGGCCAAGAGTCTGACCAACCGGCCCTTTTCAGGGCCAGCTGACCCCATTGCACGATGGCGTCGGGGCATGGAGGGCCTGCAAGGCCCGCGGGGGTGGGGGCCGCTCCAGGTACCCCTCTGCTGTTATCAGAGGGGACACTGCGAATGGCCCACGGTCAGTCGGAGTGCGAGGGATAGGCTCTATGGGTAACCTTACACCCCGGCGTCTGTAGACCCGAGACGGTTCAAGCCCGACATAACCACCCCCGCTGGCTAGCGGGGGGGTATCCGAAGGGATTTCCGCACAAAAGCAAAAAAAAAAGTTAGCTTAGCGGTTAAGGAGTCGACCCTACGATCGAGAGGTCCCGGGTTCGAATCCTGGCCATTACACTACTGACGTGAACCCACTCCTAACACAAGCAATTAAGCTTAGCTGAAGGGGTTAGGGGGAATATTAGTAATTTCGGTTACTAATATTCTTTAAAAAAAAAACGACCAGAACCTAAAAACAGTTTCTGCGCAGTTAGCATACATTGTCAAGATGTTTGCCAGTCACTACAGTAGTCTAGCAGTATAAACAGTATTTAGATGATACAAGTTTCATTACAAATGCAAATAGTTACATCTTAAATCGTCTTATATCTGAAACATCTCTTAAGTAATAATTTCCATAGCGAATGCAGTCTACATCCATATAATACTTGACTTATGCAAACTAAGGCTTTGTGTGTGCCCGACAGGTGGTTTAAAGATAGCAAACAAAGACGGTACACTTTATTGACGGTAAGTGCAACTTGACCTGTAAACGCTTGCAACTCTAGGGTCATTTCAGTGTTGCCATCTGCAGAGGAAAGGTAAGAGTAAAAATAGGACAATGGGTAAAAGGAAATGTAACATTATCGGGTGGTAAAGCTCTGCTTTGCTACTCTCTCGCTTCAGAAACTTCTTTTTCTATTTTTTCTAATTTTATCTCTGCAGAGTCTCACAAGCGTACATAGATTATTGTAACCATTTACAATCTGGTAGGCCGTATGTTTATTTGTGACCTCAGTTGTATTATAATAAAAAACCGTACAATATTTTCGGTCCCGCTAAATAGGGGGTGAGCAGAACCTCTTGTCATAGGTAAAGCGGGCTTCTACATTCAGTGCTGCTGCTGAGAATTACATACACAAAGTTTCAATAATAAATTGCCTGGAGCAAGAATCTAACCCAAGACTTGACATTAATATAAACGCAAACTACTAGCCCAATGAAGCAATTTCTTTCCATGATATTGTCGGAAGTTTACGCGAATGTCACACATTGAAATAAAACTAATTTTAACGGATTCTATCGCGATTTATTTTATTATTTACCTTCCGCATTGCAACATGCCTTCGTTTAGGTGCCCCGTGTGTTTCTCCGCATCGATGTCGCTGTGGAGAAGTCGTCGACAGGTTCGGACACCATGGCTTATCGTGCTGCAGGAGCGCTGGGCGAATACCACGGCACGCCAGCCTCAATGACATAATCCGACGTGCTCTTGTCACTGCCGGTGTGCCAGCTGTACTTGAAACAAATGGTTTGGCACGCGACGATGGCAAGAGACCGGACGGTATGTCATTAATGCCATGGAAAATGGGTAGGACTCTGGTTTGGGACGCAACATGCGTCGACACCATTGCTCCTACCCATATAGCCAGCACGGCTGGCTGTGCCGGTGCTGCTGCTGCCTCTGCGGAGACTCTCAAACGGCGCAAATACTCAAACTTAATTGGAGATTATGAATTTTTGCCGTTTGGAGTCGAAACGTTAGGGGCATGGGGTCCGAGTGCTCGCAGTCTCTTCAGGGAGATTGCAACACGCATGATCGACGCTTCTCGTGACCAGAAGGCTGGCTTCTTTTTAGCACAGAGAATAAGTATTGCCATACAACGTGGCAATGCTGCCAGTCTTCTGGGCACGTTACCACAGGAGGCATGCGATGCGGAGCAATTCCACTATGCATTTTAGGTTTAAGTTTCTTTTAATTATTTATTTTATTTTAGCTTTATTTAGTTTAGTTAGATATAAAATTTGTAACCACATTTGTACATTTACTTATTGTAATTAGAAATATACTATTATTTACATTGAACCCGATGTTTCGGTTGCTTTTCAGCAGCCATGGTCACGGGGTACAATGTAAATAATGAAAAAAACATCAAATAAATCGCGATAGAACCCGTTAAAATAGTTTTATTTCAAGTTCTTTCCACTTCATCTACGATACCTTTTTTTTAAAGAAAAAGCAAAACCATAGAACTGCCATTTTTTTTTATTTAAATCCGAGCTTCTATCCACAAAAGCAAAGTATAATCAAAACGGTATACGGTTACCGATCATGTAGTTCCCATCGTTCATAAGGTTTCATTTTATTAAATATCTTATACGTCTTCAACTGTTCGGCTGCGTACTCCAAATAGTCCAGTCATTACGTCAGAAAAAATTGGTTAGAAATGCAAACGAACCGAGAAAGCTAAATTTTGGATATTACATGGGGGCTATCGCTAAAGGGGTATATTCGTAATCACCAACCCCGAAAACCTAGAAAACGATGCCTATATTGTTTTCATTAAAATTGAGAAGCGAGATGTTATGAAAAAAACTTAATTTAACCTTTTTTTCAAGATGGCGGAAAATGCACAAGGAAGTTTTGGTCGAAAATTTGAAGTTAAGATTTTCTAGGCCCCCACGTAATATCCACAATTTGGCTTTGGCCCTGGACTGATTGAAAGTTAATTTCACTGGACCAATTGGATTATTGATTACGGAAACATGAGTTCACTTCAAGGATTAAGGGCAGTGGATTTTGTATACGACTGTAATACGGCCTCTTTGTTTATAATATCAGTAGAAAAATATACATATATAGTATAACTAGGCTAAGATCGTACTGCCTATGAACCCCGCAATAATAACGATACCACCAGCTGGACAGGGAAAAAGGTATAGAAAAGAGAGTGATGATTGTCGATTTGAGAATATGAATCGTGCCAATTTCAATTCTTTGGTAAAGCTCTGCCTTTCTCAACACAAATAGGGCAGCCCGACTGGGGAAATACAAGCCTCTCTATTAATATATTACACTAGAATATCCCCGATATAGTCGTAAGTAGAAATAGCAATGTGCTGCATTTCGGAGGGTTTTTTGATAGTGCTAGAGGTCTTAATTCCATTCCAGTGAGACTCAAAGACGGATTTTCATCGTCTCCCCTTTTACAATAATACACCAGGCGTGTATACGTCACAGCAATTTCTGACACTTAAAAAGGCAGCAATGTAAATATTTACGCATCGGAACCTATTCCCGGGATAAAGAGAAGCCTATAATCAATCGTATTCTACCTGTGCAAAACTTTAGCCAAACCCTAACAATCAAAACAAGTTAAATTTAAAGGAAAAAAGTTTAAAAGACAAGCTTTCATTAAATAATATTGTATGTACTCGTCAAGACGAATCAAACGAGCCGAAACTCGATGGGGTTGCGTCGTTTGATCACAAAGTTCCTATGAGCACCTTCTAGCTCCATTATCAGACCCTGGTCACAATTGATAGACAAACTACTGGACAAGAAGATTCAAACGAGCCCAATCTCGATAAGGTTGTGTCGTTTCATTGCTAAGTTCCTATGGCCACCTTCCACCTCTATCATCATATTAGCACCATGTCATCACAATATTGGATTGCCACGCGATTTACACATGTACGCAAAATTTCAGCTCAATCAGTAACCGGGAAATGGATCAAATTTAATTTGCAAGATCTGATGACAAACGTCGGGAGAAGTGAAAGTAAATTAAGGGTATTTCGAGCTCGAAAACCTTAACTATGTCGCAGCCAAGCCTTTCCTAAATCAAATCCCTTACGAACATATAAATCGCCATGTTTAAGTCACATATCAGTCTATCTATTTAATATAATCTATAGAACAATAAGAGGCTCAATTTAACCGCACCCGCACGTTGCTTGCAATTTTCTCATTGAGACAATCAGCCCAGTGAGACACGATAGCGGCTAGTGCATCCAGCATCCATAATAGCGCAAAATAAAGACCTTGATTTTGTACAGATGGTATACGTGGGAGATCATAGTTAACTACTGAGTTTATTGCTTGTCCTGTCGCCATTTATTGTTATGTTGTAGATCAAAGGTTGCATTTTATTTTTTATTTATATTAATGACATGCACACAATCACGACGACGACTGGTAGTATTTTAGAAAATTTAGAATATAATATTAATATATCTTTGACATCAATGATAGAATGGCTCTATGAAAATGGCTTAAATATTAATGTAGACAAAACTAATTTAATGTTTTTCAAACCACGGAATATATCGCAAAATAGATTGAATATATCCTACCAAAACAATACAATCGAATCGAATCTTATCATGGCTATGTAGGATCTACTTTACTATATGGGGTAATTTTTTTGGGGAGCTCAACATATAAAGATCATGTTTTTTTGCCTCATGTGTACCATTTTAAGAAATTAAACATTTTGATATTTCCTTCTCTTCATATATATGAACTTGCAATATTTATTAAATCATTTTTCTTCCCGTTTACCTAACATTTTTCACTTTAAAGTATCATTACAGTCATTTTTACGCGTCTGTGTGTTTCTCCGCTCCGCTTCGTCGAAACCATACAACGAATATTGATACAGTTATCAGGTTTAAATAGGTATATCCTAAAAAAGTTTTTGACGAACGGGTACTTAAACTTTACCCGACCGAAGCCGAAGCGTGTCGCTAAACATAAATTGGCAGCATTGCAACATTGACAAAATAATATAAATTGTGTACTAATATTATTTTAAAGTTTTATGAAAAAATATAATAGCTTTTTACGTGCGGAAATCCCTTGCAAAATTCTATCAGTGAACCGTAACTCTGATGATATCACATGCAAAGCAAAATGGCTTCTTATACTGATTGTGATTCGCATTTTTATGTTTTTAGGGATTTTCTTTAGAAAAGCCCTATTGCTAAGAAGTTGTCGTCGACGTCGTCGTCGATGCCAATTTTCTGTCACGGTTTTGGGTATGAAGGAGATGAGCTATCGAGTTGCTGTTTTCGGTAATAGATTCGTGCTGGGGTGAACCATTGCAAGATAAAAACAAAATCGCAAAAAATCACAAAAAAAATAAAAAAATCGCAAAATCGAAAATCCCTTGTATTCGGCTGAGCTCGTCTCAGAAATTCAACTTGTTTACTATGGTGTTATGTACACACTATTTATTTATATAGTGCTCTATCTTGTTAGGAAATGCTTAGTAAAAGCATGAAATTTGACAAATAGGGTCTGAACAAATGGAACTAGAGCCTGAACATCTTGAACTAGGTCATCTTATTATACACGGGGTTATACCTCTTTCCGGGGGCAAGATGGGGACACCGTGGTTCTCAAACTCGAAACCGGAGATGGCTATGGGTCAGTCGGGGTGCCAGGGAAATGCCTTATGACCTTACACCCCGGCGTCTGAAGACCCGAGACGGCATAACCACCACTCCCGCTCGTCATCTCATTTTACTTTTTTTCAATAGGTAAAGAAAACTAACACTATACAACTAAAATCATATATAAACTTAAAGTACCTTAAAGTAAAGGACCGCGGTAGCCTAGTGGTATGGGTAAAGGACTGCTGAGACGAGGTCTCGGGTTCGATCCCAGGTATTACCATGGCACACACCAATGACTTTTCGATGCTTTTCGAAGTTATGTGTGTATTTATCGCAGGTTTATAAGTGCCCGGTTAATGGCAATAGCCTCGCCACCTATTACATTGGGACCTAAAACATAAACTGGCGAAATGTGGGTGCTAGCACCTCTGCCTACCCCTTCGGGGATACAGGCGTGAGTTTATGTTATGTATACTTAAAGTTCGTTGGTGGTCTAAGTACATTATTATTAGATGTCACGATGTCGACATAGAAATGTACGTTTACGGGAATAATATAAAAACTAATTTCTAATTCAAATGACCATCCTAGAAATAATCGCTTAAGAAAACAATAGCGACCTGCGCGGGCGCGTGTAACAGTATCAAATAACATACGATAGTTGCGTCACATGCGTCACAGATACAAAATGCAAATGGCGGGAAAGTCGTGTAGGATGTATTTTTATTAGACCCCACCTTCGACAGATGGGTTTTTGCGAAGGCGTACTGTAAATTACAAATTGCTTTATTAACTACTGTAATATTAATATATTTCATTGATGCTACAAATATTTGCTTGGTATTTCTATAAAATTTGTTCTTTAATGTAAAAAGGAATGTACCTAATTCTACTAATATTATAAATGCGAAAGTCTGTGAGGATGTATTGATGCATGTTACTCTTTCATGCAAAAACTGCTGAACGGATCTGGCTGAAATAACAGCGCCCCTCCCCCAAACCGGGGCAAGACGGGGACACCGTGGTTCCCAAACCCGAGGGGGCCATCTCGAAACCGGAGATGGCCCAGGGTCAGTCGGGGTGCGAGGGATATGCTCTATGGGCAACCTTACACCCCGGCGTCTGTAGACCCGAGACGGCGTGCGGTTTTAGTCGGTTCAAGCCCGACATAACCGCCCCCGCTGGCACGAGGGGGGGTATCCGAAGGGATTTCCGCACGATAAAAAAAACAAAAAAAAAAAGGTACAGGAACTGATTATAGTTCGGAATAACACTTTTTATCCTGAGAATAGATTCGCATTCATCGCAAGCACCGGTAGGGTGAAGCACGTAGGGGGTAACCACAGGTAAAAAAAAATTGTGTCTGAAGATTGGACGTATTTAAAAAAAACTTAGGTTATGTTAAATGAACGATTCTGAGCACTTTTTTTTATTATTGTCTGTTTGTCTGTTTGTTCGCGATGGACGCAAAAACTACAGAATGGATGTATATGCGATTTTTTCTATAGGAAAGTTTTTATTTAGACTTAAAATCTGTCGTAAAACGTACGATAACCGACCACCGCACGGGTGGAACCGCGAGCATCAGTTAATGTTAAATAATTCCGTGAGGAAAGAAATGACTCTGCCTAGCCGTTTACAAATTAAAAACCAAACAATATTAATTTTTTTCTTTTTTTCGTGCATAAATCCCTTAGGATACCCCCCCGCCGGCCAGCGGGGGCGGTTATGTCGGGCTTGAACCGACTAAAACCGCACGCCGTCTCGGGTCTGCAGACGCCGGGGTGTAAGGTTGCCCATAGAGCATATCCCTCGCACCCCGACTGACCCTAGGCCATCTCCGGTTTCGAGTTGGCCCCCACGGGTTTGGAAACCACGGTGTCCCCGTCTTGCCCCGGTTTGGGGGAGGGGCGCTAGTCGCCCCACCGTCCCGGCCTGCTTCTGCTAGGGTGACAGGCGGCCTCACCTGCCACCCCCAGGCCTGCGCTCATGGAGGACGGAGGTCGTTAAGCGACCGTTAGGGCTCGGTGGGCCGGGAGACAATATTCTACCATCTTGGTATTTTATGGTAAAATACTGCACAAAATATAGTAGCAATACCAAACACTCAAAAAATTTAACACACTCTCGAGACATTTCTACAAAGCATTCATTATAAGTTTAACAGACACACTTAAATTGTGGTCAACCAACAGACATCTTCATTACTAGTTTATTATATACTTCGGTATTAAGTGTACCAATAAACCGACTGTATAATATAATGTGTAGGAGCAGATTAACGAGGTAGGATAGAAATATCAATCGCAGTTGCGATATGTCGTGGGTGTGTAGACGGCCTTCTGTTGATGAAAGGGCCCAAGTTGCCTAATAGTATAAGATAATTACTCGTAAAGGGTGATTGCACACCGGCTGATAATCGTAAAGATTGTATTGTGCATCTATTTAAACTAAGCTTAATAAACTAGGTCTGCAAGGCGAATCGCTGCTTGCAATGTTGAGCTGAGTGAGACATCGTGAATCAGATTTTGAAAATTTTGAACAGTGATCATTCCTCCGACTAGGTCTGCAAGGCGAATCGCTGCTTGCAATGTTGAGCTGAGTGAGACATCGTGAATCAGATTTTGAAAATTTTGAACAGTGATCATTCCTCCGTGGCAAGTCCGATTTTGAAAATTCTTTTTGATAGTCACAACTCTGGACATGCTTTCTGAGCATGTAAAGTTTGGTCACAGTGTCTCGAGCGGTTATTATGTAATTCCATCTGGAATTTTTGTAACGGTGATCATTCCTCTGTGGTAGCATTAATTTTTTCAAAATATATCCATAAACCTTCCTCTGATTGACCTCTTTAATCATGCCAAATTTGGTTCTGATTGAATTAGTAGTTTAGGAGGAGACCTGTGACAAAGAAGATCCTGAAGTCTGGTATGAGGAGCTTTCGCTCGACTTCTTCTCACTCAGCTCAATAAAATAAAGCTAAACTGTTTTTATTTGAATTACGAAACTTAATTACAATTTGATTTATTAATAACTTCATAACTTCACGTCTGAATCCCCGAAGGGGTGCAGAGGTGTATTACACACCCACGATTCGCCGATTGTTTAGGTCCCAATGTAATAGGGGGCGAGCCGATTGCCATCTACCGGGCACATTACTAAACGAGCGATAATTATCATTTTTAATACACACATAACTAAGAAAAGTCAGAGATGTGTGCCCGGGGCGACTGGGGATCGAACTTGAGATCTCGTCTCGGCAGTCCGTTACGTATACCACTGGGCCATCGCCGCTCCAATAATTTATTAATATGAAAATTACAATAAGCTAAGTTAAACATTCTTTCTTTGACCGCGTGGCGTGAGATAGCTGATATTACCCTCATTCTAAAGGTAGTAAACGGGTCTTTTGACTGGCTGGGTCTACTATCCAAAACTTGCTTTGAGTTTTTAGACACCTATCTACCTCCCTAGTCCCCCTTTAAAAAAAGAGTTGACCGCAGTCTATAAAGTGCAAGTTTTAAAGGCAACCGGGGCTGGCGCCCAGATTAAGAAGAGTTACTGCATCTATTGGGGAATTCCCCGATAGAAACAGTAAATCATCTTCTTCCAAGACGATTTATAACTTAAATCCTATTGTACTATTTGACGCATAAAAAGTGACAAATCAAACTGACTTAATATTAGGTATATTCATAGGTTTTCTTGATTAATGACCTGAGCGACCGAAGCGAGCGAAGCTCTTATACCCGGCATAGCCGTTTGTTCGTGTCTGAACTCCTGCGTAACCACTCGCGCGATCTTGAATTTGGGTGTGGACACTGAGGAGTGTTTTGAAGCGAGATGGTTCATGTCCGATGTACCATTGAGGAATAATCACCGAAAAACAGTTTCACGGGCGCGCGGGCCTTAGCTAAGCGCGCGACCGTAGTAAGATGTCTTATTTTCAAGTAAGAATCCTGCTCGCTCAGGTGATTATATGCGACGTGATTATATGTATATTATGCGACAATTTTTTTGAAAAATATGTAAAATTTACGTTTAACTTTCTTACGAATACTTATGTACACACGTAAGAAACTTAAGAAACAACTGTACCTCGTCGGCGTAACAAGATAAAAATATTTCTAAAAATTTTATACTTCGCGTTATCCTACGTTTGTAGAAATAATAATGTTAAAATTTATTTTAGTTTATGATGTAAATAAATAATAAATACCGTCTACTAACCCAAAGTCGAAAAACATACTCAAAGTAAAATTTTGATTAGCTAACTTCATGGTGTCGGTTTTTCGTGACGGTATGCGCACACCGTCACGAAAAACCGACACTCATCGTATTTATATTTTTACGCATCGTAAAAATTTACTCTCATCATTTTTCTCTAAGGCACCAAAAGAAGTATAAGTTCAATAAATAAGTTATGAGTTACCCACCTTCTATACATTAGTACCGAATAAGCTCTCTATAGATAAAGTTGCTCATACAACTACACTAAATTAACTTTCTATAGTCCCATTAGCATTTCTCAAATATTTACAAAACTCTACAAAGTGGCTATGACCACAGAATCGTAAATTATATGCAACTTATCTTACTGTGTAGACTTATTAGATGTAAGTGATAAAATATAGAGCTCTTAAATACGGTCATTAACACGGGCAGCGGCGGGCTTCATCGCTAGCTTATTGAAATTTAAGATCAACACAGATCCTAGGTGATCCCACGAAATAATTAGTGGATTAATCCCGACGCAATGAACGCGGTGGGAGTAATAGGCGATAGCGTTTTTAAATACATTAGTTTTTATTACAGTACATGAATAGTAGATTCAAAGTACAAAGAAGGCAGTAAATTGTACTAAAACCGCTTCAAACTGGTAACATAGTATCATATAATCGGAGGTGACACGTGCTTTACTTTGCCACAAATAGATCGAAATTACGATTTTATTATTTATTTATTTAAAACTTTATGCACATGGGGATGTACAAAGGCGGACTTAATGCCAAAGGCACTATCTACCAGTCTACCTTGGGGTGATGCAGAGATAAATTGAAGAAGGTGCTCGAATTGTTTTGATGTAACATTATTATTATTAGCTGGTACAATAAATAACTATATGCATAATATTATGTATGTGTGTTTCTTTTAGAATTGACATTTATATATATGATTGATATTGACATTTATGTGATCTATCTCCTAAAACATCTGGAAAAGCATCTAATCTCAACAAAAAATCTGTTACAGGAAGGACCATAAGTTGAAGCTTTTACTCGGAAAAACTAAACAAGACTCAACAACTTGCTACAAGTATTCAAAATCTATCTTTTTCGCAAATTCAAAAACTTTTGTATTGTACTAATTCTATATCTACTCAGCCATACGCTTAACTCTCAAAATTGTACCACACTTAATATAATGCGTTTACGATGGCCAACTGCGGTAATATATGTTGCGCACACGCACTTACTTTATTGTGTAGTTATACGCTCGAGACGGTGGACCACCCGTATGTACCCGGCCTAACGTGCGCCAAGCGTACAGTCAGCAGCACAATGAATTCATCCAGATTCACAGAGTACTTTAATATACTACAGACGGATATATATTCTCTAAAGATTATAATGCAAATGCTTGCGGTGTTTAATCAATTTACTTAAAAAGTACGAAAAAAATGTATGGTACCTTTAAATGAGCAATTCTTGTATGTATATATATATAAACTGAATCTTAGAAACGGCTCCAACAATATTAGTGAAATTTAGTATACATTGGGTCGGGAGCGATAGAACGGTCTAGCTAGGTTTCTTTCCTAGAAAACGTTAAAAAACAAACCGAGCAAAACTCGGTCACCCAGATATTTGTATTTATAATTACAACCTGAAAGTCCTTTATCATACCAAGCTCTATTCCAAAAGGATATTTCAGTAAAAAAAATGTATAATGACATCTAAAACACCCAAAGAGCCTCTTGAACAGCTGGGGCTACAACTTGAAGTTTGTGTTGTTATGTTGTAAGTATCCAATCACTAGAAATTTTAACTCTAAGGGGGTGAAATACGCAATTTTCCCGTGCGTATCCGGGAAGGGCTGCTAGTAACATAATACAATGGTAGAACAGCAGTTTTCCTAACACTTGGGGCGGGCCAACCGGGGAAATACCACCCCTTCATAAATCGATTTCGTACGCTTTATGAAAGTACTTGCAGTTTTACCCTTTTTTTATTTTCAACTTTCCATCGATCAGTTTTACTGACTCTACCAAGTGCAGTGATCAAAGCATCTATCGACTTAATTATATTTATTTTGTTAACACACGAAGTCTTCTATTGTTAATGAATTATTTTGTTGTAATTTTGTATTAATGGTGATTGTTTCATGATGTTATGGTTTCTACCATTAATCTTTATGTTAGAGATTTATTTTCTATTTATTGGTTGCGTTAATTTTCTAAGAAATGAGAGCGATAGGACCAGCTGCATACTGGCTCAAATCAAAGGTGATTCTCTGTTCGCCACTATTGACTGCTGAAGTCCAGGTGTATGCCAGGATTACAGCAAGTGGAAGGATGTTTTCTCTGGTTACCCCAATAGGATCGAAGCATGACTGTAACAGCTTATAATATTTTTTATTTATTTAGGACGCGTCAATTTGACATCACCTCGCTTGATGGTAAGCTGAAGTCTCAGGAAAGAGGGTCACCATTACATACACGTACATACATGTTAACAATGGTGACACTCAGCTTGACGGCCTCATCAGAAGAGGATTGTCGTCGCAGCACCGCGTGACACCCACCGGTCCCACTAGTGCTGCGACCACAATCCCCGAAATATAGTTATTATTAATACAAACAATAAAACAAAACAATAAAATTACAATTAAAACTATGGAGGGTTTTTCGCAATCGTGCACGGTGGTACCCACCCGGCCGAATTTTGTGACAAATTTGTGGCATCAAATTTCTACCACCAGTAAAAATGGATGGGTTATCTCGATTGTGTATCTATATTTGACAAATTAAATGATAATTTTATATCGCCATAAAGCTGCGAAGATATATGTTAATATTATGCGCAAGAGATGATAAATTTTGATTACAATAATAATAAGGTCAAATGGTGTGGGATCATTATTCATTTACCACCTATTCAAATTTATGAGTGGTTATATTTAGGTGTGTAAAATAAGTAGTAAATAATATTAATATATGTGACATCACGTACCTATTTATGTATTTATTAGAGCCCTATACAACCTACTTTCTATTTTATTATCGGCGATAGCCCAGTGGCGTACGTAACGGACTGCTGAGACGAGTCTCGACTCTCGAGTTCGATCCCCAGTCGCCCCGGGCACACACCTCTGACTTTTCGTAGTTATGTGTGCATTAATAAATGTTAATTATCGCTCGCTTAATAATGTGCTCAGTAGATGGCAATAGGCTCGCCCCCTATTACATTGGGACCTTAACATAACTGGCGAATCGTGGGTGCGTAATACACCTCTGCCAACCCCTTCGGAGATACAGGCGTGAAGTTATGTATGTATATAAAATAAGTAGTAAATAATATTAATATATGTGACATCACGTACCTATTTATGTATTTACTAAAGCCCTATAAAACCTACTTTCTATTTTATTAGTCTTATACTATTTTCTCACAGCTCTACTACGTGTTGCATATAACTATGCGTTAAATGTAAATTGTGACCTTCATAAGTGTCACGTGAATGCATACTTAATTTCATTGCTTTGAATTTATTTCATTTCACAAACATAACCTTTTTTCATATTTCTTTAATAGCATGCAAGAATACAGTTTACAGCTGGGGTATTTTAATGTTTTAAAACAAGTTTTAATCACAGTCGATTACGACTAATTGAAATCTACCGACTGCTCATATTACGATAGTAATCCATAGATTTCAATTAATTAATATAGAAGAAAAAAGTGGCGGAAGCGTCGGTAGCTAAGTGGTTAACAAGTTGGCCTTTCGATCGATGGGTCTCAGGTTCGAATCCTGGCTATTACACTACATAAACCGCCGACATGAACCCTCTCCTAACACAAGTAATTTTGCTTAGCTGAATAGTTAAGCGGAAAACTAGTAATTTCATTAAAAAAGAAAAAGATCACTAGTCAAGAGGTTGCCAAATGAAGGAGGGGGAATTCAGGGAAAGGGAAACTAAGATTCAGGCATCATCACAACTATATTTTTTAGGTATTTCAGTAAGTCCTCCTTTAGCGATTACTAAATAAATATTATCCAGGTCTATTTGTAATTAATAAAAGTTTATCTACTCACCTACGGATACAAATAGCTAACAAATGCGTGCTCCTGCGCAGAAGCAAACTGAAGGAGATATGCAAATATCAGATCTTGATAGTAACTGATTGGAATTTACTGTTGACGCTGTAAGCTAATGAATTAATCTATTGGTTTATAAGTAAATGAATAAAAAGAACATTCCATAAGCACTCAGGTTGTGGATAGAGCAGGCCATAAAAAGCATAGAGTACAAATAATTTGTAATAATGTTTTTATGAATAATTACAAAAAATTCCGTAAAATTTTGTTTATATACTTGATTTTTCATTAGTTCTCAGTTCAATTTAATGAGTCAAAGTTTACCTCGAAGAATCTGCACTGATCAAATAGGTCACGTTTTGGAAAAACTGTATCAACCTACTTCAGAGCAAGAAAGTATTGAGTACAGTCAACGACAAAAGTGGATGTTTTAGCAGTTTTGTAATCCCCAGAAGACAAAGTTAATATTATTCATTTTTTTTTATGGAACGGTTAAAGCTAAGGTGATCAATAGATTACAATTTGCTAAGCGACTTCTGTCGTTGACTGTACCTACTTTATTCGAGCGCCAGCATTATGCCGCCAGGATTATGCCACCAGGATTGGCTCTCAAATGAAAGGGCTCGAATGTCCAAATTGCACTTTAAAAATCGTGGTGCGGTCTTCTACAACCAATTTAGTTTATTTTGGATGTTACGGGTACGATTGCCGCCTGAACCCCCAATCCCGAGAAGAAGCCTGCGCCAGAGACTCGACTGTTTATCAGCAAGTGTACCGAGCATACCGTGCAGTGGAGGTTGGCTTGGGCCCCGAAGTTCTTGGTGGGGGTGGGACACTTGATATCTATGACGGATTTTTTTTCTTTCGGAAATCCTCTCGGGAATTTAAAATAGATTACAAACGAACATCACCCTTAAAGAACAACAGAAAGAGTCAAAAACATTTTTAACAAACCTCTTCACTCTATTATAGGAGTCTCGTGCGACGTTCCCCTTGCCTCCATAATACATAATTAATCTATAAATAAAAGGTGAAGCAGGAAGGGTAGGTAGTCGTTAATTACACACGCAGTTAACAAACTCGCGGTATATTTCTGTTAAGTTTTTAATTAAATCACTCCACACCTGTCCGCTGCCCTGTAACTACTTTCCTGCGCGTACGCCGTTTGAACGTACAGCGGTCACGTGTCCGGAAGCGCTTGCTGTATTCATCAGAACAGTTGTTTTTACCGAAAGGATGTAAGAAAGTAGTACTAAAACTTAAGAAAGGTATTTAATTATGATGTAGGGATTCTGTTAGCTATGCCGGGGCTGGCCACATCTGCCGCAGGACCGATGGCCGATGGAGCAAATGAGTCCTATAGTGGAGGCCGCGACTCGGCAAACGGAAGGTAGCATGTCCCCCAGCAAGATGGACGGACGACCTGAAAAAGCTAGCTGGGATAAACTGGATGCGCAAGGCGGAGGATCGGGTGCTATGGCTTACAATGGGAGAGGCCTATGTCCAGCTGTGGACTGCCATAGGCTAATTGATGATGATGACGATGGAGGGATTCAATGCATTTTCGTTGAAACAGAAAGCTTAATTTTTTCTGTTTAATAACCAAGGTCACCCGAACTTATTAAGAAGAGGGATAGGTTGATAATGAACTAGTAATAGTTCAAGGGTTGCAAGTGTACATCCCCTGATGATAAGCGGTCACCGCTAAGTAAATCAGAAAATGGAGGAAGGAAGGGATAGCCTTCTTTAACTAGTGGTCTAAAAACCCTCCCTAAATGGACCCCTGAAAATAATCATACATGTACTAGTAAATAATATAACTAGTATTCCCATTAAACTACATTAAATTGCTTGTTAACAGTGGTTTCACGTCAAGTCGGTAGTTTAACAGCCAGAATTCGACCTCGGGACCTATAGACCGTAAGGCCACCACCTTAACCACTTAACTATGTGCTATGGGTCAAATACCACCCTAATACTTAACTAGATCCGCGCTTCGCTCGCAAACAACTACAAGCCTAGATCATGACGCCAAAATATTCAAGCAAATAGTCTTGATTCAGATATTGTGTCTTCTCTCATATTCCTGACAAAAGCGAAAGTGCTCCTAACACAAAAAAAAAGAAAGTATGCTATGTTCTAGCAAAATATAACAAAGACGTATGAAAAAACAAAGAGATCTGTTATCTACATGTTCGCTAAATGCCGTGATGATAATGTTAACACGTTTCGTAGAGAAAGCGGTGCCAGACGGAACAGGTGTTAAATGATCATCGGACAATGTCCGATGGTCCAAATGTGATGGGTCGTGATATTTGAAACTAAGTCAATATCCTTGTCTAACCTTCCAGGAAGGTAATTGAGGATAATTTCAGTATATTTACGAAATAAACCATAGTGGAATATCGTTAATAGTAAGTGCTAACTTTTAATAGCATTTCATCACGTACCCTTTTTTTCTTTTTTTTTTTTTATCGTGCGGAAATCCCTTCGGATACCCCCGCGTGCCAGCGGGGGCGGTTATATCGGGCTTGAACCGACTAAAACCGCACGCCGTCTCGGGTCTACAGACGCCGGGGTGTAAGGTTGCCCATAGAGCATATCCCTCGCACCCCGACTGACCCTGGGCCATCTCCGGTTTCGAGATGGCCCCCTCGGGTTTGGGAACCACGGTGTCCCCGTCTTGCCCCGGTTTAGGGAGGGGCGCTAGTCGCCCCACCGTCCCGGCCTGCTTCTGCTGGGGTGACAGGTGGCCTCACCCGCCACCCCCAGGCCTGCGCTCATGGAGGACGGAGGTCGTTAAGCAACAAAATTTTTGTTTAATTTTAGGTAGATTTCGATGAAATCGATCTACCTATTGGTTTCTTGACTACTGTCGAATTTAAAAAAAAAATTCATAGGAGGTCTAGTTATGACCCCCTGAGTCCGAAATGACCACCCTGTCAAAAAGTTTATATATATATATATATATATGTATGGTTCCACTTCCCAAAATTTGCGGCACTCTCACGGTCGCATTTTTGCCCCGATCGCTTTCAAACTGCGGTCAAAAATTGCTTGGGTGTAAACTTTAGGGGCCTAAGGGGACGGTAGGGCCTCACTTTTTGTGAAATCAATTTTTCCTCAAAATTTCACGTTCCATGAAAGATATTCGAACCGTTATAATTTTATCCCATGAATACCAACAACTTTTAATTATAAACCTATAAGATTAAAACTTTAACTAAAAGTGGAGGGGGGAAAAACCAAAATTTTTCGGGAAAAAAATCATAACTTCTAACCGGTGAACATTCTTGATGTCGGAAACATTTTTAATCGATAAGCCATTTTTAAGTCTAAAATAAATGTCTGAAAAGATTTTCGCTGAAAGTTACCGTTTTCGAGAAAAAAAAAATAAACTGTTTAAAGTCCGTAGTTCTCTATATAAGACTGTTTATACTAGAGATTGATGGCACTTGGTGGAAATAATATTAAATATAATAATATTGCTTCACGAAATCTACCTGTGCGTTCCCCCTGTGGAAACGGATTTTTTTAAATATTTTTTCACTGACAATTTGGACACCGTCAAAATATTAAAGTTATTTTGTACAGTTAGCATAGTACAAAATAACTTTAATATTTGGATGAAAAAAATATTTAAATAAAAATGTGTTAATGCGGACAAGTCGACCTAGAGATTAGTGGCTGTAACGTCGGATGGCCAATCGAATCTGTGACTTCCGACGTCAATCGCTCTGAATATATGTCACAGTATAAGATGTCTTGAAATTTTATTGTGTTAACTTTCTCATGAATAAAACAAAATGAATTTTCGTAATAAACCTGAAATGTAAATTTAAGTTTAATTAGTCTATATGTAATGCCTAATGTAAAAGTCTATATGTAATGTAATGTAGTAGAGGATTTTTTCTCTCTCTAATTTCAGTCAGTGGGTGAAGTTTCAGTGTCCTTATAATCTGACAGTAGTAGTCTAAAAATGGTGAAACTATACTTAATCAACACAGCCCTTTTGACTTAAGGAGTAGGTACTCTGCCAATTGAGTTACCTAGACCTCTGCTAGATATTTTAAATTCTACGCCTACGTACCTACCGTCACTCGTGAATTACATTTTGGCGCTCATAAAAATAATTAATGCGAGCAATGGCGAGGCTAAGCGCTATCTTCACTTCAATGGCTACTCACTCCAATAGGCACTTATTTAACATACCATATATCAGCATAAAAGAACCAAGAATGTCGGTACTGACCATTAACCTTCTCATTTACAAAGAACACTTTTAAGCAGTGATCTCATAAATTAGGACCAATGGCGGATTGGTTATCACAGTACCTACCTATCTATAAATGTAACTAACACTAGTTTTGCTCTTGTCATCCTGCGAGTGTTTTCCCAACTCAAATAGGGTCGATTTTCAGTCTATCTACGAAACTGCCAAACTTCCGTGAATTTCGTAACCGGGCTATGGTCTCTCATTCTCCCTTCCAAAATTTGTGTTTGACCTCGACAGGAAAGCAAACAAGAAATCAGTAGGTGAAGTTGACATGAGCTCAAAGATGTTACTGTGATCCCACACTTATTCACCGATAAAAATAAAGAAATCTAATATGTATAAGTACCCATACATAAAACAATGTTTATTTGTTCGAATTCTATACGTTACCGTACTGGTCATCCGATTGCGATAAACTTATACCTCGCACTAGTGCGAAGGTTATAAGCATATTTTTCTGTACGAATTCGGTACAGGGATTTGCGCAGAAAAAAAAAAGGCTCTGAGCCTAGTTTAGGTAACAGGGTTTACAATATCCTGCACTATTTCTCCTACTTAGCAATATTTTTACATTTGTGTCTAAAAAAAATAAAATTGTATAACTTATTGTCTTTCCATGCAAATATGTTAACCTATTTAATGTATTAAAAGAAAAAAACGTGACCTACACATCACTTATATTCTCATAAATGTCTTCAGTTAAGTTAGATTGCTTGCTAGAAGCCTAGAAGTAGGTTTACGTCTGGTATACTAGGCCAGATCCAAACCCACAATCTCTTAGATGCAACTCTAACACCACCGCCGCTTTACACTAAAGAAAAAAAAATTTAGTACGACTACCACAGATTACCTATAACCACCTAACTACTACTACAAGATGACTACAAGGTACACATTCAACTCATTTCAAATCAATTTATACACTTAACATTTTTGAAACAGTTACGTTATCGGAGTATTTACATTAATGTATGTACGTGCGCCTGCGCCGACCGTGAACACTAATTTGTGATCTGTTTGTTTACAGTCCCATTCTGCTAGTTATTAATGTGTACGATTTGGTCAAAGCTATCGCACTAAGATAGTTTTGTTTATATATACTCACGCTTGTATATCACCGACGGGTAGGCAGAGATGTTTAGATAAATATTTAAGGCTTTTTCTAAAGATTTAGATCGGAAAAAGAGAACATCTAGGACGGGACTTGAACCCGCGACCAGTCCCTTACGCTCTGAAAGTGCTCTGACCAACGTGTCTAGGTGGCTCAGTTGGTCAGAGCATTCCCCCTGTAAGGGACTGGTCGCGGGTTCAAGTCCCGTCCTAGATGTTCTCTTTTTCCGATCTAAATGTTTAGAAAAAAGTAAGCAAACAAAATGCTTAAAAATTTAATTGAATTAATTAGGCGGAGTCATCAAAAAACAATGTTTAAAAATGACTGTAAAGTTATTCATTGTTTACGTAGTTCGCAAGAATTACGGTAGATGGCTCCAACGTCGCCTTAAGACGTATATGATATGTCGGAGAATTTCGAATATCTGGGATGTGTCTAGGTGGCTCAGTTGGTCAGAGCATTCCCCCTGTAAGGGACTGGTCGCGGGTTCAAGTCCCGTCCTAGATGTTCTCTTTTTCCGATCTAAATCTTTAGAAAAAAGTAAGCATACAAAATGCTTAAAAATTTAATTGAATTATTTAAGGCTCTCATTTTTCAAAAGTCATATTTTTTCATCTCACATAGTCGAAAACGAACCCTTTGCCGTCAATCGGGTAAGTTTCTAGACTCCACGATGTAACTGAGAATTTCCTAACAAATAAACTCTATGACACTCAACCCGTCCTGAGAATAGAACCCAAGCCCCAAGGATCACACATTGGGTCTAAGCAGATTCGACATCTCACCACTTTCTTCGATTTTGGCATATGTAAATTTTCCATAATGTAAAATTGTTACCAGTCCAGCTGTATGAAAAATTACATGTTAATATTAACAAAAACCAATGACCTCCTATCTTAACGCCGCCGGAAGAATATTATGATTAAACAGGATTGTTTTATAAATTTTTATGCTGAATTCCCTTGGTCTTTAAAATATGATAAAATATTTTATCATAATACACGAGCATACGACGCACTTGACTATGTATTTTTAGATATGAATTCACTGAGTTTAATTAATAATTCTTCACCAGTCACGTTAAGGGCACATCGCTGGATCAAACCCAACCCCATAGGCGAGGCCGCGATGGCGGCCAAAGCCCGCGGGTAACCCTGGGGTTATCCTTTCGAGGGCTTACCCGGGGTGCCCGGCAATAGACACTTGGGGTGGACACCGTGTGGTTTTAGCCGGTCCGATTCCGACGCACCTATCTCATCGTTGGCACCGATGGGGTGAAGCCCGTGGGGGTTTCCACACGAAAAAAAGCCCCGTTAAGAGTTGACTGCTCAGTTCCTGACGTGGAACAGTTAATAGAAAATCTAAAGTTGTAAATTGATTATCTGCAGATATAGATCATACAAAAAATTAGACGAAATCCTACTTATATTATAAACGCGAATGTTTCTGAGGATATATGGATATATGGATGTATGTTTGTTTGTTACTATTATACGCAAAAAAGGCTAAACTGATCAGGCTGAAATCTAATTCAGGGTTAGATTATAGTTCGGAATAACACATAGGCTAATTATTATCCCGGGAATCGGTTCCCATAGGTTGCTGGATGGTCACTTATACATTGCGGGCGCAAGAGGCAGCGGACTCTGTTAAGCTGTGGATTTTGTGGAACTAAGGTAGCCATTTTTATAGACAAAACGCAAATGGTAGCCATACTGATAAATAGCCTAATGTAATACAAAGCGCTACTAAGGTCATGTTGACCATAAATCTTCGAGGCCGGTCTCAAGTTTCGTGCGTGTGCGCAACTCCGGTTCTGCTCAAACGAGCGGGCGAAAGGACGGACCACCGTAAGCGTGAGAATTAGAGTATTGTTAAATGTAGGTACTAATTTAGATAAGAAAGTGTTAAGTATATGAATAAATAGGTAGATATAGGTATCGATCGCACAGGGGTGCTTGGTTGGGGACCTCCACGCGGTGCACCCTGGGCAACGGAGACGGCAGCGCCTCTCTCCTAGGGTGGGAGAGACGCTGCCGCCTACGGCCAACTCCGACCGAGGCGAGGACGGCCCTGTTGGGGGCTGTTCGGAAGCTTTCCACGTGTCCCTCTGATTAGCAGAGGGCACAGTGGAGAGCAAGTAAGGGGGCCATCTCGAAACCGGAGATGGCCCAGGGTCAGTCGGGGTGCGAGGGATATGCTCTATGGGTAACCTTACACCCCGGCGTCTTAAGACCCGAGACGGCGTGCGGTTTTAGTCGGTGCAAGCCCGACATAACCGCCCCCGCTGGAGACCCCCCGCTCTCCAGCGGGGGCGGTATCCGAAGGGATTTCCGCACGAAAAAAAAAAAAAAAAAAAAAAGGTATCGATCGCACATTAATAAATCGGTGATACTTTCTTTACAAATCACTATTTCAATTTCATTTACCATATGAATACTGCCATAAGCGTCGCGGTTAACTTTGATTCATGATAGACATGGCAATTTCATGTTTGGTGTGACTTCCAAAAATAGACAACACGTTCGAAATCGGTCACCTTACAAGGACATAGAACAAGGACCAGTTCTTACCAACACTAGCCTACATTGACTTTTATGAGTTCATCGATCACAGGTTTGGAATTTTTTTATGGAATAACTTCACATACATTACACATTACGTATACTCGCTGTAGGAGGAGGCAGAGGTGTAGTAACACCCACATTTTGCCAAAATGTTTTGCGACCTCACGTATTAGGAGAGGGGGGAGGGTATTACCATTATCTGAGCACTTTTTCCTATATGATTTGCAGCGCCGAAACGTGGACACTGGCAGTGAAAATGCAAATGGACACTCATACGTCCCTACAAATATTTGAACTGAACGGGCATAGACTCCGCGACCTCTGACGTTACAGTCAAACTCTCTACCACAACGCCATAGAGGTAGTTGAGTTCGAAATAAATCATGTAAGTGAGACATTAGATGTGTTCCGAATGAGTCTAGTTACTATATCTGAAATCATTGCCAAAAATAAAGCTGTATTTACGATGAGAGCACGAAGCGTGCGCAGGCGCAGCGAGTCAGCGATGACATTCTAAGAACTTGTGATATGCAATACAATGATTCAGATGTACTGTCATATTTATATTAGACATAGCAATGTTTTTAAGGACTGAACTTGAAGGAAGTACCTAGTCTAAATAAAAGCCAAAACCGATTGTGGTCATTATTTCATCTTTATTGCTTGTTTAGAATTGTTTACTACAAGCTGTTACACGCGGCTTCGCATCCCGCGTTTCTGTGCTCATAGGAACACATTGCGGGATTAAAAGGAATGAATGATGGCTATTATAGAGTTTTTTTTTCGTGAGCAATACCCAAGATACGAGGAGTATCTGGGTATTGCTGCCGACCAGCGGGGATGATTATGTCGGATTCAAACCGACTAAAACCACATGCCGTCTCGGGTTTTCAGACGCCGGGGTGTAAACATTTCCATCGCACCCTGTCAGACCCAGCATAGTAATCCAATTTCGGTTTGATTGCGTTCAGCAAGTGCATAGCCGGGCAGGGGGATTGTGGTCGCAGCACTAGTGGGACCGGTGGGTGTCACGCAGTGCTGCGACGACAATCCTCTTCTGATGAGGCCGTCAAGCTGAGTGCCACCATTGTTAACATGGTACGTGTATGTAATGGTGACCCTCTTTCCTGAGACTTTACCTTCAGCTTACCATCAGGCGAGGTGAAGTCAAATTTGGTGTCCTAAATATTAAAAAAAGAACTATTTAAACCAAATCAAAAGTAGAAGAAGGAGTAAACGGACTCCATGCTCCATGGTGAAAGCCTCAGATGCAACTAGGACGATAATGATGATGAATTTTTCTCTGGAATGCGCTTCCTCTCGAAGTCAAGACATCCACTAACCGTGCTACGTTCAAATATAAAGTACGCCAGCTGTACTACAGTAACTCATGGTAGTTAAAACATTATAACTACAATATTATACTAGTAGGTTCGCATCAAATTTGGTTAGGCAGGGAGGGGAACTTGGGTAGTGAAGGTGAGTGTTGATGTACATCAACAAAAGGGGCCCCTTCTAAACCTACACTTGGGTCGCAAGTCCCAAGCACTGTCCCGAGTTCCCAACTCAGCAACGCGGTGGACCCGGCACCCACACGGAGAATTCATGGATTGCTAAGAATATCGGTCTCTTATATTCATTGTATATATCTATATATTTATATGTGTGTGTTGTTGTATATTATGCATATTGCTATTTATTGTACCAGCCAATAATAATAATGTTACATCAAAACCATACGAGCACCTACTTCAATTTATCTCTGAGTCACCCCAAGGTAGATAGTAAGCCATATAGCCAGATAGCCAACGGCATTATCTACCATAATGCCGTTGGCATTAAGTCCGACTTTGTACATCCCCATGTGCATAAAGTTTTAAATCTTCTTCTTCTCTTATATATAAAAATGAATTGCTGTTCGTTAGTCTCGCTAAAACTCGGGAACGGCTGGACCGATTTGGCTAATTTTGGTTTTGAATTATTTGTGGAGGTCCAGAGAAGGTTTAAAAGGTTTGTCATCGATTGAGGCAGTACGAAGTCTGCCGGGTCAGCTAGTAAATAAATAAATGTATTACCAAAAACGAAGTTTACACTATCAGCTATAGAATTAAATATTGGTAAAGGAAATCTCCAACTCAATCGAGGACAATTGTGGACAAGAGACTAATTTTCCGGTCCAAATAAAGCTAGTTCACCGTAGTTGGTGAGTGCATGGGCGGTGACGTCACACAGTTTCAATGGCGTGCCTACGCGCACGCGACCATATGGTCGCCGCCTTAATTATCGCTTGTCGCACTTCGATTTTTACTCAGAGAACCGCGTGGAGACCATAGCATAAACAGAGAAGAATTCCAAAAAAATATTTATTGTTATTGGAATCTTTCATATAACATAACCCAAGTATTTTTAGGGATTTTCTTTAGAAAAGCCCTATTGCTATCGAGTTGTCGTCGACGTCGTCGTCGTTGCCAATTTTCTGTCACGGTTTTGGGTATGAAGGAGATGAGCTATCGAGTTGCTGTTTTCGGTAATAGATTCGTGCTGGGGTGAACCATTGCAAGATAAAGAAAAAATCGCAAAAAATAGCAAAAAAAAAAAAAAACGCAATATCGAAAATCCCTTGTATTCGGCTGAGCTCGTCTCAGGAATTCAACTTGTTTTTTAATATCTCCAATATGCAGACGCAACTGATTTATAATTTTATTATAGTATAGATTCTGACAGGTCGTTGCCTTTTTACCCAAGAGTGTGTTGAATGAAACTTCAGCAGAAATCAGATTACATTGGTTTCTTAAGTAATCGTCAATCAGCCAGTCCACTACTGGACATAGTTTGCTTCTGCCATGTGAGCCATATCACCCGATCCCCATTTTCCTAAACCACAATATTAATAATTATATACTGACGTTGTGGTTATTATTGTAATATATAACCTATATTACCTACCTAACCTACCTAATTATAATAACCTATTTATAATAATAAATATTTTGAAGTTATATAATAATATTATTACGTAATTATCCTTCCTATTATGTATATGTATTTACATAATATATACCTAATACACAAGTGAGGAAAATTTATCACTTTGTAATATAGGTACAATGATACATGTATACACTTTTCAAGTGATAATTTTAAAACCACAGAATAAATAATAGTACAGTATAACAGCAATCGATTTAAACAATAATAAAATACTTTTTGAGAACGAATATATTTGAAATATTAAATGGTAGTCCACAGACGAATGTGTAGGGTGAATGATTCATCAAAAAACCCTTGCGTGACTAAATAGTGAGTAGTGATGACCAGTGATTCGGTTTCATAATTTCCATACTTTGATCACAATTTGAAAACTTGTATTATGAATATTGCGTTGTATTTATGTAAGGTATCAAAACGTACCCAGCAGAAGCAGGCCGGGATGGTGGGGCGACTAGCGCCCCTCCCCCAAACCGGGGCAAGACGGGCACACCGTGGTTCCCAAACCCGAGGGGGCCATCTCGAAACCGGAGATGGCCCAGGGTCAGTCGGGGTGCGAGGGATATGCTCTATGGGCAACCTTACACCCCGGCGTCTGTAGACCCGAGACGGCGTGCGGTCTTAGTCGGGTCAAGCCCGACATAACCGCCCCCGCTGGCCGGCGGGGGGGTAACCGAAGGGATTTACGCACAAAAAAAAAGGTATCAAAACGTAAATATTACAATTATAACCTGAAGAGAAATTATATACAGACAGGCACCTAATGCTGATGAAAAAATAATGACTACATACGACTTTTGACTTCGCTTGTCAGGGAAATTGATGGCAGAAATTTGATGACACAAATTTGTCACAAAATTCAGCCGGGTAGGTATCACCGTGCACGATTGCGAAAAACCCTCCATAGTAATCCAATTTCGGTTTGATTGCGTTCAGGGGTCAGCAAGTGCATAGCCGGGCAGGGGGATTGTGGTCGCAGCACTAGTGGGACCGGCGGGTGTCACGCGGTGCTGCGACGACAATCCTCTTCTGATGAGGCCGTCAAGCTGAGTGCCACCATTGTTAACATGGTACATGTATGTAATGGTGACACACTTTCCTGAGACTTTACCTTCAGCTTACCATCAAGCGTGGTGAAGTCAAATTGACGTGTCCTGAATATAAAAAAAAAAATAAAAAAAAAATGACTGCTCCGGTTTTGTGAAGCGTTCTCTTTATGGCACCGGGCATGTAGGTACATAGCTTGATATCATTTTATAGTAGTTAAAAATCGTATTATAGTAGTTTTTATTAGGGTTCCGTAGCCAAATGGCATAGATTCGTCATGTATGTCACAGCCACTTTTTTCCGAAACTATAAGAACTATGTTCATGAAACTTGGTAAGTGGATGTATTCTGTGCACCACATTAAGATTTGCACACAAAAATAGAAAAAAAACAATAAATTTTGGGGGTTCCCCTTACATAGAACTGAAACTGAAATTGGCACGGAGAAGTGGGAACCGTGGGAATGCTCGGCACTCTGCCCCACTCCGCTGTCATAAGTACATTCAGTGTCAATAGTAGATGATAATGTTCCATTTTGAGTAAGGTAATTTATATTATGCAATGATAATGCTGTTCAAATAATATTTTAAATTGTTTATTCAAATGTAAATAATTGTCTTCCAGATTTTTCATTTTGAAATCTGTGCAATCGACACTAACGTGGCTTAATCGGATCACATGTACACACATTACATGTAAACAATTTACATAACACATAGTTACCGATAACTACTGTTGGCGTTAGATTAACAATTAATTCAACGCCGACCTATTTTCAATTCTAAGTTCAATAGCACGATAACATTATCTGTTTGTCTATTCACTTGCTCTAGTTAAACTATATGCTAATATATACACCTGTCTCCGTCCATACTAATGCGTGTTTAAATGAAATTGTCGACTTTGTACATTGAAACGGTGAATATGTGTTTCATTATGTATTATAAATAGTTTTTTGTTTATACTTACACCTGTATATTACTGAAAGGATAGGTAGAGATGTATCAATACCCAATTTTTAATTGATTTCCTACGTCATCTAGACCCAAAGTCAAGCAAAGGAGCCTGGAATCCATTGATACATTTCTTTTTTTGTGTAGAATTTGAATACATCGCGATGAATGGTAAGAATCAAGAGTGAAGTCCAGAAGACACGGCCCACTATTCCAGATGCTGACAGACCCAAAACAGGCCCAAGAAGAAAGCCTTCGTCAGAGCCTTGTGTGTTGATCGGTAAGCCAGGTTAGCTTGGGCCACGAAGGTATTTATAGGAGTCTTGAACCAGGTAAGACGATTTTTCACACTGGAGCAGCGTTTTCTTCTGTACAAGACACAATTCGTTCTGGCGTAGAATACTGCTCTCAACTCTGAGATGCTCTGCTCAGTACTTACTGGATGCTTTCGATAGGTTGTAGCGACGTGCGGTCCGTATTAATGGGAGTCCTGAAGTCACCAGTATCCTCGAGCCCTTGCAGTTGCGTGGATATTTTTTATTTTTTTTAATATTTAGGACACGTCAATTTGATTTCACCTCGCCTGATGGTAAGCTGAATTTAAAGTCTCAGGAAAGAGGGTCACCATTACATACACGTACCATGTTAACAATGGTGGCACTCAGCTTGACTGCCTCATCAAAAGAGGATTGTCGTTGTAGCACCGCGTGACACCCACAGGTCCCGCTAGTGCTGCGACTACAATCCCCCTGCCCGACTAGGCACCTCTTTTCTTAGCCGCACCATAAAGACTTGGAATTCTTCACCAGCACACGTGTTTCCTTCTTCCTACAGTCCCGGGTCCTTTAAGCGGGGCGTGAAAAGTATAAAAGTCAAACGGAGGGCCACCATTGTAGCGTCATCGGTGTCTGTAATGGTGACACCCATTCCTGAGACTTTACCTTACTTTAGCTTACCATCAGGCGAGGTAAAGTCATATTGACCTGTCTTAGGTAAAAAAAACCCCGGAAATCCCTTCGGATAACCCTCCCCCTCGTCGGCCAGCGGGGGTGGTTGTGTCGGGCTTGAACCGACTAAAACCGCACGCCGTCTCGGGTCTTAAGACACCAGGGTGTACAGTTGCCCATTGAGCATATCCTTCGCACCCGGACTGACCCTGGGCCATATCCGGTTTCGAGATGCCCCCCTCGGGTTTGGGAACCACGGTGGGAGAGTGGGTGGGGGAGAGGAGAGGCGCTAGTCGCCCCGCCGGTGCCGTCCCGGCCTGCTTCTGCTGGGGTAACAGGCGGCCTCATCTGCCACCCCCAGGCCTGCGCTCATGGAGGACGGAGGTCGTTAAGCGAACCCGTACACATAACTACACCTTGGGATGTAAAACATAAATAGCCCAAAACTAACCGACACTCCTACTTTTTTGCGTAACAGTTAAGAAGTCTACTCTAACAAGTTTCCCTTACTAATAAATAACTTATTCACAAACATTAAAGCCTACTGATTGCGTTTAAATAACAATTACGTTGGAGTTTTATGTCGTTTCCGGCGATGGCGTCGTTTCCGGCGCGGTTTACGCACGCGCATACAAAGGCTGCACTTGGCGGCGCGGGCGCCACATCTGGACGACCATGGTGACCATTATATCCGGTCGTAATTGTTATAATGTTAGAAATCGTACAATGGGACACGACGCTTACGGAGAAAATTATTATAATTCAGCTTTGACCTCTTTAAAAATATATTTTCTTAACCGTTTGGTATTTATGAGAGTTTCACACGTTCGGAAACTCATAACATAACTTGTAATTTTAATTCGTATAATATAAAAATATTTTGGGATATACTAAACAGCGTTATCTAGACTTAAACTAAACGTAGCTTTTGTAATATGGGCTTCAAGAATATGGGTTATAGAATGTAGATAATTATACATAATTAGATTTTTGGAAATACCTACAAGAATACATAGAAACAGTCAGACCAAACAAACAGCGGCAATAGCCCAGTGACGTACATAACGGTCTGCCGAGACGAGATCTCGAGTTCGATCCCCACTCGCCCCGGGCGAAAGTCAGAGGTGTGTTCCTCTGACTTTTCGTACTTATGTGTATATTAAACATGTTAATTATCGCTTGGTTAGTAATGTGTTCAGTGGATGGCAAGAGGCTCGCCCCCTATTACATTGGGACCTACACATAACTGGCGAAACGTGGGTATGTATACAGACGCCGGGGTGTAAGGTTACCCATATCCCTCGCACCCCGACTGACCCTGGGCCATCTCCGGTTTCGAGATGGCCCCCTCGGGTTTGGGAACCACGGTGTCCCCGTTTTGCCCCGGTTTGGGGGAGGGGCGCTAGTCGCCCCGCCGTCCCAGCCTGCTTCTGCTGGGGTGACAGGCGGCCTCACCTGCCACCCCCAGGACTGCGCTCAGTATTGTATTGTACCTATTTACAGTAAAACAATTACACGCACGACGGTAAGGTACACACTTCGTCAGCGAGTGATGGCCATCAGGGTCATCCGCGGGTACCGCACGATCTCCTTCGAGGCGGCGAGTCTCCTTGCCGGAACTCCGCCATGGGACCTGGAGGCGAGAGCCCTTTCGCAACTGTACCAGTGGCGAAAGGAGGCGCGGGAGCAGGGACTGAACCCCGAGCTTCGAGAAATCGAGGCCGTACAGTCCCAGCTCCGCCAGGCCATCGTGGTGGAGTGGAAGGAACGACTTGGGCGACCAAGCGCAGGGCACGCCGCTATAGCGGCGGTAAGGCCCATCATGGAGGATTGGCTAGAGAGGCGACACGGAAGCCTCTCGTACCGACTGACGCAGGTGATCTCCGGGAAGGGGTGCTTCGGGGACCACCTGCATCGGATCAGGAAGGAGCCAACGCCTGAGTGTCATCACTGTGACGCGAGCGAGGACTCAGGGCTGCACACGCTGGCGGACTGCCCGGCGTGGGAGGTGCCGAGGCGTGACCTCGTGGCAGCAATCGGGGTGGGAGTCCTCTCGCTCGGCAGCATGATTGCGGCAATGGTGCGGAGTGGAGTGGAGCGCGTGGGCCGCCGCCACCTCCTTCTGCGAGCATGTGATGCTCGCGAAGGAGATGGCGGAGCGCGCCCGGGAGAGGTTCAGAACCCTCCCGGCCCGCCGAGCCCGCAACACGCTCGCCTCGCGTCGCAGGCGACTCAGGCGCCGGAGGTCGCTTAACGACCTCCGTCCTCCATGAGCGCAGGCCTGGGGGTGGCAGGTGAGGCCGCCTGTCACCCCAGCAGAAGCAGGCCGGGACGGTGGGGCGACTAGCGCCCCTCCCCCAAACCGGGGCAAGACGGGGACACCGTGGTTCCCAAACCCGAGGGGGCCATCTCGAAACCGGAGATGGCCCAGGGTCAGTCGGGGTGCGAGGGATATGCTCTATGGGCAACCTTACACCCCGGCGTCTGCAGACCCGAGACGGCGTGCGGTTTTAGTCGGTTCGAGCCCGCCATAACTGCCCCCGCTGGCCGGCGGGGGGGTATCCGAGGGGATTTCCGCACGAAAAAAAAAAAAAAAAAAAGATACACACTTCGTTATGTGAGTGTTACGCATGGAATTTTACGAATTGGGAATGAGTAATAGAACATTTCTATTATATACACCATGTCTCTTTCCTATTGGGGTAGACAAAGACAACATCTATTCTTGCATATACCTTTCGCCTTTTTTCTACTTTCATAATGCCTGATGGCATACCTTACATTATCTATAAAAAATGCCCATCGGTACGTAAACATCTTCTAAGCATATTCAATAGGATCTGGTCGAGTAAAGAAGTCCCAGCGGCCTTCGGCAAGGCTAATTTTGTGCTCATTCCAAAGAAAGAAATAGTAACTAGTCCAAAAGACGCTAGACCAATAGCATTAACCAATACAATTTCTAAAATTTTCTTCTCATGGCTTCAATTTAAAATGACAAATTTCATGATCAATAATAACTATTTCAGACCAAACCACCAAAAAGGGTTCCTACCCGGAATTTCAGGATGTCTGGAACACAATTCTTTACTGGCGGAAAGTTTAAAAGATGCCAGATCAAATGAAAAGCAAATAACAGTTTGTTGGATAGACCTAGAAAACGCTTTTGGCTCAGTACAACACGAGCTTATGTTGTTTGCATTAAAATGGTATCACTTTCCGTCCATCATTTGGGAAATAATATCCTCTTATTATGGTAAATTAAAGTTTGTGATTAATACCAAAGATGGATACACGCAACCTTTAAATTATAATGTGGGTTTGTTCCAAGGTTGCTGTTTATCACCTATAGTTTTCAATATAGTAATAAATATTTTAATAGACAACATTTCCACACACGACAAGAAGTGGGGCTATCGGTTTAAGCTAAACGGTAAATATACGGAGTCTATCCTCGTATTCGCGGACGATTTGGCAATACTGACTCGTAACCCAAAGCAGTGCCAGGACCTACTGCGTAGAGTAGACGATTTCTGTACATGGACAGATGGAATGAGAGCAAAACCTAGCAAATGCTACTGTCTATGTCTGGGTAGGCGGGGTACCAGGTATACTTCATATGACCCAGGGCTTAGTATAGGCGGGGAAAACGTTTCAACTATATCTGAAACCGTGCCTTTTAAATTCCTCGGAAGAAAGATTGACAACAGAGGTTGCACTCCAGCTTTGGACGAATTAATTGATAGTTTCATTATCGATTTAAAAAAGGTAGACCAACAACCAATAAGTAATGTTAAAAAAGCTTGGATCTATGACAATTATTTAACCTCGCGTCTTAACTGGCCGTTTCTTATATATGATATAAACCAGAGCCTCCTCAAAAAACTAGATGCGAGTGTCACGAAGACACTGAAGTCGTGGCTAGGGCTAGCTCAGTCGGCCGACCTGTCGGCACTATATAGATCTGCGAATAATTTTGGAATGACGCTTAAGAAGCCATCAGAACTCTATAAACACCTAAGAGTAACTAAAATGCACGTCTTATCGGAATCTAAAGACGAAATAGTAAAAGTCCTTCCAAAAGATAAAAATGCATCGGAGCTCGAATCACGCCTCCAGTTCCATAAAAGATTCATGATAGGCTCGCAGACTGGTAGAGTAGGTCTAGGTAATATTCAGAGACAAACAGATAAAGAAATAACAAAATCTTTTCTTCAAGCAGACGAAAACAACACCTATAAGGTGCACGCAATGAACCTAGAAATGCAAAACGAATGGTTGACTCTAGGTGAATTTTGTATTCCCATAGCCTTAAAATGGCGTACCATAATATACGACTGGTCACCGGCCTTACTTAAATTTTACCTGAATGCATTCCAGTTGACCCTCCCCGACCAAAGCAATCTGGTCAGATGGGGAAAAGCCACAGATAAAACATGTAACTCATGTGGTGAAGCAACTGGTACGGCTAGGCACCTACTAGTGGGTTGTAAAACGCTATTAGACCGGGGTCATTACTCGCGCCGTCATGATAAGGTATTAGAAATCATACGTGAGGCTGTAAGTTTGGCGGTAGCTAGAGCGAAAAAAGGATTAACCACAAACCAAAGAAATGACATTGCGTTTGTAAAGGAAGGCTGCTCAAAGAAATCACTTCAAAAGCCTTATTCAATTTTGATAGCTGCCGTTGACTGGACAATACTCGTAGACACGTATGAGAAGCACTATAGGATACCGGAGGATGTCTGTGCCTCATCATCCAGACCCGACATATTCCTTTTTTCACGATCGCATAAGCGTGCAGTGCTTGTAGAACTCACAGTACCGTGGGAAACTAATATACCTAAAGACCACGCTATAAAGACAAACAAATACTTTGATTTGACTAACGAGTTAACCAAAAACGGCTACGTGGTTAAACTCTATGCCGTAGAAGTAGGAGCAAGGGGAATTCCAGCTAAATCCCTGTACAACTTACTTAAAGACCTCGGATTGCCAAGAGCTTCAGTAAGCTCTTTATTAAAACGTATATCAAAAGCGGCATTGTTAGGATCTTACCAAATTTGGATAGGTAGGGGGGGGGAACACTACTGACGGTGGAGGTGAGCGCTGATGCATCACAAGGTGGCCACACTAAACCTACATCTGGGTCGCAAGTCCCAGTCGCCGTCATGGTGTTCCTATCTGTACCACGCTATGGACCCGGCGACCGCACGGTGAATCCATGGAGTGCTGAGAATCGGATCTCTGTTTTCAATCGGGAATGTGCCACCTACTTACTGAATCACAACTGTATTTTTCTGTTTTGAAGTGCTGGAGGCCTCACTGTTAATACGTCTTTAAATTAGCTTCCATACTTTAAGTCAGTCCAGAAAACTTGATGATAACGAAATCGGGGGATACAAAGTGTTGTTCACCCCGGCGTCTAAGGACCCGAGACAGCGTGCGGTTTTAGTCGGTTCAGTTCCGACATAAAGAAAAAAATATATTATATAATTTTTTTAGTCACATATTTAAAAATAAGTATACAAACTTGATAACCTTATGTTTGCATCATAATTATTATCAAGTTACTGTGTATAACGTCACTTGCGGAGCTCATTTATAGAAAAACACACGGTTTTTACCTACCCACTTGAATTTATCTTTACTTAATATGATTTTTATTTAAGTAGGCAGCACTGAATTCTTAGATTTATTCTTGACTAGCGGTGCCCGCGACTTCGTCCGTGATGATTTAGATTTAGGTTTTAGTTCTTTTGCGCGGAACCCAAATTGTTTTTCTAAAATTAAAGAAGAATATGTTACGCCTTGTAACATTACCTATCTACCAGTTAAAGTCCCATCAAAATCAGCCCAGCCGTTCCAGAGATTACCTAAGTCAGACAGAAAGACAGACAGACAAACATTTAAATTGTATTTTTGCTATAGATTTCGTGTATACATTCGTATGCGATCATTGAAATCATTTATTTTACTATTACAAACAGACACTTCAATTTTATTTTTTTGTATAATAACCTATATATTTCTATCTCGGAAACCGCTCTAACTCGTTTGTTTGTTAAATAATCAGTTTGCTCTAGGCTGTTAAAAGCTCTAAAATGATAGATTGGACGAATCACCAGTTCACAGACGATATAGTTTTTTTTTTCCTAAGTTCATCTACATCCAGGTCCCAGGTCCAGTCACAAATCAATATGATTCATAGAAAATTTCTTTCGGTATGGAACTCACGAACACGGTACATCTCGAGTCTAATAGGTACAATATATTTCTTTATTCATTTTAATCAATTTTATTAATAAAACATGTGAGTTAAGTCATACCACCTGCCTCGCCTCACCTTGAGTCAGCGCCATTGACATGTTATGACATAACACCTCGTGTCACGAGATAAATCGACATGTTACTAATATTTATTTTAAGAAACAATTAGTAAAATATGATGATATTTTCTTGCTATTTGCTCGCATAAGTTAAAGATAAAGTCGCAGGAATGGGGGTCACAACTACAATTCTAAAATTATAATACAGACTTTTTTATGAATATTGTAGGGCATTCTACACAGTACTATCTAGACCCAAAGTAAGTGTTGCGTTCCTAAACGAAGTAAAAAAAAAAAAACCATAATTTGCGTTGACAGATCTACGACTGTCACTTGTTGTCAACTTGTTGAAAGAATTGTCTTGAGAAAACGTTTGTTGAAATAAGTTTTGTTCGAATAAAAAAAAACCACTGCGCACTATACCTCCTGGCCCGGAATTGAACAGTAAGTATAGCTTAACTAGCTTGTTCAATGAAATTTTAAGCAATTAGCAGGCTTGATGATCCTTTTTATTTAGATTGGAAAAAGAGAACATCTAGGATGGGACTTGTTTTGTAGCTTAACTCGACTTGTGCCTAGGTAGCTCAGATGGTCAGAGCATTCCCCATGTAAGGGAATGGTCGCGAGTTCAAGTCCAGTACTAGATGTTCTCTTTTTCCGAACTAAATAAGAAGGAGCAATAACTAACTTTTGTTATAGGTTCTAGATTGCGAATGATCATACTTAGGTTTTTTTTAATAAATGCATACATATTTTAAGTACATACAAACATCTAGACCATTGCCATTATACATATTCATGCATACAAATATTTGCACTGAGCAGGAATTGGAGCCGCGACCTCTGACTTAGCAGTCGCACGCTCTACCGCTACGCCACAGAGGTCGTCATACCGACTTAAGTACATTTTTAACAATTAATTTAGTAATGTCTGAATAGATTCAAATGACGAATTCCATTTTGTTCAAATGAGGTTTGTCATTTGGTTTCTATGAGTCACTTCCGCAATGAGTCACCTCTGGCTCCTATATACCCAAGAAACCACCGAACATCATACGGTGAGACTCAGGGAAAGTGAAATTGTCTGGAACTCGCATCAGTACAGTGTTGATCGAGTTGAAATATAATTCTCAATATACCTTTTTTTTACGTGCGATAATCCCCTCGGACAGCGGGGGTGGTTGGTATGGTATGGTATGGTTTAGCGAGCTGGTATCCGCAACTCCACGACAAGGCGCGGTTTTTGCGTGAGGGTGGGCATTTCACTCGATCCACCCCAACTCATTGAAAAACGCCAGCAGGCTATTTACGCTGCTGGCGATCTCCTGGAGCGTACCTGTATTTCCGAAGTACTTAACCCTGTATGTGGCGGTTGCAGGGCAGTGTAGGAGCACGTGTGCCGCTGTTTCTTCCTCTCTCATGCAGGCTCTGCAGAGAGGGCTGTCGGTGATGCTGTTGTGTTGATCTCTCGTTCGTTTGTTTACTATGGTTCGTAGGTATGCAAAGGGGATCGGTATTATGGGCTCAGGTCCCATTACCTTCCGTTGGGCATAAAGCCTCACAGCGGTGGTCCTCATGAAGTTGGATCTTGTATTTTTTGTCGAATACGTGTTGTTTGGGTACACGATCATTCATTGCTCCTACCATGGGTATCTCCTTTATGAGATCTGTGAGCAGTGAGGTGTGTCGTGTGTTTCTCTCCATAGGTTGAGTGCCCTTAGGCGTATAGCCGCAGCTGTTGCATCTTGGCGGATGAACAGATCCAAGGGTGGGAGTCCGAGCATGGCTTCCATTGCCGCGGTGGGGGTAGATTTCATGCATCCAGTGGTTGCCATGCAGGCTAGTCTTTGGGTCCGTTGTAGTTCAGCCGCTATTGTGCTGTTTTCGGTCCTTGGCCACCAGATGATAGCGCCATTTGCTCATGGGGCGGATTACTGTTTCGTAAAGCCACAGAATGATTTTCGGTGATAGCCCCCATTTTTTTCCAATCATTCTTCTGCACTGCCAGAAGGTCATCCCGGCCTTTTGTAATTTATTGTCTAGGTGGCTACTCCATTTTAACTTGCCAAGAATAACGCCCAGGTATTTGACCTCTTTCGACAGTTGGAGTTCCGTGTCAAAGAGTTTGGGTAATCGGGGGTGGTTATGTCGGGCTTGAACCGACTAAAACCGCACGCCGTCTCGTGTCTTAAGACCGAGGTGTAAGGTTGCCCATAGAGCATATCCCTCGCACCCCGACTGACCCTGGGCCATCTCCAGTTTCGAGATGGCCCCCTCGGGTTTGGGAACCGCGGTGTCCCCGTCTTACTCCGGTTTGGGGGAGGGCCGCTAGTCGCCCCGCCGTCCCGACCTGCTTCTGCTGGGGTGACAGGCGGCCTCACCTGCCACCTTAGGTAATCTTTATATGCATTGATGGTATTGTGATATATGCTTCATCACATACTACTTGATGGTATTACTGGGTATTGTATTGAAATTCTACTTTCTTTTCGTCCACTGCCGCCATCAACCATAGACACTGACAGCCCAGTGTTGCCAAACTGTGACGGTATACATTTATTTTACATACGACGCTACACAGAATGCCGCACTATTACTACAAAAACTTCAAGTTTGACATAACTAAAATAAGTATATACTTAGGTATACGGCATCTGTGGCGGTAGTGCATTCGACTGCTACGACAGGGGGCGCGGTTTAGATTCCTGCATAGTGCAAATATTTGTATGCAATCCTCTTCTGATGAGGCCGTCAAGCTGAGTGCCACCATTGTTAACATGGTATGTGTATGTAATGGTGACCCTCTTTCTTGGACTTTACCTTCAGCTTACCATCAGGCGAGGTGAAGTCAAATTGACGTGTCCTAAATATAAAAAAAAAAAAAAAATTGAATATGTCTATTTGCGTTGGTTTGGTGTTTTCTATGTATAACATTTATTTACAAAAAAAAAGGATAAAAGCATGTTTATACGCATTCTGGAACCCATAACTCAAGCTAGATGAACTATGCTTACTTTGGGCCTAGAAAGCGCTGTGTAAAATGTCGTAGTATATTATTTATCTCTTTTTTATTGAAGGTCAAAATCAAAGTCAACATTCATTTACATATTCTGTATAAGACCATTAAAACAGCAGTTACAAAACGTCAAAAAAAAACAAAATATACTGATGTTTAGCAACGGTAAGACAAATGTTACTGTGAAGTTAAGATTTTATCATGATAGAATTGGCGCCAATCAAAAGTATTTTGAGAGAAATTGTTCACTTACAAAGAAACTTCATCAAATTAATTATATCTAACAAGTGTTCAAACTTGTATGAGTAGTATAACTTCTTGTAGCTTAATATCATTTAATAATTTCATCCTTTACCATCGAAAGCAACTATTTAGCAATCAAACAGGTAATGATTTTATATTTGAACTTTGCTATTTACTCGATTACGATACCAAACAAAAAAGTGAAAGTGAAAAATCGAATCCAGAGCACTATTTCGCCATATTTAATTAGTATTGATTATATTCATACGTTATGTGAGGTGAGAGGCGGCTACACCGCTGACATTTACACATTTATACCTTTTACATATTATTAATAGTTATTGTCAAGTACTTATTTAAGCAAATGCTATTATGCAAACACTTACATACAGACGGGATACATTTGTAGTTTCGAATGCCGTCCTTGCGACGCACGCTGCTGCGAATTATTTTTCCACTGCCTTACAGGTTCAAAACCTCATGGACTCGAATGAAATACTCGCGAAAGACGATTTTTCGAAAAACATTTTCACTGCCTCATACGCTCGAATATATAAGGTGTCACAAAATTAGGTCTCTGAATTTGGTGAGATGACTTGGTATCGACAATATATGTATTTGAAAAAAATATAAATATCGGGTAAAATAAAAAAATAAAATAAACAAAATATAAAATTAAAAAATATAAAAATGAAAAATAAAAACACCACCAGCGACCAGCGTCACGTGACGCGACGAGCACACGTGACGCTAGTTGCGATTTAGGTATTTCCCACACATCCGCTTGGAGAATACTGCGAGGAGAAGGACTGCACGCCTACCACGTGCGTGGTGTTCTTTTTTTCATTTTTATATATTTTTTTTTCTATTTTTTTTTGTATTATACCCGATATTTTTTTTTGTTTCAAATACATTTTTTGTCGATACCAAGTCATCTCACCAAATTCAAAGACCTAATTTTGTGACTCCTTGTAGTCACGTTATCGAAATCCAAATTTCCGGACTTGTGGTTCCCTGTTGGGGTCACAGTTCTAACCTAACCTAACCCAGAAGCGCCGGAACCACTAGTCACTCTAATAGGCACTCTAATCGTAACAATATTTTTCAAAACAGCGTCTTTCGCGACTATATCATTCGAGTCCATGAGCGTTCGAACCTGTGAGGCAGTGGAAAAATAATTCGCAGCAGCGTGCGTCGCAAAGACGGCATTCGAAACCGCATACGACTACGCATACAGACGATATACAGCCCTCTATTTGATACTGTCTGTACCCACGAGCTTCCTGTACTGTCCGTAAACCTTTCACGTAAATCGATTTCGGAAAGAAGGTAATATTATCCTGTAATAGGCTAGTTAACTATCAAGGCAAATTATCAACAATCCTATGGAAATTAGTATAAGGTAACGAGGTATGACGTCATACTTCGTTATTGTCAAATAATTGCGAGTCAAAAAGTGACAAGCGTCGGTAGCTTAGTGGTTAAGGAGTCAGCCTTACGATCGAGAGGTCCCAGGTCGAATCCTGGCCATTACACGACCGACGTGAACCCACGCCTAATACAAGCAATTTAGCTTAGCTGAAGGGGGTAGCTGGGGGGGAATACTTGAAGTAATTTGGGTTAACAGCACTCTTTTATTTAAAAGAACAGACGTAGTTTTGAGTTGAAAGCCAACTACCCTTTTTTATTCGTGTGGAAATCCCCTCGGATACCCCCACACCGAGGGGGCGGTTATGTCGGGCTTGAAACGACTAAAACCGTACGCCGTCTCAGGTCTTCAGACGCCAGGGTCTGAGGATGCCCATAAAGCATTTCCCTCGTACCCCGAACAGCCAACTACCCTAATATATGTAGGCACTGAACATGTCAGTATTGTGGGCTTCAACAACAAATTTCATATTACTCCACCTTTTTTTATAATTATAATGTTCTCAAGACACTATTCAATAAAATATGAACCACTATAAACTTACCATTCCTTGCACTATCCTCGCTGCTCTCGCTAGATCGCCTTGTATCGAAAGCGCATACATTGGCTGCGTCCGCGCCAGTACCGTGTCAAGGTGAGCGAAACATTTACAGAATTCATACTCATCAGCACATGAAGAGAAAAATATTGTTTTGATTTCAACATTGACCTCAATTGCTAACGTCATTTGGAGTAAATTAACATGAATGTGTCATTTTAATATGAAAAATATAGTTATTAATGAACAGTTAATATTTAACAATAATGCAAGTATATGAATAAATCTAGTCAGTTTTAAGTACCTTTTTTTTTCGTGCGGATATCCCTTCGGATTACCCCCCGCCGGCCAGCTAAACCGGGGCTTGAACCGACTAAAACCGCACGCCGTCTCGGATCTTCAGACGCCCGGGGTGTAAGCAGTTTTAAGTACCTACTTAATAAGTTCGTTTGCGAAAATATCTACTTGTACAACCAAAGAAATATGAATATTAAGGTTAAGTATTTAAACGAGAAATCCATTTGACCAAGTAACATGATACCGTACGGATTGCTGATCTTTTTGACAACTTGTCTGGTCTAATATTGGGTGTCATGTAACAGAGGTTTCGGGTTAGATTCCTGCTCAGTGCATTGCAAATTGCAAAGTATATAATATTTTTGTCCGCATTCTAGAACCCATATTACAAGCTATGTTTAGTTAGCGAGTTAGCTCTAGATAGAGCTTTTTCTTTGGGAAACATTTGGGAAGCTCCCAATCTAGTTATATTTTCTGTACCAATCTTAAAGTGCGTCTGTAGACCCGAGACGGTGTGCGGTTTTAGTCGGTTCAAGCCCGACATAAGCGCCCCCGCTGGCCAGCGGGGGGGTACCTATCCGAAGGGATTTCCGCACGAAAAAAAAAAAGCTACTTTTTTTTTCAAATTCATAATTATTAAATATCGTAGTAAATTTTGAGTTAGAATATCTTCGAGTTTCGAAACAAAAGTATAAATTACTTTTAAAGCTGCATTACACGAGAGAAATGGACTGACCACCCAAGCTAACCCACATCCTAATGAAACTTTACAAGGACAGTTATGACAAAATTGCTGTAATTGTTCGCAATGACCAAGTTCAAAGCAGTAGACATATTAATTTCACTAACAAGCGTCCAATTAGTAGCAAAATGACAATTTACACCCGGACCAACGCCGTGTCCAACTGTTTATGCCAAAAATACTGCAGGCGACGTGTTGCTTTTGGTATGGATAACACAGTGTCACAGAATAGATAAACTAGGAATTCAGTGCAGGGTGCGACTGAAATAAATTGAGCTGAGCGAGCAGGACTCTTACTTGAAAGTAAGACATCTTACTACGGTCGCGCGCTTAGCTAAGGCCGCGCGCTCGTGAAACTGTTTTTCGGTGATTATTCCTCAATGGTACATCGGACATAAACCATCTCTCTTCAAAACACTCCTCAGTGTCCACACTATCACCGTGGTAAATTTGTTCAAGATCGCGCGAGTGATTACGGAGGAGTTCAGCCTCCAACAAACGGCTATGCCGCGTATAAGAGCAATAAAATGATTACCTGCAAAACTTCTTAGCAATTCACTGTATCTGCGCAGAAATCGTTTTTAGGTATCTTTGGTGGTAGTGCGAGGCGGGATGGTAGAAGCGCGCCAATTAACCAATCATAGATTAAATCAATAATAGACTCAAAGGACTCGCGTCTTTTGTTGATCAGCCATTTTTTTTATTGTATTATTGTTTTTTGGTTTCTCTGTGCATTTTAGGTTACCTGCGCGAATTTTAGGACTTTTTTTCGAGATGATTGCCGGCTGCTTATACGCAAGCTTGTGAAAAAACAGGTAAGATCTTGTAATATCCCTCTTATATTCTAGCACTCTGGACAAATGCCTAGGGCTTCAGGATCTGTGGGCCCGCTAGCCAGATTACCAATATATATATTAATACGCGAAAAATCTAAAGATAATAATGATTACTGTCTAGAAAATATAGAGCTTGATATTGGCAAGGTAGGCTGGCTGTTAGTGATATAATCCTTAGTCTTATTACAAACATAGGGTTATGGGTCTCATAAAGTGTATGAAATGATGAGCGGCGATAGCCCAGTGGCGTACGTAACGGACTGCTGAGACGAGGTCTCGAGTTCGATCCCCAGTCGCCCCGGGCACACACCTCTGACATTTCGTTGTTATTTGTGCATTAATAAATGTTTATTATCGCTCGCTTAATAATGTGCCCGGTAGATAGCAATAGGCTCGCCCCCTATTACATTGGGACCTTGACATAACTGGCGAATCGTGGGTGTGTAATACACATCTCTGCCTACCCCTTCTGGGATACAGGCGTGAAGTTATGTTATGTTATGTTTTTTTAAATACTCTCATATTCGTAGATTGTGGTTAGTTTTGTGAAAATAACTATAATTCTCAGAAAAATTCCATAAAAGTATTACAAATCTGCGTTCAAAACTGTGAATAAACATTCGTCATTATGACGTATGATGATAAAAAGATTAATAAATAAATAAATAGTCTAGGACATTCCACACAGCGCTCTCTAGACCCAAAGTAATCATAACATAACTAGCTTGTGCTTTGGGTCCTAGAATGCGGAGGTACATACTTGCATGCAATTTTTTTTTTATAAATACATACATATATAATATGTATGGAATATGTATAGAAACACCCAGACCAATGCAAATATTCATATTCAGGCACACAAATATTTGCACTGAGCGGGAATCGAACCCGCGACCTCTGACTTAGCAGTCGAAAGCTCTACAACTACGCCAAGAGCTCGTCAAAGGAAAATCAACACTAATAAAACAAAGATATGACATCAGAGTATGTAAAATCATCATTTATCAACATTACAGTGACTTATAAGACCACAACTTGTCACCGAACTGGTGCACCAGCTTTCTGCACCTTTCTGCGCTCCTAATTTAGTCTGCTCTCAACCTTCCTGCCTACTAGTCAATAGTCAACATAAAAATATTAAATTGTACCAAATATCGCATTGCTGTTGGAGCGATTCTATTTACTTTGAGCATTATCACTAAATGGCTCGCGTAGCGTCATCAACGGTGGCAAAAACTTCCCACAAACGATCTTCCCTCACTAAATCTGTTGATTTTAAAACTATACAATTATTAAGTATCCGTCATTTCGTTGTATAAGAATTAACCAAGATTATGCCAATTAAAGAATGCAACATTTAACTAACAAATAATATACTGTACAGAAATAACCTGATTACGGCATACTAACATCCTGATGAACTAAAGGAAAATAAAGATATCCTTAAAACATAGATATCACAGGCAACCTTATCGGATATTACCATAAAACGTAGCGGACATCTTAATTGGCAGGAATAAACATGGATAGCAATTGTTGCAGGGTTGCCAACAGAAAATATACAGAGGTAACTTCTTATACAGAAAAGTAACGTAACACGTCACCAATTCTCTAGAGCCTCTACAGCTGCGTAGAGATATAGCCTCCTTGGTAGTATTCTATTGCATATACCATGGTGAATGTTCCGATGAGCTATTCCAATTGATTCCTCCTTCTCCCTTCTAGTCCCGAACGACACGTGCAGGACTTAAGTGTCATCTTCATACAGTGCAATCGATACCATCGCGAACCAAGCGGTTTGGTGACTCCTTCTTTTGTCGGACCATAAAGCACTGGAACGCTTCACCTACCTATAATCCCTTCTACCTATAATCCTGGACTGTTTGAGCGGGACGTGAAAAAACATCTGTTGAGGCCGTCTAGGTAGGGGCCGCCATTCTAGGGACAATCTCTGGAAATGGTGGCCACTACTTTTTGGACTTCATCTCAGCTTGCCATCAGGCGGGGTGCAGTCAATTTCACGGACTAAATATAAAAAAAAACAAAGTCAACATCATCATCATATGCCTGTTGTTCATCATTATCAACCTCCTAGCGGGCTCGGTTGCGTCGGATATTTACACTTTTGAGCCCGGGGTCTGCTTATGGGTTTTGATTGGTTTGTATGACTTTTACGAGCGGTACTGCCGTCTGATATCCCAACCCTGAGAAAAAAGCTTTACCTTTTAACTTAACCCTTTAACAGGTGCGAAAGAAGCGACGGTAGCTTAGTGGTTAAGGAGTCGACCCTACGATCGAGAGGACCCGGGTTCGAATCCTGGCCATTACACTACCGACGTGAACCCACTCCTAACACAAGCCATTTAGCTTAGCTGGAGGGGTTAGGGGGAATATTAGTTTTTTCGGTCACTAATGGTCCTGGATGTTCACTTTTTCCGAACTAAATCTATTAGTTCGTTAGTTTTATATTTATATTTATTAGTTAGTTAGTTAAATACATATGTACATGTTTATTGAAGGAAAATTGATTTACTTTAATTTAATTTAATTGGATATGCAATCACATTTTGGATTATTTTACATTTAATTTTACAATTTCATTTCATTTCAGTTTTTTATTAATTTATTTATTGTTTTTATTTGAAATTTAATTTTATTGTTATTATTTATTTATTTATTTGCCGTGTGTTGTATTTTACTTTATTTTATTTTAGTACCTATTTAATTATTTTATTTTATTTTTTCAATATGATTTTAATAATTGTCAAATGCTTATGGATTAATTGCCCGAAATATATATATTTCTTCATTCATTCATTAGCAAAGTTTGCATATTAATTGTTTCAAAAATTCCTAGACACTGAGTACAAAAATCTTTCAAACCTATAAGCAAACGGCATACTTCTATGCAGAATAATATGCTTCGATATCCACCGGTTTAGGCAGCGTCTAATCCATCAGTCAGTCAATGTTAGATTTCTAATAAACTGATACATCTCCAAAGAAATGATCAACATTTCAAAATCGTATTACAGAATAGCGTATGGTACAATAGTTGGCACAAAGTAAACGTAGACGCTGATGTCGTCCGCGGGCGCCATATTAGTAATGAGGTCACGGATACTGCGCCCGCGCAGACGCGTGCGATGAAAGATGTACACCGTGGATCTTCTATAGAAATAGTTTTCGATGCGTTTGACAGATGATTAGTTATTTTTCAAACTTTCACGTGTTTGTTTTTTATAGAGTTTGTTTATATTCTATTCGATGTGGGCTATTTTTGATTATCTGGAAATAGCTTCCTAATCCTGCAGGTTGGTGCTTGCAGGGTTACAGTCAGAACTTTTAATCGGCCAAAAGTAATTTCTACTGGAAAAAAATGACAAGTTCTTTTGCGGCAAACGTTATTTTACTAAGGGCATGGCGGTGGTATCTTCAAGGCTTTTGTAAGATGTATTTGTGTGTGTGATGGAAGAAGAAATCTGGTTAACCATAAAAAATAACCATGAAGATGTGAACGCAACTTAGCTTAATTTTTTGTTAGGCTCGAATCAAAACATAACCACCCCCGCTGGCCGGCGAAGGGATTTCCGCACTTAAAAAAAAAAAAACAACGAATCACAACTACTTTTGATTATATTTTCAGCCTAAAGTAGGTACTATGCTTACTATTAGACAAGAGCCTGCTAGGCTAATTTTGATTGATCTTTCAGTTAAGAGGACTTTGGACCAATTAGAAGTTTTGAATGTAACAATTAAAAATATATAGTAGGTACATCGATAAAGTTTGGTCATACGATGATGCTGTGTTTAGTTAAAACTTTTAATTTCAACTAACAATTTAAGTTGTCTGCATTAATAACTTCGAGGGATCCAATGAAATACAATCCCTGAAGATATGAACGGCTATGGGAATACACGTACGTTACCCGGTAATATGATTAAAATACTAAGAACCGCACAAATACTATAAATAATAATACAAATACTGCGAATAACATGACAAACTTCAATCATACAAGGGAACGCAACTTGTCATTGTAGTATTTACCTATATAAGGAAAATAGGTTTGTAGAATTAGGTACGAGGTAAAAAATAAGTAGGTATACGTTATAAATTCATTCATTGTTGTGGTTAGCAGAAACTAGACAGGGACAATTATGTACTTACTTCGGTTTTTTTGCCTTTCATTCATAAATATAGCTTTTGTTTTACTTATGACTCTGATATATGCTGAAGTGGCAGTGGGCAGGGCACATAGCTCGGAGAACCGATGGCCGATGGATCAGTAAGGTTCTTGAGTGGAGACCACGTGACGGCGAGCGCAGCGTAGTAAGGCCTCCCGCAAGGTGGACAGACGACCTAGTAAATAGCGCAGGGACTCGGTGGATGCAGGCCGCTACAGACCAGTCGAAATGAAAGTCAATGGGGGAGGCCTATGTTCAGCAGTGGACTTCCTACGGCTGATATGATGATGATGATGTACTAATGAAGCATGACTTGTGAGCATGCTGAGAGATCTTTCTTCTAACTTTCCTTTTCCCATTCTCTTCAGGAGACTATCATATGGTATATATATATAGGTTGTGTGCTATAATTCAATTCCTTCGCATTCATTCAGTAGGTATCATTATAATTGGTCAAGATGTCTAAGTGCCTGTGCTGCGTCACACTTGTCACGCATGCGGGCGCCCGCACATTGTGCAAATCCTATGGATTTTTTGCTATAATTCAATTCCTTCGCATTCATTCAGTAGGTATCATTATAATTGGTCAAGATGTCTAAGTGCCTGTGCTGCGTCACACTTGTCACGCATGCGGGCGCCCGCACATTGTGCAAATCCTATGGATTTTTTGCATGATTTTGTGCAAATTAGCTCAGTATTATTTGCACGAAACAGGCGCCCGCATCATGCACACGCATGACGTAGTTCAGGCTTGGAATTTTTCTTATGAAATTGAGTTATGAACTTTTCACCAAAGCCAAAACGGCCAAAACCATGGTGTTAGTGAAAGTAAAACAGAGCTATTTTAGTTATGATGCGTCTAAAAATAAATTAGAGAAGCTGTGATGATTCCCGGTCGTCGCGTCGGCGCGAAGATAAAGAGGAACTGAGGTTCGGAGGTTATCTCTCGAACACTGCACAACGATTCACTGGCTATCTTCACAAGTGATAATTAAAATATACTTTTTTTTCGGGTTATCTAACATAACCTCTAAATGCATATCTGTTTGGAATTTGAAGTGTTGTTCTTTAGTGTTAGTATACATGGTTGATTTGAGTGTCTTCGGAGTCTGAGATCCCGGGATCGAATTCAAGGTCGAGAAAAGTTTAAAAAATTCTCAGTACCATGCAGTTAACCTAACTACATAGAGAACATAGTTTTTGTTTGATGCTTGTTTGCACCATACAAACAAAAGAGCATCAAACAAGTTACATCTTCAGAATTCTGTAATCAGGATCTTTTGACAGAATTTTTTACGGATCAACATATAAATATCTAGTCATGTTTATGACATGATCACTTATTTAGCGGTGAGACAATAGTTTTTGTTTTATCATCAATCGAACCGAAATAGTTCTTTATTCTATTGAATAAATTATTTTAAAAAGCGGTGCTTGTTAATCAAATAATAGTAAAAAAAGCCGTAAAATTGTTTCATTCATTTTTTATTTGACAATAGCGGAAACATTGTACTTATGACGGTATGACGTCTTTGGGACTCCAAAGGGTTTACTATTTTGATGACTTACAGTCATCTACCCTATTATTTCTAAGAATACGAAGGGTTACCGTGGTCCCAAATGTTTTTCACTAAACAAATTAAACTTTTTAAGCTTGAAGCCATTAATAAAATAAATGACAAGCCCGCATCACAAACGTTACCCGACGACAGTAAGTCCATTAAATGTCGATCGGTAATCAATAAAATAGCTGTCCGATGTGATCCCAGCTGCGTTTGCGCAGAGCAGAGCTCATTACTTATCTTAACCATTAATGCGCATAAAGAACCGCTTGTTGTGACTGTTAATGACATGCTTGGTGTATTGACTCTCAGTAGACGGAATGGCTTGCAATCAATAGCGTGGATATGATCTTTTTTATACTCTTAAGTATTACTCTCCAGTCTTGCAAGCAGCGGGCATCGCTCCAGAGAGCGTATGACTATCTGCAGTCTCCATGAACGCGAGTCTGAGGGGTGAAGGGATCACCTAGACCACCCAGACGGTAGACAGACGCCACAGCAGAAGCAGGCCCGATACAATGGTACGTAAATAAATAGAGAAGGCGAGGTGACGGTGAGTCCGCCTTCTGTTCCACAGACAATGCTTGCTTGGATTCCTGGGGACTGTCTTCCTAAGCTTCCTGCCGGGGTTCGCAATAGGCTCCTAGGATGTCGATTTAATCGGTTCGATTGCAACATAGCCATTTCACCGCCGCGAAGAGCTGATAGGAGTTTCGACACTATAATAAAAAATGTGGCAACACCCAATGTGACCGGCTGATTTGACCCTCAAAAAACTTATTAAGCATTTTGACGAGCCATATACTTTGCCTCGAGTAACAGGATCAAGGTACCTTTTTTTTTTCGTGCGGAAATACCCTCGGATACCGCCCCGCCGGCCAGTGGGGGCGGTATGTCGGGCTTGAACCGACTAGAACCGCACGCCGTCTCGGGTCTTCAGATACCGGGGTGTAAGGTTGCCTAGTCCTATGCCCTGCTATGGCACCCTACGTTACCTTAAATATTATCAGTAAAAATGCCTAAATAATATACATACATACATAAACTCACGCCTATGTCCCCGAAGGGGTAGGCAGAGGTGCTAGCACCCACATTTCGCCAGTTTATGTTTAGGTCCCAATGTAATAGGTGGCGAGCCTATTGCCATTAACCGGGCACTTATAAACCTGCGATAAATACACACATAACTTCGAAAAGCACCGAAAAGTCATTGGTGTGTGCCATGGTAAAACCTGGGATCGAACCCGAGACCTCGTCTCAGCAGTCTATTACCTATACCACTAGGCTACCGCGGTTCCTAAATAAACAACAAGTAAAACGTATTTCGCCGTTTATTCAGCTAAAGATTTCAAATATTGTACTATGAGATACTCAGTTTATACAAAAATTGCATAAAACACGTTATTTCGGCACAGCATGCAATCTGTTACTTACTTATAAGAATTCACACAGCAGAGTTACAGTGGTTCGGTCAACGAAACACATGTCGGTAACAGTTGGACTTCCAATCACTAAAAAAAGTTAACCTTATTGTATTTCTTCTGGAAGCAAGGCCGGGGGTGAAAAACAAATAATCATCAATCAGCTTTTGTTTATTAAACCCAAAAATCGTTTGTTAACGAAATTCACAATAAATTAAGCAGAAAGCATCACCCTCCAAAAACAAGAATAGCAGTCACGGCTAAATTGGTTTAAAAAAAGTTAAAAAGGGCGCGCGCTGCGTATGCGCATGTGCGACGCATGTGACGTTTCCGGTTAGAATTTGCGGCCTATTGTCTATGGGGTGATAAACGAAAAGTTGAAAGTCAAGTGTGATGTCAAAAACCCAGTAAGGTGAAGTAACATATTACTACAAGACATGTATGTATGGCGTACAATGGGAGAGGCCTATGTCCAGCAGTGGACAGCAATAGGCTAATTGATTGATTGATTGATGTATGTTTATAATATTCTAGATAACATTTTCTAGACTGTCAGTGATATCAGTTGCCTCAAAGTGAGGGTCATATTTCTGTAGATACTATATCGAAGTTTCACACATCCAATTGAAAATGAATTAATCAAAACATTCATTAGCGATGATTGCGTAATGGCCAATTCCAAAGATTTGGAATCGAATGGTTGTGAAAAAAAATTAAAGCTGATTATGTACAATACATAAATAAAAAAATATTTAAGTTTCAATAAAATATTTATTTATCAGTATTTCTTGAGTGGTATCTTTTTTTTTTTTTCGTTCGGAAATCCCTTCGGATACCCCCCCGCTAGCTAGCGGGGGCGGTTATGTCGGGCTTGAACCGACTAAAACCGCACGCCGTCTCAGGTCTACAGACGCCGGGGTGTAAGGTTGCCCATAGAGCATATCCCTCGCACCTCGACTGACCCTGGGCCATCTCCGGTTTCGAGATGGCCCCCTTACTTGCTCTCCACTGTGCCATCTGCTAATCAGAGGGACACGTGGAAAGCTTCCGAACAGCCCTCAACAGGGCCGTCCTCGTCTCGGGCGAAGTTGGCCGTAGGCGGCAGCGTCTCTTCCAGCCTAGGAGAGAGGCGCTGCTGTCTCCGTTGCCCAGGGTGCACCGCGTGGAGGTCCCCAACCAAGCACCCCTCTTGAGTGGTACCTGTTAGATTGGAAAAGGTCCTATCGAAGCGCCTCCAACTGTTACACAAAATTGTTAAATCGCGAAACTGTCCTATTTTCAAAGGTTAAAAGAAACTGAATAGTAAATGACATTACATAATGTACTTACACCTTCTTCGTTGAATAATTAGGTACATTGAAATGAAATCATTTCCGCGAAAGCCATTGACTACCACTTAATTATGAGTCTTCTTACATAATTAATTAATTACTTATGTGAACATATTATTTACTTGTTAAGTAATTACTTTACAAAAGTACCTAAATAGTTTCATAATTTGTCATTTATCACGTGATTTTTGTTTAATTATTTATTCAGTTTTGACTGGAAATCAAGTGAATGGGGCGCTGCATAATTTTATGAGCAGCTAGCTGGCTGTACATAGAGGAGTGCTCATCTCCACACTTATGAATGGTAGTGAATCTTAGGTGTGAAATGAAAGTAAACTGAATGCTGTGGAAATGGAAAGTTTGAGAAGTATAGCTGGGGTGAACCTGATGCACCGAGTGAGATACAGCGTGATAAGAGAATGTTGAGGTGTGGTAGAAGATGTAGTGACCAAGATAGAGAAAGGGATGCTTATAAATGACTCTCACAAACCTACCAACCACCTTTATGAATAGAATATTATAAATTAAAAGCGACGATAGCCCAGTGGCGTACGTAACGGACTGCCGGGACGAGGTCTCGAGTTCGATCCCCAGTCGCACCGGGCACACACCTCTGACTTTTCGTAGTTATGTGTGTATTAAAAATGTTAATTATCGCTCACTTAGTAATGTGCCCGGTAGATGGCAATAGGCTCGCCCCTATTACATTGGGACCTAAACATAACTGGCGAATCGTGGGTGTTGTAATACACCTCTGCCTACCCCTTCGGGGATACAGGCGTGAAGTTATGTTTATTATAAATTATAACATCCATCTGGCAGATGCTGTCCAAGAGCTCCCAGGTCAGATTCCCGGGTAAAATGTTGTTAAGTTTCCTTTTAGGAAACTCTCAAGTAGTAGCACAGAGTCTGGAAACATATCTAGTAAACGGCAATAGGACTTGAACCAGGTCAAAAAAACGACACTCCCAATGAACCTATAGAATGTTTCAGTTAGTACAAAATAAGCTAAAGTTAACCGGTGACTACTTAGCAACGCCCACGCTAATAAGCACAATCATGGCCACTCAATAAAGAGTAATATCAATGAGTGCAACTCTAAAATTCGCGCCCGTCAGCTGCTTGCCGCATGATGTCATCGACGTACGAGTTCGCGCTCTTGGCGATCACCTTGCATGAAACATCTTGGGAGTTACTGGCTATATTCACATTATAAACGTCCTTAAATATATAATGTTTTTTATACAATATGAATAATTTTTGTATACTACTATGAAGCCGAATTATTCCACTTACATTTTGATTTAAAAGTGGAGGAGGAAAAGTCGGAATCCGGACTCCGGGCTCCGAGGTTTAGACCTCGGATGCAACCGGGATACAATGCTGAGATGATAATGGACATTTTGATTTAAATGTCGAGAAAATATAATGTAAACTCACTCGGTGACAGCCGCTAGAGGTATTTATTGTAGTAACACAGTTTTAAGTGATAAAGGTGCCAGAGGGCGAGTAGGTATCCTAGTATAATAATTGTTGTTATCTACCCAGACCGATAAGAGAATTAATTTCATCAGTAAGTAAATATTTATTTGCACTCGTGATCCCTAAAGCTCTAGATTTCGCGGTCAAATAAGACAAACGAGTACATACTTTAGTTAAATACGTAAACATACATACATACATTATACTTTGTTTTCTCTTTCAGTGCTATGAGTGATAATAACAGTTCATAAATTGGATTGCTGAGGGTGTTACAACATTGATGAAGTTACAAGTGTTACAACCCATATTGAATATATAAGTATTAGGTCACGCTACGAAAAAGAAACAACACTCTTTTGAATAATGAATTGACACTAAACGACCTTCATGCAACGAAATTCATGCATATTTATGGTCTCATAACATAAGACTGTGTTGTAATACAATGCAGAATTAATGGATAATTCCTGTTTAAACTGAATTCCCGTCGACTAGCCCTCAGCCCTCAGAATTCCGCATTAAAAGCTGCTGAACGTTGAACTATTAGATGTAGATGTTAAGATCTAAACATGCTTCTCGTGACCGGGGGACTGTGTTCGAGACGGCAACAGAAATAAACTCGATATAATCCGTGCAGTCCCTTTCCGCTTATGTTCAATATTACTTCACGAAATGTCAGGCTAACCTGTGCGAATGATGTTTCTCTTTCTACCAATGTAAATTAGGTTTGTTGTATTATTATCATTACAAGTTTTTGTTCTTTGAACACTTCATTATACAGAAGGCTACGTGGCTAACGTCTGGTCATGCCACCTCCACCGGGCTCCGATAGGAGGGATAGACCCAGGAGCTACTGGCTTGGCGTCGTAGAAGATGACATGTGTGCCAGTGGTCTCACTAGTGGTGGAGAAGTAAAAGTCGGAAACCGGACCCCGGACTCTGAAAGGGACTAACGCAAAGATGATGATGATGATGATGATTGTACAAAAGAGGTGCTCAATATTTTGATATGTATCTTTCATATTAGGTACATAATGTGTTTAGGGATCAAATTTTACCACTATGCCCAAATTCTACTTATTTTTTGTCAGAAAGTCCTTAAGGGTGGGCATCTAAAAATTTGGTCGACGTCAAATGATAGTATCTATGAGGAAGTCATTTAACACCTTGAATTTCCAAAGGCACCTGCACGACATAAGGACGACTAATTCTGTTTTGAATAGACTAAACTTGGAGGGTAAACTCACTAAAATTTAAAACAAAATTTCAAAACCCTAAGGCTTAAAAAGTCACTAATAGAGGCACCAATTTTTTGTATGCGGTTTTTGCTTTAGTTTTGACATTAGTTAAAGAACTTAATTTCGTTTTTCTCACTCGATATTTGAAATTAGGCGAATGACTCATTCTATATTTTTTTTACTGTTAAATAGATATCCGTTCTTGTAATCAGATATTTAGATTTTTAATTTTAGATATTTTAGATGACGTAGCCAGTCTCAAGAGGTAGCAGGACGAGCTTCATTATTTCGGGGAAGACTGTACCTGTAGACAATGGACATTCAGGTGGAATCGCTTTCCAGAAGCGAATAGATTTCCATTCGTTTTCAATGATACTGTATAATAAATAATTATACGTGATATTATGATAATAATAACATAATAAATCATTTATTTCGATTTACAAACACTCACTTAAATTTCATTAATTTTTTTGTACTAATTAATGATTACTTCAATCTCATACATTACTGAACATTTAACTGGCGTTATCACTAATAGATGTGTATAGAGGCCCGGTTTTGCATACTGGAACCCCTCGAGTGTGGACTTTTAGAAGTTACAAGAGTAGATTATGAATCATGCAACTAAGTTCAATAACGCAAAGTTTATTTAGTTTCTACTACACCGACTCTTAATTAAAACAATTCCGGAATAATAAATGACAGAAACTACGAGGTCAATTTTATGAATAAGTTAGAATAATTTATCTCTAGAATTATGTAGCTATAAGGTATGGCATTGCTTCTAAACCTGATCGATGACATCAGTCTTCAAACAAGCCATTTTTGAGATGTGGCGGTTAGCGCACAGATAATGTCCAACAGGGTTAAATATATTCAAAGATCTGTTGTGCTACAGAGTTTATAAAACAAAAGCCAGGTGTTTTAAGGTTACTAAGAGCAGAATATTCGTATATTTAAATTGAGCGAATACTAGTTTACACAAATGCTTTATTTATACGTTCGCCTCATGTTTCTGCCAACTCGAACACTTAAGAAATATTTTGTGTAAACATTAACAATGACTAATATCTCGATATGTGTAAACGCCAGTTATAAAAATACACATTTTATCATCAACCTGTATATAATAATCATAGACAAAAATAAACTAATGCGCGCGAAAACCCATAAAATTCAAGATATAAATTGTCAGCTTATTGTAACGTAATTAAAACTATAATTATTGGATACTTACATTTTTCTATCGCCGTCAACATGCGCCTGAACCGCAAATCCAAACATGGAATTCTGATTACCCTTGTAAACCACCCTGGATGGTATATCTACATTGAACCCCATCGCACTAGTGCAAGCGCACAAAAATACACACAATGCTAACGCCATTGTCAATTACACAATCTTCACAAACACAGAAAAAAGCAGTAAATAAATATATCGCACACTATTTTAAATTTACATAATTCGTCCTCATGTCGTTCGAGTAAGTTTACGATCGTATGACGCGGCGAGCGGCGACACGTACGTTCCGTGCGACGTTCGATGCTCTACTGATAAAATAAATTTACTCTATGGTACTGTACTGGCCACCTGAGTTCTTTTACGTCTGGCAAAGAAGACAAGGCCGTATTATGAGGTAATGGCTATAGAATAAATCGGGATAGCGATGAGTTTTTCGCGGCTTTTCTCGGTAACACGAGTTACGTTAAGTGACCGTATTTATGTTTACGCGTTCGATAATTCGGTCATGGCTATTTACAATACAAGGAATAATTGAGTTTTACATTGAAAATATTGTGAACAGAACGTCTTAGTACAGGTTTTCCTTCTTAAGTCTATTTTATGTCCTATGTATGAAACCTCGGTTCACTTACACAGATTTTCAGTGGTGAAAGCCAAAGTCAAGAATCAAAGTCAAAAATCGCTTATTAGGTATAGATCATTATGGGGTGTGTGTTGGGTAACCTCCTCGAGTGTCGCTCCGATTCCGATCCCGCTGCAGTCCGGGGGGAACGGAATCGGAGCGGCCGGTACACCCTGGGCGGCGGTCAATGGCTTCCCCTTCACCCCTTCATAGGGTTGGCATTGATCGTCGGCCAATACCCAACGTGGCGGGAACACATCGCTCTCCGTACTCCTCTGCTTTCAGAGGAGACAGGATGAGCGATGCTGTTAGTGGTGAAATGACCCAGGGTCAGCCGGGGTGCGAGGGATATGCTCTATGGGTTACCTTACACCCCGGCGTCTGAAGACCCGAGACGGCGTGCGGTTTTAGTCGGTGCAAGCCCGACATAACCGCCCCCGCTGGCCGGCGGGGGGGTATCCGAAGGGATTTCCGCACGATAAAAAAAAAAAAAAAAAAAAAAGGTATAGATCATTATAACGGCACTTACAAAACGTCTTAAAAATAGACTCATGTTTATTAAACACAGGTTCGTAACGCGGCCCTGGCCGGAGAGGACTTCGGCAAGAAACTCAGCGGACTGTTTTTTTTTGGTCTAATCTAAATAATTATGATAATAATTTGGAATATTTTTTTTAGTAGCATAGTGAGAGAGCAAACAGTTCATATCCAAGCTTGTAGTCGTGAATTAAAGAATAGAATTTTATAATAGCCTTTTTAGCAAATTTTAGTTTTAATTTGATTTTTAAATTTATAAATAGGTAATTCCTTCATTTCACTAGGGAGCTTGTAGAAGCGTATACAGTTACTCTGGAAGATATTACTGATCTTGTAGAGTCGACTACCACAAACCACAAGATTGGTTTTATGTCTGGGATTTATGTTATCGCTTAGTCTTAAAAAATTGAAATTATTTTTTTGAACATAGATCTAACCTTAGTTTTGTACTACTACGGCCGCAAACATCCCACCTGATGGTACGCTGTTAACATGGCTTATAAACGATTGCCACACTAGAAGGCACACTATCGCATTGCCTCCTGTAGAGAGCGAAGAAACAATGATAAGAGAAGAATGAAGCAGAAAAAAGAAGAGTTGTGAAGGCTTCCGCTGAGGCAATTTTCCTCTCATATAGAGAGGAAAATTCTCCGGCGAAGTCGACCTAGTCGTACAGATGGAAGCATCACCTCGTGTAGTGAGTTAATCACATTATTAACTGATAACTTAATGAGCAGAGATAATTATCTATTGGAGGCGTAAAAGTTTATAACGGAAATCAATTAGTAACGACTATTGATTACGCTAAAGCCAAACGTCGAAAAATCCTACTCGCATGTGACGCACGAGTTTAATACAAGATCTCAGACTAAAAGATATGTCCTTGAAATTTTCTTTATGGTGCCTTTGACAACCGCTTAAACTTGGTTCTTTTGTTAGTCCACGTTTTGTAATTAAGGGAATACAGCAATTAAGCAGGTGGTAGAGTCAAGCAACAGTCATTTTGGCCGTTGCATGAATGGGCCGACTCGACCGGGGTAGCACCACCCTCTCACAGAATATCGACACCAAGTAACAGTATTTGAACTGTTGCATTCCGTTTGCTGAGTGAGAGTGCCGGAGCCCAAACTCCTTTCCCATCCCCTCCCAAACTCCTTTCCCATCCCCTTTCCTTTACAGGGTCTGCAGCGCGAGTGTGACGCCACTGGTGTTGCACACGTCCATAGGCCGCGGTAACCGCTTCCCACCAGGTGGGCCGTGTGCTTGTCTGCCACCTTAGTGGTATAAAAAAAATACACCGAAACGCCGTGTTTGTTTTAGACAGTTCAATGAAATACTCAAAGCTATTTCACCGATAGCATGAAGTTTCACCATCCTACCAGCTTAACTGATGTGAAAAAAGTCAGAATGATGTACATAAATAAACATAAACTCACGCCTATATCCCCGAAGGGGTAGGCAGAGGTGCTAGCACCCACATTTCGCCAGTTTATGTTTAGGTCCCAATGTAATAGGTGGCGAGCCTATTGCCATTAACCGGCCACTTATAAACCTGCGATAAATACACACATAACTTCGAAAAGCATCGAAAAGTCAATGGTACATAAATAAATCTCCAATAAAACGAATTAACAAAATTTTTACAACATTTATTCAACAAATAAATATATTTGATACGCGCTACAAACGTACGCGGTATCGATAGTTATAAAAATAATAGGATTATATAAAATTTACGCTTACTTAATATTACTTTACAAATACTGAATGCAGTACTTCACAGTTTGTGCTTAGTAATTAATAAAACAATTTGATTCACAGACACTTATAAGCACCATAGTGACGTCATTTGACGAGGTGTCATTATAGACTATCTACCTATTAGTAGTAAAACTCATTTCAATACTTTCAGATCAAACTGTTAGAAGATAGCGCCAAGCAGACAATATTAGAAAAAGCGGCCAAGTGCGAGTCGGACTCGCCCGTGAAGGGTTCCGTAGCAGGAAGTAACATTTTTTATTTTATTTTTATGTTTGAGTTGATTGAATGAAAGGTAAACTGCGGTTTACGATTTATGTCGTATTAAAAAAAACTACTTACTAGATCTCGTTCAAACCAATTTTCGGTGGAAGTTTATATGGTAATGTACATGATATTTTTTTTTTTAGTTTTATCATTCTCTTATTTTAAAAGTTACAGGGGGAGGGACACACATTTTACCACTTTGGAAGTCCCTCTTGCAAACTATTCAGTTTAGAAAATAATTATATTAGAAACCTCAATATCATTTTTGAAGACCTATCCATGTATAGGTTTGATGAAAAAAAATATTTTAATTTAATGTTTTTTTTATATTTTTGTGTGAAAATCTTAATGCGGTTCACAGAATACATCTAATTACCAAGTTTCAACAACATAGTTCTTATAGTTTCGGGGAAAAGTAGCTGTGACATACGGACGGACAGACTGACAGACATGACGAATCTATAAGGGTTCCGTTTTTTGCCATTTGGCAACGGAACCCTAAAAAGCAGACATTAAATTGTAATTTAGTCTATGACGCACGATCTCTTTCTTTCCAGTGACTTGGTAATATGCGCTATCCTGTTATTTTACCTGTCCGTACACATACTCACACATTTACATTTATGCAGTTGAAGCAGAGACGAACGGTCTCTTTTATGACTGTGGCGCCAAATCGGTGAAAATTAATTCATGTGCAATATTCAAATTTTACAAAACCTGGCAAACTGGGAAATTTGATGTATTTCTATATATTTACTTACGATATTTGTATGATGATGTCCAAAGAAATGGTTTCTCGTTTATGAATCAGCCGTATATTATTATGAGATTCTTTAAACCAGTCTTCAAGAGCGACAAATAGTGCAGATAATTGGAGATTCAAAAAGATATAAAGATATGATTATATAAATGCGTTAATGAATTTTGACACCTATATGTATAATCATAATGCGCCATTTTTAATGTCATCTGTTTGACAGCTACAAAAAGTTGCGCGTTATTGTTATAGTGACAGCACAGTCAGTCTAGTAGTATACCTAGAGGTCATTGACCCTATCAAATGACATCACAATGATGGTGGTTCGTTAAAATTTTAATTATTCGAATAAACAATTGACTCTATTACTAAACGTGTAGAAATATAGACACATTTGACAACAATCTATACTGTTCCTATAAATTGGGAAAATTTGAACATTCAGGACGGGACCTGAAACCGTGCAGTCCCTTACAGGGGGAATACTCTTCAGAGTATTCCCCCTGTAAGAATATCTAGGAGGTGTCCAGGTAGCTCAGTTGTTCACAACTGAGCTACCTGGACACCTCCTAGATATTCTAAATTCAATTCAGTTCAAATCCCGCCTTGATGTTCACTATTTCCGATCTAAATCTATAAAAAAAAGTTGAGTGTAATTCATAGTTGCGAAGTTCAATATCGCGATGTACGTTACAGCGAAAGTTTACTACTGCGACAGACGTTGTCGCGAAAGTTCTATACTGCGATGTACGTTACAGCGAAAGTTTACTATTGCGATGTACGACAGTACTTCGCAACTATGAATTACAGTAAGAAAAGTTACTTCAACTAATTACTTCAACATTTCATTAAATCAATACTCTATTCTTTTACCAGTAGTGAGTACATAATACCACTTGAATAGATGTCTTTTCAATCTCAGACTCAGAAACTTATTACCTTTTCAATTATGAATCGAAACTCAGAATATATATATTTTAATGGCATTATAATCATTCACAACACCAAGTAGACCGTAATATCGATCCAAAATTGTTTTGATATAAACCGTTACCTTACAAGTATACCAGGTGTTGGGGAAACGCTCCCGAAAACGAAGACAAACGATAGTACTAAAGATAAACAAAATGTTGAGCGTTTTTTTTTCGATTTTTCTTTTATTTTTATATTTAGGACACGTCAATTTGACTTCACCTCGCCTGATGGTAAGCTGAAGGTAAAGTCTCAGGAAAGAGGGTCACCATTACATACACGTACCATGTTAACAATGGTGGCACTCAGCTTGACGGCCTCATCAGAAGAGGATTGTCGTCGCAGCACCGCGTGACACCCACCGGTCCCACTAGTGCTGCAACCACAATCCCCCTGCTATGCACTTGCTGACCCCTGAACGCAATCAAACCGAAATTTGATTACTATGGAGGGTTTTTCGCAATCGATCGGTTTTAAAGTTATTTTTATAGAATTTTTATTAGGATTATTCATGCTCCATCGTGTTAGTACAGCTAAATGAGACGCTAATTTAATAAAAAATGCATCCTTATCCTAAATAAATATCATAAAAAATGAATACCGTAGTTAACATCGGTATGACGTCGCCGGTCGTTGACCCCGCACGCTGTAAAGGGTCAACGACCGGTTACCTTCAGCTGTACTATTAAGATGGAGCGTAAATAATGGTAATAAAAAAAAATTAAGCCGGTCGAAAAAAATTGCTCAATTAATTTTTTTCATTGCTATGGCTTTTCTTCGTATTCGTGAGCGTTTCCCCTATACCCGGTATACCCTTTGAGTACTTATCTAACACAGGAGTTGCCTTCACTACCCGAGATATCATTCTGCCTTTTTCGGCGGGGGACGATATACATACGTATAGCACACAACAACATTATTATGAAGTTATAACGCACACCTATGAACAGAAATTTCGTATACCGTCACCTGATAAGTCGCCTACTACACCGACACGACCAAATCGTCATGTAGCTTGGCGAGAGCAGAACGCACGCGCAAGACATCTACCGTATTAAATACTCAAAGATAAATACCTTATCCTTACAACATTCGTATTATGGGCAATACATTTAGAACATTCTAAATACACAAACGATACAATACATAACAGCCTTATTCTCACTTTTAGGCAATATACTATCTTTTAAAAGGCTTTACTTTCAAATAAACTAAATAAAAATACATTGAAAATCACCTAAAAATTAAGGTTGTCGCCCATAGCAGCGAGTGCACTAGCTACGAACATTTAAAACCCAGACCGTACTTTGCAGGAATTGAAACAGATTTATTCGCTTGCTTTATCCTAAAAACGTATACATCGACTCGAGATGGACCCACAGAATGTCTGTATTACAACGCAAAGTATACATAAATGACGGTAGTTCAATATTTTTCTGGTCAAGTATACTGTGACGCACATTGGCTTAAATTGACCCAACATTTACAGCCGGCATGAGATATTTGACCTTGGATATCGAAGGACTATAGACACTTTCTGTATGTACTGTACTTTCTGCAGTAACAGTAACATAAGACACTTTTGCTGAGGTACCAGTCTTCACTTACAGTTTTGGTTACAAATATAGCCACAAGGACAAGCTATTTGAATTTAAAATATTTTTATCTCACTTTATATATGATTTTTTAGGCTAGCTTCACACGTTGCCCCAAGAATTGCACTATACACGAAGGCAGAGACCGCATGTTTGCACGATCCCGGCATACACCTTTCGCTTGTTCTACTTTTATGATTTTTAACATGCTGTACTAACCTTAAAATATCCTCTGAATGGCATACGTACGCCGAGGTCGACCCTTATTTTTGCACAACACTGACAATCTATCCATCGTGTTATGGTTGATTATACTATCGACCAACGTTGGAGCCAACTTGATGCCTTGGGGTGTAACAATTTTTCAGATAAATGTCGAATTATTTGATAAATACTGACAGTAAAGTGAAAAAAATTATTTATGCAAGTTGATATTTATGATTTCGACTTCCATGCAGGGTAGGTGTAACAACTTGATTGATATCTTTTACACAAGCTCACAAAAGATTCAAGATATGTGTACACATAAATAATAAAATAAAAGCCTCTTTTTTAACTAATGTCTTAATATTGTTAATTATAATCTACATTTGGTTCGTGCTCGTACGTAGACTTACTCCGTATATATCAAATTTATTATTGGATTAAAGGTTACATAAGGCAAGTTTCTGTTTACTTAGTTCATCTTCTGTCCCTAAAGACGTGTGTCTTATGTTGTTCCGAACGCCACTGTGGCGACACACGCTGTTGCGAATTATTTAACCACTGTCTCACAGGTTCGAAAGCTCATGGACTCGAATGAAATAGTCGCGAAAGACGCTGTTTCGAAAAACATTTTCACTGCCTCATACGCTCGAATATAGTCACTTTATCGAAATCTAACTTTCCGGACTAGTGGTTCCGGCTGGCCGGTGGCTCTGTTGGGGTCACAGTTCTAACCTACCCTAAGCCAGAAGCGCCGGAACCACCAGTCACTCTAATAGGCACTCTAATCGCAACAATGTTTTTCAAAACAGCGTCTTTCGCGACTATTTCATTCGAGTCCATGAGCTTTCGAACTTGTGAGGCAGTGGCAAAATAATTCGCAGCAGCGTGCGTCGCAAGGACGACATTCGACTACATATACGCGACCCCCCCCCCTCCTAAAGACAGATAGCATCGGATGCTGTCTTTCTTTCTTCGAGAATCATTTCAAATTTAAAAAACTAGGGTTGTTTAAAAAAGTTCAAATCAAATACAGAATTTCAACTACACGAATTTAAACCTACAAGTAATAAATTTAAAACACAAATAGGTAACAATTGAAATATGCGAAAATCAATCGTAACTAATAGAGAACGTGATTTCGAACAAAATGAATTGATTTAATATTGTATATAGAAATTGAACTACCTCTTTTACCCTAGTGAATCGTATTGAGCTATGACGATAATCCTAACTACATACATTCACACCTTTATCCCTTCTTAATAAGTGATGATAATTATCCTTCGTTTGTTCCTATTCTCACACATCTCACCAGCTTCCTCTACCGTTATTAAACCTTTCACATAATGATGTGGAATAAGTTAGAAATGGACAATGGGCATACCGTATTTCGATTCGTTTTTTCTTCCAAAAATTTTATTACCATAGTAAAAAAAATTTGGAAGAAAAAACGAAAGTTAATATGAGATCATTGCAAATTATATGTGGAGTGGAATGCAGATATGCATAAGAAGTGTGGCTGAAAAGAGGACTACTAATACTACAATATTAGGGTGGCAGAGACAAGTGGAATACATAATGTAGGGTAAATTAGGGTGGGAAGGATTAAGAACAATAACTACACCATAAAAAAAAACTTGAATAACTCTATACCAACCATAACATCGCCATGTAATAATTTATATAGAAGAAATAGACTTTGCAGGAAAATGGCTTACAGAAAACAGTAAAATAAAATTTTAAGCCATGGCTATTAAGATCAGAAACCCATTCGACAGAGCCCACTTCAACCACAGGCATCTAAGACACGTTTGTTCCTGACTATACTAAGCAGTATAAAGAAAAAGCTAACTCACTAAGAATCAAATTTCACTCAATATCTTCAAAACCTACACACAATGCCTTCAAACTAAAATATAACATTATTATTCACCAATGTGTTCGGCTAAATGAAGTAGAACCCTTAAAGGCTCTGCTGCCTCATGCACGTCGCGCATCCGCGCGTCCTACAACTAGTATGGATTTTTTGCACGAATTTGTGCAAATTATCTGCACGAAATTCCCTCTGTATTATTTGCACGAAACCACGAAACTTTGACCTAAACTATTTGCAAAAATATTCGGTTACGGATTTTAACTGAGCGCTATTGAGTGTTGAAACCCTTTGCTTTTAAACGTAGTAAAGCTGATAGTATACGGGTGTGAGTATTAGTGTTAGTAAGTCTATTTGTTCGTACTTATAAATGCTGGGTGTTGCGCCGATGCTACGACTTGGAGAACTTGAAGACGCTCGGTGTGCTTTTCTTTTGAGGTTTGTTCTCGGCTACCTATTGGAAACAAATGTTGTACTTAGCTGTAAATTGACTAATGACCGACTATGAATATTATAGATATGGAGATACCAAATCTTTGTATCATTTCCACTATCTGTATAGGTACAAAAGAAGTATATGCGAGAAAGTTAAGGTTACTAAGAAAAATATCGGGTAAGAATTTCATGTACCTTTAATTTAACTGACTTTAAAAAAAATAGGTAGGTACTTCGAATGGGGGTGCGACTGGTTGGATCACCTCCAAGTTTGGTGCACCCTGGGTAACGTGGGCGATGACGCATCATTGATTGCTCCTCTGGAGTAGCTGGCGTCAACGGCCAAGAGTCTGAACAACCGGCCCTTTTCAGGGCCAGCTGACCCCATTGCATGAGGGGGTCGGGGTATGGCGGGCCTGTAAGGCCCGCGGGGGTGGGTCGCTCCAGGTACCCCTTTGCTGTTATCAGAGGGGACACTGCGAATGGCCCAGGGTCAGTCGGAGTGCGAGGGATATGCTCTATGGATAACCTTACACCCCGGCGTCTGTAGACCCGAGACGGTGTGCGGTTTTAGGCAGTTCAAGCCCGACATAACCGCCCCCGCTGGCTGGCGGGGGGGTATCCGAAGGGATTTCCGCACAAAAAAGAAAAAAAGATACTTAGAATGATTGGGTGTTTGCGACTATAGAAATTTAAGTTTGTATATTATTTTGAAAACCGGTTTTAATTAATAATTTATGTCTATATTATAATTACACCTCACCCGATAGGAATAATGTTAAAAATTAGAAAAAAAAAGTATCGTTTTATCTAATCTGAAAAATATCTAATTTGGAATGGTATTGAACTAAAATGAATGATATTGCAATCAGTTTTAAACATTGTTTATAGTTAACTCTGGCCACGTGAATGATTTATTGAAGCTTGTGGTTTTAAATTGGTCCTGTAAATTAAAATTGTAAGTATTTATGATAAAGTTTATGCTTACGGTCCTCTCTCCCAATAGCAGCCTCGCTTTGTCTTCCTCGTGAGGTTCAGGAGTGGCCGCCGCCCGCCGATGTAACTGCAGCTTCTGACGAATCGCTTGCGACACTAATACCCTATACATACACGAAATATCATTCTTATAATTACAATAACTTATCCTCATATACATGGTCGAGCTTATCTATATATAAAACAAATCATGTTAGTAATGACCGGGATTAAGTCAAGAACGGGTGGACTGATTTTCATGATCTTTGATTTTTTTTATTTGCCTCCATCTATAGTGTGCCAAAAAAAACAAAAAGTTTTTTTGCGGCAATCCCCCCCCCCCCCCACCTTCTGTCGGCCACCGGGGGTGTTTATGTCAGTCTCAAACCGACCAAAACCTCAAGCCGTCTCGGGTCTTTAATGTCGGGGTGCAAGGAGACATTCACGAAATAAATTCTACTGGTCCTTTGACCAACATAACTTGATTCTAAGACCCATCTGGAGGTGGTAACTCGCAAGTAACTCGTGTTTATCGCGGAAATGTGTGCTTGTTTGCTTCTATCTGTGTATACACGGAACAGAAGCAAACAACTGTATACTATAGGATACAGCGCCATCTAACGAAATCCATTTGAACTACGAAATTAATGATCCTGAATCGCGCAATGAAAGTTCACCTGTTTAGTATATCGACATCTGAACATTGTAGCCGCGCCTAACCAGGTGTGGTCACCTATCCGGGTCGGAGAATCCCCCCCATGTCTCAGAAAAACATCACACCACGTTTCGCTAGACAACATTTTTAAAAAATCCTTCTATTTAGTGATAAACTCACCTTCTTGTGTCACTCTTGGTAGCGAGTAGTAAATCCAGCCACGTCCACGTGACGTTATGATATTCTAAGGTAGGCAGCACTAGCGGTAAGTCCCTTACATCTTCCAAGTTCTTCTCTTTGCTACCCTTGTAGGAGACCCTGACGGGGACCTCGGGTATCTTTATGTAGATGAATAATTTGTTCTTTTCAGCTCGCTCCTGTATAAAAAAAAGAACTTTAAAAACTTGAAAAAAGAAGAACTTTAAACTTGTGTCATAAAGCCTATATTTTTGACTAGTTTCATTATTTTAGATCTTAGAGAATAGAATATTATAGGTTTATATGCGACGTAACGTCATCAATTATCAAGTTAGCCGCGGTAGCCTAGTGGTATGGGTAATGGACTACTGAGACGAGGTCTCGGGTTCGATCCCAGGTTTTACCATGGCACACACCAATGACTTTTCGATGCTTTTCGAAGTTATGTGTGTATTTATCGCGGGCTTATAAGTGCCCGGTTAATGGCAATAGGCTCGCCACCTATTACATTGGGACCTAAACATAAACTGGCGAAATGTGGGTGCTAGCACCTCTGCCTACCCCTTCGGGGATATAGGCGCGAGTTTATGTTATGTAACGTCATATATATATCAAAGAGCGTTATCTCTTGATTGCTTTGATTTAAAAACTTTTTTGGAACTTAGAAGCTAATATTGGTATCTCTTTTAATTGAATTATTTTAATCCCTTCCTGTATTTATACCTACCGTCTTAAGAAAAATAAATCTTGAAAGGCTGACAATATAGTGACCCTATAAAGGATTCTTTGATCCCTTTTGAGTTACGGAACTTTAAAAATATGTAATAGCGATTACCTAATCTTGATAGGCAGACAGACAACCAAGTGATTCTATAACACTCTAAAATATTTTCTAAGACTACCAAAGTTTTGAATGAAAAAGTTAGGGAACACCAACTATGGAAGCGTTGGTAGTGGTTAAGAGGTAACAGGTCCTGTAACACACTCCTAACACAAGCAATAGGGTCTGGTCTGGGTCAGGGACTACATACCTTCATCTTCTCAACATCATCTTTATCCTTCTTATCCCTCTTCACGTAGAAGTTAGAATTCGAGTCTTTTCCTTTCTTCTTCACCTTCTTAGAACCTGTAGACACTAGGCTAGATGAAGAGGCTCCTGCTTTCAACGTGCCCTCAGTCTCTTCATCACCATCTTCTATGGAGTCAGGATCGCGCTCAGGGAAGCAAAACTTCAGCATCGTGTTGAAGAATTTTTTTGTTAAACCTGATTTTACGAGGGTTATAATTCATTATAGTTACTATTGACAATCGACAAACAGTTACAGTTAGTCTGCTGAAGTATCTTTACGCCTAGCGTCTCCTAAATTCTCGGAACTCTGATAAAGTATTTCCATTCAAGCATCCATTGATACACCGTTATAAGTAAACGTTTAAACACGTGTACAACTTAATTACATGACTGAAACTTGTCCATTTGTCTCCTGTCCCCTATGTGGTAACGCTGTTTGCACAGGTGGCGGCTTACTTGAAAGAATGTTACGCAACAGTTATACATTTTATTGTATGAAAGAGTTATTTAATGTTGAAATATTCTCTTTATTAATATACAATCATTGTTATTATTTTTTCTTTTTGTATTCGTTACAGACTTGTCACATGCTATCTGGTGTTGAGTAGTAATTTTGTTTAGAAAACTTGAAGTAACTAGTACAATATGTATGGTAGTCGATAGAGCCAGCTTGAATGGAAGTACAGTCAGCGACATAATCATACCTTTTTTTTTTTCGTGCGGTAATCCCTTCGGATAACCCCCGCCGGCCAGCGGGGGCGGTTATGTCGGGCTTGAACCGACTAAAACCGCACGCCATCTCGGGTCTTCAGACGCCGGGGTGTAGGGTTGCCCATAGAGCATATCCCTCGCACCCCGACTGACCCTGGGCCATCTCCGGTTTCGAGGTGGCCCCCTCGGGTTTGGAAACCACGGTGTCCCCGTCTTGCCCCGGTTTGGGGGAGGGGCGCTAGTCGCCCCACCGTCCCGGCCTGCTTCTGCTGGGGTGACAGGCGGCCTCACCTGCCACCCCCAGGCCAGCGCTCATGGAGGACTGAGGTCGTTAAGCGACCTCCGGCGCCTGAGTCGCCTGCGGCTCGGCGGGCCGGGAGAGTTCTGAACCTCTCCGGGGCGCGCTCCGCACCATTGCCGCAATCATGCTGCCGAGCGAGAGAACTCCCACCCCGATGGCTGCCACGAGATCTCGCCTCGGCGCCTCCCACGCTGGGCAGTCCGCCAGCGTGTGCAGCCCTGAGTCCTATAACTACCGAAAAAAATACTAAGTAACTTCATGGTGTCTAAGAGTTACGTCTTTCGTTGGCCCGAAGTTTCAGATGGTAGTCACCCAGTTCACCGAATGATAGAATAACTACCGAAAAAAATACTAAGTAACTTCATGGTGTCTAAAAATTACGTCTTTCGTTGGCCCGAAGTTTCAGATGGTAGTCACCCAGTTCACCGAATGAGAGTATTACCTATCCGTATGGGCACGATGTTGACTTCGAAGTGCTCCTTGACTGCGATGCCGCCCACAGGCGGGCGGTCGCGGCAGAACACGCGCAGGGCGGCGCGGCGGGCCAGCGGCGCGCGGCCCGACGGCTCCTGGGGCACTAGGACCTAAGGGGAAATGGCAATAGCAATATTATTGGGCAAGATAACGCAAGAACCGGCTCCTCTTATTGTAAAAGAAAAAAGGAAGAGCTATTGTCATCCTTTTTTAGGGTTCCGTTGCCAAATGGCAAAAAAGGGAACCCTTATAGATTCGTCATGTCTGTCTGTCTGTCCGTCCGTATGTCACAGCCACTTTTTTCCGAAACTATAAGAACTATGCTGTTGAAACTTGGTAAGTAGATGTATGCTGTGAACCGCATTAAGATTTTTACTCAAAAATAGGGAAAAATAATAAATTATGTACATAGAACTGAAACTCAAAAATTTTTTTTCATAAAACCCATACGTGTTACCCTACCATACCCTATTTATGGATAGGTCTTCAAAAATAATATTGAAGTTTCTAATATCACTTTTTTCTAAACTGAATAGTTTGCGCGAGAGACACTTCCGAAGTGGTAAAATGTGTCCCACCCCCTCTGTAACTTCTAAAATAAGAGAATGATAAAACTAAAAAAAATATATGATGTACCATGTAAACTTCCACCAAAAATTGGTTTACACGAGATAAAAATTTTACTTGCTGCTACGGAACCCTTCATGGGCGAGTCCGAATTCCACTTCGAATGGAAAACATCTTATGTTCGCCTTCTACAGTCAGTATCATGATAATTTTCTCCCATGATCGGGGCCTGAGGACGGCAGTTGGCCGACTCTCTGTCCTTACAGAAGCAGCTTAAGGTGGAGGCGGATCGTGTGTGTCCTCTACACACGCCTGCCAACTCGCCGACGCGAGATCAAACCCGACCCCACAGGCGAGGCCGCGATGGCAGCTAAATTCTGCAGGTAACCCTGGGGTTATCCTTTTGAGGGCTTACCCGGGGTGCCCGGCAATGGACACTACGGGAGGACACCGTGTGGTTTTAGTTGGTCCGATTCCGACACGACACGATGGGGTGAAGCCCTTGGGGGTTTCTCCACGTTAAAAAAAAACTATTAAAAAGCCATCATAATTTACGTATAATACTGGTGATAAAGTACCTTTCAAATGGTGAAGGAATTTTCGTAACAAGTTCAATGCTTCCGAAGATTACCTCAGACATATAAACAAACAAAATTCAACTTCTCGATTTATAATATTAGTATAGATGTGTGTTTAATTCCTACCTCAGGGAAAGGTTCATTTGGCAGAAGATTCTTCACTCGGACATATCCAACTTCAAGCTGATGTTCCACTGAGTCATCCGATCTTGACGTCTTGGTATATCTAAGTACAATATTGAAAACTTTACTGTAAAGAAGTCTATTAACTTAGTGCAATAAAAAAAATCATGATAAGTAATTTGGGATTATTATGTAGTGACAAGGTGGACCGACGATCTAGCCAAGGTCGCGGGAAGCCGCTGGATGCGGGCAGCGCAGGACCGATGGTTGTGGAGATCCTTGGGGAGGCCTATGCCCAGCAGTGGGCGTCGTTTGGCTGACATGATAATGATGATGATGATATTGTCGGAAGTTTCCGCGAATGATACACATTGAAATAAAACTATTTTTAACACATTCTCCCCGTGACCATGACCAGGCTGCTGAAAAGTAACCGAAATGTCGGGATCAATGTGAAATACAAAATAACATCAAATAAATCGCGATAGAATCCGTTAAAAATAGTTTTATTTCAATTATTATGTAGGTTAAGTATATGAAAGTTATTTATGGTTTATACCAAGTTACATCGGCCGCTAAATATATAATGGCCGGCAAACTTCGTGAACAGACATCAAACAATTCGCGCGTGTCCACTATAGGGACCACCCAGAAAACCAATAAAAGGACTGATCAATCAATGACACGAACACTTTGAGCCCATGATTGGTTTAATATAAGGTATGATTGGTTAGTTGGTGCGTTTCCACCGCCGCACCCCGCACTTGCCACCAAAGCGACCTAAAATGCGTTCAGCTTGAGTACATTGTTATGAAGTTCGCCGGTCATGATAGCGGGCGGCGTGGGCACTCACAGGAAGTTGGTGAGCAGCAGGTCGGCGATGCCGAGCTGGCCGTCGGCGTCGGTGAGGCGCCAGCGCGCGCTCTTGAAGCAGATCTCGTTGTAGCGGTGCGGCGCCGCGTGCACGGCCGGGCCCGTCGCGCCGCGCCACTCCTCCGCCTCGCGCACGGCGCGCACCATGGCGTCCAGCTCCTCGCCCAGCGACCACACCGCCTCCTTGCACTCGTTCACCTGCCGCACACCCCCGCGTGAACACACATACACACGCGCACGGCGCGCACCATGGCGTCCAGCTCCTCGCCCAGCGACCACACCGCCTCCTTGCACTCGTTCACCTGCCGCACACCCCCGCGTGAACACACATACACACGCGCACGGCGCGCACCATGGCGTCCAGCTCCTCGCCCAGCGACCACACCGCCTCCTTGCACTCGTTCACCTGCCGCACACCCCCGCGTGAACACACATACACACGCGCACGGCGCGCACCATGGCGTCCAGCTCCTCGCCCAGCGACCACACCGCCTCCTTGCACTCGTTCACCTGCCGCACACCCCCGCGTGAACACACATACACACGCGCACGGCGCGCACCATGGCGTCCAGCTCCTCGCCCAGCGACCACACCGCCTCCTTGCACTCGTTCACCTGCCGCACACCCCCGCGTGAACACACATACACACGCGCACGGCGCGCACCATGGCGTCCAGCTCCTCGCCCAGCGACCACACCGCCTCCTTGCACTCGTTCACCTGCCGCACACCCCCGCGTGAACACACATACACACGCGCACGGCGCGCACCATGGGGTCCAGCTCCTCGCCCAGCGACCACACCGCCTATTTGCATTCGTTCACCTGCCGCACACCCCCGCGTGAACACATATACACACGCGCACGGCGCGCACCATGGCGTCCAGCTCCTCGCCCAGCGACCACACCGCCTCCTTGCACTCGTTCACCTGCCGCACACCCCCGCGTGAACACACATACACACGCGCACGGCGCGCACCATGGCGTCCAGCTCCTCGCCCAGCGACCACACCGCCTCCTTGCACTCGTTCACCTACCGCACACCCCCGCGTGAACACACATACACACGCGCACGGCGCGCACCATGGCGTCCAGCTCCTCGCCCAGCGACCACACCGCCTCCTTGCACTCGTTCACCTGCCGCACACCCCCGCGTGAACACACATACACACGCGCACGGCGCGCACCATGGCGTCCAGCTCCTCGCCCAGCGACCACACCGCCTATTTGCATTCGTTCACCTGCCGCACACCCCCGCGTGAACACATATACACACGCGCACGGCGCGCACCATGGCGTCCAGCTCCTCGCCCAGCGACCACACCGCCTCCTTGCACTCGTTCACCTGCCGCACACCCCCGCGTGAACACACATACACACGCGCACGGCGCGCACCATGGCGTCCAGCTCCTCGCCCAGCGACCACACCGCCTCCTTGCACTCGTTCACCTGCCGCACACCCCCGCGTGAACACACATACACACGCGCACGGCGCGCACCATGGCGTCCAGCTCCTCGCCCAGCGACCACACCGCCTCCTTGCACTCGTTCACCTGCCGCACACCCCCGCGTGAACACACATACACACGCGCACGGCGCGCACCATGGCGTCCAGCTCCTCGCCCAGCGACCACACCGCCTCCTTGCACTCGTTCACCTGCCGCACACCCCCGCGTGAACACACATACACACGCGCACGGCGCGCACCATGGCGTCCAGCTCCTCGCCCAGCGACCACACCGCCTCCTTGCACTCGTTCACCTGCCGCACACCCCCGCGTGAACACACATACACACGCGCACGGCGCGCACCATGGCGTCCAGCTCCTCGCCCAGCGACCACACCGCCTATTTGCATTCGTTCACCTGCCGCACACCCCCGCGTGAACACATATACACACGCGCACGGCGCGCACCATGGCGTCCAGCTCCTCGCCCAGCGACCACACCGCCTCCTTGCACTCGTTCACCTGCCGCACACCCCCGCGTGAACACACATACACACGCGCACGGCGCGCACCATGGCGTCCAGCTCCTCGCCCAGCGACCACACCGCCTCCTTGCACTCGTTCACCTGCCGCACACCCCCGCGTGAACACACATACACACGCGCACGGCGCGCACCATGGCGTCCAGCTCCTCGCCCAGCGACCACACCGCCTCCTTGCACTCGTTCACCTGCCGCACACCCCCGCGTGAACACACATACACACGCGCACGGCGCGCACCATGGCGTCCAGCTCCTCGCCCAGCGACCACACCGCCTATTTGCATTCGTTCACCTGCCGCACACCCCCGCGTGAACACATATACACACGCGCACGGCGCGCACCATGGCGTCCAGCTCCTCGCCCAGCGACCACACCGCCTCCTTGCACTCGTTCACCTGCCGCACACCCCCGCGTGAACACACATACACACGCGCACGGCGCGCACCATGGCGTCCAGCTCCTCGCCCAGCGACCACACCGCCTCCTTGCACTCGTTCACCTGCCGCACACCCCCGCGTGAACACACATACACACGCGCACGGCGCGCACCATGGCGTCCAGCTCCTCGCCCAGCGACCACACCGCCTCCTTGCACTCGTTCACCTGCCGCACACCCCCGCGTGAACACACATACACACGCGCACGGCGCGCACCATGGCGTCCAGCTCCTCGCCCAGCGACCACACCGCCTCCTTGCACTCGTTCACCTGCCGCACACCCCCGCGTGAACACACATACACACGCGCACGGCGCGCACCATGGCGTCCAGCTCCTCGCCCAGCGACCACACCGCCTATTTGCATTCGTTCACCTGCCGCACACCCCCGCGTGAACACATATACACACGCGCACGGCGCGCACCATGGCGTCCAGCTCCTCGCCCAGCGACCACACCGCCTCCTTGCACTCGTTCACCTGCCGCACACCCCCGCGTGAACACACATACACACGCGCACGGCGCGCACCATGGCGTCCAGCTCCTCGCCCAGCGACCACACCGCCTCCTTGCACTCGTTCACCTGCCGCACACCCCCGCGTGAACACACATACACACGCGCACGGCGCGCACCATGGCGTCCAGCTCCTCGCCCAGCGACCACACCGCCTCCTTGCACTCGTTCACCTGCCGCACACCCCCGCGTGAACACACATACACACGCGCACGGCGCGCACCATGGCGTCCAGCTCCTCGCCCAGCGACCACACCGCCTATTTGCATTCGTTCACCTGCCGCACACCCCCGCGTGAACACATATACACACGCGCACGGCGCGCACCATGGCGTCCAGCTCCTCGCCCAGCGACCACACCGCCTCCTTGCACTCGTTCACCTGCCGCACACCCCCGCGTGAACACACATACACACGCGCACGGCGCGCACCATGGCGTCCAGCTCCTCGCCCAGCGACCACACCGCCTCCTTGCACTCGTTCACCTGCCGCACACCCCCGCGTGAACACACATACACACGCGCACGGCGCGCACCATGGCGTCCAGCTCCTCGCCCAGCGACCACACCGCCTCCTTGCACTCGTTCACCTGCCGCACACCCCCGCGTGAACACACATACACACGCGCACGGCGCGCACCATGGCGTCCAGCTCCTCGCCCAGCGACCACACCGCCTCCTTGCACTCGTTCACCTGCCGCACACCCCCGCGTGAACACACATACACACGCGCACGGCGCGCACCATGGCGTCCAGCTACTCGCCCAGCGACCACACCGCCTCCTTGCACTCGTTCACCTGCCGCACACCCCCGCGTGAACACACATACACACGCGCACGGCGCGCACCATGGCGTCCAGCTCCTCGCCCAGCGACCACACCGCCTCCTTGCACTCGTTCACCTGACCACCCGCATCACACTTGTAGCCAGGGGAGAACACACTCAAACCACCTTTGTTTTGATTTGGAAACCAACTTGAGCTTCACCTCACCGGTGCTAATGATGAGGTGGGTATGTCAGACTCGAACCGATCTGTGTTCTGTGTTGTCGGAGAGCCAGGTATAAATCCTTTCTAGGGCCGGTCGGAGTCTCATCCCGGACCCTGACCTGATAGCTGAAGAAAGGTCGTCATATGTTTTCTCTGTCATGTATAAAAGAGTGAGCTTATCACCGCCAACGATGGAACCCAAACATTAACATAAACTCATGCCACAGAAACAATAAGACACAGTTTTTGGATAATATACTATGTAAATTTAATCTGTTATTTGAATTTGCTTCAAAATTCCAGTCATCGACAATTGAAGTCAAATTTAAAGAAATTTCAATAAGACTGAATAAATCACTAAAATAAAAAAACGCTAACAAAAGCTCCACACTAACCTGATTATCGAGACTCTTCAACTCGTTCATGGCCACAGGATCGTCCCCGGTGATGGATCTATTCTTCATATAGTATTCCTTCTCCAACCGACGAAGTCTGGCTAGAGACTCTCTAACCTGGATAAAAGCAGCAGTCAAAGCTTCAAGTGAAAGAGATTGTAATGGCATTTTACTGGCTTGTGGAGACTTTCTTATTAAAAACATATTAATTAAATTAATTACGAACAACATTATTGACTAAAATATATACACTATAAAAAAAGGTGGAGGGAGTATGTTTAGCGAAAAATAAAGTAAAAACTTTAGGCGTCAAAGAATACCTCCCAATAGATGTCGACTGGTAACATACCCAAATAGTTGGTGGCATTGCCCTGTTAGATGGCAAATTGACTAGTTACCGAATGTTTTTCTTTTTCAATACATACATACTGAGAACTATTATAGGTAAAGTAAAATATAAAGGCTGTCCCTACATAGTATGATTTGAACACGCAAACTCTTAATTTTATTGCTGCAAATCCAACGCCTTAGTCACATATTGTGTTAGTCATGTATTTGTATCACGCCACTACCTCTTTCAACTGGCAGAGCAACTTTTACAGTCAAACATTTTCATTAATCTTAACTTTTTATTATTGATAATATTTTTAATGGTTTTTAATCTTATGGAGTGTGTAAGGACAGGAGCAGGTAGCGGGCTGTTGCCTCTGCCTACCCCAAAGGGAAAAAGGTGTGAGTATATACATGTATGATATATTTCACAACAATTATATTCAAAGAGGTGACTTAAGATTATGTTTTATCAATTTCTTATTAAATGATGACCTTGGCTCCCCGCCCGCGCGGAGGCCGGTTATTGTTTTTTCGTCATATCTCCGGTTCTACTTAACCAATTGCAATCAAACATACGGCAGATTTTAAGTATGATCTAGACCTCTCTAATAGAACCGCATCAAAATCCGTTCAGTAGATTTTGTGTCCATCGCGAACAAACAGACGAGAAATCAAAAAAAATATCTTTGTATTCAGAATCGTTCATTTGACATAACCCAAGTATTTTCTTTTTATATTTTGAAATCACAGACACAACTAATTTACAATTTTATAATAGTAAAGACTAAACGAATGAAAAATTCCCTAATTATAATCTAGTAGACCAGTGGAAATTGTGCCCAAAATATTGGGCCTGTTGTCAAATTGTATGGTAAATGGCAGTATCCTGATATATCCTGATGATCCTGTTGATAAAATGAGCTACAAAGAAAAACGACCTAAAACTTCTTGTATACAAAAATATTGAGGATAGTCAAGTTTACTCATTCAACAAAATCTATTATGACAGATTAACAATATTTTGTGACTAAAAAAGTAGCGTGACAGCATGACACATAAATTTTCCACAAAATAGTAGTAGTTATTGTAAGAAATCCGATCATATCATTTCTTAGACACACCTAATTCAATAAAAGACTATGATTCATTTATATAAATTGATCAGTGTATCGCGACCGATGATGCAAAAACAAGTATGACGTCATTACGAAATCATAGCGGTTGGAATAAGAACGCTAATTTTACATTGCCAGTCACCATCTTCGGTAGTATAGTGGTAAGTATCCCCGCCTGTCACGCGGGAGACCGGGGTTCGATTCCCCGCCGGAGAGAATCACTTTTTGAATTTTTTAACATTCTTTTTAGCATGTTTGTATGATTCCGTAATATATTTTTATTGTTTTTGTTTTTACTTTTATAAATTTTTGCAATTGTTATCGAATAAAATAGCAGTAGTGGTTTAACGTTACGAATATACGTTGTGGTTACAAATTATTTATTTGTCATCATCTCAATGACTTTTATACCACTCAGGTGGCAGACAAGCACACGGCCCACCTGATGGGAAGCGATTACCGGTTGCTTCTAAAACCGACCACTTGTTCACAACTCGGCCCCTCACTGAGAAGACGCCGGTAAAAAACTCAGTAGGCTTTTTTTATGGTCTAATAATCATGTTTACTTAATCTAATTACAATGTTTTGTTTGAGTAGCGTAATAGAGCAAACAGTTCATTTACAAAGTTGAATACCGTCTAAATATTCTTGAATGTGATCATAGCTTTTTCAGCAAAATTTCGTTTGATTAGAGTTTTTAATTAGTTAATGCGTAGGTTTTCATTACCAGCTAGCTTTCTATAGTAACTGGTAAACTTTGTGAACAAACATCATGCGTTCGCGCATGTGCACGAACTGGCCAACCAAAAACCTAATAAAAGGACTGAGCAACCAATGATGTGAGGCTTTTGAGCCTGAGATAAATTTTATACAATCTATGATTGGTTGATTAGCGCGCCTCCACCATCGCGCCCCGCGCAAGAGACCTGAAATAGTAGATTGTTACACAAGGGATGAAAGTCAGCCATTTTACCCGAGATATTTCTGGCGCTCGAACGAAGTGAGAGCGCTAATAAATAGTTCGAGGGTGAAATGGTGACATTCACCCGAGGTAAACACTCTACTTTTCATTTCGACTATGTGAGGAAATTAAAATACTACACACACATTTAATGAAACAGGTAGATTGATAATCAGTTGAAATTTAAAGTAAAATTGGAAATAGATTATTAACAACAGCTTTTGCCTGTTCTTTAATTTCATCGGGAGTTAAATTAATATCCATGTCACTGATGTCACTTTCAGAAACCATTTTAACCACAATTGACACAAGGTATTTATTTATATTGAATCTCGTTTTCCAGCTAATTATTTAGCAAACTTAAATTGTTTTTTTTTATTCTGAAAAAAAAGTTATAATTCACGACATACTGCCAACATTAGAAAAGTTTTGAAAATCGAATCTATTGCTTACATTGTAATCGAGTATTCGAGCCTAGCGGCCATGTAAAAAAAAGCGTCATGTAATCAAGGCATTATGACGTAACTTAATTATCATGGACTCCATGGCAAAACCTAAAATTAAAAAAAAATACTTTCCGCCCGAGGGAAAAAAACATAAACTTTCCGAACAGGAGAGATGAATTAGTACATTGTTACCCTAGATAGCCCCGAGACGAGGTTACTCCACACTACGTTCGGGCGCCAATAATTCGAGGGACTAAATAAGTCTTTAACCCGAGGTAAACACTGTGCTTTTCATTACGAATACAAGGAAAGTAAAAATAAAATCATGAATTAGCTAAAGATGTTTGGGGTGAGTTCAAGATATTACCCGATTCATCGAGTTGTACAAGATGAGTAAAACCTTCAAATCGAAAAACAAATGAAGATCGAATTGCCGCTTTTCCGCCTATTTTGTTTGTTTTTTTTTTGGTGGCCAGCCAGCTATTCAGCCATTATTTTTTATTTTCATCATTGAAGAAATGGTAAATATTTTACCCAAATCTATGTTATTTTAAGGAAATTGTTGAAACTAAACTAAAGTAAAGTTATTTAAAAAATATATTTTCTTTAATCAATACTTAACTTTATTTTATTTCAATTTTACATCACGCTGTAATTGAGTGGCTGTATAAAAAGTTGGTACATGGTTGGTACATTAACATAACATAAACTCACGCCTATATCCCCGAAGGGGTAGTCAGAGGTGCTAGCACCCACATTTCGCCAGTTTATGTTTAGGTCCCAATGTACAAGTTGTACCAGGGATACAGGGAGGCCAGAGGTGCCCTCCGAGCAGAGATAAGGCGGGCCAAAAAGGAGGCCCGCTGCGAACTGCTGGAGACACTGGAGCGGGACCCTTGGGGGCGGCCCTACCTAATGGTAAGGGGAAAACTGCGCCCCAAGGCCCCGCCGTTGACCCAGTGTCTCCAGCCGGAGCTGCTCGGAGGAGTTGTTAGCTCCCTGTTCCCAGCGCGGGCGGTGGAACATGTTCCACCGCAGATGACTCCGCCTCGGTTGCCAATGGTGCCCGACGTGGTTGACGACGACGTGCCCGAGGTCACTTGGGTAGAACTAGAGCTGGCGGTGAGAAGGCTGAGAGCCAAACGCACCGCCCCGGGACCCGACGGCATTCCAGGCCGAGCGTGGGTCCTAGCTCTAGTCGACGACGCTCTCGAGCCCCGACTGAGAGGGCTTCTCAGCGCATGTTTGGAGCGGGGCCAGTTTCCGAAATTGTGGAAGACGGGGAAACTGGTCCTCATCCGAAAGGAGGGGCGCCCGGCGGACTCACCGTCCGCCTACCGGCCCATAGTGTTGCTCGACGAGGTGTGCAAGCTCTTTGAAAGAGTAATTGCGAAGCGCCTCGTCGAGCACCTCTCAAGAGTGGGGCCGGACCTGGCGGATGGCCAATATGGCTTCCGCCAGAGGCGCTCCACCGTGGATGCCATCATGCGCGTGAGGGCTCTGGCGGAGGATGCAGTAGCCCGGGGTGAGGTGATGTTGGCGGTGTCTCTGGACATCGCTAACGCGTTCAACACCTTGCCCTGGAGTTGCATTAGGGAGGCGCTCGTGTATCACGAAGTGCCTCTCTACCTCCGCCGCATAGTCGGGGCGTATTTGACGGAGAGAGCCGTCTTCTACCCAACCGTGACCGGTCTCGGCCGGCGTGAGATGTCGTGCGGTGTTCCGCAGGGATCGGTCCTGGGGCCGCTCCTGTGGAACATCGGATACGACTGGGTGCTTCGCGGTGAGCTCGCAGACGGTGCCGCCGTCACGTGTTACGCGGACGACACGCTCGTGACGGCGTGCGGAGCGACGTACCGCGAAGCAACCCTGAAGGCCACGACCGCGGTTGCCCAAGTCGTGGAGCGGATCCGGCGGCTGGGTCTCGAGGTGGCTTTGCATAAAACCGAGGCCCTGTTCTTTCATGGGCCTAGGAGCAAGCCACCTGAGGGATCCAGTCTCATCGTGGGAGGTAATCGCATCGGCATCAAGCCCCAAATGAAATATTTGGGGCTCGTGCTCGACGGCCGATGGGACTTCGGAGAGCACATCCGAAGTCTGGCCCCCAAACTGAAGGGCACAGCTCTCGCTCTGGCGCGGCTGCTGCCCAACATGAAGGGGCCCGATGACTCCTGCAGGAGACTCTACGCGGGGATCGTGCGGTCCATGGCCTTGTATAGGCCGGGTACCGCACGATCTCCTTCGAGGCGGCGAGTCTCCTTGCCGGAACTCCGCCATGGGACCTGGAGGCGAGAGCCCTTTCGCAACTGTACCAGTGGCGAAAGGAGGCGCGGGAGCAGGGACTGAACCCCGAGCATCGAGAAATCGGGGCCGTACAGTCCCAGCTCCGCCAGGCCATCGTGGTGGAGTGGAAGGAACGACTTGGGCGACCAAGCGCAGGGCACGCCGCAATAGCGGCGGTAAGGCCCATCATGGAGGATTGGCTAGAGAGGCGACACGGAAGCCTCTAGTACCGACTGACGCAGGTGATCTCCGGGAAGGGGTGCTTCGGGGACCACCTGCATCGGATCAGGAAGGAGCCAACGCCTGAGTGTCATCACTGTGACGCGAGCGAGGACTCAGGGCTGCACACGCTGGCGGACTGCCCGGCGTGGGAGGTGCCGAGGCGTGACCTCGTGGCAGCCATCGGGGTGGGAGTCCTCTCGCTCGGCAGCATGATTGCGGCAATGGTGCGGAGCGCGAGCGCGTGGGCCGCCGCCACCTACTTCTGCGAGCATGTGATGCTCGCGAAGGAGATGGCGGAGCGCGCCCGGGAGAGATTCAGAACCCTCCCGGCCCGCCGAGCCCGCAACACGCTCGCCTCGCGTCGCAGGCGACTCAGGCGCCGGAGGTCGCTTAACGACCTCCGTCCTCCATGAGCGCAGGCCTGGGGGTGGCAGGTGAGGCCGCCTGTCACCCCAGCAGAAGCAGGCCGGGACGGTGGGGCGACTAGCGCCCCTCCCCCAAACCGGGGCAAGACGGGGACACCGTGGTTCCCAAACCCGAGGGGGCCATCTCGAAACCGGAGATGGCCCAGGGTCAGTCGGGGTGCGAGGGATATGCTCCATGGGCAACCTTACACCCCGGCGTCTGCAGACCCAAGACGGCGTGCGGTTTTAGTCGGTTCGAGCCCGACATAACCGCCCCCGCTGGCCGGCGGGGGGGTATCCGAGGGGATTTCCGCACGAAAAAAAAAAAAAAAAAAAAAGGTCCCAATGTACAAAAAATGAAATGAATGAATGAATGAAAAAAAAATGAAAAATGTGAAAATAGAATTAGTTTTTTTTTTATAATATGACAGCTGTCAGTTGAAAGCGATTCTCCCTAGGGATGAAAACTATTACTTTCATCCTGCTCCTCAGGCAACTTCAGACCTACTTTCAGAGTATGAGTAATGAAAAGGCATTTTTCTCAGCTAGAGTATAATGTCACGAAGTTTACCGGTCACTATAACAGCATACCTGCGTCTGCAACTTGTGTATGAGATGCCTGGGATCCTGGTCCTGGTGCAGCTGCAGCTGGAAGCGCATGCGAGCGCGCCGCTCCAGCGTGCGGCGCCGCTCTGGCTCCACGTGCAGCACCACGTTGTTCACCACGTCCAGCAGCATGGCGTACTGGAGGCAAGAATTGGTGTCAATTGGCGTAGTAGTAGCAAGGAAGAAACTCAATTGGAGATTATGAATTTGTGCCGTTTGGAGTCGAAACGTTAGGGGCATGGGGTCCGAGTGCTCGCAGTCTCTTCAGGGAGATTGCAACACGTATGATCGACGCTTCTCGTGATCAGAAGGCTGGCATCTTTTTAGCACAGAGAATAAGTATTGCCATACAAAGTGGCAATGCTGCCAGTCTTCTGGGCACGTTACCACAGGAGGCGTGGACATGCGATGCGGAGGAATTCCACGATGCATTTTAGGTTTAAGTTTGTCCTATTAATTTATTTTATTTTAGTTTTATTTAGTTTAGTTTAGTTAGAAATAAAATTTGTAACTACATTTGTACAATTATCTTACTCACAGTATTTGAATAAAGACATCATTCCTATAGAAATATGTACTTAGAAAGATTTCTAAAGCTCCATTTTCACAACATCAGCAATAGCCAAATCAGTAAAGTCATACATCATTTGTGGTATAGATCTAATTTAAGATCACTTTTGACAAAGAGAATTGTTTTGAAAGACTTGACCATTAGGCGGCTGAGATTTACATGGGAATTAGGTAGAATAAAAGAAATCTTATTCTGACCGATTTTGATGACTTAACTATATTTAGATTAATTAGGTGGCACTAGTGTCGACATTTAGGTTTTCTATTTGCAATTATTTTAGATTTCTCCCATAAAAAATAGCATAACATAACGTAACTTCACGCCTGTATCCCCAAAGGGGTAGGCAGAGGTGTTTTACACACTCACGATTCGCCAGTTATGTTAATGTAATAGGGGGCGACCCTATTGCCATCTACCGAGCACATTGTTAAGCGAGTGATAATTAACATTTATTAATGCACACATAACTACGAAAAGACAGAGGTGTGTGCCCGGGGCGAACTGGGGATCCAACTCGAGACCTCGTCGCAGCAGTCCGCGACGTACGCCACTGGGCTATCGCCGCTTATATATTTATAAAAATTATATTATCCGAAAGGGTCCACTAGTCTCATAGCCTTACCTGTAGCGAGTTGGTGCACACGTTGAGGTCGTGGTGCATGAGCGTGAAGGAGTCGTAGGGCTGCTGCTGCGTCCAGCCCGTGGCCTGGCCGCCCACCGCCTCCGCCTCCTCGTGCGACACGTAGTAGAACTCGCACGCGCAGCGCGACACGATGCGTTGCAGCTGCGAGCATACGTGCGGATCAGAACTCACAGTACACGTTTAACGACCTCCGTCCTCCATGAGCGCAGGCCTGGGGGTGGCAGGTGAGGCCACCTGTCACCCCAGCAGAAGCAGGCCGGGTCGGTGGGGCGACTAGCGCCCCTCCCCCAAACCGGGGCAAGACGGGGACACCGTGGTTCCCAAACCCGAGGGGGCCATCTCGAAACCGGAGATGGCCCAGGGTCAGTCGGGGTGCGAGGGATATGCTCTATGGGCAACCTTACACCCCGGCGTCTGTAGGCCCGAGACGGCGTGCGGTTTTAGTCGGTTCAAGCCCGACATAACCGCCCCCGCTGGCAGGCGGGGGGGTATCCGAAGGGAATTCCGCACGAAAAAAAAAAAAAGATCTCACAGTACACATACTCACACCTTCCGCCATCTGGGGTACGCAGAGACAGCAGCCTGTCTTCTACTTCTGTACTTGCACACTTTATGAACAGGTTGAACAGAATAGTAAAAAATTAGATTTTAATTTTCTTTACTTTGACTTCAAATATTTCATCAACTGTTTTTTTTTTAATTTTTCTAATTACATTCATAATTCATTACATTTCAGCTACCTGCGGGGTGTCGCAGTAGACCGTCCAACTATTACATATAAGGTTACTGGTTCGAGTCCCGCATAGTACAAATATATTAAGTCTATTTGAATGGTCTGGGTTTTCTATTATTCACTGACACTTTCCTATCTACGTTTCTGGAACCCATATTACAAGCCATGCTTAGTTGGACTCTAAATGGCACTGTGAAGTAAGCCCTTAAGTATTTAATGGTAAAGTTTCATAAGGCCCACTGTTTCGATGTGAACCCTTATCTTAAAATGGCACATCGTGGCACATGAAGGGAGAAGGTACGCCGATGGTGTGTGGAGGTTACGTAAGGACGCGTGGCGGGTGGGGCAGGAGCAGCGTACCTGCGCGAGGCCGGGGTCGGCGCAGGGCCCCACGGTGCGGCCGATGACGCCGCCGGCGGAGTGGCCGGAGCCCACGAGGCGCGGCACGTCGGGCAGCGCGCTGATCTCCGCGCTCAGGCAGCGCTCCGAGATCTCCTCCACCGACACCCACTGGATGTTTTCTGAGGAACACGTAAGACATAAAAAAAAAGAAAACTTCTCGAAGTAACCAAAAAGCAGAAGCAGTTACTTACCCAGCAAATTAAATCGCGACTATTAACAACTTAAACATTATAAATTTTCACTTTTTACCGCCATTCACATTTCAAACGCTAGCATAAAAAGAAATACCGAAAGAATTACGTAAACTGGTATTTCATAGTACCTTTTCAAGACGCCTTGATTGACAGTCACATTATATATGCAGGATTCAATTACAAACCCATTTACTTTCCGCTTACAAATTGATAGCGTTTAAAGTTTAAGGTATAGGCAAAACGACACAAAAGTCACAAAACACACACAAAAGTGGCTTAACAAATTCTAATTTATTGATCACTTTAGCTCTTAAACCTATCATCTGATGAGGCCGCCATTTATAGTGGAACGCAATCTTGATGATAATAAAATCGGAGCATACTGATGACTTTTATACGCAGCATAACTGTCTCGCGGCTTTTTTTTTTAAATATATTTAGGACACGTCAATTTGACTTCACCTGGCCTGATGGTAAGCTGAAGGTAAAGTCTCAGGAAAGAGGGGTCACCATTACATACACGTACCATGTTAATAATGGTGGCACTCAGTTTGAAAGCCTCATCAGAAGAGGATTGTCGTCGCAGCACCGCGTGACACCCACTGGTCCCACTAGTGCTGCAACCACAACTCCCCTGCCCGGCTATGCACTTGCTGACCCCTGAACGCAATCAAACCTAAATTGTATTACTATGGAGGGTTTTTCGCAATCATGCACGGTAGTACCCACCCAGCCGAATTTTGTGACAAATTTGTGTCATCAAATTTCTACCACCAGTGAACAGAGGCTGAACTCCTCCGTAACCACTAGCGCGATCTTGACACTTTTACCACGGTCACAACGTGGACACTGAGGAGTGTGTTTGAAGCGAGATGGTTCATGTCCGATGTACCATTGAGGAATAATCACCGAAAAACAATTTCACGAGCGCGCAGCCTGAGCTAAGCGCGTGACCGTAGTAAGATGCCTTATTTCAAGTAAGAGCCCTGCTCGCTCAGCTCAATTTATTTCAGTCGCACCCTGCACTGAATTCCTAGTTAGTATTGCAGCTACATATCATCATCATCTTAGCATTGACCCGGCTGCATCCCGGGGCACAGAGCCCGGGATCCGTTTACCACTTCTGCTTTATTTGAATTGGCATATGCAGCTTTTATGGAAATCAGTCTGTGCATCAGCTTGCAGTTGGGGTTGGCTCGGCCCCGAGGGTCTTGGTGGCACCCTATACACCCTATGTTGCGGCTACATATCTATCAGCTATATCCGAAGTTTTATTACATCACTCGATAGCTAAAGGATTAAGGAATTCGTTACGTTGAGTGAGGACTGTGGCTCATACTCATAGGATAGACATACCTTTTTTTTTCGTGCGAATATCCCCTCGCATACCCCCCCCCCCCCGCCGTCCAGCGGGGGCGGTTATGTCGGGCTTGCACCGACTAAAATCGCACGCCGTCTCGGGTCTTCAGATGGGTGTAAGGTTGCCCATAAAGTATTTCCCTCGCACCCCGACTGACCCTGGGCATCTCCGGTTTCGAGATGGCCCCCTCGGGTTCCGCCCTACGGATTGCGCGGTGACACGGGTGGCTCCCACCACGGGGTCCCCGTCTCGCCCCGGTCGTTAAGTGACCTCCGGCGCCTGAGTCCAGCGACGCGCGGCGAGCATGTTGCGGGCTCGGCGGTCCGGGAGAGTTCTAAATCTCTCCCGTGCGCGCTCCGCACCATTGCTGCAATCATAGGATAGACATAGCTCATTTTTTTCCGACTCTCATCCACGACTCTCGTCCAGGAGCACTACGGTCTGATAAATTTTCATTCGGGAGGAAGTTTCAGTAGGTCATAGATGCTGTGGCGTTACACCCTTCAAGGTACCAGCTGACAAACTTTCCACTGAGATACAGCAAGCTGACATTAATTTTCATTCATAGTAACATATAAACGATCACCAGGTAAATTTTTAGTTGAGAGGAAATCATTGAAAAAAAAAAAAAAAATTCATTATCAAGGAGGCAGCTGACGTATAATCCACCGTGTTATGGTCAGCTGATTATGTTTTTCTTTCAAAATACTACATAAACTATACTCTGATAAATTTTCAAATGAGAGGAAATGACTGAAAAAAAATCCGTTCCCGCAGGGGGAACGCACAGGTAGATTTCGTGAAGCAATTAATATTATTTTATTAACATGTTTAATTTTTTTTCTCGAAAACGGTAACTTTTAGCGAAAAACTTTTCAGACATTTATTTTAGACTTAAAAATGGCCTATCGATTTAAAATGTTTCCGACATCAAGAATGTTCCCCGGTTAGAAGTTATGATTTTTTTCCCGAAAAATTTTGGTTTTTCCCCCTCCACTTTTAGTTAAAGTTTTAATTAAAGGTTTATAATTAAAAGTTGTTGGTATTCATGTATACTATGGGATAAAATTAGAACGGTTCGAATATCTTTCATGGAACGTGAAATTTTGAGGAAAAACTGATTTCACAAAAAGTGAGGCCCTACCGTCCCCTTAGGCCGGATTCCACGCGTTCACGAACTTAAACTAAGTTTACACCCAAGCAATTTTTGACCGCAGTTTGAAAGCGATCGGGGCAAAAATGCGACCGTGAGAGTGCCGCAAATTTTGGGAAGTGGAACCATACATACATATATATATATATATAAACTTTTTGACCAGTGGTCATTTCGGACTCAGAGGGTCATAACTAGACCTACTATGAAGATTTTTTTTTTAAATTCGACAGTAGTCAAGAAACCAATAGGTAGATCGATTTCATCGAAATCTACCTTTTTTTTTTTTTTTTTTTTATCGTGCGGAAATCCCTTCGGATACCCCCCCGCCGGCCGGCCAGCGGGGGCGGTTATGTCGGGCTTGCACCGACTAAAACCGCACGCCGTCTCGGGTCTTCAGACGCCGGGGTGTAAGGTTACCCATAGAGCATATCCCTCGCACCCCGGCTGACCCTGGGCCATCTCACCACTAACAGCATCGCTCATCCTGTCTCCTCTGAAAGCAGAGGAGTACGGAAAGCGATGTGTTCCCGCCACGTTGGGTATTGGCCGACGATCAATGCCAACCCTATGAAGGGGTGAAGGGGAAGCCATTGACCGCCGCCCAGGGTGTACCGGCCGCTCCGATTCCATTCCCCCCGGACTGCAGCGGGATCGGAATCGGAGCGACACTCGAGGAGGTTACCCAACACACACCCCTCATCGAAATCTACCTAAAACTTTTATTTTCTCCATGCGTGGGAGGCTGCCACTGCCCACCCCACCCACGGAGTCGCAGCTGACGGTCGCGAGTATTCATAGTATAAGTCCCTTATGCATTTTACGAAGTTTCGATTGGGAGGGACTTGGTCATGAAAATCTGTCACTGGCTCCTGGACCACTATGTCACAAGCACAGAGCAAACACAAAGAGGAGGAGGTCTAAGTAGCTGTGCACTATGACTCTCGGGCCTACTCTGACGTCATCACAGTTCACTATCTGCGTCCGTCCTTTGCGTCCTTAAGCCTCAATATCTTCAAATATAATTATATTCCATGTTAGATGGCTATACTTCGTATCTGTGTACTTTCTAGTTACATTTAGTGACATCTAGTGTGAGATAGTTAAACCACGCAGTAACATCGACACAGAATGAAGTGAGTAGTTTTGCTGGAATGGAAATAAATGGAAAATGACGAAGTGGGCATGTTTTATTCCACATCACCACCTCCGCAAAGTATCACACGTTCTTTCTTAGGGAAATAGCTAAAGGGTTCAACTGGTGGTAGAAATTTGATGACACAAATTTGTCACAAAATTCGGCCGGGTGGGTACCACCGTGCACGATTGCGAAAAACCCTCCATAGTAATCCAATTTCGGTTTGATTGCGTTCAGGGGTCAGCAAGTGCATAGCCGGGCAGGGGGGTTGTGGTCGCAGCACTAGTGGGACCGGTGGGTGTCACGCGGTGCTGCGACGACAATTGTCAACATGGTATGTGTATGTAATGGTGACCCTCTTTCCTGAGACTTTATCTTCAGCTTACCATCAGGCGAGGTGAAGTCAAATTGACGTGTCCAAATAAAAAAAAAGGGAAGTCTAATTGCGACACCACCTCTCTGTTTTTGCTCTGTGGATACAAGTAGAATGACTTGGCTAGTACAGCTGAGGAGCAACTCACCGTCGAGCTGGTCCCGGTCGGCCGCGCTGACGGTGGCGTAGTACTGCATGGCGGACAGCGCGCCGCTCCAGGCCGCGGCCGCGGGCTGGCGCCGCACCCGCTGGCGCACCTCGGCCCGCGCCGCGCACAGGATCACGTAGCCGCGGGTCTCGCAGCCCTTCAGCACCACTTGCGAATTCACCAGCTCGACTGCAAGAGGACAGATGGACATTTCAGAATCTATAATATAAAAAACAGTATAGCGGCGATAGCCCAGTGGCATACGTAACGGACTGCTGAGACGAGGTCTTGAGTTCGATCCCTAGTTGCCCGGGCCCAAACCTCTGACTTTTCGTAGTTATGTGTACATTAATAAATGATAATTATCGCTCGCTTATGGCAAGCCCGGTAGATGGCAATAGGCTCGCCCCCTATTACATTGGGACCTTAACATAACTGGCGAATCGTGGGTGTGTAATACACCTCTGCCTACCCCTTCGGGGATACAGGCGTGAAGTTATGTTATGTATGTTATAATATAAAAATGAATCGCTGAATGTGTTGCTTTTTATTTCAAACTCAGAAAATTCTATTTTTTCGCGCGCGAACTTTTTCCATTAGTTTCAATGGTAAATTTGTTTTTCGGTAATAATTCCTCAATGGTATGTCCGATTTTTAATCAAGGAGTATCTGAGTTTGTACGCGGCTATCCCGCGTATAAGAGCTTAAAAGCGTAAAATTTGTGGTTTGCAAAGGAGTATCCGAGTTTGTAAGCGGCTATCCCGCGTATAAGAGCTAGCAAAAAGATAGCGCCACGTTATTCTCTGCCTTACTGGCTTTTGGCTACGCAGGTAATGTTGCGGCTAAGGAAGCCATTAAGGCTAGGTATTCCAGCAGAGCCCGCGCTTTTGAGTTCTTTGAAACCATCAGAGTCATAGAAAAAAGCGTTTTAAATTTCGAGAAAAAGATATATGTTAGTTAAGGATATAGTCTAGTCAAATTCGCATTCAGTTACCAGATCTAATGAACTTCACTCGATAGAAAAGAATCCCAAAGTTACCCCTTTTCGTAATGGTTTTTTTAATATTATGACTAAACTACTGATGATTTCTATTAAATTTTTGTACTCAACTAAAGGTACTACATATGTATAGACATTTTCGCAGAGTTTGACTATATTATTAAGTAAATTTTAAAGTTATGTTTAAATACCTACTAAATTCGCGAGTGCTCGCGCCGCCGAGGCCCGAACAGTCGCGCCAGTCGCGCGCTGGCGCTTACCGAAGTAAGACCTTTGTCAGTTTTTGCGCGACAGTTTCGTGAACAATCAATCGGTTTTACGTATTTCTAATAAATTGTTGCAAGTTGTTCATTATGGGCAATAAACAACGCAAGCGAAAAAAGTCATGCAAAGCCATAAAAATGACAAATAAAAAGAATGCACTCCAAAGACATGTGAAGAAGTAAGTACATATTTATATTATTTAGTCTTTATCATTTATTAAAATAATTATGTTAGATTTCACTACATTTCTATCTCCGATTGGTAATTTATAAAATTATCATACCTAAATATTACGTTCATAGCGCCATAGTATGTATACTGAAGAACACTACTTACGATTATTGATCATTCATATTTTATTTATATCAGTACCTCTGCCTATTGCAAACGATAAGTAAATAAAATAGATATTCCGTTTTATTTTAGGTCTATGGGGCAGCTTCAAACACCTGACGTGGATACCGCCACAGTACTGAATCTGCTACCTGCGGATTCCATTGAAAATAGGTAAGTAATTATCCATAGATCTGAATAGGTAGGTACTTAGGTAGTGCTTTTTACGCTTAGGGTGAAGTTAGAAAAAAATATTATTATGCCTAATATTACGTTCATAGCGCCATAGTATAAGAACATCAGTATAACTACTGAAGATGCTATTTACGATTTTCGATAATTCATATTTTATCTATATCAATACATTATCTGTTATATTGTAGGTCTAAGGGGCAGCTTCAAACACCTGACATGGATACCGCCACAGTACTAAATCTGCTACCTGCGGATTCGATTGAAAATAGGTAAGTAATTACCCATAGATCTGAATAGGTAGGTACTAGGTAGTACTAGCTAGTTTTTTACGCACTTAGGGTAAGGTTAGATAAAAATATCTTATTAAATTAGACTTCCTTCCTTCACTCTAGCATTTATCCCGGTTGCCCTAGACTTACGCTTAGGACCCAGGGTCCACTAACTGGTCTAATCAGATTTGCCTGAATTTCAGTTTCTACGGTACGACTGTCGTCTGACTTCCGTCCCCATAAGCGAACTTCATTCTATGGTTAAACCAGTAGAACCAATTGACTTATTGAGATAAAATATACACTGTACAATTTTTTAGTCTTGTAATTGTGCATTGTGCAAACATTAAAAACTGTAAAAAAAGTTTGATAACTATACCGCCTGCCAAGTAAAATAATGTAATACTTATCATATGCCTTCACTGTTTCAGATATATCAAAGAGACAGAAAATCCTCTCATCTTAGAGTATGAAATCAAAGAAAATGAATATCAACCTGTTTCGGGACGTCGAATTATTGATTTAAATTATGTTTTACAGGAGTTCCAAGAAAAAGCTAGTCATAATGATCTATTTAATTGCACATTAGGAAACTTCCGTCTAATTAGTGAAAAACGACGAGGACTTTTATCGGTATATCGTTTTGAATGCAATATTTGCAAACATGTTTGCTTGATTAACTCTGAAGACCCAAATGACAAAGAACAAGTGAATCTAAATATAGCTGCCACTACGGGAATTGTGGCTTCCGGCATAGGCTTTTCTCAATTTGAGGAATTATGTTCTGCCATGGATATTCCGGTATTCAGTTCAAAATACTATTCCAAATTAGAAGATGAAGTATTTGAAAATTGGAAAAAGACGACAAGTGCTTCTATGGAAGCTGCAGTTCAAATGGAGAAAGACATCGCTATTGCAGAAGGTCGAACTAAAAATGTCATACCTTTGCTTGATGTTTACGTTGACGGCTCATGGTGCGCTAGATCTTACGGCACGAACTATAAAGCGTCATCAGGCACAGCAGCCATAATCGGTAGAAAAATAGGACAAGTCCTTTATATTGGAATAAAAAATAAATATTGCTTGGTATGCGCTCGAGCTGAGCACAAAAAAATGTCACCGAAGGAACACAAATGCTTTAAAAATTATGAAGGTTCTTCAAGCTCCATGGAAACAGAAATAATTGTTGAAGGTTTCAAGGCGTCGATCCCAATGTATGGCATCATATATGAGCGTATGATATGAGACGGAGATGCTTCTACTTACACTGCCATCCTCAAAGCTAGACCGTATGAGACCGAAAATGTGACGGTCGAAAAAATTGAATGCCGAAATCATATACTGCGCAACTTTTGCAAAAAACTACGTAGTTTGACTGTAGAGACAAAATATGATCTAGCACACCGTAAAATGCTTACAAATGTAAAAGTTTTGACAATGCGGAAATCAATTGTAAAATCCATAAGACATCACAAAACCTCTGGAAATTCTCGTAACGTAGCAATATCAAACCTACACAATGATATCATTAACTGTGTAGCACATGCTTTCGGCAACCATAGAATGTGCCAAGAATATTATTGTACGAAAGATAAAAATGACAACGAAGAGCTCAAAAAGATCCAGAATTCAACATTCATATTCAGGATAAATGCGATTGTTTCAAACGTTGCAGCAAAATCGCGCAGTTTAGTCGAGGATGTTGACACAAATACTGTTGAGTGTTTTAATAGTGTCATCGCCAAATTTATTGGTGGAAAACGAATAAATTTTGCACTAAAAGGAGGTTACCAAGGAAGGTGCACAGCAGCTGTTACTTCGTTTAATTGTAAGTCCACACTTTCAGCCATCCAAAAAGCTATTTTAAATAGAACTCCTAAAGGCAGGGTTAAGATAATTGAAAGAAGGAGAGCACAAAAACGGAAGTTGAACTTCGAGCATCCGGTAAAAAAAAAACGAAAATTAAAAGAAATAAATCAGAAGCAACATGACTATGGCCCAGGCAGCTCAGCACCAGATATGTCTTTACATGAATTAAAGAAAGCAGAAGAAGAGTTTTTTAATAATTTAAAAATGCTTACCTCTGATAGAGTCGCTATTGAGAGAGCTACAGTTTTGCAACGAGATAGTAGTGAATGGCTTGAAATACGGAAAAACCTAATCACCGCATCTAACTTTGGGCCAATATGTAAAAGAAAAGTTAGTCTAAATACTGCTCCTTTGGTGAAAAGCATATTATACCAAAAGAATTTGACTTGTGTAGCTGCCATTGCACACGGAATAGAGCACGAAAGGCAAGCACTTCAGCAGTTACAAAAACAAGAAAAAATAAACATTATGCCTTGCGGCTTATTCATTGATAAAAAGTATCCATTTATTGGAGCAACTCCTGACGGATTAGTAGGCGATGATATGCTAGTAGAACTTAAATGCCCTTTAACTGCAGGAAAAATAGGACTAACAAATGCAATACAGCAAAACAAAATACAAATATTAAAATATGACGAAAACACTTGCACTACCACAATAAATAAAAAATCTAATTGGTTTTATCAAATACAAGGGCAGCTACACGTCACTGAAAGACAACTCTGTCTGCTAGGAATCTGGGCTGGAGAAAATGAACCCTTGCTTACAAAACGCATCGAAAGGGACGACAATTTCTGGGAAACGCAAATGGAGCCAAAGTTAGTTAAATTTTACATGAAGTGTTTGCTGCCGGAAATTGTAGATAGTAGAGACATACGTGGAATGCCAATAAGAACAATGTCCTTGCAAGATGACAAAGAAAATTTGAACGATGCATTCTCTTCAGCCTTACTATCAGCTGAGCCAAAAATAGAAAATATTAACTGTGTAGAGTCCATAGTTTTATCATCTCCTGAGCCAGAATCAGATTTGCAACCGGGTACAAGCACACGAGAAATAAACTTTGAAGCATTTTGAGATTATTTTCATTAATATTTTACATTTACTATATAAATTAGATTTATTTGATACCCTTCATTCAATATAGTCATTACATCCCTTTATAAAAAACAATGTTTGAAATAAACAACCCAAATATACTAACTACACAAATAGATAAAAAAATACTGTAATCTCTTATACCAACCTACATTGACACCTCTACACTGACGGCACAGAAACTTTGTGTACACAGGGGGCCATCTCTAAACCAGAGATGGCCCAGGGTCAGTCGGGGTGCGAGGGGTATGCTCTATGGGCAACCTTACACCCCGGCGTCTGTAGACCCGAGACGGCGTGCGGTTTTAGTCGGTTCAAGCCCGACATAACCGCCCCCACTGGCACGCGGGGGGGTATCCGAAGGGATTTCCGCACGATAAAAAAAAAAAGGGTTGGCAGCACGAGAGTGACTCCCCTGGTGTTGCACATGTCCATAGGCCAGGGTAACCACTTTCCATCAGGTGGGCCGTGTGCTTGTCTGCCACCACAGTTGTATAAAAAACGCATTTATTTACAAAAATATCAGATGTCTAGTATCTATATTACCAGCATTTGCTAGGTTTGGGACTAGGTGACGCTTTGTTTTTTATATCACCATGGTGGCTAACAGGCATAAGGGCTGCCGATGGTAAAAGTCACCGTAGCCTATGGAGGCCTGCAACGCCAGGGGCATCACACACGCGTTGCCGACTCTTTAAAAACCTATTCACTACCTTTTTGAAGAACTTCATACTGTAGTCACTAGGGAATACCTCGCAAAAAAAAAAACAAAATTATTATACTGTAAGTTTACTTTCTCCCAAGCAACTAAACTAAATAAAGTTAAATAATAAAAAATGCATTTAATTTTCTAGGTCAGATGTAGTTTTCATACTGTTTATTTCTATACTGTGTCGCTGGCGGGGTCACCACCGAGTTCACCGTCACTGCGGCCGCGCGAAATATTTTCCGACCGGCCGGGATAGCGATAAATGCCTACTTTTGCAAGAATACAGGGCCTTAACACTCATCCTATCAAGTTTTCTTTTTATACAACCAAAACAAAAAATAAGTATTCACCTAATACCATTTTACCCGAATCGACAATCTAACCGGGGACCTCATGTAGTGGGTAGAAATAATCATATAACTAAGTAAATAATCGACGACCTCTGTGGCGTAGCGGTAGTGTGTTCGACTGCTAAACCAGAGGTGGCGGGTTCGATTCTCGCTCAGCGCAAATATTTGTATGCATGAATTTGTCTATTTGCATTGGTCTGAGTATTTCAATGACATGTATAATATGTATATATTTACAAAAGAAAATGTATCTAAGTATGTATATCCGCGTTCTAGACCCCATAACACAAGATAGTTAAGCTATTCGTACTTTGGTTCTAGATAGCGCTGCGCAAAATGTTCTCGAATATTTATTATTATGTGAATATGTTTAACTAGCTAATGCCTGCGGCTCCGCCGGCGCGGAGGTAAGTTATTGATTTTGGTCATAATTATCTCCGGTTCTACTAAATCAATTGCAATCAAATAAACGGCAGATTTTAACGCTGACCGCGATCTTTCTAATACAAAAACAAGTTGAATTCCTGAGACGAGCTCAGCCGAATACAAGGGATTTTCGATTTTGCGATATTTTTTTGCGATTTTTTCTTTATCTTGCAATGGTTCACCCCAGCACGAATCTATTACCGAAAACAGCAACTCGATAGCTCATCTCCTTCATACCCAAAACCGTGACAGAAAATTGGTAACGACGACGTCGACGACAACTCGATAGCAATAGGGCTTTTCTAAAGAAAATCCCTAAAAACTCATTAAAATGCGATAAGTAGCTTTTGCGTCCATCGCAAACAAACTGACAAGAATTCGAATAAAAATATTTGCATGTTCATAATCGTTCATTTAACATCACCCAAGTATTTATTTTTAAATATCTCCAATGTACAGACACAACTAATTCACAATCTTAATGTTAATTATCGCTCGCTTAATAATGTGCCCAGTGGATGGCAATAGGCTCGCTCCCTATTACATTGGGACCTTAACATAACTGGCGAATCGTGGGTGTGTAATACACCTCTGCCTACCCCTTCGGGGATACAGGCGTGAAGTTATGTATGTATCTATAATAGTATAGATATCATTGTACAGCATATGACTCAGCGCTACCGCTGTCGCTGTAAGCAGCGCATGAGCTGGCACGCGCGCTGCTGTGAGCAGTAGGTGGTAGGTAGGTGGAGGTTCAGGCCGGGACGGTGGGGCGACTAGCGCCCCTCCCCCAAACCGGGGAAGATGGGGACACCGTGGTTCCCAAATCCGAAGGGGCCATCTCGAAACCGGAGATGGCCCAGGGTCAGTCGGGGTGCGAGGGATATGCTCTATGGGCAACCTTACACCCCGGCGTCTGTAGACCCGAGACGGCGTGCGGTTTTAGTCGGTTCAAGCCCGACATAACCGCCCCCGCTGGCCGGCGGGGGGTATCCGAAGGGATTTCCGCACGAAAAAAAAAATAAAAAAAAGGTGGGTGGCGGTTCTCACTGAGGCAGGCGGTGTGCGCGTTGTCGTCGTCCAGCACGTGGCGCGCGTGCGGCGCGTGCGGCGCGGGCGCGTGCTGCTCGCTGCCGCCCAGCTCGTCGCTGAACACCACCGGCGCCGAGCCGCCCGCCTCCGCCACCAGCGCCGCCAGCATGCCGCCGCCGCCGCCCCCGCCCCCGCCCGAGCTCTGCCGATACACAAACCTTTATACTAAATACATATAACACCCGCGGTAGCCTAGTGGTATGGGTAATGGACTGCTGAGACGAGGTCTCGGGTTCGATCCCAGGTTTTACCATGGCACACACCAATGACTTTTCGATGCTTTTCGAAGTTATGTGTGTATTTATCGCAGGCTTATAAGTGCCCGGTTAACCAAAACTTTTCTTTCTCCTCTTTTTACTCTCCATCCTATGGTTGCCTGTAAGAGATTGCCTCAGAGCGATAAGGCCGCCAATTGTACTAATACCACAAAATGTATATTCGTTCCAGTTTTTAATGTCTTTGGTGTACAATAAAGAGATATTATTATTACATTGGGACCTAAACATAAGCTGGCGAAATGTGGGTGCTAGCACCTCTGCCTACCCCTTCGGGGATATAGGCGTGAGTTTATGTTATGTTATGTTTATAACTAGGAATTCAGTGCAGGGTGCGACTGAAGTAAATTGAGCTGAGCGAGCAGGACTCGCACTTGAAAATAAGACATCTTACTACGGTCGCGCGCTTAGCTAAGGCCGCGCGCTCGTCAAACCGTTTTTCGGTGATTATTCCTCAATGGTACATTGTATTTGAACAGTTGACCCCTCTAACACTCAGCGGTGTCTACACTATCACCATGGCAAATTTGGTCAAGATCGGTATTGTGGTTCCGGAGGAGTACAGTCTCGACCAAACGGCTTAGCCAAGTATAAGAGCTTCGCTTCGCTCAGCTCAATAAATACACACTCTACGACATTCTACACACAGCTTTCTAGACCCAAAGTAAGCATAGTTTAACTAGCTTGTGTTATGGGTTCCAGAATGCGGATAAACATACTTATATACTTTTTCTTGTAAATATATACATATTATACATCCCAGACCAATACAAATAGAAATATTCATGCATACAAATATTAGCACTGAGCGGGAATCGAACCCGCAACCCCCTTGTCGTAGTAGTCGAATGCATTACAGACCGCAAAGTGGCCGTCATATGATAGTAAACTAGCTGTTGCCTTCGGTTTCACCCGCATGTGTCTGCTTCCCATGAGAACCTATTCCAGGGATAAAAGCCTTTGTGTTATTCCAGACTACAACCTATTACCTTAACAAATTTCATCCAAATCCGTTCAGCCGATAAAGCGTGATTGAGTAACAAACGACCAAACTTACGAACAATTTCACAAACTTTTGCATTTTTAGTATTAGTAGAATTAAATAGAATTGTTCTAATATTTAAAACAGTTAATGTAAGGCATTTTAGAACGCTATCACATTCGAGTCTTAACGACAAGGGACATGATGAAATAAGAAAAAAAAATGTTGGTCCTTCAAACCGGAAAGTTTATGTAAGGCTCCTAGGCCCAAAAAATATTATTGTATAAAAAAGTTTATATATTATAAAAAAATGTTTGCCAACCAAAAAACTTATTTTAATGTTTTGAAAAATAAATGTAGAATGTGCACCTGATTAGCGGCGGCTGGCGGCGGCGATATGACGTCGGCCTCGCGTTGGTGCTTCAGCGATGTGTTCGGTTGCTCCTCCTCCTTCAAGGCTTTTGTTGACAAATTCTTCTTCAATTGCTAAAACAACATTATTAAATTTTTACAGTGATAGTGATACTGGTAATGATGTTGGTAGCGATACTGGCAATGATATTGGTAGTGATACTGGTAATGATGGTGGTAGTGATACTGGTAGTGATACTGGTAGTGACGGTGGTAGTGATAGTGGTAGTAACACCGTAGTGCAGCAGAACTGCCAGGCAGTAGCATTGACTGTGGCGACGAGTATACCTGAGTCTTGATGTAGGTGTCGATGAGGCCGAAGGCCAGGTCGCGGTTGAGCTTGGTCCAGGCGCCGCGCAGGTCGTGCACGGCCAGGCGGTGCGTGGGCGGCGCGCCCGCGCTCACGCCCGCCTCGCGCCCGTACGACACGCGCCGCACCGACAGGCAGTAGCACTTCTCCATCGCGCGGGGGCTCAGTTGGGAATACTGCCCAAACAAAATTGTATTATAACTAGCGACCCTCCTCGGCTTCGCACGGGTGCAATGAATGTTATTATACATATAAACCTTCCTCTTCAATCACTCTATCTATTAAAAAAAAACCGCATCAAAATCCGTTGCGTAGAAGATTTAAGCATACATAGGGATATAGGGACAGAGAAAGCGACTTTGTTTTATACTATGTAGTGATTATCGATCTGCCCTAGAATCAAGTTTTGGTGGTTACCTTATCAGCTGAATTTATTTCGTGAATGTCTCATATATGCACAGTATCCCGAGGGAGCCATCTCAAAGCCGTAGATGGCCCAGGGTCAGCCGGGTGTGAGGGAATTGCCTTACACCCCGGCATTAGAGACCCGAGATGGCGCGGCGTACGGTTTCGATCGGTTCGAGTCCGACATAACTACCCCCACTGGCCGGCAGTGGGTAAACGTGGGGAGATCCGAAAAAAAAGAACCAGGGCACACTATAGGCGGAGACAAATCTAAAAAATCATGAAAATCGGTCCACCCGTTCTCGGGTTGTCTGCGGTCATAACTAACACGAAACACGACTTTCTTTTATACAATAGGTCTTTACCTATGAAATTGCCGAAATTTTCTTACAAATTCATGAGTTCGTTATTCCTGTAATTTAATAGCTATTTCCATTATTTATATTTTGTTTGAAAGTTGATTTCAAGATTTTACAACTCTGTATTAAATTTTGATTTTATTGGCCGCTTGATAAATTAATTCGATGTTCGAAAACAGTACTTCCTAATTGCTATCCATTTTGATGATAAATTTCGTATTACTTACCAGCTGTCACTTTTCAAAAACGTAATAAAAGTTGCTGTTTGTTAGCTTAATGTTGTCTTATTCATACACAAAAAAAATCATAAAATTTGGATTTGTCATTCATAAAAAACGCAAAAATGTTAGTACTGAAAATTGGGTTTCCTCCAATTTCTTCAAGAAAAAAGGCAATTTCATATGTAACGACCTAATATATAGATTTACGAATGCCTTCACGTGTACATTACCCGGCCTTTGATTTAGCACGCGTCGTTATCAAGAGTATGAATCTGGCTAAGCTCGGCTTCCTTCGGTTTTGTAAAGAAAGAGAGAAAGAGAGAGAATTTGTTTCTCCAAATTCAGATTTTTTGCTTCTATAGAAACCTAAATATAGTTTAAGTATTAGAGTTAACGGGATATTTACCATGTGTTAAGAGTGTCCGATATTTCGGCACTGTTGCAAGCGCCATGATCATGGAGGAACCGTTAACTCTAATACTTATGTTAGTGACCATGATAGTTTAAATACCTAAATATAGTTCACAAGATAAAAATTATGTTTAAAAAATCAAACAACGCCCTAATCACATACGAGCGTTTGTATGAAAATGATAACGGGTTGGCCGCTCTTAATTAGTTGAAACCAATATCAAATAAAATTATATTGAGGATACAGCAATAACATCAAAATTAACCACTGACCTCATCGCCTTCCTTCTCCTCAGCCGCCAAGGTCTTCAACCATATCTCTGCGTCGTTCAGGTCACAATTCATGTACACTGTAGTCCAGTTGGCCCGGGGTCTTCGGACCAGGCCATCGTTCGCAGACACTAAGGACAGACGGTGTTTGGACCCACAGGTGACGCGGACGCCTAGCATCTCGATACCACGTTGGAGGGAGGATGAAGACCAGTAGAAAACCTTTAACAAGTTTTGTTTGTTTTTTTTAGAATGTTGTGTTATTTGCTGTACTAAACCACGCCAATAAATAAATATTTACTACACCATGAAGACTTGGAATTCTTTACTATAGTTCAATTAATTTTTAAGCAATTAATATGCTTATTTTTCCTAATAGATTTTAAATCGGAAAAAGAGAACATCTAGGATTCGAATTTCGAATTCAAATATCTGCAACGTGTCTGAGTGGTTCAGTTGGTCAGAGCGTTCCCGCTGTACGGGACTGGTCGCGGGTTCAAGTTCAGTCCTAGATGTTCTCTTTTTCCGATTTAAAATCTATTCTTTACTGTAGATTTTTCTCTATATTCAATCCGTCAGTTGACTGGCAGTTGGCTGGATAGCAAGTGGTGGTGAAGCACAGAAGATACGGGTCACCTTTCCAATTACTTTCGATCCTAAAATGGCGGTCATTATGGACAAGTGGTTTCGTTATATAAACACACATATAGTCATGCCACTTCACACCGTTGGGGTAGGTAGAGACGTCTTTCTACTAGCTACGATACTGGCTCTCGCTGGTTCCGTACTCTAACAAAAAAATCCAGTTGGACCTATCGACGGTGTGGTATTGGTATCGCTAATTATGCATTAAACGAGATCTGCTAACAAAACGGTTAATACATACGGTATTTAAAAAACGATGTTATCATTACCTGTAAGTTGTGCAAAGTGACCGACACGCTAACGTTGCGGTAGTGCCGCGACAGCTGCGGCTTGCGCGGGCGCACGTTCTTGAAGATGCGCCCGCGCCGCGTCGGGCGGGTTATACCCGACAGTATTAGCTTGAGGCTCTCGAACCACCTGTGAATTGTACGAAGTTTTTTATTCGTTTAAAGATTGCATACTCTGGATACTTGACTCGATGTATAGTTAGGGCCAAAAGCTTGACAAGCTTTGGGTCTCTGGCGGTAAGCGCGGGCGCAACGGCGGAGGCGTGCCAATCCACCAATTATAGACATATAAAACTAATCACCGGCTTAAAACGCTCGCGTCATTGATTGATCAGTCCTTGTATTGTTTTTTTTATTTGACCAGTTGGTGCATATGCGCGAACTTTTTGCCTTTTGTTCAAGATTTTACCTCGAGGTCTAAGAAGAAGTCGGTACGGCGGGGCGATTAGCACCCCTCCCCCAAACCGGGGCAAGACGGGGACACCGTTGTTCCCAAACCCGAGGGGGCCATCTCGTAACCGGAGATGGCCCAGGGTCAGTCGGGGTGCGAGGGAAATGCTTTATGGGCAAGCTTAGCCTAGCGGTAGCCTAGTGGTATGGGTAAAGGACTGCTGAGACGAGGTCTCGGGTTCGATCCCAGGTTTTACCATGGCACACACCAATAACTTTTCGATGCTTTTCGAAGTTATGTGTGTATTTATCGCAGGTTTATAAGTGCCCCGTTAATGGCAATAGGCTCGCCACCTATTACATTGGGACCTAAACATAAACTGGCGAAATGTGGGTGCTAGCACCTCTGCCTACCCCTTCGGGGATATAGGCGTGTGTTTATGTTACGCCCCGGTGTCTGAAGACACGAGACGGCGTGCGGTTTTAGTCGGTTCAAGCCCGACATAACCGCCCCCGCTGGCCGGCGGGGGGTAACCGAGGGGATTTCCGCACAAAAAAAAGGTTTGAGAAGAAGTAATTTATTATCAATTGCGTAAGTAAGACAACATACCTAAGAGTACTTCCATATAGTAACAACACTGGGCCATTGCCCTCCTTTTCGACAGGCTTCGTCTCCATACTAAGGTGCAGATCGAGTCCTTGCGAACGAAATGCTCTGTACGAGTCATGCTCCTGTACGACAAAAGAAAATCAGATTTTAAACATTATCGACATAACTTATGAAAAAGAAATAATCGATTGAAAATAATAAAACTTGAAATTATTCTATACATATAATACACGATCTACAGGTAAACTAAGTACATCTTGTGATATGGATTCTAGTATGCGAATAAAAATACACATTTTTTATATTGTAATACCTACATGTACAAATAATAGCTGTATAAGTAATTTTAATATCCCAGAGGACAAAGTTAATATATTTCATGTTGTGTTTATTGTTTTATGAAAGGTTATATGTAAGGCGATTAATAAATTAGAATTTGTTAAGCCACTTTTGTATTTGACTGTACACATACACTTATCTTTTTTTTTTTATATGTGCGGAAATCCCTTCGGATACCCCCCCGCCAGTCAGCGGGGGCGGTTATGTCGGGCTTGAACCGACTAAAACCGCACGCCGTCTCGGGTCTACAGACGCCAGGGTGTAAGGTTACCCATAGAGCATATCCCTCGCACCCCGACTGACCCTGTGCCATTCGCAGTGTCCCCTCTGATAACAGAAGAGGGGTACCTGCAGCAACCACCCCCGCGGGCCTTGAAGGCCCTCCATAACCCGATCCCCTCGTGCAATGGGGTCAGCTGGCCCTGAAAAGGGCCGGTTGGTCAGACTCTTGGCCGTTGACGTTGACGCCAGCTACTCCAGAGGAGCAATCAATGATGCGTCATCGCCCACGTTGCCCAGGGTACACCAAACTTGTAGGTGATCCAACCAGTCGCACCCCACAATTATAAGTACCTGGTTATTAGATTACTCGGGTAGCCTATATGGCACCACCGCGTAATGGTCGCGCGGTTGGGCTTCACACTTTGTCCATCTTCACCGATTGGTACACGTGCACGTACAGTACGTGCACGTATACGTACCTGATTACTGGAGTACTCGGGCAGCCGGGTGGGCGCGCAGGGAGCCACGGCGTGGTGGTCCCGCGGGTCGGCCACGCACTGCCAGCCCAGCTTCACGGATAAGCGAAGTGCGGGCACGCGCAGTACGCGGCAGTCGTCGTACTTGCTTGCCGTACGCACGTATACGTCTAACGTGCCAAGGAAGCCGAGTTTACCTGCAAAGGTGTTTAAAAATGAAATTATCAATCAAAAAAATAATATGTAACCGAAAATACTAATAACCCGTTCAACTAAACTAAATTGGTAGTAGAGTGGGTTCACGCCGGTACAGTAATGGCCAGGATTCGAACCCGAGAAATCTCGATCGTAAAGCCATGAGCTTACCATGAAGCTTTTTGTAGTTAAAGATCGAGCCACCACTTCTATTACAAGTACAGACTCGTAGACATTTAACCCATAAAGGATTAACCTTCTTAGGGATTTTCTTTAGAAAAGCCCTATTGCTAAGGAGTTGTCGTCGACGTTGTCGTCGTCGTCGTCGTCGTCGTTGCCAATTTTCTGTCACGGTTTTGGGTATGAAGGAGATGAGCTATCGAGTGGCTGTTTTCGGTAATAGATTCGTGCTGGGGTGAACCATTGCAAGATAAAAAAAAATCGCAAAAAAAAAAACGCTAAATCGAAAATCCCTTGTCGAATACAAGGGATTTGCTGGGATTTGATTCGCTGAGCTCGTCTCAGGAATTCAACTTGTTTTATAACCCACTAGCTTTCCCCGTCTACCACATCTATCTCCAGGTTTTCCATGAGGTCTCCAGGTGTTACTAGCTGGGAAGTATCCTATCAAAAATAGACTCACCATTAGTCCAGTCTAGCACCAAATCACTCCAGGTGACCTCCATCTCCTCAGTGGTGTTATAAGGATCCAGTGAGACGTGCAGCAGACACGTAAATTTGGCACAGTTAACCGTGAGGCGTCCGTGCATGATAAGTCTCACTTTATCCCACCAGGACAATGGTGCTGATGGGTCCAGAGATGGTCGGGAAACTTGGTCAAAAGCTGTAAAAATAAATAGTTATATTCCACTCTAATACACTATAAACAGAGAAATAGTCGAAGTAGAAAAATATAAATTATGCTGCACGCATGTACAGCTTTGCGGCAGACAAGCAACAGCCACGGAAGTATTTCTTTTAAATTTTATACCACGATTTTAGATCTCCAAAAAGCAGATAGAACTTTTCATACATACCCAAGTTACAATGAGCTATGACCGGCTCCCAACAAGGCCCAAATGCGTAGCTGTACTCGGCCATTTCACAGCACAAGTCGTAGTACCACTTCAATGGCATCATACTACGCTCTAGCTCCTGTGGACCCCAAGGATGGCCTTGATCTATTACCACGGTGCGGAAAGCTGAGGGCGAAGGTTATCGATATTACTTTACACATGTCAAAAATCGAATACTCACGGGCACGCAATGCAGCCTTGTGGCACACCCTTGAAATGTTAAACTAGATCGTGTATGCTTAGTTTATCCTAAGGCATGCGCTAGAATCTTCATAAAGCAATTTTAGTGCACATACAATTTGGCTTAATAATTTGGGCTCTGAAAAAACATTTAACTGATCTCTCGCAACTCACAAGCCTCCTCCAAATCAACAAAGGCGCAAAGCACCCTATGGTATTTGGTGAGGTTAAAGTGATACACATTCATTAGGTATACCTGCGTATCCCTGACCTGTACAAAGGGCCAACGAGATGAGTATATACCTGTACATGTGAAGGTGTATGTAAAGTACTTTTAACCTTGGCCGTGTGCTATCAAAAACTTCAAACACTAAATATTTTTTTAATTTTTATTCTACGACATTCTATCCTTATTATTTCTGTTACCCTACTTTTATGTCTAATGCTGAAAGTCTAGACGTCAATACCTCTTGGCGGAGCCTGTTCTTCAGCCGCAAGCAGGGTGCCCCACATCCTCAGATCGCTCATACTGAGCAGCGGCTGCGGGAAGTCACGCAGCAGGAGCTGCCACTGAGAGCACGACATGTTGATACTGCGGCACCACAGAGTAGTAAACTCGATGCCGTCCTCAGGCCAGGGGCTGTATAGGAATTGGATTGAAAACTAATTCTGTAAAAATCTAGCCAGAGAACATATTTATAGGCTTTTACATGTGGCCGCATCAAATTACAATGAGAGAGACAAATTAATCCTAATTCCAGTGTCAAAAATTCGTTCGAAATCCTGGCCATAACATTACGGACGTGAATTCATTAACTCCTCCCCTCAAGCATTTTAGCTTAGCTGGAAGGGTTAAGGGAAGTATTATTAATTTCGGTTACTGATATTCTTTTTTTTTTTAAATATTCATCATCATCATCAACCTATTCTAGTCCACTGCTGGACATAGGTAACCGTAATTACTAATATTCCCCCTAACCCCTCCAGCTAAGCTTAATTGCTTGTGTTAGGAGTGGGTTCACGTCGGTAGTGTAATGGCCAGGATTCGAACCCGGGACCTCTCGATCATAGGGTCGGCTCCTTAACCACTAAGCTACCGACGCTTAAGTTTATGTTTAAACGTGGAACGTAATTATGTATGCTATGCCACCTCACCAAGATCTTTGGGGTCCAAGGCAACCTCCCTGTTAGCCTGCTGCTAATTATTGGACGAAGTTTTTTTCGCGGGTTTCGAAGTTTCTCTTCGGATTGGGGGGTCAGACAGGTAGCTCCCACCAAGCTAAGCCAAGAAGAAGAGTAGGAAAGCGGACGCTCGGCTCTAAATGGCAAGCTAGCGCTGTGATGACGAATGCATACCTATCATAGTCAATGTCACGCAGCTTGGCCGTGGCGCGGGCGGCGCCGTGCAGCGAGGGGTCGGCCAGCGCCACGAGCGAGAGGCGCGTCACGGCGCAGGCCACGAGGCGCGTGCGCGGCGGCGGCGCGGCGCGCGTGCGCTGCACGTAGATCTGCGCGTCCTTCTGGCGCAGCGCCGCGTACAGCTCCTCCACCTTGCCGGCCGGCAGGAACAGGTGCGGCTTGCACAGCTCTTGCACCTGCGCCAGCCCACAGGGTCAGAGGGTCGACAGGGAGACGAGAACGTCTTCGACATATTTAGATAGTAATCGATCCTATCTTACCCTCATAATAATTTGTAAACAATATAATTTGTACGTTACTTGTAAGTCAATCACGCAAGAACGAGAGATGGATTTGATTGATTTTTTTCAAAATAAACTAAATGTACATAACATTTTTGAAATATTATTTTGTTGAAATGCAGAACTATTACAAATAAATTTTCTTATACATATCCATACTGTAAATAGTTTGATTTTACAAGGTGTTGATTTACAATCAAAGATTATGTTGAATTTGTAACATACATTTTTAATACCGAGAAACAGAGAAGAGATAATTTCAATATGTTTTGTGATTGATACACAGGGCGTTTGATAGCAATTATCAGACTCTACGCGAGAGTTTTACGCACTCGACGGCGCCCGGACCTGACCACTGAAGTTGGCGACCGCAGTAATCGACAAAACGTTTGAAACACAAGTTTCCTATGGACCACGGCCAAACAGCCCGGAAGCAGTATATTCTACATGTAACGCCGGCCGTGAAAGCCTAAAGATTAATAATTATCACAATATACTTAAATATAACACTAATGGAAAAAATACCACTCTAAGCATTCCTGTGGTTAGATTCACAGACACATGCCATATAACGCAAAAATATCTAGATTATAAACCACTCACAACTCGACTGCTCTGAAAACCATGAAAACAGATTGCATTGGCCATCATAGATGGCATATCAGATAAAGCTAATAAAATTGATGGAATCAATTTTACAACCTGTAACAGTATTTATCGCACTCGTTTTAGTATAGAATTTAACGAGATACTTATTTTCTAGTTCGAGAAGATAGTGTTATATGAACTGTATTGAATTTTTTAAGGTATCTTCTCCGAATTCAAACCGAAAATTCTATAATGTCCCACCTTGTTATGCTATATTAATATAATAGGTCTTTACCTATGAAATTGCCGAAATTTTCTTACAAATTCATGAGTTCGTTATTCCTGTAATTTAATAGCTATTTCCATTATTTATATTTTGTTTGAAAGCTGATATCAAGATTTTACAACTCTGTATTAAATTTTGTTTTTATTGGCCGCTTGATAAATTAATTCGATCTTCAAAAACAGTACTTCCTAAATGGTATCCATTTTGATGATAAATTTCGTATTACTTAACAGCTGTCACTTTTCAAAAATGTAATAAGAGTTGCTGTTTGTTAGCTTAATTTTGCCTCATTCATACACAAAAAAATATAAAATTTGGATTTGTCATTTTTTTTTTTCGTGCGGAAAGCCCTTCGGATACCCCCCAGCCGGCCAGCGGGGGCGGTTATGTCGGGCTTGAATGGACTAAAACCGCACGCCGTCTCGGGTCTTCAGACGCCGGGGCGTAAGGTTGCCCATAGAGCATATCCCTCGCACCCCGACTGACCCTAGGCCATCTCCGGTTTCGAGATGGCCCCCTCGGGTTTGGAAACCACGGTGTCCCCGTCTTGCCCCGGTTTGGGGGAGGGGCGCCAGTCGCCCCACCGTCCCGGGCATATGTAACGACCTAATATTTAATTTGATTATAAATTAACTCATTATTTTAGTGTGGTTCCTGGTTGTACCCGAGGCTTTCAAGTCGAAGCCCAAGCTCCGTTTATTCCTTTTTTACTTATACGGCTGTTATGGGAACGACTGCCGTTTGACCTCATAACTCCGAGAGACAAGCCTGCGCCAGGGCCTCCTTCGTCAATCAGCAGGTGAACCTATACCTCGTACAGATTATAAATTAACATATGCTGTAAAAGACGAAAGTTAGTACCTTGGCGTCAAGCATAGTACGTCGTTTCTGACTCTCCTTGTACTCGTCTTCCAAAAGCTCGTAATTGTCGCGCAGCTTCACCTCGAAGGGATCATCGCTCATTTCGATTAGGATCTCATCAATCTAAAAAATTAATAAATGTGTGAACAAAATTTCTGTATGTGCTTCTTGTTTTAGGGGCGGGATGAACAGATAAGCCGAGACGACAAGAAGATAAGAACAGGCAAAGATGCAGCAGTAAAGCTAAATAAATTTGAAAAACGTCATCGCGCCCTGTCCGCGCCCCGTCTCTTTGTTATCCTTTAACCGCGGGCGCGTCCGCTACGTGTCCGTTGCGCGTCTTCGCCTCACGTCTTATCTGTTTGTCCCGTCACTTCTGATGCCTTCAATGACTTCTGCACTCAAAAGAATCGCCACAATTTTGCCAGTCACAAGTAAAACATAATAAATGTTTATAAAATTATTAATGGCGGAGACGCACAACACAAATTTCAAGTTTGCCAATAAATTCTACCAGAGCCACGTTAACCACACTAATAAATTTAATTACGTATGCCGTGTGGTTGGATTTTAGGGGGCCTGTCTGCGCTTGTTTGTAATGCAACACTAGAATTGAATTGGTTACTGACATTGACAACTGGTATTTGACATTAGACACAATTATAATTAGCTATAACTTATTACTCATAATTTTTCAAATTCTTGTATACATTGGCTAAAATATAAAGATATTTGTGGGAGGTTTCGGAAAAAATAAACGCTGCCTAAACCCTTAGAAATGTAACAAAAGGATGTATGGTGGAACTTTGTATCGGATATAGGTTGTGGTGGTGGAATAGGGTCCCATGGGTAGCGGAAACGGGATCACAATTCCACGCGGCTGAAGCCGCGGGCAACAGCTAGTTTTATCTATATATGAAAATGAATGCCTGTTACTTTAGAACCACTTTACCAATTTAATTCATCTTCTTTTAAATTTTCTAACACTTTGTAGAAGGTTCTAATGATAAGTAAATGTGTAAAACTTTGCGCAGAAAACTGGAAAGTTTCAGAAAACTTAACGAATATTTCAGTGGCAGAGCTGCGGATAAAAGCTAGTATATGTGCAAAAATTGTGACATTTCATGGCAAGTAAGAGATACCAGCACGACAGAAGTCTTATTCATGATCAGCTCAGGATCACGAAGAAGAATTCTGTCGTGCGGGCAACCCTTAATTGCAATGAAACACCATTTGACGGACCGGTTCGAGTAGTTATGTTACTTTTTGTTAGTAAACCTTAGAGCAATTCAGATTTCTCGAACAACGCCATCTATTGAGATGTGAGTGAGTTCAACTTTTTAACAAATTACATCTCAAGTCTTGGACGATGTGAAGATAAAATCGATAGATCACACAAGAAAGCCATTTAATAATGTTATTTAAATTATATAATCACAAATGCAGTTTTTGAAGGGGTAAGCAGATCCGACAATATGTCAACTCGATTTGAAAATCACAGTAATTTTTTTCAGTACCACGACATTGTACTAAACCATGAAATATCTTGGATTGTGGGTTATTCTGTTTCAATGACTAAAGAAAATGTTAACTATTATTGGTCTAGATTTTAATTTAAGAGTTATGTAACAGCAGAATCGGCACCATTGTCTATAAGTCTCTATACAGCACACCTGTTAAGAAATCAAATGCTTTAAAATATCATCACGCGAACTATAACAGAGTATAATACATTCATATCCTCACGCCTTGTTCCCTCTGGGGTGAGCAGAGTAAACCGTCCGCCATTGGTAATACAGAGCATTATATTCACCTTTATATGCAAATCACTAGGAAGAGGGCTCTCAGCAGTGAATGGCTTCTTCTTGATTTGATGCACCAGTTTGATCCACTTGAATAAGGATACGAAATCTCCCTGTATCGATTCTGCGAACCGATGTTTGTAAGGGAATATCATGCGGACTGAATCTACGTTAACTGACCTGAAAGAGGTTTTATATCATAAGATTGATAATTACACACAAAATTATGTTACAATTGCAAGTCTCCACCAATCTAGATTGTTATTATAAAGAGAGATGAGATGTTGAGGGCAAACTTTGATCCACCGCGCTGATTGAAAAAATTATTGCACCATTTGAAAGGAACACCCCCAGATGGACATACGCTATATATATTATAAAATATCATCACACAAATATATCAAGAACTTAACAATACGTTAAGACTGAGGCTCAACTGAGTTCACAGGCAAACTGTTTAAAAAAGTTTTGTGAACCATACAATCACAGTAATGATTGAAGTGTGTGTAGAATTAAAAAACTAATTTTTTTTTAAATAAATCGAAACGAAGCGAGGGCGGGTTGCTGGTGTAATATTATATCAAAAGGGAACTCATCACCGCCGTTTGTGTATCACAATGCTGTGAAAATGTTCGACATGATTCGCAACGCAATTAAATGGTTACTAACTTAAACTAACTCTCGTAACTCTAACTCGTGCAAACCCTGATAGCTTGGAAAAGTTGATGGTAGTTGGACAGGTTGACGGGAAAAGACCACGCGGTCGCTCACCTACTCGTTGGTCGGACGCAGTCAAGAAACTTACTGGCCTGCCAATACCAGAAGCTATCAAGACCGCCGCGGATAGAACCAGATGGAGAAATTTAGTGCATCGGGTTGTCGAAGAGACTGCTACTACTGGACACGACCTTCAGCAATGAAGATAGCGACTAAGAAGAACTTAAACTAGCAGCCCAATGCATTCTGCTGTTGCAATGTTGAGCTGAGAGTGCACTATATGATTACGTACAAATCCTGCCCAACAACTACCCCCCGATTACCGAAAATTCTATTTTCACGCGCAATTTTTTTTTCAATTGAATACCATTGAAATGTTTTTTTTTGTGGTGATTACCTATTCCTCCGTTGCTAGACCGATTTTCAATTTTCTTTTTCTGTCTTAAGCCAATAGTTAAGTTGCACAGTTTGGCGCCAAAATCGTGGTCTCAACATTGATCACTTTGGAGAAATCAGATTTTGAAATTTTTGAAGAGTGATTATTCCTCCATGGTATGTTCGATTTTCAATTTTATTTTTTCTAAACCAGGGTATCAACTTGTATTTACATGCCAACTTTGGTCAAAATTGGTCGATTAGTTTAGGAGGAGTAGCGTCACAACCGAAATACACTGAGTAGAGTATAGAGAGCATTTCACTCGACTTCGTCTCGCTCTCAGCTCAATTAACTTGAGATAGGCTCTATTGAAAATTATAACTAGTTACGTTACGGTACGGCCCACCCGATGGGAAGCGGTTAGCGCGGCCTATGGACGTGTGCAACACCAGGGGCGTCACACTCGGTCTGCTGACTCTGCAAAAATCTTCTAATGCTCTTCTCTAACCCCATATTGTAGTCACTTGATTTCCATGCTAACGAGGTTAAAAAGCACTTCGAATAGATTTAATATTCCGTTGTACCACTATAATAGTTAGTAAAATAATCTTGTTTGAAAAGGACTGCCGTGAGTACCATTTTGAACCTTGTTATGTAAATGCATACATATGTATATATATTGTATGTATATAGAAACAGCCAGGCCAATGCAAATAGACATATTCATACATACATGCATACATACATACATACATACATCCATACATACATATACTCACGCCTTTTTCCCTCTGGGGTAGGCAGAGACAACAGCCCACCATCTGCTTCTGTCCTTACATACTTCACGAGCCTCCTTCACTGACATTAAACCTTTCAAGCAAGCCCGCCGGTTTCGAGTGCTTTTGACCTGCCCTGTTATCAATACCTCATTAATTTGATCAGTCTATGTCCTGCGAGGTCGACCCCGGCTCGCCTGCCCTACAAGCCCTACAAGCTACAAGCCTTACATCTGCCTTATATACTTGATGTGTCATTCGCTCAGTACTCATTCGTTCCAAGTACCCAAACCACCTATTCATGCATACAAATATTTGCACTGAGCGAGATGCGCTACCGCTACTCCACAGAGGCCGTCGAATCAAGAAATTATAGTTCTAATTTTACTCACCAAACTTTGTTCCACATTAAAACGAAACCTTCACTGGCCTTCCTCTCGACCCTAACGTCGTGGTCATCCGCAGCTCTCTCCATGGAGTACCCATCGACGCTGACTACCTCATCACCGTTCAATATCATATTCAGCTTACTCCATACGATAGATAGTCCTTTTTCGTGATCATAGCCAATCGTCATATCATCTAGAAAATTAAAAAGCTTGTGTGAACTTATAACTATCTTATGCTTCATCCAAGTGCGATCCAAAGAGTTAGCACTTTGGAGCCCGGGGTCCGCTTATTGTGTTTGATTGGTATGTCAGGTATCGGCTGGCAGGTGATTCTAGCTTGAGCCTCAAGGATGTTGGTTGGGTTCTGTACACCCGACATGAACCTGTACTATTTTGTTTTACTTTTCGTGCGGAAATCCCCTCGGATACACCCCCCCCCCCTCCCCCTCGGGTTTGGGAAACACGATTTCCCCGTCTTGCCCCGGTTTGGGGGAGGGGCGCTAGTCGCCCCGTCGTCCCGGCCTGCTACTGCTGGGTTGACAGGCGGCCTCACCTGCCACTCCAAGGCCTGCGCTCATGGAGACCTGAATCTGTGCCTGAGTCGCCTACGACGCGCGGAGAGCATGTGGAGGGCTCGGGCCGGGAGAGTTCTAAATCTCTCCCGGGCGCGTGAATCTCACCCGGGCGCGACTTGAACTTGTACCGCTATGAATTGATAGAGCAATTATGTCAATCGAAAATAAACTTACCAGTACCAAACAACATATTATTCTCCTCCGATAATATGAGTCCTAAATTAGTTTCTCCTTTAAACGAGACTCTCCAATCCAAATTCCTCCCTTTCTTTCTCACCACACTTGTCTTTCTCATTTTAAACTGTTGCATAAACTCCTTTACAGACCTAACGAGTGTTAGGACCTTTAGGTGTAAATTCACACTCCATTCTAAGTCAACATTCTCCATAAGTTGAAAGTCGATAAGGGCTGAATATCTTTCCTTGGATATAATATGTTCTAAGCGAGCTAGTTTTACGTGAAAGAATGTTACTGGTATCTCGTCTGAACGCTGGCAATGTATGTTACCTAAAAACAAAAACCGTAAATTTTTTACAACGTTTTATTCATATTGCACTGTTCGTATGTAAGTTGTCTGTCAAAATTTGCAAACCATTTTTCAACCATTTGTTGGTATCCGAATGAGTTGAAGTTTTCCATAGATTCACTTTGAATGACAATATAAAAAAAGATTGTCTTTAAAAATGGTATTTTATTTAGTTAAATGGAAGTCGATAGGGGAGGCCTATGTTCAGCAGTGGACTTCCTACAGCTGATATGATGATGATGATGATGATTTAGTTGTTTTTGTGTGGCAAAAGGTGTGATGTTGAAGGCTAGGTGATCACGTATAGCGGGCTATAGCCCAACAGTCGACATTAGGATGTTGTATAAGATAATAACTTCAATTGGGCGATGCAGGATCGATAGTTCTGCAGCAGTTCAGCTTGACTCGGCTAGATGGGGCTGAATTTATGTGATGTCACGTTGGCATATTCAATTGCTTGTAAAATATATTTATAGGTATATTTCCATGTCATCACACGTCAAAAATCACACGATTTCTTTTCGGGCAGTAGAGCCAAGTTTTTTTTTTCACCACGAATGGGCCTGCTTGAAGATGCATTTCGTATTGTTTAATAGAATACCGGAATATTTAATATTCTTAATTTCTTTTATTTCATTGTCTTGTTTTCCCTACCTCTTTCCCTCTGCAGGTGGCAACCCTCGTAACCGCTAACCTTAGTAGCATAAAAATAAACTCACCTTTATAAGGCACCACATCCACAACCTTCAACCCTGAAATGACTGCACCACTCTTACTGATCGATCTCTCTATGGTCACAGCATCTATTCTAGTCATCAAACACATATCCTCATTCACCAGGAGGAACAGGTTGATATGAGACAAGGCAACGTTCACTGCAATATTGGAGGCAGATTCTAATGGTTCTTCGGAAGACACTGGTGTGTAGGTTGGGGATTTGTACTGGTTGATGCAGTCGGCAAGTGATATGATGGTCTCCGCGATGACTGCGTTCCATTCGAGGCGGAGACAGTCGATCATAGCTTCTACCTGAATATAAAATTAAAAAAATACTAAATTTAAAATGTTAAAACCCCGACATAGCTAAGAACACTCCCGACTAACTCACCTTACAAACTAAAAAGAAACAAAATCAAAATCGGTTCATCCGTTCGAGAGCTATGATGCCACAGACAATACACACACAGACACGTCAAACTTATAACATTCCCTAGTTCTTGCGTCGGCGGTTAATTAAATGAAATCAGGATTTACATACATTGAATGCCTGACTAGCAATGCAAAAGGCAGAGCTGCCAAAAAGAGCAAGGCAATAAAAAGTCATAACATTTTTTTTTTTTTTTTACGTGCGGAAATCCCTTCGGATACCCCCCCGCTGGCCAGCGGGGGTGGTTATGTCGTGTCTCGACTAAAACCGCACGGTGTCCTCCCCAAGTGTCCGTTGCCGGGCACCCCGGGTAAGCCCTCGAAAGGATAACCCCAGGGTTGCCGGCGGACTTTGGCCGCCAACGCGGCCTCGCCTAGTGGGGTCGGGTTTTATCCCGCTTCGGTGAGTTGGCAGGCGTGTGTAGGGCACACACGACACGCCTCCGCCACGGCCTGCTTCTGTAAGGACGGCGAGTCGGCCAACTGCCGTCCTCAGGCCCCGATCATGGAGGTCGGTAGTCCCGGGCGTAGATGAGTCTGCGGCGTCCTCGCCGCAGACTGCGAAACTCGGGGGGCAGGGTTCTTTCCCGCTCCCTCTCCGCCGTCTCTTTCGCGCGCATTACCTGCTCGCAGAAAGATTGGTCCCTCTCCAACCACTCCTTCATGATCGGTCTCACCGCCGCAATGGTGGATTCCCCCCACCTTGGGTGCTCAAGTCGCACCCTCCATGTCTCCATGAGTTCCCGGTGGAGCTCGGACCGCTGAGCCCTGATTTCTCGGGGCTCCGGCCTATGGCCCCGCTCCAGCGCCTCCTTGCGCCACTGGTACAGCAGCGCAAGGGCTCTCGCTTCCAGGTCCCATGGAGGGGTCCCGGCTAGGAGACATGCCGCCTCGACGGAGATCGTGCGATACCCCCTGATGACTCTGACGGCCATCGCTTTTAACGGGCTGTTTAATACAGCCACGTTGCGGGCCGCCAGAGTCTCCGCCCATACTGGGGCCCCGTACAGGGCCATGCTTCGCACGATCCCCAGGTACAGTCTCCTAGTGGGGGCGTTGGGTCCCTTAACGTTGGGCATCAGCTGCGATAGCGCGGCCGCAGCCCCCCTCAGTTTCGGGACCAGACTTCGGAGATGAGGTCCGAAGTCCCATCGGCTATCGAGTACGAGCCCAAGGTACTTCATCGTGGGCTCGATGCCGATGCTTACGCCCCTTACGGTTATGCTGGTTCCCGCAGGTGGCCCCTTCCGAGGCCCGTGAAAACACATAGCCTCGGATTTGTGGAGAGCCACCTCGAGTCCCAGCCGCCGTATTCGACCCACGACTTGAGCAACCCCTGCCGTGGCCTTCAGTGCCGCGCTTCGGTACGTTGCTCCCCGCGCCATAACGAGGGTGTCGTCAGCATAGCACACTATGCTGACACCCTCGAGCAACGTACCGCGCAGCACCCAGTCGTATCCGATGTTCCACAGGAGTGGCCCTAGGACCGACCCCTGCGGAACACCGCACGACACTTCTCGCCGCCCTGGCCCTAGCCAGCTCGGGTAAACTATGGCCCTCTCGGAGAGGTATGCCTCGACAATGCGGCGGAGGTAAGGAGGCACTCCGTGATACGCGAGCGCCTCCCTAACGCAGCTCCAGGGTAGGGTGTTGAAGGCGTTGGCGATGTCGAGAGACACCGCCACCACCACCCCACCCCGCGAGACTACTTCCTCCGCCAGGCGCCTAACGCGCATGATCGCTTCCACGGTGGAGCGCCCCCGGCGGAAACCGAACTGGTTGTCCGCCAGATCTGGCCCCACGTTCGTGAGATGCTCAACGAGGCGCTCTGCAATAATCCGCTCAAAGAGCTTGCACACCTCGTCGAGCAACACGATCGGCCGGTAACCGGATGGCTGATCCGCCGGCCGCCCCGCCTTCCGGATAAGGACCAGTTTCCCCGTCTTCCAAGCCTTTGGAAACTGGCCCCTTTCGAGGCATGCGCTAAAGAGCGCCACCAGTCGAGGCCCTAGTTCCTCCAGGGCCAGGACCCATGCTCGGCCTGGAATGCCGTCGGGTCCGGGGGCAGTACATTTCCGGGCTTTAAGCCGGAGCACTGCTACCCCCAGTTCACTCTCCCTGACTTCGGGCACATCGCTCTCGCTATTATCAGCGTCAGGCGCCTGAGGCGGAGCCATGCGCGGAGGAATATGTTCCTCCGCTCTCGCCGGGAACAGGGAGCCCAGGATCCCCTCCAGCCACTCTGGCTGGAGGCTATGGGTCAGTAGGGGCGCCCTTGGGCGGATTTTGCCCCTGACCGCAAGGTAAGGGCGCCCCCATGGGTTCTGCTCCAGAGACTCCAGCAGCTCTTCGCGGGCCCGCCGTTTGGCCTGCTTTATAGCTACCTGGAGGGTCCTCTTGGCCCCCTTGTACGCCTCGTATAGCTACGCCTCTCGGGCTGCCGCATCGTCTGGGCGGCGACGCCTCCGGCGAAACCTGGTGTACTGGCGGCGAGCGGTCACGCACGCTGCTCGCAGCTGTGCGATCTCCGCTGACCACCAGTATACCTGTTTCTTTGCCGGGCCGGACTTAACCCTAGGCATCGCCGCATCGCAGATATGCGACATGGCTCTCCTGAACCATTCCGCCTCTGCGTCGACATCGGCAGGCCTGGCCGGTGACGGAATCCAGGCCTGCACTATGGATGCCTCCAGGAGAGCCTCCCGATCCAGGCGTCTGAGCGCCCAACGTGGATCCGGGGGGTTCGTTATAGTCGGCGGGAGGTTAGGTGGAGGAGAGACGTTGAACCGAATGTACTTATGGTCGGACGACGTCTCCTCCTCCTCCACCACGCGCCAACCCTGGACGCGGCGGGCGAGAGCAGGGGTCGCGAATGCAACATCCACGACCGAACTGAGCCCCCGCCGCTCCCAGGTGGCGACACTCCCCCGGTTGAGGACCTCTAAGCCACGGGTGTTGGCCCAATCCTCCAGAACTCGTCCCTTGGCATTGGTTTCCCGGGAGCCCCAAGCCACAGATCAGGCGTTGAAGTCTCCCAGGACCAAGACAGGGCGAGGACGGCACGCAGCGAGAACGATGTCCAGTTCAGCGAGCCACAGCTCAAGCTCATACTGGTCAAGGCTTGGCGAGAAGTAGACGGCCACGACAGCCAACGACACGAACGGGGCTTTGTCCTCGAGGCGGCGCAGGATCGGCTGTCCGCCCGGTGCTCCGCCGCTTTACCCTCCGCTACGCATTTGTAGCAGCGCGGCGAAGCTACGCAGGTGCTAGCCTTGTGCCCGGGCTGACTACAGCGGAAGCACCGGTCCCCCACGGTGTCTTCCGCTGTGCAATGCACTCCCACATGCCCCACGGCCAGGCACCTAAAGCACCTGGTCTCGCGGGGCTGCAGGAGTTGCACCCGCGCCTTAAGGAAGCCCCCAACGAGGAGGCTCCGTTCGTCCGCAATCTTCTGCGCCGCTGCGACGGGGCAGTTGACGACTGCCGTGCCGTGACCGGTGGAGCTGAAGCGGATTTCTCCAGCTCTCACCTGATCCCGGGGGCAGCCGCCCGCCTCCACGACGGCGGAGATAACCTCCTCCGTCGTGGCCGCATCATCATGCGCATTTGTTGGGTCTGGTGACGCGGATGGCTTCCGTGTCCAACGACTCCCTCAGCTTGGCCGCTAGGGCGTCCGCTTTGGGGCCGCTGGTGGCGCCGGAGACCTCGAGGAGGCGAGCTCCGGTGCGAGTCGTCTTGCACCGGAGCCCACCCTCAATCTCGAGGGCCTTGAGGTCCACCGAGGCTTTTACCTGCCTCATGACCTGGGCGTACCCCACGCCCTTCTCCGCACCCTCCGTCGTCACCGTCAGGACGACGGCAGTGGAGCGTGGGGCGCGGAGCCTCTTCGGCGCCTTCGCCGCAGCAGCTTTGGCCGCCTTCTTGGCCGCCATTTTGGCGGCTTTTTTTGCCTTTTTCGCGGCTCCCGCTACCTCCCATCCCTCTCCTCTGGAGGAATGCTCGGGTGTAGCGAGAGCTGCGGTTTTAGCGGGGGCCGGGGTGCCGTGCTTTTTTCCCTTTGGGCGCTTGGCAGGCGTTGGCTTCGCAGGGACAGCAGTCCCTGTCTTGGGGCCAGGATTCCCACCAGCAGCAGCCGCAAATGATAGAGCGGGCGGCGCTAGCGGAGGACGGTACGCCCGGTCCTCCAATACGCCAAGACGCCGCTCGATCGCCGCCAGGAGCTGAGTCACACTCGGCGCCGATTTGGTTTCCACCTCGGGCACCGGCTTGGATGTCGGTTTGGCTGCCGCCTTAGGCGCCGGTTTTGTCCCCGGTTTAGGTGCCGCTCCTGACGGCGCAGTAGCCCTTGGCTGGACCGCCATCTCTTGTGCTCTTGGGGCCTTCTGGGCCTCCGGGGGGCCCCTGACCATCTGGGTCAGTTGTCTGACCTCCTCCCGGAGGACCCGCTGTTGCTCCAAGGAGTTAGCGAGCTCAGTTTCCAGGCTTGTGACCCGGGCCCTGAGCTTCACCTCCTCCTCGGAGACGCTCCTAGCCAAGAGCTCCTCCAGCGCCGTCCTGGCGACGGCAACGTTTTCCGCCACCGTCTTCTTTTTCCCGGCCACGTTCTTAGCACCCTTAATGGTGTCTGAGATCCGGGCTAGCGCCGATAAGAGCTCCCTCGCAACGGGGACACCTTGGTCCCTGCCACTGGGGAGCGGTGGGACGTGCACCGGCGGCTTTGGTGCATGGCTTCCTAATTTGTAGAGGCCGGCATTCTGGCCTCTACCCGCCGAAGTGGCCAGAACTTTTGCCGGCCGATCGTCCTCGCTCGAGGAGACCGCCCTCTGTCCGGAGGAGCTTCTGCTCCGGTCTAGAGAGGGTCCACGCGAGCGCGGCCTCTTGCGACGGAGACTTTCGATCTCCATTTGGCTGGGAGCTGACTCACTGTCAGTCCCAGCCGTGGACGCAATCTCCGCGTCCGTTCCCTCTCCCATAGGAAGTGGAGTTGCGGGTCTGGCGAAGACGGCCTTCTTCGACCGCGTGCGAGACCGCAAGCACACCTCCTCTTCACCCCCAACTACTACCACACCGTCAGTATCATTTCCGTTGTTCGCGCCTTGGTTGTCGTAAATTATCCCATCCAGGCGGAGCCCCCTGCATAAGCCTATATACTATGGAGGTCGGCTGGTATCCATAGGTTTTAACGACTTCGCTGTCGGGTGTTATAGACTTTTCCTTGTCGTGGGCCGGCCAATAAAGGCAAGCCCTCCGGTCAGCAAGTTCTCAGCGTACCCTTCTGGAGCCACCAGTCAGGTCGTTGCTGATCACCTACCGATTACGGAACGCGAGAGGATGGCTAGTCCTCCCTCGCCGGCGGCGGCACAAGTGCCCGTCGGCCCCTGCGTTAGTAGTGGGCCAACCCGCCCCTGGATCCCCCAGGACCCTACGGTGACCTCCACCACTAACAGCATCGCTCATCCTGTCTCCTCTGAAAGCAGAGGAGTACGGAGAGCGATGTGTTCCCGCCACGTTGGGTATTGGCCGACGATCAATGCCAACCCCATGAAGGGGAAGCCATTGACCGCCGCCCAGGGTGCACCGGCCGCTCCGATTCCGTTCCCCCCGGACTGCAGCGGGATCGGAATCGGAGCGACACTCGAGGAGGTTACCCAACACACACCCCAAAAGTCATAACATAACATAACTTCACGCCTGTATCCCTGGGGGAGTAGGCAGAGGTGTATTACACACCCACGATTCGCCAGTTAAGTTAAGGTCCCAATGTAGTAGGGGGCGAGCCTATTGCCATCTACCAAGCACATTTTTAAGCGAGTGATAATTAACATTTATTAATGCACACATAACTACGAAAAGACAGAGGTGTGTGCCCGGGGCGACTGGGGATCGAACTTGACGAGACCTCATCTCAGCAGTCTGTTCGCCACTGGGCTATCGCCGCTTTTTTTCTCATAAAATCTCACGCAATTTTTTTTTCCCAATTACCGAATTACAATATGTGGTTTTAGAATTCAGACAAAAGTTTCAAACAATAGACTTGAGAAATATTATACTGCTATAACGAATGTTAAAGTTTGGATGGGTTGCGCCGACCCCTAATGATGATGATGATGATGTAACAGCTCTACACCACTATGCCTGCCTCGTTACCTTAGAGTCGGTAGGCCCATGCGTGGCCCACTTGACCAAGGCGACGGCCAGAAGCGCCTCGCCCCAGGCGTGGTGGCGGCGCGGAGGCGGCGCCCGCAGCGTTAAGGCACGCGGCCCCGCGCCGGCCCAGCCACCGTCCACCAACAGTTCGGCGCCCCACTGCCGTCCGCCCACCGCCTGACGGCTCACGGCGCAGCGGTACCACTCCTCTATCCATGCACAATAAAATAAGCACTTACTTCAATTCAATTTAAGTTGTGCGTGTTCGGGGACGTGTGTTTGTGTGTGCGTGGAGGTGTGTGTGCGTGGAGGTGTGTGTGCGTGGAGGTGTGTGTGCGCGGAGGTGTGTGTGCGTATGACAGGGAGTATTACATACCAGTTATTCTTATTAAAAAATTCATAATAATAATATGATATTACAATTATTTTGAGACATATTAGTATGATAATTTCCATTATTAAATTTTAAATTAATTAATTATATTTTTCAATTCAGTAATAGTCTATCACAAAAAAGAAAAAGGTACTTATCATGAAGTACCTACATTATATATTATGAAGTAGGTAAGTATTAAATGTGTGACTTTCTCAACATTTTTAACCGAGTTCTAAGAAGGAAGAGGTTCTCAGTCCGAGGGAATGTTTTTTGCAGAGCCTAGGCTAAATAACCGTGATGAATAGGACGAATTTTAACGTCCGGTAAAAAAATACAACATGATATAGTTTTCTTTAACAATTCATTTATATTAAAAGAAGAATTCTAATATTCTTTATAAATAATAAAATAAAATATAGTTTAAAAATAGGTAGATAATACTATATGATGAATGACCATATATCCTGGGGTTATCCTTTCGAAGGCTTACCCGGGGTGCCCGGCAATGGACACGTGGGTAAGACACCGTGCGGTTTTAGTCGATGCACGACATAACCGTCCCCGCTGGCCGGCGGGGGGGTATCCGAAGGGATTTCCGCACGTATAAAAAAAATACATGAATGAGATATATTTACCTCTAGTCTCTAATAACTGATCTAGTTTGACCTTCACTCCACTGCAGCCAAAACCAAGAGCGTTCTCGTTCAATAGTCGTGCATGTACTGTTACTGAGCGCAGTTCAGCGCAGCCTTGCACTATACATGATGACAATATGCGAGTTACCCATAGCGGTGGGGAAGGTGCTGAAAACAAAGGTAAGTCAACACATAATCAAAAATCAAAAAATCAAAACAATATGTGAATAATATTCAGAATAAGTTTAAAAAAGGCCCTAAGGCTTCTTGGGAGTTTTTAAGAAGTAGGAAGGGCACGGCTCATAACTGGCTATTTTGAAGAATGGTCAGCAAATTACTAATGAGGAATGTGCTGAGCACTTTGCTGATTTATTTAAATCGGTGTGTCACCGCCACAACTAGATGTAAAAGCTGCAATAGCAGCGGCGCAGGCCCATGAAACATCCGGTGTACGCGGGCATCTCGAGACTCTTAGCTTCGATAACGTTAGCGAAGCTTTAGCACGCCTAAAACCAAAGCGTTCGACGGGCACTGATGGCATTCCCCCTTTTCTGTTTCGGGATTGTAGTAGAGTAATAGCAACACCTCTTCATTACTTATTTAATATTATGTTACAATCAAAATTATACCCCGATCGGTGGAAGACTACTCGAGTTATTCCAGTTCCTAAGGGTAAGGCAGGACCAGATGTCACAGGATACAGGCCAGTGGCGGTGTTGTCCACTCCTGCCAAGGTATTTGAATCTGCCGTTCAGCACCGTATACAGGAACAGGTGCAAGTACTAATATCGGACGCACAACATGGATTCCGACCAGGACACAGCACTTCCACCAACCTTTTAAACTTTATGGCTCAGGTGGTGCCCGCTGTTGATTCTGGTGTACAAGTGGACGCTGCGTACTTCGATATAAAGAAAGCCTTCGATACGGTTGATAATGACGTACTTTTAGCGAAGCTTGCTGCCGTCGGATGCACGCAGCACTTACTAGAGTTCTTTGCAAGCTATATGAAAGATAGGCAGCAGTACGTTGACTACAAGGGGTGGGTTTCTGAGCCGTATTTTATAAGATCTGGCGTAAGTCAGGGAAGTAACTTGGGACCACTTGAATTTATTATAATGGTAAACGATTTACCAGAAGTAGTCAAACATGCAACGTGTTTACTGTTTGCAGATGATCTCAAGTTGCTACTCGAAATAAAAAGCGATTCTGACTGCATAAAATTACAGCACGATATTGATAGAGTGGTGGGGTGGGTCCAACAAAACATGACTTTCAGTCGGGCCCGACAACCTATAACCCACACGTATAAAATAGATATGGAGCCTATGCAAACAGTCACGCAAGTGCGAGATCTGGGAGTTTTGATGACTGCTGAAATGTCATTTAGTAACCACATTACTAATATTTGTAAAAAGCCGTACAGAAACTTAGGATTCGTACTAAGACAATCACGGGATTTTACAAATATTAGCGCGGTAAAGGTTTTATATGATGCATTGGTCAGGAGTCATCTCGAACATAATGGCATGATATGGTCTCCCCATGAAGCGAAGTACACACTCATGTTAGAGAAAGTACAGAACAAGTTCACAAGGTACTTGTATCTGAAATTGTACGGAGTATACCCATTTTATCCCCTTATGTACCCCACATTATTTGTACTGGGCATGGTTGGGTATAATCAGTTGAGAGTGCGCCGTGATTTTTTTATTACGGCTTATCTAATTAATCTCTTGAGAGGTAAGGTGTACAATCCAGGAGTACTTAAGAATTTAAATTTCTGCGTTCCGGATCGTTACGTATGGAGACGGAGACGTCCACCATTGCTGGTTGTGCCTGTAGCCAGGATCAACTTGCTTCAGAGAGCGCCTTTTAGCAGGTCCATAAAAATAATTAATGAAATTAGAGACAGAATCGACATTTTCTCTGGCCAATGCAGTGAGCTCGCAAGGGTGTCATTATGTTACATGTTACATTGTTTCATAGAATGTAGAATGAATTTTTAATTTTTTGTTATTTTTTGGCGTGTTTAGTTGTAAGTTTTTGTACTTTTTGTTTTATTATTTAATTACTTATGTGTTTCTGTTAGTTGTAACTCCACTATTGTTTTGGGGGATACCCTGTAAGATAGTGCAGAAAATATTGAATAAATAAATAAATAATTTTTTTTTTTTTTTTAACTGCGTAACGTTACTAAAATTTACGTACAAATCTTTGTTTTATCTTAAGCTTTTGATACACATGCTTAATCGCATTTTACCCAATAGTGATATATACAAAGTAGATACTTTGTGCATATCCTGAGGGTACATATACTATGATATCTATTATTGCTTAGCTGTTGATGCCATCTATATTCTGATCTCAAACGAATGAAGGTTGGAGTGTCTCAAGGAAGTGTCTTAGGTCTTGTCAACAAAAATTATGGCTATCTTGATTAACACTGCATTTGAAACATATTAAAACACTAATATATGTTAGGGGATGAGGGCGAGAGATAAATGTAAATAGTATGACGAACGTTACCAAGGAAATAGGAGTGGATTCCTTGGTGACATCCGACCCAGGTGGACGGAGCAGGGTAGTCAAACGATAATGATGATGATGCAGCGAATATACATACATTGAGTCTCCACTTCTATAATTTGCAATGGCTGTGTCTTCTTGAGTTTTTGTTTTACTGATGTGTACCATTTATATGCATCTATGTGATTATAACTAATGTTCAATGTACTTATTATTAAATATAGATTTAGGACTCCTTTCTCGAGCTGAAACAAAACATTGTCTGTATATTATTCTTTCTTGTATTAGAAAATTATTCAGTAGGGCTATCAATATTTTGTAAATGATAACATGTATGCAAATCCCACAAAAAATCAACCTAAATAACTAACGTTTCAAGACTGTCTAAAGATGTTGTTTGGTCACTACTGTGAACATCACACTGTGCAGTATATCATTATAAATTATTCCACCGTTTGCGTAAAGTATTTTCAGTAGTATGAATCGCAACAAAGAATGTTGTCCACATACCTTAGCATCCAATTTGAGCTTATTCAGCAATAATAACTGCTCCCTGCCTGCAAAGACCTGATATTGGTCCATTTGGAATGCTATATACACCTGTGGCAGACTGCCCATCTCCAAACCAGTATCATCCAGCATTGATGCTGCACTATACCTTGAGTTCACCTGTGGTTAAAAAAAAAAACAAGCAGATGGGTCAGTTCTGGAGTGAGATTTTTTTTTTTATTGACACTGTAAAATATACTTACTTGTAAACTTTGTATTGACATTTCAAAGTTCGTATTTACTGATTTGTCTGTACAAACGACTGTGGTTGAGTCTATTCTTAAGCTGAATATCTGTGAAAATAAAAAAAAGCCTTACTTACTTTTGTTTTGACGTGAATAAGCGTCTACCGGAAGCAACGATTTATTTTTTAAACTCTTTTTTTTTTAAATATATTTAGGACACGCCAATTTGACTTCACCTCGCCTGATGGTAAGCTGAAGGTGAAGTCTCAGGAAAGAGGGTCACCATTACATACACGTACCATGTTAACAATGGTGGCACTCAGCTTGACGGCCTCATCAGAAGAGGATTGTCGTCGCAGCACCGCGTGACACCCACCGGTCCCACTAGTGCTGCGACCACAATCCCCCTGCTCGGCTATGCACTTGCTGACCCCTGAACGCAATCAAACCGAAATTGGATTACTATGGAGGGTTTTTCGCAATCGTACTATGGTACTGCCCATTAATGTATGTATATTCCAGAAACAGGAAGTTAGAGGTGTATTACTTCGTCATTTTCGGTTTACATACGAGGCTCGGGCGTAGGTTGTGGTAGGCGTAGTATTTTCAAGGTAAGACGGCAGTCGCTCCAATAAAAGCCAAATTCAAAAAAGAGGAAACGGTTCACAGTCTTCGAGGAGACAGTCACGGATGCAACCAAGAACAACGTTAAGATGATCATGACATAAGACACCCACGATAAGACATGAGGTGGCTCTTGTATTGTCCTAACCAACCCGCAAAGTACGTCGGTTATCCTTTCGAGGGCACCGTGTGGTTTTAGTCGGTCTGACTCCGACACACACATCTCATCGTTGGCACTGATAGGGTGGAGCCAGTGATGGTTTTTTACAAAAGAAAAACACCATCCCGCAAAATTAAAACTTCAAATAAATAAACTCACCTTTGGTATAACGGGCGATAACCTAGGAATGATGGTACTGACGTGATTCTCGTCTAAATTGTCCTGCATTGGTACAGGACTGTGCTTTTTATGCTTTCTCATAAACTGATATAAATCATCTTGAAATGTCACAGTTGTGTTACTGATCACTGCATGGATTTTCTACAAGCAAACAACTTTTAATGTACTTAACTTCATCTTCAAGATATCAGTGGTGGATTCAGGATTTTGTCTCATTTGCTGTCAACTACTCTTTCATTGGTTGTTTATTTTATGTTGGTGTTGTACCACAGAAGATATGGGAAAAGCCCTTGTATTGTATTATATTTAAGTATACATAAAACATGGTATGGTTGGCCACCTTATAAGAACTGAAAGACAGATATTTTCATTTTCATTATTATAATGAAGGGAGAATTCAAGTATTACTAAACGCAATTTTTGGAGATATTTGACCCCCCCTTCCCGCCATGTTACGCGCCGTAACGTTTTTCTTAAACCCCTACCCCCTAGTAAAACATTATGTACCCACGAACAAGTGACCATCTTTACCTGAAAGTCGCTGATAGATTATTATTGTTTTAACCGCTTTAATAATACTTATCGTCATTTGAAATGTCTTGTTTTTAAAAGCAAGAGATTCCAAATTTTTGTTGCATGCCTATGTACAATACAATCGGTTGATTGCTTGTAATGTAACATTTCAGAAGAACCCCAAATTCATTACATAATTACATAATACTTAAACACTCCCAAAGATGCATATGCAAATAAAGCTTAACGCAAGAATACATCACTCACCTCAACATTCAAAGGCCCATCAGCCTTCACAGTGCCCTCAATAACCAAAGAACAGGCAGCTTCTCCCAAACACTGGCCTTTACCAACAATTTTTACACTAGCATCCACTAACTTAGTTGAGAAGACCAAAGCTCTTGCAGGTCCACCGGCTGCACCATCTGCATGAACCTCAGTTGCATTTGCAGAGAGTGTCCAAGGGGCCTCATTGGTACGGTTATAGATAGTGATAGACGCATTAAACATGTGAACACCCATAAACTGTGGAAGAGTTAGAGAGAGTAAAATATCAATTTGGGTTATTTTTTAAATAGTCGATTGAAGATGAGGAATATATAACTAGCATGTGAATCAGTCACCTGATAGTTATTGGTTCCCAGAGCCTATCAATTCTGACGTGATGCAAGAATTGATAGGCGCAGGGGTTCTCCACCTGTCACCCCAGCAGAAGCAGGCCAGGACGGCGAGGCGACTAGCACCCCTCCCCCTAATCGGGGCAAGACGGGGACACCGTGGTACCCGAACCCGAGGGGGCCAGCTTGAAACCGGAGATGGCCCAAGGTCAGTTGGGGTGCGAGGGATATGCTTTGTGGGCAACCTTACACCCCGGCGTCTGAAGACCCGAGCCAACGTGCGGTTTTAGATGGTTCAAGCCCGACATAACCGTCCCCGCTGGCCGGTGGGGGGGAATCCGAGGGGATGTCTACACGAAAAAAAAAGGGTGCAGGTGTTTTTGCAGATGAGAAGGGAGACAGAAATAAGGACCTTCCTTATTCTTTTTTTTCTGTGTAGATTCATAGAAGACTAAATGTACTTGAGTTAAAAGATTCAACACTGCTATAGGAAATAGCATAAATTAGTTTTTAGTTAGTTTAAGGGCACATGATACCAATTAATGTAGTTTCATTACTCAACATCACTCAACATCTTCAGCCATGATGATAAAGAATCTATCTAGAGATATCTACATACCTGTGCAAACATTATTAAGCTAGGAGGTAGCTTTTTATCCCGGAAATCCAACAGCTTTGGTGTTTGTAGCATATTTAGACTATTCTCCAAATTATTAAGGTTAGTGGCCATATCATTGAACCCTTCTTTGGACGTAGAGTTCTGTTTGGAGAGTAAAGGTTTAAGGATGGTCTCCACCACCACACTCCGTTTTTCTTCCACATTGTTAGTTATCTCCACCCCACGGATGACTACAGAGACCAGTTTGTTAATCTCAGAGTTAAAACAACTGCTTTGGAAAGATATTTCGTTGATATGCTAGAAAACAAGCCAATACTTGAACAACATAATTCACATATCGAGTTAGATGGTTTGTTTGTCACATGTACCTATTGTGTCTCTTTATTAATAACAAGAAACAAAACAATTCTAATTGATGAGGTAATCTTGGTATGTTTTATGGAACAATTCTTTAGAAAGTTATAATACAAATGAAACCAAGTATATCAGGGTCTCCGCACACTCGCTTTAATTGGCTCTAAACAGAGTGATAATTAAATTGACGTAACTTACAATAGAATATCTATCTTTCGATAAGCTCACATCTTTCAATATCAACTTGGGCACGGCGATTCTGCCTATCTTCAGTTTTATATTGTACTTTCTCATAAAAAGCCATGCCAGTAGAGTCGGTAACAGCCTAAAAATATATCCATATGTAACCAAAAAGTAAACAAAACACAAAACAATAATAAAAATAGCGGTGTCATCGTACTATCGATCACTTACCACGACACACATGAGTAAATAAAAATAAATATGAAACACAATATCAGTAGGACGTTCATATTTGAACGGTTATCTCATTTCGCTAAATCATTCGCTAATTATTTAAGTAAATACATAATCTCGTATGTTGATCGCAGCTTGGTTGGAAAATAATAACCTCGAAACTAAACTTTCATCTGTCAGACCAACGTCATATTTAAAACGTTCGGAAATAAACATAACATAACTTCACGCCTGTATCCCCGAAGGGGTAGGCAGAGGTGTATTGCACACCCACGATTAATATGTACAAATATTATACTAATATTTGATATTTACAGTTGCGGAATTAGCATTTATTGTCATGATATAAACTTTGACTATCTAATGGATCTAATGGTTGAAATAAACGAATGTTTTGGTCATTGGTTATTTTAAAGATCTTAATAGTAACTTTTTCTTCATACTCAGGGTGGGGACGGCGGTCTACTACGAGGGCGTGATTCCCGAAGCAACAACACGGTGAACTTATTTTTTCGGGGTCGAATCCGTCGAACCAATCTAATAACAAACCTAAACCTGAGAGGTATCGGTCTATCTGAGTAGGGAAGTTTAAATTGACTTGAAAGTTAAGAAAAATGAATCGTAAGTAGGTACTCCAACAATTTTTTCCTTCATTTCATTGATGTTCTGAATGCGAGTAAGAGATACGATGGCGAGCGCTTGGTACCTTCTCAGATTCCGTGGCGGCAGCTGCTAGTGGTGTCTCTATCGAAAGCCGTATACCCGTTACCAGCCCTATCAAAAGATTAAGTGCGCTCATCATCATCGCGCATTATTCCCAGTTACATCTAAGGCTTGCACTTACGGTCTTTAGGGCTTTAGGGCTTCCCCGGGGTGCCCGGCAATGGACACTTGGGGAGGACACCGTGCGGTATTAGTCGATATACGACATAACCACCCCCGCTGGCCGGCGGGGGGGTATCAGAAGGGATTTCCGCACGTAAAAAAATAAATAAAAGAAGGCTCGCACTTTGGAGCCTACTCTTTCTCTTGATTTGCCTTTTATGGGAGCGACGCCGTCTGACCTCCAAACTCCGTGTAATCTTATCTTACCAATATACCTTAGAGTCATCTTAGAATTTCTATATGAGAAATAAGCTGATGGGTATATTACACAGTGCCACCTTCACGCAAACTAAGTATAGCTAGTAATATGGATTCTGGAATTACTTATGTACCTTTTTTCTAAAGATTTAGATCGGAAAAAGAGAACATCTAGGACGGGTCCTAGATGTTCTCTTTTTCCGATCTAAATCTTTAGAAAAAAGTAAGCGTACAAAATGCTTAAAAATTTAATTGAATATGTACCTTTTTTTTGTAAATATGTAGAAACACTCAGCCTAATACAACTAGACATATATATTCGTGTATACAAATATTTGCATCGAGTAAGTATTGAACCCGCGAGCGTCGTCAAATGCTTCTCCCTTCTCCTAGGAGTCCTAGGTTTATAAGACACCGGTGGAACAAAAAATATTAAAATTATGCTTTTAAATTATTTTACTTTATTTAACAACTAAACTATACAAAGTTATAAATTTAATATTACTACAACAAAATTAAGGCCAAGATCTCTTCGCTTCATAACCTTCATACTTCTTCCTTGACTTTAATCCTGACACAATGGTGGAACTCTTGGGATAAGCTGATAACCCACCAAATATATTATCTTTATCTGGAATTAAAATAAAATGAACAGTTTAGTGAAAAAACGAAACTGAAACAGTACTAGTAAATCGCTCATCCAATGGATGAGACATGTGACGTAAATGTTATGTTTCCTATCAAAGGAAACATTCTCAGTATCTTTCTCCTATCAAAGGAAACATTCTCAGTATCTTTCTCTAGTTCTATGGGATAATATAATATTTTATTATCTTATGACATACCAGCCACCACCATTCCATCCCAAAATAAGCATATAGCTAGCATGTAGAATGTGATTTTCCTGTTTGGAAATTCTGTGTAGCAGCTCAGAGTCTGATAAAAGTGCCCAGTTAATACCTATAGGAGCACCTTCTACTATGTGGAAACAAATAAGGTGGAAATTTTTTCATACTTCTTAATATTTTTTTATACTGCACCTACTCAGTAGTACCCTAGCATTTTTTCAATAATAATGCAATATGTACGTTATTACTTCCGTAGAAATATGCAGGAAACAAAAGTGTATGAAAATTAAAGTAAAAGCACTATGTATTATATCGCTCGGAAGAAAGTGCGATTCCCAACTCGTGTCTATTAAAACCCTCCACTGCGCGTCGGGCACCCCCGCGGCCTCGTTAGTAATCGGTCCTTTTCTCCCCTCGATGAATAATGTATTATTTAACCAACCTGGGTGGAACCTGACATAATCAGGTTGCACATGCAAGTTCTTTGGTAGATCCATTCTCTGCAGTGCCTCGAATGGTGTAGCTTTGTCTACTGGAGTCTTGTAGAAGTCTTTCAGATCAGCTGAAAAGGTTTGCCATAAGAAGTTCAGCTAGTAAACGGTGTAGTGGAGTCGAAATACTGAAAGCTGATAACTGGTGATAGGTACCAACACTGTTGTTTGGTACTACTGCCGATGGCTGATCTTCTAACTTTTAGATAGTTTCAATGGACAATAGACAATAGAGAGACTACAATAGTGTCTATAGGTAAAATTTAACAGGTTGCAATGGTAACTGTGGGCAAATAACTGGTACCCGTACCAGACATTGGTTTCAATTATGACATTTATGAAAAACAGTGTGTAGATGGTCTTTCGGTTCTGTGGGTAAGAAAGAAAAAGGAGAAAATTCTCATTATCAGGTGAACTATTTAAATAGCATTAAAAAAAATGTGTGGCACTCCAACAGTGCTGGCAGAAGTGAAAACTTGAACAATCACATGTGTACTTTTTAAAATTGTCATCATCCCTCCCTCCCTTCCTCCGTCCCTGCCTATTTCACTCGCATCCTCCCTCTCAACCTCCATTCATCCATCCATTCATTTTTGAATATGGAAAGCGTGGCATGACGGATGGGACCCGACGAAGTTGCGAGTTCTATGGTTTTTCTTCACTCAAAAAAGCGCCCATATGGAAACTGCGAACCGCGCCTAAAGAACTTACTTACTTGTGCCGAACTACAGAGTATTTTTGGGTAGATGTGGATAAATTGATAAATACATATGAGAAGTCATATGTGCTTTCACAATACAATACACATGAAGTGTAATGTTATATTGCATGGGCAGACTGCAGACCTCAATCTCTATGATACTGCAGTGTATTAGTACTCACTGCTTTGCTTCCCATCTCTAATTTACACTGTCATGTAGAACTGGCACTACCGAGAGTAAGGGCTCATGGAGACATTCAAATATATATTAGGATCCAATATCGTGACCCAGTGTAGGGACGAATCATGTTTGTTTGCGCATCAATAATATTGAAAGAATTATGACTGTCTCCATGCACCCTAACAGCAAAAACTATAACATTATGGTTATATTTCATGACTCTATATTACAATAGACAGTTAAACAAAATTAAAACAAAACATACCAACACTTTCTATTGAATGCAAGCGCGAGTTAGGTACATCATATCCAGTCTCTTCAAAACAAGCTTTCAGGACTGCAAATTTCGTTTCTAGGGCTTCAAAAGTAGAGTTGGATTTTAAACCATTGATTGTGCAGATTTTGATGATAGTCTCCTCTATGTTGGCTGGTGGGTCCCAGGGCTTTGTGGGCCGGAGGAAGCTATGAAGAAAGCTTACACTTACAAAAATATATTAATATTAGTAGCTAATGTCTAGGATGCATTAAAATGTGTCAAAATAGATTAAAAAGTATAGAAGGAAGAATAATTATATTCTTAGAATATTAGTATTAAAAACCTGAAGAATTGGAGGCCCAGATGCTAAGGTGCATATTGGGAGAAGTCAATGTCTTGCAGTATTCACTGCAAGTCAAAGAACACTTTAATTTTGCCTATTGCTGAATAGCAATAATTTATTAATGTATATTAGACGGCCTCTGTAGCGTAGCGATAGTGCATTCGACTGCTACGTCAGGGGGCGCGGGTTCGATTCCCGCTCAGTGCAAATATTTGTATGCATGAATATGTCTATTTGTATTGGTCTGGGTGTTTCTATGTATAATATGTATGTATTTACAAAAAACAAAAAGTATTTAAGTATGTTTATCTGCAGTCTGGAACCCATAACACAAGCTAGTTAAACTATGCTTACTTCGGGTCTAGAATGCGCTGTGTAAAATGTCGTAGAATATTTATTATTATTATTATATGTTACCACTAGCTGTATTATTATTATATGTTACCACTAGCTGTGCCCGCCATTTCGTCCGCGTGGATTTAGATTTTTATGGTTTAGGTTCTTTTTTGCGGAACCTAATTTATTTTTTTAAATTAAAGAACCTTTTGTCACGCCTTGTAACATTACCTATCTGCCAGTGAAAGTCCCTTCAAAATCAGTCCAGCCATTTGAGAGATTAGCCGGAACAAGCAGACAGACAGACAAAATTTAAAAAAATGTTATTTTGGTGTATGTACCATATATATACTCGTATTCATATACATATAGTAAAAAACGGTTATTTCAATACTACAAACAGACACTCCAACAGAACTCCAGTTAATGTGCAATTAATTTGCCACCATTGTTAACATGGTACGTGTATATAATAGTGACCCTCTTTCCTGAGACTTTACCTTCAGCTTACCATCAGGCGAGGTGAAGTCAAATTGAAGTGTCCTAAATATAAAAAAAAAGGTAATCTGCGAATTACCGCATATATTTCTTGAACTACACCTAGTTAATCTGCATATTAACAAGTGCTTTATCATTAAATTACAGAAGAAAATAAGCCAAACATTTTTGGCTAGATATTGTTTTTTCTATCTTATGAATTAGAAATGCTGTTCAGTTGTATTTCTTTGTGCATTATCATAAGTAACCTAACATGAAGTAGGTACATGTAACCAGAATCTTCTAACCTACACCTATTAGTATCGGAGTGTATGGTTATTTTTGTGTTTATACACTATAGCACTGTCGCTCAAAGTGTATATTTATATCAGATCTATATAATATGGCCCTAATACTATTTCATCATCAATTCCATTTACTAATAGAATTTTAGTGATACTACATGGCAAATAAGGCACAATCAATACATACTTAATGTAACACAGTTTACACTTGTTCAAATTCTTGTAATAACATACATACTATCTTGAATTACTCAAGTGAACAGGACTTTTCATTCTAACTTGAACCAGTCCTCCAGGAAAATGGAGTTTCCACATTACCGGAAAGTATTGTTCGCCAGCTGGTGAGCATCGTGACTAGAGACGGTGTTACTTTCAGACCATTAACCCTCTTAGCCACGCAACTTGACAAACGGTACATACTCGCGGTGCCCGGGCACCGGTTGGTCTCTAGCAATTTAAAATATTCATATCACTCATATATTGAACTTATTAAAACTGTTACCCTCTTGCAGCCAAGGACTCAGCTGCTGCTTGAAACTTCTTGTCTATTTTAGGTACCTTCTTTTGTTTTTGTCTCACTATCGTAACCTGTGAATTTAATAAATGATTCATTTATATATCTACAATAAACGAGCAATTCTTGTATATAGTCTGAACCCCGGAAACGGCTCTAACCATTTTCATGAAATTTCACAGGGTACAGGGGGGTTTTTATGGCGATAAATTGATCTAGTTAGGTTTCATTCTTAGAAAAATCGGAATCGATTTTATTCTAGATGAGTTATGATTAAATTGTAAATTAAATAATCACTGAATGTATCACAGAGCAGGATATGCAAGACAGGGCCAGATATTATTTTATTATTACGTGTTGTTACGATAAAAAATAACCTGTAATTGTTTGCAGGGTGTTGAAAGTAATAGGTTGCGCAGCATGTTAGATGATTTGGTCTACCAGATTAAAACTTATTTTGAAGGTTTGATCATATAATGTAACACTGAGAAGTATTTACTCTAAATAAATGATCTTATGTCTTATGTTAACAGTGAATTCTTTTTCATTTCATTTAGCAATTTTTTTGACAGCGTTTCTGTTCCATGTTCCATTCCATTGCATTTCACGCTGTTAATATAATTTTTAAGGGATTTTTAATAAGAATATCATAAGAATAAAAATTAAACAAATAGGAAACACGCGTTAAGGATTTCTCTAGAAAAATATATAATGACGGTGATTGCCGATATTATGAATGGAACTTTTAACAAATGAGTTCTTGGAAATTCATTTTAAACAAAGAAATACTTAAATACAGTGATCATTATTAATTATTATTTTTAACTTATCCCAAATGAACACTTCCTCATGAACGACGTTACAAATATTCTAAATGAATTAAACCAAAATACAGAACATTTTTTTTAAGCGTGTATCGGAACGTTGTGTAATTTCTGGACGAAACCAGTTTCTTTCAGTAGCCGCTTACGGCAGCACTGTCGGCTTGGGTTGTTGTTTCCTATCCGCCATTTTCCAGTCGCCATTGAAAGGTGAAAACTTCACTAAATGTCGGTGATGATTTTAAGATTTTGAGTGGTTTCTTTAAGATTGAACCTGTTTTTAGTGTTGTGAATTGAAAATGAAGTGCCCCGGACTACCATGACGCATCAAAATCACCAAACAAACGGTGCAAGTCTCGAGGATTGCCACACAAACTTCTTCGCCTTGGTAAGTCACTTTTACATTGATGAAAGAACTCGTATGTACTTTTCTTTCGAAATCATTACGTTTACCGTGATGCTAGTATTGCGCACTATTGTTCTTAGGTCTTTGTTTGCATATTTAGGACCACCTAAATAATGAGTCCACGACGTCTAAGTAGACGATCTGATTATCGTCAGGACGCTGATATACAAAAATCACCTTATTGCGCTACGGCTACTGAATCGATCTATTGCGTTAAAGTTTTTGTATGGAACAATTTACGTTTAGGCGGCTAATGACGGCCGGCCGTTAGTCATCCTGGCATCGTTCTCGCTATAGTACGGAGTCATGTCATGTTGCTAACCCACAAAATGTCAACGCATTCGGCGAGCGAGGCCACAAAAAGCCACCGGCCCATAGAGGTCATTTTGAATTCACCTGGCCGTAACGCGGACCGTAATGCGTTCGCAAGACTAGTTTCGCCAGCTTGATGAAATAACTTTCTTATTACATTTTTCGCCTCGTACCATTCGATAATGCGACACGAGAGCAAGATATGAGGGGTAATATTTATGTGCGTGGTAAAAAAAATTGCCGGGTCATTCATTATCGCAGTGTTGTAGTGTTGAGTAGCTTTGCGTAATATTCATAGCTGGCGCGAATTTTATCAGATTGTGTTCGGGTGAGGATTAGCGGGTGACGGCGCGGGGTGGCGGGGCGGTCGGTCGTCCTCGCGAGAAGCGAGCACAGCACGGGCGCCACTTCCACCTGACGCGTTGCCATATCTCCGCGGCGGCGCGCGCCTGCTTGCACCCGTCTCCCTCTGCGCTCCGCCTATCTCGACGCGATACAAATTACCGATTTCTTGCCCTGCCTGCTTATTGTCTAATTATTTATGCGTCGTTTGCGGACGTCGCTGCTTTTGTCGCGTGGAATTTTTCTCGTTCATGTTAGTCGAGCGGTGACGCATCAGGGCCTACTAGGTGTCGCACTCGGGTTCAATACACTTTACTACTCGAGCATTGCGCAAATAAACTTGCAATCATTTAATTGATTCAAATTAAATGTACACGTACATTCAACGTGTTATTATTGGGTTGTAAACTTTTATTGGTCTTGCCTAGGCCCCGTTTACATAAAGTTATGCGCGACGGTATTACAGATGTCGCGGAACCCGCGGGGTCGGTGCGCGCGCGCACTCGACCGGCTGCGCAGGCGTCTTGCGCTCATTCAACCGTTTATGAATGGTCGTAATGATTGTAACTTTCCCATAAGCGGGCCTCCGCCCAGGCACCACTTGCGTCGTGCACTTTGATTATCTAGCTAGTTGACGTCTCTCTTTGTTCTTTTACCTGTTTATCATTTACCTTAAACATTACAGTACAGTCATACGCACACGTAGGTCCAAAATATGACTTTATTTTGATTATTGTTTATCCTTGAAGTAGCAGAATGAACCGTCTGTAATAAAATAATTCATAGCGTATTAGTCTGGCCATTCCAAACCGTAATATTGTTAAATAATTTAAAGTAACAGCAAATTTCTGACCTTTAATGACTATAATGTTTTAAAAAAACATCAAGCTCAGATTATAAAAGGTTTTCTCATATTTCTTATTCTCGTAAGCACCACCTAAACGAGATGTCTATTGAGTGACGAAATTCAGTGCTAAGTTATTCATGGCATTTGACGAGCCGGACACACGAGCCCCCGCGACCTCAGCTCCACGCCCCTTATAACCCCTCGTATACAAACCGAGCACGACTTCAATTTTATCCTGAATGTGCTCTTTCCTCCACTTATGAATCCTCTCTTCTAGGTCATGCTGTATAATAAGTACCTTTATTCGTATTCGCTACTACATATTCTGTTCCGGCAACATGTGTCCATTATCAATGTAATTGTCTGTACGGCAGTATCAAAAAGATGTAAACAATGATTTCAACTCGCGGCCATTGTTACTTTTTTTTACTTAAGTACTGTTAAAGTGCATATATCACTAAAGTATCCAATAAACATCAACTCAATTCTCAAATAAATAACAACAAACCGTTATGATTTTCAAACGCTTCGCTGGTTTTTTATAGTCGTAAATTATCGTAAGAAAACTCGTAAAGTTATACGTAGTTAGTTAGCTCTCAGCCCCGGGGCATTTTATACACGAAATTTTCACTTTCATCCTATTGGAAGCAAGATGAAACAACTTGTTACATTGGAATGGCGATGTCTTATGAATAATTTAACAATAATACTTAAAACAACTACATATACCGTGCTTTCTTTAAGGCTCAAGGTTGTAAGAAATCGACCTGAAGAAATCAATTGTTTATTGTCGGTTTTTCTTTTTGCTTATTCATGTCAATTTGAACCTTATACCTGTGATAAATTAAAGTAATTGAGCTGAGTGAGACGAAGTCGAGCGAAAGCTCCTCATACCAGACTTCAGGATTTTCTTTGTCACAGGTCTCCTCCTAAACTGCTAATCCAATCAGAACCAAATTTGGCATGATTAAAGAGGTCAATCAGAGGAAGGTTTATGGATATATTTTGAATAAAATAATGCTACCACAGAGGAATGATCACCGTTAAAAAAATTCCAGATGGAATTACATAATAACCGCTCGAGACACTGTGACCAAACTTTACACGCTCAGAAAGCATGTCCAGAGTTGTGACTTTCAAAAAGAATTTTCAAAATCGGACTTGCCACGGAAGAATGATCACTGTTCAAAATTTTCAAAATCTGATCCACGATGTCTCACTCAGCTCAACATTGCAAGCAGCGATTCGCCTTGCAGACCTAGTAATAAAGTTAATGAAGTGAACCTTTCCATTGTTAAACGTTTTCAGTAGTCTAGTAGACCGATGAGGTAAATTAGAGCGCGCTGTTTCAAAATAAAATTATTGTACATTTTAATTACGTATTAACTGGTTACGTTATTCGACGTGCGTGTAAAGCATATTTACAGAAACACAAGTGAGTTGTGGTTACTCGATAGTTTTTATCGTATTACTATTAATGAAACTACGCACGGAGATTTTCCCAAAGACGTCACGTATTATCTTGTCCCATGAACGCCCTAACAATGTCTAACATTCAAGTAAGATCAGTGTAGACAATATAATTTATTTTAAACCTCGGTCTCGCGTGATCTAAATACCCTGTATAAATATTTCTCCTCCTTCATAGCCGAGATGGGGAGTAAAAAATGGTTTATTAAAGTCAACCGCTAATACAATTCAACAACCTAGTATTGATATGTCGCGGGGGTCGTTATCTATTAGTTGATAACTTATCGTATTGTCATACAGTATCAAGGTCTGAACGGTGGTTACGCCAATATCAGCTACTACAATTAGAAATTATTAGCATACTTAAAAATCAATTTTAACTAGTCTGTACGTGGCCTTGTATTATCCAATCAAACAATGGGAATGCGTGAATAATGTCTGAGTTACTAAATGTATTCGAGTCCAAACTCGGTTCAGAACCGCTTAAAGGGCGCCGTAAAGTCGCAAAAATATGACGTTTTATCCGTCTGAAAATGACGTGTTCGTGAAAACGAGACAATGACATCCAAGTGTGAGCGTGATGCATAGACAGGGTTGTCTCTTAATTATTTTTGAGCATATTTTTTTAATACCGCGTTAATTAAACATTTAAAGTCCGTTCATTGAAAAGTTATATAATTACAAAATTCCACATAGATAGAACAAAAAGTTTGGTAAGAAAAGCGCGGCAAAATAATCTGGTTGTTACTCTTTAATTTTATATTTTCATCCAATTCTAACCTGTCACAGAATTAATAAAATTTTGGTAATACCAAAAATTTGCCCGAATAGATAAAATAGCGAGTGAAAGGGGATGGATATCTTTGCGTTAATTTTGTACCAAGAAAATAAATATGCAAAAATATTCAAAATCGAAAAGGTCTTGGTAAGTGGGTACCGTTTATCTGTATAATTTTTTATCCTCCTCTATCTGTCTAATAGGAAAGAGACAATTACTACGATAACAGGGTGGAAGCTGATAAGATAATGTTTCCATTATGAAACATTTCACAGACAATTGAGACTGCGATATATATATACATTATATATATAACACATAACATAACTTCACGCCTGTATCCCCGAAGGGGTAGGCAGAGGTGTATTACACACCCACGATTCGCCAGTTATGTTAAGGTCCCAATGTAATAGGGGGCGAGCCTATTGCCATCTACCGGGCACATTATTAAGCGTTCGATAATCAACATTTATTAATGCACACAAAACTACGAAAAGCCAGAGGTGTGTGTCCAGGGCGACTTGGGATCGAACTCGAGACCTCGTCTCAGCAGTCCGTTACGTATGCCACTGGACTATCGCGACTAATATATATATATATAGGAAGCGATATCGGGATTAAATAGGCCTGAAATTCCCCTAAACCATAGGTAATCTGTGCATACACTGATGTTCAGGTAGAAATTTAAAAAAAATGCCAGGAAGTTATTACTAAATCAAGTTAAAACTTTAAGGAAGCCTTATCAAGTAGATAAGACACGTACTTGTTATGCACTCTGCTATAACACAGTCACGTGTGGAAATGATTCGAAGTAATCAGTGATATAAAAAAGTTTTCGTTTCATTTCTGGTAACAACTAGAACCAAAATCGCGGCAGTATCTTCACTCTGATAAGACGTTTCAATATTGGAGTCAATTTGAATACTGTTGTAGATATTACGCGTCTGACAACAAAATGTTTCCTTACGATATTATAGTAAATAAAACATTCGCCTAGCACAATCAATTTTATACCTTACCATTTAAGTAAAATAACCTTCTTTTGCACGGTTTGAATGGAAGAGGTGTTTCTCATTTCTCCATTACCTATCCCGTCCCCGCTGCAGATAACATCAAGCGGTTGTGCGGTTATGTTGGGTGGTTCCAACAGGTTACGGAAACCACTTACCATCACATGGGTCCTATAAAAATAACCGTATAATATATGCTGTCAGTTAAGGGATTAAGGTTAAGAGGTTATTGCAGTCCGCTGCTGTATTTAGGCCTCTCCCAATGGGCACCATGGCACCCGGTCCCCCGCTTCCAATATATACCGGCTACTTTTTTTTTGTTCGCACTAACAATATTACTTCCTTGAATTTTATTATATGAAGACTTTTTAGCGAACCGTTTCTACTTGTAACGTATTCCCCTCTCAAGATAAACTTGTGATATAAAGCGAATTTACTTCTCGGTAATATATTTGATAGCGTTGCGAGGCCGATGACTTAACCATTAACGTTACTTCCGCATTTTTATTTAAATCGTTTAAAAGATAAATAAACATAATTAACTTAAATATATGAGCGAAAACCGAAAGCGTATATCGTAAGCGTCGGTAGCTTAGTGGTTAAGGAGTTGACCGACGATCGAGAGATACCGGGTTCGAATCCTGGACATTACACTACCGCCGAGAACTCACTGCTAACACAAGCAATTTAGCTTAGCTGGAGGCATTAATGAGAATGCTAGTTATTTCGGTTACTAATACACTTTAAAAAAGGAAGAATATGATCAAAAAGGCCACTTGAATGTTGGTTACTGTTTGTTTTGCAACCAATCAAACAGTTGTTTACATTGCAACCGACCGCTTCATAATACCGCATTATCATGTGTGATAAGCAAATATTGTGGGGACGCTATCTCACGCTACTTCAACACCGTAAACGAATATTCCAATAGACCTAATAATCTTTTTGCAATACAATGATACAGACTAACATCATAAATTAAGCTTCTAAATGATTGCATACTCAACAATTATTGATAAAGTCATCTTCAAGAGTAATGAATGACGAATGCATTTACGTATGCACGTTTAATACAATGACGTTCTCGCTTACCTTAATTTGGTCAATGCCAGGCGGAAAACTGATGGGTTTCTACGTTGGGGACTTATTAATTTCTAAGAAAATGCGAAATGCTTTATGATTAAGACTATATTATATTATGCAGAACAAACTTTTCTTCGCGAAAATTCGATTCAAACATACAAGCTGTATATTTGTTGACATCGTTCAAGGCCACGTTTTAAATTTTACGACTACCCGATTTATAACTAAGAGCGTTATTTATGGACCTTATGACCCAATTCTTTTGCCTAATTCACTTTTAGATGTTAATACTGTTTAAATGAATTCATACATAACAAAAGACGCTAAAGCACTAAACTTTGTTAAGAAGAATTTAATTACCATGCTGTACATAGAAACAGGAGCGTTCCACGATGTCGAGGCCGGCCATTGAAGGCTAGCAAATTCGTCCTTGGCAGACTCTATTGTCCTTAATCGATGTGGTTCCACCCACTGCTTTGTTTGTTCCTTCGTATAACTGCGTCTCTGGAGACCTAAATATTTACAAGTTGACGCATAAACCTTACAAATGACTTGACGGCCTTGCCAAACTGGGGCCGCATTTAAAATAAAATTCAATATATCTATAAAAATATTTCAAGACATTGAAATATTTTCGTACGATAGGCGTTCACGAATATTTTTATCGCGAATTATCATTTTATAGCCATACTTCCTCAAACTGTGAAGAAAGTTCATTATGAAATTATATTGTTTGTTAATTTTATAGAAGTGATTAGATTAAATATGGTTATAATAAACATAACGTCATGAATTCTTGTTGTTTGAAGGGAACCAGTCTTTTAGTATTAAAATGACATGACGTCATCGGATGGGGCTTGTCAGCATAAAACGTCTTTTTTCCTCTTGTTGTTATGTGCTCATTCTGGGTCAAGGTTTTGTTTGTATGACACTGTCACAAGGAAAACGCTTTCTTTTATCGTTTATTTGTGATTACATTGAGATGATACTGAAACGTGTATCATGGTATTGCTGTATATATCATAATATAGCGGCAATTTTAGTGCCGCTAGAATTATGACTTGATAATTCGCCCATTTCTCAACCGGCAGGAGTGCATCCACTATGACCTACTTTCTCAAACAACTTCTCGCTTAGTATTCTACTAGACGAAAATTATTTGAAAAATGTACGGTTTCTATAATCTCTGGAATTTTAAGTTTTCCTTCATAAGGCAATTAAGGTCTTCCGCTACAATCGCGTCAACGCGGGCTGGCCGCGACCGTGGTCACGATATGTGGGTCAAGATAACAGGAGTGCTCTGTGCCCGTCCCACATTCGATGCTCGGCCACTCGACAGCAACACCTATCCTGGACATATTCAACAGATTATATTTGTGCATAAAGAATTTTTAAATTTATTTTACAGAATGACAAACTATTTAACGGACGGATGGATTGGAAACAGCTGTTTTTCTGTTAATACATGTGACTAAGAATTTTTTATTCATTTATTTAATTCTGAAACGTGCGTAAACAGCATTATCACTTATTGACACAATACATTTATTTTGTAGTTTATGAGTTTTAAACAATCTATAAAGCACAGGGAGTTTTTATCGCTATCGGTACGGTAAGTATGGTGCATTATACATAAAATACAGTTTTTTATTATATATTAGATTCGACATTTCGCGCGTTAACAACCGATTACCATTCCTATCTTCATCGAGACAAATGCACGTTAGAAGAACGTATAGTTCATTAGTATGATTGCAAACACGACGCGTTCAGGTTTCTGCGTTATGTCGATCGATAAAAACAAGTCTTCACTAGCCTTGTGCTCCACTTTCTCTTTTATTGGCTAAAGGTTATTTTCTACGCGAGTAAATTTACTCTGTAAACCAACTCCCACCCTGTCGTCCTGTCCGTAAGTGTCTGAGTACGTGAAAGTACCAAGTGACCTATATTTTTTACAAGCTTTTATTTATTGTGTAAACAAGTAGTACTTTTGACATTGCGAACATGCCTGCACGATAGTTCTAACATTGTTTACCCAGCAAAACGCTTTCTTCTGCGTACAGGATTAGTTTTGGTCGTTAAGGATTGTAGGGCGTAGGCGCCCGGCACTTCGTATGCAAGTTTTGGCCCTCGTCTCACTCAAAACAAGTTTCGCTACGTTACTGCGCTGTTTTATTATACATTCGTAGCGTAACACATAACTTCTTGTATAACGTTTCTTGTCTGTTAACTATGTACTTACTGGTACATGTTGTTTTAATGTTTTAAAACAGGTTTGCCGTAATAATAGGATAAGTTATATTATGATCATATTTTCTATGATATTTTAAATCGACACTTATGAGCTACTATAGACCGACTGCGACCGCCGTATACCGTGCCCTGGTTATGAGCGCGGCGAGATGGCTGGTGGAGTATCGGTCGTCAGTGGAGATGGGCGTTTTCGTTAATTTGTGTTATCGATGCTCACCGATATCGCTCTAACAGCATCCGTTGTCTCTGGCAAAGTCGTCTTTTTTACGGTTCCCTACTTCGCAAGGAAAAGACGGATCCCTTTTAGGCTCACTTCGTTGTCCGTCTATCTGTCTGTCAGTTTGTCTGTCATGATTAAATGAATTATTTAAGGATACTCATTTAACTAATTCCCTATCGAATTTACAACAGAAGCAGGGCGGGGCGGCGTTTCATTGCTCGCCCCCCTCTTCCGGGGGCAAGACGGGGACACTCAAATCCGAAGAGGCCACCTTGAAACCAGAGATGGCTCTAGGTCAGTTGGGGTGCGAGGGAAATGCCTTATGCACTACCACCTGAAAACCCAAGACGGCGAGCGAGTATAGTCAATTCGACATAACACTCGCCAGCGGGGGGAATCCAAGGGGATTTCCGCAAGGGAAAAAAAGAAGTCTTCACCTCAGATCCCGGATTTTTCCTCCTCCAATTCACACGATCTTGGACATCCATGACAGTGAGACCACTGGACGCACATATCATCCTTTACGACGCCAAACCAGTACTTCTTGAGTCTACCCCTGTTACATGGCTAGACATTTGTTATCCACGTTGCCAGGCGGTTGCACCAATAGGAGTATAGGCTTTATGGACTTTATTAAAAATGTTGAGGTCAATACCCAATTCATCAGGCAAAAACCGCATAGATATAGACAATAAGTACTGTTCTAAGTCAGGATATGATTTTTGTCGTCATATTTTTATTTTATTTACTCGTATCTTAGATCTTTTTGACAACACTGATTTAACTGTGCCTATTAATTTATTCAAATAACTTCCTGATTACTAAAATAGATCACATAATTCGAATTTATACTATAATAATAAATGTCGGTTTTGGGCCTCATTTAATAATAATTATTATTCAAATCTGTTTATTTTATGCGAACTATTTCAATAGGCATCATTTTTATATCATTATGGTGTCATTATTATCGTACATTTTGGTGATTAGGTGATTACCATAGTAAGGTGTGGTATAGATTATAGACGTTGATGTTGCAGTTGCGTAGCGATGCTGTGATTCGTGGTGCAAGGATGCATTTGCGTATCGGACTTTTTCCAAGTCTGCGCTTTACCATCCAACACTACACCCTTAAGCAGACAATTTCTTCGCCCGCGTCCATCGCAAACATCTCTCAGTTCATCTACCTCGCACGTGTTTGGTGGAAATCCAGTCTTAATTGGATGGTCAGACTTAATTAAGAATTAAGACTGGATTTAGGACTGGATACAGATGTATAGATGTTTCAGTCTATCAATTAGAGCGGCGATAGCCCAGTGGCGTACGTAACGGACTGCTGAGACGAGGTCTCCAGTTCGATCCCCAGTCGCCCCGGGCACACACCTCTGACTTTTCGTAGTTATGTGTGCATTAATAAATGTTAATTATCGCTCGCTTAGTAATGTACCCGGTAGATGACAATAGGCTCGCCCCCTATCACATTGGGACCTTAACATAACTGGCGAATCATGGATGTGTCATACACCTCTGCCTACCACTTCGGGGATACAGGCGTGAAGTTATGTTATGCTATGTAATTAGAGCGAGAATCCAGCTAAGCTTTAACTTCTTAATTTTTGGCATCACTAGCAGTTTAATTACCTTATCCACCTATCCTACCAAACACCATATTAATAACTCATTAATATCTTGTTATGATCATTCTTGAATGTAAAAGTACATAATTATGTCTATTCCATATCAATGCATCGCCGTATGAGGCTGACCTCATTTGCAAATGACTAACAAAATTAACTGTCAACAGACAATGAAATACGAAACTGCTGCACGTAGCGCAACGATATTATTTAGTTTAATTGACAAAATGGAATGTTCACACTGCACATACATAACACGTATTTATTGCGTAATATGCAGATGCTGTTCACTTAACACTACCAAAGTTGCTACCAAGTTTTACTAGTGCCAGCGTATCCTAGAAGACGCGTAGATCATGGAATATGAGAATTAGGAATTGCTTAGGAAGTGCCCTTAAACCTTGGCAGTATGAAAACTAGTATCGGCAAACTACAGTGGAGTATCCGGTAATCCCGCCCTACTGTTGAATATCGACATACATATTATGTGGTATGATTTGTAATTCAGAAAGAATCTTATCATTTTGATCTGTATCTTTTCGGATAACAAGACCCGAAACGGCGTGCGGTTTTAGGCAGTTCAAGCCCGACATATCCTCCCCCGCTGACTGGCGGGGGGATATGCGAGGGGATTCCCGCACGAAAAAAGGGTACGCCTTCTCAAAAAATTCCGGACTATCATAGAGGGGGGGGGGGGAGTCTTCGTTATAATTTTCAATTGAAAGAGCAAAGACGTGCAGTTTTGCATTATCTATCTGTACATCTTATGAAGAAACTCTTTGCCGGCGAGCAAGAAGAAAATTGCACAAGCTTTACTTAATTGCAGTATTCGGTGGATCAGAGGTAGTTCCCCAGTCTGGTGACTACACATTCTAACGGGAAATCCCGTTATGCCAGAGTTGTTATAGAGTACTGTATTATATTTCGGATCTGCGTACTGTTAAAGAAATAGTAAGGAAAATATTATATTTTACTAAACCGACAATGCTTTATGTTTAAGTTACCTTAACGCGTCTGCTTCTCAACTAACTTCTTCTAAACCATACGATTTCGATACGGTGTTAATTGTCATTTATACTTTTTTAGGGTTGCGTACATCAAAAGGTAAAAACGGAACCTAATAAGATCACTCTATTGTCCGTCTGCCTGTCCGCTTATCACCACTTATTTTCTAAGGAACGGGTGGACCTAGCAAGTTGAAATTTATACCAGATACTGAGTTCCATAAAGTATCAATATTTACCTTAATTTTCAACGTTTTTCTATTTTTCGGAATTTTCTTTTTACTTCTGCTATAAGTCCTTGTTTTTAACAAAAATTGACAATTGTTAGTCAACCGGATGTACCCTATAGGTCTCTTTTTTATGACTTAACCTCGCCTGATGTAAGAAGGTTTTTCCCTACATTTTGGGTCGAAAATCTATATATTATCTTAGTTCCCGTTGACCTAGAATCAGGAAATTTGGCAAAAAGCAAGGTCTTACAGCACCGGTAAAGGGAAATGCCGAAAAATAGAAAAGTTAAAAATTAAGGTAAATTTTGGTAATTACAAGTTTTCGCGAAAATCTAATTTTGCCCTTTTTATCGTGTTAACTCAGAACCATGATTTTAACACACCTATGGACTTAGGAACTATCTGGTATAAATTTCAACTTGCTAGGTCCACCCGTTCCTATTTGCCCATATGTTTTATCATGTTAACTGGTTCATATATCAATAAAAAATATACTAATTTTATTATGGCGGTATAATGGGTAGGTCGGAACCCTCGGCGCACGAGTTCGACTCACACTTGACCGGTTTCTTATGGTAGGTTTATATGTATCATTGGTCCCAAATAAACCTGAAGATCCGGGATCAAATTGCATCCTAGAGTTGAGTTATTTGTTTTTACATAAACCTTTTGTAAATTTACCAGTAAACTGCAAGTTCTGTACATAAATACTCATTAAAATCCTTGCAGGGCTATTACTTTTTTTTTTTTCGTGCGGAAATCCCTTCGGATACACTCCCGCCGGCCAGCGGGGGCGGTTATGTCGGGCTTGAACCGACTAAAACCGCACGCCGTCTCGGGTCTTAAGACGCCGGGGTATAAAGTTACCCATAGAGCATATCCCTCGCACCCCGACTGACCCTGGGCCATCTCCGGTTTTGAGATGGCCCCCTTACTTGCTCTCCACTGTGCCATCTGCTAATCAGAGGGACACGTGGAAAGCTTCCGAACAGCCCTCAACAGGGCCGTCCTCGCCTCGGTCGGAGTTGGCCGTAGGCGGCAGCGTCTCCTCCGCCCTAGGTGAGAGGCGCTGCTGTCTCCGTTGCCCAGGGTGCACCGCGTGGAGGTCCCCAACCAAGCCCCCCCCGGGGCTATTACCTAATTCGGTAGATGAGACTTTATCAACAGAATATTTACAATAATATGTACCCACATAAGTTCCTCTTAGTGAACTGTGATCAAACTTTATGGTGTGATCAGAATTTTAACTTCCATGACGCATATGCTTATGAACATCCTTCACGATGACGGGCTTATAATTTGTCTATATAAGTATCTATTTAAGGAAAGGCCAGGCCAAGAATATCCACAACCAGCTAGCATTAAGAAGTATTAAAAGCGAAAGGTGTATGCCAAGATAGTAGCAAGTGAAAACATGTGGTCTCTGCCTACCGCTATGGGAAAGAGGCGTGATAGACAATATATTTTGACGGCTTTGTGAACATGTGTGTGGTTTGGCATTATCATGATCAAAGAAGATTAAAAAATAAAAACAAACGTTTAAAAAGTTAAAAAATTTTGTCTGTCTATTCTTTGAATGCGTGCGAAAATATTTTAAAAGAAAAAGATGTTTTTATTTTTTAAGTTATTTTCTCATGAACCGTTTTGCCAACCGATTAATATTATAGAGACCAAACATAAATACGTACGAATACTCTACTCATGTCCGTATACTCCCAAAGCCTCAGGTGTATTTATTATTTTAGCATACAAGGACTACTCCATCTCTTCCCTTTTCCTTAACACGAGGCGACTAACAAGTTAAGTTGCTTTCCATCTGACAATAAATATTCATCCATGAAAAAGTGTTGGCAATAGACTCACCCCCTATTATGTGGACGATACCCATAGGATGCACTCATTGTGAGAGTACCAATAGCCTTACCTCTGTCCTTTTCCTAGTTCCCATTCTCCTCTTTTCCCTCCCACTTTTTAAGCGTAGCGAGCCAAAGGCGAGCGAAGCGTCTTTGGTTTCAAAGTTGCATTTCAAACAAATGATACTCCTCCCAGACTGTTGGACCGATCTCGACCAAATTTGCCACGGTGATCAAGTAGACATTACTGAGTGTCGAATGACCAGATCGGTCTTACCATCGAGGAATAATCACCGAAAAACCAAATCAATGGAAAAGTCGACCGGTCACGTTGACCGATTGTTGGATAGGCAAATCTCGCTACGCTTAAGTTTGGGTTGATTGCCAAGCTGGCAACCGTCCTAGTTATTGACAGCAACTATTCTTTCATAGACCACAACCACAGTAACCGCTTGCCAACAAGTGTACCGCGTTTTAGTTTAACACCTTGGTAGCAAAAAAACTATGGAACACTCAGTCCCAAATCAACATGTTCGCGGATATATTATCATAATCTTTCAATTAAAACAGTTGCTAAACGTGCCAGTTGCTTTCCAGTGTTTGTTGCGTTCCACTTGTTAAATAGTGCACGTAGTTTTATTTACGTGTCACCATAAAGGCTGAGGTTTCGACGCGTGAGAAGGTATGTTCTGTGCGTGACAGAGACGGCGTTACCTACAAGACTGACACGATTGAGATATTTTATTCTAACCTGTTGTTGCGACACAATGTGAATAGACTGTCTTCAATGTTTTGTTGATGCGTTTCCCTAGCTAGTGACACGGCCGTAGAAGTATTATCCGGTTTTTTTTTTGTATTTAGGACACGTCAATTTGACTTCACCTCGCCTGATGGTAAGCTGAAGGTAAAGTCTCAGGAAAGAGGGGCACCATTACATACACGTACCATGTTAACAATGGTGGCACTCAGCTTGACGGCCTCATCAGAAGAGGATTGTCGTCGCAGCACCGCGTGACACCCACTGGTCCCACTAGTGCTGCGACCACAATCCCCCTGCCCGGCACTTGCTGACCCCTGAACGCAATCAAACCGAAATTGGATTATTATGGAGGGTTTTTCGCAATCGTGCAGGGTGGTACCCACCCGGCCGAATTTTGTGACAAATTTGTGTCATCAAATTTCTACCACCAGTAAAATAGCCGCGGTAGCCTAGTGGTATGGGTAATGGACTGCTGAGACGAGGTCTCGGGTTCGATCCCAGGTTTTACCATGGCACACACCAATGACTTTTCTATGCGTTTCGAAGTTATGTGTGTATTTATCGCAGGCTTATAAGTGCCCGGTTAATGGCAATAGGCTCGCCACCTATTACATTGGGACTTAAACATAAACTGGCGAAATGTGGGTGCTAGCACCTCTGCCTACCCCTTCGGGGATATAGGCGTGAGTTTATGAGAGTTTATGTAGTAATATAGACTTTATGCAATATTGTTGCTTCTGGAAAAATTTATAAGGTTATGCACAACTCCTCGCATCTAAGAGGATATTCTCGCTAGAACACGTTGGCTCGATAGGTATATATAGAGGATAAGATATGGACTTGGTTTTCAAATTATATAAAGTTAATTACATCACTATTTCAATGTTTGTGACTTTTTTTTTTTTTTTGGAATAACTGGTAATAAGTAACCAGAATTTCTAGTATTCCTCCTAACCCCTCCAGCTAAGCCTAATTGCTTGTGTTAGGAGTGGATTCACATTTGTAGGCCATATGGCCAGGATTCAAACCCAGGACCTCCATCGTAAAGCCGACTCCTTCACCACTAAGCTACATATGTAGTTAGTTTGTCCTTTCCTAAAATACAAAATTTTTAGTTTTTTCCAGAGGGCCATCTCGGAATCGGTCGGAGTGTAAGAGAAAATGCCTTATGGGCCCACCTTACACCCTGGCGTTTGAAGACCCGAAACGGCGTGTGATCTTAGTAGGTTCAAGTCCGACATGACTACCCCCGCTGGCCAAGGGATTTCCATACGAAAAAAGGGTAATTTTTAGCAAACTGACGAATCAGAAGCCTAGATATTTGTGTCATAGTCACCTATACTGAATATTGAATATATAATTCTAGATTGAATTCTGTTTATGTAGGAATCCTGACCGCCCCTTTTCCCAGGTGGTTTATAGACCAAAGTACCTGGTTATCATCACAGAGCCAATTCTCGTAATAAAAATCACTTACGGACTGAATTTAGACAGTACAATACTTCGACATGTAGCTAACTTCGAAAACACCGATCGACAAGTCATTGCGTCGACAGACAATTATTAGACAACACACACCTTCGAATTACCACTACTTCGACAGACAATACTTAGACAAGACACATCTTCGAATGACCACTAGTTTGACATATTTGGTGCAGTATATTCAATATAGCTTCTGGGTTAGGATAGGTTAGAACTGTGACCCCAACAGAGCGCGATCCGAGCGAGCGAAGCGGGCGTGCCGCAGCAGCGGCCGGCGAAACGCCGGAACCACTTATTGTGGGAGAATGTTAAAAAAATCTGTCAAACTAGTGGTCATTCGAAAATGTGTCTTGTCTAAGTATTGTCTGTCGAAGTAGTGGTAATTCGAAGGTGTTTGTTGTCTAATAATTGTCTGTCGAAGCAATGACTTGTCGATCTATGTTTTCCAAGTTCGCTACATGTCGAAATATTGTTCTGTCTAAATTCAGTCCGTAAGTCAATAAAAATATGAGCTACGTCTCAATCTCGTCTCGATCTTCCAAATGTGAATGTTCTTATAACAAAATTTTTGGAGGATAGACACTAGGTTCAAACTGAATTTTGAACATCTTATTATTATTTATTTAGCAAATAGACGGCCGTGTGGGCCGTTTGTTTATATATATAATAGAAAAAATCTTCTGCAGCTTTTATCTACGTTTGAAATCCTCTTGAACGATTCTTTGTGAATTTAATATCATATGCAAACAATATAATACTCTAGCGATGTTCCTTTGTATGCATAAAAGCTTCGCAGACTGATACTTGGAATCTGTAATCTGTCGACTCGTGCCGTGCCGTCGCCGTCCGCAACCGCGCAGAGGGCTATTTTCTCGTAATAAACATATGTTCAAAATTTAATCTCAGTCTTGACTCGATCTCATGTCGATCTCCCAAATGTCTAAAAAGGTGTTCTCATAGGACTCCTACAAGATGCCTCTGATGTTGTAGTACAAGGCGACTAATACAATAAAAGAAAATATGTACTTACATATGTGTTTAGATTTAAAATTAATAGTCTCACGTATTCTAACGTGATACGGTTTAGAAATATTCAATAACAATCATGCTGTTAAAATTAATGTACTCCACGCGCAATAACATCATAACCACCCCCGCTGGCCGGCGGGGGGTATCCGAAGGGATTTCCGCATGAAAAAAAAGGTACTGAATTTTATTGCAGAAATATGTTTTAATAGAAACAAATTTATTATATCGTATCAATCTTATGAATCTCTTAGACTATTATAAAATTGTAAATTAGTCGCGCCTGTATATTGGAAATATAAAAAAAAATACGTGGGTTTATTAAATGCACGATTCTGAACACAATTTTTTTTTATTCCTGTCTGTTTGTTCGCGATGGACGCAAAAATTACTGAACGGATTTTGATGCGGTTTCATTTGGTTAAGTAAAACCGGAGATAAGACCCAAAAACGGTAAGCGAGCTCTGCGCGGGCGGAGCCGAGGGCATCAGCTAGTAATATATTATAAGATTAATTATCTCAGTAGCTAAAGCAGTAACAGAAATAGAAACCCGTGTGATTAAGCCTTTGAATATAGTTTTTTTTAAAGTAAAATCCGGAAAGTGGAATTCGTACTTTACCGTCCGAGGTTAGAACCTCGAATGCGAATGAAATTAATTGTCACAATTAAAAAATACAATAGAGAAAAGAAGAGATACGAGTTATCAATCCCGATAGCAATCAAACTAATCCAAAGCTTGTACTTTGGAGCCCAAGGTTACACCTCTGTCTACCCCTTCGGTGTTAAACTGGCGTGAGTATATGTATATGCTTGTTAGAAGCAAGGTGGAAAATATGTATTATCTAAAAAAACTAGGTCAAACCTTTAAATTTCTAGACTAGACGTAAGGTCGGCGGGTTCGATGACCGCGGGCGGCGCGTGCGTACCGTTAGCAGCAGAGCGCACTCCTGCCTACCAACGTACCCTTTACCCTTCGGCGCTAACGACAATTGATAGGCAGCCTTCAGATTCTAGATCTCTGATTTCAACTTATTAACTTAAAGATTAATGAAACTCCTCTAGTAAGGTAGGGTAAGGTAAGGTAGTCTCCAAAATGAGCTACCTGGATAGCTGAGTAATAAAAAACAATGTTTTAAAATGATTCTTATATCAATGTCTGACGACCTCTGTGGCGTAGCGGTATAGCATTCAACTGCTAGCTCAGAGGTCGTGGGTTCGATTCCCGCTCATTGCAAATATGTATATTTGCATTGGTCTGGGTGTTTCTATATATAATAATGTATTTATTTACAAAAAAACAGTATCTATGTATGTTTATCCGCTTTCTAGAACCCATATGACAAGCTCTGCTTAATTTGAGTCTAGATGGCGCTGTGTAAATATGTCCTAGAATATTTATTTATTCCTTAGTTCTTAAGAATTGCAGTAGATGTCTCCCACGTAGTCAAAGACGTATGTATAATTGTAGTTATGTGTGTATTAATAAATGTTAATTATCGCTCGCTTAACAATGTGCCCGGTAGATGGCAATAGGCTCGCCCCCTTATTACATTGGGACCTTAACATAACTGGCGAATCGTGGGTGTGTAATACACCTCTGCCTAACCCTTCGGGGATACAGGCGTGAAGTTATGTTATGTCAGTAGCTTAGTGGTTAAGAAGTCGACCCTACGATCGAGAGGTCCCGGGTTCGAATCCTGGCCATTACACTACCGACGTGAACCCACTCCTAACACAAGCAAATTAGCTTAGCTGGAGGGGTTAGGGGGAATATTAGTAATTTCGGTGACTAATATTGTTTTAAAAAAAGAACAGTTATCCAGGGCAGGTCTAGGTGCTCAGTTGGTAGAGTATTCCCCCTAAAAAAAGCTTGTCCTAGGTTCTATTCCCGTCCTGTCTGTTGATTTTTCCAATTTTGATTTATCTCAAGATATCTCGTCGTTCCAGTTTTACATATTGTATACAGGATTTTATTATCCCAATGTCTCAAGGACACTGTACCATTTAACATTCATGAAATCTGGTTTCATCGTGGTCTCCTAGCATTAGTTTGAGATTATATTTGCGTGCGATCGTGCGGTCTTGGATTCGATTTCCTGGTCTAGCAAAGGGTTTATAAAGGTTAACTGCTAGGATATAGTCAATAGCAGCACAGTGCCTGTGAACATAACCGGTATACGGCAATAAGTTTACGTGGGAACAATTATATAGGAAACGTAATTATAATATTCTAGAACATACTACACAGCGCTATCTAGACCAAAAACCAAGCATAGCTGGTAATATGGATTCTAGAGTGCGGTTTTTTCTGACAATAATCTTCTATATAAATGAAAATGAATCGCTGAAATGTATGTTCGCGCATAATTTCCGAACGACTGCACCAAATTAGATAATTCTTTTTTTTTGTGTTCGATATTGTCAGGACAAGGTTTGTATAAAAGAAAAAATTAGGAAAGTCCACGGGTAAGGTGCTAATATTGCACCAGGGCGAAGCCAGGGCGCTCAGCTAGTACATTAAGAAATGTAAAAAAACCAGATCAATGCAAATTTACATATTTATGCAAATAAATTGACTCACCTAGCAGTCAAACGCTCTACCGCCACACCACACAGGCGCATGTATAATATACCTCTGCCTAACCCCTTCATTTATATAAAAAACTAAGTGTATGAAATTCACGGAGACTTTCACCCCGGAGCCCGGGGTCCGCTTACTTTTCCTTTGACTCCCAACCCCGAGAGGAAAACTGTGATAGAGACTCGTTCGTCCAATAGCAGGAGTACCGGCTTGCCGGTGAGGTTGGCCTGAAAATTTTTGTGGGACCCCAAAGCATACACTTAGTATAAATATACCAGTTTTAATTAAATTGGTACATTTATACTAAGTGACATTAGATCTTTCCGTAACCAATAAATGTAGATTTTGTGTCCTATCGACATTAATATCCGTTAGTAAACACACGTTATTTTCGACAGTCGGCGTTCTTGTAACCGTTTCGTATGCCGACCTCCTTCCTGAGGTTGTCCACCGCTGCTATTGGCTGGTCACCGGCCTCAAGGTAACATTTTACCAGGCCTTTAACGTCCTGACGTAACACTCAAATTTTCAACGTTCGTAACCAAATATATACAGTAATTAAATCGAAATACCACCACGACTGAATAGATAATCACTTCCTACTCATATTGTAAATGTGAAAGATTGTTTGTTTGTACTTAATCTCGCGAAACGGCTGGACGACGGATTTAACAAAAATTTGTCACTCGGATAGGATAGACCATGACCTGGACAAGGCCATATCTTTGTAGAAAAAAAATTCCCATGAGAATAGAAATCGAATTTTAACTTGAATCCCACGCAAACAAAGTACCATGTAGCATGTTTATTACTTAATTTCACAAAAACTACTGAACTGATTTACTAAAAGGAACTGTTGAACCATGGGCTGGGCAAAGAGTTGTTGACTTCATATTTATGTCAAATAAGTAACCGCAATGATGGTTTAATCTTGTGACAAAAATTGTAAATGGTATGTTTTACTGACGAATTGAATTTGCATAGGTGTTTGGGTGTCGCACAAATTTTATGTGTGCGCAAGCGCCGTTGTGGCCTCTAAAATGTATGTACCATGGCGCGTGCCTTAAGACGCGTTTGCCGCATAACAATCCCATTTTAATACTTCAAACTACAACGCATGCAATATCTTTCTTTTTAATTTAGCGAAGTATACTATAGATTCTTTTGAATGTATACAGGGTGACACTCTGGCTGTTATTTGATATAAAATAGCCTGCATGGAGATTTTTATATTTCTTACAAACTCCGGCTGTAACGACAGGTCGTTGAACTTCGCGAAAACAGCTGATAGATATGATAAACATTCTATATCGAAATGAAACAGATACTAACGCAAACATTCGATAGTATTTTCAACGCTCCTTATAAAAATACTGCTTTTTAACAGAGGCTGTGAGGTTGTTACAAGAATTGAAAAGGGTAGGCTAAGGTGGTTTGGACACTGGGAATTAATGAGTACTGAGCGAATGACACATCAAGTATATAAGGCAGTGGTGGTATATAAGTACGTGGACAGGCAAGCCGGGGTCGACCTCGCAGAACAAACACTGATCAAATTAATGAGGTGTTGAAAAAAGGGCAGGTTAAAAGCACTCGAAACCGGCGGGCTTGCATGAAAGGTTTAATAACAGTAGAGGAAGCGTGAAGTATGTAAGGACAGAAGCAGATGGTGGGCTGTTTTCTCTGCCTACTCCGGAGGGAAAATAGCATGAGTATATGTATGTATGCATGGTATCCAATCCAACAGTTATGATACATTTAAAATAATAAAGCTGATGATACAAATGTCTTAATAAATATTGGTTCAATCAATTAGCCTATTGCAGTCCAAACCTGGATACAGAGCTCCTCCACAGTTCACCATACTACGGATAGCATCCGCGGTCCTCCACCTTCTGAATCCCCCCCCCCCCCCCCCCAAATATCTTTGCCAAGTCTTCAGTTCAACTGGCTAGGAGCGTACCGTCCTACCTTGCGATTTCCGATGCACTGTGCCCATCCTTCCGTCTGGCCTGACTTTTCTATTAGTGATTTTTATTTTTCTAAATTATTGTCAGCATATTATTATCGAGATCAGTAAAGACACATTGACGGCGTCTCTTGTTTATCTAGTACGCTTACCAAGTTGCGCTTACAGAGTTCTGATGGGTCGATAACCGGTATGTGATAAGTGATGCGTTATCTTACGCTTAAGTGTTACAAAATCGAGTATATCCACTGTCTTGGTATGTGAATTGCGGCTCTTTAAATAGTTTAAACATTATATTGATTCTCTTAATAAGTGTACTCAAAATCCATCAACACAACACTCTTACTCTATTCAAATATTTATTTTTTTATCATAATATTGTGGCAGGAATCATTCATATTGTAGTTATCTTTGAACTGGCGTAAAAATTCTCGTGTGGACTGCGAGTCTGCAGCCTAGATCATAATATATCTGACGGGCCGCAGCCAAGGAATAATGTTGAGAGACAACTGATAACCTGATATCGCGATGCAGTCTGTTATTATCAGTTGGTGCGAAGTATTTCAGATTCCATTCGCTAGACGGCGCTGTGACGTTGATATTTCAGAATATATTTATATATGAATTAAAATATTAATAATAATAATAAACATTCTACGACATTCTCACAGCGCTTTCGAGACCGAAAGTAAGCATAGTTTAACTAGCTTGTGTTATGGGTTCCAGAATGCGGATAAACATACTTAGATACTTTTTTTTTGTAAATACTTACATATTATACAAAGAAACACCCAGACAAATGCAAATAGATATATTCATGCATACAAATATTCGCACTGAGCGGGATTCGAACCCGCGCCCCCTGTCGTAGCAGTCGAATGCACTACCGCTACGCCACAGAGGCCAGTTTACTAATGAAATGCAATGATTCAATGTGTGTATAGTTTCATTTCATGTGAATATAAAATTTTATATGAGGCATACCGGTTTGTCGCCCACATTAGAGGCCCGATGGCTTCTAAATCATCGGACTATAAATGTACTTACTTCAAAACAGTACACCGTGCTTGCTCACAGTTCTATCTGATCAGTAACCCATGAGTGACACCTCAAGTGTTGCCACCGTTTATAGGTACTGCTAACCGCTTACCTTCACGAGGGCATTGTGCTCGTATGCCAGCTAATAAGTATATAAAAATTCATTCCATAATAATTGTAATTTAATTCAAGGAAGTTGATCTTAAGACATTTTATTAGTATGCAATCTAAGTAATGTTATTTTTTTTCATAATGTGTACATAACATAACGTAATGTTTATTATAATATTTTTATTAATACGGCTTATGTAACATAATCCTACTATTGGTGTTACCCTTATGTGGTTTTCTTTTGCATTATAATATACTTTTTATATAATTATGGTAATACTAAGCAGTTTTCATGGCTTTTGACCACATGTAACCTTGTCATCTGTCTATTATGGGAATTATTATTATTATTCCAAATGCGGACACCGGAAGCCGGACGAACGATCCACCCACGAAGCTTGCGGGGCCACTTCAACTTCAACCATTTCCCCAACCCTCCCGTTAACCCTCTATTATGGGAATGGACAGGAGTTAGTAATAATAATATTCTAGAACATTATACACAGTGCTATTTTGACGAGTAAGCATAGTTTGACTAGCTTGTAATATGGGTTCTTGAATGCGGGTAAACGTTCTTAGATTTTCTTTTGTAAATACATAAATAATAATAATAAATAAAGACATATTCTACGACATTCTGCAAAGCGCTTTCTAGATCCAAAGTAACCATAGTTTAACTAGCTTGTGTTATGGGTTCTAGAAAGCGGATAAACATACTTATATACTTTTTTTTTGTAAATCTAACATTATACATACAAACACCCAGACCAATGCAAATAGACATATTCATGCATACGAACATTTGCACTGAGCGGGAATCAAACCCGCGCCCCCTGTCGTAGCAGTCAAATGCACTACCGCTACGCCACAGAGGCCATATATAAATGGCAATAAAGGATGTTAATACCTTCTCATAATCTGTATAAAATATAGTATACGATACGCTACTAAAAATGGATGATCCATAGAAGCGAAAAGCCTGACTCATCATCTTTGCCTGACCTTGTCCTAATTATTTATGATGGACCCAACATTTCATACTCTTCCGTACATTCCTGTCAGACGTCATCTTCCTCAGTCCTCTTTCGCGCAATCTATCCATCTTGAACCTAACTCTGTTCTTAAAACCTTCTACACTCATACTTTAAACTTTTAACAACATTACACTCATCTCTTCTATACAAATAATAAAATTGTAACGAGGTGAAAACTGTACATTGAATATTTTTCCAAAAAAATAATAATCTTTGTTCTAGGAGCGATACTGATGCCGAAAATGTGATTTTATCTATGTCCGTGCATCACTTGTTAACTGCTGAACAGATTTGGTTGATATTTTGCATGATCATTCTTCTAGGGCATGGCATAGTCATTAACTGCGCTATATATCATCACGCTATTGTAAGTAATAGGAACAGTAGAGCAAAATTGGTCTAAATAAATAAAATAATAAATAAATATTCTACGACATTCTACACAGCGCTCTCTAGACCCAAAGTAAGCTTAGTTTAACTAGCTTGTGTTATGGGTTCCAGAATGCGGTAAAACATACTTATATACTTTTTTGTAAATATATACATATTATACATAGGAACACCCAGACCAATGCAAATAGACATTTTCATGAATACAAATATTTGCACTGAGCGGGAATCAAACCCGATTCATGCATACAAATATTCGCACGGAGCGGGAATCGAACCCGTGCCCTCTGTCGTAGCAGTCGAATGCACTTCCGCTACGCCACAGAGGCCGTCAACTAAACTATTATTGATGACAAAATTATTATTGATTATGAAATTTTGTAGTTCAGCTGAACTTAGACATGATTAAAATCCGAATCTGAAAGGTAATGAGCAATAAAATGTAAAATCTCGAAACTCCACAGAGCTACCCACCTATAAAACATAATTGATCAGAGGCGCATAAACATTTCATATAAATATCCTCACGCTATTATATTAAGATTGGGTAGAATTGATTTCGATGTTACATAGTTCTCTATCTATTTCGAATGAAAAACAAACACGAATGCAACATATAACCTTATCCGTCCCGTTAAATAACTTAATACTTACGTGTTAGAGACTGCAGAAATAAAGATACCTTTTTTTTTTTTCGTGCGGGAATCCCTTCGGATACCCCCCCCCCCCGCCGGCCAGCGGGGGCTGTTATGTCGGGCTTGCACCGACTAAAACCGCACGCCGTCTCGGGTCGTAAGGCCGGGGTGTAAGGTTACCCATAGAGCATATCCCTCGCACCCCGACTGACCCTGGGCCATCTCACCACTAACAGCATCGCTCATCCTGTCTCCTCTGAAAGCAGAGGAGTACGGAGAGCGATCTGTTCCCGCTACGTTGGGTATTGGCCGACGATCAATGCCAACCCTATGAAGGGGAAGCCATTGACCGCCGCCCAGGGTGTACCGGCCGCTCCGATTCCGTTCCCCCCGGACTGCAGCGGGAACGGAATCGGAGCGACACTCGAGGAGGTTACCCAACACACACCCCAGAAATAAAGATACCTTGATCTATTCCGAACCAAACGCGCGGGCAACAGCCAGTCTCATAATATGTCCATACCATACCATGACCATACCATACCGCTCGCTTCTCAACTTTTCATTCACTGGTACAACTCCTTATGTTCAAACTTCTTATAGTCTACCCTCCCACAAAAATATCGTGCCTTTAATAACACGGCTCTTTAAAAAGAATAAATTATCACAGTTATAAGTTGCACTCCAACTTGGCCGTCTGTCTAGTTAATGCGGGATCTATTATCTATGGTCACGTGATATTCGTCCTTGCCCTTGTACAAACAGAGGCAGAGACAGACTTGTACAACGAGGATGTAAATCTTTTCATAGAGAAATCAGATCATTTTCCTTATTGTACCTTCCTTGTTTTGGAATTAATTTTATGTAAGCGTTACTGAATACTGATACTGATATACATACCGTGTAAATGGATGTGATCAATAACCTTGATGTTAGAGCGTTTGACTGTTACGTCAGGGGTCGCGGGTTCACAGCAATAGTGCGGAGCAAGTAATACTCGAGAAGGAGGCGGCGGAGCGGGTCCCAGTGAGCCCCAGGTCTCTCCTGATCAGCAGAGCCTGCGAGGCGCGGAGGCGACTCAGACGTCATAGGGACGCCGTGGTTCCTAAACCCGAGGGGACCATCTCGAAACCGGAGTCAGCTGGGGTGGGAGGGAAATGTCTTATGGGGCCACTTTACACCCCGGCGTCTGAAGACCCAAGACGGCGTGCGGTTTTAGTCGGTTCAAGTCCGACATAACCTGGTCGCTGACCCGCTGATCGGTTGGGGAGCAAAGGGTGTAAAGCATCTATTCATTTATTTTACAAATATAAATCTCAGAAGGTGGTTGTATTTTTGCGGAATTATAAATGGTCAGAAATTGGTAGGTACTGCATATTATAGGTTTGTTATTATGTTTTTAAACTACTTCAAAAAAGGTGTCGAAGTATTTTTTTTTGATGATGATAACAAATTCCTTACCACGTTAGGTTGTCTCCCACATAAATGTGAGATACGAAATGATCCAACTCTTATATTTATTCGTAAAGGCACCTTCACGATTTTAGGGAAATAATTATTTATATAGGTTTATTTTTACTCCCATCAAGTACATTTGCTCAACCCACAGTAGAAACGGAAGTTTCATTACTCGCAAAATAAGGCAGTGAAAAAAAAACGTATCTTGTGTCTAGAAGTTCGTTTTCTGTTTTACAATCTCTACAGCAATTAGTAAAGTTAATATATATAAAAATGTGCCACTTGTATGTCACTAATCTTGGGTCAAAGGTAATAACAATTTATCACGACAACTTGAGTAAAAACTGTGCTATCACTCCATCTCTATCGCACTCCTCTTGTGAGAAAGAGTAAGAAACTAAGTTATTGTAAGTGCGTGTGTGTATGTATAGCAGATTGGTGACGCCCACCCTTACGAAGTAAAACTTTTGTAGTGTTGGTATGTCGTCCATTTATAATGCGTACACTACACGTCAGTGTGTGCGTGTGCGATGGCACTACGACACTAGCAGGTAACTGTTGTTCGCATCGCATTAAATATTGTCTATATTATAGTTTATGTAACCAACCTCCTCTACTGTTTATGGTTATGATAATTGCTTCTTGTAATTCTCCTCCATATAATATCAATTTTGTGATCGTGTCCATACCTACCCGTTTCAGTTTGCTCTGATTACATTTCCGCATTTTATATCATCCCAGCGTTAATTCCGTTTGCATTTTGGTTTGATTTGATTGCGTTCAGGGGTCAGCAAGTGCATAGCCGGGCAGGGGGATTGTGGTCGCAGCACTAGTGGGACCGGTGGGTGTCACGCGGTGCTGCGACGACAATCCTCTTTTGATGAGGCCGTCAAGCTGAGTGCCACCATTGTTAACATGGTACATGTATGTAATGGTGACCCTCTTTCCTGAGACTTTAACTTCAGCTTACCATCAGGCGAGGTGAAGTCAAATTGACGTGTCCTCAATATAAAAAAAAAACCAAAGCTTGTATTTTGGAGCCCGGGGTCTGTTCTCCTATGTTTCTTACTCCTGATGTAGCTTTACAAGAGCGACCACCATCCGAACCCCCAAACCTCGAGAGGAACACCCGCGCCAGAAACAGTTCCGTTAATCAGCAAGTTCTGCAGTACTGTTGTACCAACTCGCAAGTGAGGTTGTCAGGGAATAAGATAGGTGAAAAAGTGGAGAATATGAAAAGTAAATAAAGGTAGCAGCCCGTACTTTTTACGTTTAGTGGGAAAGAGATATTTCCTGAGTTAGATGAAAACTAGATGACGTTGTCATCAACAGCTTCCTTAATATAAATTCCAAGATGTAATACATACCTACCTACGATCTATTATGACGTGTAAATATTCTCGCTGATGTGTTTAGATAATTAGCTTATACTTACCTACCTATATGTCAGGTAAGAAAAAAATAAGTCATAGCAACAGTAATGTGACATAAGTTGGACACGCGCAATCCATAATAATGATGACATTCACGGAAGTGGACGAGTGGCCGGCGCACACGCATTGCCGCCGCGTCCATCGGCAGCGGTTAACTGTGTCATTTATTTGCGAAAATATTGACGACACCAACCACACACTCGTAGCGTTACGGCACGTATGAAATTTCGCAGACTGTTTACAAACACATTTTATTTTTAGGCGACTATTTCTATTACTAAATATGCACTCGAGGGCACGGTGGGTGCATTATGGTATGCAGGTAAACTAAACTATTTTCTAACCTCCCCCTCCCCACCCGCGGAGCCAAAAAGCGTCTTTTGACGTCATTCGTCAAAAATGCAGTAGCGAAGTGCACGGCCGGGGGCGATCGCACGCGCACCACACCGTCACATCATCCTCGATTGTTTACCCCGCTAGTAACGTAACTGTGCAACGTTGCCGCTCCGCCGCTCGCCTCCTCTCACTTTCGCGATTGCCCCTGTCTCGGTCATATCTGATATGTCTGTCCTGCTTGCTCGACTAGCGGTGCTCGACTTTTTTGGACATGCAGTTTTTTCCGTTCTAGGTTATGATCGCTTTACGGGATCATTGTTTACAGGAAACTGATTATTTAAGACGTTGTTAACAGTTTTTAAGATGGAACAGTTATTTGAAGATTATCTTAAGCATGCATGATAGTGTGTCAAGTTATTTAAAAATCAACTTACTACTTCCCTCTCCCTCTATGAACCGATATCTACTTAGTAATTATTTATGTGTCAATTAGTCATTCAATGCGCGTCCAAATATAGCCATGCAAAAGACATCAACGTAAGGACGTGCGCCAGCGCATCGACTGATCGAGTGGGCGACCACGATAATGGAACAAAATGGGAACACGATCGATACACTGATATTTACAATGGAAATCAACGCGATTACTTGCACTAAACCTATTTTACAAAGTTTCGAGACAAAGACAAGAATATTTTAATTTCGCTCGCTTGGGAAATTGCGAACTATAACTAAGCCGTGGCCTCATCTTTAAACTTTTCAAAGGCTTGCGCCGACTGACGTAATATCGCTTTAAAACTGGTTACACGCGGTATTTTCCGGAAAAGGCATGGCTTTCGACCGACTTCCTATCCGGGTTTTATCGTCGGAGTTATGCGTTCATCCGTCGCTCGTTTTGAATTTTAAAATTCAAATAGATGCAGGGTTTACCCAACATGCACTTGGTCGCTGTGAATGACATATCTTTGCGTAATATCCTTCCAACGATACTGTACCCTTTGAATTTTCATTATGATCCATTGACCTTAGTCTGTGGGTGTTTTGAAAATACATTAGCTGGTACCAACGAATGTTTTATTGATGAGCTTCTTTGGCTTCATACTTGGACATAAATTACATTGTTACGATTCATACTATTCTGTTCTCTCTTGTTTGCTTCCACATGCCCTTGATTTCGATTTTCCCTGTATTTGGGGCACGAGCTTTACGGTCAATTCAATTAAATTGTATTAATATAAGGCAGGTCTTCACGTTGCCGTACAATAGAAAGTGAAGTGGGCCTGTGCGGGCGCATCGGACGCGTTAGAAAGCGGCCGGCTGGCCCCGGCGCCGCCCGAACGAACATTCACGACACCGAGCTTGACGCATTCTTTTATATACACGTACTCAAAAGAATGTTATCCGACTACGCACACGACCTGTCTATAAATAATTAAAAGCTTATCACAGATTAACTCTTATAATATACCACTAAGTGAAACCACACCGTATACATTACATTCAAATGATTTAATCGCCACTGTCAACATTTATTATCGTATCATATTTCAATAAAATCCTAATTACTGTAGCTAATAAAACCGCAGTAAAACTTCCTCAGCTCGAAATACCATAAACAGGCGACTTTTAGTATAATTTTATATCTAAACATCGTTTAACAGGCGGTTATAAGCACCGAGCAATAACCCCTCATTTTAGAAGTTAACACCAAAAACTCGTTTGATGTTTTTCTTCCCTGTAACGCGTTCGGTCGGTGCGACCCCACGCGCGGTCGCGACGTCTGCCAGGTGCGTTTAGCCCTTTCCGCTGCAGATGCTCGTGTCCTTCATATAAAAGGTACAATAAACTTATAGTGCAATGGTTTATTAAATTATATACATGTACGCCTGCCCCAATCGATTAAACAGTGATGTATAAGACCTAAGTTTGTCCAGCGGTCCCATGTACTAAGTAAGGTCTAAGCCGAGCCAAATGCCGTCAACAGTGCAGTTTTTATAAACTCCAAGCTGCTACTAAATATTTTCTGCTTACGGCTGCCGCGCTTTTTTTTTTTTTTTTACGTGCGGAAATCCCTTCGGATACCCCCCCACTGGCCAGCGGGGCGGTTATGTCGCTGCCGCGCTAACTAATTAATTCATTTGTTTAATTTTCTTAAATGAAAATTCTAAAAAATGTAACCAGTTTCAAAGTCACAAAAAGAAACATGGATAGTTCAATTAAAATACGTGATTTGTAGTATCCATTATTTAATATCATTATTTAAATAACCTCTGGTTCTAAAAGCGTAGGATGAGTGGCGGTGACAGCAACTGCAGTAGAGGGTTAAGGACATAATTAAAATATTCAAGAAAAGCGTACAAAAAAAATGCAGCATTTGTGAATTTTGACATGACAATACTTACATGTAATTGAGGATTATTCGAATTTGGTGGTACTGATGCTGTATTACATAGAATATTTTTTAACTATTTTACTAATAGTTTAACCGCATGCGCTGCGTCGTGCGTTTCACGCTTGCAGGAGCCCGCACGTCGTACAAATCGTATGGAGTCTTTTGCACGAAAATTGCATTGCATCTACATTGCGTCACACGACGCATTGTAGACGCTAAGAGGTTTCGATCATATAATAGAACAAAAATATAGTTGACCCATTTGATACATAGTACGTAGGTGCCTAACGTCAATTGCCAGGTAACGGTACGTCCGGATGTGGTTTCTTCTCAAACATGAATAGTGCCGCCGTATCCGGCAAAGATGGCACTGTACGTAGTAACGGTACGTCCGGAGGTGGTTTCTTCTCGAACATGAATAGTTCGGCCGTATCCGGCAAAGATGACAATGGACATAGTAACGGTACGTCCGGAGGTGGCTTATTCTCATACATGAAAAGTTCCGCCGCATCCGGCAAAGATGACACTGTACATCAGTCATCGTCAACAGTCTATGATTCACCAACAAAAAGTAACGACACCTCCGGCGGTGACCCCAAAACAGCTCTCCCCTGATATCAATCATTGGTGGCCAGACTAAGTTACACTAACAGCCGTCTCACATCGGCCCATCGTTGTCCGAAATCTATAATTCAACATTACCGCCATTTTGGGGTCACTAATGACACACCTACCTAACTCCACTTCTATGCAGCAATACGCGCCTTAACGTCGCAATCGATGTCACCTGAGGTTGTTAAAGAGTAACAATGTTGTATTCCCCCTACTTTTTGGTTTCAGCATAACATTTGCGGTTGAATGACACATTTTCCCCTCAGCATTAGTGAATCGGCTAGACCAGAGAAATACTCACTACCTAATTAAATAGTAATCTATATGTATGGAGGATTTTCTCACTTTTTACTACCTCATCTTTCATTACTCTTCTCGAGCAGTGGTCTTTGGTATTTCGTGGTGCCATCTGAGAGAAAGAAAAAGAGCAAGCGAACTAATATTAGAAATGTACCAAGAGTTTTTGTTTTTATAAAGAATATTAGTAACCGAAATTACTAATATTCCCCTAACCCCTCCAGCTAAGCTTAATTGCTTTTTTAGGAGTGGGTTCACGTCGGTAGTGTAATGGCCAGGATTCGAACCCAGGACCTCTCGATCGTAGTGTCGACTCCTTAACCACTAAGCTACCGACGCTTTTAACATTCGTTATTCAAAGCAAATATATAAATATATTTATTATCACACACATTACAATATTATAATGTGCATAACAACAATATTACAGTTCAGACAAAAGTCTTTATCAAAATTATTACATTGTTAAAGTACCTACGCGAAGTTTTTGAGATTGTGGGGAGCATTTATCACTCACAAATAATGTTTTAGGTGCATTATCAGCCACAACACATCTCATCCTCCTGCCTGCCGGCTAACATAAAAGTGGTCCTACCGCAAGTCCGTAGCACGCAAGGGGCTGTCAGTCGTAGCACTCGTAGCAATGGACTAGACACTACGGCTACAAGCAGATGTATTGCTCGTAAGCTTACATTTCGTAGAGATGAGAAGTTACTGTACAGGATTTGTCGTTATACATGTCTTGTCTTCAATTATCGATATGGACGATTCAGTGAAGCCAAGCCCTTTCCAGTTCCTGAAAAGCATTCCAGTTCCTGAAAAGCATTCCAGTTCCTAAAAAGCATTCCAGTTCTTATCGTGGGACAAAGGAAGGAAGGATATCATGACTACTGGGTTTCGTTTTTTCAATATTACTTCACCTCTCAAGCTGTGCTGTTTTATAAATGGTGGTAAACATTATAAATGCCAACTATGCTAAGATGGTGGTCTCCAGTTTATAACGGCCTCGATTGATTCTTTAGCACGCCCGCTTTAGTGACTAGGGTTTATTGGAGGACGCACACACGGATGTTGGTAAAGACAAGTTGGTTGTTTTCTAAAATTACAAACCAACTTTTCTTGCATCGCACCGCACCTGAAACTGCTGGTCCTGTTTGTATTCTACAATATACAAATACAATATCGAATCTCATTTAAACGAGGAGTTCACTTCGGATTTGTTTGGGAAGCTCGCTATTGGCGATATCAGTGCGCTGTTACCAATGACGTGCTTCCCAAACTTACGCGAAGTAAGCTCTTTCATCTGAGTGACTCCATATGGAATTTACATAATAATTATTATGTATCTCTTTACTAGATAAAAAAAAATAAGTACCTTAAAACGAGTTATAAATGTAAATTTATAGTGTTAAGTCTAAGTAAACAGATTAAAGAATTCTATTATCGTCCAAACGCCACATGTTAATGAAGACAAAAAAACTGATCAAAATCTTCAATCGAAAGTGTTAGAAAAAACTATGTTAGAAGTATTATCGGACAGGTTGTGGTGCATGTCCGGGCGTCCGGTCGCGGTGCGATGGGTGTTTGACCCGATAATATATTTGCATACCCAAGGTCGACACACCACCTGCCGCTAGTACTTACTCACACCAATGCCGCTCAATTGAGGTTCGCTAATGGCCGTGTGAAAGGGAACCTAATTCTTTGACTGGCAAAACTTTTGATTATGAATGAAACTTTGAGTGTTTGAGATTTTTGTGCTCTTTCTTGCGAATTGTAAACTGTGGCGAATGTGACAGTGACTTAAAATGTTAGTTCAATATGTAAATATGTGTGTCTGTGTCTAGTGATGGCATAATGGCATTGTTTATCTTAAATAGGGAACTAACTACGTGAGACTTTGTACTTAGGCCTGTATTCTAGAACGATACTCAGTCATGAATCTCGACTTGAGACTAGTTCTGAGTACAGATTGTGTTCTAGAACTAAACTTGAGTGGAGATTTTATGAACGCTCAGGTGATTTATATCTCCACTCAAGTTTAGACTAATGACTGAGACAAACACAAAAACATTAATAGATCGTTTTTATCTCTGAGATACATCTCAAGCGTGCACATGAGATACTATGCGAATTAATAGAACAAACTCGGATGTTTCTGAGTTTAGTTACTCAGTTGAGTGACGTTCGTGTTAATAAATCAAGCGCCGCTCTCAAGAGAGATCTTAGCCTAATACTTAAGTGCAGTCAGACCCTGACTTGAGAGCGATTCGTCAACAAAGAAATACTTCTTTATTATGATATCTGAAACTCATGGAGCGTGAGGTCAATCGTCAGTCCACTTGTCCCCTTGTGTTTGTTAGACGCAACAAAGGGTACAAATCAGACGCGTTGTACCAGGGAAACAGCAGTAACACATATATTTGGCATGTTTGGCACATCAAATTTGACAGTCACATTGACAATCTCAAGGCGATCCTGAACTCAAATTGATCTCAGCGATATGATGTCAATACTTATTTATTAATTAGTGACAATCTTGAGTTGTAAAGTTAGGTTGAGAGCGCATCATCTGAGGCTGCAGTTAAGATCGGTATTGAGAGTGATTTATTAATACGGGCCTTGGCCTGTTAGCCGACAATGTGGAACTAAACATACTACTTTATCTGACAGTTGTACTAATTATGTCTGAAACAATATTACCTTTAAATGTAAGCTGCTTTATATATGTGTACTAACGCTTGACATTGACACAACGCTATTCGTCTAATTAGTCTTTCAATCCCATTTAGAGGCGAGTATATCGCCGGGAAAAGGATGCTTAATCTAGACTTCTTGCTGGGAATTTCATAAGAGAACAACAATTTCATAACCGTTTGCTTGACACGGAAAACGAACTCTAGACCTCATGAACAGCTGCAGTTGTAATCGTTAGCGAAAGAGCTACTCCACTGACAAATAAATAAATAGTATTCACCTCTATTTAGTGCATCGTCATTTATAATTACCTGTTACTGACTATCGAATGGGGTAATATCGGGTTCATCGCGTACGGTAAATCATTCCTTCATAGTTCCGGCTTCCGTCATAGTAGCGACATAAAATATGAGTATACATACCAGCTCACAGAAGCACGGCTTTATATAACAAAAGCTGTTGCCCGCGGCTTCACCCTCGGTTCCCGCTAGCCATGGGAATCCAATCCACCACCACAACCTATACAAGATACACAATTCTGCCATACATTATTTTGTTATACTTAAAGATTTTAGGCAGCGTTTTTGTTGAAAGCTCCCACACGCCTTATTATTTTCCGACACCTCCAACTAAATAATTATATTATTGTCAATGTTTACAAAAACTTGACAAATTGTATACTAAACCTTCCTCGAAAACCACTCTATCCATTGGTGGCAACAGCAGAAAATCGGTGCAATAGCTTCCATATGAAATGGCAAATGGAAAAAACTACATCGAAATCGGTCCATCCGATTGAGAGTTACGGTGCCACAGACACACACACACACAAATCGACGTCAAACTAATAATACCTCTATTTTTGCTTCGGAGGTTAAAAATCAACATTCAGAACGGTACTTGGAAAGATAGATTCGTACGTCGATCGAAGACGTATGTAGACGAGAAGTTTAGCTGTCTAGGTCGTGTCTAGACAGCTCAGTTGGTCATGACAGCGTTAAGTCCAGGGTGAACGATGGAGTACCGAAACACATTAACACGGCGTTAACACTACAAAAGTGCCCGTTGCTTTCATAACTTAGGGCATCGTGTCCAGCTTATCAACTTTGTGCCACACGATTGTTGATAGAACTTCATATCGTTCAAATAACAACAAAGTCACCAAAGCTTCAGATAAGATATCATCTATATGTATGTAATTGCTTGCTACTCTTTTTTTTAGGAAAAAAGGCTCACGTTTGACCACTATCTCACCTGTTGGTAAGTGATGATGTGGTCTAAGGTGGAGCGTTTGTTCACCTTAGTTACATTGCTCAATTCCATGATGGTACTACTGCGAATTTTCTTTCGCATTAGTACCATTTATACGTCATAATGAAATGATGGAACTATCTACTAATTGATAGTATACAAATCAATTCCGGCGTTTCGCCGGCCGCTGCCGCGGCATGCTCGCTATTTATTACCATTCCATCGCTAATTTATATAATGGTACAATTGAGAATTCTAATTTGAGTATTCGCAGTAGTACCATCATGGAACTGAGCAATGGAACTAAGGCGAACGAACAAGGTGGCGCACGCTTGCCTAGAAGTAACCTGTTTACTCTAGACTTGAAGAATCCCAGGTTATAGCGTTCCGGGGGTGTGTGTTGGGTAACCTCCTCGAGTGTCGCTCCGATTCCGATCCCGCTGCAGTTCGGGGGGAACGGAATCGGAGCGGCCGGTACACCCTGGGCGGCGGTCAATGGCTTCCCCTTCACCCCTTCATAGGGTTGGCATTGATCGTCGGCCAATACCCAACGTGGCGGGAACACATCGCTCTCCGTACTCCTCTGCTTTCAGAGGAGACAGGATGAGCGATGCTGTTAGTGGTGCGATGGCCCAGGGTCAGCCGGGGTGCGAGGGATATGCTCTATGGGTAACCTTACACCCCGGCGTCTGAAGACCCGAGACGGCGTGCGGTTTTAGTCGGTTCAAGCCCGACATAACCGCCCCCGCTGGCCGGCGGGGGGGTATCCGAAGGGATTTCCGCACGATAAAAAAAAAAAAAAAAAGGGTGAACGATGGAGTACCGAAACACACTAATACGGCATTAACACTACAAAAGTGCCAGTTGATTTCATAACTTAGGGCATCGTGTCCAGCTTATCAACTTTGTGCCACACGCTTGTTGATAGAATTTCATATCGTTCAAACAACAACAAAAGCTTCAGATAAGGTATGGTATGGGTAATGGACTGCTGAGACGAGGTCTCGGGTTCGATCCCAGGTTTTAACCATGGCACACACCAATGACTTTTCGATGCTTTTCGAAGTTATGTGTGTATTTATCGCAGGTTTATAAGTGCCCGGTTAATGGCAATAGGCTCGCCACCTATTACATTGGGACCTAAACATAAACTGGCGAAATGTGGGTGCTAGCACCTCTGCCTACCCATTCGGGGATATAGGCGTGAGTTTGTTTTTTTATGTTTTTTTTATGTATATAATTGCTTGCTACTTTTTTTTTTAATGGTAATTGGCTCGCGTTTGACCACTATCTCACCTGTTGGAAAGTGATGATGTGGTCTAAGGTGGAGCGTTTGTTCACCTTAGTTACATTGCTCAGTTCCATGATGGTACTACTGCGAATTTTCTTTCGCATTAGTACCATTTATACGTCATAATTAAATTATGGAACTATCTACTAATTGTTATTATACAAATCAATTCCGGCGTTTCGCCGGCCGCTGCCGCGGCACGCTCGGCTCGCGCTCTGTTGGGGTGACAGTTCTAACATAACCTAAGCCACTTTACAGTAATCAAATGTGTGGAGGTATTTTTGAAGTTGAATGCGTCTTTTTACCATTCCATCGATAATTTATATAATGATACAATTGAGAATTCTAATTTGAGTATTCGCAGTAGTACCATCATGGAACTGAGCAATGGAACTAAGGCGAACGAACAAGGTGGCGCCACACTTGCCTAGAAGTAACCTGTTTACTCTAGACTTGAAGAATCCCAGGTTATAGCGTTCCGGAAACACAAACTCGGTTTGCACCACCGAATTTCCGGTCCCAAGTGTGTTTTTGTGTCAAAAATTTCAATAGCAGCGCACGGTATGGATTTTGCTAAAATGCATATTGCAAAAAATAAGTCAAATAGCCTAGGAGGGCCGACCTCAGGTACCAATTTGCAAACTTTATATGCAAGCCGGGATAGCCGCTTTTTTTTTACGTGCGGAAATCCCTTCAGATACCCCCCCCCCCCGCTGGCCAGCGGGGGTGGTTATGTCGTGTCTCGACTAAAACCGCACGGTGTCCTCCCAAGTGTCCGTTGCCGGGCATCCCGGGTAAGCCCTCGAAAGGATAACCCCAGGGTTGCCGGCGGACTCTGGCCGCCACCGCGGCCTCGCCTGGTGGGTATAATGATTATGTATATTACTGTTATATAAGTTTGTTTGCGTGCGATCCAGATTCTCAGTAGTGCTGCTAGACAAGGACCAAGCAATAGGTTCGCTCCCCATTTCGTGGGAGCAAAACCAATCACTGGCGAAATGTGGGTGATATATCTGCCCCGTTTATTATATAATTTTAAATTTATGCAATCACTAAGTTCGTGTATATCAGCGTCCTAGTGCGATCCTTTGCACATATGTCCTCTGTACACTTGCCAGTGATAATTTTAAAGATTTTGAGGTCACACTGCATTTAATTCTGATTGCAAGTCAATTAGTGCGAAGATTTAGGCTAATTTATGGTTATTTCTGAGGAGAATTATTACGTTGTATTAATGTCTTTGAACTTGCGAGATTTTTACATACGATATAAATCAAGACTAAGCCGCGGTAGCCTAGTGGTATGGGTAATGGACTGCTGATACGAGGTCTCGGGTTCGATCCCAGGTTTTACCATGGCACACACCAATGACTTTTCGATGCTTTTCGAAGTTATGTGTGTATTTATCGCAGGTTTATAAGTGCCCGGTTAATGGCAATAGGCTCGCCACCTATTACATTGGGACCTAAATATAAACTGGCGAAATGTGGGTGCTAGCACCTCTGCCTACCCCTTCGGGGCTATAGGTGTGAGTTTATGTTATGTTAAAAATCAAGACTTATTCGTGATAATACTGTGACGTACGATAGACTATCCGTGACCATGGCTGGTGCCATCCGATTAAACATCGGGGAATTAAAAGGCACCATACCAGTATTAACGCAAATAAGTGTCGATTTATTTACAGTAGATATTTTATTGTTAAAACAGCTGTCCCCCGCGGCTTCGCCCGTGACATACTTCGTTCCCCCGTGGCACCTATTTATCCCATACCTACATGCCTGTAATTTATTAGTTTTACAATAAGGTATGGCAATTTGCCCGATTTGTTGACATACATGATTACTGCTCCGCTTCCCTGGGTAATAGCGTGATGATATATAGCATATACCCTTCCTCGATAATAGGCTATGTAACACAAACAGAACTTTTTAATTTAAACCAGTGGTTCCTGAGATTATCGCGTTCAACCAACCAAACATACAAACTCTTCAGCTTAACAATATTCAGTACAGATAAAGGAATGTCTCTTTCATGTTTATCCTAATATCGACGTGTATAAGGCATACCGAAGTATGAGGGGGCCGAAGCCAACTTCATGCGAGGATCTGGCGCAGGCTTGCCTCTCGGAGTTGGGAATTAAGTCATCCACCTAACTTTATATTTCTCTTTTCAGACGGAGCTGTATGGCATAAAATGGCGTAAGCTCGTATGGGGGGAGACGAGCGGCGGTGGCGATGGGGAGGAGGGCGGCGCGCCGCTTGCAGATCCTGTGATCAGCAGCTACGCGCGCTGCCTAGCCGGCGATATCCTATGTGTGTGGCGGCGGGTACCGGCACTTCAGCCGACCGACATCTACGACATGAGCACGCCCACCCCCACGCCACCGCCCCTCTCCCTCCGAGCCGCCAAAGAACTGTGGATATTCTGGTATGGCGAAGAACCCGATCTAAACGGTCTCGTCGCTCCGGAGTTGATCGCAAGCCGTGAGTTTTTATTGACTAGTTTAGTTTAGTTGTTCATTTTCAAGTATTTGTTTGCGATAATGGTGAATTTTAAACCAAGCGAAAGCAGGTTTACAATTCTTTGTCTATAATTATTTACTTTTCTTATGTTAGAAAAGGGGTAGGTAGGTTATCAGGGATGGTCCTATAAATTTCTTCGAGTTCTGATAATAGGGTTCATGTGAAATCCATGTGAATAATAATTCTTTACTTTGAATAACCTAAAGGTAGTTTTTTTTTATCCTATAATCTCGGGCCAAATATACAGCGGTAAAAAATATGAATGTAATATTATGTCTGCCTATTCATTCTGAAATAGGTTATACCTATTTAAAAAAGCTTCACTGAAACAAAATCAAGAATTTGTTTGAATCCCATAGACAAGCTCTTTATCAATGGAATTGTAAACTGTAGATAATGACTAAACAAATACAAATAAACCGTCGTACACGACATAGTTTCATAACAAAGTCGTATAAAAATATAATCCAACATTCTACGGTAATTTAAAAGCGGTTTTCACAGTAGCTAGAGTTAACAACTCATTACCCAAACCGAGCGACTTAGTATCGTGACAATTAACAGAAAGATCTTTAATCTTGCGACGCGACATTATGCCGGCGACAGCGCTGAGTGGGCGAAAGGCAAGACGCTAGGCTCGACGAAGAACCGAGCAAGTAATCAACGTAATGAATGAGTCTTCAAAATACACCCCGCACTGTTTTATACGTTGAGCGTCGGTCGTGACTACATTTGAATTGGAAAGCATTTTTCGCTTCTCCCTTGAAATTGCTTCTTTGTGAAACGTTCGGCAAGGTACGAATTTTGTATTTTGCAAGATAGAATATTTGGAAAGGTTCTTTTGTCAAATAACATGGAGATTTCACTTTTTGCTTAGATTTCATATCGATACAATGTTCTATCAAATAATAAATATAATGATATTCTTGTGACGGTATCTAGACCTTATTCTGTGTATAAGTTTTAAACATTTTTCAAATTTTGCACACATGTATCAGTATACGGCGTGAGTGAAGCCGTTTGCATAAGCAAAAGGAAGAACACATATATAAATTTAATATCTAGTACTTAGGATTCGCTGTATTAAGATGTACAAGAGAGATAATCGTACAATTTTGCAGATTATCTTTTAACCAATATATTCTTGGAATGGCTAAGTCCAAAAAACTGCTGCCTCACCCATTTCGGCGAAGCGCCGACATAAAATTCGGCTTCGGTAATCCTGTCGGGGATCTTCATTTATATTTAGCTGTCGGTCTGGTCCAGCTTTTGGCCCGCCCGCCCAATTTCTGACGCGACACAGCCGCGATGGAGTACAGCCTTTTTTACGAGGCGAGCAATTTATTGCCTTACGTAATGGGTTGGCCAAAAGGTCAAAGCCTCTAGGGAACCTAAGAGATGTGATGTGTCATTTGTTCTTAAATTTTATAGGAAATACAACCTTTTGTTATAGTGACTTTTCTTCCGATGCTCTGTTAATGTCGGATGGAAAACAGTCATATCCCTTAGTACCCGACGTTTCGGTTACCTTTCCGCAGTCATGGAGAGAAAAAGATGGTAATAACACATTACATAATTCGCGCAATAGAATCCTTTCAAATTAGATTTATTTCAAGGGAATTAGTATTTCGAATGGAAGTAATTTATGGCCTGTGTGTAAGAGGTTAATTTGGTGTGTGGGTAGTTCAAATTATTCAAGGATCTAGCACAAACGTCCCGTTTGTACGCGAAATTTATGCAATACAACATAATGTGAAACACCCAGTTTGCGTTGTTTATTTATTAGTCATTATTGCGACCTATATAATATTTCTTTACCATGACTCATTGCCTTTTATGGTATTTAATGATTATATGAATTGCGATCATGCGTCTTATTTTTACGTTACTTACAAATAAGTTGTTGCCCGAGGTTTCACCCGCTTGGAATTCTTATCCCGTTAACACTAACCCTGGGATCCTATTACACGACCACAACCTATATAAGATACACAATTCCACCATTCATAATTTTGTTATATCTCGAAAGTCGGCTTATTTTTTCGACACCTCCAGCAAATATCATTATATTTTAGCCAATGTATACAAAAACTTGACGAATTATATACTAAAACCTTCCGCGAGAACCACTCTTCACATTTGATGAAAATAGGTACAGTAGTTTTTGAGTTTATCGCGAACAGTCAGACGCGGCGGAGGACTTTATAATATGTAGTAACAAAAAAATGAATATCAATAACATTTCTGGTCAAATTAATAATATATCTCGCATAAATAGTAGTATTTACAAATCGATACGAATCAGTATTCTTCTAAGTGGTTGTAACGTGAAGAATTAACAAATATCCACACTCCTACTGCCCGTGTCTCCTGTACACCGGGATGAACAGCAGTCACCCACGAAAACACCCAGCAATGGGAAAGTTGAACTGTCTTGAAACCAGATATAAATTGATGGAGTTAGAAACTAATTATTTATTGTTTCTTTTCGATTCCCGCTTAGTTCAAATATGTATATTTGCATAGGTCTGGGTGTTTCTATGTATATATGTAGTTGTTTACAAAAAAAAATTAAATATGTTTATCCGCATTCTATATAAGGTGTCACAAAATTAGGTCTCTGAATTTGGTGAGATGACTTGGTATCGACAAAATATGTATTTGAAACAAAAAAAAAATCGGGTAAAATAAAAAAAATATATAAAAAATATAAACATAAAAAAAATGAAAAAAAAAAAACACCACCAGCGTCACGCGACGCTGGTCGCGATTTAGGTATTTCTCACACATCCGCTTGGAGAATACTGCGAGGAGAAGGACTGCACGCCTACCACTTTCTGCGGGTGCAAGAGCTCCTTACCACAGATTTTGATCCGCGGTTAAGATTTTGTAGGTTAGTGGAAGATCCTACCAGAAAAATTTCACAAATCACTTTTACAAGAGTGGGCTTGTTTAATATTCACAATGCACACTGGTGTCTTTTTTTATATTTTAGGTAGATTTCGATGAAATCGATCTACCTATTGGTTTCTTGACTACTGTCGAATTAAAAAAAAAAATCTTCATAGGAGGTCTAGTTATGACCCCCTGAGTCCGAAAGTCCAAAAAGTTTATATATATATAAATATATATATATATATGTATGTATGGTTCCACTTCCCAAAATTTGCGGCACTCTCACGGTCGCATTTTTGCCTCGAACGCTTTCAAACTGCGGTCAAAATTTGCTTGGGTGTAAACTTAGTTTAAGTTCGTGAACGGGTGGAATCCGGCCTAAGGGGACGGTAGGGCCTCACTTTTTGTGAAATCAGTTTTTCCTCAAAATTTCACGTTCCATGAAAGATATTCGAACCGTTCTAATTTTATCCCATAGTATACATGAATACCAACAACTTTTAATTATAAACCTATAAGATTAAAACTTTAACTAAAAGTGGAGGGGGGAAAAACCAAAATTTTTCGGGAAAAAAATCATAACTTCTAACCGATGAACATTCTTGCCGTCGGAAACATTTTTAATCGATAGGCCATTTTTAAGTCTAAAATAAATGTCTGAAAAGTATTTCGCTAAAAGTTACCGTTTTCGAGAAAAAAAATTAAACATGTTAAAAATGTTACTGTGTTTACTTGTGTGTGTAAGTCCGTAGTTCTCTATATAAAATAATATTAATTGCTTCACGAAATCTACCTGTGCGTTCCCCCTGTGGGAACGGATTTTTTTTATTTTACCCAATATTTTTTTTTGTTTCAAATACATATTTTGTCGATACCAAGTCATCTCAACAAATTCAGAAACCAAATTTTGTGACACCTTATATATGACAAGCATATATCCGCATATGACAAGCTCTGCTTAGTTTGGGTCTAGATGGCGTTGTGTACAATGTCCTACAATATTTATTATTATTATTCTGAAGTTACTGTAAGAGTATTGTAAATTTACAATCACATTCAAAAGTTCATTAGAATTTTAATAGTTGATTGTTACGTCATGCAAGTCTGCTTGCACCAGACATTGCATAAACCGGAAGCTATATTTTTGTTTCGTTTTTCCTCTTCATTATTTCTAATCTTTGCTATGTCTCACGTGTTAGCCATATCAATGACCTCTCTTTCTTTTTCTAAAAATAATATTTTATTTATTTAGCTGTTGCCCGCAGCTTCGCGTTGAAAATGAGATTTTTTTCCACAGGAACCTAGGTCATGGCTTCCGTGCGTCAAATTCCGTCCAGCTGTTTATACGTGATTGAGTAATTAACAAATTGTCACATGATGATCTCCTTTTTTTCCGTGCGGAAATCCCGTCGGATTCCGCCGGACAGCGGGGAGGTTATGTCGATCCCGAACCGACTAAAACCGCACGCCGTCTCGAGTCTTTAGACGCCGGGGTGTAACTATCGAATAATTTAATTTTAATTGTAAGACATATTTTTATACGCCACACAGTGGTAGAGTATGGCTTGCACCTAAAATGCGAACATCTAAAATTTCTGTACTCTTCCACTCACCCATATTCTGACAAATGAACTTTCATTTCATTTCAAAGTGGCCTCCCATAAGGTATTTCCCTCGCACCCCGATTGCCTCAGGGCCATCTCCGATGCTTCTGCTAGACTGACAGGCGGCTCTACCTGTCACCCCCAGGCCTGCGTCCATGGAAGACGGAGGTCGTTTAGCGACCTCTGACGTCTGAGTCACCTCTGCGCCTCGTGGGCACTGCGGATCGAAAGTGACCTGATTCTCTCCCGGACCCGCCCCGTCGCCGCCTACTCGACCATTACTTGCTCGCAGAGGAGGCAGCGGCAGCCCACGCGCTCGGGCTTAACACCATAGCTGTGAGCAAGACGTCGCTCGAAAGGACTCCCACTCCGAGGGTCCGCCTCGGCATCTCCCACGCTGGGCACTCCACATGATGATCTCTGATATCCTATATAATTTTCTGGGAATTCATCGATCCATCTCATCTGCAACGATTTTAATTATGAAAATTATGACGATTCAAATTAAATATTTACTCAAATGTATTTAAAAACAGATGTTATATTACAGTTGATTTTTTTTGTCCTTGTCCTGTCTTGTCATTTATATATAGCTGTTTTAGGTTGAATCATACTTTTCTAACGACGAATGGACTAGCTTTAAAAGGATATGGGTACCTTCCATCCAGAATAAATACTGGGATAGAAAAATGCCTTTTTGATAATCGTCTGGCATACCGCGGTCTACTGGTATGAATTAATTGCAACATATTGCTTTGAGTACAAAATCGTCATTTAAAAAAAGCGAAGCCACAGGCAAAAGCACAATGGCAAATGTAGAGATACTTTGTAAATGAACTAACCTTTACCTACATTTGCAAAATTAATAAATAAAAATAAGCTAGTGATATCTTGAGACTAGAGATACTACTCGTAATTATTGAAAACGTTCAAACTCTCATTTGAAGATTGATTATCTAGGTCCCGAGACGGCGTGCGGTTTTAGTCGGTGCAAGCCCGACATAACCGCCCCCGCTGGCCGGCGGGGGGGTATCCGAAGGGATTTCCGCACGATAAAAAAAAAAAAAAAAAAAAAGGTACATGATCTTATCTATATTCCATCCGAAGGCCTTTGTGGCGTAGCGGTAGTGCGTTCGACTGCTATGTCAGGGGGCGCGGGTTCGATTCCCGCACAGTGCAAATACTCGTATGCATGAATATGTATAGTTGCATTGTTTACAAAATTCCAAAAAAAAATAGTATGTTTATCCGCATTCAAGAAGCCATAATACAGGCTAGTTATGTTATGTTTACTTTGGGTCTAGATAGCGCGCTGTGTAGAATATCGTAGAATATTTATTTTATTCTATCAGCAATCCTTCATTCAACAGGTGGTCTTACTTCTTAACCGCACTTTCGGTTCGTTGGTAGCGGGTTTCAAATGATTTAGTTTCGGCCGGGTAAATTGAGCCCTACCCATGATATCATTGTTCGATACTTCTTCCATGACCACTGGGGTATATATCTTAGATTGATGTGGGTATGAGAAATTTGAGTGATCTCGTGTTTTTCTTTCGTGTAAGCAATGCCACATAACTTGCGTTATATCTGGTATTACAATATATTGGACTGGGTGGGTCACATCAAGACCTTCGCGGTCAAGCCAAGCACCTGCTGATTGGCCGGATGAGGCTCTGGCGTAGACATTCCTTTCACGGTTGGCAGGTCACACGGCAGTCACTCCCATAAAAGTTATATAAGCCAAACCAATAGGAGTAAGCGGACACCAGGCCCCAAAGTGAATGCCCCGGTTGCAATCAGACCCAACGCTACAATGATAATGACAATATAGACTTCCTCAGTAGCAAGTACGGCTGTGTATGAAGTTTCCTGATAGATTTCTGTGTTTACACACTGAATGTGGCTGCGGATAGTGAGAGGCCAGACTTAGTAGCGTCTAGGGACCCAAACTGTAACCGTAATAAAGTAAAAAAATCAGTGTTAACGGTTTAATCACTGTTCTTTGTTAGTTGAGTACATTGGTTCAACGTTTTTTGAATATCAAAAATTTCATTTGCCTTTAATTTTAACAATGCGTCCATCGCGAACAAACAGACAAGAATTCCAAAAAGAATATTTGCGTTCAGATTCGGTCATTTAACATAGCCCAAGTATTCTCCTTTCAATAACTCCAATGTACAGACACGACTCATTTACAATTTTACAATAGTATAGATAAATATTCGCTCTCTATTTAGAGAAATCGGATTTTTTTTGTGAAGTACGGTTTTTTGTACCATTTAGGCGCAGGGTTTATCAGAAACGCAAAATGTCAGGTGACGCAAAATGACAAATTCTCACCCCTTCAGGACGTGAATTGATACATAAACAAGGAGATTTATTTTAATTTTCTTTATTAGGAAAACAAACAGATACTAAAAACCATTTATAAGTTTCGCATTTTATAACTGGAATTACAAAATATACGTGTCTTATTCACTCAACGAATTACAATGGAAAGTATAGGCATATTGGAGAGGTTAATTATTCTGTGGTATCTATCATATAAGATGAATATACAGTATACTCATCCAATGGTGAAGTAAACAAGTACCATGAAATCCCATGACACTTTTCGGTATAAAATAGTGTACATATTACGCACGCCATGACAAACACTCTCGCTAACGTAAATCGTAAGATAAAGTTTTCCTGGTGCATGACTCTGATGAACAACAAGCGGCGCGCGCGCAGCTCCACCACGCGCCGCGCCCTCTAGCGGACAAGTTCACGCGCGACCGGCCGAATACTAAAATAGATCGTGACATAAATCTACATAGACGGTCTTTATTTCGGTCGTCGGCCATTGTTTTGGTTTGCGATGTCAAGCATAACGCATACAACGCTTCTAGTCTCTAACACTTCTTTCATTCTTAGTTTACAATGTAACATGAGAGATAACTACTGCAACTCTTTGTGCGCAGGGGCACGAGTGTGTTTTAAGGTTTCCGAGAAACATTAAGACCGACTTGTTATTTATATAATGTGTAAGTTGAATACCAAAAACAAAGGTCTGTTATAGTCAATAAATTATGCGCTCCCCAGAAATTATGGAGTATATATATACTTAACGAAGATTGTTTAAATATTGCATACCATGTATAAGTAACGAACCGACTTATTTGTTTATAAGATAGCAAAGAGTTCATGGCTAACTTGTAGGTTAGAAATAAACGTAGGTACACGGGTATCGGCATTTTTCAAAATATTACCCATAAGAGGGCAAAATAAGGGAAGAACGGTTCTATAGAAGTTCGTTAAATGGAAAGTGCTTAACTTTTGAAGTAAAAAGCATGAAATTCAATATTAAAGCTTACTTTTGTTTACGTTTTCAATTGGACCCGGTAGATAGCGGTGCAATCGGGTGATATGATTTTTTACGAATTTATTCCCGGGTGAAGCCGTGTTCCCAGCCGCTAGTACAACATATAAATTTACACGAAAACGTAAAAATTAAAAGCTTTTAATGCATCCGTATTGCTATTCAAGGGGACAATGCAGTCGGCGTAATGGGCACCTTTGCACCAGGTACGCTGAGGGGCGGGTTAATAAATTAGACCTTGACTTTAACATTGAATAATAACTTGTATAAACTGATACTATTAAGAGTGTGTAATTGTTGTATGAGTATGTATGTTTGTATATTTATTTATATATGTGCTATGTATGTATCCCTACTATTATAAATGCGAATGTAAGTTTGTTTGTTACGCCTTCACGCAAAAACCACTGAACCGATTTTGCTGAAATTTGGTACAGGGGTAGATTAGACCTTGGGAAAGGACATAGGACATTTTTTGTCGCGATAACCGACATCTACGCGGGCGGAGCCGCGGGCAAAAGCTAGTATATATATATATTAATTATGTTGTTTAATTTGTGGATGGCAGCGCTGTTAGTTGTACATATACTATATTTCTGAATTTAAGACTTGTTTGTAATTTAATTGTGTATCTGTTTGTTGTCCTGAAAATAAATAAATAAATAATGTAATTTTTTATTTATACATAATTAACACGACATAGATATTATATAATGGGTATAAGAAATATTTTTGTTATGAAATCGAATATTTTTGTGGAATGGTCCCGTACATTCGCGGCTGGATTTTCAATTGTTCCAGCCTTGTATTTCTATTAACCGAGCATGCCTCTCGATCCGTTGATGGCCGACCCGTAGATAAACACCCGATCACTGTGGCGAATGTCAATGCGAAATGTTTTAAATTTCAGATCGTTTGGAATGTTTGAATACCGTGCTAGATTGTTACGAGGACATGAGTTTGTTCATTCGTTTTCTAATATTAATACTGATGGAAACGAGCACACGACCTGCCTGATGGTAAGCAGTTATCGTTGTTATTAACTCTTGCGACACCTCAACCTCGGTTACCGACGCGAACCCACTCCAGATACAAATAATTTAGCTTAGCTGGAGCCTTATCATGACGCGTTAAAAACAATTCAGTTTCGGGCAGCTCAGCTGAGGGAGAGAGATGGAGCTATGCAGGGTGTAAAGCTCGCATCCCTCTGCCTTAGCTGAGCGACTCGAAACTGAATTATTAAATATTCTATGACATTCTACACAGCGCTTTCTAGACCCAAAGTAAGCATAGTGTTTAACTAGCTTGTGTTATGGGTTCCAGAATGCGGATAAACATACGTATATACTTTTTTTTGTAAATACATACATATTATACATAGAAAGCCGCGGTAGCCTAGTGGTATGGGTAATGGACTGCTGAGACGAGGTCTCGGGTTCGATCCCAGGTTTTACCATGGCACACACAAATGACTTTTCGAAGTTATGTGTGTATTTATCGCAGGTTTATAAGTAATTTTTATTTTATTCACGCCAAATTGAACAGTGAAACTCAGCAGGCTCGTATTGCCGCGAAGAGCCTTGAAACATTCTATAAAACTAGCAATAAAACCAAATACATATTATCGGATACTGACGCGGTAGTCGACAGGAAAAGTTGCGTAATATCACACCGATGTGTTAAGTAGCAGTAAATGTGTTACGCGCGTCTTACGGACCGATACAGATGTTAGAAGCTGAATGGGCGAGCGTGCCTTGACTTGCGGAAGGCGTGTTACAAACTGACAAAAGCATAACCCTCGAATCGATATCCAATTAAGTGTCTTTGAAAAAACGGTGGGAGTTTCACATAACTAAGTTGAATGTATCCTCGCCGAAGAAGGCTTGATAAAGATTGGGATTTGAGATAAATTGGTCGACGATCAGTGGGGGTAGGTATTTTTATGCTCGAAATTTGAATGTTTCTTTGAATTATATGTAAGGATTAATAAAACGGTAGTTTTTAAGTTTCTTGGTTTAACTATATTTTATAACCTATATTAGCGATTGCCCGCGGCTTCACCCGCGTGGAATTCTGATCCCTTTGCCGCTACCTATGGGACCCTATTTCACCACTACAACCTATATAATATACTCAATTCCACCGTACATCCAACCAAGGGTTTAGGCAGCGTTTTCGTTGAAAGCTCCAAGACAATTTTTTTTTTTCAACACCTCCAACATATATCATTATATTTTAGCCAAGGTATACAAAAACTTGACAAATTATAAACTAAAACCTTCCTCGAGAACCATTTTAGTAGTTTTTGAGTTTATCGCTTACAGACAGACAAATAGACGCGGCGGACTAGTTTTATAATATGTATGGATGACTAGTTATGCTAGACCCAATCTAGATGGCGCTGTGTAATTTCTCCTAGAATATTGATTATTATTCTTAAACAAATATTAATGTCGTTCCGGTTGTTACAAAAAACTAAAAAAAGTTAATATTCTGTTAATAAATTATGATAGTAGGTAGGTTACTTACCAATGTTTCTGTTATGTTTTTTTTTTACAAAAGAATCGGCACCATTGTGTATTTTCCATTTGACCGAGCAGTGACCGAATGACAAATCCAATATTTAAGACAAACGTAAGTAGGCTAGTCGGGCAGGGTTGACCTTGTATATTAAACAACGACCAAATTGGAAATGTTTTGAAAAATGAGTATTGCAGAAGTACTTTAAATAATATAAGCTCGTAAGGTGTGGTAAACAGAAGCTAATATAGCAGGCTCGTTAAGTTATATTTCGGTTTTGACTTCATTACTTCTCAAGTTAACATATTAACATAAAATCACGCCTGTATCTCCGAAGGCCATACAGAGGTGTATTATACACCCACGATTCGCCAGTTATGTTAAGGTCCCAATGTAATAGGGGGCGAGCCTATTGCCATCTACCGGGCACATTATTAATTAAGCGAGCGATAATTAACATTTATTAATGCACACATAATATTTAAAAAAAGCCGCGGGGTAGCCTAGTGGTATGGGTAATGGACTGCTGAGACGAGGTCTCGGGTTCGAATCAGGTTTTACCATGGCACACACCAATGACTTTTCGATGCTTTTCGAAGTTATGTATGTATTTATCGCAGGTATATAAGTGCCCGGTTAATGGCAATAGGCTCGCCACCTATTACATTGGGACCTAAACATAAACTGGCGAAATGTGGGTGCTAGCACCTCTGCCTACCCCTTCGGGGATATAGGCGTGAGTTTATGTTATGTTACATAATTACGAAAAGTCAGAGGTGTGTGCCCGGGGCGACTGGGGATCGAACTCGAGACCTCGTCTCAGCAGTCCGTTACGTACGCCACTGGGCTATCGCTTCTCAAGTTGGTGGTATTATTTGATGATATTTTTGATATCTTAGGTACCTGTAGGTGGTCGGGATGCGAGGGATATGCTCTATGGGCAACCTTACACCCCGGCGTCTGAAGACCCGAGACGGCGTGCGGTTTTAGTCGGTTCAAGCCCGACATACTGGGGCGGGGGGGTATCCCAAGGGATTTCCGCACGAAAAAAAAAACAAAGGTACTAGTAGGTGGTAAATGTATGGTTACCAACAGACCCAAGGCAACCCCAACTGCATGCCGCTACGTCTGATGATTGATGGTCGAGACTCAGGCGCAGGCTTTCCTCTCGGAAAGGATCCTCTCGCTTTCCCTCTTTTTAACGTGTGGAAACCTCCCATCGGTGCCAACGATGGGATGGGCGTGTCGGAATCGGACCGACTAAAAAATCACAGGGTGTCCTCCCCAAGTGTCCATTGCCGGGCACCCCGGGTAAGCCCTCGAAAGGATTACCGGGTTGGAGAGTTGTGAGAGTATCGAAGGACTTACTCCTAATACCGCCTGTCTGGCAACCCGCAATAAAATTGACAGCTCTTGGTATTGTATAGTTTCGCTAACTTAGTATTGTGTAATTTGAAATTTAAATGTCTTCAAAATGAATAATTTTAACTTAAATATCGTCTACTTTCAAATTAACAGTAAGTATCCAAAAAAAATTGTGAGCCTAACGTTGGCTAACATGAAAAACATCGTATCGTTTGCGGAATTTTGCGACCGAATACAATTTAAACTTTAAAGCAATAAGAATGTTGTCAGTCGTAATATCGGTGCGCCCGAGTGTCTCACAATTGAACCAGCGAGCGTGGGAAGCCCGTATTATCTGCTACCATTTCTATAGGGTTTAACAACATGTTACATGCAAATACACCTCGCGTGTGTCTTACCCTCGGTCAAAGTCCTCTCATTCATGTCCTTGACGTACCAAAGGAAGTGCTTTCACATGATCACTGTCATGGATACTTGGGAGTGCTGCAAATAGCATATGGATGTCTAATTGAAGCAGTGCCAACTGTAGGGCTTATGACGCATCTTTTATGTATATACATAATATATATATATATATATATATATAATATGGTAATATATATATATATATATATATAATATATATATATATATATATATATATATATAATATATATATGTATATATATATAATATATATAGCCGCGGTAGCCTAGTGGTATGGGTAATGGACTGCTGAGACGAGGTCTCGGGTTCGATCCCAGGTATTACCATGGCACACACCAATGACTTTTCGATGCTTTTCGAAGTTATGTGTGTATTTATCGCAGGTTTATAAGTGCCCGGTTAATGGCAATAGGCTTGCCACCTATTACATTGGGACCTAAAACATAAACTGGCGAAACGTGGGTGCTAGCACCTCTGCCTACCCCTTTGGGGATATAGGCGTGAGTTTATTTATTATATTATATATATATATATATTATATATTATAATACAAAGATGTTAGCGATGACCGGGATAAACTAATGAATAGGTGGACCTATTTTCATGATCTTTGATTTTTTAGATTTGTCTCCGCCATTATTTATTCTGTGCCTATACTGAGGTTTTTTATGTATTTTTTTTGCGGAAAACCACCGGCCACCGGCGTTGGTTAAGTCGGACTCAAACCGACCCAAACCTCACGCCCTTTAATCTCGGGGTGCAAGGAGACATTCACGAAATAAATTCAGCTGATAAGGTAACCAACATAACTTGATTCTAACGCGGAATGAAGTTTGCCGAGTCAGTTAGTATGTTTATAAATGCCGATAATGAACTATGTTGTATTTATACCAAATAATACTTTTTACCGCCTTTTTCCGAGTAGGCAAGATAAATCAGTCCGCTATTTGCTAATCCCCTAAGGCCGGTGGGGAGGTTATGTCGGGCTTGAACCGACTACAACCGCACGCCATCCGGCACAGCCGGGGTGTAAGATGGCCCGGCATTTCCCTCGCACCCCGAAGTCTCTACATATCTCACGTTGCTTCCTCTAACTTCATTCATTCATAGACGCCGACCGGTTTCCGTGCTTCAGAACCGGCACATCTCCTCAAGAATTTGAGGCTATCCAGTACGTGGCCAGGTGTCTCAGTTAGTAAACTTTGAAAAAGGACTACTGCATTCAATATCCGCGCTTTGATCGCCACAAAAAAGGCACTGAGCATGGTAAATACTTTGAAAAGTCGTCTGTTGTTAGGGAAGTTTATAGACAAAACTCAACTTCATCTGAACGCGTACAGGAAGTTAATTAAATACATTAAAATTTCGTGCAAATTCAATATACAGCCATTCTTCACGTCTGTCGCATACGCAAATATATGATGCTGAACCATATTCACATTGATGTTGGTTTATTATGAAGTGAAACAGCTCGAAGTTCGTGCTAAAAATAAGTCCGTTATTGCCACGATAAATCTCTCCCGGTCACCCAGTTTCCTCTTATATGGAAACGGCGTACCGCAAGGACGTCCTGCGCTGACAATATAGCAGATAATGTGTTTTATTATTTGCACTATAGTGTTGTACAACCGGAACGGAACGCTTTAATAAACTAGTCTTGATAATATCTTTTAAATGTTGTAAACGTGTAGCTTTAATTACTCGCACGTTACAATATTGTATCAAATTATCGTGAGCTTCTGTAAACTAACCGATTCGAGCATGGCGGTCGAACGGTTGACTGCGTTCAAGGGTCCCGGGTTTGATTTCTGTTTAACACATACTACAAGTTATCAATCAATTAGCCTATTGCAGTCCACTGCTGCACATAGGCCTCTCTCATTTTACGCCATAGCACCCGATCCTCCGCCTTGCGCATCCAGCCTATCCCAGCTACTTTTTTCAGGTCCATCCGTCCATCTTGCTGGGGGACGTCCTACCTTCCGTTTACATCGGTCCTTCGGCAGATGTGGCCAGCCCATTGCCACTTCAGCTTGCTTATTCTGCGAGCTATATCGGTGACTTTAGTTCTTTGTCGGATGGCCTCATTCCGAATTTTATCCTTCAAAGAAACCCAAGCATAGCTCGCTCCATAGCCCGCTGCGCGACTTTTAAGTCGTGGACTAGCCTCTGGACTACAAGTTATGCTTAGATGAAAAATATTATTATGAAATTTTATCAATTAAGCTTCCTGAGACTCGTGTGCTATGTTCAAACTTTCTATAAGCAAGATAGTGGTGAATAAAACGAAGTCTGACTGCGATATAAACATTTCTACTGGTAGCCTCAAGAATCATAAAACATTGGATTTTAATTCTCAGTGCATAACCATTTTCAAATTGACATACATGACTTCTCGCCCGTATCCCCGAAGGGGTAGGCAGAGGTGTATTGTTCACCCACGATTCGCAAGTTATGTTTAGGTCCCAATGTAATAGGGGGCGAGCCTATTGCCATCTACCGGGCACATTACTAAGCGAGCGATAATCAACATTTTTAATATACACATTTAAGAAAGTGAGGGGTGTGACACTTGACCAATCAAGAATCATAGTAGACTGATCATATAAATCTATTAGGTTATGAAAGGTCAAGAAGGCTTCGATCTTTGGCTTCACAGTTTAGCCACCATCGGGGTCAAATTCATATCTCATTTAGTAGCATCGAGTGCGTTGATAGCCTGCACGGAACTTTCTGCTTTCACTTCGAAAATTTATTAGATTCTTTGTCTGATCGATTTGACCATTTTAACCAGGAGGCATTTAAGAAAAATATTTCTGACCAGACCAGAGAATAAAAAAACAAGAAGTACCCTTTAAACTTTGTTGATTTGGAAACTATCATAGGCCACGGTAACCGCTTCCCATCAGGTGAGCCGTGTGCTTGTCTGCCACCTGAGTGGTGTAAAAAAAAAGCTAATCTTACTTGTCAAACAGCAGTCGCTCCCTTAAAAGCCAAACCAAGAGAAGGAATAGGCAAGTGGTTCTCGGGCTCCAAAGTGCAAGCTTTGAATGCAAACGCTGTGATGATGATGGAGACGTTCAATGGGTATTTTTTTTTAACGTGCATAAATCCTTTCGGATACCTCCCCGCCGGCCAGCGGAGGTGGTTATGTCGTGTACCGACTAAAACCCTAAAACCGCACGGTGTCCTCCCCAAGTGTCCGTTGCCGGGCACCCCGGGTAAGCCCTCGAAAGGATAACCCCAGGGGTGCCGGCGGACTTTGGCCGCCACCTCGGCCTCGCCTGGTGGGGACGTTCAATGGGTATAGTCAAAGGCAAACAACTTAAAAATCCTACATGATATTGTCGGAAGTTTACGCCTATACCACACATTGAAATAAACTATTTTTAACGGATTCTAGATTCTGGTCCCGTGACTCCCCGTGGAGACCATGGCTCCTGAAAAGCAACCGAAACGTCGGAATCAATGTAAAATATAAAATAACATCAAATAAATCGCGATAGAATCCGTTAAAAATAGTTTTATTTCAACTTAAAAATCCAATTAAAAAACTAAGAAAAGGACTGATCAATCAATAACGCGAGCCCTTTGAATTTTATATATCTACTAGCTGACCCGGCAAACTTCGTTCCGCCTTAGAACCAAGTTATGTTGGTTAGCTTGGCAGCTGAATTTATTTCGTGAATGTCTCCTTGCCCCCCGGCATTAAAGACTCGACACGGCGCGAGTTTTGGTCGGTTCGAGTCCAACATGACCCACTGACGGGAGGCTGAAAATCGGTCCATCCGTTCTCGAGTATGAGAGTTCTAGAGAAATATAAGTACAGTGTGAGGTCAACTAAGATAGGTAAATTGGTTAAGAATAAAGTGAATAATTATTTCGGTGAAAGAACAAGAAACTATAATTGTGCCCCAACAATTAGATGTTGATAAGATACAAAAATTAAAACTCACAAGAAAACTTAGGGATTTTTTTATTGCATGATGCAATAATATCAATGTTGCATCATGCAATAAAATTATCATGTAAATAACATAACATAAACTCTCACGCCTATATCCCCGAAGGGGTAGGCAGAGGTGCTAGCACCCACATTTCGCCAGTTTATGTTTAGGTCCCAATGTAATAGGTGGCGAGCCTATTGCCATTAACCGGGCACTTATAAACCTGCGATAAATACACACATAACTTCGAAAAGTCATTGGTGTGTGCCATGGTACCTAAAACCTGGGATCGAACCCGAGACCTCGTCTCAGCGGTCCATTACCCATACCACTAGGCTACCGCGGTAAATAACAATTATTATATAATAATAAATTAGGTGGATGGGTAGCATTGAATTATAATACTGCATATGAGCGTAGCGCCTACAAACTGCCCTAGCAGTTTGGCGAAATAACATTATGTAAAAAGGGTGTCTTTGCTGAATAAATAAATAACTAAAAAAATAGTTCATCGCGGTCATCATTAACACGACTATGTTATATATATGTATATATCTATATATATAAAAATGAAACCCGTTTTCCGTTGTCACGACATAGCATGAAAACGGCTTGACCGATTTGGCTGATTTCTTTTTTGTAGTTTTCTAATACTCTGTACAAGGTTCTTACGGAAAAAAATATTAAGAAAATCTCTCAGAATTTTTTTTTCATGCGCACACCGTACGGTTTTAGTCGATACACGACAAAACCACCCCCGCTGGCCGGTGGGGGGTATCCGAAGGGATTGATCCTCCCCAAGTGTCCGTTGCCGGGCACCCCGGGTAAGCCCTTGAATTCAATACATGGCGGATTATTTTGACGTAGCGAAGCACGTACCGGGCCGCTAGTACGAGGGTCAAACTGAAAGTTCTTAGAACTGGCCACTTATAAACAATATAATAAAAAAATAATTCTAAAATTTGAAAATAGAACTCTTTGCCAATATTACTGAGTATATATTTCATTCATTTATCATTTGTTTTACGATTTGGCGGCAAATTGAAAATTGTCTGTGTCACGTTAACATGAATTTAACACGAGAAAATTTTCGTGCAATCATTTTTTATGACTTTCGATGTCATTTAAGTCAACAAGAAAGTTATGATAGACTACGATTGGCCTTTCACGATGAAGCCCCATCTCGTGCGACTGTTTACAACTGGTTTAATGAGTTTAAACGTGGTCGCACTAATCTCACTGATGATTTACGTGAGGGACGGCCTTCTACGGCGACGACTGAAAATAACATCTGTGTTGTGCGGCGTATGATAGAGACTGACAAAAGAGTGACCTATCAGCAGATTCGGACAAGCTTAGGCATCGGTATGAGTCAAGTGCACAAAATCCTCCACGAACATTTAGCGGTTAGGAAGCTTTGCGCCCGGTGGATACCTCATAATTTGACTGAGGCTCAAAAACTCCATCGTGTGGATTGGTGCCGTAAAATGATTGAAAGATTTAACGGAGGTGACTCTAATGCTGTGTTCGACATACTAACAGGTGACGAAAGCTGGATTTACTGTTATGATCCTGAAACCAAAAGACAATCTGCTCAGTGGGTGTTTCCTTTCGAGGAGTTGCCAACTAAAGTGCAGAGAGATCGAAGTGCGGGAAAAAAAATGGTGGCCTCGTTCTTTGGAAGGATAGGTCATTTCGTAACAATTGTGTTAGAGGATCAAAAAACAGTTTCTGCAGAATGGTACACTACCAATTGTTTGCCACTTGTCTTGGAAAAAGTTCGAGAGAAACGACCTCGCAGTAGGATCCTCCTTCACCACGACAACGCCTCGTCGCACACCGCCAAGCGAACGATCGACTATTTGGCGACATCAAACGTTGAATTACTGGGTCACCCGCCGTATAGCCCCGACCTCGCGCCTTGTGATTTTGATTTATTTCCAAAAATTAAAGAAAAACTTAAAGGAAAGCGGTTTATGAATGCTGAAGAAGCGGTGGCTGCGTATCGCGATGCCATTGAAGAGACCCCTAAGGACGAGTGGGCAAAGTGCTTTTCCCAGTGGTTCCATCGCATGCAGCGGTGTATTGACGTGAATGGACAATATTTTGAAAAGATATAATAAAACTAATAACTGGCTAATGTAATCAGTTTTTGATTTTCTAAGAACTTTCAGTTTGACCCTCGTATTATATATATATATGATTGGTCAAGTTCAAATTGTTTGGCTTTGGCTATATTCATTTCAAGTATGCGGTAGTCCGCAATACTTCCCATAAATTGATAAAGTATGCAACCGGGGGCAGTGCAGCGAAGGCCACAGTCGTACTCGCAACCGTGGACGGACGGAAATAGCCGGACGTATGGCAATTTCCCGTTTGTACTAGCCAACGAATTAAGTTTGAATTTACAATTGATTACTGCATAGAACTGTATGAATATCTATAGACTAGCAGATGCCCGCAGCTCAGCCCGCGCGGATGTCGGTTATCGTTTATTGGTCATATCTCCAGTCCTACTCGACCAATTGCAATCAAACATACGGCAGATTTTAAGTCTGACCAAGACCTTTCTAATAGAGAAAACCTCATCAAAATCTGTTCAGTATTTTTTGCGAGCAAATAGATAAACAGACAAGAATTCCAAGTAAAATATTTTTGTGATCAGAATCTTCAATTAACATAACCCAAGTATTTATATTGTATTATATTAATAGGGGGTATATTTAAAAATATTTGAGAAAAAAGCAGATCAACATTTTCTGTCTTTTCTTTATTTTAATTAGATCCTTCTAATAAGAAGTCGGGTATAAATTTGGTATGGATCAAGTATTGTAAGAGGTAATGTGCTACGGTAACCGTTTACCATCAGGTCGCTCGTGTGCTTAATGAGGAAGTCTCCCTCATTATACAACTATTATATATTATTATCTTACGTTTGATGTGCAATAAAGAATATCTCTATCTATCCATTATTATCCAATAAACTATTGTCTATTCACTGAAGTAACCTGTGCATGTAGTAAGCTATCGGTATGAATGTATACAAATTCCCGCGAACAATAAAAGTATATAAAATTCAGATTAACTCGTCCCGGGTGCATATCGGCTGTTGCGATCTTCCAGCATCACACCGCCCAGCGGATCGCGCATTGTACGAGTACGTGAGCCTATTTGCGCAGAGATTAACGGGCTACTACTGGCTGACTCGCCGCCGCCGCCGGCGCGGGCGGACCCGACAGCGGGTAATCTGTTTATGCCATGCCGGCCCCGTGTCCGCGTCGTGTCGATATCCGGGGATGTAAAGGGGTGGATTTGCGGATGCGGAACTGTCGAATATCAGAAAATGCATGGCTTTGTATCTTTTCTCTGCGGATATTTATCGCGGTTGTATTTTAATAAATACTAACGACAGAAAATAAAAAATGTGTGTGCTGTTAATACTTTTTCATCTCTCCTGTTCGGAAAGATTAATTTTCATGGGTAACCGGGTAGATAACCGGGTGGAAAGTAGCTTATTTCATCCCTAGGGTGGAAAGTGTTTTTTTTTTACTTTTTAGTTTTGCCATGGAGTCCATGATAATTTAATTACGTCATAATGCGTTGATATCATGACGCTTTTTTTTTACATGGCCGCCTAAATGCACATCTCGTGATGTAACCAATAGAATCGATTTTCAAAACTTTTCTAAAACTGGCAGTATGTACGTGAATTATAAATTTTTTCAGTATTAAAAAACAATTTTAGTTTGCTAAAGAATTAGCGGGTAAACGAGATTCAATATAAATAAATACCTTGTATTTATTGTGGTTGAAAATGGTTTCGAAAAGTGATTCTAGTGACATGGATATTAATTTAACTCCCGATGAGATTTAAGAACAGGCAAAAGCTGTTGTTAATAATCTTTTTCTTTTAATTTACTATTTTTTAATACATAAAATAGGTTAACATATTTGATGGAAAGACAAAGTTATACAATTTTAATTTTTCGACACATATGTAAAAATGTTCCTTAAGTAGGAGAAATAGTGCAGGAAATGGTAAACCCTGTTACCTAAACTAGGCTCAGAGCCTGTATCCTAGGAAACAGTGTTCGTCCTAATAGTGCTTTGAATTATGTACAAGAAGTCGACAGAGTTATATCGCATTGGATGGAATCTATTTTCAAATTGTTCTAATTTTACTTTAAATTTTAACTGATAGATACCTGTTTCATTAAATGTGTGTGTAGTATTTTAATTTCCTCACATAGTCGAAATGAAAAGTAGAGTGTTTAACTCGGGTGAATGTCACCATTTCACCATCGAACTATTGGCGGGTGAAATGGCTGACCCTTGTGTAACAATCTACTATTAAATTGTTGACCGGAATTTTTGAGCTGAGTGAGACGAAGTCGAGCGAAAGCTTCTCATACCAGACTTCAGGATTTTCTTTGTCACTGGTCTCCTCCTAAACTACTATACCAATCAGAACCAAATTTGGCATGAGTAAAGAGGTCAATCAGAGGAAGTTTTATGGATATATTTTGAAAAAATTAATGCTACCACAGAGGAATGATCACCGTTAAAAAAATTCCAGATGGAATTACATAATAACCGCTCGAGACACTGTGACCAAACTTTACACGCTCAGAAAGCATGTCCAGAGTTGTGACTTTCAAAAAGAATTTTCAAAATCGGACATGCCACGGAGGAATGATCACTGTTGAAAATTTTCAAAATCTGATTCCGCAATAGCGGTCAAATCTATTGGACAAGTTTTGGCGCCAAAACAGTCGTCCAAAACTCCCGAATAACTATCAAAAACAATATTCAAAATCGGACTTGCCACGGAGGAATAATCACCGAAAAAAAACAAACATTGTTTGATCAATGTAAAAATTTTGCACGTGTAAAATAGAATTTTCGAATTTATCGCTCTTAATAATTCAAATCACGATGTCTCACTCAGCTCAACATTGCAAACAGCGATTCGCCTTGCAGACCTAGTATTGTTTATACTGTTACCAAATACTAGTAATAATAGTGTTAAGTAGCTACTACGACTGCTTGTAATGTTAGAGGTGTCATTCTACCTGCAGATAGGAAAGGGGAGGGAAATAAAATAATACGAAAAAGAATAGTCAAATGCGGACGCCGAGCTCCAAAGTGGAAACTTTGGTTACAATCGGGATTATTGCTGGAATAATGATGATGACATAATAATGAAATTTAGGGCGAAGGAAGTACTTCTCCGCCGAATCGATCCATTCGTATTGGAATATGGATGGTTCTATCCAAAAAAGTCCATTACCAAAATGGAACATACTTTCGTACGAATCCACTCAAAACCCAATTTACACGTACAGAGTATCTGACTCAGTTCATACCTCAAAAAATGCTACTCATTGTTTACTATGAATATTACTAGATCCCTAAGACCGCTGAAGGCTACTAGTATATTGTTCGGGCGAGGGGCGGCGGAGAAGGGTGCGGGCGGACGGCGTGGAAATGTCACGTTTACCCACCCCACGTGGGCGTTCGCGCGATTTAGAAGGAACAGCTTTATCGCTGCGTTAATAAAATTAATAAAGGTCACACGACTTCTCGATACGCTTATTTTGAATAATGTCTTCTTAAAAGATTCGACACTGCAGGGATTTTTTTTTAAATATTTTGTCGAGATTTTAACCAGTGGGTATGGCAAACAAGCAAGCGGTTATCGATGCCTATCGGTCGTAGTGGCGATGGGTGCATATTTTTTGAAGGGGAGCGGATTGAAATATGACATATTTTTGAATTGTACTTAACTGGTATGAAGCTAGTAACGCTGCCGCAAATGATACATTGACCATATTTTACCTCTAGTACTGTTGAAAACTTTCCTAAAGTCTGAATACTAATTATTGTTTTGTATGTTTGGTTTGCAATAAAGAGTATCTAGCTACGTTCAAGATTCACGAGTTTAGAAAGAGAACTCACGAAAAGTTGTTTTATATGAACTCTTCGCCACTGATGTTTATAAATAAATACTCACAGCACCATTTGCTTCTTTTTAAATAATGAACTAATAGTTTTCTGGTCAATACTACTGCATACTTAGTTTACACAACCCATTTACTATACTTCACTGTAAGGGTTTCAATCCAAACAAACATAGAAAACAAAATGAGTTGTTGATAAAAAGTCAAATTGACCGACCAGGTTACTGATGAATCTCACCACCTGGTGAACTGGCGCATGCAAATAACAGCAAGGGTGGTGGGCGACGGGTCGGGTTCAAGGGGTGTCAAGGTACACCCCGTGTGGTCCGCCCTCGCCTTAATTATTAATACAGCGACGATATTCAGCCACTTTATCGCTCGCACTCACAGCGCTAAGTTGCTTTTGTACCTCGGAACTTTTATTTTAGAACGAGAGCCCGTGAACACCACATCTACGTCATACTATAAAGGCTGATTTCTTTTTTGCATAAGTACTGACACTAGTATGAACCTTGAGTCGTGGTTACTTTAGCAGATGATCTTTAGCCATGTCTGGCTGAGTCAGAACCTTTCCAACCTGTCTGGTTTCCTTAGGAAAGTTTTCCTAGTCATACATAATGAATTCACGCTTTATACTATTACGTAAATAAATTTTTAAAGGGGGGTTTTACCATACAGTGTTAGGTTAGGTTAGTGACGTGGTTTCTAATGATCATCATCATCACAGCGTTGTGTCCCGATTGCATTCAATGCCTTCACCTTGTAGCCCGGGGTCCGCGTTCCAGCTCTTCTCCAGTTCCTCTTCCACTTCGCACGGTCTTGGGCATCCATGGCAGTGAGACGTGGCTTCTAATAGTGTCCCGTAGGAAATGTAAAACAATCACATTAATAATGTCGTTTACACCTTTGCTTATCAAAGTATACACATGTTCTACCCCCCCTCCCCGCCGGACAGCGGGGGCGCTTATGTCGGGCTTGAACCGACTAAAACCGCACGCCGTCTCGGGTGTTCAGACACCGGGGTGTAAGGTTGCCCATAGAGCATATCCCTCGCACCCCGACTCCGAACCACACCGTACGCACAAAAAAAATCTGCTGTATATACTCTGACGTAGTTCTGACGTTCACGGGCTCTTGGACCATTCGGACAAAATTGTGTATAAGTACGATAATGTCCGGCCTCAATTGTCAGTTGTTCACACCATTACGGAGGTATATAACAATATTTCTCGTAAATAGCCATGTACGCACCGTTTCGTCTTGAATCCGAACTATTCTTATACAAAAGGGACAGCCATTTAAGATAATGAGTTTGTTTAGTTACAGTCAGTAAATTGCTTTGATGGTGGCATGAATTTCTTAGCACAGCTAAATATATTATTATCTTTTCGCTTCTTTTTTCTTAATATTCAGTCCATCAATTGATTACACCCCGTTGAATGGTTAGAAGTTGGGGTGAAGTTCAGAAGATATGGGCCACCATCCCAGATGCTGACGATCCTAAAATGGTAGTCTATACCTTGACGGCCTCAACAGATGCTTTTTCGTCTATGCTTCGTGAATAAAACGGATCCTTCTCGTTATTATTGCGAGTTTTTCACTTGTTCAATCGCGAGATGCAGTTAGTGAACTATATGTTGTATTGACGGCACCTGTTGACATATTTGCGACACAATTTTGTCATTTATTTGATACCACAATGGTAAATTCAGTCATTCGAACGGTGTCGGAGCCGAACAGACTGATGACATGGCATAGGCGGAAGCTGTAACGGAGGCGGACGCGGGTGCGGCCGGCGGTATCGATCGTCCCAGCGGTCTGCCCATTGGCCGCCGCTAACCCCTACGAGCCGCACGCCCCCACGTACCCAATGAATTTACGTGACGACCACGTGTCCAACGACCTTCACGGAACCGTGGCAACGCAAATAGTTGTAACGATTGTATTTGTATGGAAATGGGCTCGTGTGAGCTAAAAAATATGCTGCGGTATGCGTGTTAAAGAAAAAAGATCTAATACGAACGGGCTACCACCTACTAACATTGCTTGTTTGTAATATGATTCCGAAGAATATGAACATTCATACTGAAATCTAATAATATATAATTGACGGTATTTTTGAATTGCGCTACACTAAACTACATACATCAGTTTTATAAAACTCACTCTATATATGACCATAGTGGCCCTCCTCAATGAATTATATATATATATATATATAATTCATAAGACTGCGGGCAGATGCTGGATGCGGCAAGCTGAAGACAGGGCGCTATGGCGCTCATTAGGGGAGATCTATGTCCAGCAGTGGACTAGAATAGGTTGATGATGATGATGATGATGATATATATTTCATAAAAAATCCGTTCCCGCAGGTAGATTTCGTGAAGCAATTAATATTATTTTATATAGAGAACTACGGACTTTAAACAGTTTAATTTTTTTTTCTCGAAAACGGTAACTTTCAGCGAAAAACTTTTCAGACATTTATTTTAGACTTAATAATGGCCTATCGATTAAAAATGTTTCCGACGACAATAATGTTCACCGGTTAGAAGTTATGATTTTTTTCCGAAAATTTTCGGTTTTTGCCCCCTCCATTTTTAGTTAAAGTTTTAATCTTATAGGTTTATAATTAAAAGTTGTTGGTATTCATGTATACTATGGGATAAAATTAGAACGGTTCGAATATCTTTCATGGAACGTGAAATTTTGAGGAAAAACTGATTTCCCAAAAAGTGAGGCCCTACCGTCCCCTTAGGCCGGATTCCACCCGTTCACGAACTTAAACTAAGTTTACACCCAAGCCATTTTTGACCGCAGTTTGAAAGCGATGGGGGCAAAAATGCGACCGTGAGAGTGCCGCAAATTTTGGGAAGTGGAACCATACATACATACATATATATATAAACTTTTTGACCAGTGGTCATTTCGGACTCAGGGGGTCATAACTAGACCTCCTATGAAGAAATTTTTTTTAAATTCGACAGTAGTCAAGAAACCAATAGGTAGATGATTTCATCGAAATCTACCTAAAATAAAATATAAGTGAAAAATTACCAAAACAATTTATGGTAACAATTATCACGAAAAATACTTAATGAAAACAACCATTCACTAAGCGCTCATCACATGAACTGATACTAAAAGTACATAAAAATATGTACAAAACGGGGTGAGGGCGCATCATAGCGGTGTATACAAACATGGTCGCCGATTGCGACACGCGATAAATTAGGTGTGAAGACGGCGATAAGTGGCATCCACCGGCGCGCGCTTTAGCCGCTCGGTACCGCCGCCCGAGGCGCGCCGGCCGCCGCACGCTGATCGATACAACCCCCGCACTCTACACTACCGATTTGTGTACAACCCCGCAGCAGACACACTGTTATATATATCTTTTAGATCGCATTACATACGTTTCAAGATCCTGCAACAACAACATACATACATACATGTAGTCACGCCTTTTTCCCGTAGGGGTAGGCAGAGACAACATCTTTCCACTTGCTACGATCTTGGCATACGCCTTTCGCTTCTTCCACTTTCATAATTGTTTTCATACATGCACGCCGGTTACGGGTACTTCTGACCTGGCCCTTCAACAACAAAATTAAAGAAAAAGGCTTGTGTGTTTTTATTTCGAAATTCTAAGGAGATTACAACTAACCCCTTCTTTTTTTTTACGTGCGGAAATCCCTTCGGATACCCCCCCGCCGGCCAGCGGGGTTGGTTATGTCGGGCATGAACCAACTAAAACCGCACGGTGTCCTCCCCAAGTGTCCATTGCCGGGCACCCCGGGTAAGCCCTCGAAAGGATAACCCCAGGGTTATCGGCGGACTTTGGCCGCCACCGCGGCCTCGCCTGGTGGGTCGGGTTTTATCCCGCGTCGGTGAGTTGGCAGGCGTGTGAGCACACACACGACGCGCCTCCGCCACAATGCTTCTGTAAGGACGGCGAGTCGGCCAACTGCCGTCCTCAGGCCCCGATCATGGAGGTCGGTAGCCCCGGGCGTAAATGAGTCTGCGGCGTCCTCGCTGAGAATAAATAAATGGCTGTTCTCGGTTCCATGGCATAAGTTTAAGGGCAATCGTAAGATCTTGCGTTCTATTTTCGGGTCGAATGATGTATTTTTATGTTTCTCTGTTAGGATAGTCTAGAAACGTGTCCGGAAAGCGGCAATAGGGTAGCCAGGCACTACCTACCAGCGATATACAAGCAGAAAATACTGAATAAAACCCAAACTAAAGTTTTTACTTTCACTTCGTATTGCGTCCAATTCAACTGATTTTATTTAAATTTAAATTCGAAGTCAATCAAATAACTAGACAATTTTTTATCTCATTGTTTTTAAGTGTTAATGTGATTATTATAACGGCCCCACCAGACTTTAGTAAAGCTTCCGCAGTTTTAACATATCTACATTAAATTACCCACCAAATACCTACGTGACGCTGTTTCAATAAACCCAGCCGAAGGACTTCGCATATCAATATTAAGTATCCTGTATAGAATCTTCTTGTCACATGATCAATCAAATAAGCCCGTAACAATCATTTGTTTTCTTGGAAATTTGCCAGGTACTAATGAAATTTCCCAAGTGCATTTTAGTGGGCCAATCCGAATTTCCCTTTTAGCACTTATTCTTGGAAACTTTTTTACCTTGCACTTCCATCGTAATTTATTTATTCGTTTACTAAGCATTCCATTAGGAAAATAATCTATAATCACTCCAAATATAAACTTATGAAGTAAATACTTCTCTAGTATTATTTCCTCATTTGTTACCAACATGTATTTTAGCGGCGATAGCCCAGTGGTGTACGTAACGGACTGCCGCGACGAAGTCTCGAGTTCGATCCCCAGTCGCCCCGGGCACACACCTCTGACTTTTCGTAGTTATGTGTGTATTAAAAATGTTGATTATCGCTCGCTTAGTAATGTGCCCGGTAGATGGCAATAGGCTCGCCCCCTATTACATTGGGACCTAAACATAATAGGCGAATCGTGGGTGTACAATACACCTCTGCCTACCCCTTCGGGGATACAGGCGTGAAGTTATGTTATGTTATGAATTTTATTGGTTTGCATCTGAATAGAAAATTCTCTATTTTACAAATAACATGTCGTTGTTATGTACAAATAATGTGTAATAATGTTATTAAAGCGCAAGATCACTATCATTCCGCTACCCCACAATCCTTTCAGTTGACAACAAAGCCGGAATCCGACGAGACGGTGGCGAGCCCCCTAAGTAACAAGAACCGGCAAATTAGCCTATGAATGTAAGCTAGCCTGTTTCGCGACTAACTGCTGCGCTGTCTTCGCGCTAAAGGGACACATCTTTGTTTAAATACAACGGCAAATCCATATCCCGGTTGTAAATATAACGGAGGAAATTAATTATGTCTGTATTTCTGGATGATTGTTTAGCGAATAGGGTTGTTATCTGTAGTTAAAATAAATCGTTTAACTGATCTTAGCAAATAGAGTAACGAGCTATAAAAATTACGTCCGTTTTAATCTATTCGTTATTTCATACAACTTTCCATAGAAAATACCCTTTCGATTTGACTAAAAAGTTAACTGCCTTATTAAACTTTCTAATAAGATTATTATTATGGTTTCAGTCAATTTTTAAGCGACACACACTGCGCCTGACATACGAATAGACTGACGGAACCGGAACTTACGAAATCAACAGCCTACTTAGCGCTAACTAGCAAGGTGATATGCGAGCACCTTTTTCGAAGTTCCTATCATAGTACGTCCAGGGCACGCACGGCACCGTTCGCGGTCGTATCAACCATTTACACAAATTAGATTCTACTTGAAATTTTGACGCAATTAGTATGCTAACTTTTCTTATAGATTTAAATCTGAAACAGAGAATATCATTAATTTTTCCGTAGTTCGCAAGAATTACGGTAGCTGGCTCCAGCGTCGCCCTGAGACGTATATAATATATCGGAGAATTTCTAATATCTGGAAAGTCTCTAGGTAGGTCAGTTGCTCAGAGTAATCCCGCAGTAAAAGACTGGTCGCGGGTTCAAGTCCCGTTCTAGATATTCTCTTTTTCCGATCTAAATCTATAGATTCTACTTGATAAAATAAATCAAAGTTGTTTCTCTCTAAACGCTTCAGCAATGTGTACGCAACAGGTTGTTTTGTAGACTAATTGTGGACACAATTAAATCGTTTCTTTTTGCCTACGCTTCAGAGGACGCCACGTTTATCCGTAACGAGCATCACTCTAGATCTTTTTGTTCCTGTTACATTGTTCGCTTTAATTCTAATTGTTTCATCCATCCTTCTCTATCGCATCTGAGACATCTCCAATCCCGACCCTAATAGTAGTTGTCGTACACTTTTTGCGTATATTATCGGCACCATTTGATGTATTGTTTGAGTTTTTACTTTCGCGTGTCGGTGGCCGGTGGAGAAGACCGGCTCGCTAACCCGTTGGGCCGGGTTTGGCCACGGTCAGTACGACGCGACACCTGATCCTTATTGCACATGTCCATGGTGGTGTAACGCATTATGTAGACAGATGTTTCAAGGACTGCTTGGGAGCTGGTTTTGTTGCTATGTATGTTCACAAATTGAGTTTTAAATGATGATTTTTCAATGCATTTTAGAATTTAAATTCAGTATAATTACCTAATAATAAATGGTTGTAGAGCGCGTGCGCAAGCTCGTCGCCCAAATTCCTGACAATAGGCCTGTTGATGGTCGTTTACATGTAGTCGGCCTGTCACTGAACTCTACTGTTTTAAATTTTAACCGATGTGCTTAAACAGGTTTCTTGATACTTGTTATATTTATTATTCTCCTACATTTTTATACGATTGAGGTTTTTGTCCATGAATGACAATATCTAAGAGTTCGATTATCGCTATTGAGTCACGATTCCAATATTGTTGCGGATACGGTCAATCATATTTAACCTTTCCGCAATGCCATTATCTGTCATAGATTACTAGAATGCACGTAATATCATTGTGAACGTCACCGTATAAAGGCATATTACAATGGTATGCTGTACAACCGTATCGAATAGGCTAGATGAATTATTTCACTTCGAGCGACGGCGGTCGGGACTCAGTCGTTGACCCGGTTTACGCCCGTTTGATGCCCATGATACGCCCTCAACAAATAAGGGTTTTTCATCTGAAATTCCCCTACGATATGCTTTACGTTTTTTATATCTGTGCATTGTAATATGACTTGTTTTAAACTTATAAAGATTTACAACTAGTTTATGTATATTCAAATTGGTCGTTAATAAGTTACGGATTTTTAATGGTATTCACTTTACTTAATAACAGTTACGTACAAAATATAATACGGTCAAATTTTGGATATTGTTGATTAACTTATAGGATATACATGCTCATTCAATACCGTTCATTGATAACGTCAACATACGGCTACAAAGCAGATTATAATAAAAATGCGACAGATTTTACACATAATTCAATTTACAACCCTTATTATAAACACTGTAGCGAGTAATGAAACGCAATTCTGGGGTGCTGATTTTGTGTAAATATCCATTATCTTTTCAAGTTTGGCATTAACTTCTCAACTCGTCAGACCAGTTTTAGAAAACCACTAATTTCTTCATAAAACAAATCTAACCTATAAGAATCCTTCGTGGTTTATCTTAGGTCCGATAAACAGTCCATTTAGTGTTTACTGTGAAAGGTTTTTTTCGACAATTGTCTCTTTTCACTAAGATCTTTAAAATAATTTTGTATCTACATTGATGTGAAGTGTTCGACACTGTTATCTTACACAAATATTATCTCAACGCGGGTGATCTATTTGTGATGGTTGATAGCGAGGCAGGTTTCTTCCGTCCGTCCCTCATTTGATCCCTCGCTTCCATTTTTAATATATACATGTGACAATATATTAAAGAAAAGATATAATCGGAACATTTGCACGTAAAAGAAAATATTTCTAGTTATTTTGTTCTAAATTGACGCATCACGTTCTGCTTGAGCGAGTAAATCAAGAGAGTGCGGAAAGGAGTCCGTTAGTTTTAACAAATATTAGTTAGGGTCCCATAGGTTGATTCTGCCTGCGCCGTGCGCCACCACCTTTTTTATTGTGGGAATTGGCTCGAGCGCTCTGCTTGTATACGCATGCCGCTCACCTCTCGCTTTTTAGCAAATACTTCATAACAATATTTCGATTGCAACCAACAACACTTGTGGTGCACAAAATCGACTATTCTTTTTTACAGTTTCTTTACCATAACGTATCACTTCCACTGATGATAGTATCGAATCAAATGTTTTCGACTCATAACACTACGTTGTCGATGTACATAAGTTTTGCAAGTTGCGTGGGTTGATTCCGAGGCCGTGGGAAACGCAGCTTCCATACCGTTTGAAAGACGCAACATCGCCATAATTTATAACGGTTCTACTGTCGCTACCAGACGCAGTGCTCTACATTTATTTCAGGTGCTTGTCTTGGACGCGAAAGCACGTTAATTTTTTTAAATAATACTGTAGGAAACTAATCGCGAGTCGAGTGTACAGTGAACAATTGTGAATGTAGATCAGGTCAGATGGTTGTATATGATGTAACTATACGCGCGTAAGAAGCTCACCGCGGGGTTGTTGAACGTTCGGTGCGACCGCGCGTTGTTCGGCGTTATATTAATAAAATGTAAGTGACGTGTATCGATGGGCGCGCACGGGATCGAGCTATTTATTGATGCGTGTGCGCACCGCTTGCTAGCCCCGCATATCGATCGGTGGCTCTCTCTATCGAACATATTATTTTCCAATTTCGATCACTAATACGGCTTGTGTCGAAGTGAGCCGCCTTCGCTTTGTCCGTACCGTTGTTGTCGATTAGTCTCAGTTAAGTCATGTCTGGCACAATAACAGTATTGCGCATTGTACACACAAGTTGCGACAATAGTAACTGATGTATTTGTGATTATACCTCACGCTAACCAAACACTAGCAACCGTTTATAAGTAAACATTTTCATTGTTCCATGTTTTGTTTCGAATTTCATCTTTACAAGAACTTGTAAAGATGAAACTTAAAGTATTACAATTTACAATCAGAAAGAATACTGTTAAAAAGTTCAAATATATTAGAAAATTTCTGTATATAATACAGTTCAGCATCGTCATCACAGCGTCAGTTCCGGTTGATTCCAATGCTGCAGTTTGTAGCCCTCGGTCCGCTGTCCTTAACTGTATATCATAGAGTTTGAAATTCTGTTGGTCGAAATCACGTTTCCTAGCTTGGAAATAAAAACGTGGTGCCTATCTATAATATCCCCACTGATAAGTAGTACGGCTCGAATCGTTCATCGTCTTGACATTACTATTAGATTTCGTTCGGGGGCTGTGACGGTTGTCGACTAGAAACAAAAGCGGAGAGGGTGGGCCCGTGCAGCTGCGTATCTCGAGGCCGCGCACAGATGGCGACAGATCCACCCAACTCACTCAAACCGTAACGAGGGTACTCAACCAATGATACCAACTCCATCTTACTGAAACAATGTCTTGGTAAGATTTTGTTAGTGTTTTCCTTGAATTTTGAAATAAAGATCTGTTCAAAGCTTTTCATCAAGTATTGATGCAGTTAGCAATATACATGGACGACTTTATGTTTTTCTGAAAACATTCTCACAATTTCGATGTTCGCAAAAGTGTGTATCTGATCATTGGTGAGTGATAGTTGCCGCGTTTATATTCTAAGCAATTAGGTATTAGCTTCTATATTACTTATTCACTGTTATTGCGCGCCGCGGGTTTGGGTGATAGGCTGCCTTGTCGGTGAGATTACGGGCGGTCCATGACGTCGGACGGGAGACGCGCGTGTGACGTCACGAACGCACGTGGGCGTGCGCGACAAGGACAGAAATACAAGCACCGCACGGGAGAGATTGAGCCCGACCCACCGTTTGCCGCAGCAGAGGACGCGCGCGAATTGACAGACTTCCACACGCTCGATACGATCTTGAATTATATTATCAGACAGCGCTCAACCGGGTTAAACATTCCGTATCCACCTATTTCATTCGACTACCGCTTCTTTTTCAATACTAGTAATATTTTTTGTTTATTTCGGTGGAACACAGCTAGATTCTTTAATGAGAAGTCTGTAACCACCGGATATTACAACGCTGTTAATCCGCCCTTATCTGAATGTCGGTTAGAACGTGTTGGATGCGTTTCCATGTCCGAGTTCGGCGAAGAGCGCAAATCATGCCGCAGCGGTTAACCTCGGCCGGCCGGTGTGTTGTAAACAAAACGAGCGCGGATTCGAACGCGACGTTGCCATGTCGCGCCGCCCGGCCTATCTAATAGCTGTCACTGATTGTTTACTATTTTACTCTATCGGCGGTTCTACATTTTGAAACTTGAAAGCTATACTTACTTACTTTTTTTAAGTTTATTCTACTAAGGTAACACAGCTATTCAACTGCTATTTAAATTTGAAAATACTACCTTCCATCTAAAATCGATATTTTCGTGTGATTTTCTTTTTAAATTAATTTCATTATATTACCTACAAAAGTGACTATATTTTATAAATTTATCTCTACTACCAAGTATCTTAGAGGATACAAAATCGCAATAATGAATAAAACACAAAAACAAACGTTGGAAGATTACACAAAAGCCTGCCATTCTGCAAACATAAGCATAGGAAATAACTTACACTGACACCTATGAAAATGTTTACTAAACCCTTCATAATGGTAGAAAAGATTCCTCCCAAGCAGTTAGAAATTTGTGTCTTAACATCTAAGCACGATTATTTGCATGTTTGAGCTGACGACGCAACGTAATAAATAATCATGCTCAGCGCTTATTTCATGTTATACAAGCGCGAGCACGGTACTAGCGCCTTACAAGCTAATCGTACATGTTGTCTGAGGATGTACACTTACACAAACTCGCCAAGGCCTTAAATTGTTTACGTTTTGCTTTGTAACAATCGTTTCTCTTATCTCTAATATCATTTCGATTCAGTGCAATAGCTCCTTAACATTCTATATACTTCGAAAGGAATAAAGTAACATAATGGAGTGACCTAACAGTAGCGTAAAATTAAAGCAACCAGCGAGGTTGCGAAAGTTTGCTTTTACTAGAACACGCCGACGTGACACGGAGATTGTTCCAAACATTAGAGGTGTGAGAGAGACGCTGCACTCCGCAACCAACCCACGTGCCTCCAATAATGTTGTTGCGCTGTCACCGCACTCTATAAATCTTCCCGCTCTACTGTCTACTAGCCAATCGTTAACTACCATATTTATCGGCTATACACGCTCGATTTATCTAACGTCTAAACTTTATTTTCGCCGCATTGACGAATGTTCAACTCGCTCGAAACGAAACGTACCACCATGGCGCAAGGTGATTCAGTTATCAGTTCGTATTCAATGCTAGTCTCGTCGTCTGTTATCGCCTTATCAGCAACATTAACCGCAAGGCGGCAGCAAACAAACAGTGCTTAGGCAACAATAGTGATAATCGTATGGCGATTACTGCGTTCACATTGGCTTGGAGGCGCGTAACGGTGCGGCGGCGGCGCGCGTCGTCTGCCTGCTATCGATCCCGGAGCAGGCTAGTGCCAACCACCGCTGTTACACCGCAACAAAATATGCGACCTTGAACCTTGAACTATCTTTATTATTGCACTTATTCTCATACGCAAACGATTCATAAACAAAACAAAAACTTTAAGAAAAATATCTAAACAAACACAATAAAAATACTGGCTATTTATTAACTTGGCATGACTGTGAGTATGCAACAAACTTTTTGAAACGTTGCGTGGTATTGTTACCAATGAAGGGTGTAACCGCTTTCAAAACACCGCCAAAACTTCTACAAATGAGTGCGATGTCGAAATAACTTTATCGCCGTGAAGCTATATAAATGGCCATTTTCAAGTTTCTGCGGCTTTAGCCAGGAGGCTGTGTAATCAATTTATCATACGTCACGAACATTTCTTTAGTTGGTACTCTCGATTTACCTGGACTCTGACCGCTATTTTACCAATGTGCTGGTAGAGTCGTGACTAGCTCCGGTATTCGAGTACCAGTAACTGTATACAGTATACTACAGTAAACTTACCGTTTGTTGTGTTAACGGCCTTGGGTGATGGAGTCGATGGTGTCGAACCGACTGGTTCAATAATTGCATCGCCTGCGTGTAGCTACGTTCAACTGCTCCAGCTAGCGGTATGGGATAATTACCGTACTTACTTGGTTTTGCTAAACTTGCATGGACAACTTTGTATTCATAACTTTCCTGATTCATAACGAAATTTAGCGGCAACTCGAAGTAAGATGCATTGCTATGAGTTTTAACCATCAAGACGAATTTCACTTATTTCTTAGTGATTCCAAAATTTGTGACAGTGAATATCGAGACCAAAATCCCCAACTAGTTATCTAGAATAGATATTAATTTCATCACATTTAGATAAAAGTTTCATTGAATTTATTTACAGAAGAAAATGGCATAATCCATCTCACTTGGAACCATTCAACATTAATATTATTTTAATCGATAAACTAACTAAAACAGCAATTAGAATGGTAACTGTTATATTATTTTCGAATAATATAACAGTTATCATTCAAATTGCGGAAAAACTAGTTTAATTGGAACAGGCGTAAGATGGTAGATGCACACCTGGAGCACACGAATGTCAAGGCTCGCTTGGAATTGCTCCAGTACGACTTTAGCTAACGTTGAAATAGTTTTAAAATGTCCTACTGTAAACTATGTTAATAATGTGAAAAGAACACGTTACAAATAATAAATTTATTAGAATTAGTGTTGTTCAAATTGTTTAATTAGTATAAATCAATAGCTTCGTTAATTTTACAAAATAATGTAGTATCCGCAGTTACTACTTTTCTGTAACGCATCACGTGTTTTTTTTACTATTATAATATGTTTTAGTATTATTACATTAATTATCTACTTATCACATTGATTTTGAGGGTTGACAGTGTTATTATGAGTGTAAAGTCAATGTCAATTAAATAATGTTAGCGGCCGGTAAGCAATGCTCTCATGTGTGTAGTGTGCGGCTCGCGCTACAAACACAAGCACGTGCGCCGAACGACCAACTGACGTCACATGAGTCGCCCCCGCCCCGCCTCCTAACTAGAGAAGGACAACGCTACGTTTGCGGAACGGCAACGTCGCGCGCGCCGTTTTGTTTTCGCATCTAACGTCGGTGATAGGCCGAGTTTATCTTCCGATTGCAAATGCAACAACTGCTATTTCTAGCTTAGCTTCACTTACCACATTGCAACAACCCGATTTTATCGTTTCTTAGCACCACGTTCCGCTATTGTGGACATTTTCATTGTCATATCGACCTTGACTCGGTCTGTATACTGTTTATTAGAATATTAATTGAAGATTCAGTAACTTGTTTATATTAAACATCTTTGTAATAACAGAAAAAGCAGTAACTGGGTCAATGGCGAGGTTTAGTCACTATGAAAGTGGGGTCAAGGTTAATGTTATGCTTAGCAGAGTCAAACATTTAAATCCAACCGATCTATTTTTTATAAGCGCCTAACTTGAGAAGTTGAGATAGAACTGTGGAACTAAAAATTTTCTCTCTTATTTACAGAAGGCGATCAAGGATCGTGGGAAAGTGGACTCTCGTACGAATGTCGCTCACTGCTATTCAAAGCTCTTCATAATCTTATTGAAAGGTAAAGTATATATAATGTTATTAGATATTTTTAAGAGACCTCCATTTTTCGTTACCATAATACTTTACATTACGTAATTATTTTTAAAAAAACATCCTAACTACCCTTATTAAATATTATTTGTACTAATAATATACGGTATAAAAAGTTGAGTTTTAAACCAAACCCGTAACTTCTTAATCATTATCGATTGAGTACATAATTTGAACTCGATGATGCATACCATACACTTTATACAGTAAACGCAGCGCTCGCACTTTTGTTTCAATGCGTCTCGCGAGCTAATTGGTCTTGATTTATTATGGAATTATGCCTATTGACCGCTTAGTGTAGTCTGTGACTTGTATTTACACAGTCACTTTGTATTCAGTCTTGTATTCTACAAGGAGGTGTTCCACAAGGAGCTTCCCTTGGTCCCATTACAATTTGCTTTGTTACACATTTTGAACTAAATGTATTCTAATAATTACGTTTTAACATATTTAAACAATTGCGAACCCGTGTAGGTAGGTAATATAATAAATATTGTAGATAAAAACTATAGTTATATTAACTCAGATTATCATCTTTTTTGTAACTGTTCTCTATTCATAAAAAAATGTTGTTCTTTACTATTGCAAATAGAAAACACCGAGCTATGTGTCACGTAATGTAAAATAGCTGTAAGTCTTATAACGCAATAATAGTTTCGTTTTAGACGTATTGCATTGCAAAATTGCTTAATACATTTACATATGTAAGCTTCCAAGATGAATAACACTTACTTTCGACACTAATTATTGTGCTTTTAAATGCATATAATAAATAAGTAAATGGCAACTAAAATAAACGAAGCATCTTTAAATCTATTAGGAACAGAAATTCTGAAGTAGAAAATTTCTTCTTATTTAATAAAAATGTAATGAGATTGCTAAGGAGCTACTTAAAAGCAATTAGCACGGTAAATATTGCACCTGGCGGCTGCGCAGGCACATCATACTAGCGCAATCGGAATTCAGAGTCGGAGTAGCGAGTCGGCGACGAAGGTCGACGTATCGCACAGGGACGTTCTAATGTCGTTTTTTGTACGTTTTCTGTGTGCCAAGCATGGTCAGTCATTTTAAACATAGCTTCTTGTTTTATTAACTGTCGCGTCCATTGTGACCCGCCATTATTGTCTCAGGGCGAACCAAACGATGTGTTAAGAATATGGTGAAATGTTTCCTTTAAATCCATCGTCATCTAATACAAAACGATCAATGAAAATAAATATGTCAAAATGTAATTAAAACAAATAATGCGGCAAAAGACTCCAATATTTAATATTTGAAGTCTCTAAGTTAGTAATAAAACTTTCTCAAATAAATATCAATGTCAACCTATATGGAACATAATAGCTTTTCTTTCATCAGTATATTATTCTATGTTAAGGTCGAGGTCTAAATTATTAACCCGCCCCTCACCTGGTGCAAAGGTGCCCATTACGCTGGCTGCATTTGCCCCCGTTGAATAGCGATGGCTAAACTTTGCACCAGATACGAGCCAGAGCGGGAGTCACCTGTTTTGTCCTTTCTTCTATTAATTTTAATTAAATTTAAATAAACTGTGGTGCTTGTGTAATAGTAAATCATTAAATTGCCAATTAAACAATATATCTACTAAACATTAAGGTTTAATTTTAAATGGTGATTATGATTTCTTAATGAGCTACTTAAAGTCACCTTATAATATCTAATATGTTTGTGTTTAATTTGAATCCACATAATTTTAACATATCGAGGCGATTAGTTTTAATTCACATTATTAAGTTCTTGAATATTTATTATCGCGGTACTGCATAGCCTTGAAGTGTGAAAACCGGACAAGATTTCAACAAAACTCTTGTTGTAATATTATCATACCGGCAACTACTTTGACAAAGAACGTCGTGATGTTTTAAGGATATATATTACTGTTACTACTACGAAAAGCGGCGATAGCCCAGTGGTGTACGTAACGGACTGCCGAGACGAGGTCTCGAGTTCGATCCCCAGTCGACCCAGGCACACACCTCTGACTTTTCGTAGTCATGTGTGCATTAAAAATGTTGATTATCGCTCGCTTAGTAATGTGCCCGGTAGATGGCAATAGGCTCGCCCCCTATTACTGTGGGACCTAAACATAACTGGCGAATCGTGGGTGTGTTATACACCTATGCTTACCCCTTCGAGGATACAGGCCTGAAGTTATGTTATGTTACTACGATTTCTTGTAAGTGATTTTCCATGTATGGAAATGTTTCGAAAGCTATAAAGAATATTAGTAACCGAAATTACTAATATTCCCCCTAACCCCTCCAGCTAAGCTAAATTGCTTGTGTTAGGAGTGGGTTCACGTCGGTAGTTTAATGGCCAGGATTCGAACCCGGGACCTCTCGATCGTAAGGTTGTCTCCTTAACCACTAAGCTTAACAACAGACGGTTGATTAGTACTTAATAAAGTGATATTGTATATGTAACATCACGTATCTATGATGTAAGTAGCATGCATCGCCATCACGCGACTCGGGAGCGATGAGCGCCGGAATCTCGGCGTATGAACGAAATCCAGACGAGTCGTTGACCCCGGGTGGCGGCTGGCGGCGCGTCAAAGAAACAATGCGTCGCGGTGAACCGGGGATGCGATCCCGACACCGCGACAATATTTCTACACAGCACATACGCACACTAATGTAAGTGTAATGTGCTTGCGACAAAGCCTATTCGTTTTAGGCAATCAGTATAGATATATATATATATAAAACAAGGTCGTGGGTTAAACTTAAGAACAGATGGACCGATTCTCATGATTTTTGATTTTTTAGATTTGTGTCTGTACTGTGCATTTTTGTGTTCTTTTTTTGCGGAAATAGCCACGGTTACCCCCCTCCGGTCCTCCGGGGTGTTTATGTCGAACTCGAACCGACCAAAACCTCACGCCGGCTCGTGTCTGTAATGTCGAGGTGCAAGGAGATATTCGCGAAATAAATTGAGCGAAACAAAGGTAAAACTTGATTCTGAGGCAGAACGATATTTGCCGGGTCAGCTAGTCAGGAATAAAATACTGTTAACTCGTTCGTTAATAGTAAGATTTAGCTCAAAATATAATTAATAGATAAAATGTAAGAAAGTAGTAGACGGTCTTTGTGGCGTAGTGGTAGAGCATTCGACTGCTACGACAGGAGCCGCGGGTTCGATTCCCGCTCAGTGCAAATATTTGTATGCATGCATTGCATTGCTATTTGCATTGGTCTGGGTGTTTCTATGTATAATATGTTTGTATTTACAAAAAAATATATATAAATATGTTTATCCGCATTCTGCAACCAAGTTAAACTATCCTTACTTTGGTTATAGAAAGCGCTAGTGTAGAATGTCGTAGAATATTTATTATTATTATTATAAGTAATATATTCTCATAAAGTTCTAGGGTCAGTTAGGGTGCGAGGGATATGCTTCATGGGCATCTTACACCTCGGTGTCTGAAGACCCGAGACGGCGTGCGGTTTTAGTCGGTTCAAGCCCGGCATTTTCGCCCTCGCTGGCCGGCGGGGGGGTATCCGAGGGGATTTCCGCACGAAAACAAAAAAAGGCACCTATATGGCGACCAACAAGTGGTATTTTTTGGAATACAAATTTAAAAAAAAAATCCGTTGTCTGTAAAGTCGGTTTACTGACGATAGTTGAACGTGACAACGTCATAAGAACGCGAGGTAACGCCGCATACGTCATGTGGTAACGCCGCACACGTCATGTTTTTTCGTGCGTGCAGCCGCCTCCATCGATTTATAAGACGTTGTCACGTCAGTAATAATTACAATGCTACGCCTGAAGTGGCGTGTAGCCTGTTTTAAGTGTGTAATAAAATGAAATACACAAATGTTTTTGCGTTAGACTTGTCAAGACACTGGCTACGATTCAGTTAAGGTTTTTATGTGCATTTTACAACCCACGGCGTTATTGAATTCACTTAACACGCCTACTCCTGTCCTAAATTATCACACTAAACATTATAATGTAACCCCGGATTCCTTCGAATTCGAGCCCACTAAAACCGCACGCCGTCTAGGGTCTTCAGACGCCGGAGTGGAAGGTGGCTCCATAAGGCATTTGATTCCAAGAGACCTATTGATATTTATACAGAACATCCTGTCCAACGAATAAAGTTAAATCTGCAAAATCTCTACTTTATATTACAAGCTGTTTGAAGTTTTTTTGTTTCCTTTTTCTTCTGATTATTTATACGCGGGATAGCCGCTTACAAACTCGGATACTCCTTTGCAACCACAAATCTGATTTCAACCAAATTTGGCATGGTCATAACGACAATCTAGGGGCATGTTTTGAAACCAAAAGATTAAAAATCGAACATGCCATTGAGGAATTACCACCGAAAAACAAATTTACCATTGAAACTAATGGGAAAAGTTCCTGCGCGCAAAAATTAAAATGCTCGCTCAGCTCAATTTTCTTGCGATCGGCTAACTGCATCGCATCTCTAGTTTTACATTAACATTTGAACGATTTTTAACTATGGGTAAGATTAGCGACAACATCCTAAAAAGTGATTTCAGTTCATAATAACACTAGCTGTTGCCCGCGGCTCCGCCCGCGTGTAACTCTCTGCTCCCGCGGGGATTTTGGGCTAAAAAGTAGCCAATGTTACTCAGGGATAACGAAGAAAGAATTTTTGAAATTGGATCAATAGTTTCAGAGTTTATCGATTACAAACAAACAATTCTCTGTACATATAAATAGATGTAACTTTATTCTATGCATAGGTCGAGACGTTCCCTTTACCCCACTTGAAGCTATCTGAAGAAGCGTTTAGATTAAATACCCTGGTCAAAAATATTAATGATCAAATGTGTTCCCCTGGCCATGGTCGAAACGTCAGGCATATGTATATACCTTCCCGAGGGGGCCATCTCGAAACCGGAGATGGCCCAGGGTCAGTCGGGGTGCGAGGGATATGCTCTATGGGCAACCTTACACCCCGGCGTCTGTAGACCCGAGACGGCGTGCGGTTTTAGTCGGTTCAAGCCCGACATAACCGCCCTCGCTGGCCGGCGGGGGAGGTATCCGAAGGGATTTCCACACGAAACAAAAAAAAAGGTATGTATATACTTAAACATGATCGCGTTAATTCCTGTTAACAATATTGTATATCATGGAACGCGAAAAATTTCAAAATTAGTACCCTGGTCAAGATGCTCTAGTCTATTAGTATATTCAACATAGCTTCAGGTGCAGTGGTATTTAAAACTTTAAACAGCGAGTGTGACACCACACCACTGGTGTTGCACGCATAGGCCGCGGTAACCGCTTCCCATCAGGTGGGCCGTGGGCTTGTCTGCCGCCACCTTAGTGGTATAAAAAAAAATACTTTGCAAGAGCAGTAAGTTTACCTGTGACTGGGATCTTGTGAAAACTGGTTCAAGAGATATGATAAATGGGATCTTTTTATACGGATTTCGTTAATTATACCAAGCATTGCATTGGCCGTCTGATCGTGTTGAAAATATGGTATTCTTTTGATATGGAATTAAGAGAATATCTATACTTTTATAAAATTGTAAGTTAGTTGTGCCTGCACATTGCTGGAGTTATTTAACACAAAATACTTGGGTTATGTTATGTTAACGATTCTGAACACAATTGTTTTTTTTACTCTTGTCTCTCGTCACTCTTGTTGTTTGTTCGCGACGGATTTTTCTACAAGAAAGGTATTGGTCAGACTTGATCAGCCGTCTGTTTGATTGCAATTGGTTGAGTAGATCCGGAGATTTGACCAAAAAACGATAACCGACCTCCGCGCGGGTGGCGCCGCGGACATCAGCAGCTAGTCATCAATATATTTTTTCAAGCTCCGCTCAAAGGCTGAGTTCTTTGACCATCACTAGATTTGGTCATTGATGTCACCTGTAATGGTGACGTTAATTCTGTAGACTTCACGTACAGCTTACCATCAAGCTGCATGAGGTCATATTAACTAGTCCTAGGTAGCTCAGTTGGTCAGAGCATTCCCCCTGTAATGGACTGGTCGCGGGTTCAACTCCCGTCCTAGACGTTCTCTTTTTCCGATCTATATCTTTAGGAATAGTCCTATAAAAGTAAATTATTTATACAACACAACATTCATTAAATCATATAGCCCTTTTTTTTTCTATGCGTTTTTTTTTGCTTTGAGAAATAACAGCCAGCGTAGGTATATACCAAAATGGAGCCACCGATCGCAGATTGCGGCAAAGCCTGTATATATATTCAAAACGATAACGCAAATGCATTCCTGCGGCGTGTGTAGTGTGCGACCACGAACCGCGATGTAACACCTGCGCGCACGCCGCTAAATCTCTCGAGTTACGGAACCTCTACGCGAACTGCTACGCGGTTGATAAAGATTAAGATCATACAAGCACGCACATCCGTGCTGAGGCCCGATTCAGTAACACCATGTTTTCAAATCGTGTGATTTCTATTCGATTAGAAAGAAAAACGTAAAAAAAGCTTTAGTATTCCGTGTTAAAAAAAATCATCCAACGTTTTCGTGTGTTAATTAAACCTTCAGAATCACTTATAGTTTGATTCGTTTTCAATTAGATTTTGAAATTTTTATTTTATAAAGTAATCGTAAGTTTTGAAATAACACGTTTAAATTTTAATAAACTAAAAGGCACGCTTTTTATAGAAAACCGAACTAAAAAAATTGAAAATAAGTTTTAATAAATTTAAATTAAGAATAGGTTTCAAAATTGCCATAAATATAAATTAATAATATTGTAAATAAAAAAAAATGTATTTAATTTTTTTTAAAGCGTGGGGTGCATGGGTCAATAGATATAAATATTTTATTGAGTATGTAGTGAGTGTAAAAATACATGAGTAGTAAAATACATATTTTGAAGGGATTGGTCGCGGGTTCAAGTCCCGTCCTAGATGTTCTCTTTTTCCGATCTAAATCTTTAGAAAAAAGTAAGCATACAAAATGCTTAAAAATTTAATTTAAACATACAGGTGAAGCTAATAAAAAACGTATAAAAACAAAATTATACTGAATCGGGCCCCTGGACACAGGTGAGTGAGTTAGGTTGGGACTACCGTTAGTACAATCTGGTCAAATCGTAATTTCCGAGTCGTATATAACTAACCTTATTAATATTGAGACTAACTAGGCTACACCTGCTGCGTTCGGAGAAAGGCCTCCAGCGCTTCTCACTTGTAAATTGCCTGCTCTTGGCGGATCTGAACTAATTGTAGTATTGGTCTGGGTATTTCTCTGTATAATATGTATGTATTTAAAAAAAAAGTATTTAGGTATGTTTATAAATCCGCATTCTGGAACCCATAACACAAGCTAGTAAAACTATGCTTACTTTGGGTCTTAAAAGCGCTGTGTAGAATTTCGTTGAATATTTATTTATCTTCTTTATATATAAAAATGAATTGCTGTTCGTTAGTCTCGCTAAAACTCGAGAACGGCTGGACCGATTTGGCTAATTTTGGTCTTGAATTATTTGTGGAGGTCCAGAGAAGGTTTAAAAGGTTTGTCATCGATTGAGGCAGTACGAAGTCTGCCGGCTCAGCTAGTTTATATATGAAACTAATTCATCATCTCTCTCTATATTTTAGATTGATTAAATAAGTGATTAGCGATTCACGGAAGTGCAATTTGAAACAATTTCCAATAGATTGTTTTCAACTGAGCCGTGGCAACACGGAACACTTCCTATATTAATTCGAAGATCTCTGTGTTGTACTTGTCGAGACACTAGAGTGCGCCTTCGTTCACCTTCGAACATTTAAGATATATCGATACCTCGGGACGCAAAGGGCGTAAGCGCCAAAACTCGACTTTTCAGGAGAGCCAAAATACATTTAACAAACTCAAAATCTGATTTATTTTCTACACAAAAGAGAGAATCTTAGCAATCCATGGATTCTCCGTGTGGGTCCATCGCGTTACTGAGTTGGGAGCTTGGGACAATGCTTGGGACTTGCGACCCAAGTTTAGTGTAGGTTTAGAAGGGGCCCCTTTTGTTTATGTACATCAACACTCACCTTCACTACCCAAGTTTCCCTCCCTGCCTAACCAAATTTGATGCGAACCTACTAGTGCCGCTTTAGACATTCGTCCTAGTAATGAGCTTATTGTAGCTGTCGATAGGCCTAGATCTTTAACGGCCGGTTTCAATAATCCGTCTATCCTTTACTAGCAGTTAAAATAGCTACCATTAGTATCTATCGGGGATTTTTTCTGTTTCAATAAACAAAGATAAGCATAAAATGACTTTGATAATATTGAAACCGCAGTTACAGATAGATTAATGTTGACATGTTTATCTGGGATAGCTTCAACCTTTAACTGTAGGTAGATTATTGAGAAGGTAAGTAAGTAGGTTATAGAGAGATTTTGCTGGTATACCTCTCGCTCCCACTATTTAATATTTAGCGAAAATACTTTGAATATACAGATCGAGAAAAAGAATGCAATAAAAAGTCAGTTTCACCGAAATGGCGGTTACGCCCTTTGATGGACTGTAAAGCATAAGGCTAAAGTCTAGCTATTGCCCGCGGCTTCACTCACGTGGAATTCTCATCCCGGTATCGCTACTATTTATAAAGCCAAATATGTTATTATTATGTACGTCACCATTTATTAAATTACAACTTTCACACGATATAAGTGCCTATTACGTTTACATCGGAAGGAAATTATCCATCTGATTTCAAATATTTAATGTTTTCTATTTCAATACTTTACATGTGTACACATCGTGTTATTCACATTCCGCAATAAGTCAAGAACAAGGGTGATTATTCTCCACGCCTCTGACTGCGAACTGAGCATGTGTGTAGTGCTTCATGACATAATGTTAGTAGCTATGGCCGTATAATCGATAGTCGAGCGGTTACGACACGACACTGCCCTTTATGACATATAGCTTTGTAATACCGAGCTATTCTTTTCCCGCCTGCATGGTTACCGGCGAAATATATTGCGAGGGTATGTCTCTTCCCGTAGGAGTCGTATAGTGCGGCTAAGGCACACGGCCATTGTTCATCCTAGTCGGATCGACAACATATAGCACATAAAGTACCCGGTTACATGACAAGGACAAACCCCTATACGGTTGGAACGAAAATTATAGTTGATGAAAAGTGCGTGGTAACATACCCTTCGGGGATATACAGGCATGTGTGATGTACGGCTCGAACCACAGAAATGCCACTCTCTCACTTAATATTTGTTTTTTTTTCGTATGATCTGTAGTAGCCGGAAGCCTTATTTCCTTTCCGGTTCTCTTCGATTTCTTTCTCTTCGATTCTTTTAGACGTCGTCGTTGAATGCAAGACAAGGTCAAGCAGCTGACAGACGGTTGCGAAAAAGTTTCTGGATTCTCAGAACTATATGACTTGAAAAACATACAGAAAATTATAAAAATATATTGAATGGACACAGAGCATACATATGGCCACTTTACATTTGTATTTTACTAGAATTAATAACCGTAGTAGAGGATAAATCTAGTAGTTAAGAACACATAGATTTACCAGAGTTGTAAAAGATATGCTGTAATCGTTCAGGTACCTAAAGAGAAAACCAGGTTAAATTTATAGAGCAAATGTTAGTATGAAAGTTCGGTAGGAGTCACAGCCTGAAAACAAAGTTCCGCTATTCATATTCTGACTGCATCATCAGATCAACTCGATCAATAAATTAGTCTACTGCAGTCCACTGCTGCACATAGGCCTCTCCCAATATGCGTCATGGCACCCGGTTCTCCGCCTTCCGCATTCCGTCTATCCCGTCCACCTTTTACAGATTACCGTCCTTCTGGATGGGAAGCGTCCACGTTTACCGATGCGCAGTCTACATTCGATCATATCAAAGAATTGTATTATCATCTCGATGTCACATACTTGCAAAGTTTTAAGATGTCCTTGAGCCCGGAACCAGTGATCGCTCCACTGGTTACACAGCATGCACACCCTTACTTCGACAGTGGATGAAAAAGGAGATGAGACTGAAATCGCCAAAATGTTTGTCTTGTATTTCTCAAATCTTTATATTAAGGGACGTGTACAATAAGGTTACAATTTCACAGCTCGACTGCCATGAACATGAGATCTGTAACGTTTCGCCACTTTACGAGTGTATTACGTTTCATTTATTGGCATACCGACCATATAATACAACTTATATGGTAATATGATTTGTATATTGTGGATTTGAAATCTGTACGAATCTTGCACGAGTTGAGACTGAGAATTAAAAAATACAAAGTAGAACCATTTCTTGTAATAAAAAGATGTTCAAAAGTCAGTCTAAATCTTACGGCCAATATATATTATGATAATAAGCCTATTGCACTTCACTGCTGGATATATGGATCTCCTCCATTTTGCCTGAATACCGATTTCAATTACAGTCTTGCAAGAAAGCGTTTTACAAAAAAAATACGTAAAACGATGCATGATTTAATTGATTTGGCCATTACTGATCATTGGTCTTTAGAACCCTATCGATACCCGAACGACCAGACGCACAGCGACGCGCCACCGCTACATGGTGGCTATTCCACTCATACGCACGAAACGTTTCGGCGACACATTTATTATGCGTACAGCTAAGGAGTGGAATTGCCTGCCTGAGTCTGTGTTTCCGAAAAGCTGTAACCTTGGAATCTTCAAGTCTCGAGTGATAGGTTCCTTCTAGGCAAACGTGATCCATCGTAGACCACATCGTCACTTACGATCAGGTGAGATAGAGGTCAAACGTGAGCCTATCATCGATAAAAAAAACCCTTCCTAAGGACTCTAATTTATTACCTAATAATTCTAATTTTCAGTTCTGTATCATAGTTAAGCTCATGATTGTATGGGAATGGAGTTTCTCCTTTAAATATCGACTTGAAGTAGTAGCAGTATGTTGCACTTCGTACTTAGTGATAGTACCATAGGCCTTATCTCCCTTTTTATTTATTATTTCCATGAAATCTCGGATGTTGCAAACGTATGAAGACCACGATAATATTTACTATCAACCCCTTATTCGGATTGACCAAAGTAACGTGAATATGCTTGTGCGTATTAGCCAGTTTTTTTTCTATGTTAACCATTTGAAATCCGCCGACTATTCACGTTACGACTGTGATTAAAACTCGTTTCCAGGTGAACCATATAAAATTGGCTTTATATTCAGATATTTTTATATTGAATGAAATATTATAGTATTAGACTGATCATGTTTTGAACCGTAAATGTAAACCTTTTTGTGGTTTGAACAATAAGATATTTTTATTGGCTTATTATTGAATAAGAGTGATGTAATCGCCGGAAAATCGCCTGACCTTAAGACAGCTCCTGCAGTAATATTTTTTATACCTGTACTACGGGGACACAACGTAGTTTTATAATATTTAAAATAAAAACAAGGTCAATGAAACATAAAAAAAACCGGCCAAGTGCGAGTCGGACTCGCCCATGAAGGGATCCGTAGCAGCAAGTAAAATTTTTATTTTTGAGTTTTTTAAATGAAAGGTAAATTGCAGTTTACGATTTAAGACGTATTAAAAAAAAAACTAGATCTGGTTCAAACCAATTATCCGTGGAAGTTTACATGGTAATGTACATCATATATATTTTTTAGTTTTATCACTCTCTTATTTTAGAAGTTACAGGCCCCCCCCCCACCCCCGTGACACACATTTTACCACTTTGGAAGTGTCTCTCGCGCAAACTATTAAGTTTAGAAAAAAATTATATGAGAAACCTCATTTTTTTGACTTCCAGTTCTAAGTATGGGGAACCCCCAAAATTTATTGTTTTTTTTTTCTACTTTTGTGAAAATCTTAATGCGGTTCACAGAATACATCTATTTACGAAGTTTCAACAGCATAGTACTTATAGTTTCGGAGAAAAGTGGCTGTGACATACAGACGGACAGACAGACAGACATGACGAATCTATAAGGGTTCCGTTTTTTGCCATTTGGCAACGGAACCCTAAAAACGACAACATCTATGTACAAGACAATAACTTACTGTTTACGTACGTAGGTTTCTGTTTCTGATCGTGATTGAATCACGCATTACGTACATACAATATTGATAACGAGATATCAACCGTCAAACTGTCTTCCAAAACTTCAACTGTACTTATTAATTTTGCTGTACTAAGTTGAAGTTTGAGTGATCAGGAAATATGTAGTCCGTTAAACTCTGATCCTCCAACACTACTGATCATTATATTGTTTTCATGCCCTCCATTGCTGGTATACCTTAGCTTTCCGATAACTGAAAGCCTTCATCCAAGTTTATTGATATTGTTACCATCGCATTGAAAACATATCTACATTATAATATTGTCGGAAGTTAACGCGAATGTCACACATTGAAATAAAACTATTTTTTAACGGATATAAAATAACATCAAATAAATCGCGATAGAATCCGTTAAAAAATAGTTTTATTTCAATATCAACATTATTAAAATACAAATTCCACATTTAAAACTGATTGAAGATCATAATTTTGATAAGTTGAATACTGACACTCATTAAAAAAAAATCATTTTTCGTTTTCAGATGTCTTTTGTCGCGGGACTTCGTGAGACTCGGCAAGTGGTTCGTTCAGCCGTACGATGGCGACGAAGAAGACGTCGGCAAAAGGTATTGCATAACCAACTCTATTGTTAACGGAATAAGAATTAATTCCAATGCGCCGGCGCATCTGATAGTGAAAGTCCGAGTTACGATATGACACGCTTGTGTTTCGCTTGCTAACGTTACATGTTAGCTAATTACTAGATGTTGGTATCTGTTGAAAATTTTAATTGTATGATTGCGGTGTGTGGTATGTAGACCTACTTTTAGTAGATTTGTTTTTTTTTTGCTCACCATAGTTATACTTTTTTTGAGGTCGACATGATGAAGTATAGATCGATAGGCAGGTGTGTATTCATACCTTTTGTACTATTATAGTACATAAATGTACGTCTGAAAATCGAACGTAGTACATAATAGATTATCAAAAATAAAATAAATATAGGTGTAAATATAAATATGTTGCTGTCTCTATCGGCTCGTGAAACAGTGTGAGATTTTTGCTGGCAAGCAGTTAAAAATTGTTTATAAAACTATTTTAGTATTATTGAAGTTTTTAAATTCATTAAAGTTCAATAAAAATTAAGCTTGTAACATATTATTTTAAAAAATATTGTCTTGAGAAAATTTACTAAAATTGTTTTTTTTTTCTGTATAAAATACAAACTGTTGACCTCGTGCCTTGCAAAATGTCTTTAAATTTAATTACTTATTGAGCGAAACATTAAGATTATGTAAAATAAACGACAAAAATATTAGCATTTTAAAAAAATGGTGATATACGGAAGTGCAATTTGGGGCAATTTTCAATAGATTGTTTTCAACTGAGCCGTGGCAACACGGAACACTTCCTATATTAATTCGAAGATCTCTGTGTTGTACTTGTCAAGACACTAGAGTGCGCCTTCGTTCACCTTCGAACATTTAAGTTTTTTTTTTTTTTAATAAATATGTACTCACAGTGTACTTTTTACTTAGGCTACATTTCACTGCTGAAAATCCGTTCAACTAAAGTGGATTCTCACGTTCTACTCAATGCAGTTCATTGGGTGAAAAATACTAATGCAGTTATATATGAACACTGATCTTGGTTCCTATCATTGCTGAAATCCGTTCTTAGCTAATCAAACTGTGTTAAAAACGTTCGCAAATGCAACAAATATAATTTCAAAGAATACCTATGTTCTCGCTTCCCATATCCCAGTTTCCAGTGGGATCGATCGCGGCTCCGAGCCCCGCATTCGCGAGATCCGCTGCAACTTGTATCTATCGTACATATATGTTCCGTCCCACATATCGCAGTGTCCCCAAGCCTTCACGCCCTGTGTTACGGAGCTTTCGGTCTCTCGCTGATGTATGTCTTATGATATTTTTGCGAGCAACTCATAATATACATGGTTCTCTTTTAAACTCTCAACAAACACGATATTATGGTGGGATCTGAACATTTTGAGAATGCATATTTGGATTTTCGATTATTTATATTTATTTTATTTTTTAAGCGTAGTTTGATTAGAACCCGCAGCTTCTCTGTACGTTACATACCTTTTTTTTTATCGTGCGAAAATCCCCTCGGATACCCCCCCCCCCCCCCGGGGGCGGTTATGTCGGGCTTGACTGACTAAAACCGCATGCCGTCTCGGGTCTTCAGACGCCGGGGAGTAAGGTTGCCCATAGAGCATATCCCTTGCACACCGACTGACCCTGGGCCATCTCCGGTTTCGAGATGGCCCCCTAGGGCTTGGGAACCACGGTGTCCCCGTCTTGCCCCGGTTTGGGGGAGGGCGCTAGACGCCCCACCGTCCCGGCCTGCTTCTGCTGGGGTGACAGGCGGCCTCACCTGCCACCCCCAGGCCTGTGTAGCAACAAATACCTTACACTATCATTGCTTATTTAGTATGTTGAGCTGAGAGCCACAATATTGCATTGCATTACATTATCAATGTCTGTAATGGTGACCCTCATTCCTGACACATTACCTTAACCTTACCAACAGACGAGGTGAAGTTATAATGACGTGATCATTTAAAAAGAAGTACGTTTTCAACATGAACGGATTTCATTGCGTCGTACCGTTAGTATAAGTTCGGTCTATTCCACTCTAATCCATGTTCTTGGGTTTGATTCCTAGGCTAGGCCAATTTTATTATTGAGATTTTAGAAAGAACTCTAGAAACAAGCTTGGCAGGTTCGTTCTAACATGGCCTCAAAATTGTAGTCAGCTTAATGGTTAAGGGTCGGCTTTACATCGAGAGGTCCCGGGTTCGAATCCTGACCATTACACTAGTGAAGTGAACCCACTCCTAATATAAGCAATTTAGCTCAGCTGGAGATATTAGAGAGAATACTAGTGATTTCGGTTACTAATATTCTTGAAAAAAAAAAGCAGAACAATTATGTGTGTATTTTTTTAATCTTCATCATCCATCCCTAGCTCCCTTTTGTTCACCCGAAAAGTGCTCATATGGATAGTTCTCAACGCGCCAAAAGATGTTTTCACTTCAAAAATAGTTGTACAATACGATAGGTCTATTGTAAACTTATTTAATCCCGAACTTTGAAGTAGTAGAATGTTCACTAAAATTTAATGTGATTGTTTCCAGTCCGTGGCACCTCTCGTTCTCCTTCGCGTTCTTCCTGCACGGCGAGAGTACGGTGTGCGCGTCCGTGGACGTGCGGCAGCACCCACCCGTCCGCACGCTCACGCCCAAGCGACTCGCCAAGATCAACTCGCCCGACAACCAGGCAGATGCCAAAGGTAACTAAGTATTCAAATAAAATCGATAGTCATGTATTTGCACACTTAGGAACTCTATATCGGTGGTCTAAAAGACACACATGCCAATTGCAAAAAACTGCACTTAACTGCACTTAGCAAGTTTATCTTCTGAACTATCGAAATATCAATTTTTAAACTTTCGCGTTCCATAATATACAATAATTTAATTTAACGGGAATTAACGCGATCAATTATAGGTATATACATACCTTTGGATTGCCTGACGTTTCGACCAGGTTACACTGGCCGTGTAACCTGGCTGTAAACTGGCAGTCAGCCTGTGACCACGGCCAGTGTAACCTGGTCGAAACGTCAGGCAATCCAAAGGTATGTATATACCTATAAATGATCGCGTTAATTCCCGTTAAATTAAATTATTGTATATCGAAATATCGTTATTCATGTATAGTTTACAGCCAGATTCGCAGGGCAGTAGGTAAAGTCTGTGAGAAAAGAACTTGACAATAAAAGATCACGGCCACTTTTCTAATCGCCAGTAATTACAATGGTTTTGTTGACAAAATGTATCAATAAGTAACATGTTGCAACTAATACACCACTAGACGTCGCTAGATGACACCAAATATTTATTTCTTGAGGATTTGAGGCAATTCTCAATAGGTTGTCTTGAAACAGTTTAAAACTCCGTATATTCATTCGAAGTTTATTTAATTATGCCTGTTAAATCATTATAATGCAACTTTTGGATGTCGCATTCATTGTGTTAACACATGAAAAACTAAAGATATAAGATGTGAGTTCATACATTTATAGTCCTTCGAGCCGGATCAAATAAAGTTATAAACCCACCTATTTTAGTTAAGGGGTTAGCAGACAGGTGTTCATAGATAGGTATAATAGAATTAATTTTTATATTTTGTACAATAATATTTTTCATATTTCTCAGTGATCCTTGCACCGTTCGGCCTAGAAGGTACCCTGACGGGTCGCGACTGGAACGACGGTGACGCTGCGACCGTACGTCTGTTGGACGCCTGGCGACAGCTCTATCCTCTCGAGCAGGGATGTGGGGCTGTCGAGGTAAACATTATGAGTTATACAAGAGCTCTCGACTAATTTGAATTAATTATCTATGGATTGAGTCTTCGGCATCGTTCTCTTTTAAATGTTACAAAATGTTATTCGTGAAAACTCAAAATTGGCCTTCATTATGTTGTTTATAATTTTTTTGTTATTTGTTAGCTTTGAGTTTTTCTAAAACTGTAAAATAAAATAAAAAAAATCTAATGTTAAATAAATAAAATAATAAATATTTTGGGATACAGCACTATTTAGACGCAAATTGAGCTAACTTATATGGGTTCAAGAATGGTGCTTTTTTAAGATTTCTATCGAAATTACTAGTAATCCCGTTAACCCAAATAAGCTAAATTGTTCGTGTTAGTAATGGGTTCACGTCGATAGTGTAATGGCCAGGATTCGAACCCGGGGCCTCTCGATCATAGTGCCGACTCCTTGATCACTAAGCTATTAACATTTAGCCTAGAGTCGAGACCAATGCGAACAGTCATTCATATTTATGCTTATAAATATTTACACTGGACGGAAATTGAAATCCGCTATTAGCAGTCGCACGATCTGCTGCTACGATTTTGTTTAACTTTTTTTTTTGTACTTTATAAACTTTGGCTGTTCAATTTCAAGGTCTAGTAAGAGACAAATTTCAATGTTGTTTATTATTTTTATGTTTCACGGCATCACTGGTGATACTTGCTCGATTTTTCATATTGCAAGCCTTTTTATACAGATCTTTGCTATATTTAGGTAATGCTTTATATGCAAAGTACAATAAGTAAATGCTGTAGCAGGTGTCCCTTACTAGACTTTGAAATAGCTCAGTCGATGTGTGAGCAGAGTGGTGACGGTGTGTGCGTGCGCAGGTGGTGTGCGGCGGCGCGCGCATGCGCTACCCGGTGCCGTACGTGCTGGTGACGCAGATGGAGGCGGCCGGCGCCGCCGCGCGCCGCCCGCCCATGGCGCACCGCACGCTCGGCGCGCTCACCACGCCGGCCCCGCACCTGGTGCGTATGCGCCTCACTGCAGGCCTACCGTGAAACGCACTGCGCCCGCACGAAACTAGTGTCGTTTAGCTACCATGAATAAAAAGCTACGTTTTTTTGTTTTCGTGCGGAAATCCCCCCGCCGGTCAGCGGGGGAGGTTATGTCGGGCTTGAACCGACTAAAACCGCACCACTTACCGCATGACGAGACGGCGTGCGGTTTTAGTCGGTTCAAGCCCGACATAACCTCCCCCACTGACTGGCGGGGGGGTATCCGAAGGTATATCCGCACGAAAAAAAATAAGTACCGGTGTAGCTACTTATGATTTTGTTCTTTACACCACCATAAAGTATTGAGGGAGTGTATCAAACATATCAAGGAGGTTTCGTTTACAATATATTTATATTCAAAAATGAACTATTATAAACCAACATATGAAATATTTATTCCTTTGTATAGGATTATGATAACCTTTCGTCTTTTTAAATTACCTTTTTTTTGAAACTCAAATTTCTAATTTTGCAGCTTCAGGTCGTTTCATGGTAAACTGACACGTACCATCTTCGGGTCCGATTGCTTTATAAGCGCGTTTCATGGTACAAATTGAGCGAAATTTCGGTCCGCAATTGCGGATGTACGCTTCATGGTAGCCCTATTGAACTCTGGTTTCCAACCATACACTACAAATACCTTGCGTGATATCATACATGCATGATATCGTAGATACAAATAACATCGAAAGTTTTATTAATTACATATTTTAGGTTTTTTTTAATAGAAAGCACTATGTAATTGAACATCATTTTCATTAAGGTTTAAATTACTTTGCTCAGAAATTACATTTCACTCAATAAATAAACATAAACCAAAATTAGCTGTTGTAGAAATTTTTTAACCTTAGTTATTGTTGCATGCCGCAAGGCCAAATGTAGTAAATACTTTTCTAATGAGCATGTACCAACCCTCTACCTACATTTGCAAACTAAATAAATAAATTATTGAATTTTCCTAAAATATCCCAAACAACCTACAGTTTGCTTTATAATATATTTTTAATTTGTGGAAGTGGGAAACAGACTCATCTTCTTTAAGATGAGTCCGAGTAAAAACTTCCAATATTAAAAAAGTATTTAAGGAATAATATTAACTTTGTTATTTATAAGTCTAAAATGACAAATGCACCATTTACTGACATTCAAAGAATAAAATAAATATTCTACAACATTCTACACAGCGCTTTCTAGACCCAAATTAAGCATAGTTTAAGTAGCTTGTGTTATGGGTTCCAGAATGCGGATAAACATACTTTTTTTTTTGTAAATACATACATTTTATACATAGTAAAATTTTATACATAATAAAACAATAAACCGCGTAAAATACAACCGCGGTAGCCTAGTGGTATGGGTAAAGGACTGCTGAGACGAGGTCTCGGGTTCGATCCCAGGTATTACCATGGCACACACCAATGACTTTTCGATGTTTTTCGAAGTTATGTGTGTATTTATCGCAGGTTTATAAGTGCCCGGTTAATGGCAATAGGCTCGCCACCTATTACATTGGGACCTAAACATAAACTGGCGAAATGTGGGTGCTAGCACCTCTGCCTACCCCTTCGGGGATATAGGCGTGAGTTTATGTTATGTTATGTTATGTAAAACAATAAATTAAAATATAAATATATTAAAAAAAATTAATAAAATAAAAAGAATAAATCTCTGATGCATACTTCATAAGCCATCCGCACCTGTTCATCCATCTGTTGATAACCATAAGTCGATTCGACTTTGAAGTGGTCAACGCAAAAGAAAATGTATTGTGTGGTGATACGGCTCATAATTGACTGCTCATTGCAAATCTTATTTTTTTACAATCATTGCTGCGTGCCAGCTCTTAGCTTGAATGTTTCATACGATTATTCCAAATGCTACATACATTTCAGGCCGCCGAGATATGTTACGGCGAGACAGCTGAGAAGAATGAGGATTTCATTGACCCCACCAGAAAGACCCCATGTACCTGTGCAAAGTGAGTACTTCAACGATACATTGTACATTTTGTGCATTGTTATATTGCGTATATATACGTATCTTTGCTGTTTGTGACTTATAAGCGTGAGAGAGCTTTTGGGAATGGGATTTTAAGACCCCACATGAATATTTAAACTTGGTCTTTTTAATTCAAGCACGAAGTGAAATTTGAAAATGGAATTTTTAGTTATGTTAAAATGTTGTCTTGCGCGTATATTGAGCAAACGATATAACAATTATATAAGTACAAAGTAGATAGGAGCAGTATATAGCGGTAGTTGTATCAAATTGTGTGTTATGCATCTATATTTTAATACGTATGATATGTATGAGAGTATAATTTTTACTATTTTCCTGTATCTTTGCATTTGAATGAGAACTTCGAGCTTATTTACCGTGAAAATTGAACCTTATTTTTTACACAATAAGAGTCAATGGATCAGTGAATAAAGTAATATGTGTAGTTAATTATATAATTTAACAGGGTGTAGATTGATAGGTAGATGTTATGTATGTGAATGTTTTATTTTTTATATAGCCATAATATTATACTGATTTGTAGATATATAAGCAGTAGAGGGTACAGCTTCACTAGTAAACATGTTTACAAATATGATTTACTGGTACTTATGACAAGGGAATTTAAGCGCTAAAACAGTTTGCAGTAAGATTGTTTTTAGCTTGAATTCTTTCGTCATGACCGGCGGCGAGTCTTGTCACACTGATATCTCTAGAACAGCGGTTTTTTCTTCTAAAATGTCGCGATTTAATTTTTCTTCAGTAGCTCAGTTGATTTAGAACTCAATGAAATCATTATGTTAGTGGATTTTCTATTTAGATTTTTAAATAATATTTAGAGGCCAAAATTTTGCCTAACTCTCGCGAAACCCACTCATTAGTATTAGGGAATTTTGAGGGCAAAGGGGTCCCGTTACAGAATATATTTTGTGATGTATCGAATGACACTTTAAGTAGTTTAATCGAGATTCCTTAAAGACGTGATTCAACCTTTTCTCGGTAGTACTGTCGGGCATGAGAAGAACATGCAAACTTCATACGGGTGCATATTTTAATTCGATCGGGAGGAAATGAAAAATAGCAATCGGGGGTAGGCGGGGTTAGAGCGGGTAGAGAGATGTCGTGACGGCCGGGGCCTCGGGCGGGGCCTCGGGCGGTGCCTCGGGCGGTGGCGAGTGGCTATCGTGAGTGTTGTGCGTGGTGCAGGTGGCGGCGGCGCCGCGGCCCGCGCCCGCCGCCCTTCCACCGCCGCGCGCCGCGCGGGGCGCGCGCCCCCGCCCCCCTCCCGCCCCTCGCGCCCGCCGGCCTGGCCGCCAGGCCGCGCGCCATGCGCCTGTGAGTACCGCACACCCACACCGCACAAGCGACACACCCACACCCACACCGCACACGCGACACACTCACACACCCACACCGCACACGCGACACACCCACACCGGACACACCCACACCGCACCGCACGTCACAGGGCTCTGATTCTAGATGACCTATTTTCAAGTAAGACAAGAAAACAATAATTACTGTGAATAGTGAGAAATGTCAATTTTCATATTTATGGACTTTTTTAAATATTAGCTTTACTTGTATGCAAAAATATTGAACTACACCACTAGAGCTCCTATTTGCTACGTAACCACAGAAAATATCCGTACAATATAACTAGCCAGTATGACTCAATGGTATATAGACGAATTGTTATTTAACCTTGTTTTGGTCATACAGAATCAGGAGCTCACATTTGTTTATTTTCATCTTTGTCATCTGTTCAGACTAAACACTACACTTCACGACACATTCACTCAGATATCGAGCCACAAATAATGCAATGCCGCTTGGATAACGCATGTTCTTGATGCCTACTATTATTTTAATATATCTTATTGTAGCTGAATGCATGAATATGTTATAGAATGTTTGATTTGTCATACAATTGCATGTTTTGTGTCTATGTATATTACTCATAGTCGTGTCTAATATTGAATTAATATATTTACTGTTGACATGTGACAACTGTGTTATTGACGAAATGGTAAGCACTACTATATGTATTCAGTCTAAATTATACAAATTCATTCGTCGTGCGAATTTATTTATTTAAATAAACATTGATTTTTTTGAGTAAAATAATATTGTTGTCACATGTTATGGTCATAGAAATGAGCAGGGACAATATCATATAATATTGTTTTGTTACCAAATTCATCTTTCTACTATCACTGGCATAGTGATACCGACGGTTCACCAGTATAAGGCATAGTTATCCTTCACAATATATAATATTTCATAATTGCTACACGTATTCACTGCTTGTAACAGTTTTAGTAACAAAATTGTTATGAAGCAAACTAAAAATCATTTTATAACTGGTTTAATTTTCATTAAAAAAAATTGAGCTTCGATTTCTTTTGAAAATTAATAAAAATATATTGTAAATTGGTAATCCAAAATATCAGTATTTGCATATGTAAACGAAGCTTAATATTTGACAAGTGGTGATGAGGTATGTGAGCAATATGTAACGGTACACATAATAACATCTACCTTTCATTTGAGGACCTAACAATCATTTGCCACGGTCAGTCCATGGTAATAGTCATTCATATCGGGTATTTCATTCATTTGTATCGTGAAGTGAATCAATAGCGCAGTGGTCATGATATATGGTACATGTTTATTCCTGCAAATATATTTCTTAAATATATCATTTTCAGTTTTGGTTAGGTTAGGTTAGTTTGGAGCTGTCTAATAAGTTCCTACAGAACAGGGGTTAAACAGTTGTTTCTAGTCCCTAGTAGAAAGGTGGGCCCCATCTTTGTTTACCAATTTTTTGATATAAACAAAATATGCTGTAAATTGATCTGATAAAACATAATATAGAAGCATTTAGTAGCAATTGATATAATTTATTGATTGATTCTTACGGATATATAGTTGGGTAACCATTAAGTAACTTATATTTAGTTATATTCCAAAAAAAATGTATTTATGAAAAGTACACGAATAATGATATATATACATTTTTTAAAGTACTAAATTGTCAAATATCCTTCAGGCATTCTTCAATGTACTTCACTACGAAGGTTTTAAGGTGAAACATTGATATATTCTATTCAAATCATAGTATAGTGTTACAAACGTGATCTGTCTGAGTAAAGAACGTACCATATAACACGGCCGGCGCGTCCTCCAAAAGCCACGCAGGAAGATATAACCTCCCCTCCCGCAGGGCGGGCGGAGCTTGCTCGCCGGGCAGCTGCGGCGGCGCGTCGCCGGCGGCGGGGGGCTCGGCGCCGCCCTCCGCCGGCGCCCCGCCCCCTTCGCCGCACCACGCGCCGCAGCCCGCCGGCCTGCAGGTCAGTACATCGCACACATCTTCATCGTACAAGGCCACGAATGCAAGTCACTTCAGCCTTTTGTCAAAAAAACATTCTTAGATGGTTAATACCCATCCGAACACGGCCTAGCATCGATTTTTATACTGCCAGCTGTTGATGGTATAAAAGCATCTATGTAGTTTGCTTCTATCGAAGTTTCACATTTTCAATGTAAGAAGGAAGAAATTCGTTTACCTGCTCTTGTCATCAGAAATAAATATCAACGTGTATCAGCGTCTTCTTTCAAATTTGACTCCTAAGGGGGTTCATTTCGTCAAGGCATGAAATACACTACGAATATCCGTGTGAGTGCGAATTTTTATTGGAAACGTCTTCGCGCTCTGTCCGTGCCCCGTCTGTTTGACATACTTTACGTCTGCGACGGGTCTGTGGCGCTCTCGCGCTTCACGCTCGTTCTGTTTATTCGGCCCCTAAGAGAATAAGAAATTGTGATAAATTTATTGACAATTTAGAAAAAAAAAATGGCCTGAAAAGACTTGCTTTTGTATCCAGGAGAACGGTCCCCCATCATATTTCCATTGTATCGACCTTGATAACGGTGTTGGAAATCCATGATGTCTTGATGAAATTTGAAAGTAAACTTTTTAAGTAATACGGGTATTTTTTCTTAATTTTAAAGCATAATAAATAGATAAATCATAAAATAAATTTGAGGACTAAGACATTTTTTTGTTGTACCGAGTGATGTAATTGAAGTGTAACATAGTAAGAGTGTGTGTGTGTGTGTGTGTGTGCGCAGTCGGCGCACGCGGTGCCCACGACGCTGCACACGCCGGCGCCCACGCCCGACCCGCACGCGCCGCCCACGCCCGCGCCGCCCTCGCTGCCGCCGCCCAAGCTCTACGCGCAGGTAACGCATCTCCACTCCACATGTCACTCACCCACCTCCCACCTCCCTTGCTACTTATTTATGAACCTAATACATGCATACAGTCACGACTCTATCCCATTGGGGTAGACAAACACAACAGTATTCTACTTACTATGATCCCGGCATACGCATCGTGTAATACAATACAACATTGACACCACTGAAAAATAAAGCATGGCTGATTTTGAGTTTAATTCAACGTCCAATTATATTTGTCTCCAAAAATATAAAAAATATCTACTCAAGAAATCCTTTTTTTTGTCTCATTTCAAGCCTATCATCTATAAAAATGACATAAATCATGTAGTTATTACTATATGACCGAAATAAATGTGTTTTATTCTGTAGGGTGACTCTCCCCTGGGCGGCTGCGAGGTGACCCGGCGGCCAGTCCTGCCGGCGGCCGCGCCCCGCCTCGACCCGCTGGAGGATGAACACTCACTACATATGCTCTACGACTACACCACCGTATACGCTTGGTATGTTCAAAAATTCTAATAAATCAATCATAAAAAGCATGAGGTACCCCACCAAGACCTATGGGAACATCCAATCTCACTCGTAAGCCGGTACACCTGCGGATTAACGGACAAGACTCTGGCCCAGGCTTTCCTTTCGTGGTTGCGACGACAGGCGGCAATCGCTCGCGCAAAAGATAAGCCTAATCAAGAGAAATAGTCTGTAAAGGTGACCTCTCATTCCTGACTCTGCCTTTAACTTACTGTTAGGTGAGGCGAAGTCATTGACGAGAGCAGTTTAAAAAAAAAAGGATTGTGTGGTTTTATGAATAGTGATAGTCTATACACTACACGGTCAGTTGCTGCGAACTATAGGCGCCGCTATAATAACCTTGGCTGCTATGACGAGCGCCTTTCACTTTATCCCTACTCCGCGGCCGACCGTCACGCGACATGCAACACACAGACGAAAAAGTTTGAGACGATGTAATAAAATTTTCACTTTAATAAGAAAAATGTAGAGCGGATCCTAGCGTCTTTCGAGACTAATGCTATGATGATGAGAGGGTAAAGAGGAGGGAGGAAAATTTAGTTGCGAGTAACACGGCCACATTGAAACAAGTCCAGTTCTATGTGAATCTTTACACTCGCTATATTGTCAACCGGTTTGCGCATCGATGTCATTACAGATTTTGATTATAGTGTTCAATACTTGGTGACACCTTTATTGATTGCTTAAAGCTTAAACTCGGTGTTAAAGTCAGTACCTACCTTAATCACTGGATGAGGGAGTGCTATAAAATACAACTAATTTAGTCTACTACATTATTGCGTTTTAGCGAATGCGGAACAAAATTGCAGATTTGATTTCTCTTCTTTCCCATTTCAACATCAGTACTACTAATGAGTGAAAGCTACCTGAAGGCTTGTTCTGGTGTGATCTTTGTTTCGCTATGACTATAACCTGGGTGTGGATAGGTATCATCTAAGTTCGGGGTGCGAGGGATATGGTCTATGGGCAACCTTACACACACAGCGTCTGTTGTAAAGTTTTCTTATCCACGCTATAGGCTGGAGCACCCAGTGAAGCGCTTCAAGGCCGCCGAGAGCAGCTTCCGCGAGGAGATGGCGCTGGGCGCGGGCGCGGCGGGGGACCTGTACGCGGGCCACGACCACACCAAGCTGGGTGCCATGCTCGACCACTCGCTGCTCGACATCAAGCAGGAGAGGCACGACCACGTGAGTCTTACTGCCACACTTCCCACTGTACACTGCGAGCTACGGAGCGAGGCAAGCCGAACTTTCTAACTAGTATCTGACACGTCATCTTGAGAACAGCAACAGCAAAATTCGTGATAGCGATGTTGATTAACATAAGGAAGGGAAATATTCAAATAAATCACTACATTACAAATTTTATGAAACTGGTGTTAGGAACAGATGAAAACGTTTTTTGGTCATGTATCCGTTTCTACATAACCTATTACAATCAAACATACGATAGATTTTAAGTCTGACCAAGAACTTCCTAATAGAAAAAACCGCTTTTAAAATTCGTTCCGTAGTTTTTGCGTTCATCGCGAACAAACAGACAAGAATTTCAAAAAATATTTTTAGGTTTGTTTAGAATCGTTCATTTAACATAACCCAAGTATATATTTTATAATATCTCCTATATACTAACTAATACTAAACTAACTATAAAACTAATTTACAATTTTATAAAAGTATAGATTTTACGTTTGTTATATTTTTTTGTTACGACAAAAATTTATATTATGTTGAAAACTTAGTAAAGTCGTTAGCATGCTCGGTTTTCCTAAAATCACATTGCAATTTATTTGGTAAACCGAAAAACTTCTGGTTATTGCGAAAAATAGAGCAGCGTCAAATTCGGTTACCCCTTTTTTCAAAAATCAGCTTAGCACTTCTATAATACTGAGCATTCTATATTTATCTTTTTATTATAACACACAAGCTAGAAAAAAAACACTGCCACTTCTGCTGTCGCATAGAGATTAACTGTAATAAGATTAAAACTCACCTCGTATAAAGTAAGAAAGTTGTTAAGGAACGTTATTCATCTGTTATCAGGATGATAGTAAAGAATACAAGAACTTATTCACATCTGACGGACTGTACCCCACGTTCAAAGACCTAGATCAGATCTTCGAAAATTCTGACGACGCGGCCAGCGGTGATGAGACGGTAAGACTTGTGAGTGTACCCTTGTTTATATTTGTTACTAATATTACATTAGCTTTAGTTTAAAAGTAATATCAATGAATGTGTGTGATAATAGTGTACGATATTGACATGACTAAAATATGTCTCCATATTTTTCTAGCCTTTGATAGAAAACGAGATGCGAATACGAATACAACATCTGTTCAATGTGTCTAACTAAACTAGCGGCACGCTATAATGGCCGTTTTGACGTTTGCCCGCTCATGAAGTTTCGCAAAAATAAATACTTAGTTTGAAGGAGTAAATTTTTGTTCTTTATTGTCATTGTGTTAATTGTTCTTTATTTACGACACAACTTTTAAGTTTTTTGAAATTCGAAAAATTTATTAAATATCCAAAAGCTTATAGATGTGACTCGCATTTGATTTGTTTTTTTTTCTATTTTAAATTGACATTTCACATCACTATTTTAACGTGTCAAAACGGCCATTATAGCGTGGATGCTAGTATAGTTTACGTATCGTATACTTGCGGTAGTTTACGTGAACATAACACACATAATAATGTAAGCGTCAAAAACCATCTGACGAGGCCGTCAAGTTGAGGGCCATCATTGTAACATTAAAACGGTCTCTGTAATTGTGACCCTCATTCCTGAGACTTTATCTTTAGCTTATCAGGCGAGGCGAAGTCATATTGACGTGACTGTTATAAAAAAAAGTAACTATTTTTCGGATTTTCAAACTATATTACTTAATTCTATATTTATGCTTTTCTATAAGTTTCGGGAAAACAATGATGGTGGTCGTCTCAAATTTGAAGTGTATAGCTATCTCGAAATATGGATGTATAGTTATGAAAATGAGGATTCAACTTTGATCCTGCATGAAGTTCTTTAAAAATTAAGACGGTTTAGCTAAATATCACTAATACCAAAGTATACTTAGGGAAAGTTCAATAATATCAGTTGCACCTAATATCTTAAAAGATTAAAGTACACAGAGTAGTTCAAGATATCTTTATTAGAGTGTTTTTTTTTATATAAGGCCTCTGCCCTTCGCTACAGACTTCTATGGCTGTATTTACTGGTAAAACGGGGTGAATAGAGCATGAGGCAAATAGGAGCAAAATGGTCATTAGACTTTATTATTATAGTATTCTATGTATGAAGATAATTAATATTCACCCCTTTTTACGGTACATTCTTGTCTGTTGTTGTTTTATGTGCGCTATTGAAATAGTAAGAGCGGTGAGTAAGAGTAGTAACAGTGGCGGTAATTGTGCAGCTGCAGGTGTCGACGCCGCCGGACTCCAACAAGTCGGGCGAGGACACGCGCTGCGCGCGCGGCTGCCCGCGCGCCGAGGAGCTGAGCAAGATGTTCCCCACGCCGCCCAGCATGGAGGCGCACGCGCAGGCCTCGCCCGGCTTCTCGCTGCCCGACGACGCCACGCCCACGCGCCACGCGCTCGCGCCGCCCGCCGGCAGCCCGCCGCCCGACACGCCCATCGAGGTACGCACAAGCACGCGCCACACGCCACACGCCACACGCCACACGCCACGCGCACCGAGTGAGCCACAACTTCAAACTTTAGTACATGTGTTCAAATGTAATAAACCTCTACAGGACTGGTCATACGTGTTCCGACCGCCCACCGTGTACAAATACGTGGGTTCATCGAAGTACGCGCCGCTGGGTACCCTGCCGAGTCAGATGTTGCCGGCCGTCACTCTACCTGCGCATGCGGTGTACCGGCCGCGCCACCACCAGGAGCACGAGCACGAACACGACCAGGTCAAGCGGGAGCCGGAGGCGGACACGGACACGCCTCGAACTGGTAAGATTCATTTTATATTAAATTCTCCACTTGTGTGATTTCTAAGACCTTTCGAGGGCACGTTCCAAAAATTATCCACCATGGAAATGATCTGAGTTCTGTATTAAAAAAAAAATTGACTATCAGTGTCCGATAAATTAATATGTCAGTAGCCCATACTCTCTAGCTGATGCCTGATAGCCTGATGCTAGGTAGCTGATACCCACTTCTCGGAGACAATTAATGGTTTTTGGTGGTCATTACTTATTTCGATTTCCAATTGAACTATTTCTCTATGTTCATCATTTAACCATTTACAAATAAACATGTAAACCTGCACAGCCATTACTTTAAGTGTGTAATGAAGCAAATTAATTGTAATCGAAGAACAAATTAACTAACACATCTGATACTTAAATATGTTATGTAGGTGTCAAGCGGCCAGCGTCGCCAGCCGTCGACAGCAACACCACGCGACGGCGCGAGGGCGGGGGCAGCACGCCGGCGCCGGCCAGCGTGGGCGCAGGGGCGGGGGGCGGCAGTACTGCGCTGGCGCCGGTACGCGCGGCCGCCACGCCCCGGCCCCGGCGCGGGCCCGCGTCGCCCGCGCTGGCGGTGGCGGCCGCGCACGCCGCCTGCCCGCTCATGCTCAACGTGCTGCTGGCCGACACCGTGCTCAACGTGTTCCGAGATCACAACTTCGATAGCTGCACGCTGTGCGTGTGCAATGCCGGTTCCAAGGTACTGTAATATGTAATATACAGTTACACTAGGAATTCAGTGCAGGGTGCGACTGAAATAAATTGAGCTGATCGAGCAGGACTCTTGCTTGAAAATAAGACATCTTACTACGGTCGCGCGCTTAGCTAAGGCCGCGCGCTCGTCAAACTGTTTTTCGGTGATTATTCCTCAATGGTACATTGTATTTGAACAGTTGACCCCTCTAAACACTCAGCGGTGACTACACTATCACCATGGCAAATTTGGTCAAGATCGGTATTGTGGTTCCGCAGGAGTACAGTCTCGACCAAACGGCTTAGCCACGTATAAGATCAATAATAATGATAATAATCAATATAGTAAATTCATGAAATTTTGAATCAATTGTCGAAATTCTTGTCTATATAGATAAAAATTTTGGTTATCCAGGATAGGTGGCTCAATTGGTCGGAGTATTCCCCTACACAGAAACTGGTCTCAGAATAAGTCCCGTCCTGGATATTAACTTATTCTGATTTAAATTAAACACAGTAATCAATTATATTTTGAAATTCGTATTTAACAAATGAAGTTATGGCGTTCAGATGTCATATTATTGACATAAAGTAGGTATCTATACGAGCATGATGTTACTAGACTTTACACTATAGCGATCTGGTGAGAATTTATAATTTATGATAATAAAAAAACTTAAAAAAAACAGTACAATTATGTGATTTGAATTCATCTAGCATACTATTGAGTAGTTTTGGCGACTCAGTCACAGCTGAAACCTTGGACGTGTAATGACAATGCGCGCGTTGTTGTGTGCAGGTGGTGGGCAACATCCGCGGCGCGGACGCGGCCACGTACCTGAGCGGCTGCGCGGGCGCGGGCGGGGGCGCGGGCGCGGGCGCGGGTGGCGGCGCGGCCTGGCAGTCGCCCGCGCCGCCGCCCGACGACGAGCCCAGCCGCTGCACGTGCGGCTTCAGCGCCATCCTCAACCGCCGCCTGGCGCACCGCGCCGGCCTCTTCTACGAGGTACGCACCTACGCACCCGCCTTACAGCAAGCACTTCTATTCATAACAGCTGCTAGACTACTTGACAATGTACTCTAACTGCGCAGCACGCGTTTTTTAGGTCTCTTTAGTGGTACCACGGAGCGCTATTAACAGGCTTGGGCTCGCGTCATTGGTTGAGTCTTTTTATTGATTTTTTGGTTGGCCAGTTAGTGCACATGCGTGAACTTTTTGAGGTTCGTTCCCGAAGTTTGGCGGTAACTATATACGTATGTGTATAAACCGTATTGATATTCTGTTGCAGGACGAGATGGAGATCACGGGGCTTGCGGAAGAACCAGCGCGTTCGCTAACCGCGGGCAGCGCCGGCGGGCTGGGCGAGGTGGCGGCCGTGGTGTTAGCGCAGAGCGCAGCCTTGGGCGGCGGCTCGGCCTCCGCGCTGACTCGAGCCGCTGCTAGGGCCGCCGCGCCCTCTTCGCCCGACGAGCACAGCCTCAATCTGCTCGAGTCAGTACTTTACACACACTCGTTTACAACACAAATTTCAAGCCTCGTACATTATGCGACGCCTCTTATTTGTATTTTGTAAAATGCTACCTCACCAGGTATGCACCCTAAGTGCCCGCTCTTTATAACAAATGAACAAAATCAAGGAAATCAATTCCATACACTACTAATTTTCCGATCCAATCTCGTTACTCATGTTTCTTGTTGACATTTCATATATTCTCAATAACAGTAGAAGTAACTATGAAGATCTGCAACATACTATCAAAAAACTTTATTTCTTGAATCATCGATATCCCCTTCCCCCCGAAAGGGACTGTTCGCGGGTCCTAGGTGTTAACTTTTTTTAGATCTAAATTCATCGGTATCGCTCTAACTCCTATTTCTTGCAACAGGACGCAATATGATACTTATCGTAAAATAACTTGACCATACCAATTGAGTCCTCTGCCGTCGGTATACTGATGTATTCCACTGTTCCTCAGATACACAGACGGCGGCACGGCGGCGGCGCGAGCGCTGCGCGCCTCGCTGAGCTCGAGCCCGAGCCCGGCGAGCGCGAACACCGCGAGTGGTGCGGTGCATCGGTGGCCTTTCATCGGCGCACGCGCACCTCGTTCCTCACGCGACGTAGTCAGGTAAAATGCTACTACCTCTCAGCATCATCATCTTAGCCGTCCACCTCAGAGCCTGGGGTCTGTCTACTTTCTCTCCTACTTTTGATTTGGTCTTTTATGCGAGCGACTACTGTCTGATCTCCCAACTCCGAAAAGAAAGCCTGCACCAGAGACTCGTCCGTACATCAGCAGGTGTGCCAGTTTGCAGGTGAGGTCGGCTTGGATTGGACTCCAAAAATCTTGATGAAAACCCTACTAACTCGAATAACCTTAATATTATCATAAATTGAACTTTATTGTAGGTATAAAATGTGGTTTTTTTTTCATAATTCATTTCTATACCACCTGTACGGACAAACTTACATTATTTAGCTATTTCTTATATACATAATTTTATTGATTATAGTTAGTCGCTGACGGCATGATTTTGTATATTAACGATGTCAACACAAATCAGTGTAATAAACATACTCAAGCAGAGCGGTCGTTTCCTTATCACTACCTGAAACACCGTAATTTATTACTACGTCCTACACTCATCATCATCTAGCAACTACTACTGAAGCCCCAACCCGCTACATTTGGTCCTTCGAGCCGGATCTGAACCAGCGACCTATATGTCCCGCTACAGTACCTGTTTCTTATAGAAGTATCTCTACATCCACAGATTAATGCGTCGCCTCCGACCACTCCTCCAGGACGCAATACAAAAGCGGTGTTGTGGTGCGCGGATGTGGGATGGTGTGACCGGCCCACTGACGTGGCGACAGTTCCACCGGCTGGCCGGCCGGGGCAACGAGGACCTGTGCGAGCCGCAGCCCGTCCCGCCCTTACTCGTGGGACACGACCGAGACTGGATATCACTCTCACCTTACGCCTTACGACACTGGGAAAGACTCGCCCTAGAACCTTATTCCTATTCCCGAGACGTCGCTTACGTTGTACTAGCGGCGGATCAGGACGCGCTCTCGGATCCACTGCGAGCTTTCTTCCGAGAACTATCATCGGCATACGAGTCTTGTCGGCTCGGTCGACATCAACCCGTCGGAAGGATCGCTAAGGATGGTATCGTCCGCAGCTCGCCGGTCGAAAGACGGGACAATCAGAGAGAACAGCGCGACGAATGGACTGGACTCTTACCACCCGGCCGTTTAGGAGATTATCTAAGATCGTACGCCCATACTTTACGCACGTCACTCGTACCTCAGCTTTCATCGTTGACGTTAGATCGCACGTTGCTCGACGCGGATAGACCGAGCGAGCACATGCGACCTCCGTCGACCCCAGACCACCCCGCCACACCTACAGCAGCTTCAGAACCCGACAATGAGACTTCCAACACGTCGACGGGAGGAACTCCCTCCGCGGCGCCCGCGGCCGGCACGTCGTGGGATGAGGAAGAGGGTGGAGCGCCCGCTCTTGTCGTGTATGTCGTGGAGCCCCCTGCATCGCATGCTCATCGTCCGTTGGCGTTACATGCGTTGCTACGTCTGGCGGCCAGAACCGTAGATCACCTACACCATCATAATCCTTTAGTTAAGGTTAGTAGTATATAATGATATAAAATATTAATACTTCTGTATATCGGAAACAGATATTTTAGAGTTGAGAGTTATGTTTTATAACTGACATACATACTTACATACTTCATTTACACTTACTTTACTTACATACATACTTCATTTACACTTACTTTACTTACATACATACTTCACATACTTCAGATATGTAAATTATAAGTAAAGTTAAGACTATGTCATGAATGCACGCTGCAGGATTTTATTCAGATTGACCAACCGTAACCTAGACCAATTAAAATGCACTGACTACTCACGTTACGAATGTAATTAAAACTCGTTTTCAAACAGAATATGCCCCATGTATGAGAGTAAGACCGTAATACAGTATGATTATGATACGGTGTCACTATCGCTACTGAACAAAACATAACAGAAGCTGACAATTTCAGATCGTGTCCCTGGAGAGCGTATGCGAGCGCTGGGGACTGGGCGCCCCGCGCAGCTCGGAGGGCGAGGGCGGCGGCGGGGGCGGCGGCGGGGGCGGGGGCGGCGGCGCGGACGTGCGGGCGCTGGCCTTCAGCGTGTTCAGCGGCGCGCGGCGGCTGCTGGCGCACAGCGCCAACGGCAAGTCGCTCACCGGCTTCGGCACCGCCGCCAACGCCAACCTCTTCCTGCAGGCCAAAGATGTGAGTGCTCCTTACTTCATACTGACAGCCTCAGCGTACCAGGGAACATGAGTGTTGATCTGCAACCTGTGTGTCGTTGTAATTTTATTTAAAGCCGTTTTTGTATTTCAACCAAAACGCTAACAGTACATTGACTTCCACAGGAAAAGAATCGCGAACCCTACAAATTATTCTCCCCTGCGTGGGTACTAGCAGCTCCTCGAGCCCTAAAAGAAGTGGCAGAGACGTGGGGGCAGGGCGGCGGCGAGCAGGGCGCAGTGCTGTTCCTGTCGTACTGCCTGTCGCACGACCAACGCTGGCTGCTGGCCGCCGCCACGGACGCGCGCGGCGAGCTGCTTGACACCGCCGCCATCAACATACACGTGCCCCATAGGTATGTACACTAGCCCCCCCCCCCCCGCCCCACGCGCTGGAGGAGGTGGCGCACACGCGGGGGCAGGGCAGCGGCGGGCAGGGCGAAGTAGCTTCGGTTGAGCTATCTAGGTGGCACTAGTTAGAACTCGCGTCATATGATTTTTTATACTGAAGCACGGATATATGCAGACGCATTACAGCTTTATCTATATCATAGATAAAGCCAAATTGAAAATTTGGAATTGGTCTCTGAAATACTCATCAAAAGGTTAATTGCTAAAATTATTATTTACAGGTCTCGTCGACGTCGCAGTGGTCCTGCACGGCGTCACGGTTTGACGAAGCTGATGGACTTCACGCTTGGTGTTATGAGCCAGGCAGCCCAGCCCTGGAGACTTGTCGTGGGAAGGGTCGGACGAATCGGACATGGAGAACTCAAAGGTATGTTGATGCAACTCATATTGTCCTATTGTAAATAGCATAACATAACTTCACGCCTGTATCCCCGAAGGGGTAGGCAGAGGTGTATTACACACCCACGATTCTATTCGATTGTAAATAATATGCTAGAATCGAAAAGCTTACTATAAATACAGTTTAAACAGCATTGATACAGTTCATTCTCATTCAATGACCTAAAATGCAAATCCTCTCATGAAAAAATTCCGTATTTAATACAGTAGAACCTCTCTGTGTCTCAGAGAGCACGTTATAAGCCTCGGTCCCAGTTCCATACGAACTTTTGTGGGATTCGTTATTTTTTTTTTTCATTAATATTAATAGAAAAATATTTAATAAATATTAATAGAAAACAATATTAAGGCAACATAGTTCTGTACCTATTTTTTTTCGCGCGAAAATCCCTCCGGTTACCCCTTCCCCCCGCCGGCCAGCCGGGGCGGTTATGTCAGTTATGGGTAGTTGTAGCCATAAAAAGTCCGACAACTCGATGTAACTACAAAACTTCGGGTATGGGCTGTACGAGTAGAGGTCAGAGATGGCAGTCGCCTCAGAAACTCGGCCGTTGCGTAGATTGGTAGTAGGAGGACGATAAGTAAGTGCAGTGTGTTGGTCGGTGCGCAGGCTGGAGCTGGCTGCTGTCGCGCAAGCACCTGGTGCGCGCGTCGGCCACGCTGCGCGAGCTGTGCGGCGCGTGCGGCGTGCTGTACCCGGCCGGCGCGCCCTGCATCCTGTCGGCCTGCCTGGTGTCCACGGAGCCCGACTCGTGCCTGCGCCTCATGGCCGACCGCTTCACGCCCGACGAGCGCTTCTCGCAGGCCTCCATCCAGTCGCACCTGCACACGCCGCGCGACGTCACCGCCACGCACATCCTCGTCTTCCCCACCTCGGCCACCACGCAGGTACCGACCCCATCTATACTTTCTAATGTTATAACACTCTAAAGTTCATTTATTTCTTATCTCGGTGGAACGTGCTAATCTCAGGAATTACTGGTGCGAATTGAAAAATTGTTTATCTACACTCAAATCGAAGATGCGTATGTATAGAATCGTCTTTGAATTCGTAATTCGAATTCTTCGATTTGAGTACATAAAATTAAGAATACATAAAATTAAGAATAAAACCTATTAAAGTTCCGCCAACTGTATCATAAAACTCATTATAGCACCGCTATCTTTTTTATTCATTAAACTAGTCTAAGGTTTTAGGCTGAATATGAAAAAAAAAGGCGCACGCATGCGCAGTTCGAACTGTGAAAAAAATGGCGCACGCTAAATTACTTTCTTGTAACCTACCTACTTCGTTTAATTTCAATTTTTCCTATGAGTGAAGATAAAGTAGTGTATGAAATAGACTCTCGTGTTTTAATACCCCTTCTTATATGACAGTTGCATTAACTACTATTTTCGGTTAGATGGCCCATTTATCGAGGAAGTTTATAGGCTATATATCATCACGCTACTACCCAAAAGAGCGGAGCAGTCATCATAAATGTCAACAAATGGGGCAAATTTCCATACATTATTGCTAATAAATTACGGGTATGTGTGGAATAAATGGGTACCACGGAGACGAAGTATGTCACAGACAAAGCCGTGGGGTACAGCTAGTACGTTACATATTGTACGATTGTGCGGCGTGCTGTACGCGGCTGGCACACCGTGCCTCGTGTCCATGGAGAAAACTACCACATATCAAAATGTGCACTTCTCAAAACGACCGTATCTCAAAACTTCCACTTCCTAAAGATCAAGACCACATCTCAACATGTTAATTTCTCAAAATTTTAAACTATAAAATTTATTCTATCCTATTCAAGGTGTTTGATTACAATTGGGGATAAATATAATTTATCAATTATTGCAATATAGGTATACATTATGATAAATACACGAACGTTTATTATAACTTACAAAATCACTCTTTACAGTCGAATCAAAATTCATTTGAACCTCCAATGGCGAACGGCGAGGACATGGGACTCGAGGGGTTCTTGAATGACGTCGTGATTGGTGACGAAGAAATGGGAGAAGACAACATGGCGGACTTGCTCATTGGGGACATGTTCAACAGTATGTTCGGTGGTCCCGCCGGCAGCCCACGGAGACCGGACGACGACCCTGCCACTAGCCCTCATCCACACCATAACCATCAGACATCTTACCACCATCAGGATGAGAATGCTACCGTTAGTTTATTATTATTTCAAGTAATTGTGTATGTAAAATAACTTGTTGAACAAGTAACTATTGTTCAACAAGTGAGCAAAGTTTATTGTATGCTCACTTGTTGAATATAAGCATATTTTTATATAATAAACTGGTGGAATAATTAGTTTCCCTCGTGCGTCATATTAAATGTCCTCGTCTCGCGTCCCCAGGAGCAGGTGGGCACGGTGCTGCAGCAGCCGCTGGCACTGGGCTACCTGGTGTCGACGGCGCCGCTGGGCGCGATGCCGGCGTGGTGGTGGGCGGGCTGCGCGCACCTGCGCGACGCCTGCCCCGCCTTCCTCAAAAACGCGCTGCACCTGCACGCCGGCAACGTGCAGGCCGCCGACGACTACACCAGCCTCACGCAGCGCCGCGACACCAACACGCACCCGCTCGACTCGCAGACCACCACTGATGTGCTCAGGTGCGTACCCATCCCTCGCCTGGCGAGCCGGCCCCGCCTGCCGCAACGTGCGGGCCGCCGGCGACTACACCAGCCAGACCATAAATGCTAATTGACAGATTAGCAAACTGTCAGATTTTAGAATTTTGGCAGAAATGGTCAGAATCGTAATAAGACAGCGAGTAGCAAAATAACAGGTTCGCAATATGACAGATGCGGGATTCATACCAATCTATATATATAAAAATGAAACCCGTTTTCCGTTGTCACGACATAGCATGAAAACGGCTTGACCGATTTGGCTGATTTTTTTTTTGTAGTTTTCTAATACTCTGTACAAGGTTCTTACGGAAAAAAATATTAAGAAAATCTCTCAGAATTTTTCTTTTCGTGCGCACACCGTACGGTTTTAGTCGATACACCACCCCCGCTGGCCGGTGGGGGGTATCCGAAGGGATTGATCCTCCGCAGTGTCCGTTGCCGGTACCCCGGGTAAGCCCTTGAATTCAATACAAGGCGGATCATTTTGACATAGCGAAGCACGTACCGGGCCGCTAGTTCCTTATAATCACATAATGTATGAATGATTATGTATACTTTTTTAAAGGAAGACCCTTACCAAATTGTTATAGTTGATTAGATTTTTTGAAAATTTATGTTAATTATGACGATTATGTTTTTATTTGACGATTAAATTATGTAAATAACCAATTATATTGATAAATAAAGAATTTTGTTAATAATCATTATTTTATGACTTTTTATTAATTAGAATAATCTCTCATTATGCAAATCTGCCATCACGCGAATCTGTCATTACGCAAATTTGTCAATACGCGAATCTGTCATTTTGCAATACCTGGTATAATGTATTTCTGACAATTCGCTAATCTGTCATTTTGCGCTTCTGACGTTACACGCCCAAACCAGCGCCGCGACAACAACACGCACCCGCTCGTAACGTACTTTCCGAGGCACGTCGTAACTCACGTATGTATTGTAACATGATAATGGGTACAAGCTTAGCATATTCCTGAAAATCCGGGCCCATAAACTGCCTTTCTTTAAACTAGTTCAACCTTCCTCAAGAAAAACATTATAAACAGCTATTCTTTTCAGGTATGTGCTGGAAGGCTACAACGCGCTATCATGGCTGGCCCTAGATGGCAACACTCACGACCGACTGTCTTGTCTACCACTGCATGTCCAAGTACTGATGCAGCTGTACCACACTGCGGCAGCTCTAGGCTAGATCACCACGCCGCACTTACCTAATGGATGTATTGCTGACACTCACCAATGTCTACAGTTGGTGATTTAGTGTTCTTAGAAATGTGCAGTGTTAAGTGTCTTCACATAATGTTAGTCAATCAAGTGCGTCTGTGAAGTGTTTATTCGTGTACTTTGTATGCTAATCGTGATGCGCGCTTGTGACCTGATAGTGAACCTGTTTGCAAGATACACTAATCCACCAAAGGTACTGTTTGCAGGTATACTTTACAGATTAAATAATTACATGGGTTATGATGTGTGACTCCTAAACAAGTGTCATTTCCAAGACAATATTTATGTAACTGGCGGCTATTAGCCTTACCATATTTGACTTAACAGTACATATAGGGCCAGCGCATTTTGTACTGCCTAAGCATTATTGACTTTGTATACTTTAGGATTAGATCTAAAATGAATGAACACGGCAAGTCGCTTCGATACTCTAGAAGACAATTCGATATTAACCAATTTTCGATCTAATTTAAACGCCAAAAAAGGTCGATAATGTTTTGGCAGTGTAAAAGCTTCTGCGCTGTGCTTCACTATATGTGCGCCAGTCCTTAAACTGCTTTTAGTTGATGTTACAAGAAAGTAATACTTGTTTATTGTTCTTAAATAGCTAATGTTACAATATCGCCATAATGTCACATGTCTGCCTATATACTATTTATTTGAGTAATTTATTAAAGTTGGAATATAACAAGTGCATTTTAGAGTAATACTATTTTGTAAAAATTTTACCTATTCAATGAGAAACAAATATATCTGTGACAGTTTTGATAAATTGTTACTGGCTATTAAATAGTATTACTCATTCTGGACTGGAGGTTAACGTAAGGTAAATGATTAAAAGGCAGCATAGGGTAGAGTAGTTGATGGCAGTACTTAGATAAATTAAAGTAGGGAGTGTAAGTTCAGGGCCTCGTTATGATATGTTATTGTTGTAGAGTGTTGGTACCGTCACCCTATAGAGATAGGGATGAATGGTAGTGGGCATCTTATCCACTCTTTTTGGTGATATGTTTATCTTTGTAATACATGTTTAATTAGAAAAATTGCATAAAATTTACATTATGTAGAAATCATGCTCTGATTTCCACCTTATCTGTACGAGTCCTTTCTAGCAAACATGCCATTTCTATTTTCAATAGAACAATTTTTGTCTCTACTGAACTTAATTCAGCAGCTCTGGACAAAAAAGAAGTTAAATTTGCAGGCAAGGCATAGAATGTTGTTGTAAAATCCATAATATAATAGTAGGAAATATCTAGGAATCAATAAACCTGTTTTAGACATGACATGTGTTAATGCAACACTTATATAATATTTTTAGCATATTTTGGGAGGATTTTGGGATAATTAAATAGTCACAATGACTACATACACCATACTCTAGCTATTAGCAATTTAAATAATTGAATTTACAGTTTTACTTGGCAAACTATTGCAGTTAGGGAAATTTCTGGAAACTTTCATTAAAAAGAGTGAATAATAGATGGTAAACACCTGAAGTTCTAAATCAAAATATCAAAATGTTATAAATAAAGTACTAGAAAATTATTTAAAAAAATAAAAAGCTAAGAAAGCCGGGAATCTTAAGTCGTTAGATCGTTTATCGTCGGTTCGATCACAAAATATGGTCCAATTTGAGTAGAAAATGGTTTCTTAACGTTTTATAATGTCATGCCTTAAATGTAAGGCATTTCTTTCTCATAACAGTTTACCAATCAAACAATTATAAGGGCCATACTCATTTTCAAATCAACAGATTTATGTACTTGTATATTTTTTATAATCTTGATTTTGAGAATCTAATTTACAGTCAGAGTGTACATTTTACACAAACAGTTCTAGATATAATTCAGAAAGGTTAAAAATAATTTTAAATCCTACTTTTGGATTGATGTGGTCATTTAAGTTACTATTATAACAATTTCGGGATATTTACCAAGTCTTCGCGATATTTCGACACTGTGATCACGGATGTACTGGCGTTCGATGAGCTAGTTCTTACTTGGGTCTGCCTCACTCATGTCTACATTTGAACATTGTATTTATTCCGTTAATTATTATAATAGTAAATCATAAAATGATGTGTAATACATGACTATTTATTTGTACCACAGATGTTAATAACACTTCCAACAGTCTTGTTGATAAGATATTCTTCCTGATCTCTCATTCCAGAATCGAATGTGAACCTCATTTTGTGTAGCATCATTATTTAGACCTTGTTATCGACATCAGCATTTTAGATGAGATATTGAATGTAGATAATTAAGTTTAGTGTCGCATGCCGATGCTAAATACAAATGACTTATGAATTATGAAAATGTTAAACATAAGTAGATAGCGAATTGCTCACAATATCCCTTTTCTCTTTCATCTCAAGTATTTTAACACGTCAGCATGAACTTCCGTTAAATAAAATTGTAGTTGATAATAAAATAATTAGTAAAATATGCTTTGAAGTAAATTTAAGTAAAGAGTTAAGATTTTTAAATCAAACCATCTTACATTCAGCCTATTTTTTTCTTTATAATGAAAACAGACTTGTTTCAAATGATCAGGATTGTTTATCTCTGCTATTATGTCATTACATTACAATCTGAATTATATATTAATATTGTTCTGTTCTATATCAAGCGTCATATAATTCAAATTTTGTTTTGATCTCAGTATTTATTTTTACTCTGATAGAACCAAGGTTGCCAAATTTTGTTAGGACTCAGTTCTTACATTTTTACAACCATGTAGGTTTGAGACAATATTTACGTCTTCATACTGTTTGTTACAATTAAAACATTGTGTTTTTAAAGAGGAAGAATTATGTGCATTATTTACAATTGTAACATATTGTTACAATCTATTAATGTAAATGTAGTAGTTTTTTTTTTTACTTTTCGTTATTTTAACAAACCGGTATGAATTACCAAAGGAGTTAGATATGCATAGTGTTTTAGGTATTTTTTATTGACGTGTCTGAAGTTGTGCACCAAAACATCTCACTTATTATAGCGACAATTGTCAACTCATCAGTTACTTGGGCATATTCGAAATCAGATGTTATTAACTTATTTTAGAAAGATAAACTCAAATCACGTAGATTGGTACTCCTAGGGACAAATATATTTAGACAAATTGACCATAGGTATTTAACTTGAGATATGTAATTCTGTACAGTTTTGATACGAGGGAACAAAAACTCAACTTTGATTCAAATGTTATTACAATGAATTTCTACCACATGCAGATTGTCAAAATTTTATATTTCATAAATATTAACCAACAATGATGCCAGAGGGAATTCAGTAAAAACAATTCTTTAACCACAAATTTGATAAAAAATATTTGTCTAAATGATAATGTAAAGAAAACCTCTTGGTTTGGAAACTAATAAGTAACACCAATAGTTTTATTGTTAGTTAAAATAGTTGTAAAGAGGGCCCCGGGTTCCTGTTGGGAGTAGCATTTGTATAATTAGACAATGTTGTTTTAAAACAAATGAAATGGCATTTGTTACAACAGGAGCGTGTTGATACGTCGAATCTCCGACAGTTTAGTAGTTGTAATGAAAATTTTCTATTTTAATATATTATTAAAGTGTAAGCGTAGAGGTGTGCTGTGAAAACAAACATGTAAATATGTCCGATGCATGGTTTGGATCGTGTATTACTTTTTTTTTTATTGATATAATTCCATTTTTATCTTATTTCTGTGGACTGAGTTCGGAAAAATCAAAAATTTGAAATCAATTTTTCGTATTGAACAAATTTATCAGAAAACCGACTGTAAATTATTATTTGTTGCTTAGTACCTAGTTATTTTTTGTATTGTCAAAGTGATGGTAGGCAATTTGTACAGGTGTTGTGTATGTAATTAATGCGCGTACGCACGCGGTATGCATAAATTATTTAATTGTAGACGCGGCCCGCCCGCCACTTAACTGAATTATGCCTAGTTGAATATAAAATGTTTTAAATGTGTTACAGCATTTGAGAATATTTAATGATGTTGTATATAGTTTATTATTTTGTTTTATAAAACGACATTTTGTACATAATACTCGATGTAGTATCGAATACCGTTGATTATTTGCCTACATTGCCGATGTATAATGGAGCACGTTTTAAAGAAACCACTCGTAATATTTTGTACAGTTTGTTAGTAAGGCGAGATTCGTAGTAAATGGATTATTTTAAGGATTTCGTTTTTTATCTGACTTTTTGTTATTGTGAATTTGTCAATTTTTTTAGGGAATTGGGATTGTACTGTACATAGACGTCACCATTTTGTCATATATTAGTTGTAAGCGGTCAAATCTGATGATTGATGTGGAAATCAAATTTTCTAAATGGAGCAATCATTAGAAATTCGTAAAACAAAATTAGTGTAATACTTGATATTAATATAACTTTATAAATAACTGTGAAAATAGGTAATAATAATTATGAATAAAATATTACATATTTAAAGCACTGTTTTATTTATCGTTATATAGCATAATGTAATCAATAACTTAATCGTTAACATACAAATATCGAGAATACAAATTGTAGTCTCTTAGTAAACTCTTAAGATAGCTACATTTAGTTAAATGTTTTGAGTATTAATAACAATGGATTTATGAACGATACCACTACTTGTTAATACAGTAAAAATGAGGCCGCGAGCGCAAGGACGACCTAACCAGCACTTTATCAATAATTTGTTAGATGGCCTATAGTCATCCGAAAATGGTATAACATCGATTTTCTATACTGCTTTCTCTTGATCTATACTAATATTATAAAGAGGAAAGATTTTTTTGTAATCGATAATCTAATAAATTTTAACTACTGAACCGATTTCAAACATTCACCATTAGAATGCTACGTTAATCCCCGAGTAACACAGACTACTTTTATCCCGATATTCCCACGGGATCAGGACTTCCGCGGGTGAAACCGTGTAGCGATGTTAGTAGTATATAAAATCGAAGTTACCATTTCGCCATTTCGGACTGGTCGCGGGTTCAAGTCCCGTTCTAGATGTTCTCTTTTTCCGATCTAAATCTTTAGAAAAAGTAAGCATACAAAATGCTTAAAAAAGAAATTAGTTGAATTAATTAGGCGGAGTCATCAACAAACAATGTTTAAAAATGACTAAAGTTATTCATTGTTTCCGTAGTTTGCAAGAATTACGGTAGATGGCTCCAGCGTCGCCTTAAGACGTATATAATATATAGGAGAATTTCGAATATCTGGGACGTGTCTAGATAGCTCAGCTGGTCAGAGCATTCCCCCTGTAAGGGACTGGTCGCGGGTACAAGTCCCGTTCGAGATGTTCTCTTTTTCCGATCTAAATCTTTAAAATACGTTCTTGCGCTCGCGTCCAGAAACAATATTATGCATGGAAAATTACACTAACCGAAGCGAACAATGTTAAAATAATCCTACTAATATTATAAATGTGGAAGTTTCGTGAGGATGAATGTATGGATGGATGTTTGTCGCTCTTTCACGTAAAAATGGCTAAATGGATCTGGTTGACATTTAGTACCGAGATAGATTATATTACATTAGGAATAGCACACAGGCTACTTTAGTTTCGGGAATAGGTCACGGAACATTATCTCTTCAATCATTAGTAATTAATCTTCAATTATCAGTATATTCAATCTGCTCTATTGATAATCAATGATCTTATATTAGGTAGTTACATATGAAATTGACGTTTTTCTTTAAGAAATTGGATTAAACCCAATTTTTTTATTTAGCATTTTTTTAGGAATGACAAATCCAAATTTTATGATTATTTTGTGTATGAATGAGACAACAGTTAGCTAACAAACAGCAACTTTTATTACCTACATTTTTGAAAAGTTACAGCTGTTAAGTAATACGAAATTTATCATCAAAATGGATAGAGCATTTAGGAAGTACTGTTTTTGAAGATCTAATTAATTTATCAAGCGGCCAATAAAAACAAAATTTAATACAGAGTTTTAAAATCTTGAAATCATTTCAAACAAAAAAAAGGTAAATTAAATTACAGGAATAACGAACTCATGAATTCGGCAATTTCATAGGTAAAGACCTATTATTAAACAAGATCAGTGATGGTGATAATCTTAGTGAAATACTACAACACTCACACAATTGGAAAATTTATACATGTTCTTCATTGGTTGATTAGAATTCATTAAAATACATTTTTGTGATGTGATTTATGACTGTTTGTTAATGGAGTTGTTACAAAGCTTGGCCAAGCATGTTGTCTAACAAAGATCATAGTATTGTTTTATTCTATAGGAAATGAATTGGAATACATACTACCTTGCATTTTTATGCTTATTTTGTCTTTTGCGGGACCGACTACAGTCTGACCCCGAGAGGAAAGCCTTGCCCGTCAATCAGCATTGCCTTGGGCCCCGAAGGTCTTAGTAGGGCCCCATAAACCTAATTTTGAGAACTTCTATACTATATCTATACTAATATTATAAAGAGGACATATTTGTTTGTTTGTAATCGATAAACTCTGAAACAACTGAATCGATTTCCAAAATTCTAACCATTAGAATGCTACATTATCCCTGAGCAAGATAGGCTACGTTTTAACCCGATGTTCCCACGGGATCGGGACTTACGCAGGTGAAGCCGTGGGGAACAGCCAGTAGCAAATTTAAGTGAACTGGCTAATGATAGAACTACACTCAATACCTTATTCTACCTTATATTCGGAATGATACGTGTAATCAACCTAGTGGGCGTATACATTAAAAATTAATAAACTGGCCGCTATGCTGAACTTTTTTTTTTGTCACGCACAGTAGTACTTTAATGCGCATCGAGTACGTAGTATATTACCTCGATGGTTATGCGCTATTGTGATGTGTATTCAATCGGAACCACAGATTACATGATTGTAACGTGACTTTACTGAACTTATTTGATTTTATATTGTAGATCTATTCTCTAATAATTTTATATTGCATTTTAGAGAAAGGAACACTTTACGAGATTGTTTGTACGACGCGACGGTAGCGTTACTAAATTCACCTCTCTAATACGATTCACCTTTCTACTTAATTCTCATCCTCCGAGCCTTTTTCCAAATTAGTTGGCTTCGGCGTTTTGGTCTAAATCCGGATCGGCGGAACATCGATATTTTCCGTGAAGCGACCGGCATCCGATCTCCACAACCCATTGACAATATCGAAGTTATGTTGTTAGACCAATTATCGGACTGGTCTAACTACCAGTTAGACCAGTCCGACACTAGATTAGACCAGTCGAACTGCCACCAGAAAGATCTGGTGGCAGTTCGACTGACTGCTAATAAAATTGCTGGACATTTATTAATAACTCTCTTAAGTAGAACAGGTCCTAATATAAATTTTTATCTAATTATAATATTAATTTTAATTCAAATTCTTCTACTAATTTTAGAGTCAGCTGTTGCTATTATTCAATCTTATGTTATTGCAATTTTAATTTTAGATGTTTGTATGGCAACCGAGATCGACGCCTACACGTGCTCTCTGAGGTACGGAGAGATCTCCGAGGGGGCCATCTCGAAACCGGAATGGCCCAGGGTCAGTCGGGGTGCGAGGGATATGCTCTATGGGCAACCTTACACCCCGGCGTCTGCAGACCCGAGACGGCGTGCGGTTTTAGTCGGTTCAAGCCCGACATTTTTAATTTTGATTTCCGCACGAAAAAAAAAAAAAAAAAGGTACGGAGAGATCTCAAAGTGTTAAGAACGGCCAGCCATCCTAAGACTGACCTGGCGAGTTTTTTTTTTAAAACCCCACGTGTTGTACCTCCCCAAGGTCCCTTGCTGGGCACCCCGGGTGCAGCCTCGAAAGGATAGCCCCCAGGGTTACCGGCGGACTTTGGCCCTCATCGCCGCCTCGTCTACGGGGTCGGGTTTGATCCCGCGATACGCCTCCGTCTTGGCCTTGTTCTGTAAGGACGGCGAGTCGGCCGGTTGCCGTCCTTAGGCGACCTGGCTAGTACTGCTTAACTTCGTAATGTGTTAACCTGCTAGGTTAGCCCTTAGCCATAAGCCTCCTTCTACTCAAAGATGATCCCTTAATGTCTTATCATTCATGTGGAGATTACAATTCCAACTTTTATCCTAGCATTCTATAAACTAAACACTTTAAACGATTTCACACTTTTCTTTTTCTTAAGTATTGCATTATTTTTTCTTATAGCATAAAATAACCTAACTCTAACAAATAATGCTTTCAAATAATCTATTGGGAAGCATGGACAGGGCATTCCAGAACTAAACTGCTCTAGTTCTTTTACTATTTCCTGACCTACGCTATGTATGTGCCTATCTAGTTTAAAATATTCCTTGAACTTATTTTCTAAAAGCATCAAAAACTCTGTGAAGTCATCTGGTGGCAATATTTGAGAATTGTGGATGTTGAAGCCTGAACTAATGCTGCAAAGTTGATTCTCGGTATCTTTCTGTTCATGGTTGTGAAATTTCTTCAGATAAAGTTGAAATGAATCACACTTATGCATCTCAATGCACTTCATATAGCAGTACCCACAGATATAAACAAATGCATTTTTTTCAGGTAGAAGTTCTCTATAATCTGTTGTATGAACCAGCAAAGGTTGGTTATTAATACTCTCTACTTCATGAACCTCTTCATCCAGAAGCTGTTGTGAAAATTCTTCAGAATCTAATGAGTTTTCTGTGCTATTGCTAGTCAATGGTTTCTTTAACATATTATATACAAAGCTCCTTACGAAACCTCTGTTGAACTGTCTTGGAGTGCATTCAACTTTACAGTTATTTACTTTTACTTGAGCAAGGAATCTAATAAGGTGGTTCTGATTCAAACGAGAAGTCAGTAAGTACCTTACACCCAAGAAATGTAACTCTTCAAATAGTTGTAAAACCGATTTTATAGTTACTTGAAAACCCTCTATGAATTTCATGTTATCTGTAACATCAACACCATCAATTTTTCGTACTACCTTCAAATTTTGAAAGAACTGTAACATGTGACTTAAATAATTTCTTTGAAATGTTTTATTTGAAAATGCTCTTTTGTATCGCAAGTTTGAATACCTTACTTTAGAATTTAATATATTGCATAGATTACTTATTTTTATGAACAACTCAATATTATTGCTCATTCTAAAATGGGAACCATAATAGAAATCACAGGACTTTAAATTATTTTTCACAATTCTAAGTAGTTGCGAAGTGTCATAGGTATAAAATATATCTGTGCCATTTATAGTGAAAAATGACTTTTCTGGAGTAACATATCTAGATTCTGACGCATAAAGGAATTCAGATCTAGGATCGGATACAAACACACGAATGTCCAAACCTATATCAATGAGTGTGTCCAAAATGTCATCTATCCATTGTGAGATTTCAGGTGTATGGTCATATTCTGAAATAAATGCATAAGCTATGGGCTGTCGCCAGTTCTCTATAATTCCATGAACCGTTAGAAGCACGGCATATTTTGCCAGCAAAACATTCTGAACACCATTAATATCATGTAATCCTATTACCCTATCATATTTTATATTATAGTATAGATTAGGCTTCAACATAATACTGCCTACAGAAAAACAACATATCCTTTCCTTATTAGACATATTATTAATTTTACATCTGAAAGCATTTAAAAAATGTTCACTTAACTTTGTAGTTTTTGGAAGTAGAAATTCTTTTACAGTGTGCGTGGATGGAAGACTTAACATATCTTTCAACAAGTTGTATAAATTACTGGAATAATATAAGTTGAGTGCAAATAAAGTTAAATTGACACGTTCTTTGCTATTTGCACTACTTAGACGCCATTTGATAAGCTTAGCTAAACTTGGAGATAAAAATGGAGAATTTATCTGGAGTAATTCATCATCCTTACATAAAGCACTTTCATTACTTATTCCATTAACTACTGGATGATCTTTAAATTTTCTTTTGTATCTAATATTTGGTAGAGATTTACCAGGAGTTTGTGTGCTTTGAGAGACATTAATTACACTCTCACAGAATAGAGACGGATCTACATCAAAAGGTGATGGGTCTACATAAAAATCAGGATTTGCTTTCTTTTTAACTTCACTATTTAGATCTTTCCTAGCATTATAGTATACTTTCTCCTCAATACATGTGTCTTCTTCTTCAACATACCTTCTTTCTTGTTTGTTACGTCTTAAATTATATCTTGAAGTTGTTGACACTTGTTCTATGTTTGAGATGTTGTCTTGCTTTGTGGAACTTTGATCTTTCCAGCCAAAATTTTCTGCATACACTAGAGATTCTTGTGGTTTCAAATAGTTGGTAGCAAGACATAAGGTTGGGAAGGCATCTTTTGTTAAACACTTTCTTGCTTCATTCAATTTGGATCTTATAACATATTTTGCATCAAAGTGTACTTCACAGATCCTGTGATTGCCTCTGGTTTTGTCATTGTTTAATTTCTCTACTAAGTCCATTCGATCTACAGCCATAAGCCACTCATATCTCCTAAAAAGTACAATATTTTATGTTATATTTCATCTTATAATAAATGTCTACACTTCCTATGAATAAATAAGAATATACTTTATAGATAAATGAAAATTCTTTCATAGTCTTTCACTGTAAACGATTATTTTTACTAAAAACTATTGGTACAGTTTTATATTTGAAATACCAATACTGAATAGCCAGTTGGGTATTTGTACATTATATTACATTATTTTTTTAAGCAACGCATATAAGGTTGTGAATCGTAACAGTTGATTCTCAATCGTATACATTACGTAGTATTTTGGTATAGTTACTCTACAATAGTATATATACAGCCTAGTTACACATATAAACACATCGACAGCAAGTTAAAAAAGTTATTAGAGTGCATATTTTAGGAAAACTGCGATTTATATTAATAAATTTATTCACCTAGATGGATCACCGGGATAAGTAAAAAAAGACAATCGTCTATCCACATAAGAACATCTTCTACAAACTGTACATATTTTCCCAACCATTTTATTGCTCCGTTTTCATGATTCAATGATTCAAAAAATAAAGAGTTTATAATTAAAAAACAATATTTATTTACAACAAAACAATCAACTGACAGTAGGTAGTTTATATATCTATGATATATACCTAATACAGATATATATGTACTCATGATATACTATACTATATAGTAGCCAAAGCACAGAATATATATTGGCCAAAGAGAATATAAATCTCGCTGGCACAGTGGCAACGTAATCGTTTCGGTTGAGTTTGTTCATTCTTGAAGTTGTTTCTACTGAGTTGTCGTAACTTTGAGTATTACTCAAAGTGTCGGTATTATCCAAATCCACAAAGAATACAAAAAAAAACGTGCGGGAACCACCTACCCCACCCCAGCCTGCAAAATAATAATATTTGTAATAAAAAAAATACTTTTCACTAGCTCAATTCAACTATTGTACGTTGCCCTTTAAAATTGCTCACCTTAAATTATTTAATTAAAAATCAATAAAGTCGTTGAAAAAAAAATCATTTATCCGTACTTTCAAACTCCTATATCTTTTGATGTATACAATATTTTAAATTGCTCAAAGTGTTAAAAAACTGCTCAAGTTGCATTTATAATTGCTCCAGCTCTACTTTCCTTAATTATTAAATAAATATAAATAGCTTGAACAAATTTAACGTATATAGATAATAACGTATTTATGGTTATTTTTATGACCTGAGAGTAAACTCCCAGGGCCATAACTATAAATAGTAATAAATACAATATTTTAAATTGCTCAAAGTGTTAAAAAACTGCTCAAGTTGCATTTATAATTGCTCAAGTACAGTTTGTAACAGCTCCATATACCACGGTACTATTTATAGTCATTGGTTTAGGTTAGGTTAGAACCGGCCTCCGCGGTAAGGTCGCACTCCTCCGCCCTCCACTGCAGGCACACAGGATAGACGGGGCGCTCATAAGCGAGACGCTCCTGGGACCTGCAGAAAAAAATAATTTCCCGGGATTCCTCGTTTATAGGAGGGACGAACGCTCCGAGCAATCTGGCGAGCAATAAGACCGATCCGGTTCTGGCACTTCGCCGGCCGCTGCCGCGGCACGCTCGCTTCGCTCGCTCGGCTCGTGCGTTGTGGTCACAGTTCTAACCTAACCTAAACCAATGACTATAAATAGTAATAAATACAATATTTTAAATTGCTCAAAGTGTTAAAAAACTGCTCAAGGTGTAACATTAGATTATAAAACGAGTGTAATTGTAGTTAGCGCCATCTGTGGACACATCGAGGCATTCGCAGTAGTTGCTACACTACTGCGAATGCCTCGATGTGGCTTACTGTAGTCGTTGATTTGGCTAATCCACGTCAGGTGGCGTGAGTTATGTGTTATCCTCAGTCGTCGGCCTTTCTAGTCGTTGTTCGTCTGGGGAGCATTCTAGCAATATCCAGAATTAATTTCATATATAAGGATGTTCGCAGTGGCCCTATGATTCATTTTTTGTTTGAGAGATGTAGGTGTGCTCGAGAAGTCACCAAGCCCAGGCTCCTCATGGCATTTTCTGATCTTTTGGACGGACCTGCTTTGTCTTGGTTCCGCACCAATAAAGACTCTTTTAACTCATATGAGGACCTACTTAGTGAGCTTAGGGATACTTTTGACATCCCCGACTACGATTATAGGCTCCGCAATGAAATTAGACAGCGTACACAAGCCCGGTCTGAATCTTTAGTGAATTATATTTGTACCATGCAAGCCATGTTCTCTCGGTTGTCATGTAGATTGCCCAGTGATGAACAACTGGACATCCTCATGCACAATATTAGACCTGACTACATGAAGGAATTGGCCCTCCATGAGGTCAACTCCATCGATGACCTGAGACGGTTGGGTAAGCGCCTGGAGCTGGCGCGTGCAAGGGCTGAAGCATTCAATGAGCCGGTTCTTGACCTCTTCCGACCTACATCAGCGGAAGGATAAGAGCGCACCAAAGCCGATGAAACAGGTGTCTGCAGTGGAGACTCAGGCTGCCCTTCACGAACGCAAATGCTTTCGTTGCGAAGACAGTGGTCACACTGCATACGGCTGCACACGGTCTAAGGACGTGGTGTGTTTCCGATGTGGTCTCAACGGAGTCAAGACCCCAGAATGCTCACAATGCTCTAGCCATTCAAAAAACGCGTAGGCCATTGCCTTGTTAGAAAATCTGAGTGTTACCTTATTTCTGAGTCCTCTTCTGATAAGGTCCTACCTGTTAAGATTTTCAATTTAAATGTCTTGGGCCTTCTTGATTCTGGTGCCTCCTGCAGTGCTATTCTCTAAGGACACAGCCTTGCGCGCAGCGTTGCGCTCGTCGACGAGCTCGCAAAATGCTGCTTTGGATTTATATTTTATTTTAATTTTGATTTTAATTTATGATTTAGATTTAGATTTAGATTGATTGATGATGAAATCTAAATCTAAATCTAAATCTAAATCTAAATCTAAATCTAAATCTAAATCTAAATCTAAATCTAAATCTAAATCTAAATCTAAATCTAAATCTAAATCTAAATCTAAATCTAAATCTAAATCTAAATCTAAATCTAAATCTAAATCTAAATCTAAATCTAAATCTAAATCTAAATCTAAATCTAAATCTAAATCTAAATCTAAATCTAAATCTAAATCTAGATTTAGATTTAGATTTTTGATTGATGATGAAATCTAAATCTAAATCTAAATCTAGATTTAGATTTAGATTTTTGATTGATGATGAAATCTAAATCTAAATCTAAATCTAAATCATAAATTAAAATCAAAATTAAAATAAAATATAAATCCAAAGCAGCATTTTGCGAGCTCGTCGACGAGCGCAACGCTGCGCGCAAGGCTGTGTCCTTAGAGAATAGCACTGCTGCTCTGTGCTAGGAAAAGGGGCGCACCGCACTTGGAACTCGGGTTTGATCTTGAGAATATCAACCCGACTTTTCGTATTACAACTGCAGACAGCACTTACTTGCAATGTCTGGGTTGTATTTCTCTGCCTATTGAATACAATTCGGTAATCCGACTTGTTGTTGTTCCAGAAATAACCACTTCTATGATATGTGGTGTGGATTTTTGGCAACAGTTTAAGTTAGGTGATAAGTTAATTTCACAAAATATTAGGCTGGATAGCTTTAGTGACAATAATCCTATAGAGTCTGTGTCTCTTAATAGTGGCCTCGAGGACTACAACAATTTAACCTCAAAGCAGAGGTGTGTAATCAACGAGGTCATTACAAAATTTGATTCATTGAATACGGAGAAGGTGGGCTTAGGTCGCACTACGCTAGAACACCATGTCCTAGATACTGGGGACAACAAGCCGATCAAGCAGCGCAGCGTTACTATCCGCTCTCTCCCCACAAACAGAAAGCCCTGGAAGCTGAATTGGACCGGATGCTAGAGATGGGAGTAGTGACCCCGTCTCAATCCGCCTGGAATTCACCAGTGGTTATGGTGGAGAAGGCGAATGGTGATCTCAGACTGTGCTTGGACTCTCGGAAGCTCAACTCAGTATCAAAAAGTGATGCCTATCCGTTGCCGTACATCAATCAAATTCTAGACCATCTGAATAATGCTAAGTACTTAACTTCCATAGATTTGAGTGCGGCCTGCTGGCAGATTCCGTTCGACTCTTCCCAGTCCGCCGAGAAAACTGCTTTCACAGTTCCCAGAAGGGGGCTGTTCCAGTTCCATGTAATGTGCTTCGGTTTGGTCGGAGCGAATTCAACCATGCAGCGTCTAATGGACCGTCTGTTTGGCCCCGAGTTTGACAATAAGGTATTCTCATATCAAGACGACATAGTCTGCGTATCGAGCACCTTTGAGGAGCATGTAGAGCTCTTAAATAAAGTCAGTATTTTCACTCTACGTTCACTGACCCCGAAATCACATGCAATACACCATGTCTAATAGAAACCAACTCATCAAATTACTCTGATATAACAAATATAGAAATTAACATCCCCGAAGTTACCAAGCTCCTGTCTCAACTGGGTCCCTGCAAATCTGCTGGACCAGATAAAATTCACCCTCGCTTCCTCATCGGATGTTCAGAATCACTAGCCCTGCCTATATCACTTCTGTTCAGGAAGTCCCTGGCGGAAGGTATCTACCCGCAAACATGGAAATCCGCTTATATTACACCAGTACACAAAAAAGGATCTAAAACTGAAGTGACAAATTATAGACCGATCTCAAAACTGTGTGTAATATCAAAAATATTAGAAAGGATTGTCTATAATCAGATGTACTCCGCCTTGAAAAATTGCTTTAGTCAATCACAGCACGGGTTCTTGAAGGGTCGATCTACCACCTCAAATCTTATTCTTTTAAACAATTACTTGACTGATAATATGAGCACAGGCAGGCAAGTAGACGTGGTATATACTGACTATAGTAAGGCATTCGATCGTATAAATCAAAATATACTATTAACGAAGCTCCAGGGTACAGGTGTAAGGGGCGACCTGCTCAGGTGGTTCTCATCGTATATTAATAACAGATCTCAAGCCGTAGTTATAAATAACTATATCTCAAGCTGGGTACTCATCCCAAGCGGAATTCCTCAAGGCTCCCTGATGGCTCCACTGTTATTTACAATATTTGTTAACGATATCGAAACTTGCTTTCATAATTCAAAATTATTGTGTTTTGCGGATGACATGAAGATATGTGCTGCTGTTGCGTCAGAGATCGATGCCGAATTACTGCAGTCTGACCTCACACGCCTTGATGAGTACTGTCACATTAACGGACTCGATCTCAATCCTTCCAAGTGCCTAGTTGTGACATATAGTCGAAAAAAGAACATCATAACAACCAACTACGCAATCAAAGGGCACTCCTTACCTAGAGCTGATTCTGTGAGGGACTTAGGTGTTGTTCATGACTCGCAATTGCTTTACGATGAGCATATTGATCACATAGTAGCGAGAGCCTCTAGGGCGCTTGGCTTTATAATGCGTTCATCATTTTGCTTTAAGAACGCCAAAACATGGAAAATTCTTTATTGCACTTTCGTTAGAAGTATATTAGAATATGTATCACAGGTATGGAACCCCCGTTATGACACATACGACGAAAGAATTGAGAGAATCCAAATTAAATTTCTAAAATATGTCTGTTATCGTTTAAAAATGCCCTTCAAATCTTCCGACTATTTAAGCCTCTGTAAAAAATTTCATCTGCTGCCTCTTTCCAATCGCAGAAATATAGCTGATATTTGTTACTTGTTGAAAATTGCCTCCAACAAAATTGACTGTCCCGAATTATTGCAAAAGTTGAACATCAACACACCGCCCAAGGTAATCAGAAACTTAAAACCATTGTATGTCCCCTTCTGTTCCACTAACTACAGACAGAACTCCTTTCTCAATCGTGCGAGCACTAGCTTTAACACCATCTCAAAGGATCTTGATCTAGACCTATTTAATACTAGTATCCCCGTGGCAAGGCGACGCATCAGCGAAGGGTTTTTTTCATCTTAAGCTATAGTGCAGTGTTGACAGTAAGTTGTTACTAATTTAGCAGAGTAATACATATATTGAGAATGTAACCAGATAATTGTATCATATCTCGTAAACTATTTTTAATGTACGCAACTTCAAATGTATTACTATACGCGAGGACCTATAATTGGCTTAATAATATGTAATCTAGTGTACTACTCTAGTTGAATAAGCTGTTGGACCTCCATAAATAAATAAATAAATAAATAAATAAATAAAAGTCTATCAGCGACTGAAGGATGCAGACCTGACCATCAATATGGAAAAATCACACTTTTGTCGAAGTGAATTGAAATACTTGGGGTACTATGTTAACAAGCACGGCCTGCGGACGGACCCGGGTAAAGTTGAGGTCATCCTCAATTATCCCACTCCTACTAACTCCAAGGAAGTGAAGAGGTTTCTTGGAATGGCTGGCTGGTACCGTCGTTTTGTGAATGATTTCTCTCGATTAGCAAACCCTTATGTAAATCAACATCGAAGAATGTAGAGTTTGTATGGACTCCTGACACTGAGCAGTCCTTCAACCTACTTAAGTCAGCTCTGGTCTCTGCTCCTATCTTAAAGATGCCTAATTTTGATTTACCTTTCCGTATACTTAGCGATGCGTCTGCTGACTCTGTTGCTGCGGTGCTGACATTGTAGTTAGCGCCATCTGTGGACACAGTAGCAACTACTGCAAATGCCTCGATATGACTGACTGTAGTCGTTGATTCGGCTAATCCTCGTCAGGTGGCGTGAGTTATGTGTTATCCTCAGTCGTTGGCCTTCATAGTCGTTTTTCGTCTGGGGAGCATTCTAGCAATATTCAGAATTAATTTCTTCTATAAGGATGTTCGCAGTGGCCCTATGATTCATTTTTTGTTTGAGAGGTCACTAATAGTGTTCATACTCCATATTTATTGTGATATTTATTGTGAAAAAGTTACTACCTTAGATAAAGGTTATATTGTGTTTGTGTACCCAGCCGTAAACTGGTAAGTGATTTTATTCCATCGCTGTCAGTGTACTCTCTTTATGGGGATTTGATCTTGATAAAAGTTGTGTATCTTGGCTGCAGGGTCGTTTGGTCTAGTTAAGATCATTGGCATTTGATTCAAACGGCATTGACTTTGAGGCGAACAATATCCGAGATCTATTGGGACGCAGATCGTAAGGGACGCTCCGGGATCTGTCCTGCCGGAGCACAGCCACTGGTGCACCGCGGAGTCTCTGGATCACAAAGGTCAAGCAATCTTTTATTGTTATTATATTGAATTACTGCTGACCGGGGCTAGGCTGATTTGTTATTATTGAGCTGGACCACAACTGACTGGAACCGGATGAGAACCACTCCGTGACTAGCTTCTGTGTACTAATTTTAAATACCTTCTACATATGAGTGTACCTGTACCTGTATCTTATATGTTATATACTTCTGGGTAACTTATTACTATATATCTGTCTGTGTGCTGTAATCTAAAACTACTCTCAAGCCTATCTCTTTGTGTGAACTTGTATGTATTCTGTATTTCTATTTTCTATGTGTCTTAGTTTCCCTTGAGTATATATCTGTGTCTTTTCCTCCTAAATAATATGTATGCAAACTCGTGACTGTTTTTTTCATTGGAGATCAGCTGACCCATGCACCACCTAGAACCTCTGTGACAAGGCGCCCTGGGATTAAGAACTCATCTGCTCACCTGGTCTAGCCGGTGAGTAACCATAATAGGAAAAAAAGATTACAAAGTTGCATTGAACAGCTTCATATACCACGGTACTATTTATAGTCATTGGTTTAGGTTAGGTTAGAACTGTGACCACAATGCACGAGCCGAGCCAGAACCGAATTTGTCTTATAGTTATTGGTTTAGGTACGGTTAAGACTGCGGTATAAACTCCCAGGCCATAAAAATAACCTTAGATACGTTATTATCTATATACGGTAAATTTGTTCAAACTATTTATATTTATTTAGTAATTAAGGAAAGTGGAGCTGTTACAAACTGTACTTGAGCAATTATAAATACAACTTGAGCAGTTTTTTAACACTGAGGAATTTAAAATATTGTATATATCAAAAGATATAGGAGTTTGAAAGCACGGATAAATGATTATTTTTTCAACGACTTTATTGATTTTTTATTAAATAATTTAAGGTGAGCAATTTTAAACGACAACGTAGTTGAATTGAGTTATTGAAAATCTATCGATTAGTATTTTTTTTATTACAAATATTATTATTTTGCAGGCTGGGGTGGGTAACTAAAATCTGTGGAACCCACTCCAACGTTCTGAAATCAGTGCCTTAAAAGCTTAATCTGCTGAAGGTGTGCTTTTTGTTACACTATAGATATACATAGTAATAATTAATATGACAAATGATGACAGACAGTGACATTGACATGACCATGACTGTTATTGATTCAGATTTCAGAGCTACTCTATGTTTCATAGTTTTGTTTGGTAAAAGAATGCATTCTTCTTCCTGATTTTCTAATATCAGGTTAATCGCCGAACAAATGATTATTATTTTTAAAAGAAACAAATAAGCCTACTCAAATAGTATATTATGCGGAAGTGAGCGAATGATAGAAGTTGTGTTATTTCTCAAGTTTGTTTTGTTGAATATTCCTAAATGACAATGAAAATTAACGAAAAGAATTTGTGCGCTTTCGCATCATCTGCGACACCTGTGGATCGCGACGGTTGGCTCGACATGAGGGGCGAAGTCGGTAAGAGTTATCAGAAGCGATGGTTTGTGCTGAAAGGGAACCTTCTGTTTTATTTCGACAAAAAAGGTGACAAGGAACCAGTCGGAGTGATCATATTAGAAGGATGTACTATTGGTGAGTATAACATTCTGTATATGTATTATATCAGTGTCTCCAGTTCGTTAGACTACTTCCCAGGCCCTTGTACCCAGGCTATGCATGGGTGTCACCAATACCATGTAAAGTTAAAGACCATGGTTCGCAATGAATATGTATGAAATCTTCATAATTTATACAGCATTTTAAAGGCTATTCTGGTTTTTGTCTCTCTTTACCAAGTAATTCATTTACAAAGCCTGTTTTACATGTATTCTCAAACCACATAACAAGAGCAGATAACATAACATAAACTCACGCCTATGTCCCCGAAGGGGTAGGCAGAGGTGCTAGCACCCACATTTCACCAGTTTATGTTTAGGTCCCAATGTAATAGGTGGCGAGCCTATTGCCATTAACCGGGCACTTATAAACCTGCGATAAATACACACATAACTTCGAAAAGCATTGAAAAGTCATTAGTGTGTGCCATGGTAAAACCTGGGATCCAACCCGAGACCTCGTCTCAGCAGTCCATTACCCATACCACTAGGCTACCGCGGTCTAGCAGATACCAACCTTATATTATAAAATTATCTGTGCTACTACTATAGTAAATGTGAAAGTTGGTTTGTTACTTAATTAATGTAATTATGTTGATGTCTTTGCTGGCAGACACACTTTTAAAAGTGAAAACTTACAGCACAGCGAGCCCAGCAGATTTTTACACTAAAAAAACTTAACTATGCAGAAACAGCTAAATATTAAAAAAAAAAATACATTAAAACAACCATTTAATCCAACCTCTGCGCTGGCAGAGCCGCGGGCATCAGCTAGTATATAATAAAACACCATTTACATAAAAATGAGGCAAAGTCAGATTCTGTGTGAATAGTTATTATTGATAACTTCAAAAATTTCGATTTCTATAATGCGATAGGTACCTACTCCTTTGTCTATACCGACTATTGTAATTATTTTAGGAACATATAGCAATGTAGAACACTTGCCATTTGCTTTGTTTTATTTTGACACGGTTTTTACTACCCACAGTCAAATCTCTGAAATCAAAATTACACAATGCTATCGACTTCAGAGGACCAGAGAGAACATTACGAGAAATTCTGAATTATTAAATTGCAATAGAAAAAATATTACTATTCCTCTCTCATATACGCTGATAACCAGTCTACGTTTACTGTCTTATGTACGACGGAGAGAACGCTTTACAAAACCGAAGTAAGTCGATCTTAGCCGGATTCTCTCTGTTCTTCCCGACGTGCCAACCTAAGTTCCGAGACCTGTATGTATGTATAATTGTTTGGCACGCACATCAGCCTGAACGGCTCGATGGGTTTTAGCTTGTGAGGTGTCGTCAGATTCGTATTTATTGTGAGAGTGCTTCTGGGTATATTAAAATAAAAAAAAACAAAATCGCGGATTTTTGGCGCTAAAATGTATGTTGTTAAAAAGATATTTTTAATTTAAAGATTAAGAAAACCATTTATTGTTCTCAGAGCTAACGGAAGAAGAAGCTTACAGCTTCAAGATTGTTTTCCACTGTGAGAGTGGCCGCACATACTACTTATGCACAAACTCACAAGCTTCCATGGAGACATGGATGAAGGCACTCGCTTGTGCTAGCTATGATTATATGAAACTCATGGTCTCAGACCTGCAGAGACAGTTGGATGAAGCTCAAGGTAGTATTATTACATATTGAATACTTGATAGTGGTTGGGTGACCCCAAGTAAACCATTAGACCTCTGTGACAAAATCTGACAAGAGACAGGGAGAGTTAGAAGCAACTGGAGGAAGCCTTTGTGCTACAAAGGCAGACTGATTAAGAAGACAGCTGTGCAATACTTCTTTCATTACTAGAACTTTGATTCTTTGTTAAATAAAGGCTTGGAATTGAATACTCTGATATTAGTGACCCGTGTGCACACTTACAATATAGTAGTATTAAAAATAAATCTTTGATAATATATTTTCTGTCGAACAGCGGAGGCAGCAGCAGAAGCACTGGTTGCCATCACACCTCCCGGTGATGAACCTAAAGTACCTCCAAGAGGTCAACGCTACAATCCCTTCAACAGGGTCACTGAGGGCGAGACTAAAGCAGTGCAAGGAAGCAGACACCGTAAGTTCTTTTTATCTATACAATATACTCATGCTGTGTAACCCCTTAAGAAGTAGACAGAGCTGTTAAAGCACCCATGAAAAATAAAGGTATTAAATTTTAAAAGCATTTGGTTGATTTTTTTCAGACAAAGAAAACTTGAGACCTGAGCTACCCCGAAAAAAAGTGAACTTCCGCGATATCCACACGTCGTACGGACGGAAGATCTTGATCGACAGAAGCGCGTGGCGCGCCAGACTCGCCAAGCAAAAAGAGGACGCCGTGCAACCTCTTATACAACTTTAAATGTAGGCTTTTGCTTATAAGAATATAGGGAATTTTTTAAATATATTATATATTTTTAACCACAAAGAAAAACCGCTTCAGCCACCTGAAGGATACCAACTAGCTATGATTCGCGAATCCACTTGCAAAGCGTACGCATAAAAATAAATCTGACGAAATGACGAGTCTCCTACATTTTTTTACAGTTGGTTTCAAATAAATTAATAAACAATTTATCCATGTCATTTGATACATTTAAAATGACTTACTTTTGTAACAATGTCTTTAGGTTTGCATTACTACTTTTTTTCCCAATGATTAGATGGCTTGCATTAATCTCACAAATTTAAAACTTGCTACACCTACTAGCAGTACACAAATTCTAAAATTTCATTTTCATAAATTCAATAGCAATTTTTTGTCTTATGGTAGAATATGTAGCGTAGAATATGGTAGTTTCGATTCAACTTCAACAACGTAATAATTTATTTTGAAAAATTAGATTGATATTTTAATATCATGAAAATAATATGACAACAAAACATTATTATAATAATTTTAAACAGTTTATATAATATTGAACCCCTCAAAATGAAAATAACGGTGCGGCGCAAGAAAACTCCGTTTTGCTGACAACAAGCTCAACTGCTCCCAGAATCAGCCGTGGTCATGTCATGTACACCTAATTCCCTAAAAACCGTTAGAGAGTACTCAGGCACTGTGCCCAGGTACTCTCTAATAAGTGACTGTGGTATGATACATTGTTAAGTTCCGAACCGGTTGTAACTAACAATTTTCTAACTTTTTACACTTTACCAGGAGTCGATTTAGTTAGAAGTTGAAGGAGTTAAATCAGATCATTATACTCTAATGTATAAAAACAAACCTTTAATTTTTCATCAAAATATGTTCATTTTCGCGTCGATCGCCGGCGCCTGCCGATGCTACCCAGTGATACAAGATAAGGTACTAATCACTTAATCTCGGTATTGTGGGAGATGTTGAAAGTGACATAAAAATTATAGTCAATTTCAATTATTATTCTAATTAATTATGCCGCCTATAAATATAATAGTATATTGTCATGAAAGTTGTCCCTGTTGCCTTCAGAGCAACTGATAATCCTGCGGCTGGCAGGTGAGCATTGATATTTGTAAACTTCTATTTTAACGATAAATAATATGGGCAAATAATACATGGATTAATTGTTTAAGCGAATAATGCTTTAGATCACAAGATATGAGACACATTATTATGAATGCTTATATTATGCGATATGGGTGGTTTTCCTTGTGACAACAATAAAAGAAGATGTAAGGCTATTTCTATATACTTTAATAAATCTCCAGTTATTTGAATGTCGAAGATCTACTTGTACCAACTTACAAAACGACATAGAAGAATAGAAGAATTACACCAACTTATGTGTACTAAACTGACCACCGGTTCGAAACGCGGCCCCGTCCTGACAGAACTATCAAGAGGAAGTGCCCAGAATGCACTAACTGAAATTCACTTTTAGACCTTTTCTCTGCTGAAAATTATCACCAATTGTCACTGTTTTGTCTGACGTGATTATAGTAATAATAAATTACTTAGTGAATTACTTTGATGGGAATAAATAATAAATATTCTAGGACATATTATACAGCGCCTTCTAGACCCACACTAAGCAGAGCTTGTCATATGGATTCTAGAATGCGGATAAACATACTTAGATACTTTTTTATACGCTTTTTATTAGCTTCACCTGTATGTTTGTTTGTAACCGACTCCTTTAGGCCCGATTTTGACCCACTTGGCCGTTTAGCCAGATTTCGTTCAAACTTTGTAGATTTATTCATTAATTTGATAAAATTATTCCATTTTTCAATTTGCAAAATAATATAAACTAATGAATTCGCGAAATATTTACTGACAGCTCTGTAAATATTTGATAACAGCGCCATCTATCCCGTCAACTTTGTATCACGTAGTAGCGAATAATGTCAAAACTCTGAAATAGGTGGCAACAGCAGCGCGTTAATTTATTTCTGAATAATCAAAACGAAAATGTAGGAAATAAATAATAGTTAAAAAAAACTAAAAAACACGCTTTTTATAGAAAACCGAACTAAAAAAATAGAAAATAAGTTTTAATAAATTTAAATTAAAAATAGTGTTATAAATTTCAATTAACACTATTCTTAATTTCAATTTATTAAAACTTATTTTCTATTTTTTTAGTTCGATTTTCTCTAAACAGCGTGTTTTTTAGTTTTTTTAGCTATTATTTATTTTGTAAATAAATACATATTATACATAGAAACACCCAGACCAATGCAAAAATACATATTTGCAATGAGCTGGAATCGAACTCGCGACCTCTGACTTAGCAGTCGAATGCTCTACCGCTAGGCCACAGAGGTTGTACAGTGTAAAAAAGGTTTGTAAATATTTTAGTGCTGAGCAATGTTTTTCGTTGACTGTACCTCCTCTTGATTTCATATTCCTTAGATGAAACTAATGTAAATATTAACCCAAACTTTTTAATTTAAAATAATGATAGATTAAATTATTATTTCTGTCGTAAGTCTATTTGGTACAAGTGGACACTACAAATGACCTCCCAGTATATGCATATGATAATGGTCACTTATTTTTTCATTAATATTTTTTATATATTTAACTATTGTAGATAAGTGGACTTTTTGGACTATGGACTTTTTCTGTAGATTTATTACAAAATTGTATAAATAAATAATAATTATATTGTTAATAATCAGATCTCAATCTATATATATTCGTTACAGTTTCTATTAGTGTAATTAGTAAATGAATTCATAATTAAAGAACACAAGTTAAATTAAAGAATAGCCAGTAAAATATAATTTGTTAATAAAAGAATTATACCATAGTGTGGCAAAATATTATCTTTTCACACATTTGTCAACTTGTTGGCATGTTTCTAAGGCTCTTTTCAGCTTTTATACTATGACGTGGGTCTGGCAGATCCCGGGCTCCGATGTGAGAGCCTCAGATGCAACCGGAACTCGACGTTATGATAATGATGTAGGTCTGGCGTTCACGGGCTTCTGAACCATACATTTTTACATCACATTGTTTTATAATAGGGCTTATGTGTAGTTCCAATAAATGTTGAATACAGGCATAGTAAATTGTTATTAGTATCTAAAATTTGTATACGGACACATTGAAGTAATTGTAGGACATACATAGTAAGTAATAAATGGTAGAAAATAAAAGTATTAATATAAATGGTAGAAAAATAGGTCATGCATAATTTAAATCAACGAATTTCACGATTTTTGGAGAATTATTAATTATTAAATATATGTAGGACAATGATTAAACATTGATAAACATATATATTATATATAATATATAATGCAAATATATAATAAATATAAATATATAATGTCCTTTGATTAATTTCAAAACTATTAAGAAATTCATTTGATGGTTTAAAGTCCCTGTGAAGTATTTGATATATATGGGTTAAACATTTTTACTATTTGTTACTTACAATGTAATTATTAATAATCTGAATATAACAAACTAAGTAAATATATGTTCAAGAAAAAGTTTGCTGCGATAGCACCTGCCTGCATGCGTTTGGACAATATTGACCATGTTTTGCAATACTGCTTATACTATAGAAGCAAAATGGCAAAAATATAAAGACATGTCTAACTTATATGTTGTAAAGATAGCAAAGATATTTATGTATATTACTAGACAAGCCGTTTAGAACAAAAAATGTGTCACACTTCCGGGGTGGAAAGGGAGGTGCAGGGTGCAGCAAAAATAGATATAGAAATAGAAAAACACTACTTACTTGAATCAAATCAAAAATAAAGTAAGTTTGATCAAACTTTCAAGGAGTGTAACATATTTTCAAATACTTTTATCACTCGCTCTGCACTAATTTCGGTTAACTTTATTACGGATACCCCCCCCCCACCGGCCAGCTGGGGTGGTTATGTCGTGCATCGACTAAAACCGCACGGTGTCCTGCCCAAGTGTCCATTACCGGGCACCCCGGGTAAGCCCTCGAAAGGATAACCCAAGGGTTAATTTTTTCGCCCCCCTGACTGGTGATAGCTTAATTGAGGTAAATATTTTCATATAACCCGTCTAGTAGTATTCATAGAAGTAAAGATGGTAAATTGCAAAAATAAAGATAATTGACGTCAGTTTTGATAGCAGTTACAGCCATTTATTTCCAACGGCCTCTTGCAGTAGTCGATGTCAGATTGTGGTGTCAAATATCAAAATTAATCTTTGAATATAAAATTGCCAGAGTTTCCCCAAAGGGGTAGGCAGAGGTGTATTATTACACATGCACTACAAAATTTGCTTTGCCTATGCTTGCACTGACATAAATGGTATTTGCTGGCCAATTTATGCAATTATACTGTTGTATTATTAGTTTATAAAATAGACGAACAATTAATTTTAATTGCGACTGTCATTTGTATTCCCCTTTTTTCCATTATTCTCCTTCGGCTGGTATGACGCAGGGATGAGGTGTGATGATATGTCAGAATTGAATGCGAAAAAAAATCTTACTTTCACTGCATCTCTTCGTAAAGTAGCAGGAGACCATAAAGCCCGTTACACACGTAGCTATAATATATATTAATATGCCGTGTTATAATATATATTATAGTAAGCTACCAAACACGGAGACGATGCTTTAATATATATTTTGCCTTCATTTATTTGATGATCGGCCTCGCATATGCACGCGTTTTGTAATAAAGGGTGTTTTGATTAGGTACTAATTTGTTGCGCGAGCGCGCCCGGGAGAGACTTAGAACTCTCCCGGTCCGCCGAGCCTGCAACTTGCTCGCCGCGCGTCGCAGGCAACTCAGGCGCCGGAGGTCGCTTAACGACCTCCGTCCTCCATGAGCGCCGGCCTGGGGGTGGCGGGCGAGGCCACCTGTCACCCCAGCAGAAGCAGGCCGGGACGGTGGGGCCACTAGCGCCCCTCCCCCAAACCGGGGCAAGACGGGGACACCGTGGTTCCCAAACCCGAGGGGGCCATCTCGAAACCGAAGATGGCCCAGGGTCAGTCGGAGTGCGAGGGATATGCTCTATGGGCAACCTTACACCCCGGCGTCTGTAGACCCGATACGGCGTGCGGTTTTAGTCGGTTCAAGCCCGACATAACCGCCCCCGCTGGCACGCGGGGGGGTATCCGAAGGGATTTCCGCACGATTTTGTTTATTATGAATTCAACAAGTACACGGCTATTGTATTTAATTGACAGTTCTTCAGAAGACGATTCTGATGCTGCTTTTCACATATTAGTTGCTCTATCAGGCACAAAAAATAGAACGAAGTGGATTGAATTGCATATAAAGAATAAAAAAAGTCATGGCGAATTTAATCTGTATCGTGACTATCCTTAAAAAAAATCGCTCAATATTTTAGGAGTTCAAAATCATCATGAAGCGGAGCGGGAGCGTCAGGCAGGAAAGGGACACGTTGGAACATGCTGTATATTCAAAATATGTCGTAATATGTTTTGCTATACCATAATATGCAATAATATATATTACTATGCGATAATATACATTACGGTATAAGTTAGTGACGTCATAGAAATATATATTATAGCTGCGTGTGCGGTCACTTGAAAATTTGTATTGAAAATATATATTAATATGCCTTGCTATGAGTCATATTAATATAAATATAGCTGCGTCTGTGACGGGCTTACGGTAAATAAATATTTTTGTTTGATTTGCCCATGGTTCGATTGACGAAACCACAAGCAGAAAGTCCTAGGATCGAGACATAGTTTGTTGTAGATTCTCTTTTGCAGTGTTTCTCAAACAGCTGTTTCGACTCAGACATTATTAGATTAGGAAACTTATATTTTAGGTGATCAATAAAACAAAAATTATTTTGTATTATGTAAGTTTACTGTTCATTTTATAATATGTTATTATAAACACAACGTCAACTAGTACAGTCTGCAGCTTGCGTATGCCGACACACATACAAAACAAGGGAGCACATTTAAACATACTTCCGACTGCATATAAAAGAGCTCAAGTAACGATAAGTTAATTTATTATAGCCATGAAGAATTACGTTTATAATGTCGTTCCTTACGATTGTGTTACTTACAATGCATACTATAAGTTTTGGTATAACATTTTTTAACCAACTAGATAACATTGAGCAATTTATTCAATATAAATTATGTATACAGCTTCCGTGTCATGATAATATAAAACATATAACTATCCCCTATCGATTAGTGTTAAACTATACACAACAATGTGAATACGCGCGTTGGAAGACAGGTTCAATGCCCAGGTGGAGGAGATTGGTAACAGTTCACGCAAGGTGGAGCTCAAAGTCAAAATTAACGCAAATTATATATTTCATTCTCGTAAACATTCTTTAATATTATTAAAGAAATAAGATATAAATATGCCTCTACATAACCCGATAGCATTTATATGCCGACATCTTTGATATTTACGCGCCAAATAAATACTTTTTTAAATCAAAAATGTCATAGACAATTTATTTTTTTAATGATAAATGCTAGTATACGGTTCAAAACACACTAGTAATAATATTTAGACACACATCATACAGATAAGTCCACGCATCTAAACACGGTTACAATGTATTCAGTTGCTTTGGAGACACAACGATTACATAAAATGTTGATAGGAGCAACAAAAATATTCTAAAATAATATTATACAATAGAAATGAAGAACATATATAGAAAAACAAAGACAAGATTTCGTTAGTAAGATATAATAAAGGAAGATAACTTAAAATAAAGAAAAAGACCGATATTTGTAATCATCACATCTCCTCCGGACCTAAATACATTATAAATAAAAAGAAATATTTGGTAACAATGTCTTAAAGATTAATATAAAGAAAACAAACAGGATACACGTTAGTATTTACATAGTATAATTTACACAAGTCACATCACTAACCAAATTCTACTAAAGCTACCTTAGAACGTAAAATTTAGTACATTATAATATCGCTCTCAAAGAATTATATACATTTGTGTGGTGGGTAGGAAAAAAGTCTGGCCACTTAGTATTTTATGGGTGAAAGTGTATTTGGTCTTAACAATATTAAATAATAAGATTACACATTAGTTATATCGTGTATTTGGATGATTACTTAAAACTTAGTTTATAAGTTTTGCTAATGTATTGTTATTTTCGTTTTATTTAGGTATTTATGATGGGTACTTATATCAATTGATACGAATCACAAACCCAGACATTTAATATCAAAAAAGTTACTATCGCTTGTTCAATTTCATTGGCATTTTTATAAAATTTTAACTGGTTTCGATGCCAACTATAATATAATTTGTTAAATTCGGTAAATATAACATGAAATACAAAAAACCTATACTACATATTATAGTAAATTATATGTTATTGTGGGAGTACAAACAAGCTAGTGGCCAGGTGCTTGCGTGGTGGGTGCGTGCGCGACGTCACGGCGGTGACGTCATAGCCATCTCGAAACGTTTCTTCCGCTCGGCGACCAAGCCCGCGAGCGGCCCGACGGACTCGCGCCCTCTCGGCGAGCTGATCGTTCGCGGGGTTGCTTTTAGTTCTGTTACAGATATTTTTTTGTTAAACTTGATGATACTTACAACAATTCCGTAATTGTAGCAGGATATTGATTCGTCGACGGCCTCTGTGGCGTAGCGGTAGTGCATTCGACTGCTACGACAGGGGGCGCGGGTTCGATTCCCACTCAGTGCTAATATTTGTATGCATGAATATGTCTATTTGCATATAATAATGCATAATAATGTAATATTTCTATGTATAATATGTATGTATTTACAAAAAAAAGTATATAAGTATGTTTACCCCCATTCTGGAAACCATGCTAGCTAGTTTAACTATGCTTACATTGGGGTCTAGAAAGCGCTGTGTAGAATATTTATATTTATATTGATTCAACTTTGAAACCAAATGCAGGCATTTGACCGTTGTATATAATTAAGAACACTCTGAACTTAGAATTATTTCTTGTAAGAGTAATGTTTTTACCCAGCATAAGTAACCCATCGCAGTATTTTTTCAGGTAATTCTTAGTAGCAATTCAGAGTCTGGAAAAATTGTCCGATTGCGGGCAAAAAGTTGGTTGCATATTACGTGGGAACGGCAAATTGCGAGTGTTATTATGATTTGAACAAACTAAAGACCGAGCGAAGTGGAGGAGGAAAAGTCGGAAAGCGGACTCCGAACGGGATTAATGCTAAGATCATAATGATGGCATGTATCTGTATCTTACCTGGACAGGTGAGAGTTGCAAGTTTCTGGTGCTCTCTGTTTTCGCGTACTGGATTTTGTTGCGCGCTGGACGAGCCGCCTCCAGCAGCGGACTGGACCGGGGCGACATCGCCTGAACACAAATACAATATTAACATTACTAGAACTCACGTCCCAAATATAAACATAAAGCAATTTGTCATGTATTTGTATTTTACAGGGTGACAAAACATTTGTGGCAAATCTCTTGAACAATTTTAATGTTGCTAGCTTGCTTTTCATATGCGGAAGCAAAATTAAAGGTGGGTACTTAAACATAATAATTAAACCCAATAATAATGTGGGTCCCAATCACCAATTCTATTATTTGCATATATTTTAAGGGAAGATGTAGTTTTAGAACCAAACAGCGAAGCCAAAACCATTATAGTCGAGTGTTAGATCAGTTTGTAAAAATTGTGTAGTTCTAGTGCTAACAACAAAGATCAATAATATAACAGTGTCTATGGTTCTTAAAATGAAATGATTCAATACGATGTTGACCATCTAGCTGCTCTCTGATGTCTGTATGTATCATTGCAGCTTCATTCGATACATCAGCTTGAAATCACTATAGATACTTAACTAATTCAGTCAAGTACGATCCTTTGCAATGTAGTGTGACCACGAGTGAAATAAATTCCTATTGGTCACACCAGTGTAACAAGCTGGTGTGACCACGAGTCTGCAGGGAATATTAATACAATATCTGGGAGACCGAGCACTGCTTGGTTTCTCTTTTTCATGTTTTCGAAAACTATTCGCCCCCGAATCCCCTGTATACTAAATTGAATGAAAATCGTTGGAGCCGTTTTCGAAATTCAGATGATATATATGTATATACAAGAATTGCTCGTGTAAAGGTATAAGATTTAACGGGAATCTTCAAGTAACTCTTGCTTCTAAGTTTCATTTCAAATGCTATGAGTGACATGCGAAATATAAATTAATTAAAATTCGAATGTCATCGAAATTAACATCTACAAACGTCATATTTATTTAAAAAGTCAACGGAACAGAATCCAATTTTTTTTTTGGGTATCTACTGCAAATCAATATATTCGCAATCTATAATAGTAACGTTTACTAACTCGAGCTAACAATCGACCATATCCCCCACCTTGCGAAGCGAATAGTCGAGTGTTACCTGTGTTGTTGCCGGCCCTCTGCCACACAGTCGCCAGGCGGCGCAGGTGTTGCCACAGCGGCGCCTCGCCACTCCCATGCTGTTAGTGCACCCCATACATGACCGTTATGCCAAATACGATCTACTGCCTTCTACGATACAACGCGAGGAAACTGTCACAGACCTTCATTCTTTACGAAACTAACTAAAAAGTTTTTTGTATAAAAGTAGATAACCTTTTGCAACGCTGTTTTGATGTAAAAATTTCTAACATAAGTGGTTTTATTTAGAGGACTGGTTTTTTTTTACCATTGCTCTGATGTTGGTAGCCCCGTTGCTGCATTCGTTTCGACATTTTATAGTTTGAGGGTGACTCATCAACCTTCCTAGGGCTGTATCGTAATAAGTTCTATGTATGCTACGTGATCGCAGAAATTGAGCCTACGAGCTAATGTGGTAAATAAATGAATTATATTTATCTACTTATGCTTATTTTAGTTTTTGATGCACAAGTTAGCGTAGCCATCATAGATTTGTAATACAAACCCTTCCCAATATTCTATAAGCGTGTTTAAAAACGTGACCACACACCCATTTGTGAATATTTGTTTATGTGAAATAAAATAATAAGAAAGAAAAAAACGTATATTATGCTCAATTTGTGCGATCCATGAAATTTTAAATTATTTATGATTTTTGAAAATAGAATATTACTGATCGACTACACACACTAAAATTTTAGCACGATCAAAGACAAAAAAAAAAAGAGTTTAATAAGAAAAAAAAACTAAAACAAATAAGAAAAACAAATCAACTTTACAAGGAAAACTAAAATGAATTTTAGATAGCTAATAAATTATATTTGATATGGTGATTTATTACGTGCGATGTATGGGCATGCGCGCAAGCGTGGCTTCTGCCTCGAAATGGTAAAATGAAGAGAAGCTTAGCGGAGGCTGTACAAGCGTGTACCGTGGTGTATGGTGCGTGAAAGGGGGGGGGGAGGGCAGTCTCTTACCGTGCTTGTGTCCTCTATGAGCTGCGAGAGGGTGGACGCTTCCGAATTTTTCATGTCGTTCGCCTCGGATATCAAGTGCGCGCGGAGTTGTTTATTTCTGGAAAAATAAAAGATTTATTGTAAATTTATTTCATCTAGTATCATTTTCATCTTAGCGTTGAGTCCCGGTCGCATCTGAGGCGTTTACCGAGCTCCGCTTTTCGACTTGTAATCCTCCATTTCTAAGGGACTTTATCCCTGGCAGTGAGACCATTCTTTGATCTAGTATATGAGAAATCATAGTTTTTTGCCTAATTATATAAATAATGTTTCAAGAGTTGGTTGTAGAGTTATGATTTTCCCTAGACTACGTCGACTAGATCGAGAAAATAATTTTCGTTTTACTTTAAGTAGCAGTTCCCCACCCACATATTATATACATTTCTTCTGCAAAGAGTGACAGCGCTGTGCACGTTCATAGGCTTAACAAATTAGATAAATAATAATAACGCGCGTTTACCTGGAGTCCAGTTGCATGATATGGTTGTGCGCCTGCGCGAGTTGCGCAGTGGCAGTCGAGAGGCGCTCCTCTAGCGCCGCAGACTCCACACACTTCACCGAGTACTTTTCTGATAGTGACAGAATCTCGCGCTTTATTTCCTCCATCTCTTGTCTGCAAAGGAGAAGCAGTTATGTAATAATTCTCGTTATAAAACAATCTTTCGTCGAGAAATTTCATAAAAGATGTTCTAGGAAATATGTGTTTCTTGAATTTTTTTTACAAGTTTGTGAAATAAATGTTTGTTACTTAGAATCTTCGTTATAAATATGTATGTGTAAGGTTGATATAGGGATGTTTTTATTTTTACTTTTATATACTTTATAATGTATACTTTGTTAAATGAACAGTCAAAGTTCACGTAAAATTCAGGTTCAGGTGCAAATAAGCAGATTTTTGAAGACTTAACATTTGTTTTGTAATCCTTAAAAATTCCGGTTGCAATTCAGGATTGATAATTGGGTGATACTACAGATTGTTCATGTTGGCCAAGGGTACTCACAGGTGCCTATTGCTGAGCTGCGTCCTCTCCCCCCCCTGCACGCCGCGGCTGAGGAACTCCGCCTTGAACTTGTCCACCTCGCGCCGCACCTCGCTCTCGTGCGCCTTGCGCATGGCGTCCAGCGCCGCCAGGGTGGCTCGCGTCTCTTCGGCTAAGGCTTGCTCTTTGTCTAGCCTGAAATAACCATCACTCATGACGTTTCTTGTGAAAATATGACGCACTAGCTGATGCCCGCGGCTCCGTCCGCGCGGTGGTCGGTTTTTTTTTGGTCATATCTATCTCTGGTTCTACTTAACCAATTGCAATCAATTATAGGGCAGATTTTAAGTCTGACCAAGACCTTGCTAATAAAAAAACCGTATCAAAGATCCTACAGTAGTTTTTGCGTTCATCGCGAACAAACATACAAGAATTCCAAAAAAATAATTGTATTTACAATCGTTCATTCAATATAACCCAAGTTTTAAATAGTAAAGTAGTACTAGTAAATAAAAAAAAAACAAAAATAAAGCTAGTAAATAGTTTTTAATATCTTCAATGTATAGACATAGCTAATTAACTAGCTAATTCACTAAATCTAATCTTGGGTACTTTACATGCCGGTACACCCTGGGCGGCGGTCAATGGCTTCCCCTTCATAGGGTTGGCATTGATCGTCGGCCAATACCCAACGTGGCGGGAACACATCGCTCTCCGTACTCCTCTGCTTTCAGAGGAGACAAGATGAGCGATGCTGTTAGTGGTGAGATGGCCCAGGGTCAGTCGGGGTGCGAGGGATATGCTCTATGGGTAACCTTACACCCCGGCGTCTGAAGACCCGAGACGGCGTGCGGTTTTAGTCGGTGCAAGCCCGACATAACCGCCCCCGCTGGCCGGCGGGGGGTATCCGAAGGGATTTCCGCACGAAAAAAAAAAAAAAAAAGGGTACTTTACATGGGGCGTGAAAAGTATCTACCGAGGCCGTCAACTGAAACCCAACATTATAGAATTCTCGCTAGCTCTAGCTTTCATTGTTAGATTTCACTAACAGCTTACCATCAGAATGAGTAAAGACATTAACGAGCTTAATGTAAACAAGTTGAATTCCTGAGACGAGCTCAGCCGAATACAAGGGATTTTCGATTTTGCGTATTTTTTTTTTTTTGCGATTTTTTGCGATTTTTTCTTTATCTTGCAATGGTTCACCCCAGCACGAATCTATTACCGAAAACAGCAACTCGATAGCTCATCTCCTTCATACCCAAAACCGTGACAGAAAATTGGCAGCGACGACGTCGACGACAACTCGATAGCAATAGGGCTTTTCTAAAGAAAATCCCTAAAAACATTGGGTGGTAGGTAGATCAGAAGTGGGATTGAGAGGCACAGCAGCAAAATCTCTGTAAAACTTACCGAAAGACCTTAGCTGGACTAGAACTATAGAAGAACTAGAACGTGTATTCAAAGCTGTAAAAGCAGGTTCCTACGACATTGAGTTTGGCAGGGAGAGCGTCACGAGTAGTGAAGGCGAGTGTTGATGTACATCGGAAAGGAGAAACTTAAACCTACACCCCGTGTCACAAGTTCCGAGCACTATTAGGACCAACTCTGGCATACGATGCCCCAGACAATCGCACGGTAAATTCATGGAAGACTACCTATCTTTACATTCAGGTAAACACTTTATCGAGGCCCTGTTCTTCCATGGGCCTCGGAGCAGGCCACCCGAGGGATCCAGTCTCATCGTGGGAGGAAATCGCATCGGCATCAAGCCCCAAATGAAATATTTGGGGCTCGTGCTCGACGGCCGATGGGACTTCGGAGAGCACATCCGAAGTCTGGCCCCCAAATTGAAGGGCACAGCTCTTGCTCTGGCTCGGCTGTTGCCCAACATGAGGGGGCCCGATGACTCCTGCAGGAGACTCTACGCGGGGATCGTGCGGTCCATGGCCCTGTATGGGTGCCCAATATGGGCGGAGGCCCTGAGGACCAGAACTGTGCGGATGCTGCGCGCTCCGCAGCGAGTTCTGGCCATCAGGGTCATCCGAGGGTACCGCACGATCTCCTTCGAGGCGGCGAGTCTCCTTGCCGGAACTCCGCCATGGGACCTGGAAGCGAGAGCCCTTTCGCAACTGTACCAGTGGCGAAAGGAGGCGCGGGAGCAGGGATGGAACCCCGAGCCTCGAGAAATCGAGGCCGTGCAGTCCCAGCTCCGCCAGGCCATCGTGGTGGAGTGGAAGGAACGACTTGGGCAACCAAGCGCAGGGCACGCCGCAATAGCGGCGGTAAGGCCCATCATGGAGGATTGGCTGGAGAGGCGACACGGAAGCCTCTCCTACCGACTGACGCAGGTGATCTCCGGGAAGGGGTGCTTCGGGGACCACCTGCATCGGATCAGGAAGGAGCCAACGCCTGAGTGTCATCACTGCGACGCGAGCGAGGACTCAGGGCTGCACACGCTGGCGGACTGCCCGGCGTGGGAGTCACCGAGGCGTGACCTCGTGGCAGCCATCGGGGTGGGAGTCCTCTCGCTCGGCAGCATGATTGCGGCAATGGTGCGGAGCGCGAGCGCGTGGGCCGCCGCCGCCTCCTTCTGCGAGCATGTAATGCTCGCGAAGGAGGTGGCGGAGCGCGCCCGGGAGAGACTTAGAACTCTCCCGGTCCGCCGAGCCCGCAACTTGCTCGCCGCGCGTCGCAGGCAACTCAGGCGCCGGAGGTCGCTTAACGACCTCCGTCCTCCATGAGCGCAGGCCTGGGGGTGGCGGGTGAGGCCACCTGTCACCCCAGCAGAAGCAGGCCGGGACGGTGGGGCGACTAGCGCCCCTCCCCCAAACCGGGGCAAGACGGGGACACCGTGGTTCCCCCGAGGGGGCCATCTCGAAACCGGAGATGGCCCAGGGTCAGTCGGGGTGCGAGGGATATGCTCTATGGGCAACCTTACACCCCGGCGTCTGTAGACCCGAGACGGCGTGCGGTTTTAGTCGGTTCAAGCCCGACATAACCGCCCCCGCTGGCACGCGGGGGGGTATCCGAAGGGATTTCCGCACGATAAACACTTTATTCATCATAATATCATCATAATCATCGGCAGGCATGAGGCAGTCGAAGATCTTTATCAAGGGCATCGATAAGAAAAAGACGAGCCAACTGATCAAACTCTCAAGAGGGAACATGAGGCTCGTCATAGAAGTAATAACAGGACATTGTAGACTAAGCAGACACATGACAGTGATCGGAGTGAAGACTGACCCCAATTGTCCGGAGTGCATGGAGACAGAAGAAACCAGTTTCCACCTGCTGGCCGAGTGTCCCATGCACTTACTGATTAGTTGGGAACTTCTGGGATCGGACACACTGGACACGGAGGAGTTGAAGGATTTGAAGGTGGAACAGATCGCAAGATTCTGCAAGGATATAAAAAGGTTTGAAGGGGCACCGTGAATGCTGGTACAACCACGCTCTCCCCAACGGGAGGGTTGGGGAAATAGATGAAGTGGCCTACAAGCTTCGTGGGAGGATCGTCCGTCCGGTTTCCGGTGTCCCCATTTGAAATAATAATAAGAAAGCACTTTATTCATCATTTGAGTAGGAAACTACTCGTCACAGCATTTCGGCTAAGGTCTGGACACATGCCATTAAAGTAGTTCGCCTTCCTAATGGGACATGCAGACTCCCCAAACTGCGATGTATGCGGCGTAGTAGAGGGTGTGCACCACCTATTAATGGACCGTGTACAATATGAAACGGCCCGAGAGTCTCTGATTGGAACCTATGACCTGAACAGACTACATGTAGGTATGCTCCATGATATACTGGCAATACCTCGATGCGAAGCAGCTACAAGTTTGTTTGGGTTATTTGGTCCCCATCAGGGATAGTTAAGTTTACTGTGTAAGCATGTCTACTGTTTTAAGCTACGATGGGATTAACATATCCGTAACGGATAAAAATCCCTAAAAAAAAGAGAAAAAAAAATCATCATTTGTTGCCGTCGTGGTCAAGAAATTTCAGTGAGTGTCTTATTCCAGCAGATTGTGAAGGCAATAAATTACCTTAATTGTTCTCTCTCAGCGCGGTGTTTCTCCTCCATTTCCCGTACAATACGCCGGTGCGAGCTCTCCATTGCCAACAGTCCCTTCTCGCAGAGCGCACGAAGTTGTTCAATTTCCTGCTGGTATCGGGCACGGAGACCATCACCGTGGGTGTCGGCCGCCACTGCGCTCTACACAACACATTGAAACGGTAAGTCTTTGAACGATCGGTCGTCATCAATATGTGGGAAATTGCATTCGATGTTCACTGAAATGAGTTTGGGGGTTCCATCAAAATCTTCGAGCCCCATTCTTCGACCTGCCTGACAGCAAATTACCTGCGTGCCGGTAATTTGCTGATTAACGGATGAAGTTCTGACGCAGGCTTTCTTCTCGGGGTTGGGAAGTCAGACGGCAGCCGCTCTCGAAAGATGAGCTACATCAAGAGGCTTTCTAAGCGGAAGAAAATAAATTCTAGGCTCCAAGGAGTAGGCTTTGGATACGCTGGCCGCTGCCGCGCTGGGCCGAAGACGATGACACTCTGAACTGAGCGCTCACCTGATAGGCAGCGCGTAAGTTCTCGAGCTGCGCGGAGTACTCGGAGTCCAGCGCGGCGAGGCGGCGCTGCAGCGTGCGCGCGCGCTCGCGCAGGGCGGCGCGCTCGCGCTCGTGCTGCGCCTGCAGCTGCGCGCGCGCACGCCGCGCCGCCGCCAGCGCGCTCGCCTGCTGCGCCAGCGCGCACTCGCCGCGCGCGCGCTCCTCGTGCAGCCTGCGGGGGGGGCGTGGCGAGCCTTTAGTTGCCTTGTTTTGCTTGGCCGAATTTACCATAGTTAAAAAGTGTTTTTCAGAGGAGACAGGATGAGCGATGCTGTTAGTGGTGAGATGGCCCAGGGTCAGCCGGGGTGCGAGGGATATGCTCTATGGGTAACCTTACACCCCGGCGTCTGAAGACCCGAGACGGCGTGCGGTTTTAGTCGGTGCAAGCCCGACATAACCGCCCCCGCCGGCCAGCGGGGGGGTATCCGAAGGGATTTCCGCACGATAAAAATAAAAAAAAAAGGTACGTTGTTCAAGGCGGTCATTAGTCTAATTCGCAGTTAATTCGCAATCACCTATTCCAAAATTGATGTTACTAAAATATTGCGAGAACGCAACTCCTGTCATAATTTTCATTTACATTTTATATTTTTTAAAACATGACGTAAATAAATACTAATATCTAATCTAACTCGTAATCGTTATCTTGGGTTTTGCCAATTTGCAATTTGCCAATTGCAGAAACAAAACGCATAAGAAATATGACAGATTACAAAAGTCAAGAGATGACAGCAGAGTTAACGAGAAATATTTAATTTGAAATTAAAATGGATTGATTCGGTCGAATTAAAATGTAAACCTTTTAGGGTGCCTACCTGTCCAACGCGTCCTGCAGCTGCTTGCAGTGCTGGCAGGGCACCAGCGCTTGCAGAGCTTCGACGCGGCGGCGCAGCGCCTCGACGCGGTCGAGGACGCCGGTGCCGGCGGCACTGGGCGCTTCGACCCCGTCCCCCCCAGCCAGCTGCCTCTGCACTTCCGCAACCGCCGCTTCCACCCGCTCGAGGGTCTCGCCGATCTTCATCGAGTCTTCACTGTTACTCGAACAGTCACTGGAGAAGAGCGCTCGGCACTCGGTCGAGAAACGCTGGAACAGGTAAACGAACTCCGCCTCCTGGGCAGGGTCGTCCTCCAGCGAGGAAAGAGCGTCCTCTGAGGAACGACGAGGACTGTCAGCCGGTGGTGATGAAGCACGATACGTTCCTTCTAAGACGGCAACTCGGGCGTCGACTAACGCTCTCTGAGCTAAAGCTTCCGCTAATTGCTGCAACAATGCTCGGGAGTCCAATCCTGGAGACAATTCTTTAGTGCGGCGGTCGCTTGTCAAGCACGATCGGTATCGCGCCGCAATATCTTTAACGGCAGCGTCCATTTCACAGCGTAGGTGATCGTGAGCTGCTTGCCACCATAACTCTAGATCGGCTCGATCTTGAGCTGTGAGCGTTAAGCGAGTTCGACGAGCTTGATCCAACCTCTGATCGCAAAGAGAAGCTGCGCGGGATAATGCTCTCGTTACTTCGGCTTGGACTAATTCAGCACCTAAAGCATCTCTCGCTGCAGCCCATGCTTCACGCACGCGCGCTGCCTCCACATTAGCCCGCAATTGTTCCTGGTCTGTGTCAGCAGGTGTTGCGTAGGTAAGAGTTTCGCAGGCCAACGCAGAGCATAACTCAGTGAGCTTCTCGCTTTTATACCGTTCGACTGCTTCGGCAACTTCTCGTTGGGAAACCTTTAGTGCTTCTAAGTCGGCACCGTGTATGATAAGCTCAGAGCGACGTTGCGCTTGTGACTCCCGAGATCCGTTTACAATGTCGATCTTTCGCGTAAGAATTCTTGCTAGGTAGTCAAGTGAGCTCCTTGTCCCAACTCCGCTCCTGCCACTATCCCCGTTAATTTTCCGTTTAAGGTTATCTATTAATTGACTAGTTTCAATAATTTCAGACTTTATCAATCGAGCGAAGAATCTGCTCCCATTGGATGATTCAAGCGCCTCTTGTATTCGCCCTACAAGCACTGCCTCGTATGCCAGTTTCTCTGCTAAGATTTCTAGGCTTCGCCTCTGCGTGAGTTCACCGGCTTCATATAAAGTTGCCTTTCTCTTAGATATTTCGAGAAGTTTTGCTCTCAGTTGTTCTTCCAATTGAACGACAACTTCAGCAACGCTGTCATTCACCTCCTGATCCTGCATCTGGTCACAGTCAACGACACACTTATCGAAACAGTCCTGTAGCCTCTTGCTAACATCCGTCAAGCACTTCTCCATAGATTTTAGACTGTATTTTTTCTCTAGACTTGGAGAGGGTGATCTTCGGGATTTGGCCGCTCGCATTGCACTCATTTGACATAGACATTCGTTTACTTTATTTCTAGAGTGTATCACTACGTTTTCTAGACTTTGTAACCTCTCTAATAAATGCCTTTGTGACTGCGTGCCGATGTTGGTACTTTCTGGGATCTCATTAAATGATGGACTTTCTACAGATCTGGTTACGTGACTTAGGGATTCACATGAATTCGTGAGATCTTTACGATTTTCTAAGGCAGAGGCTACTTTGGTTTCTAGTGAGCTCAGTCGAACTAACATTTTCATCGGTTCAGAACTGGTGGCGCTATCAAGAGACTTTCTTCTTAATCGAGCGGCTAATCGCTTCATCCGTTTCTCGTCCGTGAGGGTATCAGATTTGGAAGGTTTTTCTTTGGCAGGAGACGCGCTTTTAGAAGGAGAATTTATGGTAGGAACCGGTTCACCAGTTTCCAACATAGTGATCTTATTTTCGAGTTCAGTTAACTTCTCTTCTACTTCTTTCCCTAGAGTGAAGGATTCTCTGCCCTTTAGTGACAGGCTTCTTCTCTTTTCTCTAGATTCCGATTTTTGTATTTTATGTTTTAGCGTCCGCACTTGCTTATCTGAAGCTGTGAGCTTTTGCGTCAAATCTAATATGCGGGCTGCCATCAAGTCTATCTCAGACCTGCTGCATTGCTCTCGTAGCTTCATTTCATTTCTCAATTTGATATTCGTAATCTCAAGTTCATCGTACATGTTATGTGAATCTCGTAGTTCCTTCTTCATGGCTTTGATTTCATGAATGGCCTTTGAGAATCGGTCCCTTAATTCGACATACTCTTCTATTAACCTATCCTTTTCCATCAACTCAAGGTTCAAATCTTGGTTCAAAGTTGTTAAGTCACTAAGAGAATCGATACTCTTTCGTTTTTCCTTAGTGGGTGCTGCTGATTCGATCAGAGATCGACTTTCAAGATCTTGTATCCTTACGTACAAACTGTCGTTCTCTTTCACACTCTTCAGTAACTTTTCATTTAAATCGTTAAGGTCACGTTGTAACTGAACAATCGTTTCTTGTGCTGAAGTTAACTGTCTCGTCAACAACTCACAATGTTCCGTAGATTCTTTCAGAAAATTTTGCGTCTCCGTCAATTTATTCTCCCAAAGAGTTTTATCTTGATTATACATCGCTTTGATTGCATCTAAGTTTTCAGCCTCTTTAGTCCTCAGTGATAATTCTTCCTCCTTCTGTTGGAGTGTTGTGACGAGCTCTTCCATTTTCTGTTCTTTTAAAGCGGCCTCGGATTTCAGTTTCTGTAACCTTGAAAGCTCTGCTTCAGCTGCGCTTACGTCATTTAAGGCAAGTTTCAATTGCTTTTTCAGATCGTCTATTTCTATTGATTGTTTGTCGATAGTCGAGATATAACTACGTTTTCTCGCTTCAATCGGTTTTTCGTTCTCTTCATTTTCATCTACGATACGCTCCTTTTCTTTGGTAGAATCGATTTCGTCTCTGTCACCTTTTGGAGTGTCCGATCGCAGTGTTGCTGGATGACTGTTCCGCCCGCGAACCTTTTCTTTGACTTTGGATATTGGAGTTCTCGTAAGAAGTGGCGATGGTGGGGGCTGTGATCCCATATCTCCCCAGTCAGCGCTATCTCTCCGTCCGCCCTCAGAAGCCGTTCGGTATTCTTCGTCTGATGAGAAAGGCGCTGAGCGGCCAGTGATAGGTGTGACTGGTGTTATAGGAGAAGTTGAAGATTCTGACACTTGATCCACAGAATCCTCTCGTAAAATTAGCGATAGCGGTCCTGTGTCGGGTAAACCGGCAGTTCTTCGCATAGCCGATACCCAATTCGCTCTAATACCTGCGGTTACCGCTGATAATACTATATGCTTTCCATCCCAAGTCTGTAAATAAAAAAATTATAATTAATTTTCACTGCATACCTTTTCAAATAATGCAGGATGTAGGAACTGTGGCTGTTTTAACATACCTCTGTTTCAAAAGCATATCCATTCGTCGATGCCGATGTCGACAGTTCTACAACCCTTGATATTCCACTCAGGTCGATAACTCCATCCATCAATCCTCTATGCTCTGCATGAGGATCTCTGAAGTATAATAGCGCAGCTCCTCTTAGCACGAACCAGTGTCTTGACCAGCCTCCAGCCCCTCTTCTTTGCAGCCAACCAGCTCTTGCATGAAGAAGCCTTTCTGCTGGTAATTCGACCCTGCCGCCCTCCGCAGGTTCTGTGGGTTCGACGACGTCAGTTGGTTCACTACCCTCGCTTGCTGAGCTAGAGCTGGGTTCTTCTGTTGGAGCGCCGCCATCTGGCGAACCTCGAGCCTACGTAGATAATTTCAGTATTATATCAGAGGCAAACATTACAAAAACAATTTATTTACAGTTATTTGATTAATTTCGCTGCGGGTTTCCAAGATAGTTTAACATTCCCTGGGACTTATATAGTGTCATTACTTGGGAGTGTTCGTAGGGACTACTTTTGATCCTGACGTACAGGAGTTTCAGTAGAGGGAATGTGGTACTTATTCTCATCATAGTATTGTGTCAAGATAAGTTGTTCAGGACTATGGTGTTGTTACCGGCAGTCTGTCTGGTGGCGGTAGTCGTGTAGGTCTTTCGAGGGTGGGTGGAAGAGCGCGCCTCGATCTGGGCCTGGTGAGCGAAGCTGCGATATCGCGCAGCTGTTCGTCGTATTGTTGATGTTGGTGCTGGAGTAAAGGCGACCGAACGCCTACGTTAGCTGGAACAACAAATACATATTCAATGTAGTGAGAACTCCTTACAGTCTTACTCAACGACGAATTCAGTGGCGTAGGGTTAGAACTTTCTACTGCTAAGTCTCTGACGCTGGTTCGATTCCCTCTCAATGTATATTTGCATTGATCTGGGTATAATATAAAAAAAATAATATTCTACGACATCATGCACTGCGCTTTCTAGAACCAAAGTAAGCATAGTTTAACTAGCTTGTGTTGTGGGTTCCAGAATGCGGATAAACATACTTTTATATTTCTTTTTGTAAATACATACATATTATACATAGAAACACCCAGACCAATAAATATTTGAACTGAGCGGGAATGGAACCCGCACCCCCTGTCGTAGCAGTCGATTGCACTATCGCAACGCCACACAAACCGTCAATTTATAAATAACATATGTATGAATTTACAAAAAAAATGTATCTAAGTATGATTACCCGCATTGGAAAACCTATACACAAGCTAGTTAAGCTATGCTTCCTTTGAGCCTAGACAGCGCTGTGTAGAATGTCCAAGAATATTTCTTTATAACTCTACTGGGGGACTGGTATTAGTCCAATGATGATGACATGAAGAGTTTTGGATGTTGATAGAATACAGTAAGGGATTCCCTTGTATGGGAATCATAGAGATCCTAATCAGCGTCACAAGAACCCATGATTCTATAATAGAGAAGTAACATCAGTACTTCTCCAATTGGGCTACCATAGGATTGAGCTAATATGTTCCTGCATTCCATACCTGCACCCATACCTGGATTCCTGGGGATTTCCTCCCTAGGGTACACCCATAGTCCTCAGCAATTGGCTCCCATGACGGAACACGGTATGGTTTTAGTCGGTTTGCTCCGACAGACACTTCACCGTTAGCCCCAGTGAGTTGGTAAGCGAGAGCGGTTCCACACGTAAAACAAAGATTTGAGCCACGTTTCTATGTGAACAGTAGGCTGCTTACCATCAGGTGTGGTGTATCCTTGTTTGTCATCTTAATGGTATGAAATGAAGATCATATTGTTACAATACTTACTATCGTCGTTAACAGGTGGCGTGGTGGGCTCTGTCCAGGTGTCCCGACGTCGCGACCTCGCCTTCTCTTCGCCATTAATTTTATCCCTGGTTGGTGGAGAAGCTGATGAAACGGGCTGATCCGTATATACTGCAACAAGAAAGATTTATAAGAATTAGATTATTTATTCCGAAATTCAATGTATTTAGTAGCTGACTTTTATTATTATCTGGATTTAATATCAGCGGTGAATATGGCGAGGCCAGCCTTCGTGTTAAGAGGCATACACACAAATGATACGAATACATGATTATGATTATATGTATTATCAATTCAAATAGATTAAATAAACTTATCACAGTTAACTGATCGAGGGATGGGATTTGCGCGCGTTGATTAGCTGTTTAAGTGTAGAACTTCCTGTTTCATAATTAAATTCGGAATGCCAGAATTCGAAATTCAAGATTCGGAGTGTTGGAATTCGGAACCAAATTCTAGTTGAATCATCACATCACACTGCTGTGATGACGAATCTGCACAAAAATATCGAACCACAGAGAAAATATTATAGATAATGTTATCATTGATATATACGAGTTACACATTATATCTTTTGCTCGGTGTAATGGCTGCAGCTCCTTATCTCCGATTTATAAAACGTGACATTGTAATTTGGTGATTGGAAAAGAGTGGCGTGAGTTTTATCGCCTGTCTTGTTTCACGGCGCTATCTGTAGCGTTGTGGACCAGACATTATTGTGGCATAATAAGACCCAAAACTTGAGAACGGCTCGACCGATTTAGAAGTCTTTTGTTGTGTTCGCAATTGTTAGGACCAGGTTTATATAAAAGAAAATATTGGAAAACATTATATTTACATCTTATTTTCTACAAGTCTTTGATATAATTTAAGAGTTTGTTCAACTAAAATGTTACATACACAGAACGGTTGATATTTTGAGACTTCCTATCAAAATATCATCAGTTATTTCATAAATGGTGATGCACGATGTTATTATTACCGCTGATGTTGTAACGCATAATTCCCTTATAAATGCTATTATTGAACCCTTATGAAGATTTTTGCAGAAATCGATTAAACAGGAAAGGAGTGAACTTATTGGTTGTAACTTTAGTGTTAAGGTACAAACCTGTGGACTTTTCCACAGATCAAAGAATATCGCAAGAATGACGTAAATCTTGACTTCTTTAGTATTATCTTAATTAACATCAATATTGACATTTATTTGACGCAGCTGTGCATTAAAAACCTTAAAAGGTAGCTTACATAACCAAGAACCTGTTCCTATCGGATTTCTCGTGACATTTCCCATTACATAACTACTATTTTCCATATAACACAATATTTGCACCATAAAAGTTCACAATAAAACTTCAACAAACAGTCATAAACACTGACTTTTTTTTTTATTGCAACTCGGGGCCTACGAAATAGCGTAATGCCGAGATGTCACGTACATCATACAGAAAAGATTTACAATTGAAAAAAGTGCGAAGTTTAATAAATATGAATGAGGCCGTAGACAAGGCGGTGTAAATCATCGACACCCACTGCGCGGGCGCAGCGCATTGTGCAGCTTTAGGGCGACCATACGTCTCGTCTAGCTATGGATATTTTTCACATATGCGTTAATACCTCAGGGGAAAAAGTTACTTTAGTATAGTTATGGTAATTCAAGTAAGAAATTTGCCATAAAAATGTGGTACGAATAGATTTTTTTTCTGTTTATCTGTTGTATGTTTTTTATTATCGATGTCCGAGCATCACTTGAAAACCGCTAAACAGATTCAGCTGAAATTTTGCAAGAATATTCTTCTAGAGTATGGTCATAAACTGCGCTATACATCATCACGCTATTATAAATGTGATAGGAGCAGCAGGGTAAACTCGACCGAATCTATTATTGATCATTCCTTTATTATTATAAAGCAGATCATCATGAAATTCTGCAGTTCCATAGAACTCGGACATGGTCACGCTATGGCTAAAAGGTGATGAGCAATATATAAATTAAATCTAGAAACGACAGAATGTAAAAGATAGTTGATTACAGACTCAACCTTTGATAATGAATATCATCACGCTATTATCACTCCGCTACTGAATGTCGAAGTTTAAAATGTCGACGTATGTTAGTTCTAAAGTACAGGATCTCGATGTACGCCAGTTCGAAAGTTCACTGCAGCGAAGTATGCAAGGCCGAACCCCGACTCAGAGTACCCCGACTCGGATAGGTTAGGTTAGAAGGTGCTTCGTGGTTATTTTTTTTTAACCACCTAGAAAATTTATTGTTGTGTGTCTCGTGATATTGTTTTATCAAATTTTCATACGTCGGCCTTGCATACTTCGCTGCAGTGAACTTTCGAACTGGCGTACATCGAGATCCTGTACTTTAGAACTAACATACGTCGACATTTTAAACTTCGACATTCAGTAGCGGAGTCCGCTATTATATTAGGGAACCGGGTTAATTTATTTCGATGTAACATGTAAACATCTATTCCTTCATAATAAATGATTGAAAATATAACGATGAAATAGGTAACCTAATACATGTTGGGTTCGAAACTGCAGAAGTAAATATACCTCGATCTATTTAACGCGGACAAAGTTGGAGCAACAGCTAGTATTTCCGGTCCGGATAATATTTAAACATCCGGTTCCGGCAGGTTTTATCAGACCAAAAGAAGAACTGCCGCCTGGACATCATCTCCAGTGGCCAACTTGGAAGTGCTTAAATCGCCTGCGGACCCAAGTTGGCCGCTGCAAGGAAAATATGGCAAAATGGGGCTATATCGACCGATCGCAAGTGGTCTGCGATTGTGGAGCCCAACCTCAGTCCATGTCGCATTTGCTCTCTTGCCCACTGTGCCCCTCCACCTGTACTACCGAGGACCTGTGTAGGGCAACGGATAGCGCTCTGGCAAAATATAAAAAAAAGCGGCCAAGTGCGAGTCGGACTTGCCCATGAAGGGTTCCGTAGCAGCAAGTAACATAATTATGCTTTTTTTAAAATTTTATATTTGAGTTCATTGAATGTAATTGTATTAAAAAAAAACTACTTACTAGATCTCGTTCAAACCAATTATCGGTGGAAGTTTACGTAATTTTAGTTTTATCATTCTCCTATTTTAGAAGTTACAAGGGGGGAGGGGGGGGGGGACACCCATTTTACCACTTTGGAAGTGTCTCTCGCGCAAACTATTCAGTTTAGAGAAAAATGATATTAGAAACCTCAATATAATTTTTGAAGACCTATCCATAGATAACCCACACATAATTGTGTTTGAAGAAAAAAAAATTTTTGAGTTTCACTTCTAAGTATGGGGAGCCCCCAAAATTTAGTGTCTATTTTCTATTTTTGTGGGAAAATCTTAATGCGGTTCACAGAATACATCTACTTACCAAGTTTCAACAGCATAGTTCTTATAGTTTCGGAAAAAAGTGGCTGTGACATACGGACGGACAGACAGACAGACAGACATGTCGAATCTATAAGGGTTCCGTTTTTTGCCATTTGGCAACGGAACCCTAAAAATCAAGCCATCAAGTCTTGTATCTGGCCATTGACTCGAAGAAGAAGAAGAAGCTAGTATTTTATATATCAAACTGTAGGATACAATATTCGAGTCGGTAAAAGTCGGAAGAGCTATCTAAAGTACCAATGTCGACTTCACCAGCAACGAGTATTGATTTACATAATAATTATATTAAGTGGTATAGAGACTGTAATTATTTGAAAGGCTTTATTCATTATAAATAAATTCTATTCAAAACTTAATGTGAGTTGCAATGATGAGGTTGCATTTATGTAGAAAGTTTCAGGAAGTCTGGTACGTGTGTATTTTGATGTGTAATTTGTTAGGTACCGTCAACGACAATAGTAGCTTAACAAATTCTAATTTATTGATATAGAATTGATATAGAAAATAATAAACAAAACATTAAATATATTAATTGTGTCCTCTAGGGATTATAAAAATTAATAATACGTTAATTATTGGTCCGTGCATACCAATGTAAAAAAGGTTTGTCAATCTTTTAATATACCTACATCAACTTTCGTTGTTGACTATTGGTGTAGGTACACACCAATTTAAGAACAAACTGATACATTGTTTGTTTCTACGTCAGGGGGCGCGGGTTCGATTCCCGCTCAGTGCAAATATTTGTATGCATGAATATTTCTGTTTGCATTGGTCTGGGTGTTTCTATGTATAATATGTATGTATTTACAAAAAAAAAAAAAGTATTTAAGTATGTTTATCCGCATTCTGGAAGCCATAACACAAGCTAGTTAAACTATGCTTACTTTGGGTCTAGAAAGCGCTGCGTACAATGTCGTAGAATATTTATTTATTTATTTATAATAAAGATGTGAAAGATAATTCGTTCGGATAATAATCACATCAGTTTTCGATATTACAGTGATGATAAATCGATTAGTGTCTCTGGTCGATCGAATCGATTAGGGTTTTGATGTCACCATTGCCCGCACATTGGGCAGCTTGGTTAAGACCATGATGCAGACCGCAGTTCTCCCCAACACGGTACGACTAGTGATGAGGTTACTGACACTGTCTGGAGTCCTAACCACCGATTTCTGTACCCAAACACAAGTAGTGTAACTTATTTATAAAACCTACAATGTAATTTATACATATTGTTACGTGCGCGGGGTACAAATTAAATGCCGTTTACACAACAAAGAGGTTTATTCGCTCACCACAAACTAGACAACTAAATAACTAGCACACACAGTACTCTTCAACAGTTCCAGTCGCTCAGCAGTTCACAGTAGTCCACAATCGTTGCTTAAGTCGCAGGTATAACTCTCTTGGTTCACTTCGGTAAGATGTGTTCACTTTCGCTTTCGAAAATTAACTGATTCGTGTCGATAGCCGGGCGTCCTTTTATAGCTCTTAATAAGCGGGGTAGAATATACTAGAGCGTTCGAGAATAGTAGGTATTTACTGGGGCGTTCGAGAAAATAAGTACCTACACAGTCGTGCCGACGATAGAGGTGAATGCCCTTTTTATCGCGATTTGTGGGTAAAGTTGGTATAGGTAGACAAAAGGGCGTGTGATTTTGTATTTACTTTTCTGGATTTTTCTAAACGGATCGATAGAGTACTTCGACATTAACAATGCGTTTTAATTTCTAGAAGATTCGATCAGTAGTTTCCGAGATATCGACGATCGTTGTAACATTACCCCCCTCTTAATCATGCTCGTCCCGAGCATCATTTGTTCCATGATATCGCGTCAACCTATCCACATGGACTACCTTTGGTTTTCCCCTAAGGCCCTTCTTAATGCGGTAGGTGATGTCATTGATTCTTGTGACAACCGTATAGGGTCCTTCCCAGCGAGCTTGAAGTTTTGGAGATTTCCCTTTTCTGCGTAGCGGGTTGTGAAACCATACCAGTGTTCCTTCTTCAAAACCGTTGGTGTTTGCATTTCTATCGTACCGGGTTTTCATCCTTATACCTGTCTTCAAATTGTTTTCCCGTACCATTCTGTGCACCTCGTCCAGCCGGTTTTGAAGTTCACTCACGTAGTCCGTTACGGGCTTAGGACTTTCGGGTGGCGTGCCGGTTATTGCATCCACTGGTAGCCTTATCTCTCGACCAAAATTTACTTTAGCTGGAGTGTGTCCCGTACTGTCATGCACCGCAGATCGATAGGACATCAGGAACAGTGGGATGTACTGGTCCCAATCTTTTTGGTGTTCGTCGACAACTTTAGCCAAGTGATTTTCCAACGTCTGGTTAAACCTCTCGACCATTCCGTCTGACTGTGGGTGCGCTGGAGTCGTACGGGTCTTGTTTATACCGAGGAGTTTGCACATTTCTTGAAACAGAGCAGACTCGAAGTTCCGTCCTTGGTCGGAGTGGATCTCCATAGGTGCGCCATATCGACTGACCACTTCCTGAACTAGTTTCTTGGCTACAGTGACTGCTTCCTGGTTGGGTGTCGCAAATACTTCCGGCCACTTAGTGAAGTAGTCTTGCACTACTATGATGTATTTGTTACCCTCATCAGTCGTTGGAAAAGGTCCAGCAACATCAATGGCGATACGTTCCCACGGTGCTCCAACGTTGTACAGCTTCAATTTTCCTTTGCTTCTTGTCGGCGGTCCTTTAACCGAAGCACATGCAGTGCATTTACGGCACCAATCCTCGACATCTTCCCGACAACGAAGCCAGTAAAACCGCTGTCGCACTTTAACCAGGGTTTTCTTGACTCCGAGATGCCCGCCAGAAACACCATCGTGGATGTGCCGTAAGAGTGGGGCCACCTTGCTTCGTGGTACCACTACTTGCATGGTTACTTCCTTACCATCGTTAGACTCCCATTTCCTATACAGGACATCTTCTACCAGAACTAAGCTGTCCCACTGGGCCCAATAGCTTTTGGTAGTTGAACTGTAAGCAGATACATCACTCCATCGGGGTTTGCTTCCAAGTTGTTTCCAGTGCAGTATAGGTTGTAGATCATCATCATCTTCTTGCGCCTTCTTCATACTGCTTCCACTCCATTCGTCGTCAAGTCCATTCACCTTTATGACTTTAATCTCTTCTCGGGCTTCGTTCCTCTGACAATGCTTGCAATCTTCGACACACGGCCTTCGTGACAAAGCATCAGCATTGCCGTGCCCTTTTCCACTTCGGTGTTCTATCACAAAGGGAAATTCCTGTAGTTGCTCGATCCATCTTGCTACTTGGCCTTCCGGATTCTTGAATTGCAGCAACCACTGTAGCGCAGCATGATCTGTCCTTAGTGTAAACTCTCGTCCTATAAGGTACTTATTAAAATGCTGTAAAGACTTCACCACAGCGAGAAGTTCACGACGAGTTACACAGTAATTCCTTTCCGGTTTAGATAGCGATTTACTGAAGTACGCTATTACAACATGGCGATCTCCCTGCACTTGTGACAACACTCCACCTATTCCGGTGTTACTGGCGTCCGTGTCCACAATGAATCTACCTTCCCTAGTAGGATAACCCAATATAGGGGATTCGCACAATCGTTGTTTAAGCCTACTAAAAGCTTGCTCGCAATCCAGGTCCCAAACGAAGTCTCGTTTATCTTCCGTCAGTCGGTGTAGTGGTTTAGCAATATCCGAGAAATGCTTAATGAAGCGTCTGTAATACGCGCATAGTCCCAGAAACGCGCGAACCTCCGTTTTGTTCTCTGGAACAGGCCATTCTTGAACGGCTTTTATCTTCTCGGGGTCGGTTTTGACACCTTCCGTTGAGATCACATGTCCAAGATAGCTGACCTCCTTTTTAAATAGAGCACACTTCTTTGGACTCAGTTTAAGGTTAGCCTCACGAATCCGAGTAAAAACTTTTTCCAGGTTCTTCAGGTTTTCTTTGAAGCTACGTCCCATAACTATAACATCGTCCAGGTAAACCAGACAGACGTCTCCAAGTAGACCCACCATTACTCTTTCCATGAGGCGTTCAAACGTGGCCGGTGCATTACATAAACCAAATGGCATGACATTAAAATGCCATAAACCGTTTCCAATTCCAGTACTAAAGGCTGTCTTCTCTTTATCGTCCGGACTGATCTCCACCTGCCAGTAGCCGCTTTTTAAATCGATGGTTGAAAACCATTTCATACCACTTAGCATGTCCAGGGTATCATCGATTCTAGGCAAAGGATAACTGTCTTTCTTTGTGATATTATTCAACATTCGGTAATCCACACAAAACCTTGTACTGCCATCCTTCTTTTTTACTAGTACCACAGGTGATGACCACGGACTCGTAGAAGGTTCAATCACCTTGTTATCGGCCATGTCTTTAATCATAACTGCTACCTCCTCTTCTCTTGCCCATGGTAAACGTCGAGGTCTTTGTTTTATAGGCCTGGAGTCACCTGTGTCAATCCGATGTTTCACGAGCCCAGTCCTTCCACAGTCATTTCCGGTTGCAAAGATGTCTCTGAATTGTAGCAAGAGGTCTCCGGCTTGACGCAATTCTGATGCCGATAAGTTTTCCTTTGAATTCTCGAGAAGTTGCTGGATGTGATCTTCGGAGATTTGTGTACCGCCTTGTTTAGTCGTAGTGTTGTTCAGCCGCCTCAGGTACTTTACTTCTTCACATTTTCCAACCACACTATTCTTCTTCAGGAGAACTATTTCGTCACTGAGGTTGAGGATTCTCACCCTAGCGATTCCGTTCGGCATCAGTAAGGTTCTCGCTGTTATTAAGTTTTCATGACTGCCGGTATCTTCCACAATAAGACATCTTCTTTGTTCAGTCTTCGCAGGAAACCTCACTCTGACTAATGTTTCCGATTTAGGAGCTAACGTCGTATCCGTTAAACAGTAAAGAGTGCACGGGTGCGATCCCTGTAAACAAACTTCCTGATCAGGAAATCTCAGCACTCCTCTAGGTATATCCAAGACACATCGGTGATTCCTCAAGAAATCCAGTCCCAAAATGCAATCATCAGTAATATTAGCAATTAATACTGACTGGTGATGACCGTATATTTGGTCGCCAATTCTTACCTCCACATCTGTTTCACCGAGGACGGTCACTGGCTGGCCAGTAGCTGTCTGAAGCTGGCACCTCGGAGATCGTTTTTCCCACCTTATGGTGCGTTTCAGCAATTCCGGCCTTACAACTGTACGTGAAGCTCCAGTATCCACTGTTAAACTGCAAGGTTGATTGTCTAAGATGGCCTCGATGATCAGATTATTTCCATTGACAACTTGAGTTATTGTGATGGTTGGGGCCTCGTGTCGACCAGCCAGCGCCCGCCCCGCGGCCCTGGCGACATTTAGTTTAACGGAACATCTTGATCGACTTGGGTCCCGGAGTCCGTGACCCTCCTCCGTTTCCTCGAAGGACACTCTGACTGGATATGGCCCCTTCCTCTACAGGAATAACACGTTGGGACATACCGTGGCTTCCTCTCCTCCTCAACTACCTCCTTGATCTCCCTGACCTTACTTATCCCGGCATTCTGCCGTACGGTTTCCACCTCAAGGGCATAAGCCAGTGCTTCTTTTAAGGTCTGGTGGTGACGCAATTGTACACTAGTTTTCACTTCTGCGTCCCGTATACCGTTTAGGAAGGCCTCCAGTAGAGTGGTCTCGATCATCACGGGTGTCGATGAGTAGGCCCGACGAACGAGCCTTTCAACCTCTACAGCCCATTCCTGGAGGCTTTCACCAGCTTTTTGTTTCCTCTCGCGTAGCTGCGCTCGGTAGACATTCTCCAGGTGCTTGTCGCCGTAGCGTGTGTCTAATGCTTCCATCAGGGACTCCAGTGTCCTTCCTTCAGGTGGCAGGTTTTCCAGTATTACTAAGGCATCTCCTCGTAATGCAAGTGTCAAGGCCATAAAAGACTCCTCGTTGCTCCAGCCTTTAGTTTTTACCAATATCTCAAATTGATACTTGAAGGCTGTCCACGAGGAGGTTCCATCGAAGTGTGGTAGGTCGAACTTCGCTGATGATGGTGAGGTCGCGACAACAGGTCCGCAGGTTTTTAGCCTGACAATCTCTCTTTCGAGCTCTTGTAAGCGGCCGTCCATGGTCCCAGTCTTCAAAGCCACTTCCTTACTGAGCATTTGCAAGCAGTCGTCAATGGTCCCAGTCTTCGAAGCCACTTCCTTACTCAGCATTTGCAAGCCGTCTTCGAGGTTCTTCACTTTATCTCCCAGTGCATGGATGCCTGCATCGATTTTACCCATGACAGCTTCCTGGTTGGCCTGTATCATCTCTTGCATGGAGGCCTGCATCGTCTGTCGACTAGCATCTTGGTTGGCCTGCATTTCTTGCAAGGAGGCTTGCATCGTCTGTCGACTAGCATCTTGGTTGGCCTGCATTTCTTGCAAGGAGGCTTGCATCGTCTGTCGACTAGCCTCTTGGTTGGCCTGCATCATCTGCTGTATAGAAGCCAATAGCGTCATCATGTTGATATCGGACGAGGTTCCATCTGGTGCTGCCGTAGTTACCGCTGAGATAGCAGGATCGGCCTGACGCCCTTCCTCTTCAAGGCTCCGTTGACGTGCAGCATCCATTTCCACTTGACGTCTGGTCCGTGGAGTACGCCCTTCGTATTCACGTGGTAATAACGGCATCGCACTTCTGACACCAGTTGTTACGTGCGCGGGGTACAAATTAAATGCCGTTTACACAACAAAGAGGTTTATTCGCTCACCACAAACTAGACAACTAAATAACTAGCACACACAGTACTCTTCAACAGTTCCAGTCGCTCAGCAGTTCACAGTAGTCCACAATCGTTGCTTAAGTCGCAGGTATAACTCTCTTGGTTCACTTCGGTAAGATGTGTTCACTTTCGCTTTCGAAAATTAACTGATTCGTGTCGATAGCCGGGCGTCCTTTTATAGCTCTTAATAAGCGGGGTAGAATATACTAGAGCGTTCGAGAATAGTAGGTATTTACTGGGGCGTTCGAGAAAATAAGTACCTACACAGTCGTGCCGACGATAGAGGTGAATGCCCTTTTTATCGCGATTTGTAGGTAAAGTTGGTATAGGTAGACAAAAGGGCGTGTGATTTTGTATTGACTTTTCTGGATTTTTCTAAACGGATCGATAGAGTACTTCGACATTAACAATGCGTTTTAATTTCTAGAAGATTCGATCAGTAGTTTCCGAGATATCGACGATCGTTGTAACAATATGTTTGAAGTCTTGTTTAGCATGTTAGAATGAAACAATACCTATTTACTTTACTATGTGTTATAAGCCGACCATAATGAACAAGTAGATGTAAAAGCTACGAAGTTTGGACTAAAATTGAAAGTGGCCTTGTTTTTAACAAAAATATGGAGTGCTTAGCGCTCTCTCCCCATTCCTGAACTAACCCAATGTTTATATGAATGTGTGGTCTCACATAAACTACTTGAGGTTTTATATATGTACTTTTTTATTTATATATTTTATATAAGTATATGCTTGCTAGCTCATTAATAAAAGAAAAATATTTTGTAACCATAATGAGAGAATTAGAAGCAAACCGTCTTCCTGCTGCGTAGAATATGCAATTAATTGAATATTTTCACTAGTTTTTAAGAAATTTCACAGGCCTTTCAATGTTTCTTAATTTTTAGAACAGAACCGGTTCACTTAGGAAATAGCTACCTACATAATATCTTATTACTAATAATCTATTACATAATTACAATGAGGAAACAACCTTCAAAAAAGGTTATTAAAGAGTGTTGATGACGTAGTCAATGCCTCAAATTTAAGAATACTAACACGGTCAAAAGTCTTTATACTAAAATGTTCAATAAATAAAATAACATGTAAATGTTTAGGTATCTTTATGATCCTGTAAAGTACCTACTACGTTAATTAATGTCATGTCCTATTACGATTTTATGAACCATTTTAGCGATAGTCTGCTGTAAATTGGAACTTTTTGTTTTTCTTATACGTGGCTAAGCCGTTTGGTCGAGACTGTACTCCTCCGGAACCACAATACCGATCTTGACCAAATTTGCCATGGTGATAGTGTAGACACCGCTGAGTGTTTAGAGGGGTCAACTGTTCAAATACAATGTACCATTGAGGAATAATCATCGAAAAACAGTTTCACGAGCGCGCGGCCTTAGCTATGCGCGCGACCGTAGTAAGATGCCTTATTTTGCAAGTAAGAGTCCTGCTCGCTCAGCTCAATTTATTTCAGTCGCACTCTGCACTGAATTCCTAGTTAAGATACTTACGTTGTACTTCCTAATGCATTGCCGTTACGCCAAAATGCTATTTATTGCCTAGTTACAAGAGTTATTATTTTGTAAGTGACTTTAATACATGAGTTCCCCCACCATCGGTTCGCTATTAATTAATTAAATCACGTGTGCAAGTCCAGCTTTTAGGAATATATTTTTAGACTATAAGAATGAATGCGTTAGCTGGTTCATACAGTGTCCCTAGTAGTGTTCCTAGAGCAGGTACCTCTCGATCGCAAGTCCGGGAGTACCCACCAAACAAACTCACTTCACAAGGAATACATCGGACATTCTTACAGTTTATGTTTGTACAGTGTTCCTAACCCTCAAGGCAATTATTTATTTATTATTAGACATCAATATTTTGGAACAAGAGATCATTAGAAACGAAGTTTAAGATTCACTGAGAATACTTCATATTTATTCGCTGCCTTGCTAGCTAGTAAAGCGGCCATGTTGGAATATAAACAGAGGAAATTACCGTTTTGCACTTGCAGACGTGACCCACTCCTAACACAAGCAATTTAGCTTAGCTGGAGGGGTTAGGGGGAGTATTAGTAATTTCGGAAGCTAATATTCTTTAAAAAAAAAATAATGTGTAAGTATAGTTTTAGTGCGTCTTCAGACGGAAATTAGAGGATTAGTTATCATTATTAAAAAAGATTCTGAGAAACTTGAATAACGAATACCTTCAAGTATAATCATTTTCTTGTTTATTACTTGTAGAAAATGAAGAGAATATAATTTTCTATCGGTAGCAGCTTCCAACTTAGAAATGACACATCCTTATGTATTGCTAAAGTCGGTTATTACGAGACGAGAATTATGGGCAATGCTTAATGTGTTATTACTAAGCTGTGGCTATAGTGGTGAGGCGATGGCGATATTACTAAAATGAAATAGAAGCGTATCGTACTTTAATATTATTCAAGTCCAACGATTGAGTTAAATCTACATGACTACTCAGCGTGCTACAAGAATATAAGATTTGTTACATGACTTTTTTTTTTTAAAATACTATTAGTAACCGAAATCACTTGTATTCCCCCTAACCCCTACAGCTAAGCCAAATTGCTTGTATTAGGAGTGGGTTCACGTCGGTAGTGTAATGGGGCCAGGATTTGAACTCGGGACCTCTCGTCCGTAAAGCCGACTCTTTAACCACTAAGCTACCGACGCTTATGTTATATTATTTTATGTTTGCTAAAAGACAATACTCCTCGGTTTGCTACTAAAACTAGAAGCAAATTGAATAGTCTTGTCGCCTGGTGACTCCTATAAAGACTTGGGCCTGATACTTTAGAATAATGTGGCCTCTGACTATAATATGGAAAAACTTCTTTTGATGATAAATGGTAAGCTAATACGACCATCTTAATTTCCCCGTCACCAGGGCTATTGAAAAGCAAGCGAAGGGTTGGATAATTACAAAATTAAAGATTATTTATTCCTATGAAATATTGTTTAGATGTTTGTTTGTCCAATGGCTAAACGATATAACATTGCACATACCTTCTTTTTATTTTTTTTCGTGCGGGTATCTCCTCGGATTCCCCCCCGCCGGCCATCGGGGGAGGTTATGTCGGGCTTGAACCGACTAAAACCGCACGCCGTCTCGGATCTTCAGACGCCGGGGTGTAAGGTTGCCCATAAAGCATATCCCTCGCACCCCGACTGACGCTCGGCCATCTCCGGTTTCGAAATAGCCCCCTCGGGTTTAGGAACCACGGTGTCCCCGTCTTGCCCCGGAAAGGGGGGGGGGGGAGCGCTAGTCGCCCCGCCGTTTCGGCCTGCTTCTGCTGGGGTGACAGGCGGCCTCACCCGCCACCCCCAGAACTGCGCTCATGGAGGACGGAGGTCGTTAAGCGACCTCCGGCGTCTCAGTCGCCTGTCGGCTGCGACGCGCGGCAGCATTGCACATACCTGCCATAATACAAGCGTATTCGCGATCAGTTTACCATGTGTTCGCTACCTAAGTGTCGGCTCAGCTCACATCACAGTTATATTATGTAATTGTGTGGATATTTTTATATTTACGATAACTTATCAATTATATAAACGAGTTTAGCGACTACGTCGTCTTGAGTGAAAGTTATTGATAAGTAATTACGAGAATATTGACGTACGCACACACGTTTAATATTGTACGGCAATATTATGTACCTTTCCTTGGTTCGTTGTTTGTGTGTTAAGTTTTTTTTTTTTATATAGAATGTGTTTAAAAATATAACTTACATGTATTTTAAAATGTAATAAAGGAAATAATATAATAAATATTCTAGGACATATTACACAACGCCATCTTGAGCCAAACTAAGCAGAGCTTGTCATATGGGTTCTAGAATGCGGATAATCATACTTAGATACTATTTTCTTCTCCCCCAAACCGGGGCAAGACGAAACCGGAGATGGCCCAGGGTCAGTCGGGGTGCGAGGGATATGCTCTATGGGCAACCTTACACCCCGGCGGCGGTAGACCCGAGACGGCGTGGGGTTTTAGTCGGTTCAAGCCTGACATAACCACTCCCGCTGGCCGGCGGGGCGGGGGGGGGCGGGGGGGGGGGCGGGGTATACGAAGAGATTTCCGCACGGAAAAGAAAAAAATATTTTTTCCTTGTAAATAAATACATAGAAACACCCAGACCAATGCAAATTTACATATTTGGAATGAGCGGGAATCGAACCCGCGACTTAGCACGCCACAGTGGTCGTCGCTTCAAATATCGCTTTATTGTACAGACAGCTCATAAGAAACAAAATCAGAAGTACAATTTATGTGGTTCATACAATTGGCTCGTGTCATAAATTGTATCGCTCGTGCCAATCTCTTCCTGGCAACTATAGGATGGAGTTTTCTAGGAGACAGTAGCGACATGTTTTTTTTTGTAAAATGCACGAGCTGGCATTATGATATTATGATGTAGTTTCTAGGCGCACATTGAGTGAGGCCTATAGCTTGGCTACTGGGTGGTTAGTATATTGAAATCGAATTAATATAGTTCCTTTTTGTGTAAAATTGCCTTTTTTTAGACAAGACTTACGTTTATTTAACTTAAAGTTCAGAAGCTAAATCATGTCTAAATATCAATTTCTATCCAAATCGTTGAACCGATTTTATATAAGGTGTCACAAAATTAGGTCTCTGAATTTGATGAGATGACTTGGTATCGACAAAATATGTATTTGAAACAAAAAAAAATATCGCGTAAAGTAAAAAAAAAAATTAAAACAAATTAAAAAAAAAAAAACAAAAAATGAAAAAAAAGAGCACCACCAGCGACCAGCGGCACGTGACGCGACGAGCACACGTGACGCTGGTCGCGATTTAGGTATTTCCCACACATCCGCTTGGAGAATACTGCTAGGAAAAGGACTGCACGCCTACCACGTGCGTCACGGGCTCATCGCGTCACGTGACGCTGGTCGCTGGTGGTGTTTTTATTTCCATTTTTTGTTTTTTTTATTTTTTATTTGTTTTAAATTATTTTTTTAACTTTACCAGATATTTTATTTTTGTTTCAAATACATATTTTGTCGATACCAATTCATCTCACTAAATTCAGAGACCTAATTTTGTGACACCTTATATATAATCTGAATCTCGGAAACGGCTTCAACGATTTTCATGAAATTTAGTATACAGGGGGTTTCGAGGGCGATAAATCGATCTAGCTGGGTTTCATTTTTAGAAAACGTCGAACAGAAACCGAGCGAATCGCGGTCACCCAGAAATTATATAATTAATATTAATTTATAATAATATATAATAATATATATACTCGTATTATATAATATTTTGAAACAGGTGCGTGCAATAAATAAATAATATAAGTAAACCAGTAAGTAGTTTATCACATTTGTAACCGTTTTGTAACCGCCTAAAACTCGCCGTGGTTACAAAACATTTTCTTTAAGTAGTATACCTTCGTTACAACGATAATTTAAATTGAGACTGTCGTACAACGCGGCCAGTGGTGATGAGCCATCATTAGTCATGTTGATTAAGAAAGTATGATCGTGTGCTTCTAATAAAATGCGAAATAGATCAAAACAATTCAACTAGAGGCAAATGAACTGAGCGTAAAAGCTATTGTTGCTCTTATACAGCTCTAAAAAGACTACTTAATGACTACATTTCTTCGTATAATTTCAATGTAACATCATTATGTTCTAAGTAAAAAGTACCAGTACGTTTTGAGAGCTAGCAAAAAGTTCTAGGAGCCAGAAAATCCATTAGCACGAGTCATTGACCCGTGTAACTCATAAGCTATGGTTGCCATAGGCTGACAGCCTTCTCAGAACAAGCGCCGCATAGAGTAATCGATGTATTTTTTGCAAGTGATGGTACCATGACAGACTTGAAAGATGATGGGGTTTGCATATTAATGAGTATTTTGAGGGGCGTTTTACTTGACATTGGTGAATGGTGGTAAAAAGTACAATTCGGCTTCTATTTTTAGGGTTCTATTGCCATTTGGCTACAAATGGCAAAAAACCGAACCCTTTTTTTTTTTTTGTTTTTGTTTTTTTTTTAAAGACCGAAATTACTAATGTTCCCCCTAACCCCTCCAGCTAAGCTAAATTGCTTGTGTTAGGAGTGGGTTCACGTCGGTAGTGTAATGGCCAGGATTTGAACCCGGGATCTCTCGATCGTAGGGTCGACTCCTTAACCACTAAGCTGTCTGTCTGTGTATCTAACCGTATGTCACAGGCACTTTTTCCAAAACTGTAAGAAATATGCTGTTGAAACTTGTTAAGTAGATGTATTATGTGAACCGCATTAAGATTTTCACACAAAAATAGAAAAATAACAATACATTTTGGGGGTTTCCCGTAATTAGAACTGAAACTAAAAAAACATTTTTTCATCGAACCCATACGTGGGCCCTTATAGCAATTCTTAGTGATTCCTAAGTTCAAGTCGCTAAAGATATCTATATTTAAGTATCTACTAAGTCTTGCTATCTAATAATTATAGATATACTCTCGCCTTTATATACCCGAAGGGGTAGGCAGGGTTGTATTTCACACGCACGTTTTTGGTCTCACATTATAGCTGTGAGATTATAGCTGTTAATCGAGAACTCTCTTGGCGATGTCCGTGGTGTGGTGGTTGAGCGTTCGACTACCACATCAGAGGTCGTGGTTTCGATTCCCGCTCAGTGCAAATATTTGCATTGGTTGGATGTTTCCATGTATAATATTTACGAACTTTCAAAAAAAGTATTTAATTTTATTATGTTTATCCGCAGTCTAAAACCCATAACACAAGCTAGTTAAGCTATTCTTACTTTGGGTCTAGATAATGCTGTGTGTAGAATGTCCTAGAATATTTATTATTATTAACTCTACTCTAGGATTCGTTTGCTCCAACGGCCATCCGTCCTTCGACAGATGTGAACAGCGCTTTGCCACTTCAACTTGCTTATTCTGCGAGCTATGTAGCTAATTTTAGTTCTTTTTCGCATGACATCATTAAAAAATTTGCCGTTTAAATAAACTGCGATAGCCCAGTGGCGTACGTAACGGACTGCTGAGACGAGGTCTCGAGTTCGATTCCCAGTCGCCCCGGGCACACACCTCTGACTTTTCGTAGTTATGTGTGCATTAATAAATGTTAATTATCGCTCGCTTAATAATGTGCCCGGTAGATGGCAATAGGCTCGCCCCCTATTACATTGGGACCTTAACATAACTGGCGAATCGTGAGTGTGTAATACACCTCTGCCTACCCCTTCGGGGATACAGGCGTGAAGTTATGTTATGTTATGTTAAATAAACTCCAAGCATACCTCGCTAACATAGCCAACATTTAATTCGTGGACTAGCCCCACTAGGCTACGTTTCGGCACCGTAAGTCATAACTGGCAGGACGCACTGGTCGAAGACCTTCGTTTTGAGGCATTGCGGTTTAAATTTACATAGGTATTGTAAAGTTGGGTATGGTAGAAAAACCATCAAAGTAGAGTGAAGGCTATAGAGATGCGGTCATTGCGTAGTATGTGTAAGGAAGTAAGGTTGGCCGATAGGAAGAGGAATACAGATAGGTATACGAGAATGGTGTGGCCTGAAAGAGAATATTCTAACAAGAAGTGTAAAGGTGGTTTGAGCACTTAGAACGAATGAGTACTCAGCGTATAATACACCAAGTATGTAAGGCAGATGTAAGTGGGCAGGCAAGCCGGGGTCGACTTCGCAAAACATACACTGACCAAATTAACGAGTTACTGAAAAAAGGGCAGGTCAAAAGCACTCGAAACTGGCGGGCTCGCATGAAAAGTTTAATGACAGTAGAGGAAGCTCGTGAAGTATGTAAAGGCAGAAGCCGATGGCGGTCTGTTCCCTCTGCCTACCGCGGAGGGAAAATGGCGTAAGTATATATGTATGCAAATAGATGCATAGATTCTTTGGGCGTTAGCGCCTTTACCGCAGTTTCCCGACGTCCTATATTACAACGCTCATAACTTAAACATGGAACTTCATCTCCAGCACTCGATAAGTTAAATGCAGTCAGGACATACGAGTATGTAAATAAAACTACGAGTCTCTCAGTCAACATAGATTGGGCCCCGCGGCAAAATGGTGACTACACAAGATATGTGCTTTGTAGATGTGATTATGTAAGGCTGCGTTTAAAGTTGACAGGTTATTTGTTGCGGCATGATTGCCCGACATAAAGTTGGTTAGCTTACATTAGATTCTATCGTAGTTTGCCTCATCAGCCTGTGATTAGGACTTCTGCGGAGTATATTTTTCTGACATAACGGTTCTTTTAAACGAAGCCACTTTTATTGTACAGCTTGATAGTAGATCTTGTGAGGTTGGGATATACCTTTATGCAACAGAGTTTTACATCAGCAATAACATTAGGCATTAATGGATATGAAAAAATTGCAGAACCTGAAATTATCTTACCCTGAATGTCACCAACTTTGTTACACAGTCATTAGAGGTCAATGTCTGTTCCTATCGTACCAGCGCAATTACACCTTTTTATTGACGTATGGATAACCCTACAGGCGCCATCACACCAGGGCCGACGATGAATTAGCTATGTTAGAAACAAACCGACTAAAACCATATGAACGTACCCAGATGATTATGGGCAAAAAAATATTGCTGTAATCATTATCCCCCGGTATTACTACTGAGATAGGCTGGCGGCTCTCCTGGTGTTACAAGCATTCATATGCCATGATAAATTGCTCAGTACTAGGGATTAGTCGTTAGGCGGTAACCGCAAACCGACATTCAGTTTGCTGCGATTTGTTTGCTCGATGTGTTTTTAAGTATCGTCCGTTATAATAGTCGGTTCGCTTAATTCGTTGTTTTTCAATAAAAAAAATAGACATATTAAAGATACCTGAATAAGATTGGGTGTTAGAGTATAAAATCGATATAGTATGTATTGGCAAATACCTATACTTACTTATTTTCTTTTGTAAATTAATCTTAGAACATTTTTATTTTTTATATATCCATGGTTTTTTTTTTGGTTTTTTTCGTGCGGAAAATCCCTTCGGATACCCCCCAGCCGGCCAGCGGGGGCGGTTATGTCGGGCTTGAACCGACTAAAACCGCACGCCGTCCCGGGTCTTCAGACGCCGGGGTGTAAGGTTGCCTATAGAGCATATCCCTCGCACCACGACTGACCCTGGGCCATCTCCAGTTTCGAGATGCCCCCCTCGGGTTTAGGAACCACGGTGTCCCCGTCTTGCCCCGGTTGCCTGAACATATCTATGGGGTAGACAGGGTTTGTTATTATACCCACATTTAACCGACTATAGTTTTTGATCTAGGGTAGGATCTGGGGTTTATAGGCCTCCGCAAACTATCATTCAACTCAAGCCAACACAATATGCTAGCCGGCACATCTGTTGTTTAACGAATGAGGCTCTGGTGCAGGCTGCCCTCTCGGTATCGGGCGTCAGACAGTTGCTCCCATAAAAGCCAAGATAAATCAATGCAAGAGACAGAGTAGGAGAACGGGACCACCGCTCCAAATTGTAAAATTTGGATGCAACCGGAACTGACCCTATGATGATGATGGAAAGTTTTTGATTCCAAATAGTAGCAAAAAGATTATTGCCGTCTACTGGGTACATCTCCAGATGATTAAATCATCAATAAAACTTTGCCTGGCCCAGGAATTAAGCGCAGGATTTCACGATTGCACGCAAAATAAGTGTAAACTTATGCCATAGGATACAACTTAGGCCAAATAATACACGCTCGAGTTACATGCTATTATATCGCTATTATATATAAGGTGTCACAAAATTAGGTCTCTGAATTTGGTGAGATGACTTGGTATCGCCAAAATATGTTTTTGAAACAAAAAAAAAATCGGGTAAAGTCAAAAAATAATAATAAAAAAATAAAAAACAAAAATTAAAAAAAAACACCACCAGCGACCACCGTCACGTGACGCGACGAGCCCGTGACGCACGTGGTAGGCGTGCAGTCTTTCTCCTATTCACTAAGCGGATGTGTGGGAAATACCTAAATCGCGACCAGCGTCACGTGCCGCTGGTCGCTGGTGGTGTTTTTTTTTTTTTTTTTAATTTTTTTCAAACAGACCAAACCAAATTTTCAAACCAAATTCAGAGACCTAATTTTGTGACACCTTATATAATAGAATGAAACCCGAGTGCGTACATTAGTACGGGGCATCTAGCATTCTCAACCTGTGGTCATTACTAAAGAAAGCTAGTTAAGTGCAGTAGATAAGCGCTTTAGCCAATTATTGTTACATACACACACAAAATCTCAGTTAATCACAATCACATCATCATTAAAATACGACTTTCTATCAAAAACGCCTATTTAGCGCATGTCCGAGACACATTTGATACGCGCCGGTGCGCCCGCGCACCGAACGAAAGTGAAACAAAACAGTACTCTGTTCTTTTTGTCAATGATTTTTTGGTTTAAAGAGCGTATTTATATTATTACAGCTAATTTAAGGTGCTAAATTGTTGCGTAAAAAGCGATAAGTGTGACGTCATAATTAGACGGCGTGCGGTTTTAGTCGGTGCAAGCCCGACATAACCGCCCCCGCTGTCCGGCGGGGGGGTATCCGAAGGGATTTCCGCCCGAAGTATTAAAAAAAGAAAAAAAAAAAAAAAAAAGGTATATGTTTCGTGGACACGGGATCCTCTCGTCCCGGCTGACGGAGGTGAATTCCGGGAAGGGGTGCATCGGGGACCAACTGTGTCAGATCAGGAAGGTGCCAACGTCTGAGTGCCATCACTGTGATGCAAGCGAGGACTCGGGTCTGCACGCGCTGGCGGATAGCCCGGTGTGGGAGGTGCCGTAGCGGGCCTTCGTGGCAGCCCTAGGACTGGGAGTCCTCTGTGTGCGGAGTGCGAGCGCGTGGGTTGTCGCTGTATCCTTCTGCGAGAAAGTAATGCTCGAGAAGTAGGCGGCGGAGGGGTCTGCCTGTCACCCTAACATAAACAGCCCAGGGCGGCGGCGCGTTGCGCTCCTCCGCTTTCCCGGGGGCAAGACAAAGACACCGAGGTTCTCAAACCCGAAGGGGGCATCTCGAAACTAGAGATAGCCCTGGGTCAGTCGGGGCTGCGTGGGACCCGGCCCGAGAGTTCGTTATTATACACATTCGGTAACAAGGGTATTTTTAAACAATAAATATTAAAAATTATCATTTCTTTAATTGCAAACCTTGCCTTATCACGTTGGCAATCAAAGAAGATATTACAATAAAACAATTTTGGATTTGGCGTAAGCTACATCTCAGTAATAAGTTATTATTACTCGCTTCTTAGATAAACGCTGACGATTAGGGTTGTAACGATATATCGGTAAACTAATAACATCGATAAAATCGAAGTTAAATAACCGATATTATAACAGTATCGATTATCGAAATGACCTAGAAGGTATCAACCACCATGGTATTTTAACAATTTTTTTTAGGGGCATATATTTTCACACGGATTTAGGTATATTTTTACTTTCGCAAGGTGGCAAATTAAATCAAATCATTTTAATCATAATCATAATCATCATTTTATCAATATTTTATTTATGATTATAAATCATTTTAATTGTATAAAACAGGTATAAGGCGTGTCTATAGCCTGAATAAACTATGTGTCTATCATTCTAAATATATCCAAGGACAGCGGTCTTTATTACTTTCACAAATTATTGATAATATTTATAAAAATACGATATAATCGATTATCCATATCTGATAGGTGTCAATATAAACATCGATATATTCATCACTTTTAAAATAACTTTACATCCCTACTTCACTCCTTGCGTAACTTACAGGAAGTGATGCGCCTGATAGGAAATTTAATTTACAACCTCCCGAGGTCCTGCTCATAATTCGTAATGTGATCATCTTGAATTATTATAATATCATTATAGCTATTATTATTATAGACAAGAAGTCAGTATTATTACGGCAATGGCTATATCAGTCAATCAGTAAAATGAGGGTAATTTATTAGCACTTTTCTCAGTTGCTGCCGACCTCACGATCGCAAAAAAAATAAACAAAAAAAAAGGACGATAACGGAGCTCCAGCAAGATATTCGAGGCGCAACTCAACCTCACTTGTAAGCCGGTACAAACCTACTGATTGGCTGATGAGGCGCAGGTCAGGCGCAGACGCCAAAATAAACCAAATTATGGAAGGGAAGAATAGAAAAGCGGACACCGAGTTCCAAAGTGCAAGAGTGCAAGGAGTAGCGTTCAGATGAGGAGCTTTTCTTAATAGGCAATATGCTCCAAAAGACTTTTTTTTGTGCGGCAACCCCCGGAGTCTCCCTCGCCGGCCAACGAGGGTGGTTATGTCGGACTCGTACCGACTAGAACCGTATACCGCATGCCGTCTCGGTTCTTCAGACGCCGGGTGTAAGGTGACCCATGAGGCATTACTCTCGGACCCCGGAAAGAGAGAGGGTGCAGAACGCGCCACCGCTCCGGCCTGCTTCTGCTAGGGTGACAGGTGGCTCCACCAGTCACGCCAGGCCTGCGCTCATGGAGGACGCCTGAGTCACCTCCGCGCCTCGCGGGCTCTGCGGGAGAGATCAGAGTCTCATCCAGACCTCCTCCGCCGCCTCCTTCTCGAGCATTATTTGCTCGCAGAAGGAGGCACGCGCTCACTACGCTTCAAATAACCTAAGATTCAAACGGAATGTTCGAATAAATATCGGAAGCCAAACAAATTGAACTTTAAACATTAACGCAACTATCAATAAATTATACTGTCGTGCTTAGAACCTGATTGAGAAACCAAAATATTGGGTAAATGCAACAAATTATACATGCAGCTTTTTGTTGACATTTTGTATTTTGATACTTCACAAGTGATTTATGTATAGGAAAAACATAATCAATTTAAAAATTAAACAGCGAAAGAGAACATTAAAATTTAAAACACGTTTTAACAATTTTAAATGTCACTCGGCTAATACGATTCCCAGTGGGAATTCCAGACTAATGAAAGAGCGCTATAAAATCAGTTAAAATATTGGATATCATGTGCGTCACACGAAACAGGAAGATATTCTCGTTTAACTACTTCAACTTTCGGATCCCATCGTAAAATTATGATAACGGGAATTAACACAATCATTAATATAAGTATAATTCCCTAACCTTACATCCCGGCGTCTGGAGACCCGAGACAGTTTTAGTCGGTTCAAGCCCGACATGACCTCCCCCGCTGGCCGGCGGGGAGGTATCCGAGGGGACTGCCGCACGAAAAAAAATTGGTATTGAAATAAAACTATTTTTAACGGATTTTTATATTATAAATATATAAAATAACATCAAATAAACCGCGATAGAATCCGTTAAAAATAGTTTTATTTCAATACCAATTTTTTTTCGTGCGGCAGTCCCCTCGGATACCTCCCCGCCGGCCAGCGGGGGAGGTCATGTCGGGCTTGAACCGACTAAAACTGTCTGGCGAATCGTGGGTGTGCAATACACCTCTGCCTACCCCTTTGGGGATACAGGCGTGAAGTTATGTTTATGTATGTTTTTATGACATTTGTGAGATCAATATGAGATAGGAATAGGATTTTGATCATATTTGTATTGTATTTTATTGTTGTAGAAATACCCCTCAGTTTTAAAATTAGGGTTTTATTTGAAAACTGAGATTATTTGAGACATTAATTCTGTATAATAAAATACTAACTTACGATGTTAACATTTAAATTATCGTCATTTACGAGTATACCTATCTACAAATTGTACGGCACATTACCGGGTATAATATTTGTAAGTAAAACCTGCAATTTAGCAAATAATATAGTATCCAGTGTTACTGTAAAGGTCTCCGGTGTACGAAGGGATATTGCCTGAGGGTATGAGGACTTACTTTATTGCAACATGTTGGTAGTGTCTTTTTGCTACCATATATTAGATTCTCGTAGGCACTTCATTTTTCATACTATACACCTGATGGTAAGTGGTTAGTAGGCTTCAAAGTACAAGCTAGCAAGATTGCTTATATATCATGATAGGTACATGAAACTTGAATATTTAATATATATATATATTTATAAATGTTAAGTTGGTTTGTGTACACGTTAAAAGTTTCAAAAGTTGTGCAAGAATTTTGACGTGCCAAAGTACATACAACCCGCTTCAAAGATGGAAAGCAGGCGAAGCAGGGATCCAGGCCGCTAGTATTATAAAATATACTTATGTAAAATATATATATATTCTGTAAAGGATTTCACGAATGTACTAGTAGACCCTTTACTTCCTCAAAGCGTTAATTACTATTTAAGTTCTTATAGTTGAAAAGACAAAGAAAATGCATTGAAACAGTAATTTTACAGCGACGGATCTTAATAACACTATCACAATCTGTAATTAGAGGGTGCTTTCGCCGTTAGATCGGTAATAGTATCGGTAATTAGGATCGGTGCGCCCGCGCAGGCGTTCGGGCTGCAGTGCGTAGGCGCATAGGTGGGTAGGCAATAGGCATAAATCTGGGCGGAACGGCCTTGTCTAGGTCGGATGGCTGTTTGCGTATTGTTGATTTATTTCTATTGCAATAGCGTTTGTTATAAATATTTGTTTAATAATGTGATTGTAGATTGCCTTGTTGGCCCTGTATTATAATTAAGCGATTGCGTGTGATCGTGAGTTCTTGGGTTCGATTCCCGAATCGGGATAAGTATTATAGGTTGTTTGCATTTGAGAGAACCTACTATTATGGTCGACCCAAAGCATTTGAAGAAAATTTGAGGAAATTCATTTTCTACGTTTTGTCATCCATATGAATGTCATATTCATATGGATGACCTAATTTATTGTAGCTCAGTTGTTCAGAGTACTCCCCCAGTAAGGGACAGGCCGCGGGTTCATATCCCGTCCTGGATATTCACTTTTCTGAACAAAATCTATAGGAAAACATGCTAATTTCTGTAAATTTCATTCGATCAATAAAATATTGATCGAATTCCTAAACTTTCCATCAGAATTAATGTTCGCGAAGTTCATTATGGTTAATAATATTAGCAGGGGGATCGTGGTCGCAGCACTAGTGGGACCGGTGGGTGTCACGCGGTGCTGCGACGACAATCCTCTTCTGATGAGGCCGTCAAGCTGAGTGCCACCATTGTTAACATGGTACGTGTATGTAATGGTGACCCTCTTTCCTGAGACTCTAACTTCAGCTTACCATCAGGCGAGGTGAAGTCAAATTGACGTGGCCTAAATAAAAAAAAATTTGAAAATTGACCAGAAGTAACATAGCCGCCATTTGAATTGGAGACGGCAGTTTTATTTTGTACAGATACCTAGTATTATATCGCAAAATAAGGAAAACTTACCTAAACGACTCCGGACTCCGGATAATTTCTTTGAATTTAGAGGGCAAAAATCTGTTGTTGGTTTTGTATTTATTATTGGTCTATTTTAGTGGGGTATTTTTTTACATACAATTTATATTTACCAAAAAAATATACTTTAGCACTTTTTTTTTTTTTTTTATCGTGCGGTAATCCCTTCGGATACCCCCCCGCCGGCCAGCGGGGGCGGTTATGTCGGACTTGCACCGACTAAAACCGCACGCCGTCTCGGGTCTTCAGACGCCGGGGTGTAAGGTTACCCATATATCCCTCGCACCCCGGCTGACCCTGGGCCATCTCACCACTAACAGCATCGCTCATCCTGTCTCCTCTGAAAGCAGAGGAGTACGGAGAGCGATGTGTTCCCGCCACGTTGGGTATTGGCCGACGATCAATGCCAACCCTATGAAGGGGTGAAGGGGAAGCCATTGACCGCCGCCCAGGGTGTACCGGCCGCTCCGATTCCGTTCCCCCCGGACTGCAGCGGGATCGGAATCGGAGCGACACTCGAGGAGGTTACCCAACACACACCCCAATATACTTTAACCCTGATGATCAAATTATTGCACTTTCAGTAGATATAGTGCTATACACATGCTTAAGTTAAGTCTCTTGAAAATATATGAATGAAGTGTATTACAAAACGCAATTCAATTTTTTAGAGAATTGTAGCGATTCTATGGGTTTTTGACTTTAAGAGTAAATATATCTAGGAGTTGGCAACACTACTATAACGGTAAGTTTACAATGGATTAACGGTGTACATGGGGTCTAAGGGTAAGATAAATCAATGATGGCAAGTACCTATCTTACGAGTATTTTAGTGGCAAGTGCCTTTATTTGGAGTTGGTGGACCATTAGTACAACCTTATTGTAGTGGCACTGTAGCAGTAAAGAATGGGCAAATAAATGTTGACAATAATAGGCGCGCTCCCTACTACTTGGGACCGTAACCAGTTGTCGGAATGTGGGTGTTCATGACCCTCTATCTGCTACCCTGATGTCAAATATGGGTACTATCACTACATATTATAAAACAAAGTCCTCCGCCGCGTCTGTCTGTCTGCCTGTTCGCGATAAACTCAAAAATTACTACACCGATTTTCATGCTGTGTTCACCATGGCATTCATGGTTCTCGAGGAAGGTTTCAGTTTATAATTTGTCTAGTTTCTGTTCACATTGGCTAAAATATAATGATATTTTAAAATAAGCCGTACGGGAGCTTTCAACGAAAACGCTGCCTAAACCCTTTGAGATATAACAAAATGATGTATGGTGGAATTGTGTATCTTATATAGGTTGTGGTGGTGGAATAGGGTCTCATGGGTAGCGGGAACGGGATCAGAATTCCACGCGGGTGCAGCCGCGAGCAACAGCTAGTTAGAATAAATAAAGAATGTCTTACAGTAATGAAGTACAGTCAGCGAGATAAGTTGCTGAAAAATAAGTGTTATACAAACAATCTTGGTGTTGTTGTAACAATAGGACATACATATTTTACAGTGCCATCTAGAGTCAAACCAAGCATAGCTTATACTATGAGATCTAGGATAAGGGTAACCATACTTATATCCTCCTTTTTTAACACTTTTAAAACAGTTTTATGAACCATTTTCATAATTATAAGAATTTTTTCAGCGGGGGAACAGAAAGTGTATGAAAAGTATATACATAGACAGGTACTCCAAGACCGGGGTGCGACTGACTGGATCACCTCCAACTTTGGTGCACCCTGGGCAACGTGGGCGATGACGCATCATTGATTGCTCCTCTGGAGTAGCTGGCGTCAACGTCAACGGCCAAGAGTCTGACCAACCGGCTCTTTTCAGGGCCAGCTGACCCCATTTCACGAGGGGGTCGGGGTATGGCGAGCCTGAAAGGCCCGCGGGAAGGGGTGGTCGCTCCAGGCGCCCCTCTGCTCTTATCAGAGGGGACACTGCGAATGGCCAACGGTCAGTCGGAGTGCGAGGGATATGCTCTATGGGTAACCTTACACCCCGGCGTCTGTAGACCCGAGACTGTAACCGCCCCCGCTGGCAGGCGGGGGGGTATCCGAAGGGATTTCCGCACAAAAAACTCCCAGACCTCATCGAAATTTCATCTAAGAGGCGCAATCTCTGACTCTGAGGGAGACATAGAGTCAGCTATTACCAGGCCTAGGTGTTCATTATCAAGGTTTCCTTCCTAGCAGTGAACCTTATTTAGAGATCCGTATCGATAGCAACTTTAATACCTCATCAAACTACAGAACAAAGAGAACTAGAACTAATACATACTTCGTAAAAGTAATTGACGCGTCTTTGAAATAACGTGGACAGGTATATCTCACCAACGATGGCTATGAGTATGATGGCCTCTGTGGCGTAGCGGTAGTGCATTCGACTGCTACGACTGGGGGTTCGATTCCCGCTCAGTGCAAATATTTGTATGCATGCTTATGTCTATTTGCATTGGTCAGGGTGTTTCTATGTATAATATGTATGTATTTACAAAAAAAAAATGTATATAAGTATGTTTATCCGCATTCTGGAACCCATAACACAAGCTAGTTAAACTATGCTTACTTTGGGTCTAGATAGCGCTGTGTAGAATGCAGTAGTTTTTTTTTTTTATAATGTAATCTCGAAAGTTTTTAAGTATGGATGTATGAATATTTGTTACTCTTTCACGCAAAAACAGCTGAGCAGATGAATTTGAACTTTTGAACAGCGACAGATTGTAGTCTGAAATAACACATAGGCTACTTTTTATCTCTACAATAGGTTATCATGGGAAGCGGAAACTGGATCAGAATTACAGCAGCTACTCATCGATAAAACCAGGATATGCAATATGCATTCTACCTTAAATTTTGTAAAGGAAAATGTATACAGTAATTCCCAATGACGTCATTAAATATCTGATTAAATCATTCATTCGGTTAAACGATCGAATGATGCATAAATATTGCGCAGACGCCGCCCCCGCTTGGCATTTTTACACCCGGCGATTATGCGCGCGCACCTAAGAACGATTGAAGCACTGAACTATAATTTTGATACATTCATGATCTTGTGAATGGGAACATTCACGATTTGATTTCATTATGAAATGTGTTATTATTTATTACTTCACTGTAGATAAAAGGGTAGTGCTTTATTACATATCGGATGTTCTTAATACATGACTTCTGATACGAAGTTTGATCCCTGGTAATCTTGTTTTTGCAACTGTTGTATTTTTTTGTGAACTGTACCTAAGTCAAAGTCAAAAACCATTTATTCTGTATAGACTACGGCACTTTCAAAACATCTAAAAAAAACTAATGTTTGGCAAATGGACCACCGGTTCGAAACGCGGCCCTGTCCTGAGAAGACTCCGGCAAGAAACTCAGCGGGCTGTTTTTTTTTTTGGTCTATTTCCAAACATGTTTACTTAATCTAATTACAATATTTCGTTTGAGTAGCATAGTGAGAGAGCAAACAGTTCATATCCAAGCTTGTTTGTCGTCTAAATGAAATGAAATGAAAACCGGACCCCTGCCCCAAAGTGGTAGCTTCAGAGGCAACCGGGACATCGCTAGGATGCAGAAGACCCAGGGTTGCCCCACATTCCAAACCCGAAGGGGCCATCTCGGCCCTGGGTCGAAATGCCTTACACCCCAGCGTCTTTTAAGACCCGAGACGGCGTGCGGTGTCAGTCGTTTCAAATTCGATATAACCTCCCCCGTTGGCCTGCGGGGGGATATCGGAAGGGATTTCCGCACGGAAAAAAGGGGTTGCCCTCGTACTCCAGTAGGTAGTTACTAACAGATAAAAAAGGCTCTGACGCAGGCTTTTCAGGCAGTCGCTCCAACAAAGTCAAGATAGGCTAGACCTCCACCAAAGAAAGGGTAGACGAGCGGACCCAGGCGCCAAAGTGCAAGCTTTGGATGCAACCGGGATTAACGGTGTGATAATAATGATGTTGAATCACACAGACAGAGTTACTTCCGCATATACATATAACATTAGTATAGACTACCTGTACCCGCGACTTCGGCTGCGTGGACTTTGATCTGGGTTTTAAATTTTTGTGCGGAACCCTAATTCTGTTTCTAAAATTAAAGTTAAAAGCTTAAAAGCTATCTATCAGTAGAAGTCCCGTTAAAATTGGCACAGCCGGTCCAGATTACGTAATTTAAACCGACAGGAAGATAGACAGACAGACAGATAGTCAAAAGTAAAAAACAAAAAGATTTTTGTTCTAAGTACCGTATATATTCAATAATATGCATTCATTTAAAAACTGTTATTGTAACGTTACAGATATTTAAGTTTTATTTATTTGTATATATAGATATAGATTTCTATGCAATCCATAATATGAACCTAATTTCATTGAAGGCATTGAAACAACAATATATCAAGCAATTATTACAAAGTCGGTTCAGGCCCGACATAACCACCCCTGCTGGCCGGCGCTTATCTAAAAAATTCTATTTCCAAATTCGTGAGGCAAAGTTTACGTTCTAAATTTCTCAACATAACTTCTCTGTCAATCAATTATTTATCTGTTGACGTGGGTGGCAAGACATGATGATTTTAGAACATGGATTTTAGCATAAAATTTAGTTTTAACATCCTTTATGTCTCTGCGAATACTAAATTAAGTTTAGTAGCCCGAGGTGAAATTCAAATGATAATTGGTCGATTTTGAGTTGATCTACTGGTTTATTAAGTGTTAGGGAATTATAATAAACGTTTTTTAGGCATTGGGTAAATATTTTCTGAAGGAAAGTCGACCAAACTCGAACACAATTACACGTACATTTGTATTGTAATTTGTAAGTTGTTGTAACTAAGTAGGTAAAACGTTTTCGATATCTTCAAACAATATGTTTTTGGAACTATATAGCCGCTCGGCAGCATGATTGCGGCAATGGTGCGAAGCGCGGGCGCGTGGGCCGCCGCCACCTCCTTCTGCGAGCATGTAATGCTCGCGAAGGAGACGGCGGAGCGCGCCCGGGAGAGATTTAGAAATCTCCAGGCCCGCCGAGCCCGCAACATGCAGGCCTCGCGTCACAGGCGACTCAGGCACCGGAGGTCGTTTAACGACCTCAGTCCTCAAACAACGCAGGCCTGGGGGTGGCAGGTGAGGCCGCCTGTCACCCCAGCAGAAGCAGGCCGGGACGGTGGGGTGATTAGCGCCCCTCCCCCAAACCGGGGCAAGACGGGGACACCGTGGTTCCCAAACCCGAGGGGGCTATCTCGAAACCGGAAATGGCCCAGGGTCAGTCGGGGTGCGAGGGATATGCTCTATGGGCAACCTTACACCCCGGCGTTTTAAGTTTCGGTTCAAGCCCGACATAACCGCCCACGCGCTGGCCGGCGGGGGGCTATCCAAAGGGATTTCCGCACGAAAAAAAAAAGGTATCTATTGCTGAAAGAAAATACGTGTTAACAATGACATCTATCTGCCTACCCTTTAGAAATAGAGTGTAATATTATGGAATATACAAGCGTTATGTTTATATAAATTAATAGTAAGGGGAATGAATCGTTGATCCTTCTCTTCTAAGATATTTTATTGATCATAAATAATAACAGCTATATTTCTATATTAATGACTATTTAGCCACGACTTTATTATCTAAAAATTAATGAAATGTCCTTAATTTATCGACTGTAAGGTTTAAAGATCTCAATTTAATGAAGGCGATAGCTTTAAATGAAAAAAGGTATTAAATTTAATGACCAACCAGAACGACAAACTGGTTGAAATTATTACGAGACCTGGACAAGGGACAAGAAATTATATTCCACAGACCCTTTTAAATAAGATTTGTTTGAAATTTGTTACTTTTTATGGCTTGATTACCTCGAAAATTTTAATTTGATTTGAAAATCTCTTGATGTCGATCAGATCGAGAATATTCTAATGAATGGCCAGGGCCTGTAGACAAAGTCACATTCTACTAGTGGAATCGCTTCGAAGCGAACCTTCAAATGTTCAATATGTATGGGAGTGACATTATTTGTTACACGTGACATGTCGACAAATGTGGTCTCTCCCATACATTTCGGTCTTTTGAAGGTTCGTTTCGTTGCGATTCCACTAGTAGAATGTGACTTTGTCTACAGGCCCAGGTCAGAGTACACGCAGAGTAATTTTGTAAGTAGAAAAAGCGAAAGGCGTATGCCAGGGTCGTGGTAAATGGTGGGTAGTTTTTGTCTACCGTATTTTTTTCCTGCAGAAATCACCTCAGATATGAGCTGCGGGGGCTATGTCGGGCTTGAACCGACTAAAACCGCACGGCGTCTCGGGTCTTCTTGACGTGGCATAAGGCATTTACCTCGCACCCCGACTGACCTCGGGCCGTCTCAGGTTTCGAAATAGCCTCTTCGGGTTTGAGAACCACAGTGTGCCCGTCTTGCCCCCGCGAAAAAGGGGGATATAGGGAGGGAGAGGGCACAGAACACGCCAACCCCGGCCTGCTTCTGCTAGGGTGACATGCGGCTCCTTCTGAAAACGGGAGGTCGTTAAGCGACCTCTAACGTCTGAGTTGTCTTCGCGCATCGCGGGTTCTGCGCATCAGCAGAGCCCTGAGTCTCTCAAGGCCTTTTTATAAAACGACATAATAAAGATTTTGATCGGAAAATGAGAACATCTAGGACGGGACTTGAACCCGCGACCAGTCCCTTACAGGAGGAATGCTCTGACCAACTGAGCCACCTAGACACGTCCCAGATATTTGAAATTCTCCGATACATTAATACGTCTTAAGGCGACGTTGGAGCCATCTACCGTAATTCTTGCGAACTACGGAAACAATGAATAACTTTACAGTTATATTTAAACATTGTTTTTTGATGACTTCGCTTAATTAATTAAATTAAATTTTTAAGCATTTTGTATGCTTACTTTTTTTTCCTAAAGATTTAGATCGGAAAAAGAGAACATCTAGGACGGGACTTGAACCCGCGACCAGTCCCTTACAGGGGGAATGCTCTGACCAACTGAGCCACCTAGACACGTCCCAGATATTCGAAATTCTCTGATACATTAATACGTCTTAATCTAAATCTTTAGGAAAAAAAGTAAGCATACAAAATGCTTAAAAATTTCATTGAACGACGTAATAATATTAAAATTATCAACGTCAACTGAAGAAAGATATAAAAAATAAAAAAGTACACTATATGTTATAAGTAGCTTCACGTCGTGTAGGCACTGGGTGCAGTTTGAACCGGCACCAGTTCATTGCAAGTCCAAGTGAGTCATTACCACAGCCATTACCCCACGCCGTCTTCGTTAGTTTGAATATTATCGGTTCAAAACAATCACCATGTAATTATTATCTATGAAGTACAGTCAACGACAAAAATTTGCTTAACATTTAAATATTTACAAACCCTTTTTTAGAGTACTTTTTTTTACAGCATACATTTATCAATAGTAGGCCCCACATAGATCTTCGGGGCCCAAGGCGACCCCTCATGCTAGTTGGTGCACCAGCTATAACATACCGGACGAGGCGTTGGCGCAGGTTTTCCTCTCGGGGTTAGGAGGGGCAGTCACGCGGCAGTCGCTTCCGAAAAAGTCAAAATGCCTTTTTTTTAGCGCTTGTATATACCCATGGGCTACACCCCATCAGTGCCGACGATGCGGTGGGCGTGTCTGAATCGGATAGACTAAAACCACACGGTGTCCTCCCCAAGTGTCCAGTGCAGGGCACCCTGGGTAAGCTCTCGAAAGGATAAGCTCAAAAATAATAAGCGCACCCCGGGCTCCCAAGTGTGAACAACTTTGGACGTAACTAGGAAATCGTTCTGAGGATGATGATGATTATAATTATAATATTATAATCCTCAGAGGACAAATTTAATATAAAAAATAATTATTTTTATTATTTTAGGAAAGGTTAAAGAGCTAAGGTGATCTGGAAATTAAAATACGTTAAGCTACTTTTGTCATTGACTGTACCTATTTAACTTTGTTAATTAAACAATGACGAATATAAACATAAATTACACAATTTGCTATTGAAATGTTAGAGAGTTGAAACAAAGTGGTTTCTGCATCTTGTGGTTTTATCTTAAGGAGGCAAATTTATCTTATCTTAAATTAAATATAATTATTGCATTTAATCGAAATTACTATTTTATTTATTTGCCAAATAACCTTTACAATCGATAAATCTTATACTGAATAGGTAGGTAGTGGTAGGTGAGTTTGTTTATATTATAATAATAAATTATAATAATTGTTTATTTCTCACCATAAACCAATATGCTATTAATATTACACAAAAAGTTATGCTGTATTATACAAGATTTGGGTGGTGGTTCGCTGGCCTACCATAGAAACCTGAATTACAGGTCACCAGGTTCCCACGAACAAGACCATTTCAAATTAAAATTACAGACATATTATATACATTATTTTGACTGAAATTAGTAACGGACTGCTGAGACAAGGTCTCGAGTTCGATCCCCAGTCGCCCCGGGCACACACCTCTGATTTTTCGTAGTTATGTGTGCATTAATAAATGTTAATTATCGCTCGCTTAATAATGTGCCCGGAAGATGGCAATAGGCTCGCCCCCCATTAAATTGGGACCTCAACATAACTGGCGAATCGTGGGTGTGTAATACACCTCTGCCTACCCCTTCGGGGATACAGGCGTGAAGAAGAAGAAGTTACGTTATAATTATTTTGAGAGAAAGTGTGAGTGTGTGTTTGTGTGTGAGAGTGAGTCTGTGTTTGTGTGAGTGAGGATGTGTGTGTGTGTGAGTAAGGGTGTTTGCGCGTGTGTATGTTTGTGAGGGAGACTGTGATTGCGACTGTGAAATAATTGCGCTATCAATCAATATTTCATATATATATAACATATGTTGGGTAATGTTCGGAACCACTGCACTTACTTATTGGAAAAATTATTTCACCTTGAAAGGTACATTATCTCCGATGGACATAGACTTAGTTAATTACGATGACTTGGGTTAAAACCGAAACGAGGGCGGGTTGTAAGACTTTTTAGTTATTTAGGTATTATAGCAGGTATAACCGGAAATAATCATAATAATAATACATAGTTTTGTTGCTAAGAATCTCAATAAATTATGCAGTGTTTCTTTGTACCTTACATTTACAATAATTTAATCCGTTATTTACAAAGAATTATTACAGCATGCCTACATATTCTTACTGATGTTAACATAATTTAAAAATTAAAATCTAGCAGCAAGACGACGGACGTAATAAAAATAAATAATAATACAAATTTTAAATGCAAATACAAAAGACGGATGTTACGCAAAAAAATACATTTTCAAGTTTGTAAGGAAGGGGGAGTGGACGACATATTCTTACTGATGTTACCATGCTTTAAAAATTAAAATCTAGCGGCAAGACGACGGACGTAATAAAAAATTAATAATAATACAAATTTTAAATGCAAATACAAAAGACGGATGTTACGCACAAAAATACATTTTCAAGTTTGTAAGGAAGGGGGAGTGGACGACCATTACCTCCTAAATCTCCCCCTTCCTCTCCTTAATACGTCCGTGACATATATGATTGCGAAATATGGACTTAACTACGAATCCCATCCCACTAATTATTAATAATATCATAAATTTGAAAGTTTGGATTGTTGTTTGTTACTCAATCACGCCAAAACGGCTGTACGGATCTGGCTGAAATTTGTTATAGGGATTGATCATAGGAATAGATTATAGTCTGGAATAGGACATAGGCTACTTTTTATTCCTGGAAAAGGTTCCCATGGGAAGCGGGAACGGGATCGAAATTCTACGCGGGCGGAGCCGCGGCCAATTGCTTTAAAAATAAGCGGATTATCTGAAGCCTGACTAAGGTCAAGAATGTATTTTCCATTTAAAATTGAAGCCTTATGTAACCTAAGAGCGAATTCTTCATTTCAAATTTGAGCCTGACTGTGAATTCAGAACCGGAAAACCGACGTCACACAATGAAGACTGAAAACACGTAAATAGACCAAAAAATAGAAGAATAGACTGGGATTAGACAGTCAATAAATATCGCGATCCAAAATCGTGGTCTGGTGTCAATATAGGGACGAATTGAGTTTGCACATAAATAATTTCAATATATATTGATAGGATCGCGAAGGACACGATGTATATTGACGGTCTAATCCCCGCCATAAACCGCAAAAATAAGTGTCAGTTCTCCTACCTTTTGTATCGATGGGCGTGGGAGCTGCGAGGCTAGGGATCTCTGGCTGCGGGGGCTGCACCCTGGGTCCCGGCCACGTGGTAGTACCTCCGGAACAGTACCGGGGCCTAGTCGCCTGGCACCCGTCTGCTGCGTCACGGAGTGTAGATGCGTCTGCTGAGTATTCTAGTGCGGAGAAATAATAGTGAAATGTTAAATAATTGTTTCAAAATGAAAGTGACGCGCTGTAAAGCGTATAATAAACTGTTGTACAACTGATTGGGGCTTAATTGGCGGTTGGTTTTAGTTCTACGACAGACGAGTAAATATACAGCCAATGACAATTGTCCGAAAAAGACTAAAAAATTAAATATTTGGATTTGGCTCACGATATTGTCGACATGTGGGATGTGGATATATTTTTAAATATATATTTTTTTTTATATAATAATATGCTCTATGGGCAACCTTACACCCATCTGTAGACCCGAGACGGCGTGCGGTTTTAGTCGGTTTAGGTAGAATGTATTTAAAAATATAATGTATATGAATTTTAAATGTAATAAAGGAAATAATAATAATATTTATTTTCGGATAACGAAAATGATCCATTGTGTTAGTACGAACTTATATCTAGTGTTAGTTTGCACATTAAATTTGATTAATTTATTCATTCCTCGTGGTTTTAAGAACGACTTCAGCCAGGGAAACAGACCTAACTGATCGTCCTCCTCACAAGGAATTTATAAACAGGAGAGTTAGTACTCTCCGCCACTGTCTTTAAGATGCTGTTGTCACTATCCCGAACCCTGCGTAATAGTGATGCAGTTTTTTTGCAAATGACGGCGTGGAAGCCGTCTTCTGTTTCGAACGAACATTTCTGAGCCGCTTTTATACGTATACATCTTCATATAGGCACGTCATGTTGGCAGAGCGCGGCCGGGAGAGATTTAGAACTCTCCCGGCCCGCCGAGCCCGCAACTTGCTCGCCGCGCGTCGCAGGCGTATCAGGCGCCAGAGGTCACTTAACGACCTCCGTCCTCCATGAGCGCAGGCCTGGGGGTGGCGGGTGAGGCCGCCTGTCACCCCAGCAGAAGCAGGCCGGGACGGTGGGGCGACTAGCGCCCCTCTCCCAAACCGGGGCAAGACGGGGACACCGTGGTTCCCAAACCCGAGGGGGCCATCTCGAAACCGGAGATGGCCCAGGGTCAGTCGGGGTGCGAGGGATATGCTCTATGGGCAACCTTAGACCTGTAGACCCGAGACGGCGTGCGGTTTTAGTCGGTTCAAGCCCGACATAACCGCCCCCGCTGCCCGGCGGGGGGGTATCTTTCGATACTTTCCGTGAATCCATGCCATTTGACCTCACATTCATCAGTATTCTGTAATTGGACCTGGTGTTCGGACTTTTTAGGGCTCCAACTACTCGGAAAGAATGCCACAGTTGTTCGTATGGCAATCGGGACCGTTTGTAATGTATTTATATTCTGATGCAATAAACATGTAACACACATAACATAACTTCACGACTGTATCCCCGAAGGGGTAGGCAGAGGTGTATTACACACCCACGATTCGCCAGTTATGTTAAGGTCCCAATGTAATAGGGGGCAAGCCTATTGCCATCTACCGGGCACATTATTATGCGACCGATAATTAACATTTATTAATGCACACATAACTACGAAAAGTCAGAGGTGTAGGGATCGAACTCGTGACCTCGTCTTAGCAGTCCGTTACGTACGCCACTGGGCTATCGCCGGGATTAACGCAATAAACGTTATTATTATTATTTTTTTAAATGCTTACCGTTCTCTCATTCCGTAACTATGTAGGTATAATGCCCACGGGTTTCTAGGTTACAAAGGCCTAATTTTATGATTATGTACATGATATTCCAGTCACAAAGCTCACCTACCGGACCCTACAGGTAATGAAGTTATGGATTTACTTACTTCTAGTTGTTGAAGACTGTAACAAACTCGCAGTTTGACCTCCAGGGAACGTCGCGTTTCGCTTGTGTCGGCCCTGTGGACAAAAATATAAAATGGTTTAATTGTAAAATTAGATTATGACAAAAACACCCCCACCAGGCGAGGCCGCGGTGGCGGCCATGGTCCGCCGGCAACCCTGGGGTTATCCTTTCGAGGGCTTACCCGGGGTGCCCGGCAACGGACACTTGGGGAGGACACCGTGCGGTTTTAGTCGAGACACGACATAACCACCCCCGCTGGCCAGCGGGGGGGTATCCAAAAAGATTTCCGCACGTAAAAAAAAAATGACAAAAACACCACCAAAGGTAAAGAATAGATGTTGCCTTAATAAGATTTAAAGGCATCACTTATCATAATCATCTGTCATCTATCCTTGTCTTAATTATTTAGGGTCGGCGCAACATCAATTGTCATTTCAGCTACAGTACTCGGTTTTTGGGTTGGCATGTCGTGAAGGAGAGAGAGAGAGTTCGGTTAAGAGCGACTTGCCTCGGTTTTGTAATGCCAACCCAAATGGCGACTATTGTACTTGTTTCCTTGTCATGTGCTCTCACACAATCCATCAATCTTTGCGGAGCCCTTGGGCTTGACCTTATCGGAGCTAACGATGACATGGGTATGTCGAACTCGAATCGTCGCATCAGCCTGTGTGGCCTGGGGAATATAGTGTACCCTAGAAAGGATATCTCAGAGACTCTGACCGGCCTTAGCCACTAACATAGCCAACCCCGATGTGTTGTTGGGGATCAAAATGGCCCCTTCCTTCCCTGGGACAGCTTCTGTTAGGGCGATGGCTTGCCCCGCCGTCGTCACCTCCAGGCCCGGGATCACATATGACGGAGCTCGTTCTGCGGTATACAAACTATGCATCATAAAAGATACCTACTATCTAAGACCAAAGTCAGTAAAATTCAACTTCATAATCAAAACCGACTGACTTGACTGAGCAATGACCGTTTGATTATTTAACATAATCCCTGTTGTACTACCATTGTAAATGATTAGTTAGATATTTCAATTTAATATGGTTAAGTATGAATCGAATTTTAATTTAATTGTAATAGAAGTGCAAGCCAGGCATGAAATTATGTAATGTGACTCATTTGACAATTACAACGCTAGAAAGTGACTATCTAATGAATGATTACGTGTAAAGATTGCACCTATGATGTTTGAAAGGCATTAACTTTTTATCTATGGTCAATGATTTGATGCTAACATTGGAACAAAAATTGTGTCACGGTTCCTGGGTGAGGCGGGAATGAATTTTCATTTCGAATTTGGAACGAGACGCAGCAACTAGATATGTAAATGAGTGTTTATAATATGAATTATAAAATCTATGTGTATACGCATAGCGCGAATTTTTGTAATGTTCTTTGTATGACAGCTACAAATCTCGCATATTGTTGTTTTTTTTAAATCACAAACAGCCACTTGTAGCACAGGAAAGCATCATAGAAGACATTGATGCCAACATTAGTACGCCAAAAAGTATTGCAATTAGATTGGGATGTGTTACTTTATCTAATGTTTTCGCACGACTTAGTTTCTTTTGATTTTCAATTATCTTTACAAAAATCATACAGGGTGCACGATTTTGGTACTGAAGTAAACGTGAAGAGATGCGGATTTTTTATAAATGAAGAATTATGTTTTTTCGTGCGTAGCAAAAAATCATAACGCAGACAATGTGCATTACATATATTTATTCTCAACATGCGATTTAGATTTCATAAGTATCCTTTTTTTTTTCTACGTTCGTCCATAGTGACTTCACCACCTCTCCTGATGGCAGCAGGAAAGAGTAGAGACAGATGTTTATTGGGATGTGATGTGCCAAATCAGTATTTGCGCTCTCATTCTTCACTTTTGGTCTCAAGTACAAGCTTTGAATACAACCGTGATTGGTGATCAAACGATGTTTTTTTTTTTATATTTAGGACACGTCAATTTGAATTCACCTCGCCTGATGGTAAGCTGAAGGTAAAGTCTCAGGAAAGAGGGTCACCATTGTATACACGTACCATGTTAACAATGATGGCACTCAGCTTGACGGCCTCATCAGAAGAGGAATGTCATCGCAGCACCACGTGACACCCACCGGTCCCACTAGTGCTGCGACCACAATCCCCCTGCCCGGCTATGCACTTGCTGACCCTTGAATGCAATCAAACCGAAATTGGATTACTATGGAGGGTTTTCGCAACCCGGCCGAATTTTGTGACAAATTTGTGTCATCAAATTTCTACCACCAGTGAAAGAGATGAATTACAAAATCACCATTACATAGTTAAAAAGTACAAAATCTATGTCACCATAGCCACCGCACCCATCTCAACAAGCCTTAATCACTTCCTGCAATACTTAGGTGGATCAATTAGCCAAGATTCCAATCCAACATCTCTATTACCTTTCCCAAAGCGAGCCCATATTTGTCGGTAGGTATACGGTGACCGGTGGAGCAATGTGAAAATCGTTCGATGGCTATCTTTTAATTGTTCGAAAGCACATACCAACCAACTGGTTAAGTGCTTGATTTAATAGTGAATTTAAAGGATATAAGATACCTATATGTTGTTAAGGCTTGTAAGATAGCCTGTACAAGCGGGCGGGTATCCGAAGGGATTTCCGCACGTAAAAAAAAAAAAGCTGTGTTACGAGTGCCAGAATGCGGATAAACAATACTTATATACATTTTTTTGTAAATACGTACATATTATACTTAGAAACATCCAGACCAATGCAATATCATAATCATTCATGCATACAAACAGAACGTATTTTTAGGTATCTTTGGTGGTGGTGCGGGGCGCGACGACGGCCAGGGGGTGCAAATTAACCAATCATAGGTTTTTTTTTTTTTTATTTAGGACACATCAATTTGACTTCAACTAGCCTGATGGTAAGCTGAAGGTAAAGTCTCAGGAAAGAGGGTCACCATTACATACACGTACCATGTTAACAATGGTGGCACTCTGCTTGACGGCCTCATCAAAAGAGGATTGTCGTCGCAGCACCGCGTGACACCCACCGGTCCCACTAGTGCTGCGACCACAATCCCCCTGCCCGGCTATGCTATGCGGCTATGATATTAAACGAATATCGGGCTTAAAGGGCCCGCGTCATTGGTTGATCAGTCCTTTTAATGTTTTTTTTTAGTTGGTTCGCCTAGTACACATGCGCACACTTTGCGGTCATGCAAGCTCGTCAGTTTCGGTTGATTTTGGCCTAGTCGTCTTCAAAATATCAGGAATTTTTTTTTGTATTATAATGTCAATAATATACCCTTTGTGTATATTCAATCTACTTTTAAACTATAACTTACACAGCTAACGTTTCGCAATCGTCGTAGCTGTAATTTCTCTTCGTTGAGTTAATCGGTTTAAATGGATTAATTGGCGAATGACTCGGAACTGGGTCTGACTTGTAATGAATTTATAACAATTGAACTATTTCGAGAGTGAAATTACGCTACATCGGATTTAGTTTTAATACGAGAGGTCGGTTCGCACGAAATTACTGTTATTTAGTCACTTACTACACCAAAATACGTCACGCTCGTGAACGGTTGCTACTGTTCACACGTGACTGTTATTTTTGAGCCACTTGCATCAGAATACGTCATCAACGTAAATTTATGCTACTGCTCATATGAGATTTTTACTTTTTAGGCACTTGCACTAAGCAACGTCATGCTCGCGAACGAGTTCTACTGCTCATATGTGTTAACTTTTCCTTACTTCTCATCAACGGATAATACATAGCCGCTTAAATACCTACCTGTATCCCATATTCATCTAAATATGATATCTAGCGGTAAGAGTTCTTTATTAATGTAGACTAGGCAAAAAATCTAGAACTTGATACCTTATTATTATATCGCATGTTGTTAAAAAAAGTTATGAATCATCACCATAGAAAATATAAAATTAATTGTTTCGAACATAAAACAATAATGAAAACGGTGCACCGGCGCCGCCCGACCCGTTAGCAAGTTGAAATCTCGATTAAGGCCGGTTACATGCTGACGACTTAACGAGATTTATATGCAAATATAGAATATGTAAGTTATGGTATAAGTACTTACATTTGATTTTGTTTTTATTATATAAATATGGCTACTGCACCGCCATGCACGGGAAATTTTCGTAAAAAGTGACCCTAATTATATTGACGGTATTAATTGCCCGAATTGACATTTTTCTAAAAATAAAATATCCTAAGTTATGCCTTATAATGTAAAATTAGCTACCTGCTAGTAAAAGTCCAGTATAAATAGGCCCCAGCCATTTTTGTAAGTAGCCAAATTACACAGAAAAATAGGCACAAAATTGTTTAAAATTCTCATAGGTAAGTTACTTGTATCAACGCAAAAAATATATAAAATATGAATAAGTCGCAGATCTACCGCCCCCTAACTCAATGCAGATGGGTCTTTGAACTGCACCCGGACGGATTTTACGAGTGGTCGCGATAAGCGCTGTGAACGGATAACAGCTATCTTTATCGTAATATTAAACAGATTGTTTACTGTTAAATATGTTGTGTGACGTAGAGGAAGTAATTAATTACTAAATTGTTTATTATGTGTGGGCGAATGGTGTTACGTATACTGAGATATAACATCATGCTGATGAACATGATGGCTGGCATGACGTAAAACTGACAATGAAAAGTATGGCTATGAATAATGTACTGGTGTATATGTGTGTAACCCTAAATATACAGGCCCTGAAGACAACACCATTTAAAAATTTTACTTGGATATCTTCAGCGCAATGAGGAAATAAAATAAGTGGAGTATGCGGCCCGGCCACCCCGGCCAGCCGGCACACTTAATGATTGACGGACGAGGTTTTGTCGCTGGCTTTTCTTTCGGAGTTGGGTCGGTCAGATGGCAGTCGCTACCGTAAAAGCCAAGATAAACCAAATTAGGAGTAGGAGAGCGAATCCTTTTTTTTTCCTTGCGGAAATTCCCTCAGATTCCCCTCCGCTGGCCAGCGTGCGAGGTTATGTCAGATTCGAACGGATTAAACCGCACGCCGTCTCGGGTCTTCAGACGCCAAGATGTAAGGTGGCCCAGGACATGCAAGCAATTGGGATTAGTGCTCGGATGGATACAAGAAAAGAGTTTCTAACTTCATTCTCCTTGTGCAATAAAAGTCGACCAAATGTCCCCTGCGTTCCCTCTGACACTACCAACGCACGGTCAATCAGCGCTTACATAAAACGTATTATAAGATATAATATTACGAGCAGAGGGTATCAAGTATAATGGACTGGCAGCCTGCTACTACACATGGACATCGGTGGTCATTTGAAGTGCCGCGTCATCACTTGTCGTCACGACTCGACGTTAGTCATAACATGGATGGCTAACTATTTATACTATTATAAAATTGTAGATATTCAAAAAATACTTGTGTTATGTAAAAATTAACTATTCTAAACACAAAATTTGGAATACTTGTTTGTTTGTTCGCCATGGACGCAAAAACTACTGAACGGATTTTTATTCGGTTTTTTCTATAAGAAAGGTCTTGGTTAACTAGTTAACTAGAGTAATTGGTTAAGTAGAACCGGAGATGTGATCAAAAAACGATAACCTGGAGGTCGGTTATCGCGGGCGGAGCCGCGGGCATCAGCAAGTTTTGTAATAAATCTAAATTTCCAATGAATTATTGTTATTTTTTTATTTAATGGATAATATCGTCATTGATTATTGTCTTTATATTTAAATCTATCATCATATTGGCGTTGTAGCTAGCATACGAGGTTTTCACTTTGGAGCCAAAAAGCCTGCACCAGAGCCTCATCCATCATCACGCTGCAGTATCCGGCTTGCAGCTGATGTTGACTTGACCCCGAAGGTCTTCATGCGGTCCCAAAAACACCCTCTTTGTATATTTAAACTATTCTAGATTTATCAGTCTCCTAGCAAAGACTGAGCGAAATCAAACGCGAAGCTCAAGATGGACAGGAATGGCAGCGCTCTGTGGACGCTCTCTACACTCGCTCAGGGGGTCGTAGGATAGGACTGAAGACTGTTATTGAAAATGTTATTGAATGGTACTTATACCCGGCATAACCGTTTGTTGGTGGCTGAACTCCTCCGTAACCACTCGCGCGATCTTGACCATATTTACCACGGTGATAGTGTGGACACTGAGGAAGGTGTTTTGAAGCGAGATGGTTCATGTCCGAAGTACCATTGAGGAATAATCACCGAAAAACAGCTTCACGAGCGCGCGGCCTTAGCGAAGCGCGCGACCGTAGTAAGATGTCTTATTTTCAAGTAAGAGTCCTGCTCGCTCAGCTCAATTTATTTCAGTCGCACCCTGCGCTGAATTTAAAGTTATAATATACTAGCTGATGCCCACGGCTCCGCCCGCGCGGAGGTCATTATCGGTTTGCAGTCGTGTATCTACGGTAGATTTTTAGTCTAACCAAAACCTTCCTAATAGAAAAAACCGCATCAAAATCCGTTCAGTAGTTTTTGCGTCCATCGTGAACAATCAGACAAGAATTACAAAAAAAAAATGTTTAGAACGTTCATTTACCATTAACGAAAATATTTTCTTAAATATTTAAAATAAAATAAAAACTTGGGTAATGGTCCAATGTACAGACACAAATAATTTACAATTACTTCCATCACTCCAATAGTCAGGCGTCAGAGATTTGTATTCAAAATCCTTTGACTGATGGGTTTGCGATAAGCGTATAGTACCAGGCATATTTTAATTAGTTATCTGCATGGAAGATCCATGTTAATCCAACCAGATCATATCATAATAACATCGTATTTGTAACGAGAGGCGATACGGCGCCGACGGGTCACTGACCTGAGCTTTTGATACCACCGCTCATTGTTACATATATAGGTACTGGTATAATTTAATGACTTTCGTGTAACTAAAAGTGGTTTAAAGTTTTGGTTCACAGATCAAAAATAATAGGTCTTTACCTATGAAATTGCCGAATATTTCTTACAAATTCATGAGTTCGTTATTCCTGTAATTTAATAGCTATTTCCATTATTTATATTTTGTTTGAAAGTTGATTTCAAGATTTTACAACTCTGTATTAAATTTTGTTTTTATTGGCCGCTTGATAAATTAATTCGATCTTCAAAAACAGAACTTCCTAAAATGCTATCCATTTTGATGATAAATTTCGTATTACTTAACAGCTGCCACTTTTCAAAAATGTAATAAAAGTTGCTGTTTGTTAGCTTAATGTTGTCTCATTCATACACAAAAAAAATCATAAAATTTGAATTTGTCATTCTTAAAAAAATGCAAAAATGTTAGTACTGAAAATTGGGTTTCCTCCAATTTCTTCATGAAAACGGCAATTTCATATGTAGCGACCTAATTATTAGTATTTTTACATGTGGGCAGAATAATATTAAAGATAGAGCTGGGCGTTTCCCGACGAATGGGACAGTAACCGACAGTACCGGGTGAAATACTAGTCCCATGCCTCGAATCGTGGAATCGATTCGCAGGATAAAAAGCCTTTTTTTACGTGTGGACACTAAACCTCAACGGGGTTAGCAGTGAAATGGTTATGTCAGAATCAAACATCGTCCGGAGCCCTATCGAGATTCTTTAGGCCCAAACAAACCTCAGCTAGCGACACCTGCCGAACAATGGACGTGTCTCTGGCGTAGATTTTCCTTTCGAGTTTGGGGGGTCAGACGGTAGATGCTGCCGTGATAACCAATACATCAAATAAAAAGCGGCCAAGTGCGAGTCGGACTCGCCCATTAAGGGTTCCGTAGCAGTATGTAACATAATAGTGTTTTTATTTAATTTTTATATTTGAGTTGATTGAATCAAAGGTAAATTGCGGTTTACGATGTATGACGTTTTAAAAAAAACTACTTACTAGATCTCGTTCAAACTAATATTCGTTGGAAGTTTACATGGTAATGTACATCATATATTTTTTTTAGTTTTATCATTCTCTTATTTTAGAAGTTACAGGGGGGGGGGACATATTTTACCACTTTGGAAGTGTCTCTCGCGCAAACTATTCAGTTAAGAAAAAAAGGATATTAGAAACCTAATATCATTTTTGAAGACCTATCCATAGATACAACACACGTATGGGTTTGATGAAAAAAAAAAGTGAGTTTCAGTTCTAAGTATGGGGACCCCCAAAATTAATTGTTTTTTTTTTCTATTTTTGTGTGAAAATCTTAATGCGGTTCACAGAATACATCTACTTACCAAGTTTCAACAGCATAGTTCTTATAGTTTCGGAAAAAAGTGGCTGCGACATACGGACGGACAGACAGACAGACATGACGCATCTATAAGGGTTCCGTTTTTTGCTATTTGGCAACGGAACCCTAAAAAGTAGTTAGAAGGAGCACACACCCCGGACTCCAAAGTGGGCGCTTTGCAGGTAACCGGTACATCACTAGGATGAAGAGATACGCTTATAGTATATATTTCTTAAGAGCTTGCAAAAAGGGGACGAATAGGGGGTGAGTTTATTGTCGAATGAAGGACAGCCTTATTCCCTAGGTACGATATTCTTACACCCCGGCGTTTTAAGACTCGAGACGGCGTGCGGTTTTAGTCGGTTCAAGCCCGACATAACCGCCCCCACTGGCCGGGGGGGGGGGGTATCCGAAGGGATTTCCGTACGGAAAGAAAAAAAAAGGGACGGTATTCTAAAAGAAACTTCAAATTTCAATTTATTATCGACAATTAACAGCATTCATAAACTAATTGGACTAAATACCAGCGAACCAAAACTCAAATTTTATTGCAGCCCGATCCAGTTATGTTAAAACCCCTTTTATTAAAGTGTTACGTAAGAATTTATACCAACACAGGGCATGTCCAATCGGTATAATAACCCCTATTGTGACTGCCGAGTCGTTACAACTCGTTCGTGCAGTAATTAAGCAGTTGTACTAAGTTTGTAATGTCCAATCGCTGATCGATTCGATATGCTGGTGAGATTCGTATGTCAGGACCTTATAGTGGCTCACACAAGGCCATGTTCTTGAATAACCGGCTCCGTTTCTATGTGTTCTGTGTCCTATTGACATGTTATGGCGACAAGGTACCGATAATAATCACGTTTAGAACGTATTGCTTAAATACAGTCAATGGTGGACAGACCACCCCCGATAAGGGTCTTTAGACAAAGTGATATTCCATTAGCGATAACGCCAGTAGTAACGTAAGTAATGTATGAGATTGACACAATCATTAATGTGACTACAAAAATTTAATGAAATCTAAGTGAGTTATAAATGATCACCTTATCCATTGATAACGAATAAAAAAGGATTCGCTTCGAAGCGAATCTGCTAATTGAATGGCACTTTATCTGCAGGCCAAGGTTATCTTGAGAACTGGCCATAACAATACTGAAGTGAACCCACTCTTAATACAAGTAGCTTAGCTGGAACAGTTAATGAGATTAAGTACGACTAATTTCGGTTACTAGTACTTTTTCATTTAAAGACGGCTGCATGCAGCGGAGATGCGAATGCTGAGATGGATGTGTGGTGTGACAAGAATGGATAAGATTAGGAGTGAGTATATTCGAGGAAGTTTAAAAGTAGCACCAATAACCGAAAAAGTGCGAGGAAATCGCTTGTCCTGGTTCGGACATGTAATGCGTAGGGATGAAAGTAATATTATTACACGGGGAGAGGAAGACCTAAGAGGAGATGAATGGACCGTGTGAAATAGGCTTTATGGTAAGGAAGGCAGTGAATGTTGAGATGACCGCAAGCAGAGATGAATGGAAGAATGAGAATGTTGCGCCGATCCCAAATATAATTTTGGGATAAGGGCAGGAGGATGATGAGTACTTATTTCATTTAAAATAAATTAAATAAAAATTACCTGCAGCTCGGATAAACAGATTTAACGTCGTAACAAAAGTGTACAAGAGAAGAAAATTTTCAATACTAAAGAAAGCATTTGTGTTATAAAAAGTATATACCTTTAAAGCATTTTTTCTGACTCATTATCCAAACTAACCTGTACTATACCAAATTATTGTATAGTACCGATTTTTTTGTTCCTTCAAATTCATTCATCATTCATTCATTCGTTCACACTAATCGCTATCACCGCCAATGTCAAACGATTACAGGCTACCCATCTTTGTCCTGACGACATTTCACACACCATACTAAAGTTATAATTACTTGACGTTTTCAATCACACCACCGCCCATATATGGTCACCATCTGCAGATATCATTGCCACGGTGATAAAAAACCAGGTTTAATTGCCCGCCGACTACTGACTGCCCATTGGATGGTATTGAAACATGTTTTGTTTCAATTAGTTACTCTTTTACACGAAATAAACTTACTTATTTTGTTATTGGACTTTTTTAAAGCTATAATAACCGGTAAACAGCTTGAAATTGTAGTCTAGCTGCTCAGATAACGTTTTACTTCGGGCCACCAACCAGGTGGACACCGAAGTCTTAAAATCAAGCAAAAAAAAATCAAAATCTTACACCCACTTTTTATCACTTTTCTCGACGTTTCACATGATTCTAAGTCTAATTAAGCAAAGCAAATTTTTGTGTCGGTTTGTCTGTTGGTCTGGATGTCTGGATGTCTGGATGTCTGGATGTCTGTTTACGGAATAACTCAAGAACCACTTATCCGATTTAAAAAAATCTTTCGCCAATCATCTTGTTTGGCTAATGGGAAGAACTGATTAGATTTTGGGGTTTGTTCGTTCAAGGTTTCGGGTACCTAGCATACAAATTGTCACTAAAAAACTTTTACAAGTGAGTATCTTTCGAGTTATCAGAGTAACGCGTATTTGACTTTGACATTTGAGTGACAATGACAATACGTATATTGTATATTTACATAAAACAACCAAACTCTGAAAGAAACTCAAATATAAAATCATTTTTTTGTGTTTTTGACGTCGAAGACGTTTGATTTAATTTCATTTTCTTCATATTTATTGCTCAATATATAAAGACGCGTCAAATAATATGCATAAAGCCTAAGGTCTGTAATTTTGAATAAAAATACTGCAACAAAAATATCTAAGTTTGGCCCAAAGTTTGATAATCACTGTGTGATTTCCGCCCCACTAGATTTAGACTTTTTGTCTCTTTTGTGGTTGTCGAGGGGGGACAGGGACGGGGGGGGGGGGGTAATGAACCAATGATAGATTATAATAAACCAATCAAGGGCGTCATTGGTTGATCAGTCCTTTTTTATTGGTTTTTTGGTTGGTCCGTATGTTGCACATGCGCAAAATTTTCAACTTTAGTTCAAGATGTTTACTTATATCTAATGATGGTTTCTGTAGGAGGGCTCTGAAGATAAGTTTGGTCCCTACCTTGACGGCCTAAACACATGGTTTTTTACGGTATTGTTTCTACCGTGTCGTACATACCCGGCAGAGTCGGTAAAATACAGTCAGAGAGGCAATGTTTCTACGCAACTGCAGAGGTTCTAAGGTATTAGTAACTTCAGGACTTTTAATGATATGGATGGAAGGCCACTGCAATTTGCCGAGAGCCTCTAAAAAATACTGTGCAGAGCCATCCCAGAGATGAAAACCGGTTTCCACACAGGGGCGAATCTGTGTCTAATAACAAAGACACCGCTGCTCCGGCGTGAAAGACCGTTTCAGCTTGTTCAGAACTCCGAGTTTTCGTGAAGCTGTTTTGATAGCTCTCTCGATTTAGTTTTTATTGTTCAGTTTGCAGTGGACATCCATTCCGAGCATGTTAATGTTGTCCTGTAGTGGTAGTGGTGTGTTCTGTAGATTTGGGAGGGGAAGAAAGGAAGACACCTTGGCTGTAAACGCGCTTGCCTGTGTTTTCTTAGCATTGAACTCCACCAAGTTCTCTGATCCCCATTGGGAAATGCGAGCCAGGACCCGGTCTAGCTCAGTGACGATTTGCTGTCTGTTTTCCTCAATATCGGTCCGCTTTGCCACAGGGTGTCCATAGTATTTCCCATACAGAGTGCTGTTTTCTGCATAGCAATGTATGCTGACGACGGACAGCATGTCATGGATATGCAGAAGAAAGAGATTGGGCGATAGGACGGGCCCCTACGGCCTCTTCCATTAATCAGCAGATGTACCGGCCAGCAGGTAAGTTTGGCTTGGGTCTCCACGATCTTGGTGAGCCCCATACACCATTTACCTTCAATGTAGTTTTAATCAAGCTGATGTCATCGAAAAAAAATCGTATATTCCCTAGTAAGCCTTTCTGTGATAATTATCTGTAGTAATTCGTATACGTTTGGAATTGTGGTCAATGAATTTAATCGGAATTTTATTGGTTGGGTTTCGATGTTGCAAGCGTTTATAATATACGTAACGATTTACGCTACGTTCACACGAAGACACGTTCTTCCGGATCCCATTTTCATCGGATCTGGAGAAACCGAATGTTGTGTTCACATGACACATTTTGCGTGTGAACACACCATCCGGTGTTTTTACAAAAATGCACACAGTCCCTCATGAATTTCGAAGCGATGGACGTAAACACTGTGAACGGGACTTGTCATAATATACTGGTATTATCGCCGTCAGCGTTGTGGAAAAAGATTGTGCTTAAACCCAATAATACAACATAACCCAACATGTATTCGGTTACAAGATCCTGCAAATAACCGAATCTACACCTGCTTGTATCGTATGCTACTGCACCGGATCATACAGTTTGCAGTACGACCGGACCCGTTTGTAGCCAAATTTAAGGAGCTCGTTCCTCAAATTTGCAAAATGATACGTTTCGTATTTGCGCAGGCAATATAGTGGGATTCTTAAATGAGTGCAAAGAAAAAAATTATGGTTTCCATATAGTGTACGGTGGTTGATTTTGATGGATAGCTTCATTTGACATGACAGACAGGCGAATATTGTATAAGGAAAAAAATGTAATTAAAGATTTGAAAATGTGGATGCAATAAAACGTCTGGTAGATGAGTTGTTTGACGTCATGGTAATTCGGAGAATATTGTCAAGAGTATGTTTCTCAACTGAAAATAGTTTTAGATTATCTATCTAGTTTTATATATATAGAGTTACATTCATACGCGACTTGGGTATAATCATGGATTCTAGCCTATCCTTCAACTTGCGCATTGATCACATTGTTAATAGAGCGTTTCGTCAACTTGGATTTATACTTAGGATTTCCAAACCTTTTAAGCATCCCCAGACTTGCAAGCGTCGGTAGCTTAGTGGTTAAGGAGACAACCTTACGATCGAGAGGTCCCGGGTTCGAATCCTGGCCATTACACTACCGACGTGAACCCACTCCTAACACAAGCAATTTAGCTTAGCCGGAGGGGTTAGGGGGAATATTAGTAATTTCGGTTACTAATATTCTTTAAAAAAAAAAAACAAAAAAAAAAAACACTAAAAGTATTGTACTTCAGTTTTGTTCGATCACACTTGGATTTTGCTTGTATTATCTGGAGTCCATATTACAGTTGTCACATTAACCGCATTGAGAAGATTCAAAAGAAGTTTATTAAATCATTAGATTATCGTGGTAATCATGAATATATATCGTATGAAAATTCACTTGATCGTCATTCGCTTACCAGTCTTTCTAACCGAGGGATAATGTTTGACCAGGTATTTCTATTTAAAATTTTAAATAACCATATCGTCGCCCCTCACATTCTAGAAAAGATAGCCTTAAGAGTACCAAGACCTGGTTCTCGTTCATTGAACTTGTTTTCGGTGCCTTTTTATAGAACAATTTATACCGGTAATAACTTTTTTAGATGTAGTGTTGACACATATCATGATGATTTTAAAGAATTAGATATATTCAGTAATCGTTTGGCTGCTTACAAAATAAAATTACGCAAGCAACTCCTAACCACATAAATTATTATATGTGTTATTTAGCACTTCATTGTGATAGTTGTCTTCATTCGGTGCATGACTGTATGTTTTGTATGTAACTACTCTTGTTTTTCTTTCTTGTATGTATCAGTATTAATTGTAATGTACCGTATACTACCTTAAACTATTATGGAACTCTAAGTCTATAAGTCTACATTTTCTCTTCTTGATGTAAAAACTGTATATGACTGTCTGTTTCCTAAATAAAAAAAATAAAAAAACAAAAATTATCAAATGTAATTCATACCATAAAAAAGTCTAAACTACATTAAAACCATTCACTCTATTTTATTTAAAAAAAACAAATTAAAATATATTTAGTCGTGTAGGTCACAAAGTAACATTTATGAACGTCAAGATTATTGCTTCTACATTTTACATTAACTGCCAGGTTAGCAAGGAATAGGTTAAGCCAGTGAGAATAGAATCTGGGGGCTAACCATGATCGCTTAAAATAGCAATTCAATAAATAACTCCTTTTTTTATATTTTTCGTGCGAAAATCCCTTCGGATACCCCCCGCCGGCCAGCGGGGCTTAAACCGATTAAAACCGCACGCCATTTCGGGTCTTCAGCCGCCGGGGTGTAAGGTATTTCCCTCGCACCCCGACTGACCCTGGGCCATCTCCGGATTCGAGATGGCCCCCTCGGGAATAAACAACACCTAAACTGAATAGTTTCGTACTCATGCCATGACTTCGTTTTAAGTCGTTCAGTTTCACGTTCCAAATATCAACAAACGAACCAAACACGGTCGCGTTCCAGTTTAAGTCATAGTACGGATAAGGCAATTTATTTTACAAACTTGTAATGAATTGCTCCGAAACTGAACTGTTTATAAGTCATCAAGGTAAGGCCACTGATAATAAAAACTCAAGGCTTATTATTGAGAACAGCACTTGTAGGAATGATGCGTTAAGGTTATTAAAAGATGAGTAATTGTATAAAGGGTAATGAAGTGTCATACCTTAAGAATATAAATTTATTTTAATGAGTGTCAATTTATTGTATATTGACGGTTTCATTTCATTAGTTATTAATATATTTTTTAGACATAAATAAATAGTTTAGGCCAAATCACACAACGCCATCTAGACCCAAACTAACTATTTATTAATCTGTGACCAAACTAAGCAGAGCTTGTCATATGGGTTGTAGAATGCGGATAAACATACTTAGATATTTTTTTTGTAAATAAATACATATTTTACATAGAAACACCCAGACCAATGCAAATTTACATATATATACAAAATGCTAACTATAGCTGTTGTACCTTGTTTTTTTTCGTGCGGAAATCCCTTCGGACTCCCCCCCAGCGGGCTTGAACCGACTAAAACAGTACGCCGTCTCGGGTCTTCAGACGCCGGGGCGTAAGGTTGCCCATAGAGCATATCCGTCGCACCCCGACTGACCCTGGGTCATCTATATTTTCGAGATAGCCCCCTCGGGTTTGGGACCCACGGTGTCCTCGTCTTGCCCCGGTTTGGGGGAGGGACGCTAGTCACCCCGCCGTCCCGGGGTGACAGGCGGCCTCACCTGCCACATGGAGGACGGAGGTCGTTAAGCGATAGCTGTTGTACCTCTTCGGGGATATTTAGGTATGAGTTTAAATGTGTATGTATTATATCGACAAATTCTATTACTAAAAGGGATGCATCTGTCTGTATAACCATTGTCGTTGTCATATGGCAAACATGTGAATATAATGATGACAACTTGTCCTAATTATTTGGAGTCGACGCCATCTCCTCAGTTACTCCTTTTCTTGTCATGTCCTCATTCACGCCATTCATTGATCTTTTTTGGGCCTATCTCTGATCCTAAAGCCTTCTACACTCATACTTAAATCTTTTCTAACAACATTACTGTTATCTCTTCTCATAATATGCCCATGCCATGACAGCCATAACATGACAACTGTATAATTATTATACTAGGAATTCAGTGCAGGGTGCCACTGAAATAAATTGAGCTGAGCGAGCAGGACTCTTCTTACTTGAAAATAAGACATCTTATTACGGTCGCGCGCTTAGCTAAGGCCGCGCGCTCGTGAAACTGTTTCTCGGTGATCGGGCATGAACCATCTCGCTTCAAAACACTCCTCAGTGTCCAGTCACGCGAGTGGTTACGGAGGAGTGTATGCCGGGTATACGATATATACCTATAAATGGTTAATTTTTTTATCTTTTTCGTTTCAGCAGGCCGACCCAGCTTCCAGCTTCGACCTTTACGGTTGAAATTTCCTAAAGTCCTTTGTTGTTGGATGTTCACACCATAACAGACATCAACTGCCGAAAACTGTGTGGATGAATCAGGACAGGACAAGGAATTTTATACATAAGTATAAGTAAATAAATAAAATAATTATTGTTTTATAAAGTTGTAGAGATATAATTGTCATCCATTTTGTGTAATTTTGTTCTTTGAACTTTGTTTCTAAGTCAGTTCATAAGACAGAAAAATATTTTGGAATTTATAATAAATTGTCGCTATGAAAGAGTTTATTGCGAGGAAGACTAATGACTTAATCATTCTGAGCTATTATTTTATATTAAATACGTTTATTCAAAACTGTTTTATTTCGGTTTTACGATGTGCTTGGATATTTCTAAAATTGACTTAATGATATAATAGCTCGTAGCACTCGCAGAACCCCACATTAAGAGCAAAGAAATAGGCGTGTTGGGTGCTGTTATATGAATCACGCACACGCACGCACAAAGCTCAAATTAAAGGGTGAATGAAAATAAAATGGTCAGATAAATTTTGCAGTTAACTCCTTCAATTTACATCACATAACATAACGCCTGTATCCCCGAAGGGGTAGGCAGATTTGTATTACACACCCACGATTCGCCAGTTATGTTTAGGCCCCAATGTAATAGGGGGCGAGCATATTGCCATCTACCGGGCATATTACTAAGCGAGCGATAATCAACATTTTTAATACACACATAACTACGAAAAGTCAGAGGTGTGTGCCCGAGGCGACTGGGCATCGAACTCGAGACCTCGTCTCGGCAGTCCGTTACGTACACCGCTGGGCTATCGCCGCCTTTACTTCTCATTAATTTCGATGCGGGTTTCAAGACAGTTTAACTTTCCCTGGGACTGCCCGAGTGTTATCAATCGGGTGGTGTTGTGGTCGTGGGTAACTGCTGTTGATCCTGGTGTACAGGAGTTACAGAAATGGGAATGAGTTATTTTTTTTAAAATAGATTATTAGTAACCGAAATAACTAATAACTCCAGCTAAGCTTAATTGTTTGTGTTCGGAGTGGGTTCATTTCGGTAGTATAATGGCCAGGATTCGAACCCGGGACCTCTCGATCGTAGGGTCGACACCTTAACCACTACACACGCTTCAAGTGTGGGATTACTCTCAATATAAATTATTTACACTAAGTAATATGTATTATTTTAGTGTAAGGCTGGGTACTGTATTGACTGATGCTACGCGAAGTAATTTGGCATGTAACGAAGCGAGTATATTTGATCTTAGTACGGGGACACACGCAATCGCTCGTTATAAAATTTCAAGTAGGTAAAAGTTTTTTACGACTTCATCTTGCGAAAAGTTTTCTGTAATTATTATTAACTTATGAAATAATAGGATTAACGAGCGGAATAATAATTTTTGCTCTGCTCTTATACGCGGCATAGCCGTTTGTTGGGGCTGAACTCCTCCCGATCTTGACCAAATTTACCACGGTGATAGTGTGGACACTGAGGAGTGTTTTGAAGCGAGATGCTTCATGTCCGATGTACCATTCAGGAATAATCACCGAAAAACAGTTAAACGAGCGCGCGGCCTTAGCTAAGCGCGCGACCGTAGTAAGATGTCTTATTTTCAAGTAAGAGTCTTGCTCGCTCAGCTCAATTTATTTCCCAGAAATTAAGCACATCTGTTTCACACACAATAAAAACGCATTAACTCATCAATGATAAAGCTGCGACCTAATTTCAAAATTAGAACACAAAATTTCTCCTTAGTCCCCCACATAAACAAAAGCGGTCAATGAGTCATAAAACTGCGCGGGCGCACGTAACTTGATCCTGCGCTAATTACACCAGTCCATTTGCCGCAACTGGGCCGATATGCGCGCATGCAGCTGCGACCAAGTTCAAACGAATCGATCGTCCGATTACGACCAATTGAAAAATTGGTCGATGAATAACTTTATGGTGTCGGATGACCTGGTTGCGAGGAATGTCTTGATTTTAGTGACGTCAGCCGTTTATTGGTCTAGTGACTCTTGCGTGGGTCGCAGTTCGTGTCAAGATTTTTATACCCAATTTACTTAATTGTGATAACAAAGATGTTTTGCTATATATATATATATATATATAAAGCAAAGTCGCGCTATCCTTTCGACTGGGGTTATCCTTTCGAGGGTTTACCCGGGGTGCCCGGCAATAGACACTTGGGGAGGACACCGTGTGGTTTTAGTCGGTCCGATTCCGACACGCCCACCCCATCGTCGGCACCGATGGGGTGAAGCCCGAGCAAAGTCGCGTTAGTGAGTTGGTGACGACCGCGTGTCCGCCTATACTGTGTCGTGGCTACTCTACCCCTCCCGCCGGCCAACGGGGGTGGTTCTGCCGGAGTCGGCGTCTCGGGTCTTTAATGCCGGGGTGCAAGGAGACATCCACGAAATAAATTCAGCTGATCAGGTAACCAACATAACTTAATTCTAAGGCGGAACGAAGTTTGCCGGGTCAGCCAGTATTAAATGTTTCCTAAAAATGTTGCACAACATTTCAAGAACATCGATGATGACGCATGGAATCATGATGACTATTATAACATTATCCTTCCGAGAATTATGGGGAGAACTACTTGGGGTTTACCGTTTCACAATTGTTCTTTTTTTTAAAGAATATTAGAAATCTCTAATATTCCCCCTAACTCCTTCAGCTAAGCTAAAAGGCTTGTGTTAGGAGTGGGTTCACATCGGTAGTGTAAAGGTCAGGATTCGAACCCGGGACTTCTTGATCATAGGGCCGATTCTTTAACCACTGAGCTACCGACGTTTCAAATATTCCATTGTATACAATGAAAAATTTTAAGCAAATTGGTATGTTTACTTATCCTATAGATTAAATTTAGATCGGAAATGTTTCTAGGTGGCTCAGTTGGTCAGAGCATTCCCTCTGTAAGGGACTGGTTGCGGGTTCAAGTCCCGTCATAGATGTTCTCTTTTCCAATCTTTAATCTATATTCCAATGTATTTATTAGAAATAGAAAGAGAAAAAAAAGCCGCGGTAGCCTAATGGTATGGGTAATGGACTGCAGAGACGAGGTATCGGGTTCGATCCCAGGTTTTACCATGGCACACACCAATGACTTTTCGATGCTTTTCGAAGTTATGTGTGTATTTATCGCAGGTTTATAAGTGCCCGGTTAATGGCAATAGGCTCGCCACCTATTACATTGGGACCTAAACATAAACTGGCGAAATGTGGGTGCTAGCATCTCTGCCTACCCCTTCGGGGATATAGGCGTGAGTTTATGTAATGTAATGTAATGTTAATAGAATTCAGAAATTTAGTATAGTATATAAAATAGGAATAGGATTCTTCGTATTGTTAATAACTTAACAACTGACTTCAAAAAGGAGGAGGTGCTATGTTCGGTTGTATCTGGTTTTTTAGGGATTTTCTTTAGAAAAGCCCTATTGCTATCGAGTTGTCGTCGACGTCGTCGTTGCCAATTTTCTGTCACGGTTTTGGGTATGAAGGAGATGAGCTATCGAGTTGCTGTTTTCGGTAATAGATTCGTGCTGGGGTGAACCATAATATAAAAAAGATAAATAAAAGATAAATATAAAGAAAAAAAAAAAAATAACCCTTGTATTCGGCTGAGCTCGTCTCAGGAATTCAACTTGTTTTATGAATGTCCGCCGATATTTTCGTTGTTTATGAACCGATTTAGATTTTTTTTTTCAATTAGTTTTTATGATAATTAAACTGATTACATTATCAATGAAATTAACCTTTACCGACTTATTCCTATGTTTTATTGTCTAGCTTGGTTTTGGACTCTAGAACCAACCGGAACAGTAGTTTTTGAGAAATCACAAACAAGTCAGAGAACCAACTGCTGTGACGTCTCTTAAAGTACTACATATAATATTACAGTATGTGACGTTTAAGCTCGTTTGCAACCAAAGGCGGTGTCACGTCGCTCAGTGATGCTGCATCGAATTGTTGGTGCCCATCAGATGTGACGGGGTTAAGTTTCTAACCACTCTTGTGGTTAAAACATGTTTACAACAGTGGTATGGGTAATGGACTGCTGAGACGAGGTCTCGGGTTCGATCCCAGGTTTTACCATGGCACACACCGATATATTATATACGTCTCAAGGCGACGACGCTGGAGTCATCTACCGTATTTCTTGCGCACTACGGAAACAATGAATGACTTTTCAATCATTTTTAAACATTATTTTTTTTATTACTCTGTGTAGTAAGTAGATACCTTTTTTTTTTTTTTTTTTTTTCGTGCGGAAGTCCCTTAATACCCGACATAACATGGGCTGTTATGTCGGGCTTGAACCGACTAAAACCGCACGCCGTCTCGGGTCTACAGACGCCGGGGTGAGTAAGTAGGTACCTAAGTAAGCATAATAATTGCTTAAAAATTTAATTGTATAAATATGGCGGAGTAATCAAAAAATGTTTAAAAATGATTGAAAAGTCATTCCTTGTTTTCGTAGTTCGCATGTATGTATCATTTGTAAATTTATTAGTGTTCAGCAACTTTTGTAAGCGACTGTACATGAGATCTAATCGATTAGATCTAGTTTTAGTAGTAGTCGACTATTATAATACCCAGCATGTTTATGAATTTATTACTTCGTTACCCGACGCCGGTATTACTCGAACCCCGTTGAAATTAAACTAACTACCGGTACTTTATAATTTGCGAAGTATTAAATTGACCACAGAGCAATACCAACATCTTATTACAGGGAACGCAGGGCGTTTTAACATAGTGTATAAAATTGCGCCGCGCGCCGGCGCATAACTGGTCGACAATTTGCGCACGCGCCGCTTTCGCGGCAGGAAGCGTTGGTTATTACCAGGTTCGTGTTCGTTTAGAAAATTCCGTGGTTTAACTTCCAGTCTGCGAGGGATGGTAAATATACAGAAATTTTTTGATGCACCTCAGGCGGCTTTTTTTTTTTTTTTGCGTGCGGAAATCCCTTCGGATACCCCCCCGCTAGCCAGCGGGGGTGGTTATGTCGTGCCTCGACTAAAACCGCACGGTGTTCTCCCCAAGTGTCCGTTGCCGGGCACCCCGGGTAAGCCCTCGAAAGGATAACCCCAGGTTTGTCGGTCCGCTCGATGACGAGCGGTTAGTAAAGATGTCATTCGCGTTGCTGTTCACCTTATCAGCGTCTCCGAGAACAAAAAGCTAAAATGCACGTTCACTCACAATCAGGCGTATGTCCTCAAAACGCAGGCACTCTCAACTGGTGAGGCGACTGAAGTGAGTTGAGATCTTCGTAAGTAGATATGTGTCAATGTGTGCGTGTGTTTCAGTTGGTCTATGAAGCCTTCTGTATAAATTAGTTGTGTATACTCTATCATTATCTAATCTATTCATAAAACCGCAGAGCAAATTTATTATTGAGATGAAATATATACACACCGCGTGAGACTGCTATAAGGTCCTTAGAAATAGTACTTATCACAAAAAAAGTGTTTAATCACAAATAACATTAAATAATAGATATTTCTGTCAAAAGTGACAAATTATCCAAAAGATTATTTTCTTGCAATGCTTCAATGTCAAAAAAAATCTTTTAAATGTTGGCATTATCGTTTAATTGGACGCTTGTGTCTGTGACATAATATTAAACGAGCTAAAAAAATTGTGTAGCTAACTAACTAGGACTACAATATATCCCCGCTAATAGCTAAAAATGCGGTGATAGCCCAGTGGCGTACGTAACGGGCTGCCGAGACGAGGTCCCGAGTTCGATGCAAAGTCGCCCCGGGCGAAAAGTCACAAGTGTGTACCTTTTTTTTTTTTTTTTTTTTTTTTTATCGTGCGGAAATCCCTTCGGATACCCCCCCGCCGGCCAGCGGGGGCGGTTATGTCGGGCTTGCACCGACTAAAACCGCACGCCGTCTCGGGTCTTCAGACGCCGGGGTGTAAGGTTACCCATAGAGCATATCCCTCGCACCCCGGCTGACCCTGGGCCATCTCACCACTAACAGCATCGCTCATCCTGTCTCCTCTGAAAGCAGAGGAGTACGGAGAGCGATGTGTTCCCGCCACGTTGGGTATTGGCCGACGATCAATGCCAACCCTATGAAGGGGTGAAGGGGAAGCCATTGACCGCCGCCCAGAGTGTACCGGCCGCTCCGATTCCGTTCCCCCCGGACTGCAGCGGGATCGGAATCGGAGCGACACTCGAGGAGGTTACCCAACACACACCCCCACAAGTGTGTACCTGTGACTTTTCGTAGTTATATGTGCATTAATAAATGTTAATTATCGCTCGCTTAATAATGTGCCCGGTACATGGCAAAAGTCTCGCCCCCATTACATTGGGACCTTAACATAACTGGAGAATCGTGGGTGTGAAATACACCTCTGCCTACCCCTTCGGAGAGACAGGCGTGAAGTTATATTAGGTAATAGCTTGTTATCTCTAGAATTAGAAATCTATGGCGATGAGAATTAGACCCCAACTCTATACTTTATTGTACCCTCCAACTTATACGCGGGATGGCCGCTTACAAACTCGGATACTCCTATGCAACCACAAATTTGATTTCAACCAAATATGGCATGGTCATATCGACAATCTAGGGGTATGTTTTGAGACCTTAAAATTAAAAATCGGACATACGATTGAGGAATTATCACCGAAAAACAAATTTACCATTGAAACTAATGGAAAAAGGTCGCGCGCGCAAAAATTTAATTTTTCAGATTTCGAAATAAAAAAATAAATGCTCGCTCAGCTCAATTTTCTTGCGATCGGCTAACTGCATCGCATCCCTAGTATATTTTAGCGATTGGGAAGCGCAGTCTGTGTAGGTAATTATGGAATCGCTTGCTCTCGCGAACCATAAAACAAACCACCACTGAACGAGCAATTCGATTACTCGAAGATGCTTACCCCAACACTAAAATAGCGTCCATTGCCAACGCTTTTCTACCCATGTACACATGTCTTAACAACTTCCTTACTCGCGATAATGCGCAGACGCAACACCCGCCTAATTCAGTTTATTGCAACAAATATTCCCGGGAAGTGGTGTGAAGCTATAGGAAGTGAATGATTATACTGATAGGTGTGATGAGATCGAGTTAGTGTGAGAAAGTAATTGAGTTATCCACGGTTGGGTAGATATAACAAGAAGTGTAAAATGATTTTCGTTCTTTGGGCAATGTTTAATGCAACTGTAGGTACATTGTACTGTACTGTGACTCTGTTTGTATACCAGTAAGGTAGCACACAAGTCTAGGATACCTTTTTTTTATTGTGCGGAAATCCCTTCGGATACCCCCCCGCCGGCCAGCGGGGCGGTTATGTCGGGCTTGAACCGACTAAAACCGCACGCCGCCTCGGGTCTATAGACGCCGGGGTGTAAGGTTACCCATAGAGCATATCCCTCGCACTCCGACTGACCCTGGGCCATTCGCAGTGTCCCCTCTGATAACAGCAGAGGGGTACCTGGAGCGACCCCCCCCCTCCCCCCGCGGGCCTTGCAGGCCCGCCATGCCCCGACCCCCTCGTGCAATGGAGTCAGCTGGCCCTGAAAAGGGCCGGTTGGTCAGACTCTTGGCCGTTGACGTTGACGCCAGCTACTCCAGAGGAGCAATCAATGATGCGTCATCGCCCACGTTGCCCAGGGTGCACCAAACTTGGAGGTGATCCAACCAGTCGCACCCCAGTCTAGGATACCTACTGTTACTGATGGTCAGCGGTAATATTATACTTGGTTAGGTTTCTAACCCATAGGTATTATAATATTGTTTTTAGATTTTGTTTGTGTAATATAAACAACATTAAATATACACAAACTAGCATACACACTCATACACGCATGGAGACATACACGCACGCACACAAAACACATACACAAACATGCGAACGCAAAAACGAAGTGAAGTGTGAGTGAAGTGAAACCGTCTCCAGTATGTAACAAATAGTTTTCTGAAAACCGCACCAAAATCGGTTCAATCAAACGCGAAAAAATCTCGGACAAACATATTACATACCACGCGGACTACATACAAAAATACTGGTCAATCAGTGAACCTCTTATTGAAGTCGGTTATAAAACACACATTCTCTCAAATTTCAATTGGAAAATTAGGTACGTGTACGCAGGGGTGTGTGTTGGGTAACCTCCTCGAGTGTCGCACCGATTCCGATCCCGCTGCAGTCCGGGGGGAACGGAATCGGAGCGGCCGGTACACCCTGGGCAGCGGTCAATGACTTCCCCTTCACCCCTTCATAGGGTTGGCATTGATCGTCGGCCAATACCCAACGTGGCGGGAACACATCGCTCTCCGTACTCCTCTGCTTTCAATGGAGACAGGATGAGCGATGCTGTTAGTGGTGAGATGGCCCAGGGTCAGCCGGGGTGCGAGGGATATGCTCTATGGGTAACCTTACACCCCGGCGTCTGAAGACCCGAGACGGCGTGCGGTTTTAGTCGGTGCAAGCCTGACATAACCGCCCCCGCTGGCCGGCGGGGGGGTATCCGAAGGGATTTCCGCACGATAAAAAAAAAAAAAAAAAAGGTACGTGTACGCAACCTCCGTCTTCCATGAGCGCAGGCCTGGGGGTGGCAGGTGAGGCCGCCTGTCACCCCAGCAGAAGCAGGCCAGGACGGTGGGGCGACTAGCGCCCCTCCCCCAAAACGGGGCAAGACGGGAACACCGTGGTTCCCATTCCCGAGGGGGCGTTCTCAAGTCGATGATGGCCCAGGGTCAGTCGGGGTGCGAGGGATATGCTCTATGGCCAACCTTACACCCCAGCGTCTGTAGACCCGAGACGGCGTACGGTTTTAGGCGGTTTAAGCCCGACATAACCGCCCCCGCTCGCATGTACGCTCACAGTTTTTATTTGACTGTTTTTCATCTTCAGATTGCTATAGATAAGATCTGGTAAAAGAAATAACACTTAGCACTCACCTTACTCCGGGGATAAACACTGAGCACGTCGGACCACCATCTCGCCTCTTCCCTACACGTGCCTTTGACGAAGGTCACTCGTTCAGGTGCGGTCACCGCCAAGCTGTACGGGTGTCCAGTCACACTGTCCGCCTCGGACACCTCCAGGACAGTTGTCATGTCTATGCTGGCTTGGGGGACTGTATCTGGCTGTGGAAGAAAGAAACGTGTGGTTAGGTCAATTGTCTTACTTATAAGCAACTGACGTGAATAGATGGATTTGGATACTCTATATTGCGGACCACCATTTTGTAATTGATAGCATCTGAATTTCCATTTTCGTAATAAAATATTTAGTTCAAATCTAATAAGTTAAAAAAAGATACACTACATACCCAGTTCTATATAAAGATAATATTAATTTCTATCACTGCATTTAATTTATCTTATCTAACGTTCTTTCTTCTTTATTAACTAGCTGACCGTGCAGAATTAGTTTCGCCTTAGAATAAAGTTATATTGGTCACCTTATCAGCTGAATTTATTTCGTAAATGTTTCCTTGCACCGTCCACTAAAGATACGAGGCGGTGTGAGGTTTTGGTCGGTTCTAGTTCGCTATAACTACCCCCGCGTGAGGTGGTAGCCTTGGCGATTTCCACCAAAAAAAACCATAAAAAGGCACAGTATAGTCGGAGACAAATTTATAAAACCAAAGTTCATTGCGGTCAACACTTACACGACTTTTTAGGGATTTTCTTTAGAAAAGCCCTATTGCTATCGAGTTGTCGTCGACGTCGTCGGTGTCGTCGACGTCATCGTTGCCAATTTTCTGTCACGGTTTTGGGTATGAAGGAGATGAGCTATCGAGTTGCTGTTTTCGGTAATAGATTCGTGCTGGGGTGAACCATTGCAAAATAATAAAAAAATCGCAAAAAAAAAAACGCAAAATCGAAAATCCCTTGTATTCGGCTGAGCTCGTCTCAGGAATTCAACTTGTTTTTATAATTATATATATTATATATATGGTAAGTATTGTCATCGACAGCCTTAGCTCGCGTGCCGCACTCAGAGCAAAATACACTTTCGCACGTACTCATACGACACACACTAGACTCTGGGTGCTAACTATAGGTAATATTTTAAATGACCATCAATCATGGACGTGCGCACTAATTACTACTTTAATCGAAGTTTATTACAAACATCGCGTGGTTTTTATACTATCCACCTGCCATTTTAAAAAAACCAATAAAAAAAATTAAACAGTTATAGGTTTATTTATCAAAACCTATTACCATTTCAACTTATTTCTGTTTCGTTTTGTAATTAAACAAAACATAAATATAGAATCGTAACCAAGTAAGTGTCCAATTAGAGTAGTATCCAGTCAACCACCTTTGCTTGTATATAGTTTAACAATATACCAGTAGGAGCGTAAAATAACTATTAATTATTGTCATCAGCTCTTTAATACTCTTGCGCCGATCAGGTTGTTTTGCTTGTAAAAGGAACATTAAATCAAGCAATAAATAATATGGCTGCGTAATTTCAAAACCTAGTTAGATATACCTGCAAAAAGTTGGGTCTATGTTTTGCAGGTTCATTCATAAATGCGAAAGTAACTCTGTCTGTTAGGCTTTTACGCCTAAACCACTGAACCGACAGTGATGAAATTTGGTAGAGATATGGATTAGAGCTTAGAAAAGGACATAGACAAAGCAAAAGGCGTACGCCGAGATCGTAGCAAGTGGAAACTCTTTGAGTTTCAAAGACAATCTTAATCTTGTGGGTGTCACTCACTTGATTAAGATGGATCATTTGACGAAATAATTATATAAAATGGCCCACTCGTTTCGTCACTAGAGAGGCACAAACAACAACCATACTCGCATATAGGTTATTAAATACAAAACCTTACGTCGCGTAGCCGGTCAATAAGCTTCGGTCAGAATAGACTTCAAGTTTATCCTATACATAGTCTTAAAAATAATAAAGGACATTCATTCAAAGCGATTCAAATCCAGAAGAGCTTTACCAAAGACAATTAAAAAATCGCGCTTATCTATAGGTATGTAGGCCGGCGGGGGGTATCCGAAGGGATTTCCGCTAGTTAAAAAAAAAAAAAAAAGGTGCTATTACCAAATTGAAAATTAGTTGTCTGTACATAGGAGACATTTAAAATCAAACGTACGGCAGATTTTAAGTCTGACCAAGACCTTTCTGATAGAAAAATCCGCATTAAAATCCGTTCAGAAGTTTTTGCGTGTATCGACAAACAGACTAGAACTCCAAAAAAAAAATAAAAAAAAGTATATTTTTGTGTTTAGAATCGTTCATTTAACATATAAAATGAACGATTCTAACCACAAAAATATTTTTTCGATTTAAAATCTGGCGTACTTTTGATTGCAATTACCGCCACACGGACCGAGCCGATGGCATTTTTTTTTTTTTTTTTTTTAACGTGCAGAAATCCCTTCTGATGCCCCCCCGCCGGCCAGCGGGGGTGGTTATGTCGTGTCTCGACTAAAACCGCACGGTGTCCTCCACAAGTGTCCGTTGTCGGGCACCCCGGGTAAGCCCTCGAAAGGATGGCTCGCATCTAGTGTTTAACATAAACCGAATGCTCATAGCAAAAACAACTCAATTCAAACTGGCTTCTTACTTTTTAATTCCCCGATAAGAGATACTAATGACCGCAATAAAGGTTGGTACAGCTCCTGTTCGCCTATGAAGAATTGTCTATAATATGGGGCATATCTCTCTGTCACATTACTCGGCCAATATCATCGCTACCCGTCCTTTTAGCGCTCGGGATATATTTTATACGCCCCGGGGCGATTACTTAGACGTGTAGGTGCAGTAATTAATACATGACAGTTAGGATGCGTTCACACGAGAGGGATTTTATACGGTCCAGTTTTACGGTGAACCGGAGGTAGCTAGCGGGATTTTTCCGTAGTGTGCCTTAGACTTACGAGAGGCGCTTGACTACGTTCTACGGTAAGAGGGGGTAACTTAAGAAATGGTGGTTTGACGTGCGAAGTGGAGGAGGAAAAGTTGTCAAAACGCGTGATTTCAATTTGGTTAGAAAAAATATTTTGAAATTTTAATTTGATACAAGGTTAGGATTAAATTTTTGGTCATATCTTCGGTTTTACCACAGATTACATAATATTATTCTAATAGTTCTATTTCATCATGTCAACCAAACGACGCCCACTGCTGGGCATTAGGTCTCCCCCAAGGATCTCCACAACGATTGGTCCTGCGCTGCCCGCATCCAGCGGCTTCTCGCGACCTTGGCTAGATCGTCGGTCCACCTTGTAGGGGGCCTGCCTAGTTCCACTTACCCATTGGCAATCAAATATACGGCAAATTTTAAAATCTGACTAAGTTCTTTTTAATAGAAAAAAACCGCTTGAAAATCCGTTAAATCAGATAAACAGACAAAGAGACAAGAATTCCAAAAACATTTATCACATTATTTTTGTGTTCAGAATCGTTTATTTAACATAACCCAAGTATTTACAGGGATTTTCTTTAGAAAAGCCCTATTGCTATCGAGTTGTCGTCGTCGTTGCCAATTTTCTGTCACGGTTTTGGGTATGAAGGAGATGAGCTATCGAGTTGCTGTTTTCGGTAATAGATTCGTGCTGGGGTGAACCAGTGCAAGATAAAGAAAAAATCGCAAAAAAAAACCGCAAAATCGAAAATCCCTTGTATTCGGCTGAGCTCGTCTTGTTTTCAAATATCTCCAATGTACATACACAACTAATTTACAATTTTGTGATAGTATAGATGTTTTTCTAAGTTATGAAAATCACACTGTTTAAAAAAGTAATTGTACAGGAGCGGGCACACAGGTTGTGGACTCGTGGAAAAGCGGCCTTAGATTTTTAATTACCGGCGGTTGCGAGTAAATCTTTGATTAGTCTTGAATGCAATCGCAACAGAACAACATGATCACAAGTTTAATTTTAAAATGCGTTTAAATATTTATTAGGTATATTTTATATATATATATAATATAATTCAGGTATTAATATTTATGTGTATTGTTATATTTAAATACAAGTAGTACGCCAAACAACTACCGCTCAATCCTACCAACACATTACCGTCCAAAGGTTGTCTGGTAGAAATCGTTTCAAGTGATAAGGCTTTGTACTGCTTCCGTAGCCTCTAATTTTATAATACTTATGTATATGGTTTATTTTTAATTACAATAAGTAAATGTACAAATATGGTTACAAATTTTATATCTAACTAAACTAAATAAAACTAAAATAAAATAAATAATTAAAAGAAACTTAAACCTAAAATGCATCGTGGAATTCCTCCGCATCGCATGCCTCCTGTGGTAACGTGCCCAGAAGACCTGCCAGTCTTCTGGGCCACGTTGTATGGCAATACTTATTCTCTGTGCTAAAAAGAAGCCAGCCTTCTGGTCACGAGAAGCGTCGATCATACGTGTATGTATATTATGTTTAACTATTGCAGAATAAAGTGTATAATAAATAATTAAATAAATGTGTTTTATTTGGTACTGATAAAAAAAGCGGCGATAGCCCAGTGGTGTACGTAACGGACTGCCGAGACGAGGTCTCGAGTTCGATCCCCACCTCTGACTTTTTAATAGTTTGTGTGTATTAAAAATGTTTATTATCGCTCGCTTAGTAATGTGCCCAGTAGATGGCAATAGGCTCGCTCCCCATTACATTGAGACCTAAACATAACTGGCGAATCTTGGTTATGTAATACACCTCTGCCTACCCCTTTGGGGATACAGGCGGTGCAGTTATGTTATGTATTTGGCATTGCAGAGGATTTATAATTCCTAGGTATATGGGGCTCCACAGAAGATCCTCGGGGTTACAGGACAACCTTATTTGCAACCTATATAAAATACACAATTCCACCATACATCATTTTGTTATATCTTAAAGGGCGTTAAACGTTTTGGTTGAAAGACGCGTTTTCGCTCACAGACGGCTTATTTTTTTGGACACCAACAAATATCATTATATTTTAGCCAAAATATACAAAAACAAAACAAATTATATACTTGAACCTCCCACGAGAACCACTATATCCATTGATCAAAACAGAATGAAAATCGGTGCAGTAGTTTTTGAGAGGACTTTATTTTATAATATGTAGTGATAGTGATAAACACATTACATGACACATACACATCATACATTACATTACACAGACCCAAAGTACATTTATATTGAAGACCTCCGTGGCGTGGCGGCAAAACGTGCGACTGCCACGTCGTAAGTTGCGGGTTCGATTCCCGCTCAGTGCAAATATTTGTTATGTATGAATATGTCTATTTGCATTGGTTTGGGTGTTTCTATGTATAAGAAATATATATTTAAGTAGTATGTTTATCTGCAGTTTAGAACACATAACACAAGCTAGTTAAGCTATGCTTACTTTGGGTCTAGATAGCGTTGCGTAAAATGTCCTAGAATATAAAAAAAAACTGTATACTACACTGTTCGGTTGGATAGATTCGGTTGATCGCTATCTATATATCGATAACTACAAATAATTATAGATTCATATAGATTAAGATCGGAAAAAGAGAACACCTAGGACGGGACTTGACCCCGCGACCAGTCCCTTACAGGGAGAATGCTCTGACCAACTGAGCTACCTAGACACGTCCCGAATATTCGAAATTCTCCGATATATTATATACGTCTCGGGGCGATTTATCACTCATTTCCCATCACATTATGAACACAGATATCATCTTCAAGTTTACTAAGTATTAAGAGCAAATATCTACATGAAACACGTTATGATTCTCTTCTCACCCATTCAGATTAAAAACAAGTTCAATTGCCCAGGACCTTGCACTCGAAGCATTGAACCTAGGTTATATTCTATCGACAGAGCTGATGGTTAATGGAGTACTGTGTAATTTAGTATTTAGCACTGCTCATGACCTAGTGCTTATCCTAGCGGTATGATAATGTCTTGGTCGACAGTTTGTGTATGGTACAAGAAGCAAGCCATTGCGGCGGATTTACTGGTGTTAGAAATTTGATGACACAAATTTGTCACGAAATTCGGCGGGGTGGGTACCACCGTGCACGATTGCGAAAAACCCTCCATAGTAATCCAATTTCGGTTTGATTGCGTTCAGGGGTCTGCAAGTGCATAGCCGGGCAGGGGGATTGTGGTCGCAGCACTAGTGGGGCCGGTGGGTTCACGCGGTGCTGCGACGACAATCCTCTTCTGATGAGGCCGTCAAGCTGAGTGCCACCATTGTTAACATGGTACGTGTATGTAATGGTGACCCTCTTTCCTGAGACTTTACCTTCAGCTTACCATCAGGCGAGGTGAAGTCAAATTGACGTGTACTAAGTATAAAAAAAAAAATGTACAGTAACTTCAAGTTTACTCGTCTATATGATTCTCCGATATCATGATTGTCCTACCCTTATCTCATATTTATTTCGGCTCGGCGAAACTGCTTTCATTTCTTTCCCCTCGGATACCCCCCCGCCGGCCAGCGGGGACGGTTATGTCGGGCTTGAACCAACTAAAACCGCACGCCGTCTCGGGTCTGCAGACGCCGGGGTGTAAGGTGCTCATAGAGCATATCCCTCGCACCCCGACTGACCCTGGGCCATCTCCGGTTTCGAGATGGCCCCCTCGGGTTTGGGAACCACGGTGTCCCCGTCTTGCCCCGGTTTGGGGGAGGGGCGCTAGTCGCCCCACCGTCCCGGCCTGCTTCTGCTGGGGTGACAGGTGGCCTCACCCGCCACCCCCAGGCCTGCGCTCATGGAGGACGGAGGTCTTTAAGCGACCTCCGGCGCCTGAGTCGCCTGCGACGCGCGGCGAGCAAGTTGCGGGCTCGACTTTCCGGGAGAGTTCTAAATCTCTCCCGGGCGCGCTCCGCCATCTCCTTCGCGAGCATTACATGCTCGCAGAAGGAGGTGGCGGCGGCCCACGCGCTCGCGCACTGCTATCATCTCTGTCAGTTATCTATTCTCAGTCCATCGATCTCCTCTTTGGTCTTCGTTTCCACTTGTAACTGTTCACTTTAACACTTAATGCCTTCCTTACGGCATTACTTTCACCCCTAAGTATTACATTTCCGAACAAGGACAAGCGATTTCCTCGTCACTTCTCTATGACTGGCGCTACTGCGCGTGGGCCGCCGCCGCCTTCTTCTGCGAGCATGTAATGCTCGAGAAGGAGCTGGCGGAGCGCGCCTGGGAGAGATTTAGAAGTCCCCCGGCCCGCCGAGCCCGCAACATGCTCGCCGCGCGTCGCAGGCGTCACTCGGGGTGCGAGGGAAATACCTTATGGGCAACCTTACACCCCGGCGTCTGAAGACCCGAGACGGCGTGCGGTTTTAGTCGGTTCAAGCCTGACATAACCACCCCCACTGGCAGGCGAGGGGGGGGGGGATTCTGAGGGAATTTCCGCACGAACAAAAAACAAAACAAATTGAATTCCTGAGACGAGCTCAGCCGAATACAAGGGATTCTGGTTTTTTTTTTGCGATTTTTTGCGATTTTTTTTTATCTTGCAATGGTTCACCCCAGCACGAATCTATTACTGAAAACAGCAACTCGATAGCTCATCTCCTTCATACCCAAAACCGTGACAGAAAATTGGCAACGACGACGACGTCGACGACAACTCCTTAGCAATAGGGGTTTTCTAAAGAAAATCCCTAAAAAGGTACCTTTTTTTTTTTTTTTTTTCGTGCGGAAATCCCTTCGGATATCCCCCTGCCGGCCAGCGGCCGGGCGGTTAAATCGGGCTTGAACCGACTAAAACCACACGCCGTCTCGGGTCTACAGACGCCGGGGTGTAAGGTTGCCCATAGAGCATATCCCTCGCACCCCGAGTGACGCCTGCGACGCGCGGCGAGCATGTTGCGGGCTCGGCGGGCCGGGGGAGTTCTAAATCTCTCCCAGGCGCGCTCCGCCAGCTCCTTCTCGAGCATTACATACTCGCAGAAGAAGGCGGCGGCGGCCCACGCGCAGTAGCGCCAGTCATAGAGAAGTGACGAGGAAATCGCTTGTTATGTCGGGCTTGAACCGACTAAACTCATTCTTAACCGTTTTTCCTTAAAGCTACTAAAGACTGTTAGCCAGTACTATTACTGCTCCGTCTATCACAGATAAAATGATGTAATATCTCATTTCTCATCACTAGTGCCGCTCCAATATGCGCAAACGTCGAAACGGAGCGGTTGACGGGCGTCTCCTGCGCACCCGAGCCACCGACCACAACGGTAAACACTTTTACCATTATGTTAGTTTGCATTCAGTAATCTGACACGGAGATTGCAGCTATCTCTATAATTATTAGGAGAGTACACTGTGAGCATTTAGATATAATCTTTAAGGATTATGAAGCTTTTAGCGAATATCGAAGTGTGTATAGTCGTTTCCATAAAATTAGCATTGGTTTTGCAAATTAAGATAGTGACAATTAAACTTTATAAACGTATTAATTTAAACTTTATTATCAATTAAGTCTCTTCTTTATGTAGATATCTTAATAGATAGATAAGACGCTTAATAGAGCATGGGGCCTGAGTTGTAGTATAAAGGTGGATGTTTTTATTGGCGCGTTGCTGATATTTTTATGCTTCAAATACAAGATAAATAAAAAAAAAGTTTAAAACGGTTTTATCAAACATTAGCTGTTGCCCGGGTGGAATTCTGATCCTGTTTCAGCTACCCATGGGGACCTATTCCTGGGATAAAAACCTATGTGTTATTTTATTTCAGACTCTATCCCTGTACCAAATTTCAGCCAGATCCGTTCAGCAGTTGGAGCGTGATCTATACATATAAAAAAACCGTAACGAGGGCAAAACTGTACATTGAATATTTTTCCAAAAAAATCATTGATGTGTGTTCTAGGAGCGACAACAATGCCGAAAATGTGATTTTTAGATTTTTCTGTTTGTCTGCTATTATTATCGATATTTTATCCGATCCGATTATTATCCGAGCATCACTTGAAAACCACTAATAATGACTTGTAATTATAGGTATTATAGCAACTTTTCTTTGAAATAAAACTATTTTAGCGGATTCTATCGCGATTTATTGATGTTTTTTAATTATTTACATTGAACCCGATGTTTCGGTTGCTTTTCAGCAGCCATGGTCACGAATTCCATAGCTGCCAAAATAGTTTTATTTCAATGTGTGACGTGACATTCGCGTAACTTCCGACAACTTTTACTTTCTTTATCATCATCAGTCAATAAACTGTACTGTGAAGTCTAAATATAAATCAATTTCTCCATTTATTTATAACAAATCCTATTGCTTTTTTTAACAAAGTTCCGATTAAAATTCGCCATCACTTTCGCAATTGCATCATTTAATTCGATTAAATCTTACTATTAACGTTATAGTCATGAGTTATGAAACTAAATTCATATTGGTACACATTTTACCCCTCTCTATTCCAATAAGTTGGAGCGAGATACAGCACTCATTCAACATGAATTAAATAATAAATTACAAAATTGATTAATGTTCAGAGATTGACAATAACACGGCTGAATTTGATTTATAAGGTAACTTTCGCTGTCCTCAAATGGTTTGATTTAAGTTGCGCGGGCGCAAGTATTTATTATGTCACTGATACCATACTGTAGTAATGTGAATAATAGTACCTATGTCAAGAATGTGCTCAGGCTTGTCACTTGTCCTTTTGCTGTACTTGCTGTGATCACCTCCATTATCCTCCTCACCTTTATGCGCTGTAAGCGAGATGGGACACACTGTCCACAGGTTAAAATAACCGCTTTCGGGTGATCCTGCAAGCCGGTACAAAACTAAACCTAATCACGAGCTCAAAGGGCTTGCTTCATTGGTTGATCAGTCCTGTTAGCCAGTTAGTGCACATGCGCGAACGATTTGACGTTTTTTCAAGATTTTTGCCTCAAGGTATACCTGCTGATTGACGAATGCGACACGTGAGCAGGCTTTCCTTTAAGGATTGGGGTTTCTGACGGGAATCGCTTCCATAAAAACCAGGATAAACTAAATATGACTAGGAAGGGAGGAAAAGCGGACCACAGGCTCCTAAGTGCAAGCTTTGGAGACAGCCAGAAAGGCAGTCGAATGGTGATAACCGAAGTTACGTATAATGCCGCTCTATTGTAGTAGCGCTTATAAGAGCTTTTTGAGGTTTCTTTTGTTTTGTTTTTTTTTTTGCTTTGTGTTGTTTGTTTTGTTTTGAAGTGCCTTTTGGTTTGGCTCTGAGAATAGCCGTTTTGGGCCATTGTGGCGGAAGGATTCCTCACGCCGCCCCAATACTGTCTTCGCTGAGTCAGTCTTGGAGCGATGTGTCCAGGGTGCGCCGGACGCTCATGTAGGCTTGTCATGTTCACCGCACGGGGAGGTTCCTTCCATGCACCCCTATTATATAACCGAAGTGAGCTCTATCGTCCCAGTGAGACTCGACATCGAACTTTTATTTTACAGAATAGCTTAACTGATCTGTCTACCACTCAGCTAAGTTAATGTCGTTAAGCGGTATTTTGCTCTTGATTGAAGCGAAGTTGATTTGTGGCGCTTGAATTAATAACTATTGCGGGTTCGTTGAGGTTGTATCAAAGGTTTTATGGCATAGGCAATTCAAACAGGTTCAATGGACATTAATTGTGTCTCTGCGGTTATAACGGTGTGCCTATTCATCAATGCAGGATGTTTAATGTAGGTTTATTCCTTATGACAACTGCTGGTCACAACTAGGGTTAACATTTTCAAAATTCGAACAGTGCCATTTTTTAAATTTTTCTTGATTTTTGTAGAAAGATCAGGATATTAAAAAAAAAATGGAGCGTGCTGTTTAATTTGATTGCTTTTGATACTGGAATCAGACGTTATTGATTAAGTAGCATTAATTAAAACTATCGACTCATAAGTATTTGCTTTTCGAACATAAAAGTTGTCTCAATTAGAAAAATTATACCTACAAAGTGACACGTCGTTAAGCCATTCTCGGAATACAAATCTAGATAATTAGTATCTTTTTTATGGTTCCGTTGCCAAATGGCAAAAAAAGTGCGAGTCGGACTCGCCCATTAAGGGTTCCGTAGCAGCAAGTAACATGATAATGTTTTTTTTTATTTTTATATTTGAGTTGAATGAAAGGTAAATTGCAGTTTACGATTTATGACGTATGAAAAAAAAAAACTACTAACTAGATCTCGTTCAAACCAATTATCGTTGGAAGTTTACATGGTAATATACATCATATATTTTTTTTAGTTTTATCATTCTCTTATTTTAGAAGTTAGAGGGGGGGGGGGGGCACATTTTACCACTTTGGAAGTGTCTCTCGCGCAAACTATTCAGTTTAGAAAAAAATGATATTAGAAACCTCAATATCGTTTTTGAAGACCTATCCATAGATACCACACATGTATGGGTTTGATGAAAAAAAAATTTTTGAGTTTCAGTTCTAAGTAAGGGGACCCCCAAAATGATATGTATTTTTTCTATTTTTGTATGAAAATCTTAATGCGGTTCACAGAATACATCTACTTACGAAGTTTCAACAGCATAGTTCTTATAGTTTCGGAAAAAAGTGGCTGTGACATACGGACGGACAGACAGACAGACATGACGAACGGTTCCGTTTTTGGCCATTTGGCAACGGAACCCTAAAAAAGGGTTCCTTCCTCAACTTAACGTGTGCAGTTTAAGTCAAGATTTTACGGCATCCCTGGCAGATCCACAATAAACACTAACAGAATTCAAATGCACATCCATATGTTCACTCTCGCCATATATTTCTATACGAATCTTAATGATCTCTTCGAATGCTGTACTAATGATGCACAGGTTAACACGCTTCCCACAGCGCGGAAGTTGAATCGTGACGTCATAAATCCTAGGGAGGAACTCCAAACAATTAGTCTTACACCTATACCGGACCTTGACCAGCGTAACTTGGACTGTGCATTCGTTTCACGATCCATTAAATTGGTTCAGAGCGTGGGCCACGCGGCTTGGTCATTACCATAGTTGGCACATTATAGATTTGTCATGGAGTGGTTGTAGTACCGTTGGGTGTCGAGATGATTAGGTGGTTGTACCGTTGGGCAAAGAATTGTGATTGGCTCCAATGTTTGTGTTCTTTTTAATGTTTGTAGAAGAAAGTGTTGACTATAAGCGCAGTTATACTGTTTAAATGTTCTTACTATTCTTAGTAAGATCTTAGAAGCGATCGCATGCTACGTAATAAGTCGTTGGTTCGATTCCGTCCTAGAATATTATTATTGTAAGTTCTCGAATCTGGAGATGGCCCAGGGTCAGTCGGGGTGCGAGAGATATGCTCTATGGGCAACCTTACACCCCGGCGTCTGTAGACCCGAGACGGCGTGCGATTTTAGTCGGTTCAAGCCCGACATAACCGCCCCCGCTGGCCGGCGGGGGGGGGGGGGTATCCGAAGGGATTTCCGCACGATAAAAAAAAAGGTACTTTATTAGTTACTAGCTGATACCCGTGACTGCGCCCGCGCAGAGGTCGGTTATAGTTTTTTGGTCATATATTCGGTTCCACTTAACCACAGATTTTAAGTTTGACCATGACCTTTCTAACAGAAAAAAAACAGCATCAAATTCCGTTCAGTAGTTTTTTTTTTCTAATATCCCCAATGTACAGACACTATTAATTTAATTAATTTTATATTGATGCTAGTTTTGCGACTTCCCTGCTTCATTGAATTAATTAATTTTTGAAGCCTTTGCTATGATAACTTTAACTTCAACTGAAATTGTAAGTCAATACTTCTCGTCAAAACTGCGTATGTAATTTGTCTGAACTAAAGTACACACCTAATTGTGGCTATCGTACTGTTTAATTTCCCAAGTTTATAAGGCTTGATAACCAGTTAGGTGTAGTTGATGGCGAAGCCCTATAATTGGGTTGGTTACCCTATTTACGGGGTAATCCATTAGGCTGGCAACTCTACGTCCGCGTTTCAAAGATTAGTCGTTCCGTGTTAATCAGATATTGCGGTGTCACTTGAGCTATTTGCGCGTGTGCGTATCAGGGTTGCCAGTTATAAAATTGAAGAATTTAATATTAATTATTTATTGCACGACTTTAGAAAGGAATTGTAAGGTTCTAAAGTAATTGAATGGTATTTGCCTAATAGTTCTGATTGGATTTTAGTGTCGTGTGGAAAGATTGTGTCCTAGTCCTGTCAGATATGTCCAAGATGGTCTTAAACCAACTTCACCTGCTGATTGACGGATGAAAGCTCTGGTGTGGACTTTTCTCTCAAGGTTGGAGGATCAGTCGGTGGTCCGTCCCGGAAAGCCAACATTAACCACAAGAAAAAGAGAATTAGGAGAGCGATCCACGGGCTCAAAAGAGTTAACTTTAGATGCAATCGAGATTGGTACTGGGATGGTGACGATGTGAAGAGATGCAAGTAATGTCACATAAACAAAGAGGAAAATAAAAGGACTGGACCGTGTGAAAGATGATACAGCCAGTAGTAAGCCAGTACGGAAGTAGAAATAGATGAAAAAAGCCTGCACCGACCTGAATAAATATGGGATCAGGGCAGTAAGATGGTGATCACGGGGTCCCCAGGCCCATGAACATGGCTGAACAAAAGCAGTGTTAATAATAAAATAACACCAAATAAATCGCCGGAAAAATAGTTTTAATTTCAATGTGTAACATCCGCGTAAACTTCTGACAACAGCTAGCCTCTCGCTAGTTTTTTTTTCTTTATTTTTGTAGTAAGTATTTGTGATTCAGAAACTGACAACCCTAAATCAGGGGCGTGGCGGTCATCGTAGGTGGCGACATATCTAGACCAAGTCAATGCGCGTCCGTCTTCTACAATGTGTGCGTTTGTGGGTACAGAAAGAGTGACATTGTATGAAAACGGGCCTTCAGATCCTATGCTAATGGACACAAACAAGTTCATAAGCCGGGGATTAATGTTGGAGATGGCAGGTTGTGATAGGAGATTTGTGGTAGTTATGTTTACAGTGTTGCCTACTTGTTGTCATAAATCCCCATGTTTTATTTTTATTATTGACGTGGCAAACATCATGATAGTCCATGCTCATCTGTTAATAGGCGAATGTGGATGATTTATGAATGCTTGCAATATCTGCGTTTTGACGACATGCAGAAATGAAGTAGACGAGACAAGAGGAGAGTTTAAATAAGAGAGACAGGAACAATAGCACAAATCGAATGAGTCAGTACGAGACGGTCTTTTTTTGTTTTTATCTATGCTGAATGGAAGTTTGACTTGAAAGCCTTATATGCGGCCCGGGTAAAGGACCAGGGATTGTAGCATCGAAATCCGTGAGTTGGTGAAGAATTTTCAGTTTATGAACTTGATGCAGTACCATAAGAAGGGTTGAAAACACTATTGGCTAATGTTTGCATGTTTTATTGAACCTAAAAGATTCAGGGGCAATTCATGTATGTTAAAGTTCACAAGTTTGTTTGTTACTTCTGTGTATTATAACAAAAATCGTTGGACGAATTTGGCTGACCATTGGCACACAGATTAAAAAGGACATAAGGAAATTTTTATTTTGATAAAATGATCTTATGAAGAGCTATGCAGTCCGTATCCTATCGATATTTTTAAAATTCAGTACAGCATTATTAACGGACGATGTTCACAGTTCGTTCCCTCGTAACCACGGCCGCCACATTACAATACAATAAGCAATCAAAATATGAATAATAAAACTGTTATTACACGTGTCGCCTGTGAAAATTATTGCGTAAATTAAAAACACTCCTTATTCAATTCCTTTTATTGAGAATAAAAAAGCGGCCAAGTGCGATTCGGACTCGCCCATGAAGGGTTCCGTAGCAGCAAGTAACATAATAATGTTTTTTTTTTAATTTTTATATATGAGTTGATCGAATGAAAGGTAAATTGCAGTTTACGATTTATGACGTATTAAAAAAAAAGTACTTACTAGATTTCGTTCAAACCAATTATCGTTGGAAGTTTACATGGTAATGTACATCATATTTTTTTTTGTATTTTCTTATTTTAGAAGTTACAGGGGGGGGGGGGACACATTTTACCATTTTGGAAGTGTCTCTCGCGCAAACTATTCAGTTTAGAAAAAAATTGTATTAGAAACCTCAATATCCTTTTTAAAGACCTATCCATAGATACTACACACGTATGGGTTTGATGAAGAAAAATTTTTTGAGTTTCAGTTCTAAGTATGGGGACCCCCTTGTATAGCTCGTCTCTCTCCCTCTAAACAGCTGCCTAAAATTGAATTGCTTAATGCGCGTCGAGGTTTGCCGGCATTATTTGAATTGGCACGTTGTCGCCGACGCGCCGCGCCGGGAAGAAGAGCGAGATTCCGGTCAAGATCGGCTTCATTCGGTTTTGTAGAGCGTTCGTTCCACATCGTGGAGACAGTTTGGTGCCTTTATATAGTTAAAACCCTTTGTGTTTATAAAATATTATTACTACAGATTCAGTTTTAAGTACTTGAGGAAGGTTAAGATTTATATAGCATCACGATACGACCGTTAGGAGCCGAGTAATGAGAAAAAAAGACGAGAAAGTCGCAGGAGTGGTCTATAATTATTAAGTATGAAGCCGACACTGCTTAGAGCATCTTTCAAAGATTATACAGCATGCTACAATGGCTTAAATCAGCATGTCATATGAATGAAAGCTTATAATTTTTTTGACAGCGCAATATCCCCGTATAATGTAACGTTTGAATTTGTTCTTAGAAAACCGTGAAGTCAGATTTCTCAGTATTATATTAAATTACATTAACACTTACATCGAATACTTTCACTCAAAATTAAATCACCGATAGTCTTCTCTTTATCGCATAACACCGAATAAATCACGCGTGTCCATGGGCGGCGTGCGCGCACATTTATAATCAAAATCGATTAAAAATCGACGGATTTAATCAATACATGTTTTTCATATCGATTAAGATCTTTATCTATCGAGTAAACGTATAAATTCGCTTGTCACTGGCTGTCATGCGGTGTGAATATGAAAGTTTGTATTATTAGTGTGGAAAACGTGCCTATATTTTTTAAACAATTCGACCTTTTCGAGCTTACTACCTAAGTATTTATAGATAAAGAGAGTACCCTTGCAGAAGCAGGACGCACCCCCCCCCCCCTTTTCCGGGGGCAAGACGGGGCACCGTGGTACCCGAACCCGAGACGGCTATCTCGAAACCGGAGATGGCCCTGGGTCATTGGGGTGCGATGGAAACGCCGTAGGTCACCTTACTCCCCGGCGTCTGAAGAACTGAGACGGCGTGCGATTATAGTCAGTTCGAATCCAACATAACCACCCCCGCTAGCCCTGGAATTCGGGGGATTTCCAGGCGGAAAAAAAAGGTCCGCTATCTAAAAGAAATCAGCAAATAAATAGTTTTTGAAGTAAAAAAACAAATCTTATAATCTAACTTCTTTTGTATTTCTCATTCCCACCTACCTTTTTCTCTCCAAGTAGCAACGCGCGAGCTTTCCTTAATGAATGTCAAGTAATACAACCCCCATTACCAATACCAAACAAAATACAACACTCCTACGCAGAAATTGGAGTATAAAATGAATAAACGATAAACAACAGCGATATTTATGATTTCCCATAACGACTATTAACCATTACGAGGTATAAGTACTTGTATAGCATTTTATGGGATCCTCTCGCATTTACGGCTCTGAACCTTGACAATAACTGTGATTATATTGATCGTATTATGCTTGTCTACGAAAGACTGCGGGCAGATGCTGGATGCGGCAAGCTGAAGACAGGGCGCTATGGCGCTAATTAGGGCAGACCTATGTCCAGCAGTGGACTAGAATAGGTTGATGATGATGATGATGCTTCTGGGAGTATCACTCATTGAATCAAATACGAAAGGTGGCTCCGGGCTCAGAGACGCAGGCTTCGAAAGCAACAGATTTATTACATGGTTGGAGCAATGTGTTTGCTTACTTTTCATATTCGTTTAAATCAGTCTCCAACGTTGGAGAGGAGAATTTCGGCCATACAGAATAGGTTCAGGTAGCTCAGTTGGTCAGAGTATTTCCACTAGACTGGTCATGGGTTCAAGTCTCGTGCTAGATATTGATATTTACTGATTTAAATTTATAGTTATTGATAATGACTCTTGGAATGGAAACAATTTGCTCTCTGCAAACACGGCCATTTGCCTATTTCACTTACTGCGGTCTTGTGTCAATTCCACATGATAACTTCGATTATTTCCACATAATCACAAGCGAAATCTAGATTTGTATCGTACAAAACCACTGCGAGTAGGGTTGCAAGGCCTGAAAATAGAGAAGCCGGACACAGAGTCCTATTTAGCCGAACTACTTGTCCTGAAAGTATGACACATTAGTTTTTAAAAGGAAAACAATGTTGATACTTTTATTTGTGTATGTAGGTTTGTAGGTTTGTAGGTATTACTGTTAGTTACAGGGCATGGTTGAACTGACACCTGGTACATGGTGAAATAGGTCCTATTTGGCACGCTTGAAAACATATGTCCATAAAGTGTATTTGAGACTTACTCTATTCTTATTTAAATATTCGGTATCGTTTAGCAAGAGCCGGATTGACTAAAAACCACAAGAAATGCCGGACTTGTACATATTTGTCCGGCCAAAACACTAAAAAGCCGGACAATACCGACTAGAGCTCAACACATGGCAACCCTAGCTGCAAGCAAAACAACGGAAAATCAAAACAATGTACCGCTACACAAATAAATCTGTAACAGTTTCCCTCGTGGAGTAAATTAACGAAACGAGAGCCAGACATGCAATCTATATACAACCGCAGTTCAGTTTTGATTTGAGCCGAATCGACGCCTCCGGCCCGCCATTGCACGCAAAAACTATAGATATCACCTTAATATTCCGATGGCAGCCAAGCGAGCGAAATTACAGCGTTTAGGATAAGCTTACAGCGATTTAAGGGGGGCAGACAGGTGAAAAGTATTTAGGTAAATAGTGCAACATCGAAGAAACCCCAGTGCTTTTACTTTTTTTTATAAGGACATAGTGTTGTGACTTGTGACATCTAATGAGATTGAATTTCAACAGTGTGAAAAAATCTGCAGTGTCAAAGTAAACTGCATGCGTTGAACCAATGTGATAGATTCTACTCAACGAATTCCATTGTCCAAAATATAAAGGCAGGCTATCCTCTGTAAGAAGACGTACAAAGTCGTGTGTGTTGATGGCAAGAGGTGGTACAAACTGCGTTGTTGTACCTTGCTGATTCTAGCGTCCCTTTCAAAGAATCTTGCTCAATCCTACTAATATTATAAATGTGAAGGTTTTTGAAGATGTGTGGATGTTTGTCGCTCAATCATGCTCAAACAGCTATACAGATCTGGCTAAAAGTTGGCACAGGGATAGAATATAGTCTGATATAACATATAAGCTACTTCTATCCGTTGAATAGGATCCATGCGGGAACGGGATCAGAATTTTAAGCGGGTAGAGCAGCGGGCAACAACTAGTTTGTAGAATATTGGGTGGAATTCAAACTTAAACCCGTAAGTATTGCGGTAAGACATTCTCCATCACCGCTTATAAAATTACCTACACGCTAAAGTTTCTCTTTTACACTACCGCCCCTGAGGGTCAGTTCGTCACAGGCGGTGGGCCCGACACCGCTAGCTACAATTTTTGCTTCTACCGGCACAGAACCCGGGTCTCACTGGGCCATTTATGTGTTCATGCATCACTGGTTGCCATTTCCTATAGCTGAATAGAGGTTATTATACCGTTACTCTATGTGCTGAATAACGAAAATATCGGAACAGATATTATGCCGATATTTTTATCTGTTATTGTAAATATTCATAAAGATCACGGAATATAATAAAATCAAGAGGAAGTGTTGTGCCTTTAGCGCTTATGTATCACAGTGCTGTGAGGATGTTCAACATAATTTGCATCGCAATTGGTTACTAATTGACATTTTTCTGCATTTTCGGCATGTTCTGTGTTAATACCATAGACACTAGATGCTTATATTTGTGGATAATACTTACTAGGAATTCAGTGCAGGGTGCGACTGAAATAAATTGAGCTGAGCGAGTAGGACTCTTACTTGAAAATAAGGCATCTTACTACGGTCGCGCGCTTAGCTAAGGCCGCGCGCTCGTGAAATAGTTTTTCGGTGATTATTCCTCAATGGTACATCAGTCATGAAGCATCTCGCTTCAAAACACTCCTCAGTGTCCACACTAACTAAGCTAAAGGTAAAGTATCAGGATGGGGGTCACCATTTTTTCGTTTAAAGGCTCGGGACTGTAGGAAGAAGGAAATGGTGCGGCAAAGAAAAGAGGTGTCGAACCGCTTGATTCTTGATGGAATTGTTTGAACCGTGTGAGGGCGATACCTGACACTTGCACGTGTTGTCCTGTAGAGGAAAGGAGAGGGTGGAATAATTGGAAGAGCTCATCAGAAACTCGCCAGGCGGTAAAATATTCGATAAATTTCTCGTTGACTGTACCTGTTTTTTTTTTTCGTGCGGAAATCCCTTCGGATACCCCCCCGCGTGCCAGCGGGGGCGGTTATGTCGGGCTTGAACCGACTAAAACCGCACGCCGTCTCGGGTCTTAAGACGCCGGGGTGTAAGGTTACTCATAGAGCATATCCCTCGCACCCCGACTGACCCCGGGCCATCTCCGGTTTTGAGATGGCCCACTTACTTGCTCTCCACTGTGCCATCTGCTAATCAGAGGGACACGTGGAAAGCTTCCGAACAACCCTCAACAGGGCCGTCCTTGCCTCGGTCGGAGTTGGCCCTAGGCGGCAGCGTCTCTCCCGCCCTAGGAGAGAGGCGCTGCTGTCTCCGTTGCCTAGGGTGCACCGCGTGGAGGTCCCCAACGAAGCACCCCTCGTTGACTGTACTTTTTTTTTTTTATCGTGCGGAAATCCCTTCGGATACCCCCCCGCGTGCCAGCGGGGGCAGTTATGTCGGGCTTGAACCGACTAAAACGCACGCCGTCTCGGGTCTACAGACGCCGGGGTGTAAGGTTGCCCATAGAGCATATCCCTCGCACCCCGACTGACCCTGGGCCATCTCCGGTTTCGAGATGGCCCCCTCGGGTTTGGGAACCACGGTGTCCCCGTCTTGCCCCGGTTTGGGGGAGGGGCGCCTGCGCTCATGGAGGACGGAGGTCGTTAAGCGACCTCCGGCGCCTGAGTTGCCTGCGACGCGCGGCGAGCAAGTTGCGGGCTCGGCGGACCGGGAGAGTTCTAAGTCTCTCCCGGGCGCGCTCCGCAGAAGGAGGCGGCGGCGGCCCACGCGCTCGCGCTCCGCACCATTGCCGCAATCATGCTGCCGAGCGAGAGGACTCCCACCCCGATGGCTGCCACGAGGTCACGCCTCGGCGCCTCCCACGCCGGGCAGTCCGCCAGCGTGTGCAGCCCTGAGTCCTCGCTCGCGTCGCAGTGATGACACTCAGGCGTTGGCTCCTTCCTGATCCGATGCAGGTGGTCCCCGAAGCACCCCTTCCCGGAGATCACCTGCGTCAGTCGGTACGAGAGGCTTCCGTGTCGCCACTCCAGCCAATCCTCCATGATGGGCCTTACCGCCGCTATTGCGGCGTGCCCTTCGTTGACTGTACCTAATTCACTTTAAACTTCAATAAACAAACCGTACGAAAAAAAAAGGGCTCAAAGTTAATTGGCCCGTCCAATGATTTCTAGGTATACTCCTATCACCCCAGCAGAAGCAGGCCGGGACGGTGGGGCGACTAGCGCCCCTCCCCCAAACCGGGGCAAGACGGGGACACCGTGGTTCCCAAACCCGAGGGGGCCATCTCGAAACCGGAGATGGCCCAGGGTCAGTCGGGGTGCGAGGGATATGCTCTATGGGCAACCTTACACCCCGGCGTCTGTAGACCCGAGACGGCGTGCGGTTTTAGTCGGTTCAAGCCCGACATAACCGCCCCCGCTGGCACGCGGGGGGGTATCCGAAGGGATTTCCGCACGAAAAAAAAAAAAAAAAAAAAAAGGTATACTCCTAGACGAGCTATTTAGAACGAAAATTGTGTTGGTTCCTGGGTATATACATATATATATATTTTATTTATTATTATTTTGACACCTATCTATATATAGGCATAGTGTGCCTTTTTATTATGTCATCTGTATGACAGCCACAAAAATTGACGTATTGTCGCTGGTTAAACAGTCTACATAGAATTCATTGGTCCCAACATCCAAAAACAGGTATTTTACGTACTGGCTATAGATATTAGAGCAACGCCCATCCGAAACGACAAAACAATACGAGAGATAGTGATCTGATGCGCCGGCGCAGCGCGGGCAGGATGCTCTCACAAACCGGAAGTGTCGCGCTGTCACAGACAATAGCCTATTGTGGACAGTAATTACTGTACCGGATACTACGTCATTAAGTATATGGCCTGATTTTAATGGACCCGATTGTATAGGTGTGCGATTGTATATTGTGAACTGTTCATATGGAAATTATGATTTTTATACATTTAAATCGGAAAATGTCAATATCTAGGCAATCTAAATTCTCTCTCAGGATCTTGGTATGACGCGATTTTTTACAGAAAAATTTAGCATAGTAATTGCTACAAAATTTAATTAAACTATGATTTTCATCATCAAATTGGAACGAAGCCGCGGTAGCCTAGTGGTATGGGTAATGGACTGCTGAGACGAGGTCTCGGGTTCGATCCCAGGTTTTACCATGGCACACACCAATGACTTTTCGATGCTTTTCGAAGTTATGTGTGTATTTATCGCAGGCTTATAAGTGCCCGGTTAATGGCAATAGGCTCGCCACCTATTACATTGGGACCTAAACATAAACTGGCGAAATGTGGGTGCTAGCACCTCTGCCTACCCCTTCGGGGATATAGGCGTGAGTTTATATGTTATGTTATGTTATGTTAAGTTGGAACACTGTGGCACTGCAGATGCTCTTGGAGCCAATTACAGGTTGGTAGTGGGGAGGGAAACAGAAGATTAGGAAAAATAAGAGGGAGAAAAGTAAGGTCATACAAACCTACTTTTATGAAGTCAGTTAAAAAAGGGGCAGAAAGTCAAGGCAGGGTTCGAGGTACTTAAATAAATAAATGAAATAATAGAATAAATAAATATTCTAGGACATATTACACAGCACCATCTAGACCCAAACTAAGCAGAGCTTGTCGTATGGGTTCTAGAATGCGGATAAACATACTTAGAAACTTTTTTAAAATAAGTACATATTATACATCTTCTATAATATAAAAATGAATCGCTGAATGTGTTGCTAATACTCGAGAGCAGCTGAACCGATTTCTTTTTTTATAATATTCCTTGAAGTACTAGGATGGTTCTCATGGACAGAAAAATTTAAAAAATTGCCCGTGAAGAAAGTCTTTTATCCCAGAAATAGGTTCCCATGGGTTACGGGAACGGGATCAGAATTCTACGCGGGCGGAGCCGCGGGCAACAGCTAGTAATAAATAAATATTCTACGACACTCTACACAGCGCTTTCTAGACTACTAGTATAATATTAGGGTTCAGTCTGACTGGGAACATTAGAAACACTGACGAATAAGGTACTGAAAAAAAATACGTGGGAAAAAAGGGGGTTGGTTAATAAATATATAATAAATATTCTACGACATTCTACACGACGCTTTCTAGACCCAGAATAAGCATAGTTTAACTAGCTTGTGTTATGGATTCCAGAATGCGGATAAATATACTTATATACTTTTTTGTAAATACATACATATTATACAGATAACCACCCAGACCAATGCAAATAGACATATTCATGCATACAAATTTTTGCACTGAGCGAGAATCGAACTCGCACCCCCTGTCGTAGCAGTTGAATGCACTACCACTACGCCACAGAGGCCGTCAATATAGAAACACCCAGACCATATTTGCAATGAGCGCGAATCAAACCCGCGATAAAGTCAGAGCTTAGCAGTCGAATGCTCTACCGCTACGCCACAGAGGTCAAAATAAAAATCAATATTCTAGGATCTATTCTGCATAGTTAGACCCATACTATGCACATGGGTTCTAGAAAAAATAATATAATTAGATACATTTTTTTAATATAGATAGTCATTCATAAACCAAATATCATTTCAAAAGCAAATGCCTTCCATATTTAAAGTCGGTCACAATTCAAGGTTTACTACAACGTATCATTATCACAACACACACACACATATATATAGTACTTACACGTACCCATAAATTGATAACTACCTCATTCATGTTATAAAGAAGGCTTTATCTCGAGTTCAATTATCGGTCAGACCCATAGACAATGATCGTGGTTAAATGAATTAACATGCTTTTAGCAGACCGCACACGAACAAGATACATGTAATCTGGCAACATTGAGCTTGTTTTAACCTAGAAATGTAGACAAGTAAATATAGAGTCACTTTTGTTTTATTTTTAAGAGATAATTGTTCTTTACGCAAGTTGTTCGGTCTACTTTTAAAAATTACTAAGATGGGTCCGCGGAGGTCCGTTAACGTGTTTTGGTCATATCTCCGGTTCTACTTAACCAATTGCAATCAAACATACGGTGGATTTTAAGTTTGACCGAGATCTTTCTAACAGAAAGAACCGCATAAAAATCCGTTCAGTAATTTTTGCGTCAATCGCAAACCAACAGATATACAGACAAACCGACATGAATTCCGAAAACATACAATTTTGTGTTCGGAATCGGTGAATTAAAAAAACCCATTTTTTTTTCAAATACCCAGCTAATTTACAATATTATAATACTATAGATCCCGCCATTTCAACCAATGTTACCCTACCTGGTTCTTTACGAAGACTCGTAGCGTGATGTTATGTAGCCAATAACGCTCCCCAAGAATTGCACAATTTGGTTCCAGGGATCCAAATTTATTTTATTTATTTATTTATTTCATGGAACAAAAAACAGATATATTTTTAAAGTTTACAGTATAGTAATGTACACGAATTATAATATTTACTAATGTATAACCCACAACATTGTCCTAGTGTTAGTAAAATAATATTTTCCTTTTATTAATAGATAGCATAATATAACATAAACTCACGCCTATATCCCCGAAGGGGTAGGCAGAGGTGCTAGCACCCACATTTCGCCAGTTTATGTTTAGGTCCCAATGTAATAGGTGGCGAGCCTATTGCCATTAACCGGGCACTTATAAGCCTGCGATAAATACACACATTACTTCGAAAAGCATCGAAAAGTCATTGGTGTGTGCCATGGTAAAACCTGGGATCGAACCCGAGACCTCGTCTCAGCAGTCCATTACCCTTACTATAATACATCAATAATAATAGGTCTAAACAAAACAAAGTGTCGTCTCGTTAAGTTTATGGTTATGTGTTTTCTAGATAAATAGGTACAGTATTATTAGTAGACTGCGGCGAAGGGAGGCAGTAGTGACAGCAGTCTGACATCCAAACTTGAGAGAAAAACGTATGCCAGATCCTCATCCATCAGAGTACCGGCTTGCCGGTGAGGTTGGCATGAGCTCCGAAGTTCTTGATAGGTCCCTTATACTCCAAACTTGTACCGATTTTGATAATTAATATTGTGTCGTATATTCGTCTTTATTGCGCAAATGTCACTGTCAAAGTTATTTCTGTCACTGTCAATTCAAAATGGCAGATTATTGACGTCAAAATGTAAGTTTTTTACTTTGCAAATACATGTACTTATTGATATTTAATAGTTATTTAAGTAACATTCGAAGGAATCTTTTATGTTACTAAAACGTATGGATCCATTTAAATAGATAAGTTGGTAAAAATTTAAATCGTTTCAAGATAATCTTAATAGTTCAATTTATAACTTCGAAGGGAAACGTTCCATGGAATTAAATATAAATGGGGTTTCTTTTCAAGGACTTGAGCGGTACCTTTTAGTGTCCAGGTAATGTATATATTATACATACTTTGGAACATGTTATTTTATCTGTGATATTATTAAAAACTCATAAATTTATATTTCATACGGTTGTGTATGTTCAAAACAGAACAAAGACAAAATAAAATAAGTTCTTGAATACTTAAAATATGATATAATTTATTCCTTTTACAATTTAAATATTAAGAGCGCTAGTGCAAATCGGATGACGTTTTATGGTAGAGGTAGTATTTGAAGAATGATTTGAGTATCGTTCACAGATCGCGTTATAAAATATATTACTACTTGAAATAAAACTATTTTTAACGGATTCTATCGCGATTTATTTGATGTTATTTTATATTTTACATTGATTCCGACGTTTCGGTTGCTGTTCAGCTGCCATGGTCACGGGGAGACTCTGCTGAAAAGATCTTTAAGTAGGTTCTCTCGCTCGCTCCCACTTCCACTGGATACAAATTAACCACGTAACCGTTTTTGATTAATTCGTTTGTGAGATCATAGTATTTATTTTTATTTATTGTGTGGTCCTTCGGTATATTTGTTTCACACAATACAGTAAGTTCCACATATTTTATTGTTTTCGAATAAAGAAATATGTCAGGTCTAGATGACGAAACCCCAAAATCCTCCAGATTTTTTGTTAGTTAGAAGTTATACCTCTTGAAAGGAAAATTTATGAAATTTTGGATTAAATATGACATGATACTCCTTTGTGAATATGTTCGACTTTTTTGATGGTACTTATCAGAAAAAAAATACAATGACAGAATGTCATCAATGTCATTTTCTGTCATTGTTTGTTTATGTCGTAAGTAGAATTTTTAATGAATGAATATAATTAACTAGTTATCAATAATCATCATTTTTTTTCCTTTGTATATGCCTCATAGTCTACCTTGATGCCAAGTTCTAGGTCATCTGGAAGTGGGTTAGGTTTTAGAGAGTCGGTTTTTTTTTATTTTTCGTGACGGTGTGCGCGCGCATTGTAAAAATGTCATCATCATATCAGCCGTAGCTGCTGAAGATAGGCCTCCGCCATCAACTTCCATTTCGACCAGTCTGTAGCGGCCTGCATCCACCAAGTCCCTGCGCTCTTTGTTAGGTCGTCTGTCCACCTTGCGGGAGGCCTTCCTACATTGCGCTTGCCGTTGCGTGGTCTCCACTCAAGAACCTGTCTGCCCCACCGGCCATCGGTTCTCCGAGCTATGTGCCCTGCCCACTGCCACTTCAGCTTGCTGACTCGCTCTGCTATGTTAGTAACTTTAGTTCGTCTACGGATCTCCTCGTTTCCGATTCGATCTCGTAGAGAAACCCCAAGCATAGCCCGTTTCATAGCTCGCTGTGTGACCCCGAGCTTCCTTATGAGGCCCATAGTGAGAGACCACGTCTCGGCACCGTAGGTCATATATATAGTAAAAATGTACTCTCATCATTTATCCCTACCAAACCAAAAGAAGAATAACTTCAAACATCTTTGGTATTCATTACGGGTAGTTAGATCCCTGTAGTCAGTGGGTTATGGGTTGTAGAGGACGGGTGGCAGCCGCCTCATGGCTGATGCGAGCTTTAGGCTGGATTTCACCAAACAAATCCGTTTAACTAAACTGAGTTTTCATGTTTACTCAATTAAATTCAGTGGTAAAATATGCTAACGGGTTATATTCACCGGTGGAATAAAGCCCTAGTATAATAATTATATACACGTAACATCAGTCAGTGTGACGGGTCTCTTAAACATGCAGTAACTACATCAAAAACGACATCCGTCATTCTCGGTTCACTAGTCGTGCACCTGTCTCATTTTGGCACACATAACCTCTCCTCTTTCCTCGTATGATTCACGATCTTCTGAGAGAAAAGCGGTACTAGTATTTATGATCGATTCTCAAAACCAATTCGTTATTATTTAAAGAAAGTTCACGGGCGAAAAGAATTTCCGGTCTTTCATCAATTCTCACTCATCGTTTTTGGTGAAAAGGATTTTTAAAGGTGAGTGCAGACTTTATACAAGTCTTTAAAATTTCTATACTGGAGACATTGAGTGATGAAGTTTTTAAGTAGCAAATCTATTATTACGGATTGTTGAAGTCGGTTTTTGTTTACTGAAAGAAATATTTCAACTATATATTGGTATCTTGAGAGTTAGATCAGAAGGGTGAGATTTTTTGACAACATATAACAATGTAAATATACATATTCATGCGTACATATACTTACACTGAGAAGACCCCGCGTACTGTACCTTTTTTTTTTTTTTTTTTTTTATCGTGCGGAAATCCCTTCGGATACCCCCCCGCCGGCCAGCGGGGGCGGTTATGTCGGACTTGCAACCTTACACTCCGGCGTCTGCAGACCCGAGACGGCGTGCCCGTCTCGGGTCTGCAGACGCCGGAGTGTAAGGTTGCCCATAGAGCATATCCCTCGCACCCCGACTGACCCTGGGCCATCTCCGGTTTCGAGATGGCCCCCTCGGGTTTGGGAACCACGGTGTCCCCGTCTTGCCCCGGTTTGGGGGAGGGGCGCTAGTCGCCCCACCGTCCCGGCCTGCTTCTGCTGGGGTGACAGTGCGTAGTGTTTTTTCACTCTTATTTGATATTAGTAGAATAAGATTATTCTGGTCTGATGTGATTAAAATAGTTCAAAGTATGCGCTGTCTAACATTATAATCTTACAATGTTGCTAAGATTGCACTCAAAGCAGATGCACTGATCATTATTCCAATTGCTAACTAACCTGTCATCGAAGTCATTATACGTACCGTTATTTACACTACGACTGCGCTCGCGCGCCTTGTAACCTAGTCTCGTAAATCGAATATCTAAGCTCTTGATCCTTGTTTACAAGAGTCACTATGGAGTTACTGGACGTAGTTGAAAGAGATGAGAGTAATCTATTTTACTTAATATTACAAAGCTGAAGAGTTTGTTTGGTTGAACGCGCTGATCTCAAGAATTATGGGTTTGAATTGAAAAATATTTTTGTATTGGATAGCCCATTTATCGAGAAATGTTACTGCTAAGAGCGGAGCAGTAATCATAAATATCAGCAAATCAGGCAATTTTTTATACATTATTGTAAAACTAATCAATTTTGGGCGTGTGTGGGTGAAATGGGTGTCACTGGGGAGTATTTTTTTTTTTTAATATTTAGGACACTTCAATTTGACTTCACCTCGCCTGATGGTAAGCTGAAGGTAAAGTCTCAGAAAAGAGGGTCACCATTACATACACGTACCATGTTAACAATGGTGCCACTCAGCTTGACGGCCTCATCAGAAGAGGATTGTCGTCGCAGCACCGCGTGACACCCACCGGCCCCACTAGTGCTGCGACCACAATCCCCCTGCCCGGCTATGCACTTGCTGATCCCTGAACGCAATCAAACCGAAATTGGATTACTATGAAGGGTTTTTCGTAATCGTGCACGGTGGTACCCACCCGGCCGAATTTTGTGACAAATTTGTGTCATCAAATTTCTACCACCAGTAAAAGAGTGAAGCATGTCACGAACGAAGCCGTGGGGCATAGCTAATGTTATTAGAAACTTTTTAAAGTTTTAATGTAGAGGGTTTTATGGGCAAAGGTAGATCCAACATAATATGGACTTCAAAACACTTGGACTTCCAACGAATCGTAGCATTTACATCGTAATGAGCATTTACTATTGAGTGAACACCTTCGTGATGATGGCCCATCACGGGCGACTGTGTGCTGGGGACATAATGGGGGTGATGGCTTCCCCTTCACCCCTTCATAGGGTTGGCATTGATCGTCGGCCAATACCCAACGTGGCGGGAACACATCGCTCTCCGTACTCCTCTGCTTTCAGAGGAGACAGGATGAGCGATGCTGTTAGTGGTGAGATGGCCCAGGGTCAGCCGGGGTGCGAGGGATATGCTCTATGGGTAACCTTACACCCCGGCGTCTGAAGACCCGAGACGGCGTGCGGTTTTAGTCGGTGCAAGCCCGACATAACCGCCCCCGCTGGCCGGCGGGGGGGTATCCGAAGGGATTTCCGCACGATAAAAAGACCCCAGACGGCGTGCATTTTCAGTCGGTTCGAATCTGACATAACCACCCCTGCTGGCCGACGGGGGTGGTAAAAGGTATTCTTATAGTCATGCTCATAGAAGTAGGGATTTACAAAAAATACTATGTAAAGTATGTTTACCCGCATTCTAGAACACATAGCACAAGTGTATAAGACCCAAAGTAAACATAGCTTACTTAGGGTCTAGTTAGCGCTGTGTAGAATGTCCTAGAGTACTTATTTATTTTTATTCATAGCACTCAAAACCGGCGGGCTTGCATAAAGGGCTTAATGACAGTAGACAAAGCTCGTGAAGTTGTAAGGACAGAAGCAGATGTTGGGTTGTTGTCTCTGCCTACCCCGGAGGAAAAAAGCGGGAGTATTATGTACGTATTTTCCTAGAAATGAGTCCCAGGTAAAACTAAATTGCTCATTCCTAAAGGCGCCTACGCTGTAAAGTTTATCTAAATCGTTAGAATCGTTATCGAAAATGGCTATACAAAGCTGCAGTCTTGTCGGTGATTATATGTTTGAGCTGTTTGCATCGTAATGCGGACATGAGTTTCTAGTTCTTGCAACTCCATTTCATTAAACGCAGGGAAATTCTGCGACAATGTTAACATCTGTATATTTTAAACCTTACATGTTTTTATTTTGTACCAACTGACCCGCCAAACTTTGTTCTGCCTTAGCATCAAGTTATGTTGGTTAGCTTATCAGCTGAATTTATATCGTGAATGTCTCTGCACTCCAACATTAAAGACCCGACACGGCCTTAGGTTTTGATCGGTTCGAGTGCGATATAACCACTCCCGGCACCTGTTAAAAGGCACAGTATCGGTCCACCCGTTCTTGAGTTTATCCCGCTCTTCACTAATATTACTCATTCTTCTCCTATTATTTGACATCATTCATTTAGCCCATTCCAGTCCCCTACTGGACATAGGCCTCTCGCAATGTGCGCCATACCTTCCGATTCTCCGCCTTTCGCATCCAGTCTATCCTAGCCACCTTTTTCAGATCGTCAGTCCATCTGGCTAGGGGGCGTTCCATCTTCCGTTTGCCGACTCGCGGTCTCCACTCTAGGACTCCATTGCAATTGCTCCAACGGCCATCGGTCCTTAGACAGATGTAGCCAGCCCATAGCCACTTCAGCTTGCTTATTTTGCGAGCTATGTCGGTAACTTTAGTTCTTTGTCGGATGACCTCATTGTGAATTTTATCCTTTAAACTCCAAGCATAACTCGCTCCATATCCCGCTGCGCGACTTTCAATTTGTGGAGTAGCCCCACTAGGCTACGTTTCGACACCGTAAGTCATAACTGGTAGGATGAACTGGTCGAAGACCTTCGTTCTGAGGCATTGCGATAAGGGTGAGGAGTCAACTCGACGTAATTTGCCAAATACTGCTCAACCTAATAGGTTCCTTCTGGCGACTTCTTTCTCGAAGTTCTTTCTACCATGCTGGATAATCTTAATAGAAGTAACTGCCCTCTGACTTCTCAACATTGAGAGGATGGCCCGCGCCTGAGGCTTGTCCATCAATCAGCAGGTGTACCGACTTTCAGGTGAGATTGGCTGAAGGTCTTGGGGAGGTCCCAAAAACACCTCTTATTGGAACTGCTTCATTCGGATCTAGATTTATGGGGCACTATAGAGTCAGCATCACAAAGTGCTCACTGTGACGCCGTGTCGTCCAATGTTTTACGAGCGTGGCACTAGGTGGAATTAGGAAACGTAATATGTAATTTGAGGGAAGTCCCCGCACATAACTTACACTGAGTGTCCAACAACCTGTTCATCTAAGTGTTTTATGGAGATTACCCGGACAGTTTGCTTAGTAGCTGTGTCGCTCGCCGGGAGCGCTGACGATAATTGATGTGTGTTTCAAGTTAAGACATACAGCGAGTACAAAACATTTTTATATTGAATTGTCATTGATTGAAGAAATATAGCGACAATTGTGTGTCTGTGTATACTGGTATATACCTAGCACTTTGAGAGAGGCTTATGTCCAGCAGTGGACTGTAATAGTACTTAATCCCTAGTTTTTGGTAAAGAATGCGGCGATGCAATTCGTACCTACTCAAATATTTAAAAGCATAGCAAAAATTTAGTTGAGGCAATAGAATAACAATTGTCGTGACTTCAATTTATTATTGGATCAGATTTTATTCCTTTTTGGGTAGTAATAGGGTCTGATGAGGCAATTAACTCTTAAGTAAAGGCTTGTAAAGGTTAATCTAAATTATGTCATTAGAATTTAAATTCATTAAAGTCAGATTTTCTATGACTTTTAAAATTATCTTTCGAGTAAATGGAGCGTATAACAATTAGCTTGTTAAAATCAATTACTACGCTTAATCGCATCACTTGGAGCATTTCGCAGTTGCATCTGCGCAGGTCACTAGACCCGTCTTTTGCCGTTTCTATGACGACGCCTTAGAACGAAAGCCGACACAAACCACTGTTTATTACCGATGTTATTTACAAACTAAACACATGCTCCAACCTTCAAAGGTTTTCAACTAGATTCCTACCTTCTTACATAAAAGATTCCGACGAATTGAGAACCTTCCTATTTTTTGGAAGTCGGTAAAAATGTGTACTCATTATTAAATTTATCACAAGGCGGCTTACAATGAAACGTACATCCGAACCTTTTTTTTTTTTTCGTGCGGAAATCCCTTCGGATACCCCCCCGCCGGCCAGCGGGGGCGGTTATGTCGGGCTTGAACTGACTAAAACCGCACGCCGTCTCGGGTCTACAGACGCCGGGGTGTAAGCTTACCCCTAGAGCATATCCCTCGCACCCCGACTGACCCTGGATCATCTCCGGTTTCGAGATGGCCCCCTCGGGTTTGGAAACCACGGTGTCCCCGTCTTGCCCCGGTTTGGGGGAGGGGCGCTAGTCACCCCACCGTCCCGGCCTGCTTCTGCTGGGGTGACAGGCGGCCTCACCTGCCACCCCCAGGCCTGCGCTCATGGAGGACGGAGGTCGTTAAGCGACCTCCGGCGCCTGAGTCGTACATCCGAACCTTCAGGCTCGCACGTAACACCATTAAGTTACGTTGGGTACTTTCAGTGTTTGAGGCAGGGCAAAGTGTCAAGTGCCGTCTTTGGGTTTGATTGCAAAATAAATGTGTTCCACAGTACCTCTCCTCTGTATCTTTTTTTTTTTTTTCGTGCGGAAATCCCTTCGGATACCGGGGGGTTTCCGGCCAACGGAGGCGGTTATGTCGGGCTTGAACCGACTAAAACCGCACGCCGTCTCGGGTCTACAGACACCGGGGTGTAAGGTTGCCCATAGAGCATATCCCTCGCACCCCGAACCTCTTCTCTGTATCTATGATTAAATTCGATTCGGTTACTGCACGCAGCTAAATATCAGATATTAGGAAAGATATTAGCAATATTAGAATTAACACTAATAATTTACAGATAATCAAAGTGCAGCGAACACTAGGTTCGACATTATCGGACTAAAGTTCGAATGTTTCAGTTATCAGATATCTTGCGTTCACGAATTTAGTCCGATCCGTTCGGCTAAGACTTAACTCACGTCAAAGGTATTTGTCTTACGATTGTAATGGACGATTACAGTACATACTGATTGTTATTTAATGTCTGTCTGTTTGCCCGGGGGTCCTCTGTAGATATCGTGAACTATTAACTATTCAAGTGATGTTTTAAGTTCTCTAATATATATTTACTCACGACCAAACTAAGATGAATTTCCCTTAAACCTTTTTTTCCGTGCGGAAATCCTTTCGGATACCCCCTTAATGGGCAGCGGGGGAGGTAATGTCGGACTCGAACTGACTAAAACCGCATGCCGTCTTGGGTCTTCGGAGTAATATGTAAGGTGGCCCTGAGGCATTTTTCTCTCACGTCGACTGACCCAGGGCCATCTCCGGTTTCGAGATTAACCCCTCGGGTTGGAACCACGATGTCCCCATCTTGCCCCTGGAAAAATGGGGGGGGGGGATGCGCAGCGAAAAAGAATAGAGACGACTCTATATCTATCAACCAAGCACTATTTACCGGCTCATACATACATACATCTATCTATACCCACTATTACAAATTGTAAATTAGTTGTGTCTGTACATTGGAGATGTGCAAAATACTTGTGTTATGTTAAATGAACGATTTAGAAATATATAAATTCACACCTGTTTACCAATGGGGTAGGCAAAGACAATATCATTCCATTTGGCATGATCCTGGCATATGCCTTCCCTTTTCAGATCGGAACTGCCAGAAAAGTGGGTTAGGTTAAGTTAGAACTGTGGCCCCAACAGAGCGCGAGCCGAGCGAGCGTAGCGAGCGTGCCGCGGCAGCGGGCGGCGAAGCGCCGGAATTGATTTGTATAATAGCAATATAATTATTATAGAAGTTCTTACCTGTAAGTTATTTGTCCAAGGTGAAACAAACAACCATGCAGCAGTGTATTTTCAAAATTGGATCTTAAACTTGAAATACTAGGTTTTTCGAAATCCAAAGTGACAAAAAAACGATATTTGACTACCCTAATACTTGGTAAAATGAAACTTTACATGTAATTATTTGTTAAACAATAAAATGCCAAAAATAGTATTGCTAACTGTAAAATTGCGAAAAGTTGTTTTGCAAAATGTCTTTTTGCCAAATGAAAATTTGGGAAACATACTTTGGCATGTGAAACTGGGGAACGTTTTTTGCCAAACATCAGTAAACCAAACATCATGCATTGCATGCAGTAGTGCCGCCGGGGTATATTAGTACTTACTACAAACAAACATTTGTGGTTAGTGGGTCAGCAATGATCTCACGGAGTCCAGTGACCAACTTGTTGACAAGTGACCAGTGGGCCGTGCCCTGACAAACAGTAGTTTTATTTGTTTTTTGTGTTATCGAGAACATATTATTGATATAATATGGTTGGACTAAAGATTGCAGGTGTGTGTTTGGGAAGATGCGGCATGATATAAAAAAACAAGTTGAATTCCTGAGACGAGCTCAGCCGAATACAAGGGATTTTCGATTTTGCGATTTTTTCTTTATCTTGCAATGGTTCACCCCAGCACGAATCTATTACCGAAAACAGCAACTCGATAGCTCATCTCCTTCATACCCAAAACCGTAACAGAAAATTGGCAACGACGACGTCAACGACAACTCGATAGCAATAGGGCTTTTCTAAAGAAAATCCCTAAAAAAAGTTTTAGATAGATACATTGTGGTATGGTGGAAGATGTAGTGACCAAGATAAAGAAAGAGATACAATAATTTAACGGGAATTAACGCGATACAAAGTTCTTCATCCACCCGCATATTCGGCATGTGCATCCACTCGGATGAAGAACTTTGTCTCACTGAACTCACGGACTCGACGACGGAGGACGTGCACCACTGCGCCAGTCAGCCTGTGACCACGGCCAGTGTAACCCGGACGAAACGTCAGGCAATCCAAAGGTATGTATATACCTATACATGATCGCGTTAATACCCGTTAAATTATTGTATATCATGGAACGCGAAAGTTTGGAAATTAGTAGAGAAAGAAATGCTTAGATGGTTTTGATAGGTGAACTTGACGTTCAATCAGTCACCACAAGTAGTATCTGTTCACCACTGGCGAAGGGAGAAAATTCTCAAAAAGGAAGCCTGTGAAAATAAAATCGACAATCAATGTTTCGACTTTTACCACCTTCTCTATACTTTTTTTTTCGTGCGGAAATCCCCTCCGATACCGCCCGCCGGCCAGCGGGGGAGGTTATGTCGGGCTTGAACCGACTAAAACCGCACGCCGTCTCGGGTCTTCAGGGTGCAAGGTTGCCCATTGGGCCATCACCGGTTTCGAAATGGCCCCCTAGGGAAGAAATCCGTATATATGGACCCCTCGCCACTGTTGTTCACGAGCATGACGTATGAAACATTCAACGGTTCCCGCACCAAGTTATTCGCAACAACCGTTACACTGATCACTACGATTTAATTTTTCCAGTGAGTTACAACTCGAAAAACTGCGGGCGTGACATCGAGCCGTCGGATTACATGTTAAACTGTAAATGTCATTACATGGAGTTATTGAGGCGAAAATTATATGAGTAGGGCTGTGCAGATCGTCGGGGAACCGTTATGAGATGAAGTTACAAGTGAAAATGATTGACTTGACAAATTATTGACAAAATTATTGACTGGACAGTCCAGTCATGTACCGTATGACTGGACTGTCCAGTCAATAATTTTCTTTTCATGAAACGTCTAAACGGAATCTATGGAAACTTGTACGAAACAACGAGGTTTGATATAATAATTATATTTACGGGGATTAACGCGATCACTTATTTAAAGGTATTATTAAAGGCGTTAATCCCCGTAAATATAATTATTATATCATGGAACGCGAAAGTTTAAAAAAAAACGAGGTTTGACTTCACAAGTATCTCGTTATTGTCAAATACCCGCGGTAGCCTAGTGGTATGGGTAATGGACTGCTGAGACGAGGTCTCGGGTTCGATCCCAGGTTTTACCATGGCACACACCAATGACTTTTCGATGCTTTTCGAAGTTATGTGTGTATTTACCGCAGGTTTATAAGTGCCCGGTTAATGGCAATAGGCTCGCCACCTATTACATTGGGACCTAAACATAAACTGGCGAAATGTGGGTGCTAGCACCTCTGCCTACCCCTTCGGGGATATAGGCGTGAGTTTATGTTGTGTTTTTAAAAATTAATAAGAAACGATGAAATAAGAATGAATCTATACAAATAAATAAATTTTAGTTTCTGTTTGTAATATTAGAACAAAAGGTTTTAAATAAATCATGTGAGTGTTTGTGTGTACGGTACGGTACATATAAAAAAGCATTTTTTTTAGTCTGTCTGTCAGTCTGTATCTCTCTGTCTGTTTGACTTAGGTAATCTCTAGAACGGCTATGTCGATTTTCATAGGACTTTCACTGGCAGATAGGTAATAAGTATTGTAAGGCGTCACGTAAATAAAAGTAACCCACTTTTATTTTAGAAAAAGACAAGGGTTTCGCACAATATAATTAAGTCCTAAAAATCTACATACACGCATCACGCAATTCCGTTCCTGGGGGACCTAAGGGATACAAAGTATGTAACCTCTAGGGTACAAAGGAAACGACCTGTCGAAATTTCAATTTAATCCATCGTTTAATTTTCGAGTTTTTCGACCACAAACATACGAATGCTGTATCTTTATATATATAAATTAAACATGGATCACACTCAAGTAGTGCTTAGTTATTTTTCAACTTTTTGAAATACTCGTATGGAAAGTAACGTACAGCCCTACCCAAATAACGAGTCCGTCCGGCGCGCCAACAATCTCGACTCGATCGATTGAATGAATGAATTACGTTACGAAATGATCGAATTGAAGTTGACGGTTGCGTAACCTACAAGCAACAATGTTTAAGTTCCGAAATCAATCTTATAATGTTTATTTACGGATATATTACACGAACAAGATAAAAATAAGATAATAGTAACGTTATCTAATAAAAGTCACTTTGTACAGATAATGTAATTATTTGTAATCACTGTGGTTTTTTTTTCCCGCGCGTGGGAGCTGTAATGTTGTGCACCATTGTTATGTCACTTGAGTGCAAATAATTGTTATGGTTTTACTTTCGAATTTAATAGACAGTAAGAAGCACAATTATTGTATTACTCTTGCTTTTGTGCTGTAAACTTAAAATTGAAATGGGACTGGAATTTGCAACTTTGACAAATGAATTGGATTTATCAAAGGTTTTGATCGAAGACCTTATTATCTACTCGTACATAAGTATTATATTAGATCAGTGGTACTGTAAAATAAACTCGCTTTTATACATAACTAGCTGACCCGGCAGACTTCGTACTGCCTCAATCGATAGCACCTTTTAAACCTTCTCTGGACCTCCACAAACAATTCAAGACCAAAATTAGCCAAATCGGTCCAGCCGTTCTCGAGTTTTAGCGAGACTAACGAACAGCAATTCATTTTTATATATAAGAGAAGAAGAAGAAGAAGAAGATTATAGAGAACATATTATTTTCCATTTTTTAACATTTATGTCTTTTTTGTGTACAATAAAGAATTAAGAATTAAAAACTGACTTTTTTTAGCTTTCATCTGTAAAGGCGCGAAAGCTATTATTTAGTATCTAAGACAATGATTTCTGACGCCTCAATGGCGACTGGCATTTTGGTGAAGGAGTTATACTTATCAATCCCGGTTGAATGCATATCTTGAATTTAGCAGTTCGGAGTTCGCTCTTCAACATCATCTACATCTCCATTATTAAGTGCATTTTGGCTTTTACTGGAGTAACTGCGAAGTGTAACCCTTGCCCAACCCCAAGAGGTAAGCCTGACAATCAGCAGGTGGTACCTTCTTTCAGGCAAGATTGGTTTGGGTGATGATAGCACATAGAGATCTTTATAAAAAGCAAAATCAATGTTTCGTCATTTTTGTTTTTCAGTTAACGGGTAACGTTGCTCAAACATTACACAAGTCGTGACCTTAACCGACCATGAACAAGACATACATACATAAAGTCACGCTTTTTTCCCATAGGGGTAGGCAGAGACAACATCTTTCCACTTGCTACGATCTTGGCATACGCCTTTCGCTTCTTCATTTCGAAATTTTGTTTTCATACATACACGCCGGTTACGGGTACTTTTGACCTGGCCCTTCTTCATATTTGCGATAAACCCAACGTAAACGCCGTCGCATAGAAGTGATTATGTGAGTATGACGGTAATAATGAATGAAAATTATATAACTAGTTGAATTTCTAAGAGCCGTTAGGTTTTTTATTCTAAACATAACCGCCCCCGCTGGCCGGCGGGGGGGTAACCGAAGGGATTTCCGCACGAAAAAAAAAAAAAAAGGTACAATAAGGACCCCAAACCAGGGCAAGACGGGAACACGGTGGTTCCCAAACCCGACGGGGCCATCTCGAAACCGGAGATGACCCAGGGTCAGTCGGGGTGCGACGGATATGCTCTATGGGCGACAATACAACCCGGCGGCTGAAGACCTGAAACGGCGTGCGGTTTTAGTCGGTTCAAGCCCGACATAACCACCCCCGCTGGCTGGCGGGGGGGGGGTCCGAAGGGATTTCCGGCTTCCGCACGAAAAAAATAAAAATAAAAAACCTCTAGGAGGAGATACCCTAAAGGTTGCGTGAAAGAGAACATGGTTCGCAAAGGAGTGAATGAGGAATGAATGAGGTCTGACAGGAATGTATAGAAGGGAATGTTATGTCGCGCCGTTCCCAAATAATCGGGACAGGGCAGGCACCCCAACTTTATGTTGGTTACTCTGCTAGGAATTTGCTAAGCAGTTTACAGCCTCAACTAGATTTACAAGATAAAGGGGGTGTGTTTTTTGATTCTGTCATTTTTGTTTGGTCATGAGTTATATTGAGTTATTTTGTCAATTTTGTTTTAACCTAGCAGGAAGAAATATACGCTATCCGCATACTGCACGATATCCTCCCTCCCTCATTGCTCCTTTGATATATCATCGAAGGCCCACTCAGGGCAAGCCGTGACTTCGTCCGCGTGGATTTCGATTTTTAGGGTTATAGTTTTTTTCGAGGAACCCTAATTATTTTTCTAAAATTGAAGAAAGCTATGTTACCTATTCCTAGTTACCTATCTACCAGTGAAAGTCCTGTCAAAATCGGCCCAGCCGTGCCAGAGTAAATCAGATTTTATTCACAATTTTGTGCTTTTTAATTTTTTGCGCGGAACCCTAATTATTATGATGAAATTAAAGTGTTTGTTACGCCTTGTAACATTACCTATCTGCAAGTGAAAGTCCCGTCAAAATCGGCCTAGCCATTCTAGAGATTACCTCTTTCAAACAGACAGAAAGACAGACAGACAAAAATCTTTTTTTTTTTTAATTAATTATAGTTTAATTTATTTTCATATATATAAGAAGAAGAAGATTATAAGATAACTAAACCTAAAATACTAATAAATATTTACAAACATGCGTCATAGAATTGCTCCGCATCATCACCGACTGGTAATGTTCCCAGAAGACTGGCAGAATTGCCACGTTGAATGGCAATGCTAATTCTTTGTGCAAGATAAAGTCCAGCCTGCTCTGGTCACGTGTAGCGTCGATTATAACATAACATAACCTCACGCCTGTATTTCCGAAGGGGTAGGCAGAGGTGTATCACACACCTACGATTTGCCAGTTATGTTTAGGTCCCAATGTAATAGGGGGCGAGCCTATTGCCATCTACTGGGCACATTATATATTCAATTCATTATGATAATCAATCGATTATAAGATTATATTGAACGAGTCACGGGCTCACAGGGCACACGTCATTGATTGATCTTCGTTTATTAGGTTTTTAGTTGGTCCCTATAGTGCACACGCGCAAACTTTACCCCAATACACCGACTTTTGGTTAAGATGTTTGCCGGTATCAGTACTTTTTTTTTTTATCTTGCGGAAATCTTTTCGAATACCCCTCCCCCCCCCGCCCGTCAGCGGAGGCGGTTATGTCAGACTTGACGTATCAGTACCTACCAAGTGCTGTTTTTCTCACTCAAACACACCTTTTTTTTTTCTTGCAGGAATCCCCTCGGAGACCAGCGGGGGCGGTTATGTCGAACCGACTAAAACCGCACTCAAACACACCTAATCTAGAAAATCAGACATCAAGTGTTAGAAGTGACAATTATCATATTTAATTTGTGCATTTACGGAACTCGCACTGACGGACAGGCTTGTGCAAGCAAGTGACTGTCGTTCTAATTAAGTACTTTTTGCTAATGGCAGCATTTCCGCCGCAGAGATTTGTGAGCTAATTCGCCGATATGAAGGATACATGTTGCAATTTCTCGAAGGTGGAGTGAAGGTTGATTATTAGTTATTTAATACAGGAATCGCAATAATATTCTAGGATATATTGCAAACGCTCGGCAATCGTGAAATCTATACCTACTAATAATATAAAGCTGAAGAGTTTGTTTGGTTGGTTGAATTCTCAGGAACTACTGGTTCGAATTGAAAAAATATTTTTGTGTTAGATAGCCCATTTATCGAGGAAGATTATAGGCTATATAGCATTACGCTACTATCCAGGAGAGCGGAGCAGTAACCACGAATGTAAAAAAAACGGGCAAATTTCCATGAGTTATTGTAGAACTACTCGTAATAAATTACAGGCTTGTTTGAAAAAAAAAAAGGGTGACACGGGGACGAAGTAAGCCACGGGCAAAGCCGCGGGAGACAGCTAGTTTTATGAATAACTAAGTGTATTCGTGTCGACTTCACGCTTTTCGCACTTCAGGGCAGGCAGAAAGGCTTTTCAAAATATCATCAATTTGATTGCCCTCAAGTTTTTACCTTATATATCCCCGAAGGGTGTACAGGTGCTACCAACACCTTCGGGGCCCAAGCCAGCCTCACCTGCTAAGCAACGGACGAGTCTTTAAAGTAACCTCCCAACTTCGAGAAGAGAGCCCGCGTTCTTCTTCAAGTTCAGAGGTCAGACGGCCGACCTTCTCTTAAAAGTTTTGTCCGTTAATTAGCAGGTATGTACCTTTTTTTAATGCGGAAATCCCTTCGGATACTCCTCTACCCCCCGGCGACCAGCAGGGGTGGTTATGTTGGGCTTGAACCGACTAAAACCGCACGCCGTCTCGGGTCTTCAGACGCCGGGGTGTAAGGTGGGCCCATAAGGCATTTCCCTCGCACCCTGACTAACCCAGGGCCATCTCCGGTTTCGAGATGGCCCCCTCAGAGCAGGTGTGTATCTACCGGGTTGCAGGTTAGGTTGGTTTGGGTCTCGAAGATCTTGGTGGGGATATACACTCGATGAAAGAAATGGTGTATCAATGACTATTTCTCTCTAGAGTTAAGATAGGATTGCTTTTTTTTGTCGTTTTGCTTTTATATAATGAGAGTGCATAGCAAAGATATTTTTTCACACAGCCAGTCACGGTTAATTACGAACTAAAATAAATTTAGCAAGTGGAACGCGACATTAACACGGTATGTAGGGTAAAAGTCACAGTTGTTAGCCGCCAATGTTGAAATTTTTCTCTCAAGTATTTTGTATTTCTTGCGGAATGGCACAAATCAACGTGATTGCTAGCTCACACAGGAATAGTTGCATCATTCGCTTGCGCTGGGCCGCAGCTCTCGACACGCAATAGGGAGAGAATGTAATTATATGGTAGGTGGTAGGCTATCTAGAAATCGTGCTGTAACTTTAAACATAACATAACTTCACACCTGTATCCCGAAGAGGTATGCAGAGGTGTATTACACACCCACGATTCGCCAGTTATGTTAAGGTCCCAATGTAATAGGGGGCGAGAATTTTGCCATCTATTGGGCACATTATTAAGCGAGCGATAATTAACATTTATACACACATAACTACGAAAAGTCAGAGGTGTGTGCCCAGGGCGACTGGGGATCGAACTCGAGACCTCGTCTCAGCAGTCCGTTACGTACGCCACTGTGCTATCGCCGCCATTTGAAACTGTAAAATGAAGACCAAAACTATAAAGAAGGACGTATAGGGCAGCTGCGACACCTGATGATGCGCTGGTTTTCCTCTTGAGGCTGGGAGGTCAGACAACAGTCGCTCACATAAAAGCTGTAGGTATAAACCAAATCAATAGGAGGTGAAGATGTATGCGGACCCTGGGCTCCGAAGTACCAGCCTTGGATACAACAGGTAACCAGCTAAGATGATGACCAAAGCTATAAAGATATTACGACAATATGTTTTTTTTTTTTTTTTTATATTTAGGACACGTCAATTTGACTTCACCTCGCCTGCTGGTAAGCTGAAGGTAAAGTCTCAGGAAAGAGGGTCACCATTACATACACGTACCATGTTAACAATGGTGGCACTCAGCTTGACGGCCTCATCAGAAGAGGATTGTCGTCGCAGCACCGCGTGACACCCACCGGTGCCACTAGTGCTGCGACCATAATCCCCCTGCCCGGCTATGCACTTGCTGACCCCTGAACGCAATCACATCGAAATTGGATTACTATGGAGGGTTTTTCGCAATCGTGCACGGTGGTACCTACCCGGCCGAATTTTGTGACAAATTTGTGTCATCAAATTTCTACCATATAATCATATTTCTAAAATTTCTCCAAAATCGGATAAGCTTTTGCGCGTATACGGAAGCATGTATGGCAATGCGCGGGCGCAGGTGAATCGCAGTGTGGGTGCGGTGTGCTAGCGCAGCGCATCGCTCACAGTTGCACAACGCGGCCGCATTCCGACGTCAGACGTCGCACTTAGCGCACGCGATTGCTAAGATTTGTTCACTAGTATGTTAAATAATGAGGTGAACGATAATTACAGCTTTTTTTGAAGGGTGAAGGTAAACAAGTTGTATATTAACAGGTTGGTTCCATCGTTCAAGTATAAGCCGCATTCTGTCTGGCTTATCACGGGACCGCGTCACGCCTGTTATCCCTAAAGGATTCGGAGGAGGCGAATAATAACCCACATTCGACCAATTTCTGAATTCGGTGATGACGATGATGAGAGGGTGATGCTTTTGCTGCTCATCACTTTCGAAATATCAATTTTAAAGCTTCTTATCGCTATCTTATATTTACCATAGGACCTTTCGGGTCATGCAATCGAGTTACAGGTCATATTTTACGCATATATTCCCGGGCGAAGCCGGGTCCAGGTCCGCTAGTACTTAATAAATATATACTTAGAATATATTATGTTTACCTAGTGTATAATAAATTAAATAAATATACAATCATGACAATGAAAAGTTCAATGCTAATGTTTAATTAGACACTGAATACATAACATAACATAACTTCACGCAAATATCCCCGAAGGCGTAGGCAGAGGTGTATTACACACTCAGGGTCCGCCAGTTATGTTAAGGTCCCAATGTAATAGGGGGCGAGCCTAGTGGCATCTACTGGGCACATTACTAAGCGAGCGATAATTAACATTTATGAATGCATAAATAACTACGAAAAGTCAGAGGTGTGTGCCCGGAGCGACTGGGGATCGAACTCAAGACCTCGTCTCAGCAGTCCGTTACGTACGCCACTGGGCTATCGCCGTTTTTCGCTGAACAAAACATGACAAAAGGAAACTTCGATAAACACACACACAAACACAAAACTTGAACTGCTATCAGTGCCATCTTATTCAACAATGGAATGCATTAATTGCCGGACAATTACTAAAATGATTTGTGACTGATAATATCAAGCCGAACGAGGCGTGTAAATAATTACTGAGAAACATTCGCACCCTACGGCAGTGATACCTTCTCTCAGCTAAACCAATTTGTTATGAAAAATTGGCACTATAATATTGTACCAAAGTCTTCTATATATATTGTCGCCTATTGGTACAAATTTGATGCTAATCATTATTGAAAATTTTAAGGAAAACACGAGTCAAGGTAGAGAAAGAAAACTGTATTCATTTCGTTTTTATGGATAACGACAAAGCACTTCTAAAGCTACTAAAGAAGAAAAGAAAAAGCGGCCAAGTGCGAGTCGGACTCGCCCATGAAGAGTTCCGTAGCAGCAAGTAACATAATAATGTTTTTTTTAATCTTTATATTTCAGTTGATTGAATGAAAGGTAAATTGCGGTTTACGATTTATGTCGTATTAAAAAAAAACTACTTACTAAATCTCGTTCAAACGAATTTCGGTGGAAGTTTACATGGTAATGTACATCATATATTTTTTTTAGTTTTATCATTCTCTTATTTTAGAAGTTACAGGGGGGGGGGACACATTTTACCACTTTGGAAGTGTCTCTCTTGCAAACTACTCAGTTTAGAAAAAAATGATATTAGAAACCTCAATATCATTTTTGAAGACCTATCCATCACATACGCATAGGTTTCATGAAAAAAATATGTATGAGTTTCAGTTCTAAATATGGGGAAACCCTCAATATTTATGTATTTTTTCTATTTTTGGGTGAAAATCTTAAAGCGGTTCACAGAAAACATCTACTTATCAAGTTTCAATAGCATAGTTCTTATAGTTTCGGAGAAAAGTGGCTGTGAAATACGGACGGACAGACATGACGAATCTATAAGGGTTCCGTTTTTTGCCATTTGGCAACGGAACCCTAAAAATCGATTATCAAACAAAGGAAAAACAGTGCTTGAAGTTTTAAGTGTTACGGAGTAAAGGGAAGTGTGACACTCTGGTACTTTCCAGGTCGACCTCTTTGCATACGTACACATACTGAACTGTTATTGCGATTCATAAGAAAAGCTCACAATTTAGCCAATTTTAAGTCCATGGTGAAGGAACACTATTTATCGCTGTGAACATGTTGTTCTATTACAAGTTCAATTTTAAAATGCGATTAAATATTTTTAGGTAACTGTGTAGTATATTTTTTATTAAATTTTTAATTTTTTAATTTTATATATAAGTATTATATATAGTAATATATATGTAGTATATATATATATATATATATATATAGTAATATAGAGGCATACCGATTTTTCGGAAATTGGTGCCATGAAATGTATCTAAAACGGTATGTGACACGAAAAAGATTCGAAGTAACTTCATGGCAACTAATTTTCCGTCTTTCTTGCGGGCCCGAATTTTCGAATAAAGGTACATTTCATAGTAGAACCAGGTCAGAACGTCAGACGAGTTTACATGCGTATAATATATCGCGTTATTTTTTCTTTTTCTTTTAAAAAAGAATATTAGTAACCGAAATTACAAATATTCCCACTATACCCTCCAGCTAAGGTTAATTGCTTGTGTTAGGAGTGGGTTCACCTCGGTAGTGTAATGTCCAGGATTCGATCCCGGGACCTCTCGATCATAGGGTCGACTCCCTAACCACTAAGCCACCGACACTTAACCTGTTAACCTAATTGTATATTCTTCATTATACTGACAGGTTGTCTAAGATGTGAGCTTCAAGATTGTCCACAAACCTTTCCATCACTGAACTGTCATGGCGATCATCCAATTACGTGAGCATTACATATATTATGTTAGCCATCACATAACTCTATTTATCAGTCTGCCAATGAACATGTGTTTGCTTAGAACGCTTGTTTGTAGGCCAGTGTAGGTTTATTTCGACTAGTTTCATCAATATGGATGCTCCAGGTGTCGAGTATGTGAACGCCAACACGGCCTAATTGACATGTCATTGTTTAGGACATGGCCGGCCAGAATGCTAAATGGATGTTGCTTTCGATACGAAATATTGTTATGCATACGAGCTCTTCTGTCCTTGTTTGGGCACTGCGTGTATACGGGAGCTAGGTCTTTATTCTTTGTCGTATGATTCATTGCCTAAATAGGTATGTTTCTGAATAGGTTTAATTTTTATTACTACCTAGAAGAAATACACCTTAAGGTAAGCGATTACCGTAAGTCAAAGCATGTTGGCTACTTACAGGGAGGGGGTCAAAGGAAAAATATACTAGGTCTGCAAGGCGAATCGCTGCTTGTAATGTTGAGCTGAGTGAGACATCGTAGATTTTGAAAATTTTGAACAGTAATCATTCCTCCGTGGCAAGTCCGAATTTGAAAATTCTTTTTGAAAGTCACAACTCTGGACATGCTTTCTGAGCGTGTAAAGTTTGGTCACAGTGTCTCTAGCGGTTATTATGTAATTCCATCTGGAATTTTTTTAACGGTAATAATTCCTCTGTGGTAGCATTAATTTTTTCAAAATATATCCATAAACCTTCCTCTGATTGACCTCTTTAATCATGCCATATTTGGTTCTGATTGGATTAGTAGTTTAGGAGTAGACCTGTGACAAAGAAAATCCTGAAGTCTGGTATGAGGAGCTTTCGCTCGACTTCGTCTCACTCAGCTCAAAGAATAGGAAAAGATAAGGCCTCTGGTATTTTTTTTCTTTTTAGGGTTTGGAAACCCCCACAGGCTTCATCCCATCGGTGCCGACGATGGGTGGGTAGATATCAATATCAGACGCATTATGAAATGAGGCATACCTCTATTTATAGTCAACTAGCGACCCGCCCTGGCTTCGCACGGGTGCAATAGATGTTATTATACATATAAACCTTCCTCTTCAATCACTCTATCTATTAAAAAAAAAACACATCAAAATCCGTTGCGTTGTTTTAAAGATTTAAGCATACATAGGGATATAGGGATAGAGAAAGCGACTTTGTTTTGTACTATATGTAGTGATTACGTACTTTTCCGGTCGAGATGGTCCATCCATCAAAAAACAGCGGTAATTCATCTTGCCAATCGAGAGCCATCTAAAATTATATAAATACCGCCATATTCAGGACACGTGGTAACATCAATTTCCTGAAATGTGATTTTGCGCTAAACTGATTACAATTACTACACTACTTGGCCAGCAACAACGTGCAACTTTATGTAGATTCCATATACGATATGTAACAAAGATAGTGTCCGATCCGTGAAGGTGCATATAGGTATCAATATTAGATTCTGTTTATTTAATCCCTTTTAGAAAATAAGTTTAAAAAAATTACTCCACAAAAATTGCAATTAAATTTAGGTAGATGCGGAAAGTTACATGGCAACATAGCAGGAGAGACACTTTGTAAACAAACCCTTTAAAAAAACTAACAAAAAGAAACACAGAGGGTGCGGCGGAGCAGCCAGCGGAGACCGGTGTTGTGAGCCTCTGCTAAATAGTATTGGATATCTACTATGTGGTGTTATCACATTCTTAGATTTTGAAGAGATATTGAGTAATTAAAGTTGCATTTAAAATTCCAATACTGCATTTATTTTAATTAATATATAATTTTTAATTTTATATATGATTATGTATTTAAGCTATTTAAACATTAATATGTGCCCCTTATTGATCGGACATTAGTTTTGTTACATACTTTAGATGACATTACAAAAACGCGCACTATGCCTATATAGGGTTGTAAAAAACATTAAATCATTATTTTATTCACTTATCTAGTTTTTGCATCCAGTTTCAAATTCAAAATTCAAATGAATTTAGATCGGAAAAAGAGAACATCTAGGACGGGACTTGAACCCGCGACCAGTCCCTTACAGGGGGAAAGGAAAAGGGACTGGTGGCGGGTTCAAGTCCCGTCCAAGATGTTCTCTTTTTCCGATCTAAATCTATCGAAAAGTAAGCATACAAAATCTTAAAAAATTAAATTGAATTCGAAATTCAAAATTCATTCCCCCACATCCAGGAACGTGACAATTTTTGTTTTGAACAACTTTTCTTGGTTACTGATTGAGCTGAGCGAAGCGAAGTGGCTAAGCCGTTTGGTCGAGACTGTACTCCTCCGGAACCACAATACCGATCTTGACCAAATTTGCCATGGTGATAGTGTAGACACCGCTGAGTGTTTAGAGGGGTCAACTGTTCAAATACAATGTACCATTGAGGAATATCATCGAAAAACAGTTTCACGAGCGCGCGGCCTTAGCTATGCGCGCGACCGTAGTAAGATGCCTTATTTTTCAAGTAAGAGTCCTGCTCGCTCAGCTCAATTTATTTCAGTCGCACCCTGCACTGAACTCCTAGTTAGATTTTGAAGTAGGTAATGTATTGCTATATTGCAAATAGTGGGGTCACTCGGGCTACTCCTGGCAGTACTTGTACGGCTTGGTTAATCCAATAGCGAACAGCAGTGAGGGGCTTCAAAGTGACGCAACTTAGATTAGTAAGTATATTCGCGTGGTTGTAAAAACAAGTTGAATTCCTGAGACGAGCTCAGCCGAATGCAAGGGATTTTCTATTTTGCGTTTTTTTTTTTGCGATTTTTTGCGATTTTTTTTTATCTTGCAATGGTTAACCCCAGCACGAATCTATTACCGAAAACAGCAACTCGATAGCTCATCTCCTTCTTACCCAAAACCATGACAGAAAATTGGCAACGACGACGACGTCGACGACAACTCCTTAGCAATAGGGCTTTTCTAAAGAAAATCCCTAAAAAGCGGCGATAGCCCAGTGGTGTACGTAACGGACTGCTGAGACGAGGTGTCGAGTATGATCTCCAGTCGCCCCCGGGCACACACCTCTGACTTTTCGTAGTTATGTGTGTATTAAAAATGTTGATTAGCGCTCGCTTAGTAATGTGCCCGGTAGATGGTAATAGGCTCGCCCTCTATTACATTGGGACCGAAACATAAATGGCAATCGTGGGTATGTAATACACCTCTGCCTACCCCTTCGGGGATACAGACGTGAAGTTATGTTATGTTGTTATGTCGTCTCTCTCAGCTTAACTTTGTGATCTCAACGAATAAAATTCGTTTAGGTAACAAATTAACGCTTAAGAACGTCAAAATCAATACTTCTACATATTCATTTACAATCCGAAGAGATATAAAAAAGCCTGTGAGCAAAGAATCTGGCAAGAAAAACTCACGACCAGGTAGTTTCACAATATTAAGAAATATTATTTTAAAAGAGATATTGGATCCCAAGATACTAATAAGTTCTTCGAATCTTAAGCTCTGGAACACATGAATATTTTCCAATTTTTTTATACACTGTACGTCAAGTTCAACTAAAATAAACATTTCTATCAATTATATCTACACAAATACCAGGTCTCGGCCTATCTCGAAGGTAGAAAGGCATGTATGCAGTACACGTATGTATATACGTGTATCTAAACAACATTCAGATTGAATAGCTCTTGAAAATACCACTAACCAGTAGGTATCTAATATGTCGCTGAACTAGCACAAATAGAAAACAAACAAGACTTATGTTTAGCACTAAAGTCATTAATTTCCCTACTTTCCGCACGTTAACGACTTCCTTTCTTGGTTTGTGAGGCGCATTGCAAATCTTCAGTTCCATTCAGATGATAACGAAGTGCGAACGAATGTTACATTGACGCAGTCCTCGACCGACAACTGGCCTCTTTACCCAGACACAACTATCAAGTCCTCGGCCACATTTACCGAAATAGATTCGGTCAAAGGTAATAGCTAAATATACCGTGCGGTTATTTTCCCATACAACAGTTTAGATAAAATTGAATATGTGACATTACGAACATAGGTGTAGGATAGACAGTAAGTCCGTGAAGCGTTCGACTGCAATGACAGGGGTCGTGATTTAGATTCCCGCTCAATGCAAATATTTGTATTCATTTTATTTTACATTTTCTGGGTGTTTCTATGGTTAACGATAAAATGACTGTCAGAATCGTACGGACTAAAATAACAAGGACTTCTGTCTTTTGGATTTCGGGTGTAGCTTTCAGAAAAGTAACCTTTCAGGATCTCCGGCAAACCTTGGTCGCCTGATAAAATGCAGTGTAGTTTCCAATTCAGTTTACAAAAGCGGGTATGGACTTCGTCACACCATCGTCTTAGGCCTGCTTCTGTTATAACCGGACTCGTGTTCGTAGTTTTATAAATGTAAATATTTAACACTTACGTGCTATGGCACTATTACCGACTAAGGCTGTAACTATTGAAGGGTTAGTTGGCGTCTAAGTCTACCGTAAACTTAGTTAAGTTATGGTATAGTATTGTTCTATGCTTGCTATTGTGCTCTAAGTAAATGGTTATAGAAGTTATTAAGTGATGCATGCACCTCGAGAGTGTTTAGAGGTGAGGTAAACCGAGACATTGAAAAGCCAACTGGTAAAATATCGCTTTCCTATAAAGTTAAGCCTTATGCTAAGCACTTTCTGATGCTTAAGCTCGAAAGAGTTAGTGAGAAAGACAGGGTCAGCAAAGTGCAGGAAGAAGCAGGAAGGATTATTAGAGTATTTTTGTCAGAATGCATGGCAAGATCCTATCCTAGAACTGCCGTGATTCAAAACCTTTGATTAATTCTTTAAGTCCCTATACTTTTAAAATATGTTTACAGCCTTGCCAGATACATGGATTTTGAAACAGAGATATTGATTCCCAAAAGTGTTCAAGAGCAATTTTAGCAATTGTGGACTGACCTTTACAGTTTAAGATATTTAACTAAAGTACCAGAGACTTTGTTGTTCTACATCCAGATCTGTTTATAGACTCGGTTCTTATTCCCAACGAAAGATAAACATCTCGCAGCCATTCTCTCGTTACTAAGTAAGCATTGTTAACAGCAAAAATTTAAGGTAAAACAGACAATTGTCGTCCATCGAAATTTAGTCTGAATTGTAAAGTCTATAAAGGGCAGGTTGTCCTGTATTAAATGGAGAAAGCAATCCTAGTTTTCCTGTGATCATTGTTCCCAGGTATAAATTAAGCGTTGAGTTTTTTTCTCGTTTACACAGAGAAGGACGACTATATACGGTATATATTAAAATTCATGTAGTCAGTCGGAATTGCAACGATGCCAATTATTATGAATATTTATGGGTGCCGATGAAAAATGTGAAAGATTTGATATCGATAAACAGGGTGCCGATGAAACAGAGTCTCAGGACAGCCTCGCTGACCGGTCCTTTTTTTTTTTTTTTTTTTTTTTTTTTTTTTTTTTTTTTTTTTTTTACGTGCGGAAATCCCTTCGGATACCCCCCCGCTGGCCAGCGGGGGTGGTTATGTCGTGTCTCGACTAAAACCGCACGGTGTCCTCCCCAAGTGTCCGTTGCCGGGCACCCCGGGTAAGCCCTCGAAAGGATAACCCCAGGGTTGCCGGCGGACTTTGGCCGCCACCGCGGCCTCGCCTGGTGGGGTCGGGTTTTATCCCGCTTCGGTGAGTTGGCAGGCGTGTGTAGGGGCACACACGACACGCCTCCGCCACGGCCTGCTTCTGTAAGGACGGCGAGTCGGCCACCTGCCGTCCTCAGGCCCCGATCATGGAGGTCGGTAGTCCCGGGCGTAGATGAGTCTGCGGCGTCCTCGCCGCAGACTGCGAAACTCGGGGGGCAGGGTTCTCTCCCGCTCCCTCTCCGCCGTCTCTTTCGCGAGCATTACCTGCTCGCAGAAAGAGGCGGCGGCGTGCCACTTGCTCCCGTCGGAGACCACGGCCCTCACCATGGTCTCCAACGAGAGAACGTCCACGCCCAGGACCGCAACGAGATCCCGGCGTTGACTCGCCCACGCAGGGCACTCCACCAACGTGTGGAGCGCCGTGTCTTCGCCAGGATCCTCGCAGTGCTGGCACTGCGGCGTTGTCTCCCGGTGGATGCGCCACAGATACTTACCGAAACACCCGTGTCCGGTAACCATCTGGCACATCCGGTAGGAGAGGTCCCCATGGTCCCTCTCCAACCACTCCTTCATGATCGGTCTCACCGCCGCAATGGTGGATTCCCCCCACCTTGGGTGCTCAAGTCGCACCCTCCATGTCTCCATGAGTTCCCGGTGGAGCTGGGACCGCTGAGCCCTGATTTCTCGGGGCTCCGGTCTATGGCCCCGCTCCAGCGCCTCCTTGCGCCACTGGTACAGCAGCGCAAGGGCTCTCGCTTCCAGGTCCCATGGAGGGGTCCCGGCTAGGAGACATGCCGCCTCGACGGAGATCGTGCGATACCCCCTGATGACTCTGACGGCCATCGCTTTTAACGGGCTGTTTAATACAGCCACGTTGCGGGCCGCCAGAGTCTCCGCCCTCGCTGACCGGTCCGGTGTTTGTTTTTATAATACACGAATACAATAATTATTATTGGCAAAAAATGAACACGCGGTGTTGGTATAATTATTGGCATTTATATTTTTGTTTTTATTGGTTTGTAAAAGTTTATGTATGTATAATTAATACGATTTAAACGAATAACAAGCTTGATTGCAAAACGATCGGATTCTTTCTTTGGCACACATACATTTTCCCAGCAAGTTTTGAGGTTATTCTCTAAATAAAGTTGTAGATGTCCAAATAGTAGTCCATAAGTATAATTACACACATACACACACATAACTTCACGCCTGTATCCCCGAAGGGGTAGGCAGAGGTGTATTACACACCCACGATACATAAAGTTGTAGATGTCCAAAAAATTACACACACACACACACATAACTTCACGCCTGTATGCCCGAAGGGGTAGGCAGAGGTGTATTACACACCCACGATTCGCCAGTTATGTTAAGATCCATGTAATAGGGGGCTAGCCTATTGCCATCTACCGGGCACATTATTTGGCGAGCGATAATTAACATTTATTAATGCACACATTACTACGAAAAATTCAGAGGTGTGCGCCTGACTGGGGATCGAACTCCAGACCTCGTCTCAGCAGTCCGTTACGTATACCACTAGGCTATGGCTGCTCAAAAAATTACACACAAACGTATACCTACTAATGCCTTTATATCTCTGTGATGGGAAAGACAACAACCTGCCTTCTGTTTCTGTCCTGTCCTTACCCATATTTCGAGATTTTACTATCTTAGATTTTACTATCTTAAAGATAGTAAAATCTCGAAATATGGGTACTTTTCTTAAAAGCCCGCCGGTTTTGTGAGCTTCTGACCTGCTATTTTTCAATACGTGATGTATTGCAAAATAGCAGGAAGTCCACCCGTTTTGCCTGCACATTCAAATGTGCCTTACTTAATGTGTCATTCACGCAGTACACATTTTTTCTACACGCCCAAAACACCTTTTTTTACGTGGGGAAACACCAACGGGCTCTACCCCATCGGTGCCAACGCTGACATGGGTGTGTCGGAATCGGACCGACTAACACTACACGGTATCCTCAAGTGTCAATTGCCGGGCACCCCGGGTAAGCCCTCGAAAGGATAATCCAAGCAAAAAATTGTATTAGATACTAGCAACCCGCCCGCGGTTCGCTTTGTATGTGAGTTTTTTTTAGGGATTTTCTTTAGAAAAGCCCTATTGCTAAGGAGTTGTCGTCGACGTCGTCGTCGTTGCCAATTTTCTGTCACGGTTTTGGGTATGAAGGAGATGAGCTATCGAGTTGCTGTTTTCGGTAATAGATTCGTGCTGGGGTGAACCATTGCAAGATAAAAAAAAAACGCAAAAAAAAAACAATCGCAAAATCGAAAATCCCTTGTATTCGGCTGAGCTCGTCTCAGGAATTCAACCTGTTTAACTTAAGCCATCGATCGATGAAAATCGGTCCAACCGTTCTCGAGTTATAAACGGTATCATCAAATGGTGTAAATTCTTCCAATTAATGTAGCGGTTTCGAAAATTACCCCAAGCACATATAAACAAAATCACAAAATTCGTCCTCTCTTTCATGATATTAATATAGGAAACATTTTCTTCAAATATATAACAAGATTTGTCAGTTCCGCAATCACAAGTTTCTAAATGACAAGTCAATTACTGGTTGCGTTACCCTACTCGGTTTCAATACTGCCTTTCAGAATCGAGCAGGTCGATTTGTTCATTCGACAGATTAGTCGGAGCAAGAAGCGAGTCGATAGCTGATATAAAAGTACGCGGAAGCGATTAAGGTCTCCTTTTTAGACGGTTGTTGGAAAAAGTTGAAAAGGACGGTGTTGATAACGATTCACTACCTTATTTGATGGATGAAAGTTATTTTAGTTGCTCAGAGCAAATGTGGTTAGCACCATATACTAAACTGGCGGTAAAAGTCGGTACGTGCCATGGAGAGTCTTTTTCTTTGCAGTATAGTGGTACTATTCTGTAATATAGGTACCTTTTTTTTTTTTTTTTTTCCCTTCATCAATCCCTTCGGATACCCCCCCGCCGGCCAGCGGGGGCGGTTATGTCGGGCTTGCACCGACTAAAACCGCACGCCGTCTCGGGTCTTCAGACGCCGGGGTGTAAGGTTACCCATAGAGCATATCCCTCGCACCCCGGCTGACCCTGGGCCATCTCACCACTAACAGCATCGCTCATCCTGTCTCCTCTGAAAGCAGAGGAGTACGGAGAGCGATGTGTTTCCGCCACGTTGGGTATTGGCCGACGATCAATGCCAACCCTATGAAGGGGTGAAGGGGAAGCCATTGACCGCCGCCCAGGGTGTACCGGCCGCTCCGATTCCGTTCCCCCTGGACTGCAGCGGGATCGGAATCGGAGCGACACTCGAGGAGGTTACCCAACACACACCCCGTAATATAGGTACCTACAAGTTTACAGACCATGCCAAAGAGCTGTATAATTAGTTAAGTTCGGAGTAAGGGCTAGGCTATAGATTGTAACGTGTTGTTTAGTGGGCAAGTTGTTTTACGAGGGCGAGATGGTTGCTTTCTTTTGTGTATCAAGCCCTCTATAAAAAAATTAAGATAACAAAAAAGTCTACAGACCCCACTTCGTGTATGTATCTATAGGAGGCCGGCTATTGGCGCTATTATCGCGATATTTGTCCAATCCACATTGGCTTGGGATTAGGCTTCAGACCCAGAAAACGCTGAAAGATATCTTCCCGATCATATCCGAAGAATTGCATGTCTGAGTGAGACTATTTAGCATAACATATATGAATTTATTTTGTCTATTACGATTAATTTGATTGCGGGGTCCGCGTAACCTACGTAGGTATCCTTTGTTTTGATTCTTTTTTTATCTTTTGTTTTTTTTTTATTGTATTTGTTTTTATTTGATTTTTTTTTGTTGATATTTCAGTGTGTAGTGTGTGTAGAATAAACGGTTTCTTTCTTTCTTTCTTTCTAATTTCGTTGCAATTTATAGTTCTACATCTAGTACTTACGTGTTCGTCTAGCGAGTATGTCAGTTCGCCATCATCATACAGGACGAACCACCTCCGCTGCCATCTCTGGAACAAAAAAAAACATAAATAGGCGTAAAGTAAAACTTAGATGACTTATGATTTGTATATGTGCTTCAAATTAAACACATTTACTGTACAAACTTACACTTAACCAACTGAATCTCAACCGACTCCTAATAAGTTGGTACAATTTTTAGGTTATTTAGAAATATTTACCAAGAAACTTACAATAAGGAAAGTATAAAATTGTATCTTCCTTAATATTTTATCACTATTTCTCGAGCCACTACCTTGACTTATCTCTGCATCATCAAATTCAGTAAGGCATTAAGTTCAACTTAGTAGAGTTTTTATTTTGTGCAGAAAGTTCAAATGAATCCGTAGGTACCTACCTAAATATTTCATTAAAATTAATGATCTAATCAACATTTAAAAGCACATCATTATGAGCAAATATTTTCCAAAAATATACATATTAATAGTTTAAAATTAAGGTATTCATTAAAAAAATGCAAAATATTTGCACGAATCAACAATTAGGTACACTTATTTGAAATTAAACTACTTTTACCGGATTACATCGGGATTTATTGTAATTTTAATCAAATTTGCTGGTAAAAGTAGTGCAATTCTAATTTGATTACATTCGTGTTAACTGCAGGAAATGTATCATGTAGTACATTATACAATAATGCCGCGTCTTTTTTAAGGAAGCAACACATCACATCACACAATGTATAAGGCGATTAAAGTATAGGCCTGTTGCTGAAGTCCACACGACAGTAAACATACAAGACATACAACCCAGTAATAGGATCCTCCCTGTTACGAGGTAAAAACAATATTGCTGAAATGGGTGGCTTAGTCACGAAGTCCATTTTATTTAAATTTACATAAAATGTGGTCATAAGAAGTAAAAAAAATATCGAAGGACAGTGCAAAAGTGTGTAGCAAATTTACATAAATTCAAAACGGATCCAGTAGCAGGAGAATCAGGAAAGACCACCAGCAACATGCCGACGCTACATGGTGGATATTCGAGTCATACGCACGAAACGTTTCGGCGACACATTTATTATGCGTACAGCTATGTAGTGGAATTGCCTGATTGGGTCTGTGTTTCCGGAAAGCTATAACCTCGGAATCTCCAAATCTCGAGTGAATAAGTTCCTTCTAGGCAAACGTGATCCATCTTGGACCACATCGCCACTAAAGTCGAGGCTAAAGCTCAAGTGGCTGCAAAAAAGCTGAGCATACTGTCGAAAGTGCGACAGTACTTCACACCGGAACAGTTGCTCAACCTGTACCAAGCGCAGGTTCGATCCTGTATGGAGTACTGCTCGTATCTGTGTGATGGCTCAGCAAAATACCATCTAGAAGCGCTAGAGACAATAGAGAGACGGGCCAAGAGGCTCATTAACAACGATGCACTCGTCGAGAAAAGGCTACAGAGCCTTGAACATCGACGCAAAGTTGCAGGCCTATCGGTCTTTTATCGGATGCATTTCGGAGAGTGTGCGCTGGAATTGCACAACTTGATACCTCCAAGCCCTTTCCACCAACAAACGACCAGACGCACAGCGACGCGCCACCGCTACATGGTGGATATTCCACTCATACGCACGAAACGTTTCGGCGACACATTTATTATGCGTACAGCTAAGGAGTGGAATTGCCTGCCTGAGTCTGTGTTTCCGGAAAGCTATAACCTCGGAATCTCCAAGTCTCGTGTGAATAAGTTCCTTCTAGGCAAATGTGATCCATCTTAAACCACATCGTCACTAACGAGCAGGTGAGATAGAGGTCAAACATAAGCCCAATAGATACTTTTTCCAATTTATTATAATAACAATAAGAGCGGCAACCTGGAGTAGGACCAACGTGAAGACCTCGGGTGCAAGCGGGACTCAACGCTGATGATGATGATATTGCGTAAGAGCGGCAACCTTGGTCTTCTGTATTGCAAGGGATGTATTGAAAAGAAAATATAGTGAGATAACTTTTGCACCACTTTGTATACAACATCCCAACATCGCCCAGACGGAGGATCCGCCTCTTGTATCGGAGAAACATCACACTTCGTTCCTCCACAATTGATATAAAAAGAAGAATCAAGCTTTCATGCGGGTGTCTATAAAAGAACTCCGGGGTTTTGAGGCAAAATATTTTAATGAAATAAAAAACATACATACATGTTTTATACATGACTGAAAAGCTTACATTTTCAAGTTTTTTTTAACACTTAGTAAAGTTTGGCAGACGTCTAAACAGTATTCTACCTCTTCCCATGTCCTGGCGAGCATGTCTGGGGGGACGGTTGCCACACAATTGACTATTTGTTCCCTGAGAACATTTCTCTGCATACACAAGATTCTTCTTCTTGAGACACACTCAGCCTACCCGGCGACCTTTGCTTCAAAACACTTCCTGTTTCATTAAATGCACTGAACCATTGACGAATGGTTTTGTCAGAAGGCGGGTTAACACCATAGTTACGTCGAAAGTTTCTTTGTACGGTAACTACAGACTTTGTTTCTATGAGCCAAATAACACATTGAGCCTTTTGTTGCGGAGTCGCCATCATTTCAAATTTCGCGACGTCATTTCAATGTCAACGCCCTGCAGCGCCGCCAACATTTGATACAAACATTCCCAATTGGTATGAGTAAAACTTTTTGAGCTACTCTTTTCAGAGAAATCGACTAAATTTAGCTATCTTTTATAGTTAGTGAGATATGAATTTTTAAAACCCCGGAGTTCTTTTATAGACACCCTGTATATATACATCAGCTTGTGCAACATTCGTTCGTCAAAAATGCAATTCACGTAAATGTCTCGAAGTAAAAACTGCTTCGTAATAAACACAGGTGTTTTAAGGTCGAGCAACACGTGCATCACATACGGATGGACTCTTTGGGAGGTGAAATTGGGTCAGAGAGATTTTACTGGTGCCAGAATTCTGATAAAAAAGACACAAAATACGTTTCATATAGTGCTGAATCAACCAACACGTTTTCTCAAAAGAAAAATTTAAGGATTGTTTGGTCTTCCTGCATAAGTTTGCGGATCTGTTTCTATACAGTCGTGAAGTCTTGAAATAGCTTAAATACATGAGCCTATTATGGATTGACGGGAATAAACCCAGACTCCCAACGGGACCGAACCAGGTCTAGTTTCTCAAACTTTTATTCCAAGTTTATCAAAATTTATATCATATGGGGGTCTTAGATAAACTTGGAAAAAGAAAAGAAAGTGAGGTCAGGTTCATTCTATTACTACACAGGTAGAAGAATCGGGTTTAGGGCCCCAAAAATAAATATCTTCGGGGCCCAAGGCAACCTCTCCTGCAAGTCGGCACACCTGCTGAGGATGAGGCTCTAGCTCAGAATTTTCTTTCGGGGTTATGGGAATCAGGCAGCAGTCACTCCCTTAAAAGTCAGACCAGACCTGAAGGTGGAGCAGGAGTAAGCGGACCTCGGGTTCCAAGGTGAAAGCCACGACAATGATGAAGTAGAAGAAATGGAAGGCATTTGCCTGGATCGTAACAAGCGGAAAGATGTTATTTTTGCCTACCCGAATGAGAAAAAGGTTTGACTGTATGTAGTATGTGGAATTATCAATAAAAAAAAATGTAATCAGCTTTTTTATTTGTTCCTCAATTTTCAATAATAACTTATTGACGAATTTCAGCCAATCGACGAACACTAGTTTAAATCATTAACTGTAACCATAAATAAATGAAAACGACCTTCATAAACATATCCTTCACAGTGTGGAATACTGCATTATCATGCGAGAATAAACCATAGACTGTTGTAACTAGATATCACAGTGTTAATCTTAGATCTGTAGTTACAGATTTAGAGTACTCTAGATACGGCGTGTGCATTAAAAATAATGAAAACCGAGCATGGCATATTTTCTCACACGAGCCATTTAATGATAACACTCTTCTTAAATAGAATCGTTTCAAACGTGCAATTAAACATCTTACGCTTTTTCCATTCATCTCTACTTACAGTCATTTCAACAGTCACTCCCTTCCTGACCATATTATCTTTCACACAGTCCAACCATCTTCAATTACATCTTCCTATGGCTATACCCTTGTAATCGTCCACTTTTATACATAATGTCTTCTTTGCGACATTACTCTCATCATTACACAGGCAAATAAATAAGCGATTTTTGACTATCGATCGGTAAAGTTGAACTAATGTTCTCGAAATGGATCTCGAAAAGCTTGTGTACCTACAGCTCGAGTTTGGCGACACGGACCGTCTGCGGTATCTAGCCTCCGCTATAATATATCTGTGGTCTGTAGATTAGACACCATCCAGATTTTAGGTTAATTGGTCTAGCATTAATTGTTATGTAGGTGTTGAGATATGTGATCTATTCAGCTCTGAACTATGTTAATGCCATTTGTATTTCTGCTGTATAATACTCACTGTATATTCCCGAAGTGGAAAGTATAAGTGTATCTAATTGAGCTGAGAGTGAGACGAAGTCGAGCTTAAAGCTCTCTATACTCCACTCGGTGTATTTCGGTTGTGACGCTACTCCTCCTAAACTAATCGACTAATTTTGACCAAACTTGGCATGTAAATACAACTTGATACCCGGAAGGTTTAGAAAATCCTGGAAATACTCCCCTTCAAAAATTTCAAAATCTCATTTCTCCAAAATGATCAATGTTGAGACCACGATTTTGGCCACTTACGGACTAAATTTAGACATTACAATACTTCGACATGTAGGGAACTTCGAAAACACATAGATCGACAAGTCATTGCTTCGACAGACAATTATTAGACAACACACACCTTCGAATTACCACTACTTCGACAGACAATACTTAGACAAGATACATCTTCGAATGACCACTAGTTGGACAGATTTTTTTAACATTCTCCCATAATAATAATGCTCTGATCATTTTACGTGTTACGTGTGTCTGTCTATTCTTTCGTATATATATATATATATGTGTGTGTGTGTGTCCCTTGACACCTCTCAAGTTTTTTATGTGTATATATAAATTATTTATATTACGTACGATTATATATAGGTGTCGTATTTATGTATCATTGTATGCTTATTTATAGGTATATGCACCTACTACATTGCAATATGTGGTTGTAATTTAATCTGTTATATTATATATGACTATGTTAGTCCTCTTTTCTTTCCTATTACACCAATAACTACCCAATATACGATTTACCTAGCTCATTTAAGATGCATGTCCATCCAAACATTGCCTGTAAGATATTGCTTTTAGCGATAATGCCGCCATTGTTAATTGAGTTTTCTATATATGCATATTCTGATTGGTGTACAATAAAGTTTATATCTATCTGTGTCCACTTCCGTCGTTCCTCGCGTTAAATCGAATTGAACCTTTAATTTTACAGTAAATTCAAGTTAAAATGTCAGATCATACAGATCTCGACATAATTACACCAGCAGACACACCTCGCAACATGACCGATGGGAGATACGTCACCAAGCGCAGGCCTACGTGACAACAAGCACGATTTATGTCAACCTGATCCTTAATTAGGTAAGTTGGCTTACACCTCTGGGCGATTATGACTATTTCGATTTTATAGGCAAGGGTTAGGCACTCAATAAATATTCGTATCCAATATCGTGCTATCGGTGTCAATATAGGTACGAATTGCGTTGGGGGTGGTTGGGGTAGCAGAAGCAGGCCGGGACTGTGGGGCGACTAGCTTCCCTCCCCCAAACCGGGGCAAGACGGGGACACCGTGGTTACCAAACCCGAGGGGGACATCTCGAAACCGGAGATGGCCCAGGGTCAGTCGCGGTGCGAGCGATATGCTTTATGGGAAACCTTACACCCTGGCGTCTGAAGACCCGAGACGGCGTGCGGTTTTAGTCGGTTCAAGCCCGACATAACCGCCCCCGCTGGACGGCGGGCGGGTAAGCGATCCGAGGGGATTTCCGCACGAAAAAAAAAGGTACGAATTGCGTTTGCACATCAATATTATATTGACAGGATCGCAAATATCGCGTTATTTAATGGCTGTCCAATCCCTAGCTAAATAACAGTAATATACTTGACAGCGATCGAACCCTCTACTTCGCACTCGCAAATCCAACATCTTAACTTCACGCCAACGCTAATCTGACCGTCAATCAAACTTCGTCACCCACATACTGACCTCTAACTTTAATAACATGTAGTACTTAGTCCATTCCCTCGTAGTTTGTCTTAACAAATAAATACATTATCAACACAGTTATTCATTAGAGACAACATGAGTTATTCCTTGACACACTGTGGGCTCAATAACTTCGCCTACAGCCTTGGTACGTACTGTGTACACCGTGTACAGGTTCTTAAATAATTCATACTTCCACAGATCATTATTCAATACTGAGATGTATCAATGAAATAACTAGTTAGTGTTACCATTCAAAATTTGAAATGTCCAAATGCTTTTAATCAATCGGCGGGCTTGCGGTTATTGACAGCAGAGGAAGCTCGTGAAGTGTGCAAGGACTGAAACAGATGGCGGGCTGTTGTCTCTGCCTACCGCAGAGGGAAAAAGGCATGAGTGTATGTATTTAGTCATCCCAGTCGCATTGTAGCTGCGTATATATTTATAACTAGCTGTGCCCGCGACTTCGTCCGCGTGGATTTCGATTTTTATGGTTGTGTTTCTTTTGCGCGGAACCCTATATTTCTTTCTAAAATTAAAGTACCTTATGTTACGCCTTCTAACATTACCTATCTGCCAGTGAAAGTCCCGTCAAAATCGGTCCAGCCATTTCAGAGATTATCCGGAACAGACAGACATAAATGGTATAAAATGTTATTTTGGTGTATGTACCGTATATACATATAGTAAAAAACGGTTATTTTAATATTACAACCAGACACTCCAATTTTATTTAAATGTATAGATGTAGGCACTTGAAGGTTTTATCAGTACGCAACGTCAGCAAAATAAAGAAATACGTCGTTTCTCGTTAAAGGGTTTTATAGTAGAGCGTCTACTAGTGCTGGTTCCTATCTGTATTCTTATAGTTCGAATTCGAAGATGATTATATATGTGCTATTCATGCAAACTAATATTTGTACTGAACCAACTCACACACTGTCATACTGAATTTCGAAGTTCATAATAATAGCGATGAACTGTAGACCTAAAGTACCGAAACGCGACTCACGGTAGTGCGAAAGTATTCCACATCGAGTCGCGTTTCACAGGGTAGTTCATCGCTATTTTGCATCAAATCACAGATGAAATTTTTGAATTAACATACTCTTACTGGTTTTCTTACATCACTGAAATCGGCAGGGTTAGGTTAGGTTAGAACTGTGACCACAAAAAGACCAGATAAATAACACAAATAACATTAAAAAATAATGAAAACCCCCTTTACATTTGCAAAAAAATATGTTCAAAATAGCGATGACTACATACATGGGCTACAGCCCTAAAGTACCGAAACGCGACTCGATGTGGAATACTTTCGCACTACCGTGCTTCGCGGTGGTAAACATTCGAAATTATGGGTATCGATGTGGCGCACTTTCGCACTACCGTGAGTCGCGTTTCGATACTTTAGGTCTACAGTTCATCGCTATTATGAACTTCAAAATTCAGTATGACAGTCCAACTCACATGTTACCAACTCTAATTTCCTCTTCCTTATGAAGCTCTATGACTAGTTTTTATTACCAAGTGGTAAGCGAATACCGTGGCCTATGAACGCTTGCAATACCAGAAATGTGACTCGCATGGGAAGGACACAAAGAGGAACAAACCCTACGAAAAAAAGAGAATTTCAGACATTTCCTGATAAACCGTGACGTTTGGTAAACCGAATTGTGTCCTTTATAAATATCTCCGTGTATCTGTATTCGCATAATCTAACAAATGCTACATTCATTATGGAGATTGTTTACTAAAGATTGTATTAGTAATCCTTGTGTCGATTCAAGAAATAATATTGCGGTTTTATGCAGGAGTTCACGGTTACCATGTACTTGAATAATGAGCTTCGATTATGGACGTACTCACGATATATAACCTTTTTCAAAGACTTACAAAAAAAGTTCTACGCCATTCTAAGAATATAGAAGAAAACCGGAGAATGCGAGTCGGGCTCGCGCTCGAACGGTTCCGTACCATTATCTATAAAAAGCGGCCAAGTGCGAGTCGGACTCGCCCATGAAGGGTTCCGTAGCAGCAAGTAACATAATAATGTTTTTTAGTAATTTTTATATTTCAGTTGATTGAATGAAAATGATTAATTGCGGTTTACGATTTATGACGTATTAAAAAAAACTACTCACTAGATCTCGTTCAAACCAATTTTCGGTGGAAGTTTACATGGTAATGTACATCATATATTTTTTTTAGTTTTATCGTTCGCTTATTTTAGAAGTTACAGGTTACAGTTACAATGTGTCCCCACATTTTACCACTTTGGAAGTGTCCCTCGCGCAAACTATTCAGTTTAGAAAAAAAATGATACTAGAAACCTCAATATCGTTGCTGAAGACCTATCCATAGACACGTATGGGTATAACGAAAAAAATTTTTTTGAGTTTCAGTTCTAAGTATGGGAAGGGAACCCCCACAATTTAATGGGTTTTTTTTCTATTTTTGTGTGAAAATCTTAATGCGGTTCACAGAATACATCTACTTACCAAGTTTCAACAGCATAGTTCTTATAGTTTCGGAAAAAAGTGGCTGTGACATACGGACGGACAGACAGACAGACATGACGAATCTATAAGGGTTCCGTTTTTTGCCATTTGGCAACGGAACCCTAAAAACTACAAAAAGTCACGTTTGTTGTATGGGAGCCCTCTGTAAATATGTATTTGTTTTATTTTAATTTAATTATGTATTTCTAAAGTGAATATATAAATAAATATTCTGTGAATATTATTATGAATATCGAGCAAAACGAGCAAAAAAAATCACGTTTGTTTCACCCCTTAATATAACACAACACAACACAACACAACACAACACAACACAACACAACACAACACAACACAACACAACACAACACAACACAACACAACACAACACAACACAACACAACACAACACAACACAACACAACACAACACAACACAACACAACACAACACAACACAACACAACACAACACAACACAACACAACACAACACAACACAACACAACACAACACAACACAACACAACACAACACAACACAACACAACACAACACAACACAACACAACACAACACAACACAACACAACATAACATAACATAACATAACTACACGCCTGTATCCCCGAAGGGGTAGGCAGAGGTGTATTACACACCCACGATTCGCCAGTTATGTTGAGGTCCCAATGTAATAGGAGGAGCCTATTGCCATCTACCGGGCACATTATTAAGCGAGCGATAATTATCATTTATTAAGGCACACATAACTACGAAAAGTTAGAGGTGTGTGCCCGGGTAACTGGGGATCGAACTCGAGACCTCGTCTCAGCAGTCCGTTACGTATGCCACTGGGCTATCGCCGCCCCTTAATATATATATATATTTTTTTTTTTAATATTATTTGTTGTTATAGCGGCAACAGAAATACATAATCTGTGAAAATTTCAACTGTCTAACTATCACGGTTCATGAGATATATAGTATACAACTTGGTGACAGACGGCCAGACAAACGAATAGATGAAAGGACCGCGGAGTCTTAGTAATAGAGTCTCATTTTACCCGTTGGGTACAGAACTCAAAAAAAGAACTGTCACTTCGACAATAGTCATCGAATTGGCGGGAATCTAGTTTCGTTGTTGCTACATAGTTATATGTTGCCAGTCATAATAATAATATTTTACGTGGCGGTATTGAATCATATTGACCTGAAAATAATCTCATTGGTATCTGTAATAGATCAGAACCGCTCATTATTTGCAATAGGTAAGTATGCGGCAAGTGTCACTGGAAAGCGGTCGCGGTGCGCTGAGGGATAAATAGGGCTTGTACAATGAGTGCATTGATTACGAAGAATGTAGTGTTCAAAAGATTATTTACTTGCGTTGCTTTTTCAGATATACTTTTCATTTTATAAGGTTTTAAGAATCTATAACTATTATTAAATTGTATATTAGTGGTAGAAATTTAATGACACAAATTTGTCACAAAATTCGGCCGGGTTGGTACCACCGTGCACGATTGTGAAAAACCCTCCATAGTAATCAAATTTCGGTTTAATTGCGTTCAGGGTTCAGCAAGTGCATAGCCGGGCAGGGGGATTGTGGTCGCAGCACTAGTGGGGCCGGTGGGTGTTACGGGGTGCTGCGACGACAATCCTCTTCTGATGAGGCCGTCAAGCTGAGTGCCACCATTGTTAACATGGTATGTGTATGTAATGGTGACCCTCTTTCTTGGACTTTACCTTCAGCTTACCATCAGGTGAGGTGAAGTCAAATTGACGTGTCCTAAATATAAAAAAACAAATAAAAAATAAATATTGCATAAATTCACGCCTGTATCCCCGAAGGGCTAGGCAGAGCTGTATTACACACCCACGTTTCGTAAGTTATGTTTACGTCCCAATGTAATAGGGGGCCAGCTTATTGCCATCTACCGGGCACATTATAAAGCGAGTGATAATTATCATTTTTTAATACATATAACTACGAAAGTCAGAGGCGTGTGCCCGGGGCGACTGGGTATCGAACTCGAGACCTCGTCTCGGCAGTCCGTTACGTACGCCACTGGGCTATCGCCGGCGTTTTGTTTATATATTGGAGATATTAAAGAAAAAACTTGTTTATGTTAGATGAACGATACTGAACACAAAAATATATTTTTGGAATTCTTGTCTGTTTGTTAGCGATCGACACAAAAATTACGGAACGTATTTTGATGCGGTTTTGTCTATTAGAAAGGTCTTAGTTAGACTTAAAATCTGCCGTATGTTTGATTGCAATTGGTTTAGTAGAACCGGAGATATGACCAAAAAATGTTAATCGACCTTCGCGCGGGGGGAGTCGAGGGTGTCAGCTAGTATGTATGTAATACTCACACGTATGTATCCCGAAGAGGTAAGCACTTATGTTTATATTTAAACACAGTTTTCGCTATATTTTTAGGTTCGTAATATAGAGAGCGAAATGCGAATGCGAGGCTATAGCCGCATATCAGATACGTTTTCAGATTACTGGTATCGAGAATATCTGAATAGGAAAATCCATAACAACAACTTACACGAGAATCGAACCCGACCACGATCGCTCTTACTTGCTCCACTTACCACCCATTGACCGAGTAATTAATTAAACCTGTGTCTCGAGACGTAGTTCAATAGGTACTTGTAATTCTGCGAGGGATATGCTCTATGGGTAACCTTACACCCCGGCGTCTGCAGACCCGAGACGGCGTGCGGTTTTAGTCGGTTCAAGCCCGACATAACCGCCCCCGCTGGCTGGCGGGGGGATATCCGAAGGGAAATCCGCACGAAAAAAAAAAGGGTACTTGTAATTCAGAACTCAACAAAATAAACCAACAAAAAAGCCCATATATCTCTGTGGTTATTTAACAATTACTTAGGCTATATACCACGTAAATATTATAAATGTGAAAATCACGATTGTACGTTTATTCGTTGGTGTTAATTAACATTATTTAAATAAACGCCTAAAAATACTCAACAGCCAATAAAACTATTAGTTATAGCAATACCTCTTAAAATTAATTGACTAATTATTTTATACAACAGAGACGCTGTAAGTATTTTGGCAAATTTTCGATCCTTTTAATGGCAATTCCATGCCTAATTGTGTAGTTAGTGAAAAATATTAACGGTATTCATATATTTATAGCTTCTTTTTTGTTAAAAAAACGATCCTACTTATATTATAAATGTGAAACTTTGGATGTATGGATGTTTGTTACTCTTTCACACAGAAACGGCTGAACGGATTTGGAGTAAATATGGCACAGGGATAGATTATAGTCTGAAATAACAGATAGACTTCTTATCCCTGGAATATGTTCCAATGAGAAGTGGGAACGGGATCAGAATTCCACGCGGGCAACAGCTAGTTGATTCTAGGTTGAAACTAGGAAAAGAAATCTGTACGTACGCCGCCGGTACCGCAGGGCGACTAGCGCCCCTATCCAAACCAGGGCAAGACGGGGACACCGTGGTTCCAAACCCGAGGGGGCCATCTCGAAACCGGAGATGGCCCAGGGTCAGTCAGGGTGCGAGGGATAGGCTCTATGGGAACCTTACACCCCGGCGTCTGAAGACGAGAATTCTGGTATCGAGAATTTTTGAATAGGAAAATCCATAACAACAACTTACTCGAGAATCGAACCCGACCACGATCGCTCTTACTTGCTCCACTTACCACCCATTGACCGAGTAATTGATTAAATCTGTGTCTCGAGACGTAGTTCAATAGGTACTTGTAATTCTGCGAGGGATATGCTCTATGGGCAACCTTACACCCTGTCTGAAGACCCGAGACGGCGTCCGATTTTAGTCGGTTCAAGCCCGACATAACCATCCCCGCTAGCCGGAAAAAGAAGAAGAAAAAAGAAAGGTACAAGTTATAAAGATTCTACGGTATTAATATAACATTACTCCCTACAGAGCGTTAGTTAAGTTCATATTCAAATAAATGCTTTTAGAAACGGCTTTTTGACGGCCTCTGTGGCGTAGCGGTAGTGCATTCGACTGCTACAACAGGGGGCGCGGGTTCGTTCCTGCTCAGTGCAAATATTTGTAAGCATGAATATATTATGTCTATTTGCATTGGTCTAGGTGTTTCTATGTATAATATGTATGTATTTACAAAAAAAAAACGTATATAAGTATGTTTATGCGCATTCTGGAACCCAGAACACAAGCTAGTTAAACTATGCTTACTTTGGGTCTAGAAAACGCTGTGTAGAATGTCATAGAATATTTATTATTATAAGTAAGGTGTTGCGCCTCATAATCTAACCTCAACGCTCGCGGAGGACAATCGTCAACAATCGCCCGTTCTACCCTACGGGGGAAAGTCGGTCGCCCAGCTAATGGGACTGGGCTGGGCTGATACAAGCCGATAAGATAATCATTATCTCGCAGTGGTCGTATACTAGAAGGTGTTTACATTAACGAATGACAATTGGTATCGAGAACTTTATTTGGTCCAAAGGTTAGTGGATAAGCATTGGTATAATAGTTACAAAACTTTTTATCAGCAAATATTCATGCTGTAACTGGATGAGGCAACGCAATGAAAAGCTATGGTATGGTATGGTTTCGCGAGCTGGTATCCGCAACTCCATGACAAGGCGCGGTTTAAAATGAAAAGCTATATATATGTTTTAATTTAGGACTTACTAAGTATTTTGGAAAAATGGTCCTATTTATAATTAGTTAATTACTAGATATGTAACAAAATATAATTTTTATCATATTTCACATAATAATACTTGCTATTGTAACTTTTTTTATTTACTTTGATTCGATTACCAAGTAAGTAAGTGGGCAGGCAAGCCGGGGTCGACCTCGCAGGACATACACTGATGAAATTAATGAGGTATTGAAAAAAGGGCAGGTCAAAAGCGCTCGAAACCGGCGGGCTTGCATGAAAGGTTTAAGTGAAGGAAGCTCGTGAAGTATGTAAGGACAGAAGCAGACGGCAGGCTGTTGTCTCTGCCTACCCCGGAGGGAAAAATGCGTGGGTATATGTATGTATGTATGTCAATTACCACTTAGACCCGGAAATGTAGAGCATGTATAGCCTTTAGCTGTGCATTTATATATATCATACATATGAATATTTCTATTTGCATTGGTCTGGGTGTTTCTATGTATAATATGTATGTATTTACAAAAAAGAGTGTATAAGTATGTTTACCGCATTCTAAACCCCATAACACGAGCTAGTTAACCTATGCTTACTTTGGGCCTAGAAAGCGTTGTGTAGAATGTCGTAGAATATTTAATTAATATTAAAAAAAATGTCTAGGTTTTATTTCTCTAATTTAACTTTTTATTACGGGTGTTTCTAATTTATAAGCCGCGGTAGCCTAGTGGTATGGGTAATGGACTGCTGAGACGAGGTCTCGGGTTCGATCCCAGGTTTTACCATGGAACACACCAATGACTTTTCGATGCTTTTCGAAGTTATGTGTGTATTTATCGCAGGTTTATAAGTGCCCGGTTAATGGCAATAGGCTCGCCACCTATTACATTGGGACCTAAACATAAACTGGCGAAATGTGGGTGCTAGCGCCTCTGCCTACCCCTTCGGGGATATAGGCGTGAGTTTATGTTATGTTAATTTATATTAAATAAAATAATGATTAAGTAACTACAAATGTTAATCAGGAAATTAGATCATTCTTTTTATTTGACTTGACGACCTCTGTGGCGTAGCGGTAGTGCATTTGACTGCTAAGCCAAAGGTCGCGGGTTCGATTCCCGCTCAGTGCAAATATGTATATTTGCATTGGTCTGGGTGTTTCTATGTATAATATGTATTTATTTACAAAAAAAAAAGTATTTAAGTATGTTTATCCGCATTCTAGAACCCATATGACAAGCTCTGCTTAGTTTGGGTCTAGATGGCGTTGTGTACTTTGTCGTACAATATTTATTTATTATTTATTTATTTATTTATAAAGCTTCCAGAAATATTGTAATCTATAGGATTAAAATATTTCTGTACATATGCTTTATAACATATGATTAAAATATTTCTGTAAGCTTTATAAATAAAAAGAATAAACGGCACGAATATACATGTCTATGGAAATAGTAATACAATCAAAGCCATCTAACATTCTCATAGCCTTCTGTTACAAATAATATTATCCCGCAAATACTTTTCTACCGAATGCCGACCGTATTTAAATCAGATGCTTCGAACACACGCGTGGGATATCAACCAATCGGATCGTTTCGCGCCGCTGAAGTACGATCAGAACATACGATTGCGCTATCAAAATTCTCCTAATGAAGCATTCAGCATTACTGGCTGACTATTTTACATCGGTTTCCGCCGGTCGTTTTGATTTATTCTTTTGACTGGCAACATCGTTTAATTAAAGGGAGTGATTTTGTATATTTTAAGCAAATGATAAATCTCTTTGGGAGCATTCTAAAAGGATGAGTTTTTATTATTTTCGAACCTTTTGATTGCACTTGCAGATTTGAGCAACTAGTTTTAATCAAATCTTTATTCAATACCTATCAAAGTGCTTGGTAGCCTTAAATCAAAACATAAATAATAATAAGTAACAAAAAATAAATGAACAGGAAACCAAAAAGAAATGTCTGCATTGCATATCGTAGATTTGATTTTTGTCTGTCCGAATGTCTGTTGATTTTTACCAGATAAGTACCTTTTTTTTTTTTTTTTTTTTTTTTTATCGTGCGGAAATCCCTTCGGATACCCCCCCGCCGGCCAGCGGGGGCGGTTATGTCGGGCTTGCACCGACTAAAACCGCACGCCGTCTCGGGTCTTCAGACGCCGGGGTGTAAGGTTACCCATAGAGCATATCCCTCGCACCCCGGCTGACCCTGGGCCATCTCACCACTAACAGCATCGCTCATCCTGTCTCCTCTGAAAGCAGAGGAGTACGGAGAGCGATGTGTTCCCGCCACGTTGGGTATTGGCCGACGATCAATGCCAACCCTATGAAGGGGTGAAGGGGAAGCCATTGACCGCCGCCCAGGGTGTACCGGCCGCTTCGATTCCGTTCCCCCTGGACTGCAGCGGGATCGGAATCGGAGCGACACTCGAGGAGGTTACCCAACACACACCCCACTCGAGGAGGTTACCCAACACACACCCCACCAGATAAGTACCTATTCATATTGTGTCATAGAGATATAAATAGATTGGGCTATTAGACTGCTTAGTTAAAATATGTAGTAAATGCTAATATCTTTAGTCGAAACATCTGAACTTCTTGTGAAAAGTGTATCAGCATATTGCATGAAGATTAAGATCGGAAAAAGAAAACATCTAGGACGGGACCTGAACCCGCGACCAGTCCCTTACACGGGGAATGCTCTGACCAACTGAGCTACCTAGACACGTCCCAGATATTCGATATTCTCCGATATATATGTACGTGTCGGGGCGACGCTGGAGCCATCTACCGTAATTCTTGCGAACTACGGAAACAATGCATGACTTTCCAATCATTTTTAAACATTGTTTTTTGATTACTCCGCCACATTAATTCAATGATTTTTTAAGCAACCTACTGTGTTGATACAGCAACTGGATTTATCAATGATTATCCTTTACTATATTTTGACTTGCAACAGTGCCAATTCATAATTTATTTGGTAATAATTTATTATGATGGCAACATAAAATGCCTCTAAGTGAAATAAATAGACGCGCGAAAGCGTTTGAACACGTTTGGCTTCGTCATATAAGCAAAGGAATTTATTTTGAGCGTTTGTTAGCAAAAAACCTTAGCTATACAAGAACACGAAGCAAAATGCAAATTCTTAGTGAAAGTGTATTACTATGTTCCTATGCATATTAAAACAATTAAATATCTTGCTATTACAAAGAGCGATAGCAAGAAAGCTGCGATAGATAACTATTCTATTGTGCAAAGATTGTTAATATTTTTTCACACAATTCTCACAATCGATTGTTTTTCTAGTTATTAATTGTAAAAGTGAAACTTTAACATGAAAACATGTTCTGTTTACAAGATATTGCGTGTAGATCTGTTGTGAATGTTGATCTATGTATTTGTATCTGTTACTTTTTTAGAATAAGAATCAGGTACCGTAGATAACCGAAAACAAATGATTGGTCTATCGTTTGTGCAATGTTTTGCCAATTGTTTTAATTTTACGTAGCAAGTGACGCAATAATTGGTAAAGTAGGGTTGTGCGTATAATGTATGATCATACTCAGAAACGAATCGTACTTATTAGGTCATCATTGGAATTGTCATCATCAAAAAAAGTGCCAGATAATTTCAGTGGTAAGCAGAACGGGTCGGTGTTGGCTTCAGGTCTTCAGGCTTCAGAACACAGACCGACTGAAATTGGTAATGTTCTGAAGATAGAATTGGTAAGAAGCTTACGAAAACGGCTGTTCCCACATATTCTTTCTACATGCCTATATTGCATGCAACACAAGCAATTCAAAATCGACTAATACCATATTACTTACTTATTTATATGATATTTTTCCTTTATCTTTACATGTTTCATTATAAACTTCGTACCCTAATGTATTGTGTGGATACCTTTTTTTTTCCGTGCGGAAATCCATTCGGATACCCCCCCTCCCCCCCGCCGGCGCGGTTATGTCGGGCTAGAATCGACTAAAACCGCACGCCGGCTCGGGTCTTAAAACGCCGGGGTGTAAGGTTGCCCATACAGCATATCCCTCGCACCCCAGATACCTACAAGAGTTCAAAATCTAGTAATTCGTTCACAAAATTATTAATTTTTAGGTTACTTAAATGAATTGTACACGCAAACAAGTTATATCGTAAGAATGTTCGACACGGAAATCCTAGGTTTTAATGTTACAGGTCTATTAACACAGTTACCGATAAAAATTTATGATAGAAATGGGTCCCGAGTACCGCAGCCATCATCGATGTTGAAAGAATTACTAAAACTACACATACCAAGTCGTTATGAAGTCGCGTCGTTGCAAAGGTGTCATCAGAATATCAGCGCTGCTCATCATATGATAGCATGTGATGGGCAGCATTTATGCTGAGATGGCGACCTATTGAGGCTCGCACACCTATCATCTATATGTTCATTTTTTCCTTAACTAGGTCTGCAAGGCGAATCGCTGCTTGCAATGTTGAGCTGAGTGAGACATCGTGATTTGAATTGACCACTATTGCGGAATCAGATTTTAAAAATTTTGAACAGTGATCATTCCTCCGTGGCAAGTCCGATTTTGAAAATTCTTTTTGAAAGTCACAACTCTGGACATGCTTTCTGAGCGTGTAGAGTTTGATCACAGTGTCTCGAGCGGTTATTATGTAATTCCATTTGGAATTTTTTTAACGGTGATCATTCCTCTGTGCTAGCATTAATTTTTTCAAAATATATCCATAAACCTTCCTCTGATTGACCTCTTTAGTCATGCCAAATTTGGTTCTGATTGGATTAGTAGTTAAGGAGGAGACCTGTGACAAAGAAAATCCTGAAGTCTGATATGAGGAGCTTTCGCTGGACTTCGTCTCACTCAGCTCAATAAACATATTTTCTTTATAGACACAGGTTTATCGTATATCTGTTCGTGAAAATGCTAAATTTTTTCAATGTTATCTGTGGTAAGTCCTGTCCTGAGATGTTCAGGACTCATTATTCACATGCCTACTTAAATAAAGAGCTAGGTAATTTCTTTATATCCATTCCCAAGGAGTGACTAAAACTGCATACATAACCTGACCTTTCGTTATGTGAACGTCTCTATTGCATAATTCTTATCATGTGTAGCCAAATTACAGACTAACAGCTTCAAGGATACTGTCCGAAGATTGACAAGCCATGACCTATGACTTACCGAAAAAAAAATCACCGCCTATTAATAAAATATTGTTTACGATCGCGATTTTGTTCGATTGTTCGATTATCGACTTTATATTATAATAAATATCAGGTGTTCTAAACCAGCAGGGCGTCATAATGTGTGATTGTAATCGAATTGTATTGACCATTATTTATTATGTAATCGTTCACGCGTAGACAGCTGATAGTTTGAGAGTGTAGTCGATAAGTGTACGATGGATTGATGCATCGACTCGGCGATTTGTCATAGTACTCATATCGATTTGTACGCATGAGTTCCAATTGTATCGTAGGTGCCTCTATACCGCGGGAATAGAGTAAAAAGTATATTTTTTATTGAATAGCAAAGTGTTATTATTGAGCTGAGTGAGACGAAGTCGAGCGAAAGCTCCGCATACTAGACTTCAGGATTTTCTTTGTCACAGGTCTCCTCCTAAACTACTAATCCAATCAGAGCCAAATTTGACAAGATTAAAGAGGTCAATCAGAGGAAGGTTTATGGATATATTTTGAAAAAATTAATGCTACCACAGAGGAATGACCACCGTTAAAAAAAATCCAGATGGAATTACATAATAACCGCTCGAGACACTGTGACCAAACTTTACACGCTCAGAAAGCATGTCCAGAGTTGTGACTTTCAAAAAGAATTTTCAAAATCGGACTTGCCACGGAGGAATGATCACTGTTCAAAATTTTCGAAATCACGATGTCTCACTCAGCTCAACATTGCAAGCAGCGATTCGCCTTGCAGACCTAATGTTAAGATACTATATATTTGTAGTATACATATCCACGCGATTTTCCGTTAGTTCAGTTTCAACAAAAAAAATTTTTAAGTTGAGTATTTAAGAAAGGTTTTCCCAACTTCTTACCCGATTGCAGCGGGGCAAAAAAGGAGGAATTATTTCACATTGCATAGGTAAACAAGACTTGCTCAATTAACGACGTGTAACAAGCTTCAGTGCCTATAATTACAAACGGGTTTTTATAGAAAAAATGCGACATTAAAGCTATATAATCACTTTTACCGCGGCCTGAGAATACACAATGATACCACATGGTTCTAATTATAAACTCCCCCCGCCCCGCGATGTTGACAGAGTTGATGGTTTGACTTTTTACTGACAAACCCCCAGTCAAACCATCACCTCGGTTTTGGGGGACAAAGAATGTACCATTATGTATATTTATAAACAAACAAATGAATAACAAAAATAAAAAAAGTACTTATTCCTCGCGCCATTCCGATGTTTCGTTCTTTATGATAGTCCGCATCGATCATTCTTCTAATAATCGAGATTTGAGTCAATCGACGTATCGAGAACTGGTTCGTAAAACAAATGAAGAATTTATGTTCTTGTGCTGTTAGAGGGCTAGTCAGACAAATATTTTAGGACATTAATACACAGCGCCACATAGACTAACCTAAGAATACCTCTTAATATGAGTTCTAGAATGCGGATAAATATACTTATTTAAATTTTTTGTGCATACCCAGACCAATTCAGATATCAATATTAATTCGTACAAACATTTGCGCTGAGCGGGAATAGCTTTAATTAAAGTACATGGACAATCTGGACTGTTAGTTGGATATACAATTTATAATTTGGCCTAACCCTAAAGCCACATACCACAGAACTGCTTTCACTAGATATGTGCGCCTGCGCAGTGCAGTCCGTTGCTGCGAATAAGGTCAAGTACTATAAAAAACATAAATGTTATCTTGATTACAAAAAAAAAGTAAAACTTGGAACACACACGTACCTGTAATATGAAAACAATTTAGATGAGTAACTTCATACATTTTTTAAATACTAGCTGATGCCCGCGGTTCTGCCCGCGCGGATGTCGGTTATCGTTTTTAGGGATTTTCTTTAGAAAAGCCCTATTGCTATCGACTTGTCGTCGACGTCGTCGTTGCCAATTTTCTGTCACGGTTTTGGGTATGAAGGAGATGAGCTATCGAGTTGCTGTTTTCGGTAATAGATTCGTGCTGGGGTGAACCATTGCAAGATAAAGAAAAAATCGGAAAAAATCGCAAAAAAATAAAAAAAACGCAAAATCGAAAATCCCTTGTATTCGGCTGAGCTCGTCTCAGGAATTCAACTTGTTTAGTCATATCTCTGGTTCTACTTAACAAATTGCAATCAAACATACGGCAGATTTTGAATCTGATCAATACCTTTCTAATACAAAAACCACATCAAAATCCGTTCAGTAGTTTTTGCGCCCATCGCGAACAAACAGACAAACCGATAAACAGACAAAAAGGCAAGAATTAAAAGAAAATGTTTTGTGATACTGCCGGAAGTTTACGCGAATAAATAAAACTACTTTTAATGGATTCTATCGCGATTTATTTGATGTTATTTTGTTATTTACATTGAACCCGACGTTTCGGTTGCTTTTCAGCACGGTCACGGGGAGACTGAATAATAATAATAAATATTCTACGACATTCTACACAGCGCTTTCTAGACCCAAAGTAAGCATAGTTTAACTAGCTTGTGTTATGGGTTCTAGAATGCGGATAAACATACTTAAATACTTCAGAAGCGTTCATTTAATACAACCCAAGTTTTTATTTTTAAATATCTCCAATGTAAAGGCACAACAAATTTACAATTTTATAATAGTACAGACAGACATAACGGCACTGTCAAACGTGTAACTGGTTCGATGTGTTATAATTAACTAAATGCTCGCATAGATTTTTTGTTAACTGTTTAAGTATATTATGAACGCATGTAACTATGTAATTACATGCTTGTTAGGTAGCAGGAAAAAGATCGTACCAGGCGGTAACTAGGAAGGTGAAACAAATACCTTAATGGTTTAAAATTATACCACTTTCTTTAAATATTATCTATTTCACAATTTTTTTCATTTCAGTTTTTGATCATATCTCCGGTTCTACTGGCCCAAACATACGGTAGATTTTAAGTCTGATCAAGAACTTTCAAATAGAAAAAAAAATCGCTTCAAAATCCTTTCAGTAGTTGTTACGTCCGTTGCGAATAAACAGACTAACAGACAAGAAAATTCAAAATAAAATTCTTGTATTCAGAATCGTTCATTTAACATAACACAAGTATTTTGTTTTAAATATGTTCAATGTATAGACACGTAACTTATAATTTTATAGTAGTATAGGTTTACACATAGACAATAGTCGATTTACGACCGATTAACGCCCAAAAAGGATTCTATCGACTAAACTATTCAATTGTTTTAGTAATTATCAATAGAGCAGTTCTGACAAAGTTACGGTTCTGTCAAAGTCCGTTGTCTCGGGGTAAATGTCCTGTATTTAGTGGGGTATTGTATGTTCATTGGTAAGCTTATATTGTGAATTGTCATTACAAGGGGTCAACTGCCTCGCAATCACAAAAGACCGCCGCGTCAGGATTGTTAGGTAGTCTCAAAAACGATGCCCCTGTATAGGTACTACATTAGTTACGCCCTGGCGTCTGAAGACCCGAGACGACGTGCGGTTTTAGTCCGTTCAAGCCCGACATAACCGCGGGGGGGGGGGGAGGGGATATTTGAAGGGATTTCCGCACGAAAAAAAAGTACTACATTTGTGTATTGCCTTTACTTAGGTTTAAATCATCATCTGAGCTTTGTGTTCTGAGTGCGTCCGAGGTCTACACCTCGTAGCCCGGAGTCCGCCTTTCTGCTTTTCCTTCGCCACGTCGTACGATCTTTGACATCCATGGTAGTGAGACCATGGGCACGCATATCATTCCTTACGACATCAAATCAGCACTTCTTGGATCTGTCCCTCCTACCGAGGCCCGGTGGGAGTGTCATGGCCATATTTGTTACCCCCTTAGACAGGCGGCTGCCACAAAAGCCATGGCCGTACAGCGAAGGTTTAAGTATCTAGATATAAACTTTTACAATAAGATTTGGTAGGTATTGAACTGAGAATATCATTGGTTTATCATTCTTAGAAACTAGCTTATGCCTGCGTCTACGACCCCGCCATCCTCACGGCATACTGATCACGTTCCCGTCCCACAAACACCTATTGTCGGAATAAAAAGCCTAAATATACTATTCCTGGTCCTTAAATTTCAATCAAATTTATCGAGCCGTATTTGCATGATTGAGTAACCAACAAACAAACAAGTTTTGCATTTATGTAATACAATATGTATTCTGTGCATTACACTTCGCCATACAAACCATATAATCAAATATGTACAAAATAATAACAATTATTCACACAAGCAACACCTACATACTGACATTTGTAACGCCGATATAATTCCCATAATTATTATACGGCCTTTGTACCAAAGACAATAGGAGTAAACTTTTTAATCAATCACATGTCGCAAGGGTCGAACTCTGTTGTTAGTTTTGGCGGGTTGCGCTTGCGTAAAAGATGATTGTACGCGCGACTTCATCTATACTAATATTAAAATTGTAAATTAGTTGTGTCTGTACATTGCAGATTTATTATAAAAAAATACTTGGGTTATGTTAAACGACCAATTGTGAATTCGCCAGTAAACATACATTGCACGAAAAGGTGCCAGGTGCCAAATTGACATAGGCCCACATTATGTGGAACCAAAAAAACATGGCGTAATGTGGGTAAAACCCCAAAGTCCACTTATCCCTCCAGGGATGTACAGTAATGTTTTGTGACGTAAGCATATGTATTTCGCTTGTATTGTATGTCTAAATTCTATTTGAATTACTAACTGACGCGTTCCGGTTTTACAAAAGAAAATCCTATAAACCGATCGACAACTTTCGGATGCAACCTGCCTATAACCTACGCAAGCTATAATTTGATAGTTTTATCGCAATCAGATGAACGGTACTACGGCAACGCACAAAATACGAACAAACGAAATTTTAAACTAATATTATAAACAGGAAATATTTGATTATTTGTTTGTTTGCATTGAATAGGCTCCGAAACAACTGGACGGGTTACAAAAAGTCTTTCACCAATCCCTGAGTAAAATAGGCTATTTTTTATCCCGATATTCCCACGGGATCAGATCTTACGCTGGTGAAACCGCACATCGATGCTAGTTAGTTATAAAAATCAATTAGACTTGTTTATTATTTTAAATTATGAATGTATCTTGAAGCTTATTAACGAAATTGAATAGATATTTTACTGGTGGTAGAAATTTGATGACACAAATTTGCCACAAAATTCGGTTGGGTAGGTACCGCCGTGTACGATTGCGAAAAACCCTCCATAGTAATCCAATTTCGGTTTGATTGCGTTCAGAGGTCAGCAAGTGCATAGCCGGGCAGGGGGATTGTGGTCGCAGCACTAGTGGGGCCGGTGGGTGTCACGCGGTGCTGCGACGACAATCCCCTTCTGATGAGGCCGTCAAGCTGAGTGCCACCATTGTTAACATGGTACGTGTATGTAACGGTGACCCTCTTTCCTGAGACTTTACCTTCAGCTTACCATCAGGCGAGGTGAAGTCAAATCGACGTGTCCTAAATAAAAAAATAAAGTAAGGTTTTTTCGTCAGAATGGTTGATGAATAACCCCTAATAAGTTTAACATCCCAATGTAGAGCATAGCAGAACTAATGATATAAGTTATTAAGTAATATATCCTAATTAAACGCCAGTCGAACTGGTTACAAAACGTACGAATAATCGTGATTCACGATAGTCAAACTTGATTAGCCTTTGGTCAATTTGTTTTTGAGAACTTTATGGGATCACACAATACTTCAACTTATACTAGAGCTGCACGGCACATTTGTTCATAAGCGTCGGTAGCTTAGTGGTTAAGGAGTCGACCCTACGATCGAGAGGTCCCGGGGTTCGAATCCTGGCCATTACAATACCAAGGTGAACCCACTCCTAACCCAAGTAAATAAGCTTCGCTGGTGGGGTTAGAGGGAATATTAGTAATTTCGGTTACTAATATTCTCTTATAAAAAAAAAGAAAAAAAATAGGTTTTAAAGCGGTCTGAAAAAAGCAGAGGAGAATTCCTGTGTTGTCAGCTTTCAATAAATCGCACCTGAAAAATAAAAGCGGCCAAGTGCGAGTCGGACTCGCCCATTAAGGGTTCCGTAGCAGCGAGTAACATAATAATATTTTTTTTATAATTTTTATATTTGAGTTGATTGAACGAAAGGTAAATTGCGGTTTACGATTTATGACGTATTAAAAAAACTACTTACTTGATCTCGTTCAAACCAATTATCGTTGGAAGTTTACATGGTAATGTACATCATATATTTTTTTTAGTTTTATCATTCTCTTATTTTAGAAGTTACAGGGGGGGGGGGGGGGCACATTTTACCACTTTGGGAGTGTCTCCCGCGCAAACTATTCAGTTTAGAAAAAAATGATATTAGAAACCTCAATATGATTTTTGAAGAGCTATCCATAGATACCTCACACATATGGCTTCGATGAAAAAAAAAATATTTGAGTTTCAGTTCTAAGTATGGGGACCCCCAAAATTTATTGTTTTTTTTTTCTATTTCTAAGTGAAAATATTAATGCGGTTCACAGAATACATCTACTTACCAAGTTTCAACAGCATAGTTCTTATAGTTTCGGAAAAAAGTGGCTGTGACATACGGACGGACAGACAGACAGACATGACGAATCTATAAGGGTTCCGTTTTTTGCCATTTGGCAACGGAACCCTAAAAATAGTGGCACAATGTACAAACATTATGATTGTACATTGTGACACTTTTTTTTTACTGAGGTGCGTATTTAATCTTCTTGTCATCAAGACTTTGAATAGCTGTGATGATGATGATGAGGGGTCTACATTAAGATATTTACTGTCTGTCAAAAGTGTATAATTGACCGAGGGAAAGGCAATTACGCAATCAATCAGCAACATATAATCACTCCATGTACAATCGCAGGCAATAACTTAAAACAATACAACTTATTATGTAACGGCTGTACACTTACATACAAAACTTTTGTTAAAAGCACATAATATATATATAATATTCGTCAATCAATCATAGCACACGTGCGTTCCGGTGCGCACGAGCATTGACATTTGTGTTGCGTCACAATGCCGACAAAATGATGAAAACGTGTAGCGCACTCCTTATTCGGAACGCGACTTGCTAAACTATAGGGTTAGCACGTTATAACTGGCTTTACTATGTAACAAAAAATAATTAAAAACATGCCAAAAAAAAAAATCTGAGAAAAAAATAGTCGGCAAATTATGCGAATATTAAACATTGAAATAAGACCGAAACGTCAGGCAATAATTCGTTTAAATATAGTCTTATTTCAATAAAAAATGTACATAGCATTGTTTTTATTTTTTTATATTGCCACTCAGTGTCAATCAGGGTGGTGTAAAAATTCTGATGTTACCCCATACGCCCAGATCTGTTGGATTGTATGGGGTGGGGTCAATATCAATTAAACCACATGGGTGAAACAACATTATTTTCAAGCACTGTAAATAAATAGGTACCACCAAGTTGTAGGATAAATTCCGTAAATTCACAAACCGCGCGTATGGGGTAGGGTCAAATGCAATTAAGCCACATGGGTACCCACCCGTACTACTCGGTCCTGCACGAAAGTTTTTTTTTTTTTGGATTGAAGGCAAAGGATGAAAAGATGAATTAAAGAGCTCATCCTAATACGAAATAACTTACATGACATACTTCATATTTGCTGCCAGCCCTACAAACTAATCTCGAACCGAGGAACATTGTTTTCAAGCACTATAAATAAATAGGTACCACCGAGTTGTGAAATAAATTCCATAAATTCACAAAGAACTGTTTTGTCATATTAGCTGTGACGAATTCTGCTTTTATGTGTTTGTTTTGTTGCCACGTTTTGTGTGTCATCGATTTTTATGTTAGCTGGCAATACCTTCGTAGTGTTGACACATTCGTAATGTCACCTAGACGTTTACTTGACAACACAAGTTTCACATACTCGTTGGAAGATACAAGCAGTTATAGTCAATGCTGTGCATATTTGTAATTGGTGTTGCACATGCCTACTAATTTCCATTGTAACTAAAAAGACAATGTTGGTCTTTACACTGGTAATAACTATGCGTAAATAAATAAATAAAAAAACCGACCAAGTGCGAGTAGTTCTCCCGCCCAAAGGGTTCCATACCAATACAATGGGGGCACCCCCTTAATTTATTTTATTTCAATGTAAGTATTTATTTTTAAAATGAATATACAACAACATATGCTGTAAATATTTCAAGCGTCTACCTGTTCCCGTTATTAATATCAAGCAAAATAATTACGTTTCTTGTATGGGACCCCCTTTTTTTTTACGTGCGGAAATCCCTTCGGATACCCCCCCCCCCCGCCGGCCAGCGGGGGTGGTTATGTCGTATCTCGACTAAAACCGCACGGTGTCCCCAAGTGTCCGTTGCAGGGCACCCCGGGTAAGCCCTCGAAAGGATAACCCCAGGGTTGCCGGCGGACTTTGGCCGCCACCGCAGCCTCGCCTGGTGGGGTCGGGTTTTATATGGTATATAAGTATTTATTTTTAAAATGAATATACAATAACATATGCAGTGAATATTTCAAGCGTCTACCTGTTACCGTTACGAGCAAAATAATTACGTTTCTTGTATGGGACCCCCCTTAAATATTTACTTATTGTGTTGTTACTATTTGTTGTTATAGCAGTAACAGAAATACATTATCTGTAAAAATTTCAACTGTCTAGCTATCACGGTTCATGAGATACAGCCGGGTGACAGAGGGAAAGAGAGACGGACGGCGGATCCCGTTTTCCGTTTGGGTAATAAAAAAAATTGTTACTCCTTATTCATCTACGCGCCAATCCCGATTGCCTTCAAGCTTGCAATTTGAGAACAGAGGGCCAATTCTCTTAATAAAAAGATGTTAAAAAGAAAAAAAAGCATCTTTTGAGGCCGGCCGTCAAGGTAGGGGCTAGGGCTATTTTAGGATCGTCAGCATCTGGGATAGTGGCCCATATCTTCTGGACCATACCCTAGCTTCTCACCATCCAGCGGGTGTAGTCAATTGACGGAACTAATATAAAAAAAAAATTCAAAATTTAGTCTCAGTCTAGTCTCGATATCCCAAACGTCAAAAAAGGTGTTCTCATGACAAAATTTTCCATATTTTTAACAATATTTTGTGACGACAAAAAGTAATCTTAAAGACAAAAATGTCTGGTTTGAGCATGGTGCAGGCTCCTCCTAAAATGCTAAAATGTTACAACTACAGCATAATATTGTAGTAGGCACGCGACCTTTTTTACCAATTTTTAAATTTTTTCAATTATTTAACTTGGGTTAAATTTTATTGTAACTTTTTTTTTTATATACCTTTATTTATCTTGACACGAGACAAAAATGTACATTCGTCCATATTTAGTCTTAAGAAATCACTATTATAAGCTGACGTCTCGAAAATGCCGCAGTGGAGTTTGTTGCGCCGTTTCTTCTCCACTAGCGCCTAGGTAGCGGTGGTAAACTTAGTATTAAGTAGTTTTTGACGTCAAAAAGATGTAATTACGTTGCACTATTTTGAAAAATAAAGACTTTGACTTTGACAACACCTTTTTTTTGACTGAATTTTGAACATGTTATTACGAAATTGGCTCTCTGGAGTCTGCGCTCCTACAACTCGTGTTTTTCGGTAGTTCCTGCTATCTGGCTTCCCAACTCAAAAGAGCAAGCGGTAGTATATGACTAATGAAGTCACAAATTGTTACAATAAATAGAATCATAAATAGATACAAAATGTTTATTAGGTATATAATTATAATTCGCTTAACGACCTCCGTCCTCCATGAGCGCAGGCCTGAGGGTGGCGGGTGAGGCCGCCTGTCACCCCAGCAGAAGCAGGCCGGGACGGTGGGGCGACTAGCGCCCCTCCCCCAAACCGGGGCAAGACGGGGACACCGTGGTTCCCAAACCCGAGGGGGCCATCTCGAAACCGGAGACAGCGGCACGCGGCACGCGGGGGGGTATCCGAAGGGATTTCCGTACGAAAAAAAAAAAAGGTATATAATTATAATTAGGCGGGTATATAATTATAATATTGCGGGCATAGATATATAAGGAATCTGCTTAATAAGTATAGTAGGTACCTGCAGGTATATATATATATATATATATATATATATATATATATATATATATAAATTTAAATTTAAATTTATAGCTGCTACATAATCATTTTATTTTCTGTAACTTCATTTTTGTAACCTTGCCTTGATTTTACTACGTATGGCATTTGTATTCCCTCTAAACTGACAGTGACGATCGACGGACAGATAAGCAGCGACTACACATGCAATAGAAACATTTTGATAACATCTACATCACTAGCTACCAACAACCAAGTGAAAATCGACCCTAAGTCTGGTTCATAAAGTTGTAATCAACTTGAGCTGTCAAAGGTAAACTTTTTAAAATATCGTGTGTGGTGCGTTTACTGAGTGTGTCGTAATTAAAAAAAACTCGCAAGCAATTACATGAGTGTCGAAAGCCGGCTCCGTGAACGATGGACTGACTATGTTGTCTATGGTATGTCCGAATTTTTCTGAGGGCAACGACATCAGAGCAATTAAATTATGAGTACTGTTTGTCACAAATTGTGCGTGAAACGAGTACTTTTCATATTAGCGATTTGGATTTCTACTGTTAGAATCTACGGGGGATATTTGGGTGTTTGAGGTCCCATAGATGTCTTTAGATGCCCAAGGCAACCTTACCTGCTGATTAACGGATCTGGCTCTGGGGCAAGTTTTCCTCTTGGGGGTTGGGAGGACAGACGGCAGTTGCTCACGTAAAAGCCAGGATAAGCCAAATCAACAGATAGAGTAGAGGAGCACACCCCGGCCTCTTAGGTCCAAATATTTCCATAGTACATCTTCTTCAATACGAACAATAATATGTATCTACAGAATATAGCTAGCAATTTACCATAATATCTCGTCCAATCCTCGCGTTGGCATAAACGTACCTTTATCGTAGCTAAGGTTTAATTCTCCCACCTACTTTTTCAAAAAAAGTTTTTGTATCATGATCGTACACGCTTTGAAACATTGTAATATAAGGTTATTTTTAGCAGTCGCACGATATTAAATAATCCATAAAAATTATGTTTCCAACAAAACCCATAATGTTGTATTTATTTGCTTTTATGCCTTACAACTGCGCATTTTCCTTCCAAACATTTTGATACTAAAACGTACTATAATTATTACAGTATAGGGTTTACAATGGTTCATTGCTCTGATTTCAGAACATACAATTACGTGATTCTTGTAACCGTTTAGCATGCAACAATTAGATAACACACTTTTAGAGGAATGGTTTAGCGAAAATTCCTTGAAAAAAGTTAATTTTTAGTACCATTGTGGCACCAAACCGGCTACTACAAATGCGATACACAAAACAGTTCCAGTACATCATGTCACCGGTTTAGAGTGAGATAAAACGCATGTGCATTAAATAGAATGAATATCGAGCAATATATATACTGCTCGACTGGCTGTAAGGAACATAAGATTTGGCATCGCGAAAGACCAGCAACAATGCCAAGTTTTCATAGTTGTCATATACATATATGACAATACAAAAAGGTGCGCTGGTTCCAAACAGTCTATCTGTATGGAAATACAACAAAAAAAATCGTTATCAATTAACTAGTACCTGTGCATCGCGTTCCAAATTCGAAATTTAAAATTCATTCCCGCCAAATTCAGGGACCGTGATACAATTTTTAACTAACTTCAAAAGAAGGTTCCCAGTTTATGTTCTAAAAAGTTTGTCTAGTATACAGAGATTAACTAACTCTACTATTTCGATGACCTTTGTGGCGTGGCGGTAGAGTATTCGACTGCCACTCGGAGGTCGCGAGTTCGACTCCGGCTTAGTGAAAATACTTGTATACATGAAATGAATATGTCTATTTGCATTGGTCTGCGTAAATATGCTTGGTATTACTAAAAAAAAATCTAAGTATGTTTATCCGCATAGCAGAACTGATATTACAATCTATGCTTAGTTAAAGTCTACATAGCGCTGTGTAGTTTCCTAGACCAATATGGAGTTGCGAGTTCAAAATAACCGTAATCAGCATTAAAAATAATTTTGAATTATTACCTTAGCAACAGCTTGTTCATTACCGTAATAGTTAACCAATTATTGTTTTATGTACAGGGTGTTTTTAACTAAATGATGCTTTAATATGTCATCATAATCATTTCACATACATCACATACATTCACTAATGGCATTAGAAGGTAATGATGAGTTTATTTGTAAAACACAATACGTTATTGTTATTTATACACACATAACTTCACGCCTGTATCCCCGAAGGGGTAAGCAGAAGTGTATCACACACCCACGATTCGCCAGTTATGTTTCGGTCCCAATGTAATAGGGGGCGAGCCTATTGCCATCTACCGGGCACATTATTAAGCGAACGATAATTATCATTTATTAATGCACACATAACTACGAAAAGTCAGAGGTGTGTGCCCGGGGCGACTGGGGATCGAACTCGAGACCTCGTCTCGGCAGTCCTTACGTACGCTACTGGGCTATCGCCGCTTATTGTTATTTAGTTAAGAAAATATAACTATGCCTCCCGGTGTCATCCAAAACTTGCACTCTTCTACGCTCTATTCTCCGGCAGCCTCAGCGTGGCGACATGTCTTCGCCTCTGTTCGACCAATGAAATCGCTGAAAATTAGTCACGAGACAAGTTTAGAAGAAGCTAAGACATATTATGTCTATCTCGCCATGCTGAAGCTGCAGATGTAGCTTACCTTGTCTTTTATGGAAGCGACTACCGTCTTGACACCTGCTGATTTACGGAGGGGGTTTTAACGCGGGTTTCCCTCTCGGGATTTTGGGTTTCAGATGGCTATCGAAAGTCATGATAAAACTATACCTATACATATATATATATTTACATTGATCCCGACGTTTCGGTTGCTTTTCAGCACCCCTGGTCACGGGGAAAGCAAACGAAACGTCGGGATCCACGTAAAATATAAAATAACATCAAATAAATCGCAATAGAATCCGTTATTCTCGTAAACTTAATTGAATTGAAATATCAACATTTCGATAAATAAATATTCTACGTCATTCTACACAGCGCTTTCTAGACCCAAGGTAAGCATAGTTAAACTAGCTTGTGTTATGGGTTCCAGAATGTGGATAAACATACTTTTATAATTTTTTTTTGTAAATACATACATATCATACATAGGAACACCCAGACCAATGCAAATAGACATATTCATGCATACAAATATTTGCACTGAGCGGGAATCGAACCTGCGCCCCCTGTCGTAGCAGTCGAATGCACTACCGCTACGCCACAGAGGCTGTCAAGCTAAAACTAATAAACATGCTAAATATTCCGTTTCTTTTAAATATTGCACCACGGCATTAGAGACCCGAGACGGTGTACGTTTTTGGTCGGCTCTAGTCCGACGTGACTACCCTCACTGGCTGGCGGCGGCGGTGGGGTAACTGAGGGGATTACAGCAAAAAAAAAAGTGGGGCGCAAATCACACAGTGATTGTCAAACTTCGGGCCAAACTTAGATATTTAGGGACAATTTGTATGGTAGGTACCCGAAACCTGGGGTGTGTGTTGGGTAACCTCCTCGAGTGTCGCTCCGATTCCGATCCCGCTGCAGTCCGGGGGGAACGGAATCGGAGCGGCCGGTACACCCTGGGCGGCGGTCAATGGCTTCCCCTTCACCCCTTCATAGGGTTGGCATTGATCGTCGGCCAATACCCAACGTGGCGGGAACACATCGCTCTCCGTACTCCTCTGCTTTCAGAGGAGACAGGATGAGCGATGCTGTTAGTGGTGAGATGGCCCAGGGTCAGCCGGGGTGCGAGGGATATGCTCTATGGGTAACCTTACACCCCGGCGTCTGAAGACCCGAGACGGCGTGCGGTTTTAGTCGGTGCAAGCCCGACATAACCGCCCCCGCTGGCCGGCGGGGGGGTATCCGAAGGGATTTCCGCACGATAAAAAAAAAAAAAAAAAAAAAGGTACCCGAAACCTTGAACGTACAAACCCCAAAATCTAATCAGTTCTTCCCATTAACCGAACAAGATGATTGGCGAAAGAATTTTTTAAATCGGATATGTGGTTCTTGAGTTATTGCGTAAACAGACATCCAGACCAACAGACAGACCGACACAAACATTTTTTTTGCTTAATTACACTTAGAATGTGAAACGTCGAGAAAAGTGATAAAAAGTGAGTGTAAGATTTTGATTTTTTTTGCGTGATTTTAAGACTTCGGTGTCGACCTGGTTGGTGGCCCGAAGTAATAACACAGTATAGAATAATAAAAATCTAAAGAATCTAAGATCATGAAAATACTTCATATAATGGCTTCCCCTTCATCCCTTCATAGGGTTGGCATTGATCGTCGGCCAATACCCAACGTGGCGGGAACACATCGCTCTCCGTACTCCTCTGCTTTCAGAGGAGACAGGATGAGCGATGCTGTTAGTGGTGAGATGGCCCAGGGTCAGCCGGGGTGCGAGGGATATGCTCTATGGGTAACCTTACACCCCGGCGTCTGAAGACCCGAGACGGCGTGCGGTTTTAGTCGGTGCAAGCCCGACATAACCGCTCCCGCTGTCCGGCGGGGGGGTATCCGAAGGGATTTCCGCACGATAAAAAAAAAGGTATAACATTCATAAATTTGGTATACATAAAAGTATATTTATAAACGTTGTAAGTACAACTAAAACAACAAAGGAATTAGCGTAAAATAACTTCAAAAGCCATTTTAATACTCGTATGTCGCTTTAAAATCAATTTGCTTTTCCACTGACATGGCGACACCCTCGCGCAAATATGTCACGCTACACATCAAAGTGACTCCAAGCATGTCGTTATTTGATCTGCGCACACGCCACAACTCAAATATTTCCATAACTGAACCGTCTAATTAACCAGAGGTTTCTGAGAACACTGTTTACGGAAGAAACATGCAAAAACACGTCGAAAGACGAATTTAAATTGGGGGCCGATTCGAAGTGCGAAGGAACCCATTATTTCGGTAGCCAAAACAAGAAAAAATATGCTATTAACTGCCCTACCAAAGTTTTTATCCATCACATCTGAAGAGGTAAAAAAATACGAGCGCATCGCTGCGCCGGCGCACGTGTCCTGTTTTTGCTGCGGTTTCGCCTGCGGAATTACTAAATGATACCTTGCAGAGAAATTACGCTGTAGTAAATTATTTGGAGTTTTATCCTTTTTTATAATACTTAAAATTTTGACAACAGGATGCTGTCAAGCCAAGGCACTTGTTCGGGGCTGACAGTTTTGGAATAAATCATTTAAATTTATCAATCATGAGCTGTTCTAAGAAGGTAATATATAAATTTTTTTATCATTATAGAGTTTGTAAGAACCTTCGCTCCTCAGTCACCGACCCACACAGAGCAGTTCTTTTTGCAATTTTTCTGCGAAGTTATTTATCAACAAACAGTATGTCCTCATTACCATTAATATTTCAACTGCCAAATATTCCATTTGACGTAGTGAGTGATTGCTCTCATCAGGTTTTGGCCATCTAATTGTGCATTGACCTTAGGGGCGGCGCGTTTTTATTGCAACGTCGCGAGGTGGTCCTTATAAATGATCAGAATTCAGACAATCCTGTTTTTGTGGTACATACCTTCGCGGATTCGTGTCGACTCGTGCCGATGTCCTGGTGAAGACTTATTTAGCTTTATCGAGACATGTCTTCGTGCGAATTTAACTCTATCAAAAGACATAAGTAAGTCTATCATTCAAGCAGAGAGGGTCGATTAAATCGAAACTAATTATAATAAAGTTAGGTTGTTCCGTATTGATGGTCTGGAGATGATCTTAGTTTATCAGCACACCTTGTGTCCCATGCATAAAGTTCGAAGAACTATTAACTGGAATGCAGCGAAAGCCTTGAAATTCATATTGTAATATCCGCGTTCAAAGTATTTAAAATTGCTATAACTAGCAAATGCCAAGAAAGGAATTCGAGCATTATTAGGGCTGAACCCTGGGCTAAGCGGCCAGCAAATATGAATTTAATATATAAATAAGCTAGACTGCTATCAATTTTACAACGGGTACAACAAGCAGTCAAGTCGAGAACAATTAATCAATTACAAAAACTAACTATGTGGTTACAGGAGAAAGCTAATTTCGAAGATACATGTTATAAACATTAATTGCTACGTCCAAGCGTGATCTTGGTTTCAAATAATTAGCTGACATCGCGTGCATGGGCTGACCCCAGCCGCTTTGAAGCCATAATGAAGGTTTTTATTAAATCAATGTCAGAACTCCATTAAAGGTTGGCCCCCGAGATGAGTCTGGGCAATCAATCAAGATACGAACACCCAAAAAAGAGGGACGTTTCTGGACGTTGTTTACTTTTTGGGACACGATTTAAATAGCTCGCTCGACAACTTTGCGTTTTGCGGTTGGTTAAGCAGGATGCCAAAGCCTTTTAAGTGTGAGTATTGAAATTTCATGGTGTTGGTATAAGTTGGTTGTTTTAAACAAGACGCAAAATGGTTGACGGTGAACAAGAGTAGCTTGTGCGTAATGCATTAGTTAGATTGTAGTGAGATATATATGTGTAAGAGAACTTTCGAGTCTTGCTTTATCAGTTGAGTTTGCTCTTAGGTTGTCATGTAATCCTGGATTCGATTCTTGGAAATATTCAGTAGGAGCACGGATTCTGGACTTAATTGTAGCCTCTCAGTTATTATTAGTTACTTAAAAATATAACTGTGCCAACGCCTCATCATTCGGGATATTACTAATTTGCTCGAGTTTTATACATTGTAGAGAACAAATATACAAATTCTTACAAATATTGGTGCTGCGAGTCTACTGCAGACTGCGAGATGATGTAAGAGTAAGTACTCTATTAAACGAGCTGCTGTTAGTAACTCTACCAGTAGAAATTACGAGAGTGTTAAGAGACATTGAAGCGAGATATAATATAACATCACGATTCCATAAAAATTATTAGGTGAATGCCCTCCCAACAAATTATAGATTTTTAACACCCATGAAATATAAAAAGAGTAAAGTCCTTTCTCTTCGCCCGACAAAAGATTATCCCAAAGTTTTATAATTACATGGTCGGAAGTCAAGAACCTGTGGCGGCCGAAATGTGGCGCGTTCATGCCGTGTCGAAATGTAGACCCATCACATTTTTAACCGCCTCCTTTTTATCCATGACTATGATAAACCTTTACAAGGGCCTAAAAGGATTCCGATGTTAAGTACACAGCCACACCTGGCTGAAATGGTGCGTAAAATTAGAACGTAAAAACCTTCTCAGAGTTATGACTGTGGTTTAGCATTATCTATATTGTTTTATTTTTATCATTCGGATAATGGCACGTCATTTGCAACTACCCGTATTTTCTGTTTTAATGTACTTAAATAGGTACACCATTTTTAAAACATTTTTTTAATTTCTTTCTGCCACTTAAGATAATGTGTATTTATACTCATACCTTCAAACCCCAGAAGTCCCCGAAGGACTAAGCAGAAGTGTACTATCCCACATTACGCAAACTATATTTTACGTTTTCATGTAACCGGGCACTTTTTCGCAGGCTGTCTATATATGTACCTACTGTCGTATGGAAAATTGAATTATACTTCACCGTGAACTTGTTTTACTTCTATATTATTTTTTATATATATTTGTAGGTTTGTATTCAAGTAAAAGTAGAATACATCTTCTTCTTCTTCTTCTTTCTCTTATATATAAAAATGAATTGCTGTTCGTTAGTCTCGCTAAAACTCGAGAACGGCTGGACCGATTTGGTTAATTTTGGTCTTGAATTATTTGTGGAGGTCCAGAGAAGGTTTAAAAGGTTTGTCATCGATTGAGGCAGTACGAAGTCTGCCGGGTCAGCTAGTTTTTAATAAAAACCGCACATGTAATGTTGCCTTCATCACACCCTTTGCTGTGATTTCGGCTGGTGTGACCTTACTCTCATAAGAGGGTGAAGGTTTCCGTGGTATAAGTAAAAATTCTTATGCTATCTATCAACAGACAGATTATGAAAGCTCGTAAAGTTGAGTACGCATTTTACGAGACATACGCACTTTGCGAGATTTTCGCCTCATTGCATGTGAAGCGCATGCCTTTATATTCGTGGCGAGGTATAAGTCGGTACACAGTCATGATCAAAACGTTAAGTGAGGACAGTTGTATCTGCCTCGCTGCATATGTTTGCACGTCTCATGCGTCCGTGAACATTTTTCACCATGCACGCCTTTAGTCAAGGCATGCGATGCGCAACGTCATCACCTTGCTAAGTACGTATTTGGCTTTATATTGTAGTCACGTTCGTTAGGACTTTCGCCAACTTGGAAGGTAAATAAATCTTAGAAAGTGAAGGATATTATTTATTTTGTTGTGTAACAGAATTGTAATTTAAAATGAAGTACAATTATTCAGAAAGGGATGAGCAGATGGAGGTGCAAGTCGGAATCGCGCACGAGGAGTTCCGGGCCTGTAGACAAAGTCACATTCTACTAGTGGAATCGCAACGAAGCGAACCTTCAAATGTTCAATATGTATGGGAGTGACATTTTTTGTTACACGTGACATGTCGACAAATGTTGTCTCTCCCATACATTTCGGTGTTTTGAAGGTTCAATTCGTTGCGATTCCACTAGTAGAATGTGACTTTGTCTACAGGCCCCGTACCATTATCTATACAATGGGAGCCCCCCTTTAATTATTTCATTTTAATTCAAATATTTATTTTTGCAGTGAATATACAACTAAATATTCTGTGAATATTTCAAGTGTCTATCTGATACCGTTATTAATATCGAGCAAAAAACGGCTGAAAAATCACGTTTGTTGTATGTGAGCCCCCTCTTAAATATTTAATTTATTCTGTTTTTAGTAATTGTTGTTATAGCGGCAACAGAAATACATCATCTGTGAAAATTTCAAATGTCTAGCTATCATGAGATACATTCTGGTGACAAACGGATAGCGGAGTCTCAGTAATAGGTTACTGTTTTACCCTTTGGATACGTAACCCAAAAAAAAACTGAACTACAGATTTAATTCCAAAGACAAAAATACGCGTGAGACTTTTCTGTTGAAGTAGGTGCCGTAGGTGCTAGGGAGTGCACCTTCACCTTACCTATACCTTACCACACCACCTATTTGGCTTGGCACCGACTTCAAAATTTTCGTCTTTTTAATTAAACCTTTAGTTCCGTTTTTTTTTGTATTTCAGTGGCAGTTTTAATTCGGTTTTATTTTTTTATTAAAACTTTACTTATTTCTCCCTTTTTAGTATATGTAACTTTTTTCTGGAATCCTCGTAATCCTTCTAAACTGAATTGAACATGTATACTGCTCTGCGAATTATTGAACTGTATTTAGAGAATATAGGCGTGATCTTATGTTATGTATAGCTTAAGCAAGGTCAAGATATGCAATAGCAGCAATCACGGTTAATTTCCGAAACTTATCACCAGATCTTTACGAAACTGAAATGGGACCACCTGGGAAGTATCCCCTTTGGAACAAAATAAGAATTTTCCAAATAGTGCAGGCGATTTCTAGTAATCGGCGAACATACAAAAAAAACTAAAAGATTCAGACGAAGAACCACAGACAAAGAATCACAGAGGTGGCAGTGAAGGGCGTACACTAAACTTCATTGAGTTTAATGGGTAAAATGCCCGATGCCTGACACTCAGCAGTGTCAGGCTCTCCTGTTACCATTATCATAATCACTTAAATTATCTTACTCGTCTTATGCAGTATTTGAATTTTCTCGAAATACCTGAAAAAAAAAACAATATTATGATTTCCATTCGATATCTGCACACATAAAAAAGTTTATAACTATGGGGGGCGTTGGGCCGAGGACTTTTGGATAAAGAAATACATTCAACTTAAATCAACCCTTAGTAAATCATGAGTAAACCTTAGTGGGTTTGAAACCTCAAACACCATGGGCGTAAACTACTACGCCCATAGTGTTAGAAAGAAAGAAAGAAAGAAACTTTTATTTGGTGCAAGTAGGTCACATTAAATACTTATTACTAGTACAAATTAATTTAATATATATTATTGTGTGCCTAACGGTTGCATCAAATGGGTGTCCAGTTCAGCATATGCCAGGATTCAGAATGAACCTTGGCGCTGGTTTTCGACTGGAACCCAGATGTTGGCGGCGTGTGTACGCCGAAATGTATGTAACTATGTCCATTGTGAATATGTGTGAGTGTATGGTAGGGATGTATGTGTGAGAGTATAATACCATATATGTGTTATAGATACATTAATACTATATATATATATATACACATATTTTAAAGGTGTGGATTTGTGATAATACACATCTATCTACCCTTTGGTTATTGATTTAAGTTGAATATATTTCTTTACCCATATGAAATTTTATCTTACCGCCCCGAGGTGAAATAACTCCCTTGGACAACCAAACAAAAAGTCATACGTCACGTTTTTTTTTTTAAATGATCCGAGCGCGACACTGGAATGTCCATTAGATTATATCAATCGTCCTGAGGCCCCCGAACGCGTGACAGGGAACAAAAAATGTCCCTTGGATAAGAGTTAAGGCTAAAAACTACTGCAACTGGACATTTTTGAGATAGCTTTGTCGCAAATGAAGCTTTGTTATCAGTAATTACGACATCTTTATCAACATATACAGGGTTTCTGGTAAACAAGGGATAACTTTGTAATAGCATAATACGACAGTCCGTAAACATATCTTAAGCAGTACAGATACGACATACCCACCTCATGGCTGACACCGGTTGGTGAAGCCCGTGGAGGTTTCCCCAGATAAAAAAAACTTGAATAAAAGTCGGCGTAGTATGGGAAAGTTTGAGCATGTACACTGCAGAGCAGACATAAGGGCTAACCTCAAAACTAAAACAAGGATTGATGAACGAATGCAGGATTAAACTTTCGGTTCAGAACGCAACCCCACCCTCAAGAGACTCCAACAAGAAACTAAGCAGACTTTTTATGTGGTCTATTTACAAACATGCTTACTTAATATAATAACAAAATAAATAGCCTCATATAGTCAGTCAGTTAATAAATAGCCTGAAAACTACCAAACCGGCCTCAGCACATCATCATCATCATCATCATCATCAACCTATTCTAGTCCACTGCTGGACATAGATCTCCCCTAATGAGCGCCATAGCGCCCTGTCTTCAGCTTGCCGCATCCAGCATCTGCCCATAGCACATAGTATTGATGTAATAATTATTGATACTTGGAAGGCAGCCACAGTATTATTCTGAATCTACTATTTGCCAATCGTCTGGCAGGCCATGCGGACATTTCATCACAGAGCAGTAGACATCGTGTTATATCATAACTAAACCGAACGTACTCATTCACTCATTAGCGAGCTGGCACTTGAGAAAAATAGAGCATGAACGCAAGGCCTCTTATATCTAACTGAAAATATAAATAAAGTATGTTTGTGCGTTTGTTTGTTACTCAGTCACAGAAAAACGACTCGAAAAATTAATGTAAATGTTACATACACAACAACTAGTGGCTTAGTGGTTGATTCGCACAAGTTTGTGCGAACCAACCCCATTTAAAATGAATATTTTTATTAGTCGATATGCACAAACTGAATTTATCAGTGTGTGAATTGAAACCTCTAGACAAATGTGGCGGCGTGAGAGTATTTGTTCAGAACCAGTACCACTACCATTTTGTCCTAGAAACTATAAATGTTCCAATCATTACAATACCCTTTTTTTTTCCGTGCGGAAATCCCTTCGGTTACCCCCCGCCGGCCAGCGGGGGCAGTTATGTCGGGCTTGAACCGACTAAAACCGCACGCCGTCTCGGGTCTACAGACGCCGGGGTGTAAGGCTCCCCATAGAGCATATCCCTCGCACCCCGACTGACCCTGGGCCATCTCCGGTTTCGAGATGGCCCCCTCGGGTTTGGGAATCACGGTGTCCCCGTCTTGCCCCGGTTTGGGGGAGGGGCGCTAGTCGCTTCACCGTCCCGGCCTGCTTATGCTGGGGTGACAGGCGGACTTACCTGCCACCCCCAGGCCTGCGCTCATGGAGGACGGAGGTCGTTAAGCGACCTCCGGCGCCTGAGTCGCCTGCGACGCGCAGCGAGCAAGTTGCGGGTTCGGCTCATTACAATACCTGGGCGACCAAACTTCTTTATATTATAATTGCAATTAAGTTGTTAAGAATTGCTTATATTAGCAGTGGGTTCATATCGGTAATGTTATTAAAGGCCCGGGTTCGAAACTGCGACCTACTCCGACGCCCTCGCTACTACCGCTTATAGAACCTGGACAAGAATTTAATATACTTTTATGCACTATGGCAAAAAATAACCACAAAATTAATGGAAACGAAGTCGCGAGTAACAACTAGTAACTGCATTTAAATATTACATCTGTTATTCTGTTAAGTGATCGTGACACGTACAAAGTAAACTATATACAAAGATAAATACCTTTGTTTGTACGTTATAAGTCACTTCAGACGTTTGACGTGGTAATTAGCAAGTAGGTACGCGATTTTAATGTTTGAGCGATCAGTTAGATATAGAGATATCGTCACCGTTAAGTCTGTGGAAGGAGTGCCATTTGTTAGTGTGCAAGAGGTTAATTGCGGCTTATACCCGGAATAGAGGTTTGTTGGTGGCTGAACTCCTCCGTAACCACTCGCGCGATCTTGACCGAATTCACCACGGTGATAGTGTGGTTCAAGTCCGATGTACCATTGAGGAATAATCACAGAAAAACAGTTTGAAGAGCGCGCGGCCTTAGCTAAGCGCACGACCGTAGTAAGATGACTTATTTTCAAGTAAGAGTCCTGCTCGCTCAGCTAAATTTATTTCAGTCGCACACTGCATTGAATTCCTTGTTACCGGATTGTACCAAAATGTGATGGGGTATCTCTGTTAGGAAATACTACTAAGCAGTTGCATCTCATATTGAAATAAAACTATTTTTAACCGTGACCATTGTAACGTTGTGGATTCTTTATAAATCTAATTAAAACAATATCCGTAAAATTAATCGATATTTTAGTATGTTTCGCTACTATTACTATTTATCTATGGTTGTGCGAGCGAGATTGGACAGCACTAGCCCAGTCATCAACTGACGGCTCTTATATCGGCCCTTTCCTTGGAACCTTCGCCAAGGAAGGTCGCTTTGACCCCGTGGCCAACTGCTGTCGGCTCCGGGTAAGTTTTGAGATCAACATTTCCTACTTCTTCTACAGGTGAAGACTTTCCAGCGGTGCAGCTTATTGCCTGCTAAAATGCATGGCTTAACATATTTTATTTTACTGTGTGCTATTTCAGCCTACCTATTTAGTGCCACGAGGCCGATGACCCCTACGGTCAGAGGTCGCGGCACCAGCTTGTGCTGCCTATTATATTCTCTTTTGTTATAGCTTCTAACTACGCTGCATTGCCGCTGGGAGATTCTCTTCACCTGCTATTTTAGCGGGTCACTTGGATGTAATTACCTAGTGACAAACTGACCCGCGCTTTTTCTATTTCCAGGGTCTTCGCACCGGGCTTCGCACCATAATGGAGGTAGCGAGGCACACCAGCGGAGACCCTGGCACGCCGGCAACACCACTAGCCACGTGTCCACTAGCTAAGTGCATACTACCATCTTTGCACAACGGACCGAACAACGCCACGGCAGAATATTTATTATGAATCCATCCCCTGAGGTTCATTTACTCAATTACCTTATATAAATTCATGTAACTTTCTCTTACCGATTATAATTCTAATATATTGTAATCAAACTTTTATTTATCTCTGCTCGCCCTAGCCGGTAGTAGTCTCAATTACATTCATTACTTAATTAATTTTCACAGTGCATAAGTCACACCTTAAACTTTATTTAAACTCCATTTCAAAACCTCTATAAAAACTTACTAATCGTTACATTGGCGCCTTCAAAGGTATTATTCTGCCGTAGGTATTGTGTGTTTGGTCCGTAAGTACTTTATTTCTTCTTATTTTCCTCTTTACTTTGCCAGTGGTGATTTTTTGACCAATTTTATTGTTATTTTTCATTTTTACGTAAATGACGGTATTTGAAAATAATTATTAGTTTCATTTTTTTTCAACTAAATAATGCATACTCATTTCCATTATATTAGTGAAATTACTCATTCATTTAACTAATCACCTGTGTTAAATATAGAACTGCTGAAAAGCAACCGAAACGTATGGTGCAAGAAAAATAAAATAACATCAAATAAATTGCGATAGAATTTGTTAAAAGTATGTTTATTTCAATGTGTGACATTCGCTTAAACTTCCGACAGCTGCATCTCATGATTAAAAAAATCGGTGGTTACACATGGACAAGGAATCAATCTTATAAGGGTTCCTTTTTTACCATTTGAGGTACGGAACCCTAACAATGAGTAACACAACAATTTTTTTACAAAATATTACGCGATCTCGCGATGAAAAATCTAGCAAGAATAACTTCATTATTTTACTTGAAATAAATGACAGGGTTGCCCGCTATTGACTGAATGTGTCAAACCACCTCTATCTTCCACCCCGAGGATATTAAGACGTGGGTATATATATTTTTGTTTTGTTTTCTAAAATAGTAAAACCCTAGTACTCCCCCTAACCCCTCCAGCAAAGCTAAAATGCTTGTGTTAGATATGGGTTCACGCTGGTAGTGTAATGACCAGGATTCGAACTCGGGAAATCTCAATCGCAAAGCCGAATCTTAACCACTGAGCTACCGACTGTATTATTATATTATTGGTATTATTGGCCCGCTTAATAATGTGCCCGGTAGATGGCAATAGGCTCGCCCCTATTACAATGCTATCTTAACATAACTGGCGAATCGTGGGTGTGTAATACATCTCTGCCTACCCCTGCGGGGATACAGGCGTGAAGTTATGTTATGTTATGTTATAACCAAGGGGCGCGGGTTCGATTCCCGCTCAGTGCAAATTTTTATAAGTATGAATATGTCTATTTGCATTGGTCTGGGTGTTTTATGTATAATATGTATGTATTAACGATTAAAAAGTACCTATGTAAGTATATTCATCCGCATTCTGGAACACATAACACAAGCTAGTTATACTATGCTTACTCTGAGTCTAGAAAGCGCTGTGTAGAATGTCATAGACTTATGTATTTATTAATCAACCCCCTTTTTTCTCACGTATCTTTATTCAGTACCCATAGGTACACGAGTCATAACTCGTCAGTTTTGTTAACGTTCCCAATCAGACTGAAGCCTAATATTATACTTCCCTACACGTACAGCAAATAATGACACAATCAGACCACAAAAAACAAACACTTTCACGCTGCGGTCTAATATGTTTTTTACCACCCACCACAAAATGGCGATACACCAGAAAAACTAATAATACATAACAAACAATATTACTGCTGATAGACGGACAAAAATATGATTTATCCACGATATAGCGTTAGCGAGGCAGACTGACAGTGAACAAGGAGTCAGAGTAAAGGTAGAGTACAAACATAACTTCACTTCACGCCTGTATCCCCAAAGGGGTATCCAGAGGTGTATTTACACACCCACGATTCGCCAGTTACGTTAAGGTCCCAATGTAATAGGGGGCGAGCCTATTGCCATCTACCGGGCACACTATTAAGCGAGCGATAATTAACATTTATTAATGTAAGTAACTACGAAAAGTAAGAGGTGTGTGCCCGGGGCGACTGGGGATCAATCTCGAGACCTCGTCTCAGCAGTCCGTTACGTACGCCACTGGGCTATCGCCGTAAGAGTAAAGGGAAATATGTATAAATGTAGACTTGTTATTACACATGGACCGGTCTATCAAACACAAAGTCTTTATCTATGTACCCCTAATGATCGGACACTACTTTTGTTACATACTGTATAAGAAGTATATACATATATGTTTGTAACATAATTACATAACATAACATAACTTCACCCCTGTATTCCCGAAGGGGTAGGCAGAGGTGTATCACATAATTAGTTATTATAGAAATGCCTTCTACACTATTGTACAGTCTTTTTGTGTTGGATAGCCCACTTATCGAGGAAGTTTATAGGCTATATATCATCACGCTACTACCTAGGAAAGCGGAGCAGTAATCATAAATGTCAACAATACATTACGGGCATGTATGGGTACCGGTGCACCAGTTAGTGTTTTTAATAAAATGAATTTTTGATACTTCAGCTAATTGTCCCCTAAAGTGGCCCATCACGAATAAATTTTATTTTCACCTTTTGGGGCATGCATCTCGAAAACGGCTTGGAATTGGGCGAAAATGTTTTAGTAAAAGTCGTAGATAATTTTATGGGCTTTCATTTATTAGTAGGATTTTTTTTTCTAGGACGCACCGTTTCTGAGGTATTAGCAAAAAACCCAAAAGCGGTACCTTTAGAAGCACCCCTCCCACTCCGGTTCACCTCCGAGACATCAGGACTTTTAATATGTTCATTTCCTAGTACCCTTAACAAGTTTCAGAAGAAATCGCTTAGGATCCAGCTGATGCACGCTACAGCACTTTTCAGACCATTCGTTGACTGGTAGGAGTCATTGCCATTGGTGAGATAGATTGACAGCGAACAGGAAAATCTGCAGGCGGGTATTAAAACAGTTTGTTGGCGATAGAGAAAAATCGTAATGTGTGTTAGGATAGCAACGAAATGGCGGTTGTCTCTACCTACCCCGACAAAATGTTGAAATATAGGTACGTCATACCCGAGACGGCGTGCGGTTTTAGTCGGTTCTAGCCCGACATAACCACCCCTGCTGGCCGGCGGGGAGTATCCGAAAAAAAGGTACGTCATTACTAAAAATCTTGTACAATTATTTTTTAATTACATAAATTTCATCAGATATATTAGAATTCATAACAGTATTCACAATACTTAGGGGGCAGAGTACGCAGACGATATTTGGAATGAGAAATACTTGGTTTCATCTCACAACACACCTGAATGAGAGGGCTGAAGGTCATGGTCAAAGACGAGTTCAAACACCTTCGAGAACTTTCCTCATGTCTTCGTCGTTATAATACAAAAAGAACATCCTACTTGATTCAAAAGTGTTTTTTTTATTTTGTTAGGCTACAGATTAAAAAAAGCGGCCAAGTGCGAGTCGGACTCGCCCATTAAGGGTTCAGAATACATCTACTTACCAAGTTTCAACAGCATAGCTCTTATAGTTTCGGAGAAAAGGGACTGTGACATACGGACGGACAGACAGACAGACATGACGAATCTATTAGGGTTCCGTTTTTTGCCATTCGAATGACGATTGCCAACCCTAAAAACGAATGCAAATAAAAAATACTAACAACTTTAATTATTAAGGTCATTGAGTAATCGTGATTATGAAACTTCAGGCAATCATACGTTTTTTAGGGATTTTCTTTAGAAAAGCCCTATTGCTATCGAGTTGTCGTCGACGTCGTCGACGTCGTCGTTGCCAATTTTCTGTCACGGTTTTGGGTATGAAGGAGATGAGCTATCGAGTTGCTGTTTTCGGTAATAGATTCGTGCTGGGGTGAACCATTGCAAGATAAAAATAAAACGCAAAAAATCGCAAAAAAAAAAAACGCAAAATCGAAAATCCCTTGTATTCGGCTGAGCTCGTCTCAGGAATTCAACTTGTTATATGAAACAATACTGATAGTATATATTGATGATATAATATAATATTTATTTCAAAAGGACCTTTATTACACAATTTGATAATATCTCGAACTACAGATTTATACAAAACATTTATTTACTTCAAACAATTAGAACTAAAATAAAGCTGAAATAAAATACATAATTAAAATAAATCTAAACCTAAAATGCAAAATGAAAAATGTAGCATCCAATTGGTTCAGAAATTCCTGTACTGTTTGACAATACACGGACGGAATAACATAAACAATTAAGAAAGCAAGCTACGTTAGTCAATATAAACGTGTTTTGGTACTGAAAAGTACCGCAAGCGCAGACCAACTGATCGCTCTAAATACCCCTCAAGTATCGAGACCCGCCTGCCACTCCGTTACGGTGGTCAGGTCAGCGTCCAGGGCCGGACGACAAGGACGTGAAGAAATCTCGGAACAAAATCTTCTGGTCACGTTGACATAAGACTAAACTACCGTAATCATTAGTCGTCAATTATAGATATGTGTACTAGGGTATACAGGATCCTACCAACATCCTCGAGGAACAAACCAACCTCAACTTCAAGTCGCCTGCTAAACGACGGTCGAGGCTTTGGCGCAGGCTTGCCTCTTAGAGTTTAGAGGTCAGACGCTACCGGTGAAGCATCCATACCAATCAAAAGCAATAAGCGGACCTCGGGCTCCAAAGTTCAACTGAGAAATCGCTATGAGGACGATCAGAGTCTGTAGACAAAATGACATTCCACTAGTGGAATCGTGTCGAAGCGAACGTTCAAAAGTGCGAAATGTATGGGAGTGACATTATTTGTTACACGTGACATGTAAAGCCGAAAGCGAAGCGATTCCACTAGTAGAATGTCATTTTGTCAGGTTCTCTCACACATACCTCAGGTAAACTGAACATAATTGACAGACAAAGATATCTGAATGGCAAACTGGATAATCTTAAGCGTAATTGTATCGTGACTACAATGTGGATAGGGCCTAAACATCGTGCGTCGGGAGCGCTGCGTGACTGACGCACGCGCCGACTCACGCACTCCGCCGGCCTGGTCTGCGCCCGCGCACCCTTGCACTATGAACCTCAGCCGTAATTATCATTTATCATACAGAGATTGATCATTTTAACAGTACATGATTTGTTCGTGTGTCGTAAAGTAAATTAGACTGACTTGTAACAGAGTGGTGCGGCTTGGTTAAATATTAGATTTGCTCTGTAAGTGTCCAGGTAAATGTTTAGAAATTATTGATATTGACAGGTCATTTGCTATACTTAGTTTACGAGGAGAATCCGGCCCTGCCTCAGACAGTCTTGCAACTGTTTAAATTTGTACAAAATTATAATAAATGGTTAATTCCTAGTGAGTGTCTGTCTGGTCCAGCATTTTTTATTCTTTTAAATACGTCAAAAACTTTTAAGAAGCTATGGCTCTTTAGTCAGCATAGGTAGGGACAGGTCAAGGTGATTGTACGCACAAAATGGCGTCAGTTATTTTTCCAGTCTCATGTAATACAAGATGAGCCTATAGCCGTCAATCGTGCACTTTTTCATGGGCGCTGTATGTTTATTATTCGATGGGGAACAGTATCCGTAACAGTAGTAAATGCCCAGGAAAGGCCCGATCCCGGGCCTTTACATCAGTCGCACCGAGTTCGCCGCCGAGGAAGGTTCTCCGCACTCGACGGCGTCACGACGTGTACCACTGAAGATGTCGACCGCAGTGATCGACGAAACGTCTGGAATACAAGTTTCCGATAGACCACGGCTAAACAGCCCGGAAGCAGGATATTCTTCAATTATCTGATACTTAACAATTGATGACCTGTGCGGCTGTTCCTTACGGCAGGCATCCGCGTCTTTTATCCAGGAGACTTGGGATCCGCTTACTCCTCGAGCGACTGCCGTCTGAAACTCCTAATACCCAGAGGAAAGCCTACGTCAGGGGCCTCGTTCGCCCATCAGCAGGTGTACCGGCTTACAGGTCAGTTTAGCTTGGCCCGGTAGATCCTGGTAAGACCAGTGACTGGTGACTTCACCCCACCGGTGCCAGCGATGAGGTGGGCGTGTCGGAATCGGACCGACTAAAACCACACGGTGTCCTCCCCAAGCGTCCATTGCCGGGCACCCCGGGTAAGCCCTCGAAAGGATAACCCCAGGGTTACCGTATAGTAGATGGGGCAGTGATAAATTATTTTCGACTTAAAATGACTTTATATCTGATGTAAAGTCGGCAATTATACAACGCAACTTACGACCAGGTGAGATAGAGGTCAAACGTGAGCCTATCATCCATAAAAAAAAGTGGAATTATTAAAAAATTAACTATTCAATTCAAAAACGTTAGAAAAACAACTTTTAGTATTGGCCAATAGGTATAGTCGCCATAGGTATTAGGTTAACAAATTTCAAGTTTAGCACTAAGGCTTCACATAAAAAAAATAAACAAAAATTGAATAATATAAAGTTCAATTCACACATCAATTTATTTATTGATATATTTCAATGTAAAGATCATTTCCAAATTTGTGTGTGTTTGCGACTGTACCTTGCATATAAAGTCAGGTGCTTGACCTTTCATTCACACAAAAATGTGTATCGGAGACAAAAAAAGCATTTATCTTACGAAGGTACGTCTGACCAATCTTTTTCAGAGAATTTTAAACTGTTGCGTGGGATGCTCCTAAGCATTCTAAGAAGATTATTAATTCGATCATAAGAAAAACCCCGTGTGACTGTATCTTACTAACGAAAAATAAGTAAAAAATATGATACTAACTACATGGGAACTGTAATCCATATCAGAAACCGCAGGTCCTGTACGATGTACGCTATTAGCAAGATAGGATCGGTAGTGTTGCCAGCTAAATAGGGTTAAATAGACGCGAAATTTTTGTTGGAAACAAATTTTTTATGTAAGTACTTAGCTGATCCGTAGGCCAATCCCGGTTGCAACCATAGCTTGCACGTTGGAGTCCGGGGTACGCTCTACCATTCCCCAATTTGATTTTTTTTTTTGCTTTAAGGGAGCATCTGACGTCTTATCCCCATAGCTGAAAAAAAAGGCAAGGACAGAGTCTCGAGATTTTTTTGGGCCCTGAATATCCCATAAACTCGCCTGATAGTATTTACAAGTTTCAAGAATGAAGGCCAACTGTATAAATGCCAACAGTCCTAAATTGCTGAGCCCAAGTTTGACAGCTTCGATAAAAATTCACACTCTGTTTAAAATTAATGTGTTAATTTTTTGATTTAATTAATTAGTTGACCAACAAGGATTATAAATTAATAAAATATATTTCTGTTCCTATATTGTTAAAATTGCATCGTACAGCCTGGCAACACTACCGCTGACTGAATACGAAACTTCCTTCGCTGACCGCAAGGGATGAAGCATAAAAAATTAAGTACCAAGCATCGAGTCTCCTCCGTAGTCGGTCTAACCGCACATACGTGTAAAAAGTTATTTAACCGACGTCGAAACACAACCCGTTTAGAATTACAGTTTTGTTGAGCAATTATTAACGTTGAGCTAGTAAAGGATTACAGAACACAATAGAGATACTAAAAAATATTCTTAAATGCTGAAAAAATAAAAAACCCGACTGCCCTAAAAAGACCGAAAAAGTTTGATAACAGACGGGACTCATTAAATTTCTTTCGATTTATGATTTGATTATGAAAAACTCGACTGCCCTAAAAAATCAATAAAATAATATCAAAAATAAATATCAAACTTGTTTCGCTCTTTTTAGGGCAGTCGGGTTTTTCATTTTTTTATGAATTACTTTATTGTATACTTTTTAGTTATTATAATAAATTTATGAAATCACCTTTTAAAGCTCTTCATTTTGATACCCTACTCGATAAGTTTGAGTGAAAATATTTTTTAACAACATACATTTTGGCGCCAAAAATTCTCCACTTTGTTTTTTGCCAACCCTGGTTGCATCCAATGCTGGCACTTTAAAGCCGGTCACACTCCTCCTTATAATTTGGTTGATTTAAGCTTTTACGGGAGTAACTGCCGTCTGTTACCTCAGAGAAAAGACTACGTCAGAGCCTCGTCCATTAATCAGCGGGTGAGATTAGCTTGGGCTCTGAGATCTAAGTGGGTCCGATTGAGATCTGAACCCTTCAGGGTCCTATTTAAAGACATACAAAATTCTATCAGCATAAATAAAAACTCGAGTACTGTTTCGTTACATGTGGTTTTACAGGTATTTTGTAATCGACAGTGTTTGAGTGGCGGCGCAAGCGCATGCGTTTCGCCTTATTAGGTAAAGTTCATTATAGGAGCTATAAGACGTATTTGCCAAAGATTACAATGAAGAGGGTGCAGTGGAATCAATGATTATGAGACGGTTAACGGATATTACACTTCTATGAAATAATGTGTATGTATTTTGTGTGTGTGTGTGTTTAAGGCAGAGTTTGAGGGTCTGTTTTTGAGTGTGTCTGTGTGTGTATTTTTTCAAAATACTAAGCTGTTAACACATGGTTAACTGCTTAGTAAGCGGTTACCATGGCGTATGAGAGGTTGCAGTTCCAGACGTGTCAATCGCATGGATCTATCAACATGAACCTTTTCTGACATCTCTTATGTCAGAAAAGGTTTAAAGAGGAAAATAAGAAGCATATTGCGAGTTCAGTTAATTAGTTTATATGCATGAGAGTAATGCCTTTCGTAATGGGTATGAATAGGTTGGTGCAACCGAAAAGGTACCATATTCCCGGTTGAGTCAACCAGATTCTACCAAGCAAGTCATGGCTCTATCATTCACAAAGTTTACTAAACTAACTATAACTACTACTATCTATAACTACTAATACTAACTATACACAAATTGGTATACAGGGCCCACCAAAACCTTCGGGGCCAAGTCAACCTCACCTGGAAGCCGATACACTACTACGGTATATGGACAAGGCTCTGGCGCAGGTTTTCCCCTCGGGGTTTGGTGGTTAGATGGCAGTCACTTTCATAAAGTCAAGTCAAAAGTCAAGTCAAAGACCATATATTCTGTATAGACCATTAATACGGCACTTACAAAACGTCATAAAAAAAAATCTAATGTTTGGTAAATGGACCACCGGTTCGAAACGCGGCCCTGTCCTGAGAAGACTCCGGCAAGAAACTCAGCGGGCTGTTTTTTTTTTGGTCTATTTACAAACATATTTACTTAACCTAAGTACAATATTTCATTTGAGTAGCATAGAGAGAGAGCAAACAGTTCATATCCAAGCTTGTTTGTCGTCTAAATAGTCTTGAATTTTATAGTAGCCTTTTTTGGCAGAGTTTACTTTTAATTTGGCTTTTAAATTTATGAAGAGGTAGATTCTTCATTTCACTAGGAAGCTTGTTGTAGAAGCGTATACAGTTACCCTGAAAGGAATTACTAATCTTGTGGAGTCGACTATTACAAACCACAAGATTGTTTTTATGTCTAGTATTTACGTTATGTATATCACAAAGCCTTAAAAAATTGGAAATGTTTCTTCTAACATACAAAAGATTTTCAAAAATATATTGGGAAACTACAAACCTAAAACTAAACAAAAAACCACATGAGTCAAATTAAAAGTAGGAATGAGCTATCCGCGGGCTCCGAGGCCAAGATTATGATAAACTAAACTTATACAAGACAAGACACTACAATAGATAAATATTCAAGCAGAAATATTGTTCTTAAGATGGCTAATCGGAACACCTGTATTAATTTGTTTGAAACGTCTAAAAATACGCCTTAGGGGAATAATTTTGAATGAATAGACGGAATAGTTCATTCAAACGTAGGCATTGAAACGATAATAAAAGAAAATAATTAATCTTTGGTAATATTTATGAATCGTAAATCATAAATCATTTTAGTATTTAAGCTGCAATTTTTATGCCGTGCCAAAATTATTTTTTAATTGGTAGACGAATTTGTTAATGTTGTAATTATGATGCGATATTACTTTGATATTACCTTCAATATTTTACGCACGAGCAACATTTTTAACCGACTTCAAAAAAGGAGGAGGTTCTCAATTCGACTGACTTTTTTTATGTTAGTTACCTCAGAACTTTCGACTTGATGAACCGATTTTGATGATTCTTTATTTATTTGAAAGCTTGGCTACCCGTGTGTGCCATTTCAACAGTCCAGTTCTGAAAATGGCATTCATGATAAAACCATATAAGTCCTAAATTTGCATTAAGTATGTGCGCGAAAAATGAACGAATAATTCAATATCACGCTGATCGATTTCGATGATTCTTTATTTATTAGGAAGGATGTACTTTAAGGGTAGTTAGAAACCATGATCTGATGATGGTATACCAAAGTAATCTAGGGGAATCTTCGAAAATCGTAGTAGCGACTAGTGCGTATGTTACTTTTTTCATTGAGTAAAGAAAATGCTGTATTTCAGTGGTATGAAAAATTTTAGTTACAAGGAACTTGACTGGGAAATATACTGGTGAAGAACCGCCACGGTTTATAGCTTGTAACTAATGTGCCAGGTAGTAGATACTTCCACAGTTACAAAGTTTTACTTAATATGGAGTTCAGTCGCAGTGTTGCAAGTTGCAATAATTTAAATAAAGTGTCACTTGATGAGGATCACTTGCAATTTCATAATTTTTGTGAATCTTTAATTTCTTAACGAATTAAAAAAATATGTCTCACTTAAAAAATATTTCTATCAACCAATATGAAGACCTACTTCTAGAATAATAATAATTGTTTTTAGGACACTGTAAGCATAGTTTTATAAGGGGTCTAGAATGCGGATAAACATATTAAGATTCCAACATTTTTGTATAACTTATTAACTTATACACCCAGATCAATACATGTATACCTAATTCATGTATTCAAATATTTGCAGTGTACGGGACTCGAAATCGCGAAGTGACTTAACAGTCGAACACTTCACCAATAAACCACATAAGTCGTGAAGATCCACATGTCATAGAAATATAGATTGTTTTTGTTTATATATCTCATAAATACAAAGTACAATAGATAACTACAACACACACAAACTAATTCCTAGCGAAGCGTTTCATTCGGAGACGCGTTTTAAAAAGTTAACCCACACTACACAAACACGTCTCAAATAAAGTCACATGTTCTAACAATATTTCGCACCGTTCACTCAAATGACGAAGGAAATAACATAACCTTTTCAAGTTTCACACAGAGGGAGATCACGGCACTAACCTCCACAAATAACCATGGAGGGCTCTGATTGCGGAGCTCGCCACATGCGAGCGCAGTAGCTATAAAATGTAAGATCGTGTACAAAACTTTATGATAGGGTGTACATTGATAAAATTGTCTAAACCTAATATTAGGCCGGTCAGTAGCACATAGATATATTAGCTTTTTGTTATGGCATGTTTATAAATGCTTTTTATTTTTCGAAGTGAAAACTTATGTAGGCGCGTTTAGCACGTTCTATATGAGCACTTTTTTGGGTGAAGAAAAAAGATGGAACTCGCGTCAGCGTTCCCGTCTTGTCACGCTTTTCATATTAAAGAATTGATTGATGTATGGATGAATGGATGGATCGATGGAATGATGAAATATGTCCTAGAATATTTATTTTATTTATTTATTTATGACAATTTTCTATTGGGACCCCTCCTTGAGGCAAGGCTCTCTTAAAGCTCTTTAACTCATCGATCCCGGTTACCATACGCACATCTTTGGCATTCATTACCTGTTAGTTGGACCCCTAAATAGTTCGACAATTAGGTCGAACTTAAAAAAAGGTTTATTAAATGTACACAAAAAAGGACATAAATGTATTACAAGTAACATTAATTATGTACAAAGGCGAGCTTAAGTCTAAAAGAGTTCTCTACCAGCAAACCTTTGAGCAGTAGAGGCAGAAAATAATAAAAGAGAGAAGCAAAGTGTACATACAAAGTAAACATAAACGAAAGTTGGTAAAAATAAATAAATTATACATTCAATAAGTAAATATAATATACTATATGTAACATAAGATAATATACATCCATACATGTATATTTTATACATAATTATATACATATATATGTATAAACGTTATATACATACAGATATACTTAAACATTGTGTGTGTGTGGTCTTCTGCCGTGCGTGATAAGATTTGCAGAGTTACGCACTGTGCGAATCCGCCTTTAACACTAAAGTACCTGCAAATTTAACTTTACCAAGGCTTAGTGTCAAATGTTATCAAGCCTACTTAACATACAAGAACCAGGACAGCTTACTTGAGCTTGTCAATTTCAATAATGTGGCTTTAAAAGTTTATTGCCGTTGCTTAGTGTCGAGCAAATTAGTACGTTAAGTTTATTGAAAGCGTCTAGTGATTGAGTAATACACGTGCCTTATTTGGTGTTTATTATAAGTTGGCACATGTCTACCTCATAAAGTTAAAAGCATTTTCGTTACGTAAATAGGCAATTACTTATAATCATTATTAACCTTCTAGCGACTACCCTTGCGTATGAAGTTAACACTTGGAGCCCGGGGTCCGGTTATTATTTTTGATTGGTATTTCGACTTTTCCAGGAGCAACTGTCATCTGACCTGCCAAGTCTGAAAGAAAAACCTGCGACAGGACCTCGTCCGTTGTTTTTAGGAGATGCACTGCCTAGCAGGTTTGGTTGGGGTGGGTCCCGAAGGTGTTGGAGGCCCTGTGCACTCGGGCAGTTATTTATAGTACTTTCATACATAAATAACATAACTTCACGCATGAATCCCCGTAGGGGTAGGCAGAGGTGTATTACACACCCACGATTCGCCAGTTATATTTAGGTCCCAATGTAATAGGAGCCGAGCCTATTGCCATCTACCGGGCACATTGCTAAGCGCGCGATAATTTACATTTTTAATGTTACACACATAACTACGAAAGGTCAGATGTGTGTGCCCGGGGCGACTGGGGATCGAACTCGAGACCTCGTCTCGGCAGTCCGTTATGTACGCCACTGGGCTATCGCCACCTACTTCGGTTCACTTCTTTCCTTTTTATTAAGTTCCTATTAACACACGCTGTCCTGTTTTTTTTTTTCGCAAAAAACAGGTCTCCTTCTCAAACGCCGGGGTATAAGGGGGGCCCAAAAGGCTTTCCCTCGTACCCCGGCTGACCCAGGGACGCTCGCAAGTTAGGACTTGAATGAATCATCATCATCAGAGCGCCATTCCCGGATGAATCCAAAGGTCGCACCCTGAAACCCGGCATCAAAAACTTATTATAGATAGATTGTGAACTGTTTGTACACTTAATAAAATAAATAAATAAATAAATCCCCTCTCCTAATTTCATCTCACCCCCAATCCCAAGAGGAATCGTGTGTTTTTTAGTAGGTGAACCGACTGTGGGTGTGTAATACACCTACGTACCCCTTCGGGGATACAGGCGTGAAGTTATTATATTATGTACCGACTATCAGGTGAGGTTGAACGACGTTCTCTCGAGTCCCAAGGTGTTGGATGGGCCCTGTACACACTGTACGGTTCTAGCTAAACCTATTACGTTTAAACAAAACTACAAACTTATATCAAAACAATGCATCCACTTGCAGATTACTACAACACGTAATAACAGGCCATTCTTAATTTCAAGACATAACCGCGCGTAACGCCGGCCCGCAGATTCCCACGGAGCCGAAGGCCAAACACGACTGTTTGCGAAATTATCTGAATGATATTTGTCGATGAATATACTAGAGATCCGTTGATTACTTATTGTCTTTTTGAATCTTAACTTATAACTGAAGTGGAACTTGTACACGACTGATAGACAAAAGATTCGACTAAAGTGGCGGTTACGAAACTTACGACACAACAAATTTATTTTGCTATTTATTAGGGTTCCGTTTTTCGAAAATTAAAAGAACCCTTAAGGATTATTCTGTTGTTCTGTTCTCTGTACTGTCTGTAAAAAATATATACATGAAAACGCGCGAAGTTTGAATTAAATATAGGTTCACAGATCTTCATTTTCTGGGCTCTCTGAAAAGTCAAACTATGAGGCACAATAACACCAAATGTGTTGTTTATGCCGTATATTTTGAGATGCAAGGATTGTTTTTAAGTAAAGTTTCACTAGTTCCATTGAACTTGATAATGGAACTAGTGAGGAAAATATTCTCACTAGTTACATGGGACGAATTGACACTGGAAACAACCTAAACAACCTAAGTAAACCTAAAGAAAAAAGAAGCTAAAAAAGGGCCAAGTCTGAAAACCTTAAATTTGTAGTTACACAACTAAAGAAAAAGTTTGTTTACGTAGTAAACTGAGCAGGCTCTATATCGACAACAGTTTTCAAACGGCAAACTTAAGTTTTTTTCCTTAATCCAGTTTATCTTTTCATAGTGTTTAGGTACTTCAATCATCGGGGTGCGAGGGATATGCTCTATGGGCAACCTTACACCCCGGCGTCTGCAGACCCGAGACGGCGTGCGGTTTTAGTCGGTTCAAGTACGACATAACCGCCCCCGTTGGCACGCGGGGGGGTATCCGAAGGGATTTCCGCACGATAAAAAAAAAAAAAAAAAGGTACTTCAATCACATAATTATTTTGATGAAAGTAACTGTACAATTAAATTACTGTTATACATATAATTTAAGTAAAGCAAATAAAGTTTGTACAAGAACCAAAAACATACAGAACAGAACCCTCGGTACGCGAGTCCGACTGGCACTTGGCCGTTTCTAAACTTCAGGTTATTGACGGCCTCTGTGGCGTAGCAGTAGTTCATTCGACTGCTACGACAGGGGGGCGCGGGTTCGATTCCCGCTCAGTGCAAATATTTGTATGCATGAATATGTCTATTTGCATTGGTCTGGGTGTTTCTATGTATAATATGTATGTTATTTACAAAAAAAAAAGTATATAAGTATGTTTATCCGCATTCTGGGACCCATAACACAAGCTAGTTAAACTATGCTTACTTTGGATCTAGAAAGCGCTGTGTAGAATGTCGTAGAATATTAAAAAAAAAAAAAAAAAAAAAAAAAAATTAGGAAAGTTTGAAATATCTCTTGGTTGTGTAATATGCTGGAAAAAGCGTGGCTACGACTTCCCCTCGGTAATGTGAAAAGAATAAATCACCCTTTTTATACAAACTTGCTTCTTGTTAATTATGCCTTTTATCGTTAAATATGTCCACGTAATATATTTTTCTCATACCCGTTTCAAGAATGACGCTTCCATAAGGCCACCAGCGTACTATGTAAGGCGCACGCGCGCCACCTGACATTTGCGCACCTGCGCTTGCGCAACAAAACGCGCATCCGAAACTCGCGCGTACACAACGGTAATTAAATTTAATGGCGCGCCCGTATACGCTGCATTGTTGCGCCTTAATTGTTCATCTTCAGTCAATATTTGACAACGGTTCTGTACGTTTTTTGTGTTTGTGGGATCCTAATGTGTTCAGCAATTAGAATCTGCAGTTTAAGTAATATTTTAAGGCGAGATTTCACTAGGTACAGGAAATCCTGGGGGTGGCAGGTGAGGCCGCCAGCGGAATCAGGCCAAGACGGCGGGGCAAGACGGGGACACTGTGGTTCCCAAACCCGAGGGGGCTATCTCGAAACCGGAGATGGCCCAGGGTCAGTCGGGGTGCGAGGGATATGCTCTATGGGCAACCTCTTACACCAAGATGTCGGTTCAAGCCCGACAACCGCCCCCGCTGGCCGGCGGGGCGGTATCCGAAGGGATCTCCGCACGAAAAAAATAAATAGTAGAGGAAATCCGTTTAACTATCTTCTTGATCGGAGCTTTAATCCCGTTTGCATCCAAAGATTGCAATTTGGACCCTGGGATCCGCTCCCCTATCCCCTACCAAACCAATCCATAAAGCAGGTAAAGCTCATGGATTGGTTTGGTTCGCTTTTACGGAAGCGACTGCCGTCTAAACTTGTGTCAATGGCCTCACTACCATGGATGCCCAGATCCTGCGAAGTGGAGAAGGAAAAGGCCTCGGATGCATATCTGCGTAAATAGTAACACCAAAAATATTCGCCATAGTTCCGGTACTTTGAGATAAATTACACATCAAACTGCAAGACAAGCACTGTCTTCAGTCTCCCCGTGACCATGGCTGCTGAAGAGCTACCGAAACGTCGGGTTCAATGTGAATAATAAAATAACATCAAATAAACCGCTATACAATCCGTTAAAACTAGTTTTATTTCAATGTGTGACATTCGCGTAAACTTCCGACAATATCATGTAGTCAAACGGATTTTCATTTTTTTTTTTTATAGCACTCAGGTGGCAGACAAGCTCACGGCCCACCTGATGGGAAGCGGTTACCGCGGGCTATGGACGTGTGCAACACCAGGGGCGTCACACTCGCGCTGAAGACCCTGAAGCCTACAATGATGACATCCAGCTTGAGTAAGACGCGAAAAACCAGTTCAGTAAAATAGATTTTCACTCTTGAAAACCAGTCTCGATTAAATTCATTGAGAAAAATGTGATAACGCAATTTAGTTTTATTTGTCTTGGTTACGTAGACTTTGTGTGTTTGTGGGACCCTAATGTGTTCGTCAATTTGTCTTTGAAGTTGAAGCAATATTTTTAATGACTTCTAATGAGGTGATGATCATTATTAATACAGTAATTTTCACTTTTGGATGAGGGGCCTCTTAATTCATCAGTCATCATAATCATCTTCTTAGCATTGTTTCCAGTTGCTTCCGAGGCTTTCACCTCGGATTCCGAAGTCCGATTAACCCTTCTCCTTCTGATTTGGTTTATACGACATCCATCTTACCTCCAGAATACCCAGAGTTTCAAGACCATAAACGCTTGGAATTCTTTATCAACACATGTGTTTCCTTTTTCCTGCAATTCCGAGTCCTTAAAGCGAAGCGTGAAAAATCATCTGATGACACCGTCAAACTGAGAACCATCTGTTGTATTCTTTGTATGTGTATATGCAATAGTGACCTTAAGTTTGCCATCAATCGAGGTCATATTAACGTGCTCTACATAAAAAAAATAGAAAAATAAATTAGAATTAAAATTAAAACAATTATAATATAATAAATACTCTACGACATTCTACACAGCGCTTTCTAGTCCCAAAGTAAGCATAGTTTAACTAGCTTGTGTTATGGGATCCAGAATGCGGATAAACATACTTATATACTTTTTTTTGTAAATACATACATATTATACATAGAAACACCCAGACCAATGCAAATAGACATATTTATGCATACAAATATTTGCACTGAGCGGGAATCGAACCCGCGCCCCCTGTCGTACCTTTTTCTTTCGTGCGGAAATCCCTTCGGATAGCCTCCCGCCGGCCAGCGGGGGGCGGATGTCGGGCTTGAACCGACTAAAACCGCACGCCGTCTCGGGTCAACAGACGCGTAAGGTTACCTACCAGTCGAATGCACTACCGCTACGCCGCAGAGGCCGTCAATTACAGTAGTAGCCGTTTATTATAGTAGTAGGATGTAGATATCTACAAGAAGGAAAACTTCATACCGATAACACCTAGGGCCTGACTCTTAGAGGTGCTTGGTGGGGACCGGGGTGCTTGGTTGGGGACCTCCACGCGGTGCACCCTGAGCAACGGAGGCGGCAGCGCCTATCTCCTAGGGCGAGAGAGACGCTGCCGCCTACGGCCAACTCCGACCGAGGCGAGGACGGCCCTGTTGAGGGCTGTTCGGAAGCTTTCCACGTGTCCCTCTGATTAGCAGATGGCACAGTGGAGAGCAAGTAAGGGGGCCATCTCGAAACCGGAGACGGCCCAGGGTCAGGCGAGGGATGTGCTCTATGGGTAACCTTACACCCCGGCGTCTTAAGACCCGAGACGGCGTGCGGTTTTAGTCGGTTCAAGCCCGACATAACCGCCCCCGATGGAGACCCCCCGCTCCAGCGGGGGCGGTATCCGAAGGGATTTCCGCACGAAAAAAAAAAAAAAAAAAAGGGCCTGACTCTTGAACTTAATTCCGATCGATCGGTATTGGAATTAGAAATTTCGTACTCTTGAACACTCTTGAATTCGACCCTAGCGCTATATTGTTTTAAAATTGCATGGCCATTATGTTAGGTTTAGGTGGTCCTTATTAATGGTCCCGCAATTTTAAAACAATATGGCGATAGTGACGAATTCAAGAGTGTTAAAGAGCACGAAATTTCTAATTCCAATACCGATCGATCGGAAATAAGTTCAAGAGTAAGGCCCCTGTTAGTTCTTATATATTCTAGAGTAACATACAACAACAAAAAAAACTTCAATAAATTCCTAAAGGTCTATAAAACCTTGTAACGGTACACGAAAATCAAGTATAGCTTGTAGATCTCGTCTCCATTACGGCCGTTGATTGCGTATCGTACGATTAGGAGCGCGTGCGCACAAAGGCACCGCCCGTCGACGCGGAACTCAATCCTGCCTTCATCGCCCGGTATGCCCCGATTGCATCTATTGCCCTAGACCAGGGATGGCCAACCAGGCGATTGTGATCCACTGCTCGATATTTTTTTGTACTATTAATCCAGTGGATCCTGGCAGGGCAAAACATATATTAAGTTAATATCTGGTATGTTTATTGAGCTGAGTGAGACGAAGTCGAGCGAAAGCTCCTCAGACTTCAGGATTTTCTTTGTCACAGGTCTCCTCCTAAACTACTAATCCAATCAGAACCAAATTTGGCATGATTAAAGAGGTCAATCAGAGGAAGGTTTATGGATATATTTTGAAAAAATTAATGCTACCACAGAGGAATGATCACCGTTAAATAAATTCCAGATGGAATTACATAATAACCGCTCGAGACACTGTGATCAAACTTTACACGCTCAGAAAGCATGTCCAGAGTTGTGACTTTCAAAAAGAATTTTCAAAATCGGACTTGCCACGGAGCAATGATCACTGTTCAAAATTTTCAAAATCTGATTCACGATGTCTCACTCAGCTCAACATTGCAAGCAGCGATTCGCCTTGCAGACCTAGTATTTATATCTGGTATGGTTTTACACGTAATAATAGTATTTAACTATGCACCTATTTCTCAAGCATGCTTTTCAAGTTCATGTTTTTTCTCTTAATAGAATAACTAAAAACCATTACAATATCTAAGTGGGTATACTATTCAAGTGGGTATGTAATTAGTCGATCCCACAGGGTTAGGTTAGTAAACAGTAGATCTTGGTTTAAATCAAGTTGAATACCGCTAATTTTTTTTACTTGTGGAAACCCCCGCTGGCTTCTCCCCACCGGTGCCAGCGATGAGGTGGGTATGTCGGAATCGAACCGACTAAAACCACTCGATGTCCTCCTTTGGCGTGGGTTTTGATCCCGCGTCGGTGAGTTGGCAAGCGTGTGTAGGACACACACGACACACCTCCGTCTTGGCCTGCTTCTGTAAGGACGGCGTGTCGGCCGACTACCGTCCTCAGGCCCTGAACATGGAGATCGGTAGTCCCAAGTTGACTACCCCTGCCCTAGACGATTCCCCGTTTTCCCGGGACACGTATCCGGGGTAATCGAGTGTGTTTCTGTTCCGGGGTACGTAATCGCGTATATTGAATGTAATCTTATTTTATACTAGCGGATCCCCGCGGCTCCACCCCTGCGGAAAATGGTATTCGTTTCTTGATGGTCATATCTCCGGTTCTACTTAACCAATGGCAATCAAACATACGGCAGATTTCAAGTCTGACCAAGACCTTCCTAATAGAAAAAACCGCATCTTAATCCGTTCGGTAGATTTTGCGTCCATCGCGAACAAACGGACAAGAAATCCGAAAAAAAAATATTTTACTTTTCAGAATCGTTCAATTACCTAACCCAATTATTTCTTTTTGCAGACAAAACTTATTTACAATTTTATAATGGTATAGAAAATGTGTTGTTATGTAGTATATATCGCACTTTTTTAGAGTTCGTTTACACGCTATGTTCCTTATAGATGGAGTAAATACATATATATCAGCGGCCTACCAGGAAATGTACATCCGCAATTGCGGGCCCGCACGAATCTCGAAAGAAAGAAGTCTTATTTAGGTACCATGAACTTCCCGGTCCGCCGAGCCCGCAACTTGCTCGCCGCGCGTCGCAGGCGACTCAGGCGCCGGAGGTCGCTTAACGACCTCCGTCCTCCATGAGCGCAGGCCTGGGGGTGGCGGGTGAGGCCACCTGTCACCCCAGCAGAAGCAGGCCGGGACGGTGGGGCGACTAGCGCCCCTCCCCCAAACCGGGGCAAGACGGGGACACCGCGGTTCCCAAACCCGAGGGGGCCATCTCGAAACCGGAGATGGCCCAGGGTCAGTCGGGGTGCGAGGGATATGCTCTATGGGCAACCTTACACCCCGGCGTCTGTAGACCCGAGACGGCGTGCGGTTTTAGTCGGTTCAAGCCCGACATAACCGCCCCCGCTGGCCGGCGGGGGGGTATCCGAAGGGTATCCCACACTAAATAAAAAAGGTATCATGAACTTACTGGATTTCGTTCTTTCGGTCGGGACCATAAAAAGAAAAAAAAGGAAAAGAAAGGATCTGTGCAAACTGTCAAAAACTTCTGAAAATGGCCAAATCGTTTAGTTGCAAGAGTTATACTCGTAATATATTACACCTAAATGTAAGTTCCTAAGCAGGACCGCAATAAAAAATACATCGAAATTCGTTCAGGCGTTTCCACGTGAAGATATAACAGACAGAAAAACGTAAACTCTAAAAATGTAATTCAGTTCATGGCGTATTGCTTAGTTTCGGTTTTTGGTCGTGGCAGGACGTCCGTTCGTCCGTTCGTACGAACCACGGGTGTTCCCGGAAATTTTCATTAGAACAACCATCCACTGTAAAGATAGACTTTTTCTTGATATACCTTTTTTTTTTTATCCTGCGGAAATCCCTTCGGATACCCCCCCGCGTGCCAGCGGGGGCGGTTATGTCGGGCTTGAACCGACTAAAACCGCACGCCGTCTTGAGTCTACAGACGCCGGGGTGTAAGGTTGCCCATAGAGCATATCCCTCGCACCCCGACTGACCCTGGTCCATCTCCGGTTTCGAGATGGCCCCCTCGGTTTCTTGATATACCTTTTTTTTTTTTTATTTTTTTTTTATCGTGCGGAAATCCCTTCGGATATTTTTTTTTTATCTCGACACGCTTTGTAACTTCTGGTCGCCACTTAAAATTGATATTATTTTAATAATTAGAAAATACTTTTTTTCCCGTCAGATCATTCTATTAGTTTTAGAAAAGAGGTCTGGTTGGATGTGGTACTTAATGGTAGTCTCTCATCATCATTCATCAATGAAGCATAATCAAAAAATCCCTTATTTTACCTGTTTACTCTATGTAAATTTTAGCCTCGTAGACAATACCCAAGTTGATATTGCCGAAAGTTTACGCGAATGTCACACTCATTGAAATAAAACTATTTTTAACGGATTCTATCGCGATTTATTCGATTTTGTTGTTGTGAAGTTGAGTCTCCCGTTGGCCATGGCAGCTGAAAAGCAACCGAAACGTCGGGTTCAATATAAATAATAAAGTAACAGCAAATAAATCGCGATAGAATCCGTTAAAAATAGTTTAATTTCAAAATGACCAAGTTCTTCAAAAAATGCATTTTGTCAGAAAGTATGAATATCAATATTTTACATTTTACACAGCGCTATCTAGACCCAATGTAAGCATAGCTTAACTAGCTTGTGTTATGGGTTCTAGAATTCGGATAAACATACTTAAAAACATTTTGTTTTGTAAATACATGCATATAACACCCAGACCAATGCAAACAGAAATAATCATGCATATAAATATTTGCAATGATCGGGAATCGAACCCGTCTGACTTAGCAGTCAAACGCATTACCCTTACGCCACAGAGGTCGTAAACACAAAACCTAACTACTAATACTCACCATAAACGCTGCAGGATTCAACTAATAATAATAATATATCTCTTTATTTTATGTACACAAGAAGATTACAGAAGTACAGTTTTGCGGCATAAACAATTGGCGGCCTTATCGCACAGGACAATCTCTTACAGGCAGCCATTGGATGGAGAGAATCAGTGAATAGAACTAGGGCAGTTTGGGGTGTACATATTAAATTTTTATATATTTACTCTGACATATATTATCTATATAAAATTATGAATACATATTATAATTACCATACATATACTGTTAAAGACTATCGCCGTAAATAGACCGTCACTATTTTTTGAAGACGGGCAGAGTTTGCACGCGTCTTATCGTTACGAATAAGGCATTCCACAACCGGACAGCTTGGACAGTAAAAGACTTATCCATGAATCTCGTGGAATGCCCTGGCATTTTCAACCTCAGATTCTCTGATGATCTCAGGACGCTAGAATGCGAGTCGTGAAGGTATTGAAAGCGTTCTTTTAAGTAGACAGGAGTTAGAGGATTAAATAAAATGTTATATAATAAATAAAGAATATAAGCATTCCGGCGAAGGCGTATAGGTAACCACTTGAGTTGAGTTTTGTGCGAAACTCGGATATGTGATCATATTTGCGTAGTCCAAATATAAATCATATGCAAAGATTTTGAAGTCTCTCAAATTTGGTCGCTATTTTCAAAAAAAATTCTAAGAGCTTTATTAATCGGCGTGGAAACTAAGATAGAAACACGCTTGTACGATACGACTACATACAGAAAGCACAGCTAATAGAAATCTCTATTCCTAGGCAGCACTTTTCGCTGAAAATATGGTGATAGAAAACATTGTTTGTAGACATCTCGGTACATAGGAAGCACTGTACACAGATGTGCTATCTATGAAGAGAGATCTCTGTGTACAGTGCTTCCTATGTACCGAGATGTCTACAAACAATGTTTTCTATCAACAAAATTTTTCGCCGAAAAGTGCTGTCTAGGAATAGACCTTTCTATTGGCTGTGCTTACTGTATGTAGTCGTATCGTACAAGCGTGTTTCTATCTTAGATTCCACACTCTTAATAATCAATTTTCAGTTCTGTTTCATTTAGTTCATGTTTGCATGGAAATCGAGTTTCTCCTTTGTTAGTGTTTAGCACCTTTAGTCGCGTATCTATATCAGGATCGCGGTAATTTCAGTAACCATCATGGTATAAACATGATTGGCATAACACTATTTGTTTCTATAAACCAGAACGGATGGGCAACTCGCTTCCCGTGAACCCAATCCCTCATGTTTCTATTTTGCATTGTAAATAAATAAACAAGGAATACAATACACTAATCATATTCTCCCGTCGATAATACATTTGCTGCGAGCACCGACCTATGCCAGTTTAAGTGCCTCGGCACACGAACCAACATAAATATTGTATGTTGGTCGCAGTAACTCCTCTGAGGGGCACGATTAACAGAAGCATAACGTATTCGATTGTAAAAGAAATTAAATGAATGACTACTTGACATTTTAATGACATTTCATCGTTAAAATGTCAAGTCTTTGGACAGATTAAATTTGGCTAAAGTTTACTAACAGTATACCGTAGGTGTAATTGATAGTAATTTAAAAAATGCGTAATTATAGTCAGTTTTAAATTTTATACTTTCGGTGTTGAAATTTATTTTTACGCTAATCATTACAAATGTATACATACATAATAATATGCACACGAAATATAGATGGCTTTAGAAGTACAGTCACACAGAATATGTAGGAGTCACAAAGGTGTATTAATACGATCACTTCGCGAACTACCAGTATGTTTCTCGGTTTCACGTAATAAAGATGAGCCAAGCCATCAATGCACATTTTCATACGATTTCTATCAAATCAATTTATCACTGGTTTTTCTTTAATAACAAATCAGCGAATAACTCAACACTACTACAATCAATCTCAGCATTTCATGTTGGTTCGTGTACATCGGCACTAACTGTACCACAGCGGGTTGTAGCGACCGGTAATTGCAAATTGGCCAAGTGATCGATGCGGACGAAGAAAAATATCTCAATTCATTAGTTACGATTGACTCGCTACGATGGTACGGAGTATTGTGGCCCGTGTGAACATCGCCACGGTGTGGTCGTAGGCCTAAGGAGCATGGTGAATGAGAGGAATTTCTATCGATTTAACGCTTTTAAGTTATGACGTATAGGCTAAAACTTTGTCATGGGTATCTGTAGTAATAGTGAGCGCATCGAAAGTAAAAAATAGATATAAAGAAGTTATTTTCCTGTCCATTAATATAGAAGATAGCTCGGGTTTTTTAAGCGAGGCGTGAAAAGGCATTTATTCATCAAAAATCTCTCTAACCGTAGGAACTACAACAGATATGGAGTATTGCCAAAAGAGCCTATGAACTACTACTAGATCTACGTAGTAAAAACGTCTATAGCAGTATTTATTTATTCATAACTTATGGCCGATGGCCGGTGGGGCAGAAAGGTTCTTGAGTGGAGACCACGTAACGGCAAGCGCAGCGTAGGAAGGCCTCCCGCAAGGTGTACAGACGACCTAACAAAGAGCGCAGGGACTCGGTGGATGCAGGCCGCTACAGACCGGTCGAAATGGAAGTCGATGGGGGAGGCCTATGTTCAGCAGTGGACTTCCTACGGCTGCTATGATGATGATGATGATGAACTTATACATACATATACTCACGTGTTATATCTCTGACGAGGTAGGCAGAAACTTGTCATACGCATACATTATATAGATTTCGCTAGACATTATTTTATTCCCACAAAAATACACAATATTGAAGTCGAATTGTAGAAAGCCTGCATACACCTTGGACCGTTTTTTTGCTTTCCGTGAAGAAACCCCTTTGGGTTTCACCTCACTAGAGTCAACCGTGGCTATATCGGACTCGAACCGACTAAAACCACACGGTATTGCGGCACACCGGCTTGCTAGGCCGGGGAATCTCGGGTGGGGGATCGGGTCTTCAGACGCCGGGGTGTAAGGTTGCCCATAAGGCATTTCTCTCGCACCCCAACTGACCCTGGGCCATCTCCGGTTTCGGGATGGCCCCTTCGGGTTTGGGAACCCCGGTGTCCCCGTCATGCCCCGGTTTGGGGGGGAGGGGGCTAGTCGCCCCGCTATCCCATCTCATTCTGTACCTTAGATTTAGTAGAATAACCTTAAACCAGAAACACAACATACTATATCAAAAATACAAAATGTAATAAAGTTAACAGTGTAAGCATTTATCTTGTGAGGCGATAGAAAATATAAAATATACAGTGTAATACCAGTTTGTTATACCGGCAATGTAATGCATAGCAAGCAAGGACAGATGTCGCCACATGCCACATTCAATATGAAATATTAACCGCAGGAATTTAGAAGAAGGGTATTTATTTTCTTGTGTAGCTCGACTTTCTACTTTTTTCTGGAAGAAGATCGTATACACCGCTCGTCATATACCCTGGGAATGTAATACTTGTCAAAATGCACCGATATTTACTGTATTATATAATAAAGAACTCGATCTGCTGTTACCTCTCCCGAGAACAGTCAGTTTCTGGAAAGCGACTCCCACTTCGCCAGTTATTGCTTCTGTACTCTCAAATGTTTTCGTAAAAGCTTTTTTTTGGGATTAATACAAGGAGGTGGGAGTGTGGGACTCCCTTGTATAAAAAGTCGCAATTGTGGGATGGTAGATGGAATAGGCGCCAAAAAAAAACCAAGGTATTATAAAAGAACCTCCAAGTTCTGTTTGGAGACGATTATTAAACATGTAGTCTCATTCTAAAATCTCAAACAAACTGTTTAGACAGCGAGATTCCGGCGAGAATTTACATAAACATCATTAGAAAGATTGACTTATAACTTTTAATGTTCAAGCGCATAACGAGATATAAATAATAACACAACTATGAACTGAACACGATGGTCTTTGGGTCAGGCGGCCACTCAAGCGCAGGTGTCCTACATACTGCGTAAACACACGGGCGGATATTATATGCGTTATTTGTATGCTATATGGGATGATTCAGAAATTCAGATGGTTACTTGTTTACACAAAATTGCGGATTGATAAGTAGATGAAGCGCGGAACAATTCATTTGCATACGAATTCACTTCTGCAAAATCATGTATATGCATATATATGCGTGTAAGCATTATAAGTTAGTCTTAACATGACTGAAGACAGGCGGCTCACTTTGGAAATTCACTGTACCTTTTATTAAATACTTGGTCTGTTTCTATTTCATTAATTGTATATATACAGTACAGCAAGATGAACGGATGAGTTGAAAAAGGTAGCTGAGATAGACTGAATACTCAAGGACCGGGCGCTGTGGCAAACATTGAGAGAGACCTATTTCCACCAGTGGACTGCAATAGGCTAATTGATTGAGGTGCAATTAAGAATATTGTGTGTCGTATGTGTGTATGCTATCACCTCTAAGGATTCGACTTCCCGAGTTAAGCAGATGCCTATAAATATAATCTAACTCTGATGCACCAATAAAGATGGAGACAAGAACTCCAGTCCGTTATTATCAAACGCCGAATTTCAACTCCCTGTACCTTTTTTTTTGAACCGACTAAAACCGCACGCCGTCTCGGGTCTTCAGACGCCGGGGAGTAAGGTTGCCCATAGAGCATATCCCTCGCACCCCGACTGACCCTGGGCCATTTCCGGTTTCGAGATGGCCCCCTCGGGTTTGGAAACCACGGTGTCCCCGTCTTGCCCCGGTTTGGGGGAGGGGTGCTAGTCCCCCCACCGTCCCGGCCTGCTTCTGCTGGGGTGACAGGCGGCCTCACCTGCCACCCCCAGGCCTGCACTCATGGAGGACGGAGGTCGTTAAGCGACCTCCGGCGCCTAAGTCGCCTGCGACGCGCGGCGAGCATGTTGCGGGCTCGGCGGGCCGGGAGAGTTCTGAACCTCTCCCGGGCGCGCTCCGCCATCTCCTTCGCGAGCATTACATGTTCGCAGAAGGAGGTGGCGGCGGCCCACGCGCTCGCGCTCCGCACCATTGCCGCAATCATGCTGCCGAGCGAGAGGACTCCCAACCCGATGGCTGCCACGAGTTCTCGCCTCGGCGCCTCCCACGCCGGGCAGTCCGCCAGTGTGTGCAGCCCTGTGTCCTCGCTAGCGTCGCAGTGATGACACTCAGGCGTTGGCTCCTTCCTGATCCGATGCAGGTGGTCCCCGACTGGAACAACATTCTATAGAGCGGAGTTCCTTATATAAGCAGAATATTTACATTTCTTGCTAACCTCTAATCCTACTTCCTACTAAAATTACAAATGTGAAAGTTTGGGAAGATGTTTGAATGTTTGTACGCTTGGATGTTGGTTACTCAATACGTTCAAACGGCTGAACGGATCGGGTTATTCTGAGACAAGGCCAAAGGCTAAGTATCAAGCTATATCTGAAGTTAAAGTTATGTTAATCTCACGTTGTACATTACGCTAAACAGTTTCGCAAAAACGTTTAAAGATTCGTGATCACCACACATGCGCCGTACGAAAGGGAAATGCGCCGGCGCATGAAAGTATGATGGAACACGTTTATTGTTTTCATTGATTTTTTGATTAATAGTCTTTCGTTTAGGAATGCACTTAAGATCGTTTTGTGTGTGTTTAGAATTTAATTATTTTTTTGTTACTTTGTCAAAATAGAATTAGGCGCCATAACAAAAAAAAAAACAAATTAATGTGGTGGAGTAATCATATAATAATGTTTAAAAATGATTGTAACATCATTGATGAATTTGGATTATTCAGAATGTGTCCAGGTAGCTCAGTTGGGGGGTGTGTGTTGGGTAACCTCCTCGAGTGTCGCTCCGATTCCGATCCCGCTGCAGTCCGGGGGGAACGGAATCGGAGCGGCCGGTACACCCTGGGCGGCGGTCAATGGCTTCCACTTCACCGCTTCATAGGGTTGGCATTGATCGTCGGCCAATACCCAACGTGGCGGGAACACATCGCTCTCCGTACTCCTCTGCTTTCAGAGGAGACAGGATGAGCGATGCTGTTAGTGGTGAGATGGCCCAGGGTCAGTCGGGGTGCGAGGGATATGCTCTATGGGTAACCTTACACCCCGGCGTCTGAAGACCCGAGACGGCGTGCGGTTTTAGTCGGTGCAAGCCCGACATAACCGCCCCCGCTGGCCGGCGGGGGGGTATCCGAAGGGATTTCCGCACGATAAAAAAAAAAAAAAAAAAAAAAGGTAGCTCAGTTGGTCAGAGTATTCCCTCTAAGGGACTGGCCGCGGGTTCAAGTCCCGTTCATGGATGTTGACTTTTCCGATTTATAGGCAAAGTTAACATGCAAATTGAGTGTAATTTACTGAAACACGCAACAACGTCCGTCGCAATAGTAAAGTTTCGCTGTAACGTACATCGCGATATTGAACTTCCCAACTATGAATTACACTAATGCAAATTGCTTCAAAATTTCATTAAATTTACAATTACTTTGCGGAAATTAACGCGATCATCGATAGGTATCTAAGTAAATATGCCTATGAACTGTTTAAAGTTTCAAGTAATTTGTACTAGCCGTAGTCACAACCTGGTAGTACAACGGGTGCTTGCGGGGGAATCAACCTTATTATTGAGAGGTCCCGGGTTATAATCCTGACCATTACACTACCGACGTGAACCCCCTCCTAACATAAGTGAATATAGCTTAGCTAGTAAATTCAGTAACTAGTAAATACTTAAAAAAAAATAGGTGGGTATACGGCGGCCTTACCAAGATCTTCCGTACCTAAGCCAACCTCACCTGCTAGGTAAAGCCGTTGATTGCACGCTTTCCTCCTTTAATCCGGAATCGGGGGGGGGGGGGTCAGGGGGTATTCGCTCCCGCAAAAGTCAAGGTAAGTCAAATCAATAGAAATTATAGGAGAGCGGACCCCGGGCTCCAAAAACAAGCTTAGGGACGAGCGCTGTGATGGTGATGATGATTCTTTAAAAAAAAAATACAATTTCAAAGACATTCTCATCATTATCTTTTATTACTGAAAAGGAAAGTGTTCCTTAATATAAATAAATCAGCACAAAAACTACCTTCAAAATTTTACGTAATAAAAGAGTTTAATTCAATTTCTTATCCGATGATAATTTTATGACGGCCAAATGAGGGACGCGGGCGCAATTTACGAAAATGCTTCGGGCATCATCGGGTATCTTCGGCTCTTTTTTTTAATAATTTGTACGGAAGAGAAGATGGACGGGTTATGGGATGCTATCCAACGTATATGGTGTTATTGGTCGTTAATTTCAGTCTTTAACATAACAATGCATGCACATGTAATAAGTTTTTGTATGAAAGCGTCATGTAATCGATATTAGTAGACTTTGTCAGTGTATTCCTTTCAAGATTTATATATTTATATCGTCCCAGATAAATAAATAAAAATTCTAGCTGAGCGGGAATAGAACCTGCCACCTGTGGTACAGCAGTCTATTGTTCTACCGCTACACCAAATAGGTCGTCATGCGATATAAGAAAGACGTGGCAAACGATTTCATTGATGCAAAACTCAATATATCGAGTCCGACGCACGTCATTCTACGAGGCACTGCAATAAGTTTTGAAGCAATTTAAGCAATTTACTGCCAAATTCAATGATACCACTTCGGCATAAAGCTGATTGAGCGACGATTGTCGTAATAAAATTGAAAGTAAGCGTCCATTTTTTCACCTATCATTATACACAAAACTGTAACATTGCCCGTTTGTCCATCTACAACAGGGTTGTCACATATTGTTGGATTTTATTGTGTTTGCTCACTGTGTTGTTTTGTATGCGGAGTATTGCTAGATCCCATTATTTCATTTTAAACTAGGAATTCAGTGCAGGGTGCGACTGAAATAAATTGAACTGAACGAGCAGGACTCTTACTTGAAAATAAGACATCTTACTGAGTCGCGAGCTTAGCTAAGGCAGCGCGTTTGTGAAACTGTTTTTCGGTAATTATTCCTCAATGGTACATCGGATATGAACCATCTCGCTTCAAAACACTCCTCAGTGTCCACACTATCACCGTGGTAAATTTGGTCAAGATCGCGCGAGTGGTTACGGAGGAGTTCTGCCATCCAACAAACGGCTATGCCGGGTATAAGAGCTATAAACTAGAATGAGATTAGTTATAGGTTGCGCTAAGTGAGAAACGCATGTGTGAATACTTCATAAGTCAAAGTCAAAGTCAAAGTCAAAAACCATTTATTCTGTATAGACCATTAATACGGCACTTACAAAACGTCATAAAAAAAAAAATCTACTGTTTGGTAATGTTTGGTGGTATTACACCTATTGCAAAGATAGACGGGATATATTGGACTCCAAATGCAGAGGTCCAGCAATAGATTTCAATAGACTAATGGACTGTCAATTTTTTTTTGTTGAGAAAATTAGTAACCGAAATTACTAGTACTCCCCCTAAAGCCAGCTAAATTGCTTGTATTAGTAGTCGGTTCACGTCGGTAGTGTAATGGCCAGGATTTGAACCCAGGACCTATCTATAGTTAGGCCGACTCCTTAATCACTAAGCTTACTAGCTACACACTATACTTCAAACTCGAAAGAATTTGTATGCATTATCGGATTAGAATTTCTTACATGTGCCAGTCCTTATTTTTTCTTTTTCGTGAGGAACCCCCCCCCCCCTCAGCCAGCAGGAATGGTTATGTTGGATTGGAACCGACTAAAACCGCAACCGCCTCGCATCTTGTGCCCACAAGGCAATTCCCTTACATGTGGCAGCCCTAGGCATCACAAGTGAAGTGCCAGTAGAAAGTATACCAACGGGCAGTGTGGGCGAATACTTATAACTTATTCGTACATGGCAGCTTTTCCACACTCGTTAACACTTTTACTTTTCGTACCAGAGGCGTCCGACGCCCGGGGCTAGGAGCCAATTGTCTATTGCCGCGGCTCATACCCCGGAGTCAATGTTGCTAACCGTATTAAACTTTCAAATTCAAAAATGTCGTCGGCCAACATCGGCCGAAATAAAAATTATAATATGTAAAAGTTGTATAGAGGTCATTGTTGATATGGAATTGTGATTCAATAGAACGTCGGTAACTTAGTAGTTCAGGAGTCGGCCTTACGAACGAGCGGTCCCAGGTTCGAATGCTGGCCATTACACTAATGACGTGAATTCACTCCTAACAGAAGCAATTTAGCTTAGCTGGAAAAATTAACAGGAATTCTACTACTTTCGGTTACTAGAACTCTATTAAAAAAGTACAAAAAGGATATAATAACAAAATAAATAAATATTCTACGACATTCTACACAGCGCTTTCTAGACCGAAAGAAAGCATAGTTTAACTAGCTTGTGTTATGGGTTCCAGAATGCGGATAAACATACTTATGTACTTTTTTTTGTAAATACATACATATTAAACATATAAACACACAGAACCATGCAAATAGATATATTCATGCATACAAATATTTGCACTGAGCGGGAATCGAACCCGCGCCCCCCGTTGTAGCAGTCGAACAGAGGCCGTCGTTATTAGACTAACTTAAGCAGCGGTTAAAATATGACAATGGAAATCTGTTTGGTTCCGTGTGGTCGTGAGGTCCTTCCTAGGTTCGATTCCTAAGATAGCTAACGTGTCTGTTAGGAAAATATCAGTAGGTATTTAGCAAGGAGTCTGTATTCTATTATGTCTAGCAGGCACGTGTCCAGACTTTAGACTGCTACTCAGAACTTCCTATAAGAAAACCAGTAATACATTGTCCAACGAGGGAATCAAATCGTGTACGATTGCAAGTAAACATAAGCGCAAACTCACATACGCCAAAGTAGCAACAAGATAGTACATTACAGTTTACTCAACGTATTTATAGTCAATTCGAATCCTTTGTTTAGAAGTGTATTCCTGTGTAAGTTAATAGTAATTGATTGATTAGATCCTCTCCTCAATCTAACCCAATATCATATTGTCTGTTACGCGAATCGAATCTCAGACAATAGTTGCTTTTGCAGCTACAGCAGCATCGAGTTATTCAGATACTTATTATTGCTCAGAAACAACAAACTTTCCCTAACAGCTCAGTACTGCAATGGACATCGATTGACCAAGTGACTGGTTTGATTAATTTCTCAGAATGACATTGATCTCGATAGGACATCAATAATAAAGCTTATATGTGAAGAATGTTGGCTTTAAACGTATCATCAAATTTAAAACATTAATTATAACTAGTTTTGTAAAAGTATACATACAGTTGTTAGTGAATAATTTTCACCAGGAATAAGCCTAAAAGCAAATTTAAGTTACCAATCATTGCGTTGCAAATTTAATTTAAGCACACGTGTTCCCTTCTACCTACAATCCTTTGAGCGGGACGAGAAAAAAACATCTGTTGACGCCGTCTAGGTAGCGGCCACCATTCTAGGGACAATCTCTGGAAATGGTGGCCACTACTTTTTTAACTTCAGTTCAGCTTACCATCAGGCGGGATGCAGTCAATTTGACGGACTAAATATAAATAATATTTATAAAAAAAAGTTAACAATCATTGCGTTGCGAATTATGTTGAACATAACTGTTTACCAAAGTCTGCGCAAGCGCCACACCCGTTAATTTCCAGGTGTAGGCTTTCAGGTGAGGTTGACTTGGGCCTAAAGATTGTAGATAGATATTTAATTTAAGGACCACTTTTTTTTAATGAATGATAGGCTCACGTTTGACCTCTATCTCACCTGGTCGTAAGTGACGATGTGGTCTACGATGGATCACGTTTGCCTAGAAGGAACCTATTCACTCGAGACTTCAAGATTCTGAGGTTATAGCTTTCCGAAAACACAGGCTCACTTACTTTGTCTTACTTTGAGGGATACTGTCGAAAAGTTTTCACAGGGCTTCACTAAGACCTTTAGAGCCAAACTCGTCTTACCTGCCAGCCGGTACACCTACTAACTGACGAGGCTCTGGAGCAGCCTTTCCTCTCAAAGTTATCAGGTCAGTCCGTGTCTGTAATAGTGACCCTCATTCCTGAGACTTTACCTTTAGCTTACCACCAGGCAAAGTAAAGTCATATAGACGTGAACATAAAAGAATCACTTCCATAAAAACCGAATCAATAAGAGGAGAAGAAAAAAGCGGACTCCGGGCTCTGAAGTGTAAGCCTAAGATTCAACGTAGAACCACGCGAAGATGATGATGATATCCTCGAAAACTTTTGTGGGAGTACCTGAAACAAAAAAAGTTTAACGTAAGACAATGTATAAGTGTATACATGGCGTCGCCCCGGTGCAATTATAGCACCTTTTTTTTATTTTTCGTGCGGAAATCCCTTCGGATACCCCCCCGCCGGCCAGCGGGGGCGGTTATGTCGGGCTTGAACCGACTAACTATCATGGACTTTCGTAAAATTTTCTTTCAAACAAACCTTGTCATGACAATAATGAATACAACAAAGAAGAATTATCTAATTTGGTGCAGTCGTACGGAATTACGCGCGTACATATATTTCGGCGATTCATTTTTGCCTATGTATATAGAGATTTAATAATGATTCCATTAAAAATTAAAAAGCCCCGGAAAAAGCTTAGAATACTCCCGACTAATTAACTTTTCAAACTAAAAACAAGATCAAAATCGGTTCATCCGTTCGGGAGCTACGTTGCCACAGACACACATACAGACACGTCAAACTTATAACACCCCGTCGTTTTTTTTGCATCGGGGTTTAAAAACATGCATACCGAAAGAATAAGTAAGTACACAACTTCAAAAATGTTTTAACCAAAATAATATAAAATTATATTTGTAATATAATTTTGGTTCTGAATCTCTTTGAATAAAACAAAGTTCTGAATTTAAATAACTTGATCCTCTTCTTATGCGCATGCGTAACTTATGTCCCGCACAGGAAACAACACTGTTTCTGCTAACATTCCAAAAGAGAAAAAAATGCAAATGCTATTTCTTTTAGTTATAATGATATATAATCAAGTCTTAATACATGCCAACCAATGTACAGAACCTTCACAAGTAATCACAAAACGCAAGAGTGCATTTTACATCTCTTTCAAAATCTGTTGGAATTACTCAGAATGCAGCCGAGCGACATTTTATAATACGCGGTGTATCTAGTGGGAGATTATTGGTAACTAATAAATAATAGTAAAGCAGACAAGTCTTGGTTGCGTGATGCACGCTACCGTGCGCCGGCGCAGAGTGTGTGTCCATTGACGATGACGCGGTGAACCGAAGCAATTTGTTGCGTTTTATTATATTGAGACTCAGTAGCTTGATCGTCAAGAACGTTTTTTTTTTCTATATTTAGGACACGTCATTTTTTTTTTTTTATACCACTAAGGTGGCAGACAAGCACACGGCCCACCTGAGGGGAGCGGTTACCGCGGCCTATGGACGTGTGCAACACCAGTGGCGGCACACTCGCGCTGCCTACCCTGTAAAGGGAAGGGATGGGACCACCTCGCCTGATGGTAAGCTGAAGGTAAAGTCTCAGGAAAGAGGGTCACCATTATATACACGGACCATGTTAACACAATGGTGGCACTCAGCTTGACGGCCTCATCAGAAGAGGATTGTTGTCGCAGCACCGCGTGACACCCACCGGTCCCCCTAGTGCTGCGACCACAATCCCCCTGCCCGGCTATGCTGCAGATACAGTGCTAAGATTTTTTGTAAATGATGTTCCCTCAATGATCCCTCGTATAAATAAAACTCAGGAAACTACTGTGAATGATAAGTTAACTACAGGACTAATATAATTAATAACAATGTTTAACAATATATAAAATATAGTATATTAAATTTAAATTAAGTACAAAATAAATTCTTAGAAACCAAACACTAATATTTATTTCTTGCCTTTCTCTTTACCTTTGCCTTTGGTCTCTGGAACTGGTATTGGTATAGGTTCCGGTTCCGGTTCCGGAGGAGGTGTAGGAGGTAGTTTTCGATCTGGGAACAATCGCGTTGAAAACTCCACCAGATCATTAATATTTGTACTAAGAGTTTTGTCACCTTTACCGGCTTTAGGACCAGGGAATGTTGTGCAAAGCTCATCTATAAGGTCAGCGTCCACAGGACCTCCTGCGCCGTTCACGTACGCCAGTAAATCTTTGCTCACCATTGAGAAAATATTATCCTTCTGTAGTTGTAATAGCAGTAATGCAATATCAACCGGCTTCTTCTTAGGTTTTTTGCACAAATACTCCATTCGTTTGAAGAGTAGCTCTCTATAATCTGGCCCCACCGGCTTATATGTACCCATAACGATGCCAAACTTCAGATTCAATTTCGGTTTAATACACATAACGTCTTCCAGTAACCTAATGAAAAATTTGTCAACCGTTACATTCTCCATGTACACGTTAGAAACTTTAACTTTTTTAAATTTTAGTTTCTTTAGGATCTCGAGAGCGTCCGTTGGGCTCATAGGGTTATATGATAAATTCAATGATACCAGTTTCTTCGCTCCTGCTAAACCAGAAGCAATTTCTTTAATAGCATCACCTGCTAGTTGATTGTGGTTTAAGTCTAAATGTTTCAGTGCTTTAATACTAAGAAGTTTTTTTAAGCCCGGACCTACTCGATTGCTGAGACTGTTCCACGATAAATCAATACTCGTTACGTCTTTAGTAGTTGCCGACAATGCCATGAGGAAACCTGGTGTTCCTATCGTATAGAGATTGTTAAACGACAGATTCCATTTAGTAATTTTGTTATATGCTTCGAATGGTTCCGCCAGCAATACTATTCCTTTGCCACTTATTTCATTGCGGCTTAAATCGAGCTCCGTCACGGCAAGGCCTTTCCATACTGCATTAGCTATGTGTACCATTCCTTCATCGCGTATTTCGTTTCTGCTCAAGTTAAGAACTTTGAGAGTCCTGTTATTGACCATGTTAGACAACAAGTGCTGTACACCCTCATGGCCGATTCGACAGTCTGAAAGATTCAACTCTACTAGCCAAGTGTTGGACGCAAGCATGTCTCCTAAGTGATACGAAGCATCTTTGGTTAAGAAGTTGTCAGTAAAATTTAGTCTTTGGACAATTTTATTATATTTCATCGCTATGGCCATTGCTCGAACACCAATTGGATTAACGCAGTAGTAACGTAAGTCGATATCATTGTCTAAAAGCCCCTTGTAAAAAGTTCGTACAACGCATTGATTCATAGATTTACAAAGAGCCAAGTAAAGAGACTGTCCATCATCAGAGTATATAGTCGGTTCTTCAGGTTTCAGCAAGGCTGAGAATATCCCAGGGTCAGTGATAGCTGGGTAAAGATAATACACGTGTCTCATAACAGAACTGGCAGAGAGCGTGATGTATTTGGGGCAGATGTCTGGTGTTCCGGGGTCATATAAGCCTTCGCTTTGCAGAACTTGTTTTGGGTTTCTGGTGTCGCATACAATTTCAATCGAAGACCATTCCTCCATAGGTGGATCTTCGGAGCTTTCCAAACTGCGAGCTTCGAAGATTGTGCCCAGCTCATTCTCGTCCACGACTTCAGCATTCTCATCTTCGTCCATTCTTATACTTAGATTATAAAAATTGGTCTATAAATATAAATATTCTTATAAAATTAAATCAACTTTACTAAAATATAAACATCAGAATTATGTCAAAATATCACACTGACATACACTAATTTATTTTTATTAAAAGAAAAGGTTACATACATGTCATATGATGAAACAAGTATGAATGACATTTGTTATACTACCTACTTAGACTAAGCGGTTACCGCAGCCATGAACGCTTTAATATCCGATCCACAGACTTAGGCTCAAGCTGTAAGTCCCAGCGTGTTGCCAAACTGGTGCAAAGCACACACTTTCAGCGCCTTTCCGCGGACGTTCTTAATTTTTATTTATTAGTTTTATTACTAGCTGACCCGACAGACGTTCTCCTGCCTTAACTATGAATATTGACAACATAACATAACATAAACTCACGCCTATATCCCCGAAGGGATAGGCAGAGGTGCTAGCACCCACATTTCGCCAGTTTATGTTTAGGTCCCAATGTAATAGGTGGCGAGCCTATTGCCATTAACCGGGCACTTATAAACCTGCGATAAAACACACAGCTTCGAAAAGCATCGAAAAGTCATTGGTGTGTGCCATGGTAAAACCTGGGATCGAACCTGAGACATCGTCTCAGCAGTCCATTACCCATACCACTAGGCTACCGCGGTTATTATGAATATTGAATTTGGTATAATATACATCAAAATATAGTGTTTATTATTGTAATGCTTTATGATATACCAAAATTTTTTGTCTTTTTTTCGGGCGCGTATATAAATATTTTTGTTGGTATTCGCACGGGTATACAACTATAAAATGCACAATCCATACTATTGTCTAATTCGTTTTGTGTGTTAAATATGTATTTCTCTCTTTTTCATTTGAACCTCTCGTACGAGTCTAGAAATATTACCAAGTTATTTTTAATTCTGGTTTTAACATTAGTAAGCGAAATTATTAATATTCCCCCTAACCCCAGTGTAGACAACTCGTAGGTACGTTATTTTAAGTTATAGCCAACCGATTATATTACAAGAACGCTTGGGAAATGGGACGGCCACGCGTTGGCGCTGGCGGTCGCCTTTTTCGCGCGTTTTGTGTTGTTGTTGTGGTAGCAACGACCAATGGCGGCCGCTTATAAGTGAAACGTGTATTTTGTCATGGTGCTCCCGTGTGTTTATTATTGTAATTGTGCTGTTTTTGATAAGATAAAGTTGTGAATGACCTCAATAAACTTTCTTCTTTATTTGGAAATCCTAAAACCCTACACCCAGGATTGGAACTCTCAATCATAAGGACCTGTAGTTCGGTTCCGATTCCGTATCACGTGGAGCCGAAAACCATTGAAATTACAAAGTCTAATTTTGAAACTTTCGCGTTCCATGATATACAATAATGTTAACGGCAATTAACGCGATCATGTATAGCTATATATATATAATACAACTTTGGATTGCCTGACGTTTCATCCAGGTTACACTGGCCATGGTCACAGGCTGACTGTGATCACGGCCCCCGGCTTCCCCCCCGCCCCTCCTCCTTGCTGCAGGGCAATGGCCTTGCATCCATCAAAGGTTGAATGTCTCAAAAACCTTTACCAGCAGTTTGCCTAGGCCATAGAAGAGAGAACGAAACATTATTACTTTCCTGCCAACCGAAAAACGGTTTTCTCTTCATAATAAATGATTGAAACAACTAGAGTTTGAGACTGCATAATTAAATATAGCTAGATCTATTCCGAATTTAACGCGGACGAAGTAGCGGGTAGCAGCTAGTGTAGAATACATTGTGACGATTTTTTATTTTTTTTCCTGCGGAAATCCCTTCGGAAATTCCGAAATTCAGAAATTCGAAATCCCGTCGGCCAGCGGGGGCGGTTATGTCGGGCTTGAACCGACTAAAACCGCACGCCGTCTCGGGTCTTCAGACGCCGGGGTGTAAGGTTGCCCATAGAGCATATCCCTCGCACCCCTAAAGCAGCTGGATACCTACTTCCTGTAGATTTTATATTCTGTATAAAAATATAATATCTGAGTGACCGAGATTTGCTTGGTTTTTACGTTTTCTAAAATTGAGTCCTAGCTCGGCCTCTGTGGCGTAGCGGTAGTGCATTGGACTGCTACGACAGGGGGCGCTAAGTACAAATATTTGTAAGCATAAATATGTATTTGCATTGTTCAGGGTGTTTCTATGTATAATATGTATGTGTTTACAAAAAACGTATACACGCGAAGTTTTTAGTCGTTTTGGAACGAAATATTTTGGGCACAGTTTCGATAACAGAACCACCTGGAAGTATAAATTCGAAACTCAAAAAATATTTTTAAATTTCAAAATTCATGTCGTTTGCACAAAACAAATGAGAATTCGAGGTCACTCCTTTAAACTTCACGTAAAATGCTTACTACGGTTTACGCGACGATTTTCATTCACCTTGGAAGAGGCTAGGCGATTGTCGTCTCGGCTGGAGCACTTGTATGGGTTACGGCTACGAGGAATCGATAATCCCCAAGTTCCGTCCACCCCGACCATCTTGGCTGCAACCCAGCGCTTACGCGACCACGGACAGTTTCGAACGCCGTCACAAGGCCTAGGACGTCTAGATGACTCTCCAGATATTGCAGATATCATCGAGTTCTTCGAGCGGGATCCTCGGCGAAGTACAAGAATGGCAGCACGAATATTCAATGTAAGCCAAAACTTCGTATGGAAAACGTTACACTCTCATGGATTGCCGCCCTAACCATTTGATGATGGACCAGCAAGGATCACTATGTGTCAGTGGTAGTAATTTCCGAGATTTAAATTTTATATAAATATTGATTGCTCGTTTAAGTATCAGCTGATGTGGTTATACACTAAACTCATAAAAGACCTTGTGGCGACAGACGAAGGCGTCTTGTGAAGTTGATATTTTTACTTTCTCTTGATGATATTTGATATTTTTGACACGAAACTGACGGAATTGAACAAGTCTAAAACAACAAGATGAGTATTCCGGCCTAGGAATGGCATGTTGAGAGCCTACTCTTGTGAAAGTGAGGCCTCAGGGCACAGAAATGAAAGGCCAAGGCCAATAGCCTCGGAACGTATGTAATTAGCGATTGGATCAATTCATATGTCTAATTCTCTAATATTTATACAATAACTAGCTTATGCCAACGCAGAATACTGATTTAGAGGCGGTAGGTGAGTGCCCAAGTAACACAGGAAGCACGTTAACAGACAAATAGTAAACTTGTGTAGAGCTTAAGGCCTTTATAAAGTCTTATATGATCTCACCGCGCATCTGGACGCTTTATATTGGCATTTTTAAACCATTATGATGCTTCACACTGTATAGTGGTTGGATAATAGCATATCGAAATGCTTTTATAAAACCTTTAGTTTTGGTGCAGCAAACCCCATTGCAGTTGTATAGCTTTCAGCCATTTTTAGGGCTTTTGGTTCTACAATAGCACTTGTAAGTAGAAAACAAATGGTTAAAGCTGTTTAATAGCATAAACAAGAACCGTTATAATGCCATGTACAGCCATTATACAGCTATCAGCTGTTTTTAGTGCCTTAGGTTCTACATTAGCATTTTTAGGTAGTAGATAAATGCTTCATGCTGTTTAATAACATTAACATGAAACATTATAATGCCACAAAAATCACTTTATACAGCCTTAAGCAATTTTTAGTGCCCTTTGTTGTATAGTAGCACTTTTAAGTGGAAGGTAAAAGCCTTGAAGCGTTAATCAGCTTAATCGTGAATCATTATAATGCTAGCATTGTTAAAGATCAACTGAATGCTGTTGTATAGCTAACAGCTCTAAAATCATATACACGTGAGTTATTGTAATGCGTAAAGCTGTATAAAACATTAATTGATTGTCTTCTTAAATCCATTTGTCGGTCATATACAATCGCATGTTTCTTTTACTTTTCTTTTGGTTTGTGTCAAATATAGATAAGAATAAGTGCAGTGTTCCATAAAATGATGAAAAAAACGTTTAAAACGAGGTTAAGAACCGGAGGATTCAGAAAGAAAATGTCGAAGGAAAAAGCAAAAATCATGATGTCTTTGAGAGCCCAAGTAGAACTATTTTATAGCCAATGGAATTTCAGTGTTACATCAAAAGTCTTCTCTCTGACCCCTGCCTCGATAATTGTTCACGCGTGACTATTTATACTACTGGCGGCATTAGATAGCGTCTTTATAGGGTCACCTGACTGTTATAAACTGTCGCCATTTTGTAAATATTTTATAACCAAAAAATATTATCAATTTTACCTGTTTATAACAACAATAGACTGATAAGATGATTAATAAACTTAATTTACTACTGCCTAACCAATACAGTTTTGTTTATTGTGCAAAAGTCGTTCTATACTAAAAATTCACAATTATTATTATCATTTCACGCATATTTTTATGTAACATTTTATATCAAAACCACAAAATATAGAAGGCGCGTGAAAATTTTCAATGAAACTTATACAGACATTTACAGTAAACTGTATTGCGCAGTACTTAATATTATATACCCAGTATTATATTTTGTTTTTGTAAACACGGTATGTAATCACTTCACTTAGTTTCACAACTTCACAGTCGTCGTCCATAATATTTATACGAGATATAAAGTAGTAAAAGTAAAATGACATTGTTGAATTAATTGTAATAACATTTGTGCCAAGACATTAGAGATGTTTTTGCAGTGACCCAGGGTTTATTCAAGTTCTAACTGTGAACACTTAAAAAGCTTCCTTCATGCTTTTCGTACATTGAAATGCTAGTACAATGCTTTTGTAATGTTATTAACATCTTCATTATAAATAATATTACTTATATAATGCTTCTACAATGCGATTGGCAATTTCATTGACCCTTATAATGCTTCTTTAATGCAATTGGCACCTTCTTTGACCAAAATAATGCTAATATTATGTGCCTGTAATGCCATTAAACAACTAAATGTGAAACCATTTAGGATCTAAAGCCGTATAATTTGTGCCCATTTAAGAGCTATAGTAGCCGTATAAACGTTTATAAGGCTTCTATAATGCTAACTCTAAAATGCCAAAAGGATACCAAAATGCCGTACTGCAACCGTTATATGGCTATGATGTGTTACTTGGGTGGTTAAGGAGTTGGCCTTACGATATAGAGGTCGCGAGTTCGAATTCTGGTTATTAACTACACACTACCGACGTGAACCAATGCTTAACACAATCAATTTAGCTAAGCTTAATAGGGTTTTTTATCACAGTCGGGTAACAAGAGTATGACGTCTCTGATGTTGTACACTCCATAGACCACGGTAACCGCTTAACAACAGGTGGGTCGTGTGAGTGTCTGCCACCTAAGTGGTATAAATAATACTAGTAATTTAGTTTAATAACATTTTTTTTTTTTAATCCGGTCCAATGACCCAAAGGAACTTAATTTCTAGGTTATAAATATTTAGGCTTTCACGGCCGGTGTTGCATGTACTGCTTCCGGGCTGTTGGACCGTTGATACTTGTGTTCCAAATGTTTTGTCGATCACTGCGGTCGACATCTTCAGTGGTAGAAATCCGAGTTTCAGTTAATTTCTAGGTGTTGTGCGTGTCATTTGTTTGAGAACCCACAGGAAACTATTCACACGAAAAATAGCCAATGTCCTAATCTTGTTTGTACTCTGCCCGTGAGCAAAATTTGAGCCAAACCTATCCAGCCTTCTTTGTGTGGTCAAGTAACAAACGCACTTTAGCATCTAAATATTATTTCGAAAAGGCTTCTAAGTCTCCCAAGGTTATCAACCCCGCAGGGGAACCTTGCATTCAAATCTTCCACTTTGGAATCCGAAAACGCCTCTCCTCCTATGGAAATTTTTATTTTTACGGGAGTAAGCACCGACTCCAAGACCGACAGACTCCACAAGCCCGAATCAAAAGCCCGCGGCAAAGTCTTGTCCTGTGGATGGCAGGTGAGGTTAATTTGGGCTCTAAAGGTCTTCGTATATACACCCCAAAGAAAGATGTTCTTCTTCGACGGCAACTGAAAAAGCTAATGAAATTTTGAAGCAATTAAGTATGCTATTATATCCAATAGATTCAGTTCAGAGAAAATAACATCCAGAACAGGACATGTCCAGTCACTTTCTAGAAGAACTACTGGCCGTACTGACTTTTTCAGATCGAATTCTATTTGCTTATTTCCTACATTAGATTTACTTAGTAACTGTTTTACTATCCGATCGTTAGGTGTTTCATCACATTGAAGAGCTAGTTTATTACTCTGACCCCGGGCTTCAACTCGAAGAGAGAGCTTTACCCTATGTTTGTAACACTTATTTGAATATCCGTCAATCGCGTAAACTGTGTATTTACACCGTAACGAATGACCAATGCAACCAATTTGGGAGTGTGGTGAATCTGGCGAATTACAGGTGTATGCACGGTGTGATTGAGGGCATGATCCTATTATGAAGTAAAAACGTTTCTGCTTACACAACCGTGAAGTTTGATGGCGATTCCGGAATAAAGATATGTTGCATCATTTTTGTCTATCTACGATAAATATTATTTAATACTAGCTGTACGCCTTGGTTTCGCTCCGGTGCAATTACAGCAACTTAGACGTGGAATTTCAAAAAATAATTTCAAATAAACCTGGTCGTTACCTTGACGAACACACATTTCTTTGGGCATAAAGATATACATATTTCACTTCTTCGAATACTCTCGAGCCTTGACCAGGCACTTTGTTACGATGTTTCCAACCAGGAATTACATTAATACTAAACTAAAAACGATCGTGTTGAAAGCTGAGAACCAGCGCAGCGCAGGCGCACCTATAAATCCTGACGATGTACGACTAATATCTAACCACAAGTTTCGTTAATAAATAATTTCTAACAACGACTAATTCGCGCGTGTGGCTTTTCTTGCAAGACATGGAAAACGGAACTGAAGGTAAATTACTTTTAGAAATTAATTACTATGAATCTTCACGGTATCACACGGTAGTATTAAGTGCTTCTAGGGTAGGCTATAATAGCGATTCAATCTGATATCTTTATGCATTTACGATACAAAGTAACAGTTATGAACGTAAGATTTTTAGTTTTTAACCCCCGACGGAAAAACGACAGGGTGTTATAAAGTGGGGTGCGACGTGGGCGATGACGCATCATTGATTGCTCCTCTGGAGTAGCTGGCGTCAACGTCAACGGCCAAGAGTCTGACCAACCGGCCCTTTTCAGGGCCAGCTGACCCCATTGCACGAGGGGGTTGTGGTATGGCGGGCCTGCAAGACCCGCGGGGGTGGTCGCTCCAGGTACCCCTCTGCTGTTATCAGAGGGGACACTGCGAATGGCCCAGGGTCAGTCGGAGTGCGAGGGATATGCTCTATGGGTAACCTTACACCCCGGCGTCTGTAGACCCGAGACGGCGTGCGGTTTTAGTCGGTTCAAGCCCGACATAACCGCCCCCGCTAGCCGGCGGGGGGGTATTCGAAGGGATTTCCGCACAATAAAAAAAAAAGGGTGTTATAAAGTGTGAAGTGTCTGTCTGTGGCATCGTAGCTCCCGAACGGATGAACTGATTTTGTATTTTATGTTTGAAACGTCCAGCAGTCGGAAGTGTTCTTAGCTATGTTTGATGAAAATCTGTTGGGGTTTTTTTAAATGCCAATTTTTTTTTATATTGACAGCCAGATTCAGGTGTACAGGGCCCTACCACAACACCTTTGGGGCCCAAATCAACCTCATCTGCTTGTCGCTGCACCTTATAAATAACGGTCAAGGCTCTGGCACAGGTTTTCTTCTCGGGGATGGGAGTTCAGACGACAGTCAGTCATTTAAATCAAACACATTAAACAGCCAACGAATTAAACCACTAACAACTAAAACACAACACATCTGAACTATCTGAATCACAGCTACTACAAAGAGTGTTCTAATCGCAATAAATTGTTTGAAGTGCGCGAGCGCTGCAATAAATTAAGCGAGCGACCGGCGCGGGCGCAGCGACAGCCCCTCTCATAACCCGGGCCCGTTTGGTCTTTGGCGCTGTTTGATTTAGAGAAACGTGAATGCGTTACCTGGCTATTGTTTTCTCTTTAAAATTTACAGTGTTGAGATAAACTGTATTTGGTTTTGTAATGAAAGTTGTGTTTGTTTAAGAAAGTACTGTGATTTACTGAGCAAGTTGAGGGAATGCAAATTGGCTGCTCAAATATGCAGTGGCTTAAGAAAGTTTTGTTTTGGTGCTAGCCCTTTGTAGCATTTTGAATTTCATATTGTTTCTTAGATTTCGTAGCTTTCTACAGTATAAGTAGTAGGTTTATTAAACATATACTTAAATAAATTTGACGATGGAAAAGGGTCTTAGGCAGGGCTGCCATGTTTCCATGTTTCTTCTAGACAAAAAGAGGAAAACTACATGTAATCATCCGTCTAAGCTAAGAGAAGTTCCTTTAGCCATGTTTTTCCTGCGCGAATGGACTCGACCAGAATCGTGAAAAATCGTAGTCGATACGTACGATTTGGTACGATTCGGTTAATATCCTTCATTTATCTCTATTGATTCATCAAAAATATTCACAAGTAAGTAAGAATCATCGTAATCGTAATTTTAAACTTACTCCTGGCGAAACAGGAGCAATCATATTTATCATGTCAAAACACTCAGAGTGACTCCTTTCCCATTTTTTACGTGTGGAAACCCCCTAGGTGCCAACGATAGGATGGGTCTGTCGAAATCGGACCGACTAAAACCACACGGTATCCTCCCCAAGTGTCCATTGCCGGGCACCCCATAAGCTAACCCTGGGGTTATCGAAAGGATAACCCCAGGGTTACCGGCGGACTTTGGCCGCCATCGCGGCCTCGCCTATGGTGTCGGGTTTGATCCTGCGACGGTGAGTTAGCAGCCGTTTGTAGGACACACACGACACGCCTCCGTATTGGCCTGGTTCTGCAAGGATAGCGATTCGGTGAACTGCCGTTCTCAGGCCCCGATCATGGAGGTCGGTAGTCCCGAGCGTAGACAAGTCTGCGGCGCCCCCGCAGACTGCGGAACTCAGTAGGCAGGGTGCTTTCCCGCTCCATCTCCACCGCCTCTTTCGCGCTCATTACCTGCTTGCAGAAAGAGGCGGTAGCGAACCACTTGTTCCCATCGGAGACCAAGGCTCTCACAATGGTCTCCGGCGAGAGAACATCCACGCCCTTCAGAAGACCCTTGATGAAAGTAACCATCATCGAATAGAATCTTACCCAGCATATCTCGATTGCCTGATTCCCGGTGGAACCTTTTGCAAGTGATGTGTAAATTTGTATGTGTTCACCGAATTTCATAGCTACCTTCCCACTCTAACAGGTTTACGGTCATACTGCAGTTTATTCTTATTAAGCCGCAAAAAATACAAGTTTCGCAACAACGATTTTCTTTTCAGTCACGTTCTGCTGAACTTTATGCCAGATAAGAACAGGTTCATTATGCAATCGGCATTAAAATGTCGATTTCGATAGTCCATATAAGTATGAAACAATTAAAAAATGCGAAAAATCTCATTGTGCAATGAGGCAACAGTAAAAGATGGCGGACGCTCCGAACCGTCAAATACTGAAACAGAAAATATACATTGTCCTGTTGAGATCCATCCAATAACAAATCGAAGTAATTTTAATCGCTCACTTGTCCTTACATCGTCGCGTGCGCATATACAAGAAGGCATCCATATAAGGATTAAAAGATTCAGAAAAGGCCGCAGGAATCCATGAATAAAAATACCATGCCAAAAAGATGACACCAAATATGGTGTTTGAGAATCTCTAAATTCATGGTTCGTCTGCGCGTGAGTGAATTCGCGTTAAAGGACGTGAATGCATACGCAATGGTTGCGCCAGAGTGCGTGTGTTGGGTATCGAATTTGTTATGATTTTTTTTTTTTGCAATTTTGTTTCACAGAACACATTTAATAATTTGATTACAATGAATTCACTTGTACCTGCTAAACCCGACGTCGTGCAATCGGGTCTCACAGACCCACGTCTGTGAGACCCGAACAGTTTCGAAAAAACGTATTGTAATATTTTTACTGACAGATACCGCCTCAGCTCGTTGCATAATATCAAAACCTAACACGAACTGCAGATATTGTACATACATCTGTACTCAACCCATAACGGAAATCGAACGTGCAGATGAGTACTGATACCAGGTACCAGTAATTTATCCCAACAGCGCTCGTTCTGCGAGAAAGTGATTTTAAACGAACTTGGTATTCCCGCAGTAAATTGATTTTCACTTGATCGATGAAAGCTGAACTTTGCTCGTGTACATTATTTTGTAAATGATCTTTGAAATAAAGCATTTGTTGATTGATAACAACTATCTCTATATTTGATAGTCAATAAACGATCGTACAATAAAGTCATATATTTTTAACGTTTTAAAGTTTTTAAAACCATGTTCCTTAGATAGATAGATAGATAGATACTCTTTATCTCTTACTCTTTACCAACCAAAAGATACAAATGTCAGTTTGTACAATGGGCGGTCCTATCGCATTTTGCGATGTCTTCCCGACAACCTTTAGATGGTCTAGATTGATAGAATTGGAATAGCTTAGTGGTAAGAGGAAGCCTCGCTGGTGTTGCCATTAATATTATGATTATGCCATTAATTAATAAATGAATAATAAATATTCCAAGACATTCTACACAGCGCTATCTAGACCCAAGGTAAGCATAGCTTAACTAGCTTATATTATAGATTCTAGACTACAAATAAACATACTTACTTTTTTTTTGTGAACGCATACATTACCCAAACCTATGCAAGTAGACATATTTATGCATACAAATATTTGCACTGAGCGGGAATCGAACCCGCAAACTCCCGACCTGGCAGTCTCTGCAGCCAACTTACCAATTACAATTCAACTACATTAGTTGATTTTATTCCTTTCGATAAATTAGGAATGCCGCAATCTTATGATGAGGTTTGACACCATTTAAAGGAATTTTATTAAGGCATATTCAGGGATTTCCGCACAGAAAAAAAAAAGGCATATTCAGATTCGATAAAAAAATGTAATTCATTAACCTATCCCAAGAAAAATGTTAAAATTTGTGAAAGTGAACATGACAAGGAAAGATACGCCGACCTAGAATAATAGAGGAAAGATGAAGGTAACCGCTTCCCATCAGGTGGGCCGTGAGCTTGTCTGCCAACTGAGTGGTATAAAAAAAAGAAAAGATAATTAACCAATTCCAATTAAAAATAAATAAAATTGTTCAATTAAACTCGGTTGAGTACCCGTTTAATTTCCAACTTAGTAGACGCAGTGTCGGTTACACTGGACTTAATTAATTAAAATAATGTATTATTAAATTCAACTGTCGCAAGTGTCGCAACTAATAAATCGAATCGCACTGTTTAAGGACACCTTGGCGGCGCATGAGTTTCCTGTGCGGCCGTGAGAATTTTGTCACCTTAAAGATGAAAGTTTTTACTTTTTTGTCGTTGTATTTTAATTATAAATATCCATACAAAAAGTTTACAACATAATACGTCCTTTATGCGTTTCAAAGCCCTTTTACGCGCTTTATAATCATAGAAGAAAAAAAAAATGATTTAATTTAATCTTATTATAATACCAGAAATTCAGTGCAGGGTGCGACTAAAATAATTTGAGCTGAGCGAGGAGGACTCTTTTTTTTTTTTTTTTTTTTTTTACGTGCGGAAATCCCTTCGGATACCCCCCCGCTGGCCAGCGGGGGTGGTTATGTCGTGTCTCGACTAAAACCGCACGGTGTCCTCCCCAAGTGTCCGTAGCCGGGTACCCCGAGGAGGACTCTTACTTGAAAATAAGACATCTAACTACGGTCGCGCGCTTATAGCTAAGGCCGCGCTCTTGAAACTGTTTTTCGGTGATTATTCCTCAATGGTACAACGGACATGAACCATCTCGCTTCAAAACACGCCTCAGTGTCCACACTATCACCGTAGAAATTTGGTCAAGATCACCCGAGTGGTTACGGAGGAGTTCAGCCATCAACAAACGGCTATGCCGGGTATAAGAGATGTCACTTTTTCATGCAAAAACACCCCATGAATAACTACTCGTGGTTCGCAAGAATGATATCAGTATTTTTAAAGTAAAGTTTTAAGTATTGTAAAGTCACAGGCAACAGCTAGTTATTTATAATTATTACTAGGACGGTTACCAGCTTCGCAATCAACCCAAATTTAAGCGTAGCGAGATTTGCCTATCCAACAATAGGTCAACGTGACCGGTCGACTTTTTCCATTGATTTGGTTTTTCGGTGATTATTCCTCGATGGTAAGACCGATCTGGACATTCGACCCCTTTCGACACTCAGTAATGTCTACTTGATCACCGTGGCAAACTTGGTCGAGATAGGTCAAACGGTCTCGGAGGAGTATCATTTGTTTGAAATGCAACTTTGAAACCAAAGACGCTTCGCTCGCCTTCGACTCGCTACGCTTAACAAGCCCACACCACAGCAGCAGAGTTGTATCAGTAACATCCTTATTGTATATTTTAACTTCGACGCCATATGGTGAGTGCATAGCTATTCATTGAGAACGTTTCCGTAAACTCTAAGATGCTACAAAGTTTTCATACTAAAAAACCGGCCAAGTCCGAGTCGGACTCGCCCATGAAGTGTTCCGTAGCAGCAAGTAAATTTTTTATATTTGAGTTGATTGAATGAAAGGTAAATTGCGGTTTACGATTTATGACGTATTAAAAAAAACTACTTCTAGATCTCGTTCAAACCAATTTTCGGTGGAAGTTTACATGGTAATGTACATTATGTATTTATTTTAGTTTTATCATTCTCTTATTTTAGAAGTTATAGGGGGGGGTGGGGCACACTTTACTACTTTGGAAGTATCTATTCAGTTTAGAAAAAAATAATTAGAAACCTCAATATCATTTTTGAAGACCTATCTATAGATACGTATGGATATGATGAAAAAAAAACTGTTTCAGTTCTAAGTATGGGGAACCCCCAAAATGTTGTTTTTTTTTGTATTTTTGTATGAAAATCTTAATGCGGGTCACAGAATACATCTACTTACCAAGTTTCAACAGCCTAGTTCTTACAGCTTCGGAAAAAGTGGCTGTGTCATACAGACGGACAGACAGACAGACATGACGAATCTATAAGGGATCCGTTTTTTGCCACGGAATCCTAACTAGAAAAACCAATAACACTGCTCGACCTGGGAATCGTGCCAAATATCTCATATACAAAAGTCGCACTCACAATCGCAGTGCCACCGATACATTTCATTGAATATCTCGATTGCAAATATCGCAATTAATTGAAGCAGTCGCTTTACGCAATATTCATAATCGGCCGGACGCAATGCAATCAGTCTTTAACACCTGTAAATCAATTTATTCGAAATGAATAGAATTATCGCTGCCTTTGTTTAAAACGACCTTAATATTTGTATTTGAATGAACGAATGAATGCGCCGCGAATGATTTGCTATTGAGTGATGTTAGTGCAATATTGAACTTTATGTATTAAAATGTGTTTGTTTGATTGGCAAGGTTGAATGTAAGGTATATTTAGTTTATTATAGGTGTGCTTTTGGCTTAAAGGTGTGGTTTCGGTGGATAGTATAGTTATTGGCCCCACCAAAGTTTCGGTAGCCGCTTTCCTGACGAACCCTGTGTACCAAATAAGGTTAGGTTCTATTGACCTTGGTTCCTATCATTACTAAAATCCGCTCGTAGAAGTAGATTTTTAAAAAACTGAATAAATTACCTGCACTTTCGAGACACGACGACACAAAGGAAGTCAATAACCTTATTTCATTAAAAAAATCACCGCAATCGGAAACATGCCTAAAGATAAACCCACACCTGTTATCTAGAGCAAGGTGAAATGTTAATTATACAGCCATATTAGTTCTCTAACCAATATGTCAACACTACCATAAAAATCCTTATTTACAAGGACATAAATACTGTTATTGAGTAACTCGAATACGTAATAAGTTGGTGATATTCAGCGTGGGACACTATTTTGAGGTTACAATCGAGTTCTCGCGTTTAATTATCGATTTATTGGAACGATTGAATCGAATCACAATCGCCTACGTGTAAAAACTTATGAATGGTAGGAATTTGTAGTACGCAACTTTATCAACTGTTTTGTGGACATTTTATTTTCTGCACCTGATTTGTAATTTAATGTATATTACATAAATTAATGGTATTTTGACGAGGTCACACAGGTGGCGTAGCGGTAGCACGGTAGACTGCTTAGAGAGAAGTTGCGGTTTCGATTCCCGTTTAATGCAAATAATCATCTTAGCGGTGATTCCGGTTGCATCCGAAACGTTAACTTCTTAGCCCTAAGTCCACTTTTTATTCAATGTTTGACTTATTTTGACTATTATGGAAGCAATTACCTTCTGACCTCTTAACCCTGAAACGAATACTTGCCGCAGAGTCTCGTCCGTCACCCGGCCTGGGAGTCGCAGCGCCGGGCCCTCACTGCAGTCATAGGGAGTGACCTCTCGCTGACGGCCATCGTCCGATCCATGGCCGCCAGCGAAAGGAATTTCACTACGGTCGCATCCTTCTGCGAGGACGTCATCTCGCAGGAGGAAGGCGCGGAGCGGATCAGGGAGGGAGATCCCCTTGCTGATCCAAACCGCCGCCGGACGCCGGGCGGCTGAGGCTCGAGTACTTGCGTCTCATGCTGCCCTGAGCGTGGCTGCGGGTGTGAGGGACGGGGTAAGCCGCCGACTGGCTGGCTAGGGGCGGGGGGGTCGCCATAAAAGTATTCCTGCATAGTTTAGTTATTATTTAGTTATTCGCGTATTTCTGATCTTTGTTCTTATTGCTTGGCTCCTAAGGGTCTTTTTAGGGTTCCGTTGCCAAATGGCAAAAAACGGAACCCTTATAGATTCGTCATGTCTGTCTGTCTGTCCGTCCGTATGTCACAGCTACTTTTTTCCTAAACTATAAGATCTATGCTGTTGAAACTTGGTAAGTAGGTGTATTCTGTGAACCGCATTAAGTTTTTCATACGAAAGTAGAAAAAAAAAACAATTAATTTTGGGGGTCCCCATACTTAGAACTGAAACTCAATTTTTTTTTCATCAAACCCATACGTGTGTGGTATCTATGGATAGGTCTTCAAAAATGATATTGAGGTTTCTAATATCATTTTTTTCTAAACTGAATAGTTTGCGCAACAGACACTTCCAAAGTGGTAAAATGTGTCCCCCCCCCTGTAACTTCTAAAATAAGAGAAATAATAAAACTAAAAAAAATATATGATGTACATTACTATGTAAACTTTCAACTATAATTGGTTTGAACGAGATCTAGTAAGTAGTTTTTTTTTAATACGTCATAAATCGTTAACTGCAATTTACCTTTCATTCAGGTCAATCAACTCAAATATAAAAATTAAAAAAAAACATTATTATGTCACTTGCTGCTACGGAACCCTTAATGGGCGAGTCCGACTAGCACTTGGCCGCTTTTTTTTGTTTCTATTTATTTTAAGAATTTTTATCCGTAACGAATATGTCAATCCCATCGTAGCTTAAATCAGTAGACATGCTTACACAGTAAACTTAACTATCCCTGATGGGGACCAAATAACCCAAACAAACTGGTAGCTGCTTCGCATTGAGGTGTTGCCAGTGTATCATGGAGCATACCTACATGTAGTCTGTTCAGGTTATAGGTCCCAATCAGAGACTCTCGGGCCGTTTTATAACATACACAGTCCATTAATAGGTGGTGCACATCCTCTACTACGCCGCATACCTACATCGCAGTTTGGGGAGTCTGCATGTCCCATTAGGAAGGCGAACTTCTGCTCCTAAAGGTGGAAGCGTGATGTTTAATAGCCTGAAACCTTCCCCAAAAACTGGGTTCCTGAGGTAAGCTGATTCAAAAAAGCAAATAAACTGTTCAGCTTTATTAGTATAGATAATTAGTTAGATAGTAATTATATTACATCAGATTTTAAGGTTTGGTATTAACAATCGAGAGGTTGTTCGACCTTCGAACCCTACTTAGTACAGTCAACGAAAAAAGACGATTAACACTAAATAATTTACAAACTTTTACTACATTGGAATACCAAAGATTGTTGTATAAGCAGTTTTATTATTCCTGGAGGAGAAAGATAATATATTTTATGTTTTGTTTATTAAAATAATTCAGTCAGTCCAGGTAGGTCTCCCCGTGACCATGCTAAAAAGCAACCGAAACATCGGGTTCAATGTAAATAATAAAATAAGATCAAATAAATCGCGATGAAATCCGTTAAAAGTAGTTTTATTCAATGTGTGACAGTCGCGTAAACTTCCGACAATATTCTGTTTACTATTTTATTAAAGTTTAAAGCGGCCATAGCCCAGTGGCGTAGGTACGTATTGGACTGCCGAGACGAGGTCTCGAGTTCGATCCCCAGTCGCACCGGGCACACACCTCTTGACTTCTCGTAGTTATGTGTGTATTAAAAATATTTATTATCGCTCGCTTAGTAATGTGCCCGGTAGATGGCAATAGACTCGCCCCCTATTACATTGGGACCTAACCATAACTGGCGAATCGTGGGTGTGTAATACACCTCTACACCTTTGGGGATAGTGGGAAGGGGTAGGGGGAAGTTATGTTTTTAGAGAGCTAGAGAGCTAGAAAGAGCTAGCTACTGGTGGTAGAAATTTGATGACACAAATTTGTCACAAAATTCGGCCGGGTAGGTACCACCGTGCACGATTGCGAAAAACCCTTCATAGTAATCCAATTTCGGTTTGATTGCGTTCAGGGGTCAGCAAGTGCATAGCCGGCCAGGGGGATAGTGGTCGCAGCACTAGTGGGACCGGTGGGTGTCACGCGGTGCTGCGACGACAATCCTCTTCTGATGAGGCCGTCAAGCTGAGTGTCACCATTGTTAACATGATACGTGTATGTAATGGTGACCCTCTTTCCTGAGACTTTACCTTCAGCTTACCATCAGGCGAGGTGAAGTCAAATTGACGTGTGTAAACATAAGAAAAAAAAAAAAGCTAGCGTGATCAAGAAATTAGAATAAGTAAAGCTACTTTTGTCGCTGACTGTACACAACCAACGTGAACCTATTCCCAACAAGGAGTTAGCCAGAGGTTAACGAGAAAGTTAATTATGTGTATGTACCGTAAGTATTGCATTGGACTTCATGCAGTAAGTATATATGCGTAAACTAGCTGTTGCCCGCAGCACCGCCCGCATGGAATTCTGTTCTCGTTCCTGGTTGCCATGGGAACCTATTTCCGAGATAAAAAGTAGCCCATGTGTTATGTTGCGAAGCTCTTATAGCCGGCATAGCCGTTTGTTGGTGGCTGATTCCTCCTCCGTAACCACTCGCGCGATCTTGACCAAATTTAACACGGTGATAGTGTGGACACTGAGGAGTGTTTTGAAGCGAGATGGTTCATGTCCGATGTACCATTGAGGAATAATCACCGAAATACAGTTTCACGAGCGCGCGGCCTTAGCTAAGCGCGCGACCGTAGTAAGATGTCTTATTTTCAAGTAAGAGTCCTGCTCGCTCAGCTCAATTTATTTCAGTCGCACCCTGCACTGAATTCCTAGTTATAATATTGAAATGTTCCGCACGTAAAAAAAAAAATAAAGTCGCACCCTGCACTGAATTCCTAGATCCAGACTATAATCTATTCGAGGACCTCTGTGGCGTAGCGGTAGCGCGTTCCACTGGGCATTAGGAGATCGCGGGTTCGATTCCCGCACAGTGCAAATATTTGTATCCATGAATATGTCTATTTGTATTGTTCTGGCTATTTCTATGTATGTATTTGCAAAAGAAAATGTATCTAAGTATGTTTATCCGCATTCTGGAACCCATAACACAAGCTAGTTAAACTATGCTTACTTTGGATTTCGATAGCGCTGTGCAGAAAGTTGTAGGATATTGAAAAGAAAAATTCTTTGGTTATGTTAAATGAACGATTCTGAACAAAACATTATTTTTTTGAAATTCTTGTCTATTTGTCTTTTTATCTGTTTGTCTGTTCGCGATGAAAGCGCAAACTGATGAACGGATTTTGATGCGGTTTTTTCCATTATAAATGTCCTGGTCAGACTTACAATCTGCCGTATCTTTGATTGCAATTGGTTACGTAGAACCGGAAATATATCAAAAAAAGATAACTGAACTCCGGGCGGAGCCACGGGAATCAGCTAGTAGTACCTCAATCTGTCGATTTGTGTAGGTCCTGTCGCGTCCGGGGGTTGGACGCCACAATACCTCGTGTTGATGAAAAGACAAACACAAGGGTTAATCAGTAATATGGGTATTTATTTATACAACAAAGCTTCCTATACCGAGTTTAGGGAGGTTTTTACGCGAATATATTTATATTTAAACGAACTGTAGGGAATCGCGGACTCCGCTCAGGGACTGAGCCTACATTCAGTACACTTATATCTTGTCTTCGGCCGGCGGGCGAGGGCGGCGCCCCAAGTCGCCCGCTGTCAGCCGAATCGTCCGCCAATCAATTGTTTTTCTTCCCTAGACTTATTTTAAAATATTTATATTTATTTTTAAACTCTGACACATGATGGCCAGGTCAATGAACTGTAGTGATCGAACGAGGTCCGACACTACAGTACCTACTCGTATACCCATCCGGATGCTGAATGTATCAAATACTAGTCATTTTCAAAGAATTATCTTAATTACAGCATCCGTGTTACACTGAATCATCATTCGTTCACAATTTACTGCTTAAAGACACCGGGGACCACGTTTTTTTTCATATCAATACCTACATTTTGTAAAAGTCCAAAATCAACCTTTTATTTAAAGTTCAACGAAGTCAATTGTGATTAATCAGCAGGGAATGAGGATGTCTGTCGACATGACACGAAGATCAATGGCAATGCGCTTGCGATTGAAAAATGACGATTAGGACACTTTAAGGTATTTTAAGACAAATAAGCTTAAGGACGTAACAGTCAATGATAAAAATGGTTTGGCAAATTCTAATTTATCTATACTATTATTATAAAGAGGAAAGATTTGTATGTATTTGTAACGAATTGGTTAAAAAAGTACTAGAGCGATTTCAAAAATTCTTTCACCAGTAGAATGCTACATTATCCCTGAGTAACATAGGCTAATTTTGATACCAATATTCCCACGGGATCAAGACTTACGCGGGTGAAACCGCGTGACGATGCTAGTTAATCATGAAATAATAAACAAAACATGAAATATATTAACTTTGTCCTCTGGGGATTATAAAACTAGATTTAAATTCATTATTAGGTTCATGTATTCCAATGTAGAAAACGTTTGTAAATATTTAGGTGTTAATCCACTTTTGTCGTTGACTGTGCCTATATTTAGACCTCTATTATTGACAGGATGTGTCAAGACTGTCAAGTGGTGTGTTAATTTGTAGTTTTCAAATGAGGAAGTGTGTCTCTGTCTTTAGTATGTACTAGCTGTCGCCCGCGGTTCCGCCCGCGTCAAATTTCGATCCTGTCCCAACTTCCCATGGGAACCTATTCCAGGGATAAAAAGTAGCCTAAGTCCTATTCCAGACCATAATTATATCCCTGTAGCAAATTTCAGCCAAATCTGTTCAGCAGATAGCGCGTGATTGAGTAACAAACATACAAACATCTTCACAAAATTTTAGCAGGATAGTAGGATTAAAACTTTAGTTTCGCTTTTAGATAACAGCCTAAAAAAGTATTAGTATTAGTCGTCAGACATGCCCTGTGCGATAGAGGACAGAACTATTTACAAAACCGAAAGCTGTGGGCAACGGAATCAGTATTGTATGGACCCAAAGGGCAATATATAATCCCATGAACAAATAAAATAATAGGTATCATACCCACCCGAGGGGGCCATCTCGAAACCGGAGATGGCCCAGGGTCAGTCGGGGTGCGAGGGATATGCTCTATGGGCAACCTTACACCCCGGCGTCTGTAGAGCCGAGACGGCGTGCGGTTTTAGTCGGTTCAAGCCCGACATAATCGCCCCCGCTGGCCGGCGGGGGGTATCCGAAGAGATTTCCGCAGGAAAAAAAAAAGGTATCATACCTATTGGGGTGCGAGTGGTTGGATCACCTCCAAGTTTGGTGCACCCTGGGCAACGTGGGCGATGACGTATCATTGATTGCTCCTCTGGAGTAGCTAGCGTTAACGTCAACGGCCAAGAGTCTGACCAACCGGCCCTTTTCAGGGCCAGCGGACCCCATTGCACGAGGGGGTCGGGGCTATGGCGGGCCTGCAAGGCCCGCGGGGGGGGGGGGGGTGGTTGGTCGCTCCAGGTACCCCTCTGCTCTTATCAGAGGGGACACTGCGAATGGCCCAGGGTCAGTCGGAGTGCGAGGGATATGCTCTATGGGTAACCTTACACCCCGGCGTCTGTAGACCCGAGACGGCGTGCGGTTTTAGTCGGTTCAAGCCCAACATAACCGCCCCTGCTGGCCGGCGGGGGGGTATCCGAAGGGATTTCCGCACGAAAAAAAAAAGGTATCACCTATTTCTTTTCTTAACATTTAAATGACTCTTCAAGCACATTCCTTTGATGATATTAAAACCCATATTATTAAAATACCATTCGATTATCACGATATGAATCGATTCATCTCAAAGCGCTAATAATACCCTCGCAAAATCTTTACTTCGAGGATTGAATGGAATGATTTGTATTCAGTACGAATGGGTTAACCACTCACAAAAGAACCCAAATTATATGAGGTTCTTGATAAGTATATCCCCATACACACAAAGGCGTCGGTCGGAACTTATTCAGAAACATGAAAGGGTTCATTTGGATTTAGTAAAGAAAAACAAAAATGGCGGTTGAATGATTGATAGGAAGGTACGCAGACGCAACGGGGCGACTAGTGCCCCCCCCTCACCTATCCGGGGCAAGGCGGAGACATCGTGGTTTCTGAACCCTAGGGGGCCATAACCGGTTTCGAGATGCCCCCTTCGGGTTTAGGGTCAGTCGGGGTGCGAGAAAATGCCTTGGCCAACCTGCACCTTGACGAACGAACGGACAATTGACTGGCGAAAGGTTTACCTCTCGGGGTTAGAAGGTCAGACGGGTGACATCTTGCTGTGGCTCTATACATCTTATTCAGTATAATATTTCCGCACGTAAAAAAAAAAAGTGGATATAATATTATACATTCCTACCGTTCCTACGCCATTTTCTTTACACATTATGCAAAGTGAGACCTTCATCAACGGATTGGTGGGTAACTAATTAAATAGCTGCATGGTACGCTGTACGTCATTTCTTATTAATAAGTAACAGTCGAACCGTTAAAAATAAGGGCTATTTAATTAACTTGGTTCGCGATGGCGCCATAAAACCTGATCTAAAATGTACTAAAACCCTTTATTGCGCACGCGTGGCGAATTTTATTCAACGTGATACTGATAGGGTTGTCAGAAGTTCTTTAATAAGAAACTTTAACACGGTTTTGTATGTAGATACGGTTTTTTAAAATTAAATAATATAAGTATGTGATTAATTAATTGAGCACTTTTTAGGGTTCCGTATCTCAAAAAGTAAAAAAAGGAACCCTTATAAGATCACTCTCTTGTCCGTCTGTGTGTCTGTCTGTGTATCACCATACCACCACCGGAACGGGAGGACCTAGCAATTAGAAATTTATACCAGATACTGAGGTCTATAGTCCCTATTAAGTGTATATAAATCAAGGTCCTGAGTCAACACGATAAGAAGAAATGCGCAAATTTAGATTTTTGCGAGTACCAAAATTTACCTTAATTTTCAACTTTCTTCATTTTTCGGCATTTTCCCTTTGCTTATGCTGTAAGAACTTGTTTTTAACAAAAATTGCTATTTCTAGGTCTGGATCTAGGTCGACCGAAAGTACCCTATTAGGGTCGAAAACCTATATCATAGCTCCCGTTGACCTAGAATCACGAAATTTGGTAAAAAGCAAGGTCTTACAGCACAAATAAAGGAAAAATTTCAAAAAATATAAAAGTCGAAAATTGGAATTGTTGGTTCATTTTATACATAGATGATGGTGCGGAACCCTTCGGAGTCGTACTCGCACTTGGCCGGTTTTCTTCTTAGAGCTTTTATAGATACTTGCTTAGTATGATTATATGGAAAACTATATACATAATAATCGAACACAATAATCGGGCCCCGGGCTCCAAAGTATTAAACTTTGGATGCAGCCGGGAAACCACTAGGACGATGATGGTGACGAAGAATTGTCTGACCGCTAGGGTGGCGTGGCGGTAAAACGATCGACTGTTACGATATAGAGGTCGCGAGGTAGATTCCCACTCGGTGTAGACACGTAAAATAAAATAAAATGTGAGAAACGTTTTTTTTTAGCGCGTGGAAATCCCCACGGGCTTCACCCTATAGGTGCCGACGATGGGGTGGGCGTGTCGAAATCGGACCGACTAAAACCACACGGTGTCCTCCCCAAGTGTCCATTGCCGGGCACCCCGAGTAAGCCCTCGAAAGGATAACCCCAGGGTTACCGGCGGACTTTGGCGGCCACCGCGGCCTCGCCTGGTGGAGTCGGGTTTAATCCCGCGTTGGTGAGTTGGCAGGCGTGTGTAGGACACACACGGCACGCCTCCGCCGCGGCCTGCTTCTGTAAGGACGGCGAGTCGGCCCACTGCCGTCCTCAGGCCCCGATCATGGAGGTAAAGTGAGAAACATTATCTAAATATTTACAAGTACTTGTCTAGACTGCTTTTTCAATGCGGGACCTAAACAGCTAGCGCAACAAACTTGACATTTTGACAGGTTAACCTTTTCCGTTGCAAGGGAGGTTTTTTAGAAATTTTACCACTCAGGGGTAAAATGCTAAAGTCTTTGTAAGATACTAGCTGATTCCCACGGCTCTGCTCGCGCGGAGGCCAGTTAACGTTTTTTGGTTATATCTTACTCTATATATATATATATATACTTAACCAACTGCAATCATACATACGGCAGATCTTAAGTCTGATCAAGATCTTTCTAATAGAAGAACCGCGTAAAAATCTGTTTAGTAGTTTTTGCGTCCATCGCGAACAAACATACAAACAGATACGAATTCCAAAAAAAAATATTTTTGTGATATTGTCGGAAGTTTACGCGAATGTTACACATTGAAATAAAACTATTTTTAACGGATTCTATCGCGGTTTATTTGATGTTATTTTATATTTTACATTGAACCCGACGTTTCGGTTGCTTTTCAGCAGCCATGGTCACGGGGAGACTCATTCTGCTCATTCTGCGTAAATAGTAACACCAACAATTCAACATAGTTCGGGTACTTTGAGATAACTTTCACTTCAAACTTTAAGACAACAACCATCTTTAGTCTCCCCGTGACCATGGCTGCTGAAAAGCAACCGAAACGTCGGGTTCAATGTAAAATATAAAATAACATCAAATAAACCGCGATAGAATCCGTTAAAAATAGTTTTATTTCAAATATTTTTGTGTTCAGAATCATTCATCTAACATAACCCAAGACCTTTTTTAAATATCTCCATATTGTAAATTAGTGGTGTCTGTACGACAGAACCAATTTATTATTTTATAATAGTAGGCGCACGTTAAGCTGGCAACCCTGTGCTAGACTGATTCTTTGAAATTGTAATACGCAATGAAATTGTTTTTATTGACCATACAAGGGTCAATTTTTTTTTATTTCTACAATTTACTTCGAAATTGGTGCTATCGAACGAACATGAAACAAATTTCGAAGAAAGAACCACACATCGCTGTTGGACACATTGGCACCGATTGGTGCTGCAATCATTTGAGAAAAGAGAAAATGCTGTAAGTAATAAATTCTACCACTTTATAGGTAATAATATAATAATAGTAATATTCTAGGACATTCTACACAGCGCTATTTAGACCTAAAGTAAGTTCAGCTTTACTAGCTTGTGTAATGGGTTCTAGATTGCGGATAAACATACATACATATTATACATAGAAACACCTAAACCAATGATTTACTTAAAATCGGTTGTCTGTAAAGTCGGTTTACTAACGATAGTTCAACGTGACAACGTCATAAGAACGCGAGGTAAGGCATACGTCATATGGTAACACCGCATACATCATGTTTTTTCGTGCGTGCAGCCGGCTCCGTCGATTTATAAGACGTTGTCACGTCAAAAAGAGGGGTTTTTGACGTGACAACGTCAAAAACCCCTCTTAAAAACGTATGCGGCGTTACCACATGACGTATGCGGCGTTACCGACGTATGCTGCGTTACCGACGTATGCGGCGTTACCACATGACGTATGCGAGGTTACCTCGCGTTCTTATGACGTTGTCACGATCAACTATCGTCAGTAAACCGACTTTACAGACAACCGTTTTTTTTTTACGTGTGGAGACCCCCACGGCTTTCACCCCATCGTTGCCAACGACGGGGTGGGTGTGTCGGAATCGGACCGATTAAACCACACAGTGTCCTCCCCAAGTGTCCATTGCCAGGCACCCCGGGTAAGCCCTACACTTAAAAATAAATTGCTGCGGCAATCATTTGAGAAAAGAATCAAGAGAAATGCGTATAGCAGTAAATCCTGCCACTATTATAATTGCGAAAGTATGAATGGTTGTATGTTTGTGACTCAACCTCGCAAAAACGACTGCACGTATTTGGGGCCCGATCCAGTATCGTCACGTTTTCAAAATACATGATTTCAATTGGATTAGGAAGAAAATAGGAATAAAACTTTGGTGTCAAAACAAAACTTACCTACGTTTTCAATGACTCATAGTTTGGTTCGTTTTCAATGGAAATTTAAATTTTTATAACAGGTAAACTTCAACTTTATAGCAGACTCACAACACACATACATTTTATATCTATAGTACATTTACTCTGTGAACAATTAATCATCTTCATCTTTTATGGGAGCGAATGCCGTCTTTCCCTCCAACCCTGAGAGAAAAACCTGCGCCAGAGTCTCCTCCATTGTGTACCAGGTGCAACCGACTTGCAGGAGAGATTGGCTTGGGAGGAGGTTTGTAGGGTACTTGTACACTCCAAACACGACACGATTCAAAACAACTTACTTAAAAACAACCTACATTTAAGCATATTCAATTCCCTTCAGTAAGTACATTTCCAAGTATAAAACAATACATAAATATCCCACACATTCTTCAAGAATTAGTTTCAATGCATTTGGCCATACGTATCATTACCTCTGACTATCCACAAATGGTGATCGGCCGTGAAGATACCGAGTTGCAACAAATAACAGGGGCTAAATGAAACAATTGCACTTAATTGCGCAAATAATACACGTAATTGGCGATCCTAATTTATCTTGGACCACGTAGGTGGTGGGTAGGGTTACCATACATTTAGTGAATCTTAGAGATGAAATTATAAAAATTACAGAACATACACATTAAAAATGGACGGAACCTATGATAGGGACAGTTTATTTGAATTGATCTTGACCGGTGGAACCCAGCTTTAACTGGTCAGAAGCAATTTAAACCGGTGGGCATGCATAAAAGATTTAATGACAGTACAGGTAGTGTTTAGGGACAGAAACAATGCCTGATCCGTAGGAAGAAAAGTTTGTATCTATATGTATGTATGTATAAAAATTTATATATTTATATATAAAAATAAAACAACCACGGTAGCCTAGTGGTATGGGTAATGGACTGCTGAGACGAGGTCTCGGGTTCGATCCCAGGTTTTACCATGGCACACACCAATGACTTTTCGATGCTTTTCGAAGTTATGTGTGTATTTATCGCAGGTTTATAAGTGCCCGGTTAATGGCAATAGGCTCGCCACCTATTACATTGGGACCTAAACATAAACTGGCGAAATGTGGGTGCTAGCACCTCTGCCTACCCCTTCGGGGATATAGGCGTGAGTTTATGTTATGTTATGTTATAAAAATTTAAGAACAAGCGACCGTCAAAACGCTTTATCCGCTAATTTTTAACGTTAACATTTTAATTTTATAAAGGTGGAAATATTATAACATAAAATTCAAATGAAACTCTATCCAATTATAGCCTCTCCAACAATTTTTTTTTATATATTGGTCACGTCAATATGACTATTCCTCGCCTGATAGTAAGCTAAAGATAAAGTCCCAGGAATGAGGGTCACCATTACAGACACCGTTATTGTTACAATGGTGGCCCTCAGCTTGACGGCCTCATCAGAAGCCTGCATATATTTACAAATTTAAGGGTTTCCATCATCAATTTTTTTGTAAGTTTTGTAATTCATCTTGTAACAGGTTTGAAAATTAATCCCACTTTTTAAAGCGTTGTGCTTTAAAAAGTGTACAAAGCGTGTTTAAGCGTACAATTTTAATCCAAAATAAGAAAAAATAATTATGTCTCTACATTGTAAGCCACAACATGACCACCCTAGCGGCACACAAAGCGCATGCGCGCGGCCTTGCCCCGGCGCATCTTTACAAATATTATGTCACTTGCACACTAAACTTAATAAATAATTCTGACTAATAGATTTCTACCAACTGCTGTACAAAGGACTTGGGAAGTTACAAGTGTGGATCGACTTATAACGAGTGTTTGTATGTCTGTGTTTGTAATACAAAACCAGTGAGTAAGGTCAGGGATTATCAACAAAAGTCCTATTTGCACTAAAGAGCTATTTATGGAACTTGAATCACTCAACACTTTCAAGGTCAGTGGAATATGTGCTTTTGATTTTTTAAATTTTATCATAGACGCCTTTATATTTTAACAGGCCTGATGCATACGGCTCCATCAGCGCTGAGTTCGGTTATAGGTTTTTGGTCATATATCCGGTTCTACTTAACAAATTACAATCAAACATACGGCAGATTTTAAGTCTGACCAAAACCTGTCCAGTAGAAAGTAGAAAATCGCATCAAAGTCAATAGTTTTTGCGTCCTTTGCAAACAAACAGACAATTACTTAAAAAAAAAACGACAGGTTGCACTCCGGGAGTGCTGGCAGAAGTGAAAACTTGAATATTAACGTTGTGCATTTTTGATATTTTGGAATGGTTAGGGAATAATTTTGCACGAATTGCTTTAATTATCAGGTTAAAAGTACTATCATTTATGTGGTAACATACAATATTCATTTATTGCGCTATCGTACACAAACATGACAATTTATATTACATTAAAAATTTAACACTTCACAACTATTACAATTATTTTACATTAAAAAGTTTATCTATCAGAAAAATCAACTATCCATAATTGCAACGACTCTTTCCTCATCATTATTACCAGAACCATCATCGCCAATATATTTATAAAGTACTCACTCATTTTCTTTCGCTATTTCTTCGTCACTTTATTCATTAATAGATGCACTTTGCTTAATTTCCATTTTATATCAATAGATTTTTAGCACAAAATAGAATAAATATTACAAAAAGTTATATGATGACAAAAAGTGTTTCTTGGGCCTCGGTAGGAATCGATCTGAGCCCTGATGAAGTCAACGACCACTCATTAGACGAACGCGCCACCAAGGTTGCTAAGTACAGTGTGAAATGCGACGGCCTCTGTGGCGTAGCGGTAGTGCATTCGACTGCTACTACAGGGGGCGCGGGTTCGATTCCCGCTCAGTGCAAATATTTGTATGCATGAATATGTCTATTTGTATTGGTCTGGCTGTTTCTATGTATAATATGTATGTATTTACAAAAAAAAGTATTTAAGTATGTTTATCCGCATTCTGGAACCCATAACCCAAGCTAGTTAAACTATCCTTAATTTGGGTCTAGAAAGCGCTGTGTAGAATGTCGTAGATATTTAAAAAAAAAATTAGCGCTTCTATATTTGTTGTCTTACGACAAGGTCACGTGTTTACTGACGCGAGTTTAACCTTTTTTACCCATTACAAAAAAGTGCACAACGCCGCTAAATAAGTTTTCACTTCAAAAATTGCCCGTAAATCGGACAGCACGTTAAGCCGTCGGTCCCGGTAGCCATACGAACATCTGTGGCATGCGTTACGGATAAAGTCCAACTTGCTACGGAACTTTGTTATCGCCAGTGGGTTGTAGATAGCATCTACAGTAGATATTAGTCGCTTCACGGAAAATATCGCAGTCCGGTCGTTTCCTAGTTAGACTAAAAGTCGACCCAAACTGAGTTATATGTTCTATACGTGAGTAGTCTTTTCTGTATCTCCGAAGGGGTAGGCAGAGGTGTATTACTCACCCGCGATTCGCCAGTTATATTAACGTCTCAATGTAATAGGCTGCGAGCCTATTGCCATCTACCGGGCACATTATTAAGCGAGCGATAATTAACATTTATTAATGCACACATAACTACGAAAAATCTGAGTTGTGTGCCCGGGGCGACTGGGGATCGAACTCGAGACCTCGTTTCAGCAGTCCGTTGCGTACGAAACTGGGCTATCGCCACTTTTCAGAGTACTAAGTAATGGCAATTAGATCGTATTAATTACCTGTGTTGTCTATAAGTATCTGTATTTGTTTCATAATGTTGAAATTACCTGTGAACAAAACAAGACAATAATTAGTACTGTACTTGATAACCAATCAGATCAAGATAAATACATTTTTTAGGTCATTCTATACAGCGTTATCTAGACCCCAACGTATAGTTTTAGTAGCTTGCATTATGGGATCTAGAATCATCATCATCATCATCATCAACCTATTCTAGTCCACTGCTGCACATAGGTCTCCCATAATGAGCGCCATAGCGCCCTGTCTTCAGCTTGCCGCATCCAGCATCTGCCCGCGTCTTTCTAGAATGTGGATAGATATGTTATATATGGGGCTTTTTTTATATAAATACATACAAAAACATAGTATACATAGAAACAACCAGACCAATGCATATACATATTCATGCATAAAATAAAAAAATATTTGCACTGAGCGGAGATCGATTCGATCGATAGTTGATTTCGTTTTCATTTAGATTTTGAGACTTTAATGTTCGTTAGTTTTGAAATCATACGTTTAAAATACGTAATTTTACTTAATCGAGGCCCAGGTCAGACTATACACTCTCAACATAGCCTTACTCTTAGTCTTACCTTAGTCTAGAGTTCTACCCCACCTAAAACCTAATTTGTGCCTCGCACTGTGCATACAAATATATCACATACTAATTCAATTACCAAAAAAACGCAACTTTCAAAAACCACATTCGCATACCGATCTCTTTCACGTATAGAAGATTGCATGTTAGAGCAGGACGAGCATATAGAGTTGGTAATGAATAGGTGAGTTGGTGCATGAAGATAGGGTCAGAGAAATTTGAAAGTGTCCCTGACGATAGTTGCTATGCAAATCTTTTTAGCGTACAATTTACCAGTCTTTTGTCACGAAATTATTTGGAAGGTCAACTCTTTGTTTGATCTTGGATTTTGAACTGGAGCCGTACTTATAAATCTATTTTTTTTAAGTAAAAACTTCTTTAGACTCGAAAATTTTCCATAGGAGCATTTTTTGGGTGAAGAAAAATCATGAAACTCGCGTTTTTTTTAAAATCTCACTATTAGACACAGACGCTTTTCATATATTTTGATTTATAACAACGCCATCTTTGTTGCAGCTGTATGGATGGATGGATGAATGGATGGATGGATGGAGATGACGATGATGATGATGACAATTCAAAAAACACACACGTAATTGTTCAAGTTTTCTCTTCTGTCGGCACTCCTGGAGTGCCATGGACTTTTTTTTGAAGGAGTACTAATAACCAAAATTACTAGTATTCCCGTTAGCCTCTCCAGCTAAGCGAAATTACTGGAGAGTAGGTTCAAGTCGGTAGTGTAATGGCCAGGATGCGAAACCCGTACCTCTTATTCGTCAGGCCGAGTCCTTACCTATTAAACTACCGACGCTATTTAAAACACTTTCGACCTACGCTTTTCCTTTGAAGTAGTAAAAACTAGAGCTGGCTCTTCGGAGCCCGAGGTCTCGTTCTCCTGATTCGGGTTGTCTTGGAGCGACCACCGTCAGACCATCCTACCCCGTGAAGAAAAACTGTTCTGTAACCATGTCTGTTCATCAGCCGGTGAGGTTCACTTGGGCTCAGAAGATCGTGGCGGGGCTCCACACATACCTGACTGATATCTATCTAAACTAATATTATAAAGAGCTAAAGTTAGTGATGTTGTGAGTTTGTAGGGGGTGATCTCTGGATCTACTGAACCAATTTTGAAACTCTTTTACCAATAAAAAGCCACATTATTTGTGAGTGTCATAGGCTATATAGAATTACGCTACTACCAAAGGGAGCGGAGCAGTAATCACAAATATCAATCAATTCTGCAGAATCTCATATATTATTTTGAAAACTAATAAATTACAAAATTACATGAGTTAAAGGGCAAATACGAATAATAATAATAATAACAATAATAAGAATCTACCTCTTCATAAATTTAAAAGCCAAATTAAAAGTAAACTCTGCCAAAAAGGCTATTATAAAATTCAAGACTATTTATACGACAAACAAGCTTGGATATGAACTGTTTGCTCTCTCTATGCTACTCAAACGAAATATTGTACTTAGGTTAAGTAAATATGTTTGTAAATAGACCAAAAAAAAACAGCCCGCTGAGTTTCTTGCCGGAGTCTTCTCAGGACAGGGCCGCGTTTCCGGTGGTCCATTTGCCAAAAATTAGATTTTTTTTGACGTTTTGTAAGTGCCGTATTAATGGTCTATACAGAATGAATAGTTTTTGACTTTTGACTATTTAAGACATTGTGAATTAGTTTTGTGTGTACATTGCAGATATATCAAACTATATCTCCAATGGGGAATTGGAGATATACAATATATATACTTGGGTTATGTTAAATGAACGATTCTGAAAACAATTTATTTTAAATTTTTGTCTGATTGTTCGCGATGGACGCAAATCTATTGAAAGGATTTTGATGCGGCTTTTTCTATTAGAGAGGTCTTGGTCAGACTTAAAATCTGTCGTATGTTTCATTCTAATTGGTTAAGTAGAACCGGAGATATGAACAAAAAAATGATAACCGACCTCCGCGCGGGCGGATTCATATTGCTAGTGATATTCATATTATTAGCCTCAAGTTACACATATTATTTAACTAATCTAAGCCAATTTATTTAACCAAAAGTCAAGGTAGCTGCCTGTTCCGTAGTACTACTTCAATAAAGACGCTAATGATATTTCTGAAAGGGAATCACAAACAGTGTGAACATAATAAATGGCGTGTAATTTAAAGGTAGAATGAAAAGTAGAAGGTACATTAGTTCGGTGTATATATATGCCTGTTGTGGTATAGGAATTTAAATCTCATTTGAAGTAGATCAAGGTCCATTATGTACTGTCTCATTAAATGTACGTTATGGCGTATTACATTCAATTGATGTGGGCCTAATTATTTACACTTAATAATAGTTATGGTAGCGCAAATGTATACACACTACACGCATTTTTCGCACGGAGGGAGGGACGGAGGAAGGTAGGGGCGAAGATTGGGAGGGAAGAAGGGATGGGGGGAAGGACAGATAAGGACGCGGACGGAGCGCAGGACGGCGGGAGAGAGGGAGGGAGTTTTCTTACAATGAAGGAAATACTAAAATGAATACACCCACGTCTGTATATCCTCGCAGAAGTACCATAAATTCCAACTGTATTATGTATCCCGCGCAATATGGAACATGTTACTGTCTACCGGCATATTTTCCGAATTCCTACTGCTACTGAGAATTGATAGGCACGTTGGACCACCATCTCACACACTGATAAGTGACGATGTGGTCTACTATTAAACACGCTAGTCAAGAAGGAACCTATTCACTCGAGACTTGAAGATTCCGAAGAGCATTTGCATTTCCTGAGAAACCCCCAGGATCTTAAAATTGCAAGCAAGTATAAGCTCGTACTTTGGGAGCTAATCTCCAATCTGAGGGTCAATCTCTTAATGAAAAGATGTTAAAAATTCAGTCTGGATCTCCTAAATGCCAAAAAGGTGTTGTCTTAACAAAATTTTGTTGAAAATCTTGGAAATTTTATTATGAGAATACTTCTTTTGACGTTTGGGAGATGGAGAATAGATTATGACTGAATTTTTTTATTACGAGAATTGGCCCTCTTGTATTACGTTCAGTATAAGAAATGTTGGTCCTACTGCAGTTCTATCTCAATAGTTTTCATCAGCAGCAAACAGCAACGCCAGTTATTGCCACGTTATATTTCAATGTCAGTTTATAGCCACGTATCAAGTATCGCACGACATTGAGAGACCGCTTTCTTGATAGGCCACGCCTACCATTGTTTCTCTAGGGCTGCCCAGGGTGAAAACACATAAAATATGTATATGTTCTACATTTTAAACTAGATTTTAAACCTTGTTATTCCCATTATTGAAGTGATAAACAAAAACCATGGAACTCGCGTCGTCGTAATTTTTTTTTAACAACGGCATCTGGTGACCTTTTTTTTTTTTTTTTTTTCGTGCGGAAATCCCTTCGGATACCCCCCCGCGTGCTAGCGGGGGCGGTTATGTCGGGCTTGAACCGACTAAAACCGCACGCCGTCTCGGGTCTACAGACGCCGGGGTGTAAGGTTGCCCATAGAGCATATCCCTCGCACCCCGACTGACCCTGGGCCATCTCCGGTTTCGAGATGGCCCCCTCGGGTTTGGGAACCACGGTGTCCCCGTCTTGCCCCGGTTTGGGGGAGGGGCGCTAGTCGCCCCACCGTCCCGGCCTGCTTCTGCTGGGGTGACAGGTGGCCTCACCCGCCACCCCCAGGCCTGCGCTCATGGAGGACGGAGGTCGTTAAGCGACCTCCGGCGCCTGAGTTGCCTGCGACGCGCGGCGAGCAAGTTGCGGGCTCGGCGGACCGGGAGAGTTCTAAGTCTCTCCCGGGCGCGCTATTTTGTTCTGATCTTAATGAGGTTGCGAACTGATTCATAATGAAAAACATAGATGGCTCTGTAAATATTTTTTGTGTTTACACTTCTGTCGGCACTTTTTTTTATGTACACGAAATTTAGATTCCTGTGTTGGGCAGTCTTAGTTTAACATTTAAAAACCGAATTAGTTTCATTGGGAAACTTCATGATGAAACTATTGGGATTGTTTTCTTCAAAAAGTGCTGTGGAAATTAATTGGGTGTATAGATGGGCTTCGCAGATCTTTCCCAAGATCCTCGCAACCCAAGTCAACTTCACCTGCGATCCGGTACAACTGCTGATTTACGGACGAGGCGCTGGCGCCGGTTTTCCTCACGGGGTTGCATGGTCAGACAATGGTCGCTCCGGTAAAATAGACCAAATCATGGAGCTGACCCCGGGTTTCCAGGGGCAGTTTAGAATACAACTGGGATTGGCGCTTCAATGAAGAGAAGAGTTCTATGGAACTGAATTGTCTCAATAGTGTTGTTAAATAGTTGTCTATGGAATTGTGATTCCATAGACTAAAATATATTGAGACGGCAAAAGTCAAATTTTATGTGAAGTGTGTGATAACTTCACCTTGTTAGTCAATCAATACCTCACCAGCAGTAATGGGTCTGCTTGATCATGGAAGTACCACCCTCTAAATGTGGATGTTAAATAGCAGTACTTACACTATATTGGTACGTTGCCCGCGTGGAATCCTGTCCTCGTTTACGATGAGATCTTATTCCAGGGATAAAAACTAGTCTAGTTATTCCAGACTATAATCTATCCCTGTACCAATTTTCAGCTAGATCCGTTCGGCCGTTTTTGCGTTGACGAGTCACAAACATCCATACATCCAAATATTCACATTTCTAATATTAGTGGGATACGAACGTTGAGAGGGACATATGCCTCACGACCTTATCTGTTTCCCATTTGTCTCTGCCTTTTACCTTCTCATTTCTTTCGGAAGGTAGATTATAGGTGTATTGCGATTGACAGAACTAGTAGTTGTAGTTTTCTACCTGCGCTCCGTGGCAAAAAAAAACATATTGCAATGGAACTCAGTGCTGTGAAAAGTATGGTTGGAATAAACTGTGTGTGTATTTAATTATATAAATGCGTCATCGAAAGAAAAAGTCATATATAATACACTTCAACCTGACCTTTCAAAGAGATAGCAGGAGTCATGATATAAGCAACGTCTATCATAGTTGGTGATGTCTACAGCCTGACAGCCCTAAGAAAGTCCGTTTGTTTCAGTAATCACTTGTCAGCGGCCGGCAAATCAAGATCGATTCTGATATTCTTAATTCAAATCTATCGCTTTTCTCTTTCACACATGCCGTTCACACATATTACGTTTCGCTCTAAATCGTGAGCATTACGGCAGGCGTGCTCGAGCTATCATTTGTCACGGGAACTTTTTTCTGTGAATAGATAAGGGAAATTCGTTATGACACCTAATTTATTAAGCGAATTGATATGAGCACGCGCAGCGCGGGTTCGTGCGATGGTTAAAGGTCCACCTGTCAGAGTATAACCGATTTATATTGATTATATTTGCTAAATGGAAGTCGATAAATAATAAACTTAATAACGAATGTTATTTATATTTTGACTGCTATTAATACTTCTGATATTGTGGCGGTATGTATCTCGTTATATTGAATTATAGATTACAACGGTTTCTCTTTGACGGTTCGTATTGATTTGCAAAGTAGGCACACAGCAGTCGGTCTCATGAAAGCCAAGATAAATCAAAGTATAGAAGCAGTAGGAGAGCGGACCCAGGCTCCAAAGTGCAAGCTTTGGATGTAACCAAAATAGGCGCTCGAAGGGCGACAAATATTTTAAAAAAAGGTAGTGGCACTCCGAGAGTGCCGACAGAAGTGAAAACTTGAACAATTACGTGTATATTTTAATCGTCAACATCCATTCCTTCCTGCATCCCGCCCTCCATCTCTCCTTCCCCAACTCATTCCCTCCCTCCGTCCATTCATCCATCAAGCTACAACAAAGATGGAGTTCTTATAAAAAAAATAATGGAAAGCGTCTCGAGTGACGTAGGCGTCTCAGTAACGTGACGATATAAAAAAAACGGGAGTTTCATGATTTTTCTTCACCCAAAAAGTGCTTATATGGAAAGTGCTCAACGCGCCTAAAGAAGTTTTCACTTCAAAAAAAACTGTACTTTTCAGATGTCGTAGTTCCAGTTTCAAAACACTTTCCTATGATCGTAGCCTAAAGCTACGTAAAAGCTGCAAATTACGACGAAGCGACAGCACCAGCTATAAATCTCTATGTTCAAACATTACGAAGATGTGCAGGCGCAGCAGGAAAATCTTGTGCGTTGCGTCACCGGCACAAGCGCATCTAAATGTCAGGTCACGCGTGCCTTCCTGACTGTGAACGTGGTATTATCAGCACCCGGTCTGTGGGAAAACACAGTTTCAATTTTCTAGGTGCAGGTATTTAGCGAAGAAAGAGTTAACTGTTACTTCGGGGCATCGCCAGTTTAATTTGAGCCCTCATTGTATTTCTATATGGTTTGGATTTATAATCGGTTAGATTAGTAAACGGTACATTTCAAACGTCATTTTGATATTTCTGGTTGTGCAGTAAAACATACAAGTACAAACATACAATACAAATGAAAAACTTTTATATATGTATAAAATATTATGTATACTTCTTACAAATAAGTATTAAACTCGGTTGTATAACTTGCCCTGGACACCTCCTGTCCATTATTGGTTTATTGCCCCCAACCCTGAGGGAACCCAGAGCCAGTACCTAGTCCGCCAATCAGCAGGTGTACCGGAAGGTGTACAAGTTAGCTTGGGCCCCATAGATCCTGGTGGAGGGCCCTGTACACGCTGAGACACGTACTTACACTACAGAACCACTAATGTTTAATAGTCAACAATCGCAGTTCCGGCAACCAATCAACTCTGAACCGTTCAAAGAATCCTACTAATATAATAAACGCGAAAGTTTCTGAGGATGTATGAATGTGTGAATGTTTGTTACTCTGTCACGCAAAAACGGCTGAACGGTCCGGTTGAAATTTGGTACAGGGATAGATTATAGTCCGCAAGTCTTTTAAACCCGGAAATAGATTCCCTTGAGTTGCGGGAACGGGCCCAGAATTCCACGTGAACGTTTCCGTGAACAACAGGTTGTCTTAAATAATTCTCACGTACTACCAAATAATACAATCACAAACAAAAGTGTTAATTTGAAGTTACGCTTTTTTAATTGCGTAAATCAAGTTTATCGGTACATCGCGTTGGAAACAATGTGTGTGAATCTACTTTTTATTATTATTTTTGATGTTTCATAATAGTAGTAATTGTAGGGCATTGTGTAATAGTGTCGTTCTGCGGTATCTAGATTAAAATTTATGTTATTTAGGTGAAAGACGAACTTAGAGAGGAATGTTTCTTTTTTTCCGTTCAGTAATTAACGGATAATCAACGTTGCAAAAGGATATCGCTGTTTTTTTTATAATTGATTGAGGACGGCAGTTGGCCGACCGTCCTTACAGAAGCAGGCCGCGGCGGAGGCGTGTCGTGTGTGTTCTACATTCGCCTGCCAACTCACCGACGCGGGATCAAACCCTACCCCACCAGGCGAGGCCGCGGTGACGGCCTAAGTCCGCCGGTAACCCTGGGGTTATCCTTTCGAGGGCTTACCCGGGGTGCCCGGCAATGGACACTTGGGAACGACGCCGTGTGGTTTTAGTCGATCCGATTCCGACAAGCCCACCCCAGCCAGTGGGGGTTCTCATAACGCAAAAAAAAAAGGTCAAATGAATATGATTTCACCTCGCCTGATGGTAAACTAAACGTACTCTCCTTTAATATCGACTGTTGTGTACCAACATATTTGAATGACCCCTGCCGTCTGACCCCTCAATACCGAGAAAAACTTGCATCAGAACCTCATCAGTCAGCAGGTTCACTGGCTTGTAGGTGGGATTGGTTTAACTCCGAAGGTTTTGGTAGGACCCCATACACCCATTTACATTTTATCCAAAACCATATCATCATCATCATATCAGCCGTAGGAAGTCCACAGCTGAACATAGGCCTCACCCATCGACTTCCATTTCGACCGGTCTGTAGCGGCCTGCATCCACCAGTAATTTATAAATAATTAAATAAATATTCTACGACATTCTACACAGCGCTATCTAAAGCCAAAGTAAGAATAGGTTAACTAGCTTGTTTTATGGCTTCCAGGATGCGGATAAACATACTTATATATTTTTTTGTAAACCCAAACATATTATACATAGAGACACCCAGAAAAATGCAAATGGACATATTCATGCATACAAATATTTGCACTGAGCGGGAATCGAACCCCCGCGCTCCCTGTACTAGCAGTCGAATGCATAACCGCTATGCTACAGAGGCCGTCAATTTCCGTTCGCCGTATATTTAGAATTCCAGATCTCACACACCTCAGTCGCAGAAAAAAAACAGTCTACGCCATAGTACAACTAACACATCTAAATTTGGTCGATGTCCGGTAGTGGGTGCGCGTGCGCAGACATTCACTCCAATGATACAATCACTTACATGATTACATCTACCCGTACGAGATGAAACTTTCTTATATCAACCACGCTTGTAATCGGTACAAGTTACTTCATATTAAAGATTGTTGTCGACACATGCATATATATAGTTACGACTGTAAATCTACTAAGGGTGTGCAGAGATATATTAACAGCCACATTTCGCCAAATATGGTTTTACGGTCTCCCGTAAATAGAGATGATACCGGGCAATTTTTCGGTCGGTAGCTTAGTGGTTAAGGAGTACGCTCTAGAGGTACCGGGTTCGAGTGCACGCCATTATAGAGGCGGTAAGGCCCGTCATGGAGGCTGGTTTAAGAGGCGACACGGAAGTCTCGCGTTCTGACTGACGCTGGTGATCTCCGGCAAGGGGAGTTTCGACTCCTAACACAAGCAATTTAACTTAGCTGGATGGGTTGGGGGTAGCAGATGAAAAACAGTCCTTATTCCACGGGAGGCGATTAAATAACTCTTGTACATATTCTAGGAATCCCAGGAATCAAACGTCAACCAAATCCTCATCAAAACCTCACGTTCGCGCGCAAACATGCTACGGAATCAGTAAGACAATTAATACGGCATTGCAGGTAAAAACTGGTAATAAAATAAGAAAAAACACTTTCGATTTAGAAAATGTAATTTTTAAAAATCCTGTTCCGAGGGCATTTACGAAAACGGAATCGCCGGACTTAAATACTCAATAAACGGAACAATTATCTGTAGGCCACACACATACAAGGCCAGTGTGAGAACAGTGCCTAATATACTCTTGCCTATCACTCATGGCATTTACTTTTCAGTCGGTTCGCTCTTACATAACCACCTCACCGTGAGGTGGTACCCGGGGAAGTTTCCACACGAGAAAGATAATGGCTCTCGCGTATCGCTCATGGAGGTTGGAGAGCGTTAAACGATCTCCGGCCTCCACGAGCGTAGATCTAAGTGGTAACCGATTAGGTTAACACATTGCAAAGTTAAGCAATACTAACGAGGTCAATCTTTGGATGGGTGACCGTTCTTAGCAGGCCCCTCCATGCCTCAGAGAGCACGTTAAGCCATCGGTCCCGATTGCCATACAAACATCTATGTCAGTTGCTTCTTGTAGTTGAAGCCCTAAAGCGTTAAAAGATATCCAGCCCCCATGAGCGTCTGAAGCCGAAGAGATGGACTACCCTTCGATAGTCCATCTCTTATGTAGTATTCCCCAGCAAAGGCAGGCCCAAGTCAGCGACGCGTCTCTTTTCACGCATGTATTTCTCAACGAAATGGGGCAAGGCTTCTCTGAGGCCACCTGCCACATAACAGATAGCCAATGTCCGCTGGGGTTCCTGGGGATTTCCTTCCTTGGGCATACCCATTGTCGCCGTAATGGGCTTCCGTGACGGAACACACGGTGTTCCGGTTTCAGTCGGTTCGCTCTGGCATAATCACCTCACCATTAGCCCCGAGGGAGTTTCCACCCGAAAAAGAGAAGTATGTTCTCCGAAATTAAATGATAACCAATCATGTCACTATTTCGTGTAACGTCATGGGAGAGTTTGGCGACACTAGTTGTTTTACTAACTAACTTTGAGTTTAAAGGGAACTTGCTCAAGATTTGAATTCCATGAATTTAACGTAATCCAGTCATATATAGGACAGGAGTGCCAACGTTCGAGCCAGCTTGGCGCCTTCGACAATCGACTTTCACTGCACAGCAGTTCAATGACCGCTGCGCCAAAAATAATAGTTCTCGGCGCGCGCGCATCGTTACGTCACGGCACCACGCGGTTTCCGCAATACATCGAGTTCTGCGGTTAGACGACAATTTTAGAGAAGTTTGCGCAAGTGTGCGTACTTACGCAGTTAAGTAACTTCTGAGATTAATTTAAACTAGGGATGCGATGCAGTTAGCCGATCGCAAGAAAATTGAGCTGAGCGAGCATTTATTTTTTATTTCAAAATCTGAAAAATTCAATTTTTGCGCGCGCGTTGTTTTTTCCATTAGTTTCAATGGTAATTTTGTTTTTCAGTGATAATTTCTCAATGGTATGTCCGATTTTTAATTTTATGGTCTTAAAACATGCCCCTTAGATTGTCGTTATGACCATGCCAAATTTGGCTGAAATCAGATTTGTGGTTGCAAAGGAGTATCCGAGTTTGTAAGCGGCTATCCCGCGTATAAGAAAAATAAGTGATTTGTTGACTGATTTAGCGGTGTCGATAGAATATGTTGACTTCAAAAATGGAAGAAACTATTCGTCAGGTGCGCTCCACTAAAATTTTCGGAGGCCAAGCCAGTCCCTAACCTGCAGGCCGGTACACCTGCTGATTGAGCTGACGAGGGCTCTGCCGCAGGCTTCACTCTCGGGGTTGGGAGGTCAGACGATAGTCGCTAACATAAAAGTGAGTAAGCGGACCACCTTTTTTTATTTTTTTATCGTGCGGAAATGCCCCCGGATAACAGCCTCGACCCGCCCCCGCCGACCAGCGGGGGTCGTTATGTCAGATTCGAACCGACTAAAACCGCACGCCGTCTCGGCTCTTCCGACGGCATCTGAAGAGCCTGGGTGTAAGGTCCCTCGCACCCCGGTTGAGCCAGGACCATCTCCGGTTTCGAGATGGCCCATTAAGTAAGCGGACTCCGAACAGCGAACAGTCTCATACGCAACGAGGAATAACGCTAAGATTATGATGATTATTTTGTTTAAGAAGATAAAATAGACCTTCCGCATAATATTCAGCCTATGAGTTAGAATATGTGCGGCTTTCAACACTTTGCGGCTAAGTAAGGTGGGCCCCGTGAACCACCAGAGAGGGGCGGAATTTCCATTGAACGGTCAGTTAAATTTACTAGTCCTTTCCATAATTGAATTGAAAAACTTGGTGGGGCTTTATACACGCTTCTATTTGAAACCCTTTTCAGATAATATTGGTTTACGGCCGGTAAATTGCTACTTGGTCATTCGGGCTCTCCTTTTGATGTTACTTTTCGCCACTGGTCGGTAAGTACATACAGATATGACCTATGGTCTATGGTCCAGTTCCTTTCCTCACCGCACATTCCTAGATGCCTATCAAAGGAAAGTAAAAGCTCACACATAAAACAGCAATGTCATTAGAACTACGATAGATACAGAATCAAAAGATAGCTGAAACAATAGAGAGAGCGCGATATTCGACGCGGTCGGGTGCGCGGGCGCAGCGGTGACCAATTACAAATGAAATCGAGATTTAAACTGGCCAAGTGTCGAATTCGCGTGACCAGTAAACTTCCTATAAGTTATAATTGTGGAAAAGAAAGTTATTTTATGGTGATTGAGAGGTAAGAATCGGATAAAAATCAATTAATGTACCTACTTACCAAACTCAAAAGGCATTAATTTTGCATTGACTATATTAAAAATTGTTTATGGGTAGAATCATAATTTCATTAGGGAGCTTATTGTAGAAGCGTATACAGTTACCCCGGAATAAATTAGTTATCTCGATGTGGTCCGAGAGATTATAGACAATTTTGGGTAGGTGTTTGAGACAATCTGAAAATTTGTCAGAGAGGCACCCCCTTATATTTTAATACAGAAACGCAACCTGGCTGGAGGGTAGTGGTAATTTTACAACCCCTATACTATCGAACATTTAAAAAAATATTTTTGACGAAGTTATAAATACCTTTTTTTTTCGTGCATAAATCCCCTCAGATAAAGGTGGGAGTCAAGACGAATACTCATCCAGAGGAAAAAAGGGAGTTCCCTAGATGAACTTCTTCCTCTTGTTCCCACAAAACCATAGTCAAAGGTATAGTAGTATTATTAGAGTTTAAATAGGATACGAATACATCGTGCAGTACTATGACCCTGACTCACTTCGCTTGATCGAACTTGGTACGCGAGCAACACATTGTCAACAAATTATGAAAAGATTGTTGACAGTGTGTTGCTCACAAATCGGAAGTTTTGTAGTTAAAATAATATTATCTATTGTCTTGAGAAAGCAAGCAATCTCCGATTCAAGAGTGATACATAGTTTAATGTTATAATGTTAAAAATAACAGGATAACAGCTTATAGCTATAATCTGAAGAAATTGAAATCAGTTCTGAAATCTAGTCATGTTACATACTAAACTAACTTCACCATCCGTTGGAATATTGCTTTTTGTATGTACAGTAATAATATTTTATTACTTAGTCTATTTTTACATATTTTTCAGGTACTTAAGTAAAAGAAGGTACTTCGGGATACATTTATACCTAAACTAAATTGATTGATGATGAATATTGAAAAGTAGATGTCGCTTACATCTTTATGCCTCTACATAGTAGCATAATTTAGGATAGTTGAAGTCGGTTTTCCATTTTTGAAAAGATTATTCACAGTTTATATTACTCGCTCATGGTATGACAAGACCACTTTTTGTTGCCTCTATGTGGTCCGTCTGCTAAGGCATACGGTTACTTAGATTAACATTTAATTGCCCTGAGATCTCCGATACGCCTTCGTATAAGGTTCACGTGTAGTCGATGGCCTTACCAATACTATAATGTTCTCGTACCGTGATAAAAATAGGTATATTACACATGCTTGAGCGAAAATGTATGGAAAACGATAATATTATGCATGTATTGCACAATATTATGCTTTAACTAGCTGTTGCCCGCGACTTCGTACGCGTTAAGTTCGGAAGAGATCAAGATATGTTTATTTCTGCAGCCTCGATACTAACACGTAAGTATTAAGGTATTTTACTTAACAGGCCGGATGAGGTGATGTGTCAGTATGCCCGTTAAATAATATTTTACGTTTTAAATTGATAATTCGTTCGAAATAGATAGAGAAATATATTATGTAACATCGAAATTAATTCTGCCCAATTCCTTAATATATTAGCGTGATGTTATTCATTATAAAAATGTGTATGCGTCTCTAATCAACTACTGTTATGCGTGGGTAACTCAGTGGAATTTCGAGATTTTGCATATTACTGTTACCTTTCAGGTATAGCGTGATGAGTATAGTCCGGATTTTGACCATGTCTAACTTCTGCTGAACTACAAAATTCCCTAAAGATCTACCTTGTAATAATAAAGTTGTCATCAATAATAGTTTAGCTCGATTTTGCTCGACTGCTCCTATCATACCTTTTTTTTTGTTTCGTGCGGAAGTCCCTTCGGATACCACCCCGCCTGCCGGCCAGCGGGGGCGGTTATGTCGGGCTTGAACCGACTAAAACCATACCCTCTTATCATACCTATAATAGCGTGACAAACAGCGCTATATCATAGCGCTGTTTGTGACCATGCCCTAGAAGAATGTTCATGCAAAATTTCAGTTCAATCTGTTCAGCGGTTTTCAAGTGATGCTCAGACATCTTCATGCTTTTCTAAGCGCAAATATGTGCCAGAGTTAGGAATCTCTGCCTTTTTTTCTCATTCTTCTCTTTTCCCTGTCCCTTCCTTAGTTTTGCAAGTTAAAGTCAAAAATTATTTATCCTATATAGACCATTAAAACGGAACTTACAAAACGTTAAAAAAAACTAGAACACCGTACACCGGTTTGAAACACGGCCCCGTCCTAAGAAGACTCCTCGCAAGAAACTCAGCGGACCAATTTTTTTTTGATCTCAAGAGTTTATTTATTGTTCATGTCCGCAGGCTGCAAGGTGAAAGAAACACTAATAAAGGCGTGTGTGATTTAAGAAGCGGTGATAGCCCAGTGGCGTACGTAACGGACTGCCGAGACGAGGTCTCGAGTTCGATCCCCAGTTGCCCCGGGCACACACCTCTGACTTTTCGTAGTCATGTGTGCATTAATAAATGTTAATTATCGCTCGCTTAATAATGTGCCCGGTAGATGGCAATAGGCTCGCCCCCTATTACATTGGGACCTAAACATCACTGGCGAATCGTGGGTGTGTAATACACCTCTGCCTACCCCTTCGGGGATACAGGCGTGAAGTTATGTATGTATGCATGTATGTTATTTAAGATATACTTCCACAATCGCGCATGTTACTTCTTTCAAACTAATCTATTTTCCTATCCCTCTGTTTCTCTCTTCAGGGGCATCTAGCAAATCTGTACGTGTGTGGTTTTTCCCAAGCGACTACAACATGGGGTTCTTCAAGAAGGACATAAGAAGGTTTCTACAGGGTAGGCAGCGCGAGTGTGACGCCCCTGGTGTTGCACACGTTCATAGGCCACGGCAACCGCTTCCTATCTGGTGGGAACACTTCAGTCTCCTTACCAACTATCAGTGTATTTAGTGTTGTGGGTTAAAGAAAAACAGCTAACGACATATCAATATATCAGAACTAAAGTATAAATAAATATCCTACGACATTCTACAAAGCGCTTTTTAGACCCAAAGTAAGCATAGTTTAACTAGTTTCTACCACTAGTAGTACACATAGTTTTACTACCACTACGCCACAGAGGCCGTCAGGCAAAATATATCTCCATTGTTTGTCTTGCCTTCGGTAGAAAAAGAAATAGAGAAGCAGTTGACTCTGTCAAACTCACTTATTAAGTTGTTGTTTTATAATCTTGACGTGGTTCCCGCTTGCATCTGAAGCTTTCACCTCAAAACCCAGGGTTCACTTACTCCTGATACTCCTTTAGAGTTGACTGATATGGCATTTATGGGGGCGACTGCTATCGGAGCTCCCAACCAAGAGCCAGCACCAGAACCTCGTTCGTCAATCAGTAGTTGTATCGGATGACAGGTAAGGTTGGCCCTTACGTTCTTGGACCCCACGCTCTGTACACGTATTAATTGGTTAATAAGACAATTTACCCCATTGTCTGCTAGGAACACTGTTTTAGTTACTTCTTTTTAAGTTTCATAACTCAGTCTAAATATACCCCAACACTAAATATAGACTCGCTGATGACTTCGACTGTGAAGGAATCTCGTTATAATTTTTAAAAATAATAAAATATCCTCTATAATTTCCTTCAATAATCCTTTCTTATTAAGGTGCAGACGAAATTACGAAATTCATTAAAATAAAGTTGCCAAGATAAAACAGATTCAATCATTAACCAAAACCAATTTAATATTTCAGTTGCGTCCTTGTTTTTCTCCCTTACTTCTATAGTTATAAAGTTTAATATAGATGCATTCTTTATTTTTGTATTTTGTTAATGACAATACAGATTGGCATCGGAACGTGTGACAGATACGAAATTACAATGGCTGTGTGAAAAATTACTTTTCATTTCCTTAAAAAAGTAGGTTTCCTTGTTTATGCGAAAAAAATTGTAAGCATCTGTTTTATTTTATTTGACAAATGTAGCCATTTAGTATTTTGTCACGTCTTTTGAAATTTGAATAAAGAATTATGAGCTCTGTCATCAATGTTTTGTATAATAAACTATTAATAATTATTATGCAATAGATTTGTAGTTTTTGCACATTATTTATACTAACCACGACATAGCTTTAGACCGGTGACAGTTATTATCGAATGCGGAGGCATAACTTTGAACCAGTGTCTTAATATATCTTTTTTTTTTTTTTTTGTCTTTTTTTTCTTTTTTTTAAAAGAATATTAGTAACCGAAATTACTAATATTCCCCCTAACCCCTCCAGCTAAGCTAAATGCTTGTGTTAGGAGTGGGTTCACGTCAGTAGTGTAATGGCCAGGATTCGAACCCGGGACCTTTCGATCGTAGGGTTAACTCCTTAACCACTAAGCTACCGAGGCTTTCATCTTGCAACACCAGTAGTCTGTTTATTTTTTCGCAAAAGTATCAGTAACTACGATGAAATACATTTTACTTAGGAGATTAGGTATAATATGATGGTAAGGTAAGGTTCTTGACGTTGAGGGGTCAGACAGATTTATTTGAAGTGAAAACTTCTTTAGGCGCGTTGAGAACTTTTTGGGTGAGCAAAATTCATGGAACTCGCATCGTCGTCATCGTCACCGAACACTTTCCATATTCAAAAATATGAAGTTAAAACTCTTTAATTTATAACATCGTCATCTTTGTTCTTGCTGATGATTTGATAGCTTGATGAAATTTCGAACTGATACATAATGAACAACAGAGATGGTTCTGTAAATATTTCATGAGGATTAAAAAAATACACACGTAATTGTTTAAGTTGTCACTTCTGTCGGCACTCCCGAAGTGCCACTGTTTTTTAACAGATACGAGGGATGGCATGAAACCAATAATCTTATTCTCTTCTTCTTCTTCTTATATATAAAAATGAATTGCTGTTCGTTAGTCTCGCTAGAACTCGAGAACGGCTGGACCGATTTGGCTAATTTTGGTCTTGAATTATTTGTGGAGGTCCAGAGAAGGTTTAAAAGGTGCTATCGATTGAGGCAGTACGAAGTCTGCTGGGTCGGCTAGTTTTATTTATTTTTATGCAACTTATCGCAACGTTCTGTGCCTGGCCAGACTTATCTGTTTTTAATTGTTTCTCTAAACCCCTTTTTTGACGTTAACATTGAAACTTTTAAGTATTTTAGTCAAATGAAACATCGAACGTTCTTGAAATAAAAACATGTTCCGTATTTAAATTCTCTATACACAACTAGTAGTATCTATCCAAAAACTGGTCAGAAAGAGTTAACTTTCTCCCAAAAGTATTCATCACATTTCTGAAATTGCAAACACACCCAGAAAAGTGACCTCCTTGTTCTAAGTTCCTCTTAAACGGCTGGAAGATATTCTTAATTCAAATTCATAATATGTACTCATTCTAAACTTAAGAATGTGGTCATTCTATAAGCGGGTTTTACTAATGATAGGAATAGGACCCGTGATCATTTCAAAACTAAACTGGGTTATCACGTTGCACTAAAAGAATTTCATTGGGTAAAACGTTAGAACCCAGTTTAGTTGATCTTGAACGCGATTATTTTCAGTGATAAAATCAGACCTTACAGTTTTCTAAATCAATGATTGCTTGTTAATATGTAATATTGCATCACACACGAATAAGTTTTAAGTTGGATGTTTGTTATATAGAAATTTGGTCATAAAATTTGCATCTTTTTTGCCCTCAGTCACCTTTTTAGTACATATTTGTAAAGTACCTACCTGTAAATGAGCGCATTTCCCGTGTTGGATCATCCCTCAGATATAACAATGACGCATCAACGAATGGAATCCACTCATGACCGAAACATTGACATCGACCCGACCTTGGGGAGTTAAGCCGAAGTGACCCGAACGCGCTCGGGTCAAGCTGGTCTAAGCCGATTTAGATATATTAAATTACGAATGTCGTTTATTTTTTAAATTCTATGTTTTTTTTAAATCAAATAGTGATGTAATTACATTGAAAATAACCGCTTTTACAATATAAACAGTGTGTTTATTTAATAATAAGAACGTGAACTTACGTGGTAGGTGGTTGAACTTATATTGCTCTTTACGTTACCATACGGTAACATATATTTAAGGTTCAGGTACATTATTGTCTGTATTCGGCACGAGTGATCACGTCATCAGAAAGTATGAGTTGCCAACTTAATGTTAAGGGTCAAAATTAGTCATTATGTAGGTATTAAATAGGTTCCTATTGGCCACGGGAACGCAATCAGTATTCCACGCGTACGGAGCCGCGGACAACAGCTAGTGTTTGTCTAAATAATTCACATAAAAAAACAACCACTGCCTATTCAAAGTGGGTTAATCTATGTATAAAAAACTACTATTTAATGCACAGACCGCACAAGTTAAGCGATGTCTCCTGTCATAAATATAAAAATATAATTTATGATATTTTCTATCTTAATAAGCATATGAGTTATTGGCAACATTTACATATAAATATCATTAATTAATTAGTAAATACGTGGCAGATAATATAAATAGGTGTAACACAGTTAACGGAACCGGATAGTGTCTTGAATACAAGGAAAGAATTAACCTGATTATTATGATAAGTGTGGTAACATTGAGTTTATTTTTAAAGCTTCCTTTATCCTTTTGAAACGTTTCCTTATTCTACTAGTTTTTGTTTTTACTTAATTAAGGTAAAATATTTATTCGGTTTAGTGCATCACTAGAATGTTGAATAGTTTAGGTACTCTGGCCTCTATATATTAGTGTGCAGAGTTCTTTTTTTACATGTAGTCCGTCATTTGAGAGCACCTCACCTGAGGATAAGCTAGGCTAAATGCCAAAAACTAAATTTCTATACTTTTTCCCGGGTTATTCAATAACCCGGGATTGTGGGTAGACAGAAACACGAAATAATTTGACATCACTAATGCTTTTGTCATTTGGTAACTTTAACTTCGAAATAAAATTTTGTTTTGGTAACTGCCTACAAGGAAATACAATTGTTTTGTATTATAATATATGTAAATATTTATTTATTTAAATAGTTGTTAATTAAAATATTTTACGGATGTTTACGGCAATGCCGACGGCAACAATAGAATTCATTATTTTACTAAATTGGCAGAAAATTCACTAGAAATCACAGGGTTATAAACATCTGAATCCTACCGTCCTACTAATATTATAAACTAGCTGCTGCTCGCAGCTGTTTCCGTTCCCGCAACCCATGGGAACCTATTCCAGGGACAAAACGTAGGCTATGTGTTATTCCAGGCTATAATCTATTCCTGTATCAAATATCAGCCAGATCCGTTGAGCCGTTAGTAGAAGGAATAGGTTCCTACAGGAAGCGTAAACGTGAACAAAGTTCCATGAGGGCGAAGTCGCGGGCAACAGCTAGTTAGTCATAATCCGTGAAATCCAGCCTAAATAAGCTAAAAATGTCTGTTTTTAAAGACTTGTGACGTCACGTCAAAACCATTTATTTCACCGTTTTACAGTACGCAGTATTATATACATTCTTAAGACTTGTACGAAACTTGTATTACTCGCAACATTGACCTAAGTACTACACAAATCAGTGTGCGTGCGGGTAATTCTGTTTCCTATGAATTTGTTCTAGTGCAAAGTACGAGTACCCTACATAATTATTACAAAAATCACAGTACGCACACTTTATCTCACGCTGGTAGACCACCACTTAGTTATGTGTTACTAGAACTGTGTACGCGCAGCGTTTGTTGCCAGGTCTTTTAAAATCACAGGTACTAAACCCGAAGGGGCCATTTCGAAACCGGAAATGGCCCTGGGTCAACCGGGGTGCGAGGGAAATGCCTTGGCGTCTGAAGACCCGATACGGCGTTGGGTTTTAGACGGTTCGAATCCGACATAACGGTTTTCGGAGGGATTTCCGCACGAAAAAAATGAAACTTTGCTCGATTGTATATTGTTATTATCGTCCATTTGTTATTTTAAAGTCGTTTCAATATGTTCACACAGATTTTACTGCATTTTAAGAACTCTTTATGTTAGAGTTTAGTATGTTAATTAAAAACAAGTTGAATTCCTGAGACGAGCTCAGCCGAATACAAGGGATTTTCGATTTTGCGATTTTTTCTTTATCTTGCAATGGTTCACCCCAGCACGAATCTATTACCGAAAACAGCAACTCGATAGCTCATCTCCTTCATACCCAAAACCGTGACAGAAAATTGGCAACGACGACGTCGACGACGACAACTCGATGGCAATAGGGCTTTTCTAAAGAAAATCCCTAAAAATAGATAAACCAACTGCAATAAATTATATTACAAAGAACCTGAAGAAAATGCCATATATTCCGGCCTGTATACCTTCAAGGGGGTTAGTAGTGGTGAAGTAGCGCACAAATTTTGCCAGTCATGTTGTAGGTTTTACGTAAGGAAGCATGCCTAAAGCTGTCAAACAGACACTTTTTGGGAACCAGTAGAATGGCCGTTACATTTCACTTCACTAGGAACTATGGGGCTTTTTTATGTTGAGAAAAAAAAAGGCACGGCTTGTCAATGTGACCTTACCTCGCCAGATCGTAAGCTAAATGTGCAGTCTCAGGAATCAGGGTCACAATCTATATATATAAAAATGAAACCCGTTTTCCGTTGTCACGACATAGCATGAAAACGGCTTGACCGATTTGGCTGATTTTTTTTTTGTAGTTTTCTAATACTCTGTACAAGGTTCTTACGGAAAAAAATATTAAGAAAATCTCTCAGAAAGATTGACAAATGCGGTACGAAGTTCGCCGGGTCAGCTAGTTATAGATATTTACCAATAAAGATTCGGTAGCTTAAAGGTTACGAGAGGACCAGGGCTCGAATCCTAGTCATTATACTACCGACGCGAACCCACTCCTAACACAAGCAATTTAGCTTAGCCGGAAGAATCAGGGGAAATACTAGTAATTTCAGTTACTAATTTTTTTTTAACTAAAAAAAAGGGGTTCAAGCAGTTGCTTCGAAAAGGTCCAAAACAAACTCATTTTGCACCGTTATCGAAATATAATGAACTAATAAGCTACTAAAAAATTAAATTATACAAATAATTTCAACATTACCAGACAGCGGTCACGCGACGTGTGCTATTTTGTCAAATTTGACCGCACCGCCCTGTCGACGGCCGGGCTGTGCCGTAATGATTATCATCAAAGATGGACGATGTAATTGTTTCCAACATGCGAGAGATGAAAATGCACCACGTTAATTACGGTCCTGATGAAATATGTTGCATGTGTGCTGCAAAAAAGGTTCTTTTTGAGCAGGTCGAAAGAAGATTATAATGACAATCGGTTATCTGTGGTGTTGATTCTAAATTTAAAAAGTTCACCAAACAGAACTAAACCTTTTGAAATTAAACTATTTTTAACGAATTCTACCGCTACGCGAAAAGCCACCGAAACGTCGGGATCAGTGTGGATAGTAAAATAACACTTAATTAACCGGGATAGAATCCCCATACACTTCCCTTAACACATAAGTCTAATACTTTGAACAAACCAGGAATCGAGCCACAAACTTCATGCAAAGTCAGCTGTGCCACCGAGCCATAGTGGTTGAACATATTTCCTGTTATTACTGGAACCATAAATCTCAATACAGCCATTATGCTCTATAGAGTCTATAGCATCACGTTAAAATCACAATCCCATATGAGGAATATGTCTGTTCTAATAACCGCACAAAATACCGTTAAACTCCGGAGCGATGACAGCACAAGATTTACGATTTATTCATACAATTCCGGAAGGGGATAATACCAGCTAATAATTCCTCTAGTCCTGTTCCTGTATGGAGTGTTAGAGAATTAATGATCGTTGCGAGAGTTGGAACCAGCGCTTGTGAGTTCCAGCGTTTGTGCATAAAGGTTCGGGTGCAACATGGCAATACTTCATTGAGATACAAATGTGTTTGAAACGGAGATTTTTTTTTGTATTTGTATCAATTTTATTATGTATCTGTCACTAGGTTTAGCGATAGGTTAGTTACGTTTTTCATACTAAGTTTTTTTAGTCACCTTGTCAGTGTGCGGCCAGGGCAGCCGCATTTGCAAGCCGGGACGTCTGCTGACTGATAGACGAGATTCTTTAGCAAGCTATTTTCGGGGTTGGGGGTCTCAGACGGCGGGAGTTACTCCCTTTCGTATCTAGTTGTTGTGGTCTTCCTCGCCGTATCAGACGACAGCGACTCCATTGGTAATCCAATGACTTCCTTATAATGGAATATTTAAGTAAATAGACGCCTTAAACCAATCACATAATATTTCTTTTTAAAGGAACCAATAAAAAGCACAGTTGCTGTCTTCTCAGGTGTATCTGCTGCTATCATAAGCGTCAAATTAAAACTTATAAATATAAAACATGTCTGCCGAATTGCGCACATTAAGTACGCGTGCGCCTGCGCAGGTGTACGAAAAACGACGCGCAAACGACACAAATATTCAAAGCACGTATCAGTTGTGTGTTTTTTACCAGTAATTACTGTGCCGGTAACGTGGAGCCTGTTTTTTTATATAAGTAGGTTGTATTATTTTGTCTAAAGTTGTTGTGTACCTATTTATCTTAAAATGTCGTTTCTTAGAATTTTACTTCTTCTTTTCATACAATGCACGGTACAACGTGAATTATTCTTATACTATTTTTAGTTGGACAAAGCGACTAAAATATATCTTAGCTATACGCTGGATACGTACCTTCAACTGTAAAAAAAATCAGGTTTGTTGTTCCATCTGTTTAGGCTCTGCGTCGATGAATAAGTCAGCTTAAATAATTATATCCGTATAGAAGATAACTAAATAAATCTTCTAAGAAGCACTTTCCAATAAAAATACAGTTATCAATTAAGATGTATAATGTTTTCTTCATTACTCACGAAGTGACCAAGACTTTCTCATGACAAGCCTAAGCTGCAAGTCTACGCAAAAACCACAGCCGAACCAACGAGGTAATCATTTACTCTTTCCTTCGCCATAAAAAGTAAATACGTGCAATAACCGGCTAGACCTCAAGTTTCCCCGTCTTTCCGACTTTTCCGAAGTCAATAACCTTTTCGATTAAGACATATGGGCATGTGAAAATGACATAAAAATGCGCAGCGCACTTTCGATCTCGGTCAAGCTTCCGTTTGTAGAGAACTTTTATTTTCGAATAGACTTTCGTCGACGTCCAATTATCTTGGAATACATCTCTATAGATATTATCGATATAATGTACCGCATTCGAAGACAATGAGTAGGTATTAAGTTAGTTGTTGGGGTGCGAGGGATATATGCTCTACGGGCAACCTTACACCCCGGCGTCTGAAGACCCGAGACGGCGTGCGGTTTTAGTCGGTTCAAGCCCGACATACCCCCCCCCCCGCTGCCCGAAGGACTTACGCACGGAAAAAAAAAAATTGGTATTCAGTTGGTTAAATATCTAGTGCGTTATTGTGAAATTTCTTTATTTCGTGTAAAAAAAAACCAAGGCAAAAAATGTAGTGTTTTAATCTATCCTACTAATATTATAAACGCGAAAGTTTGTGAGTATGTATGTATGTATGTATCTTTGTTGCGCTTTCACAAAAAAGGGCTGAAATTTGGCACAGGGATAGCTTATTGTCCGGAATAACACATACACTTTTATCCCGGGAATAGGTTCCCATGGGTTGCGGGAACGGGAACTGAAATTTAGGACGGTGGAGCCTCGGCCAACAGCTAGTACATATATAATTGCTTGTCCCGACAGACTAAAAGACTGATTGACTGACTGACTGAGTCATCAACGCAGAGCCTAAACCGCTGGACAAACAAACTTGAAATTTTGGCACTAGATGCCTTATATGTTGTGGGCATCTACTAAGAAAGGATTTTTGGAAAATTGACTTCTAAGGTGGTGAAGTAACGGACGAAAAAAAAAAAAAAAAAAAACCTTTGTATGAAAGTCCATTTCCAAGTCATTTTCCAAGTTAGAAGCACGAAACTTATTACACCTGCTTTTAGTTAGAAATGAATGAACATTTATGTAACAGCGTTTTTCAAAATTTTACGCCTAGGAGGGTGAAATAAGGGTTGAAAGTTTTTGTGGGAAATTCGTCATTTTTGAAGAAGAAGCATCACAATTCATGTACTTACTTTTGGTTAAGAAAAAATGAACACGTGTATCAGTGGTTTTTTTTAAATTTTGCTACTAAGGGGGTAAAATAGGTGATGAACGAAAATTTTACGCCTAGGAGGGTGAAATAAGGGTTGAAAGTTTTATGGGAAGTTCGTCATTTTTGAAGAAGAAGCATGACAATTCATATACTTACTTTTGGTTAAGAATAAATGAACACGTGTATCAGTGCTTTTTTTAAATTTTGCTACTAAGGGGGCAAAATAGGTGATGAACGATTATATGGAACGGTCGTCATTTTCAAAGTAAGAAGCACGAAATTCAATTTGAAAGCTTCTTACAGCTAACTTATATTTACCATTGATGGCGCTGCAATCGGGTTATAGGTCACTTTTACGAATTTATTCCCGGGCGAAGCCGGATCCCTAGCCGCTAGTTTGTTTATAAGTTGAGATTATGCATTCATTGTCATCATCATCCAAAGCTTACATTTTGAAGCCTAGGGTCCGCTCTTCAATTCATCTATTTATTGGTTTATCTTAGTGTTTGCGAGAACGACTGCTGCGTGCCCCCCCCCCCCTCCAACCCCGAGAGGAAAGCACACGCCAGAACCTCGTCCGTCAATTGGCGCCCTACCGGCTTATAAGTGAGGTTGGTTTGGATTCCGAAGATCTTGTAATACTCACCGCGCACGCATTCTATGATATTGCACCGAAAAACATTAATTTTATAGATTCAGATCGGAAAAAAAGAGAACATCTAGGACGGGACTTGAACCCGCGACCAATTGTGTCTGGGTGGCTCAGTTGGTCAGAGCATTCCCCTTGTAAGGGACTGGTGAACATTATTTTTTTATCGCATATTCGTACTTTTGTGTTGCTTCTTTTAAGTAAGTATAGGATTGTCTACAAATCGTTAGAATTTTAGAAAAATATCGTTTTTGATGTGTTCAAGTTTAAATAAAAAAAAAATATATCTGAATAGTTCTTCTGTAACGTTATACAAGACACAGTATGCTGGAAGTAACCAAGCGATTCTCACCTATCAAACGCTCTGTCGCTTTCAAACTTTCGACTCCTGCGCAGCTCATCGATCATACTCGCCAGGTAATTAGTACAATAACCGGTCGCATTCATAATTGATTGTATCAGAAATGGAAATAAAACGTAACACTCGGTTTGCGATTTTATGTTTGTCAGCGATTAATATTTTTTTACATACATACATACATAACTTCACGCCTGTATCCCCGAAGGGGTAGGCAGAGGTGTATTACACACCCACGATTCGCCAGTTATGTTGAGGTCCCAATGTAATAGGGGGCGACCCTATTGCCATCTACCGGGCACATTATTAAGCGAGCGATAATTAACATTTATTAATACACACATAACTACGAAAAGTCAGAGGTGTGTGCCCGGGCCGACTGAGGATCGAACTCGAGACCTCATCTCAGCAGTCCGTTACGTACGTCACTCGGCTATCGCCGCTATTATATTTTTTTAATGAGGATTATTAATGTTCATAACTTTGGGGGCCGTTAGGACAACATCTTAAACTGTTTTCTTACTGCTACCATTGATGGCAGTTTGATGATGGTTGATGGGAACACTATTACAAGTTTATATCTTATTGATCCCCTCTGGGGGCGGTTGGCAACAAAATGAAAAAAGAAACAAAATATGTCTGTACATTGGAGATATTTAAAATAAAAAAACTTGGGTTATGTTAAATGACCGGTCTTGATTGATCACAAAATTTTTTTTTGGGAATTCTTGTCTGTCTGTTTGTTCGTGACGGACGCAAAAGCTAATGAACGGATTTTGATGTGGCTTTTCTTGGTCAGACTTAAAATCTGCCGTATGTTTGATTGCAATTAGTACCAAAAACGATAACCGACCTCCGCACGGGCGGAGCCACGGACATCAGCTAGTTTATTAATATTTTTCTCTAAAACCTGGTTCTTATGGATCATCATCAAGCTAGGCAAGATGCGATGATGAAAATAATCCATCTTTTATATAAAGATTCCTGTTACAAGATCACTAGTTGCAGCACTAGTGGGACCGGTGGATGTCACGCGGTGCTGCGACGACAATCCTCTTCTGATGAGGCTGTCAAGCTGAGTGCCACCATTGTTAACATGGTACGTGTATGTAATGGTGACCCTCTTTCCTGAGACTTTACCTTCAGCTTACTTTCAGGCGAGGTGAAGTCAAATTGACGTGTCCTAAATATAAAAAAATATAAACTAATCGATGAACAGCGTTCTTGTGGATCAACGCGAGCTTTTCTTTTGTTTTTTAACGTGTGGCAACCCCACGGGCTTCACCCCATCGGTGCCAACGATGGGATGGGCGTGTGGCAATCAACTCGAGCTTTATGTATTTATTTCGACTACATTTCACACAAACACTTATAACTTACAAACGTTCGAAATTTGACGACCTCTGCGACGTAGCGGTAGAGCATTCGACTGCTAAGTCAGAGGTCGCGGGTTCGATTCCCGCTCATTGCATTGTTTTAGGCGTTTCTATACATATTAATGTATTTATTTACAAAAAAAGTATCTTAGTATATTGTGTGAACCCATATGACAAACTCTGCTGAGTTTGAGTCTAGATGACGCTATGTAATATGTACTAGAATATTTTTTTATTTATTTACATAACTTGTGTTTACTTTGCCTAACAAGGACATTAGAAAGTCAATTAATGAGCGAGCAACCAAGTGCCGTGTCCTCAGACATCATATCGAAATCAATTCCTTGGATAACCTTCGAGCAGCCGGAACACATCCGCCATTGTGAAGGCATACGTGCGTAATTACTATAGATACTATCTGTCAATTTGTATTGTGTACCTTTTGGGAATTAACTGTCTCAGTGCTTTTGTATTAAAAAAAAAGAAAGAAAACACGTTTAATAACAAAGCACAACGCACATTACAATCATTCATCAACTTAAATCTATGGGCACGAAAAAATATTTTTCAAATTTACAACACAGATTATAAATATAGTGACGTAAATGACGTCTGTGACACTCGACATTGACGTGTCACAACACAAACGCCCGAACGCCATTTAGATACTAAGTATACGTATTAGTACTTACATGTACAGGACATAATAATATATCTACTTAACAGAGTGCTATTAGGCTCACACCTGCTGATGAACGGGCAAGGCTCTGGCACAGACTTTTCTCTCAGGGTTGGGAGGTCAGAGAGCACTCGCTCCCGGAAAAGTCGATATACCAATCAAAAACTATAAGCGGACTCAGGGCTCCAAAGCGGGGGTGCTTGGTTGGGGACCTCCACGCGGTGCACCCTGGGCAACGGAGACGGCAGCGCCTCTCTCCTAGGGTGGGAGAGACGCTGCCACCTGCGGCCAACTCCGACCGAGGCGAGGACGGCCCTGTTGAGGGCTGTTCGGAAGCTTTCCACTCAACACTAGCAGGCGTCCTACTCGGGGTTGGACGGTGAGACGCCAGTTACAAATTAATACATGAAAATTACAATAAATTACATCACTATATGACCGATAATGATAACGTCTCATTTTATTTAAAAAAATCCGTACAGATACAATTGAAATCGTGTAAAGGAGTGACGAATCTGTTATTTAATGACTGATAGAAGTGTAGGTACATCGAAAAAGAAGTAAATCGAACGAAATGCGAAAGAGATAATGGAAAAAAAATAACATAACATAACTTCACGCCTGTATCCCCGAAGGGGTAGGCAGAGGTGTATTACACACCCACGATTCGCCAGTTATGTTGAGGTCCCAATGTAATAGGGGGCGAGCCTATTGCCATCTACCGGGCACATAAGCGAGCGATAATCAACATTTTTAATATACACATAACTACGAAAAGTCAGAGGTGTGTGCCCGGGGCGACTGGGGATCGAACTCGAGACCTCGTCTCGGCAGTTCGTTACGTACACCACTAGGCTATCGCCGCTATAAAAAAATCTCACAGTATTATACTTCAATAGAGGATGGGAACGCCATCATTAGATATTAAGTGCATTTACGAGATATTAATAAAGAGTTGAGTGAAAAAAATAATTTGTAGGTGCTGAGAAAATTATGGTCTCATCCAACTCAGGTACCAAAGTGTGTGAATGAAAAAAGGCAGCTAAGTAATAATTACTTACGTACATATAATTACGTCTGGGTTGTGAACTTTTTACTAGGAATAGGCCTGGGAATTAATACTTTTTTTTTTCGTTCGGAAACCACCGGCCAATCCCTTCGGATACCCCCCCGCCAGCCAGCGGGGGCGGTTATGTCGGGCTTGCACCGACTAAAACCGCACGCCGTCTCGGGTCTTAAGACGCCGGGGTGTAAGGTTACCCATAGAGCATATCCCTCGCACCCCGACTGACCCTGGGCCATCTCTGATTTCGAGATGGCCCCCTTACTTGCTCTCCACTGTGCCATCTGCTTATCAGAGGGACACGTGGAAAGCTTCCGAACAGCCCTTAACAGGGCCGTCCTCGCCTCGGTCGGAGTTGGCCGTAGGCGGCAGCGTCTCTCCCACCCTAGGAGAGAGGCGCTGCCGTCTCCGTTGCCCAGGGTGCACCGCGTGGAGGTCCCCAACCAAGCACCCCCCCCAACCAAGCACCCCAGCGGGGGCAGTACCTGTGGATTTTAGTTAATCCTATCTTTTTTTTTTTATCAAAACTTAGGATTAGCTGGAATGTCTCAACGATATTCAGATTATCTAGACTAATATATTTCTTGAAATGTTGTTTCTATAGGATCTTATATTTCTTTATTAACAATTATATTTATATTAATTTTGTTTAAGAATCTATAATTAACCAACGAATTACTTTATTTTCTTTAAACTTGACTTCATCAATGCCGCCTGAAATTCTGATCCCGTTCACCTAAGGGTATAAAAATAGCCTACGACCTATTCTCAGATCTACCAAATATACAAGAAAAAAAATTATAAGAATCGGTCAAGCCGATTCGGGGGCGTTTGATAACGAACACTGTCAGATTTTTATAGATAACGACTTACTTCATCGACCTCAGTCATCTAATATTTTGAGATTAAGATTCTCACGGATAAAAATACAAAAAAATGCGCAGTAAATTGGAAATTTCAAAAAATTTAACGACCATTTCAGTAATTCTCAGCTTTGGACAACAGCTAATAACACAATACAAATAACAACAATCCAAGAATTAGTGACGACAACATACATTTGACAACAGAAAATTGTAATACGACTATAGCAGACAAATTGACAATAAACCTCAATATCTGACTGTCACAGCTGACAAAACACGTCATTAAATAATATATTTACGACATTTTCTCTTCATTGCAGTGGCAATTTCTAGCAAATATCCATTCTGATGTAAATAGTAGTCGCCAAGTTCCCGGTAACTAATGATAGCTTTTCTCTCAGCTAACGATTGATTAGAGCAGACGCTAATACCAGTGATACATGTTATTGTAGTTGTTTCCACCTAACTATATTTTCTACAATTATTATAATATCGTTGGCAGAATATAGACAATTGTGCGCGTTGAGTTTTATTTCTATAGTTGAATGCTTTTTAAATTAGCCGTCTGGTCTTATGCCCGGTTCACATTGTTCCAGTCCAGTAATCCAGCGAATCAATCCAGTCCAGCACTGAACCATATCGTCTACATAATTGCAGTCTTTAGAAACTACCCTGGTGGTGTAGCGGTAGTGGGTAGAACTGCAAGGCCAGAGGTCGTGGGTTCGATTCCCGCTCACTGCAAATATGTATATTTGCATTGGTCTGGGTGTTTCTATGTATAATATGTATTAATTTACAAAAAAAAGTATTAAAGCATGTTTATCCGCATTCTAGAAGCCATATGGCAAGATCTGCTAAGTTTGGGTCTAGATGGCGTTGTGTACTTTGTCCTACTATATATATTTATTTATTCGAAACTTCGAAAGAAAACAAAAATGCATATTCAACTGTTAAAAACTCTCAATACAGAGCTGGTATGTTGTCTACAGTATTACAGTGGCGCTGTAATGGGCGAACTGGAATAAAAAGTAGAGCGTCAATCCAGTCACTGGACTGGATTACTCACTGGAATGTAAACAGACTCCAGTAGCATTAGATCGCTGAACTGGAATGCTACTGGAATAGTGTTAACCAGGCATTAGATGAATATCATCCTCATCATTCTCCAAGCCGCAGTTGGGTCGGCTTCAAGTCCAACTACGAAACGGCCAGACTCTGGTATTTTCCATGAACATGACTGCCGTCTGCTCTTCACAACCCACTGGCGATATCGAAGCTCAGTTGTTAGACCAAACTATCGGACTTATTAAGGCTTCATCTACCCGTAGCGACCGACGGCTTAGCGTGGTCTTCGAGGTAGGGGGCCATCTCGAAACCGGAGATGGCCCAGGGTCAGTCGGGGTGCGAGGGATATGCTCTGTGGGCAACCTTACACCCCGACGTCTGTAGACCCAAGACGGCGTGCGGTTTTAGTCGGTTCAAGCCCGACATAACCGCCCCCGCTGGCCGGCGGGGGGGTATCCGAAGGGATTTCCGCACGAAAAAAAAAAAAAAGGTACACAGAGGTGTGAGGTCAATGTGTTAAGAATGTTCATCCATCTTATTTTTTTTCTTTATATATTAGGTCGTTACATATGAAATTGCCGTTTTTCTTGAAGAAATTGGAGGAAATCCAATTTTCAGTACTAAAATATTTGCATTTTTTTAGGAATGACAAACCAAATTTTATGATTTTTTTTGTGTATGAATGAGATAACATTAAGCTAACAAATAGCAACTATTATTACATTTTTGAGAAGTGACAACTGTTAAGTAATACGAAATTTATCATCAAAATGGATAGCATTTAGGAAGTACTGTTTTTGAATATCGAATTAATTTATCAAGCGGCCAATAAAAACAACTTGAAATCAACTTTCGAACAAAATATAAATAATGGAAATAGCTATTAAATTACAGGAATAACGAACTCATAAATTTGTAAGAAAATTTCGGCAATTTCATAGGTAAAGACCTATTTTATATATATTTTTTTTACGTGGGGAATGCTGTTACGCAAGGCATCGCCGGTTACGGGGTGGTAGCCGGAGATCGTGTGTGGGACTCTCCCACGAATGGGTATACCCATTAAACCCCACGGTGTGCCATACTCTGCGCCTTGTCGGCCTGAAACTATGCAGGAATACTTTCATGGCGACCCCCCCTAGCGCGTGCCCTTTAACGCAGGCACCACGCCTTTTAAACTCTGGATTGGTCGACCTCCAGGCACACATGGACGTCGTCCTCTCCGCGGGTGGCTAGGCCATTGAGTGGAGGGCTATTCCATGTTCACCCATCCTGACCTAACTAGCATTGCTTAACTCTTCAGTGTATTAACCTTCTCATTTACCACTTTTAGCCACGGGACCCTCTTGTCTTAGAACAATATGCAGCCATATTTTTTCATCAAAGAAGGCACAGATAACAACCTACCATTTTGTATGTGGATCTATAGAGCCCACCAGCTCTACAGGTTTCTTCCACCATAATGGTGATCCCGTCTCTGACTACACGGCTTTGTGATCTTACCTGTAACAATGAAATAAATATGATAAGTACAAAATAATACCATAATGCAGTGTAGTAATTATTGGCGTGGTGACAGAGTTCGACTGCTAAGTCAGAGCAGAGGTCGCGGATTCGATTCCCGCGTAGCTGTAAAATAACTAATAATCTTTATTTTATATATTTATTGATATTAATCCATTGTGTTGTAAATGGAGGCTTAATGCTAATTAGTCTTGCATGATAATTTTAATGAATTTTGTATAAGTAACCATAATTAACACACTAACAATAACACTTTTGCACACTAACATGGTAAAACATGGATTGGACAACCACAGTTCTAACACCCTACTATGTACCCATGTTTAGCAAAATAAATGATTGATTGATTGATTGCAGCACGAATATTTGTATGCAGGAATATGTACATTTGCATTGGTCTGGGTATTTTTTATGTGTAACTAGTTGCGATACTTGGCTTCGCCCCGGTGCAATTTTAACTTCACGGCTTTTCAAAAATATTCATCACATTTCACCGATTCATTTTTATTTATGTGCATTTCTAGAACCAAATTACAAGCTAGTTAAGTTTCATTAGGACTAGATAGCGCTGTGTAGAATATCCTAGAATATTATTAATATTGGCAATAAACACTTTTCATTTAATAACTTCGCTACTAGAAATCGCTAGTTAAATTTACTCTCCATACCAGTCGCAATAACTTACGACAACAACCTTATCGAAGATTTTTCTCATTGGCAACATTTTTATTAATCACGCTATAAAATACTCTACAAAATGTGTATTTCTTTCTATAAGAATGTTTCTAGCAATGTTAAATTATTACATACTGTCATTTGGCAATAAAATATCGGCACATTTTTTCTCACAAACGTCGCTACTAATGTCCTGCGTCCGGTGCAAGCTATTACAGATGCAAATAACAAAGATAACTTTAACAGGCGAGATTAAAATAACTATTAAGGACTACTATGTATAGCCCTTAAGCATATATTTCGTATTACATACGTAGTTATAATCACATTTGTGTCCTCAGAGGGGTAGCAGACGCATATGAGATGCATAAACATTGGCGAATTCGGGCCTACTAAAGAACAATAGATACAAATGTATGTTCTACCAGTATAATCTGCTGTACCAGTTAACAGCAAATGAGCCAGTGCCATTTGCATCCTGCTCCTCCTGTCAAGATCTTGGTGGGACCCCCATGTACAGTCAGCGACAAAAGTGGATTAACACTTAAATATTTATTAACGTTTTTTACATTGAAATATGAATTCCAAATAATGAATATACATGTAATAAGAGTTAATACGTTTCATGTTTTGTTTATTATTTTATTAGATGATGCCCGTGCGGAGGTCGGTTATGGTTTTTGCCCATATCTTTGTACTTCTGTTCTACTTAACCAATTGCAATCAAACATCAGGCAGATTTTAAGTCAGACCAAGACCTTTTTAATAGATAAAAGGGCATCAAAATCCGTTCCGTAGTTTTTGCGTCCAGAATTTAAAAAAAAAACTTTTCGGAATTGTTCATTTAACATAACCTAAGCTTTTTTTGTAATATCTCCAATGTACAGATACGTTTAATTTTCAATTTTATATTAGTATATAGATGAAAGATTTAAGAGCTAAAGTGATTAATTAATTAGAATTTGTCAAGCCACTTTTGTTCTTGGCTGTACAGCTATACTGCTTTCCTATTCCTCCATTATTGACTACTTTGGCTTTTACGGAAGATCTTCCGCCATACCACAACGTCCCCATGTCAGGCTATCATACAATATACTAGCTGGCCCTCCCTGGTTTTGCCCGTCACGTATTTCGAAACCCTGTTGGACCCTTTTACCCATATATATGCTCAAAATTTGTTAATTTTCATATAATGTATGGGAATCTGCCGGATTTGTTGGTATTTATGATTACTGCTCCGATTACTGGATTAAATCTTCTAATAAAGAAGAATTAGTATGAAATATTAGCTAGTTATGATGATGTTGACAAATCCACACAACTTTCGCTGCGCGAGCGCAGGTGCCGCGGCGGAAGCCCACGGATTACGATCGCCTGCGGTGCCAATCAATAAATTATATGTCAATGAGTGTGCAAAGAGTTATAAAGCGAAAGCTAGCTATCATGATATTGTTTTATATACGGCTAAATAAATAAATAAATATTCTACGACATTCTACACAGCGCCTTCTAAACCCAAAGTAAGCATAGTTTAACTAGCTTGTGTTATGGGTTCCAGAATGCGGATAAACGTACTTATATACTTTTTTTTCTGTAAATACGTACTTATTATACTTAGAAACACACAGACCAATGCAAAAAGACATGTTCATGCATACAAATCTTTGCACTGAGCGGGAATCGAACCAGCGCCCCCTGTCGTAGCAGTCGAATGCACTACCTATTACACTAATTATTACAGACTCTGATTGAACACCATCACCCTCCTAGGGACTCTCCAGTTGCGTTCAAACTTTGAAGCCTCGGGTCCTCTTATTGTTTCTGATTGGTCATTTGGGTTTTTGGGCTCGTCCGTTGTTGAGAAGGTACAGTAACTTCAGACGTAAGGTGAAGTTGGCTTGGGTCAGAATGGTGTTTTTAGGGTCCTGTTTACCCACAGGCTCTAATTCTCTGATCATCATTATCTTTGCGTTGTTCCCAGTAACCAAGGTCAAGGAAAACCCGAGAAGTTCTGGTTCGATGGTTCATATCCGGCTCGAAGGACCAAATTTGTAGGGGCGGTTCGATTCCTGACAAACAAAAGGTACGTTTTTAGTTAGAAAATGTTATCATAGATCACGAATGCGCGTTGCGCCCGATTCCCGTAAGATCTTAGGTTGAACTGTTTAATTATATGGCAATCAGTCCGACTGCGCCGTTTCCGCGATACTTACTTTACTTAAATACTGGTGGTAGAAATTTGATGACACAAATTTGTCAAAAAATTCGGCCGGGTGGGTACCACCGTGCACGATTGCGAAAAACCCTCCATAGTAATCCAATTTCGGTTTGATTGCGTTCAGGGGTCAGCAAGTGCATAGCCGGGCAGGGGGATTGTGGTCGCAGCACTAGTGGGGTGTCACGCGGTGCTGCGACGACAATCCTCTTCTGATGAGGCCATCAAGCTGAGTGACCCTCTTTCCTGAGACTTTCAGCTTACCATCAGGCGAGATGAAGTAAAATTGACGTGTCCTAAATATAAAAAAAAAAAACTTGCTAAGGCCAGCATTTTTATAACGTACGTGGCCCGTGCAGTCGTAACATAATGAAGAGCGTGCCAATAGTCTCATTGCTGGAGAAGCCAAAGACCGTGCAATGCCTAAGACGGCTTACCTCTGATTACACGAAAGCGTTCGTATTTTGTGCGAGAATGAGGGATGGAGCTATGCACCCTATACAGCTCCATCCCTCTTTCTCAGCAGGAACACGAACGCTTTAACACGTCATGGTAAGCTCTCAGCACAGGGAAACGAGCGAACAATGAGTCGCTCGTACATGTATTTTCGCTATACAGCATATTGATAGAAAATGCTCACTGTGCACATACATTACGCTACATACAGTCGCCATCGGTATTAGTCAAACACATTCCAAGTTACCCGACCCACCTAACTGTAAAACTTTACATAAAATAATGAAAATAAATTGAAAAATGTTAAATTTGTCTGAAAATAAATTATACATCAATTATGATTTTTTGCAAGGTTAAATAGTGGTTGGCCCTTTAAATAATTAGTAGGATTGAAGTTGAGTTGGATTAAGGAGGATTGAAGTTGCTGAGGGCAACTGTACGCCGCGGACCAGTACGCAGCCTTACTGATTAAAATTACACAAATGTTCAAGATACTCATTTAGTATTTGAAAGCGTACGCACGTATCCGGCGCATTGACTTTCCTTTTCGCTGCCGATTGCGCGTGCGCCGGTGTATGGGCGGAAAAAAGTGATTAAGTGTGTACGTGCTTAACTGGAATTTAGCATTAGGCACCGAATTCTGTCATTACTGTGTATAGACACAGGAATGTTTTTTTTTATAATTACTGGATAGACAACCACCTATAAAAAGTGTTGGGGGATTTTTTGCTTGTTTTTTTTTCTGTAAAGTAGGCCAAACGAGTAATATTCTCAATGACTCCTTTAGCTGAGACAAATTTCTTATGTTGGAAGTGGGTTCACACCGGACCAGAGTGAGTACCCTCGATATACGCCTGCATTTTCAGTTTCACTCCTTTGAAACAGGCATTCTGTACATATTTACTTGAGTTACGAAACAAAGTTGTGTATATAAACTCCATAATGTACCGTTCGGTCCAAATAAGAAAGTGTTTTAATAATCTTTTTTTAATTTAGATTTAGATCGGAAAAAGTGAACATCTAGGACGGGACATGAAGCAGCGACCAGTCCCTTACAGGGGGGAATGCTCTGACCAATTGAGCTACCTAGACACGTCCCAGATATTCGAAATACTCCGATATATTATATACGTCTCGGGGCGTCGTTGGATCCTTTTTAACCCCCAACAAAAAAGGGGTGTTATAAGTTTGAAGTCGATGTCTATGTGTGTGTGTCTGTCTGTGGCATCGTAGCTCTCAAACGGATGGACCGATTTCGATGCGGTTTTTTTTTTCATATGAAAGCCAGTTTCCTTGAGGTGGTTCTTAGCTATGTTTGGTTAATATCGATCCCTAAGAGTATCAGCTCTTTTCCAAAATAATGTAAGGAATTTTTTGCGCATGATTACTCGATTAAGTGCTTAACGCGTGCCAGTATAATCGTTAAATGATATGTAGAATATACTGCTTCCGGGCTGTTTGGCCGTGGTCCATCGGAAACTTGAATTCCAGACGTTTCGTCGATCACTGCGGTCGACATCTTCAGTGGTATAGGTCGGGACGCCGTCGAGTGCAGTGATCGACGAAACGTCTGGAATTCAAGTTTCCGATGGACCACGGCCAAACAGCCCGGAAGCAGTATATTCTACATGCAACGCCGGCCGTGAAAGCCTTAAGCTTTATGTTAAATGATATGTTTTTAACTTTAAGGGTTGTTCCTTAAACTACAAGTATTTTTTTGGCGTAGGGGGTTTTTTGAATTGTTTTATTTATGATTATTAAATTAGCTACAATCTATTCTGAGTACATAATTCATATCTACATGACGATGTAGTCGCGCAGCGATTAAATCCCAATAAATTAAAAGAAAAACGATATTTTTACTGACTTGTCTGATTACAGAGCAGGAATCTTACAATGTAATGTAAAAAGTCTTGCTTACTGTCTTGCACGCTTGCTGGCAAATGTGAAGTAGTAGCAATCGATAGATTGTAAATAGGTATAAGATAACACTTTTAAAAACGTATGAACCTATTTCTATTTTTACTACTGCTAGCTTGTATCGAGCAAACCTCATTACATTCAATATTACTCGTATAACTCGAGTTATTGTAAAATCGATTATTGAATCTGTCATCTATGGTTTATCTATGCTTTTTCTTTAGGCCTGAATTAGGAATAACGAAAAGACGAGGCATCCAGAGGCACTGAATCAAAACGTCAGTGTTCTGGAACATAGTAATATCTGGTAAGGGGTAAGGGCCCTTTTTAGCGTTCCGTACCCTTTTTTTCGTGCGTAAATCCCTTGGTTTCCCCCCCCCCCGGTGGTTGTCGGGCTTGAACCGAATAAAACCCTAAGACTTCGCAGTCCGTCCTATCGTCTGTCACCCAGCTGTATCTCAATAACCGTGATAGCTAGACAATTGAAATTCTCACAGATTATGTATTTCTGTTGCTATTATAACAACAGAATAAAACAAATATTTAAGGGGGGGCTCCCATACAACAAACGTGCCGTTTTTGGCTCGAAATTAATAACGACAACAAGTAGACGATTGAAATATTGAGAGAATATTTAGTTGTCTATTCACTTCAAAAATAAATAATTAAATTTAAATTAAATAAATTAATTGCATAGATAGTCCAATTCGCACCTGGCCGGTTTTTTAACACGTTTTCTTCAATCTTTTGAACTCGATTTTTGAGCATTTCAAAACGTTGGATTAATTTGAAAGTTTTACACACTATTCTAGTACCGATAACAATACAACAATTTAAAAAAAAGTTTTAATTTTTTTACTAATTTTATCTCAAGCATAAATTCCTCTGTATTGAGACACCGGCACAGGTAATTTAGCAAAGAGCCACTCTGTAGACAAGAATTTATAGTTTCTTCTTTTCATACATGAATATTTACAACCTGAGTCATTGCTGTACGCTGTACAGATTTAATCACTTGCCGCCTTATATGGTCGGATGTAACTGGCAAAAGCAGGAAGCCCGGGAAAGTGCACATCAATGATGTTTCCCTGGAAATCGACATCCGAACAAGTGTTTTTCATATAAACGTAGACACTTCCTTATTTGTATGAAAATCTTAATGTGTATTTAAGTAATTAAGACGTAAAGGAGAAAACTAGTAACTCGCACCGATATGGCAGGATGCAACCAATTAACTACGTCAAATATGGATCCGTGACTACCAAGGTTTTGACCAATAGCGTCTGACTGACAGCTATTAGGCAGGCGATCCAGTAGGACGAACGTAGGAAATTGGTCGGATTATGCCAAATCGCTGCGTGTGTTATAGATACCGGCAAACATATTGAATAAAAGTTGGTGTATTAGGCGAGAGTTAATAAGCACCTACTATTCGGAGTGTAAGTGTGGGCTCGTGGCGGGGACACCGTGGTTTCCAAACCCGAGGGGGCCATCTCGAAACCGGAGATGGCCCTAGGTTAGCCGGGATGCGAGGGAAATTCCTTATGGCCCGGGCCACCGTACACCCCGGTGTCTGAAGACCCGAGACGACGTGCGGTTTTAGTCGGTTCGAAACCAACATAACCACCCCTGCTGGCCAGCGGGAGGATTTCCGCATGAAAAAAAATAAAGGGGCTCGAGGCTAAGTGGTAAACGAGTAGGTTAACACATTGCAAAGTTAAGCAACACTAGCCAAGGCAGTCTTAGGATGGGTGACCATTCTTCTGACACCCCTCCATGCCTCAGAGAGCACTTTAGGCTGTCGGTCCCAGTTGTCATACAAAAATCTATGGCAGCCGTTACGGGTAGTTAAAGCCCTAAAAAGTCCGACAAATGGTCTAACTACAGAATTTCGATATCGCCAATGGGTTGTGGAGGTCAGGTGGGAGTCGCTTCATGGCAAATATCGAAGATCAGCTGCTTCTGAGTTAGACTGAAAAGCCGACCACAACTGTTACCCCACAACCTATTTATAAGTACCACATTGATGTCTATATTACTGAAGAAGTACCACATGACAGTGAATTTCGACAAAATGCATCACGATTTTTTTTTATCAAAAACAATGGACACTTTGTTTCACTGCTTAAATCACTTATAAGCATTTCAAAGCCCGCTGATGATAAATAAATAAAAAAAAATAAAAAACTTTCAATTTCCATAATGAGTGTCTCTCTCTATCAATACTTTTATTTTAAAACCATTGTATGGTATATTTCCGAATATCCCAACATCCAACCACAGTTCCATTATGCATTCTTCAAAAAATTAAAAGATACCCATCATTTATTACATAACATACAAAGGCGAACTTATCTCGAATTATTAAACGCATTGCCGCTTAATAAACTTAATAATACCTCAATTACACGCATTATTAATTTCTGTAACCGACTGTACAGTTCATTGTACTATGCAGCTAATTAATTATATATATGTTTCTCGTTGAAATAAATTTCACTCTTAACCTTCTTATACCGAGGCATTGGTCTGACAGACCAACGATATATCCGCGTATTGATCTGATCTCGGGCACATTATGAGAAGTCCGAAGTACCAGTTGTTACATATCTTAATTTAGGGTTAGATACAGAGAAAGCGCAGTTTTGGTAGAAGAAGAATATCCTGGTTGAAGAACCTACGCCAGTGGCACAATAATAGCAACCGTTCTCCCTTCAGAGCTGTTGTATCAGAAGTTCAAGTTGCCTTGGTGATCGCCGACTTTCATTAAGAAGATGCCACACACCAAGAAGATTCTATAAAACTGACGATGTATGTTTGCCTTGCTTTTTTTTAACGGTAACCGAAGTTTTTTGTTCCTTCATAGTTCGTGGCCAACTCCAAGTCAGTGCTGCACGAGCAATTTTTTATTTTTAGTAATACTAGTAACCGAAACCCCTCCAGTTAAGCTAAAACCAGTTAAGAGTGGGCTCACGTCAGTGGCACACTCAGTGGGGTTCGAATGAAGGACTTTACTATTTTCATCATCAGTTAGTACTCTTGATCTCATAGACCATGCGCGGGGTATGTGTTACACTATTTGACAAGGGTATAGGGGGGTTAAGTAACATATAAATACCTGCTTGCTTTTCATCGTCACGTAACTTGCACGCGAATGATATATTTTAGTACTAAAAATATGCAGTAGTACACTGCAAATTAAAGTTCAATATACATAGAAAATAAAGACGGCCTATTAGACCGGGAAAATCTTCCTTCATAGGTGATACTATGAGTTGCAAGCATTCCTAACCGATGGTATGTAGATGCATTCCGGCCAAGGGCATACCGGAATGGGACCGTAACGGCCAAACCTTAATTATCTGGTAGCTCTACAGCTCAAAAACTCTGGTAGCTTTTAAAGTTTATCAAATGGTTAGCAAGGATTCCAAATGTTTCCTTACTTCCTAGGTATTTCATTCATAGGGGACACGTGGTTCTAAAAATAAGGCTGACGCGAGAGGCATCGTGTGGTTTTACTCGGTTGGAGTCTGACATACCCACCTCATGTTTAGCTCCAGTTAGGTAAAGCCCAAGGGAGCTTCCGCACATTAAAAGTAACAACTAGGGATAGCAACAAGCGATTACAACATAATAATGGACAAATTATCACAGTACGCTAACCGTTTTCACCTAGGTAAATGATGAAATAAAAGTTTTTTTTTTCTCACATTTATCACAAATCATCAGGAAGTATAAAAAAGTAACATTCTCATAAAAATAAATACACAGCCAATCTTACCAAATGATATCATAAAATCGAACATTTTCTTAGTTTTATCTATAAAATAGTCGTAAATTCGTATTGATGTTAATGTATTCAACACTATTGACCGCAATTCGGAAAAAAAGATGATAATAATTATCAAGATACAATCGATGCAACAATAATAATCGTAACCGTTTCTATTTTGATTATTACAAATAATATATTAAGTGAAGAACAGTTTGGCGTCAGTTCATTGTACTGAACGATAATAGCAGTGACATTTGCGCGCCGACCCACTTGTACAAAACGTTTTAATCATCTTTAAATATAGTCATATTGTATGATATTTTATGTGAACGGTCGCAGAATGTGGCTTTAAAAAGGTTTCGGTGGCTACAATATTATATAAACAGATGTTAAATAACTACTTTCGACTTCGTTTGATGTTCTGTTCCAAGTACTCAAAGAAGACTGAGAAAATAATTTAAAAAATTTAACTATGATGTTAAATAACTACTTTCGACTTCGTTTGATGCTCTGTTCCAAGTACTCAAAGAAGACAGAAAATAATTTTAAAAATTTAACTATGAAGTTAAATAACTACTTTCGACTTCGTTTGATGCTCTGTTCCAAGTACTCAAAGAAGACTGAGAAAATAATTTAAAAAATTTAACTATGATGTTAAATAACTACTTTCGACTTGGTTTGATGTTCTGTTCCAAGTACTCAAAGATGACTGAGAAAATAATTTTAAAATTTAACTATATACCTGTGAAAAAGAATTTACTTCAAAAAAATACAACCCTACAAAGTAGAAAGATTATACCACGCCTGTTTGTTGTGGCGGTCAAGAGTTTACAAGTAGGTCAGGGGTTGCGGCTTCGACTTTGATCGGAGTCCCATCTATGTACTAAATAATACATGCATGTCTTTAAAATGTATCTTAATTTGGTTATCCATGATCTAGAATCCTTAGCACAAGCTATACTTATTTTGAATCTAGATTGACATTATTCTAGGATGGAATTATAATCAATATAGTATTATTAGTATCGATATATTAACTTCATGAATTTGATAAGTATTATGTGAATAACAACCCCAGCCCCCATTTACCATGATCGTGTCTGCTATTAATGTCACATCTGACAATATATCACTATGTATGTGGTTTCTTCATATCATGTGCATATTTGAGGGTAATTGTCGCGTTTGGCAACTGCCGTGTCCAAGAATCAATTCCATAATTAGCAAACAATTGCAAATAATTTAAATATATACAATGCGTACAACCCACGATTAAGGGAATTTAAATATGAGTGTTAACTAAAGTCCTATTCAAATTTAATCATGGTTGCAACCTTTCTCACGGTGTTTTTATGTTGTGAGTAGAATACACAGACTTTCCGCACGGAATGAATTATGTGTAAGAGTGTACTGAAATCTAAGTTATATTAGATATGACAGTAACTGCATGGTGCACGCTGTCTTTCTTGTTTAATTTTGAAAGTTTACACAGAATAATTTTTATTATTTTATATACATTTGCGAGTGGTAAAAAATCAGTAACCAATTGTCATCAGCCGTGCTTGTTTATCAAGTAGGATAAAAAAAGTTTGAAGAACGAGCCATCGGCCAAGGCACCCATGTCTACAGTAACAGTTTATGAATAAAACCACCCTTCTAAGTCAATAATATTTAATCCACTTAAGTGAGGTGTTAAAGTGTTAACCTAATATTTGTGGTAACCGGGACTCCAACGTGGTGTTTACGACTCAATGATATGTGAAGCAGTATCTAATTAGGTAACATTAACACCTGCCCGCGACTAACTGTTGCCTTACGTAATGTTTATTTTGAATATCGAATGCAATGTCAATAACAGAAGTGCTTTGTTTTGGATTGTTCAAATGAATGTTTTCATTGTAAAAAATCGTGAAGTGTTTTGAAAATATTTTTGATACTTTTATGTATACTTAGTTACTATAGTTGAGCTGAGCGAAGTGAAGCTCTTATACGTGGCTAAGCCGTTTGGTCGAGACTGTAATCCTCCGATCTTGACCAAATTTGCCATGGTGATAGTGTAGACACCGCTGAGTGTTTAGACGGGTCAACTGTTCAAATACAATGTACCATTGAGGAATAATCATCGAAAACCAGTTTCACGAGCGCGCGACCGTAGTAAGATGGCTTATTTTTCAAGTAAGAGTCCTGCTCGCTCAGCTCAATTTATTTCAGTCGCACCCTGCACTGAATTCCTAGTTTTATATCGTTTTTGGGAGCTCCACTAAGACTTTGAGAGCCAAACCAATCCTACCTGCAAATCGGTACTGTTGCGTTCCTAAACGAAGTAAAAAAAAAAGCAGATTAATGGACTAGGCTCTGTGGTAGAATTTGCTCTCGGGCTGGGAAGTGAGGCCGCAGTCACTCTAATAAAAGCCGTGTAAGCCAAACCAAAAGAAGGAGAACCAGTAAGGGTTTTGAGGAAAAAAAACCTCGACTGCCACTGGGAGCAATGCCAAGATGACATTGCATTGTGTTACCCTAGACCCGAAATTATCATCTATGCATATAAATAAAATTAGAGTGTCTGTTTGTAATAATACATAAGTGTAGTAGTAAATACAACAAAATAACATTTTTTAAAATTTTTGTCTGTTTGTCTGTCTGTTTGCTCCGGCCAATCTCTGAAATGGCCTGACCGATTTTGACGGGACTGTCACTGGTAGCATAAGCACTGGTAACATAATGTATTTGTTGTCGTAGCAGTCGAATGCACTACCGCTACGCCACAGAGGCCGTCTATACGTCAAATACAGAATAGTTGGCTGTGTATGATAAATACTCCTTTGACAACGAGATCTGAAGACTCCGTTTCCATCCCACAGGACCCGTACCCCCCTCCCATACAAAATACTCGCAATTAAAGCGGTCTACATACTCCCACATGTTCATAACTTTAAGTAATGCACGCATAAACTTAAATAGCCGAGACACCATCGATATTATTCTAACATTACTATAATTAAACATAAACTCATAAACTCACGCCTATATCCTCGAAGGGGTAGGCAGAGGTGCTAGCACCCACGTTTCGCCAGTTTATGTTTTAGGTCCCAATGTAATAGGTGGCGAGCCTATTGCCATTAACCGGGCACTTATAAACCTGCGATAAATACACACATAACTTCGAAAAGCATCGAAAAGTCATTGGTGTGTGCCATGGTAATACCTGGGATCGAACCCGAGACCTCGTCTCAGCAGTCCTTTACCCATACCACTAAGCTACCGCGGAATATATAATGTATATATATAATAATACTATAATTATCAACCATAAAATTCTTTGATTGCCATGTATAAATGTTATTTTATTATAACGAGTGCTTATGAGTTTTATGACAAATATAAGACATCAGAAAAGGGTGTTTCTGTTTAATTACATTTCAATACAATAAACAAAACATTATTACATTGGGACCTTAACATAACTGGCGAAACGTGGGTGTAATACACCTCTGTCTACCCCTTCGGGGATACAGGCGTGAAGTTACGTTATGTTATGTTTATAATAAACGTTCTAACTGCACTATAAACTCTCTCATAATTATTATCATCTTAACGTGGTTCCCGGTTGTAAACGAGGCTTTCAACTCGGAGCCAGGGATGTCCTTCCGCTGGCCGGCGGGGGGGTATCCGAAGGGATTTCCGCACGTTAAAAAAAAAAAAAAAAAAAAAGGGATGTCCTTCCTCCTTTTGATATGGATTATACGACTTTTGTAAGACCGACTGTCCTCTGACCTGACCAGGGAAACCTGAGCCAGAGCCTCATCCGGCAATCAGCAACGGTACCGTCAACATCACTTGCAAGATGGACGAGACTCAGAGACAGCAGTCACCCGCATAAAAGCCAAAATTAACCAAAACATGTAAATTAGGAATAAACATGCGGACTTAAGACTCCAAGCATGTAACCAAGTTTTAAGGTACAGGGATTGAAGTTCGAATGATGCTGATAAGAATGCTCATTAATGAACTATGCTTTAACAATAACTATTATTTGATAAGTGCTTCTGTATTTATATAAATATTCTAAATAAATAAATATTCTACGCCATTCTACACTGCGCTTTCTAGACCCAAAGTAAGCATACTCGTAGTTTAACTAGCTTGTGTTATGGATTCTAGTATGCGGATAAACATACTTATATCCTTTTTTTTGTAAATACATACATATTATATGTAGAAACATCCAGACCAATGAAAATAGACATATTCATGCATACAAATATTTCCATTGAGCGGGAATCGAACCCGTGCCACAGAGGCCATCAATTTCCGTGAAATTTCTATTCTAAATGATTCTGAATGAGACCGGTTCTTTCTGAATAAAAAAAAAAACATTTAATAGTTATAAAAATAGCAAGATCTGTAATATAAAAACTCCATGGCATATAGAATTGGTAATCGCAAATAAATTTTAAAATCAGTAATGGATCGCACGATATTACCGCATTGCTCAGCATTCCTGCGCATCGCGAACGACACCAATTAACCGGGGGCGTGTCGCAAGCGCACTAAACCTCCGCCGATTTAGTGTTATGTGCGCAAACGCAACCGTGCGACGCTGCGGTTCGAGACATACCGCTGTGAAGAATGAACAATTATGGCGATAGAAATTAATTGGTAACAGTGGCCTGCGTTTTTGTTTGTTTATAAATTTGTTATTTTATTGAAATAACAATATTTCGTATAATAATGCCATTACTTGTATATCTTAAGTTTTATATGTCGTTAATGAGCGAAAATAACTGGTCGATAAGCTAAAGTCCATTGGAACTATATGACTCATTATAGCTAATCTTATAGTTTGTTTTGCAATTCAATGTATTCAAAAATCTATTAATATTGAACAGCCTAATATAAAAGTTTACTTCAAACCGCGTGATTGCCGGCTAGGTAAAGTACAAGTAGGTACTTTATTTTCAAAAAGGACCGAAAAATATAATTGATGAAATGTGGGTGCTGATACACTTCTGTCTCTCCCTTCGGCGATATAGAAACGTGAGTATATGTAATATGTATGCGTAGTGTATACATTAGCACTCTATTTAACTTCTTAATATATTTGGGGCCCAAACCAGCCACATCTGCTCATTAACCGACGAAACTGTGGCTCAGGCTTTCTGCTCCAGGTTGTCAGACAGTCAGACGGCAGTTGCTCCCACAAAAGTCAAGATAAGCGACATCAGAAGGAGAAAGCATCGGAGAGATAGAGAGAGACGTAAGCTTTAGGTACAATCCGGATAACCGCTGGGATGATTTGATTCTACGACGACAACATAGATCGATTAAGAAATCGCGACAGACAAATTTAATATAATTCTGTTCATTAAAATAAATCTGTGATTTATTTGATTCTAATTTATTATTTACACTGAACCCGACGTTTCGGTTGGTTTTCAGCAGCCATGGTCACGGGGAGACTGAAGATGGTGGTTGTCTTATAGTTTGAATTGTAAGTTATCTAAAAGTACTCGAACTATGCTCAATTGTTGATGTTACTATTTACGCAAATGAACTCACAGTGTCATAAAGTCTTCTCGTATTTTGATTTTTCTTTACCAAGCTGGTGGTACATTTCAACCAACCAAAAAATAGTTTTATTTCAATGTGTTAGCTTACACTACATTTAATCGAATGGCAACACTTGATGTCTATGATGCTTGAAATAGGATACAAATATTATTTTTATGTACACTCATTCGTTCTCGACGGATGGGATCAACGTCAATGCTGAGTTGACAGTTGACATTACTCGATACGAGTTTGACCGGCCACTTCTTGTTGGACCGTTGTATATTGCAGATTAAATTTATAAATAATTAAACAATCTCTTGTTATTTGAGTGAACCTGATCTGAACTCTTCAATTGTGTGACAATCGCGTAAACTTCCGACCATATAGTTTTGTTCGTCAAACTTTCCACCTGTATGTCGTCACGACTACTCCATTTCTTCTTGGTAATTGAGGGTGCATCCACCACTTCCCGGTCGCAACTATTATGGCAAGCGTGGCCATCAGTCTGGTTATATTGTGGTGGAAAAAGCCTATTAGCACTCAGGCTACATAGCTGGCTGATACGCTGATATTAATGAACTTATTTTCTCGTACCTTTGTTTTTATTTTCTGCTCGATAATTATTTACAGTCGATGAAAAAAGTGGTTGCTCAATTCATTTTGTTGCTGAATATTATTATTATAACTAGGTCTGCAAGGCGAATCGCTGCTTGCAATGTTGAGCTGAGTGAGACATCGTGAATCAGATTTTTAAAATTTAGAACAGTGATTATTCCTCCGTGGCAAGTCCGATTTTGAAAATTATTTTTGTAAGTCACAACTCTGGACATGCTTTCTGAGCGTGTAAAGTTTGGTCTAAGTGTCTCGAGCGGTTATTATGTAATTCCATCTGGATTTTTTTTAACGGTGATCATTCCTCTGTGGTAGCATTCATTTTTTCAAAATATATCCATAAACCTTCCTCTGATTGACCTCTTTAATCATGCCAAATTTGGTTCTGATTGGATTAGTAGTTTAGGAGGAGACCTGTGACAAAGAAAATCCTGAAGTCTGGTATGAGGAGCTTGCGCTCGACTTCGTCTCACTCAGCTCAATTACGACAGTATTCTGAAGAGATAGGTAGAGATGATCATGCGAACAGAGGAGAAATAGTTACTCAACTCTTTGGCTTTACTATTTATAACAGACTTGTTGATGCCCGCGACTACGATGGAGGTCTCCGGAGGTCGGTTATCGTTTTTTGGTTATATATCCGGTTTTACCTAACCAATTGCAATCAAATATACGACAGATTTTAAGTCTGACCAAGACCTTTCTAATAGAAAACACTACATCAAAATCTGTTTAGTAGTTTTTTTGCGTTCATCGTGAATAAACAGACAAGAATTTAAAAACAAGTTGAATTCCTGAGACGAGCTCAGCCGAATACAAGGGATTTTCGATTTAGCGATTTTTTTTTTTGCGATTTTTTGCGATTTTTTCTTTATCTTGCAATGGTTCACCCCAGCACGAATCTATTACCGAAAACAGCAACTCGATAGCTCATCTCCTTCATACCCAAAACCGTGACAGAAATTTGGCAACGACGTCGACGACAACTCGATAGCAATAGGGCTTTTCTAAAGAAAATCCCTAAAAAAATGTGTTCTGAGTTTTTTTTTTAAATAACTCAGACAATATTACAGACAAAACTAATTTACAATTTTATAATAGTAGGTATAGATTAGTTTTCCCGTGACTTCGTATGCGTGGACTTAGAAGTGGGTTTTAGGATTTTTAACTTTTTCTAAAATAAAAGTAGCCTAAGTTAATATCAAGTAGTAAGTATAACACCAGCTATCTGCAGTCAAATTGCCGTCAAAATCAGCCAAGCCACTTTGGAGATTACCATTAACAAACAGACTAGACGTATAATAATTTCAAACTCGTTTTTTTTAATATAAGTAACTGTTATTTCAATATTACAAACAGTTTCAGTGTCAATTTTATATAATATATATAGACTACCTAAACTAGCCATTAAACCAAAAAAAAAGAAACAAATAAGTAAATGTTCCAACCTGTTCCGACTTTATATATTAATAAGTCGATAAAATATTTTAAAGCTAGCAACACACGCACAAACCTCAGTGTGGTCCGTACACCACAATTACAGTCACAATAGAACAACAACGCATTACTACACAAATACATGCATACAGACATAAGTACAGACAAATTTGTGTCTGTTCGTGCCGCTGCGCAATGCGGAAGCGAAAACCGCACGCCGACACAGACGGACAAATTATATTGTGTGTCTGTTGTATAGCAGGGCAATTTTCATACTGGAGGCAGTGGTGAAGGGATATAGTTGAATATATTTGAGTAGACGGGTACAAGTAACACGATTCTTATCGGCTTTCCTTTAGAACCTGGGATGATTGAGACTGACTCAAATATAAGTTTTTACCTAATTTGAACGTAAACTTTCGAAGTTATAATATTAGTAGGATTTATGAAATATTGAAGCAATTAGATGGCTTACTTTTTCTATGAATTTAAACCACTAAAATTCAACAATCAAAGCGAGATTTGAATAATAATAAATAAGTGATATTCTACGACATACTACACAGCGCTATCTAGGCCCAAATTAAGCATAGTTTAACTAGCTTGTGTTATGGGTTCTAAAATGCGGATAAACATACCTAGACACATTTTTTTTTTGTAAATCCATACATATGATCCATAGAAACACCCATACCAATGTAAAGATACATATTCATGCATATAAATATTTGCACTGAGCGGGAATTGAACATTGAAGGAGACATACTCTAACTTCATGGACAGCGTCGCCCTAAGAAGTATATATAATAGAATTTCGAATATAACGAACGTGCCGAGGTAGCTTAGTTGGTCAGAGTAATCCCACATTTTTTTCCCAATCCCCCGGATATCCCTGCGCTGGCGGGGCAGCGGGGCTGGTTATGTAGAAATCGAACCGACTAAATCCGCCTGCCGTCTCGGGAAAGGAGCTGGTCGCGGATTCAATTCCCGCTCTGGGTGTTGTCTTTTCCGAATTAAGTTTATAATCTTGCTACTATCAATCCTTGATGACACGATCTCAAGTTCTAATAATAAGAATACCAGTCAGTGTCTTAATTTTGGAATCTGACCAATTTGAACAGCAATCGTCCATTGGAAAGCCGTCTTAATGGTTATTTTTAATGGCACCAACGTTTCAATATTAATGATTCTGCCAATCTGGAGGCACAGACAATAAATAACTCGAGCTTGAATAGTCCAAAAACTATTCGAGGTTCTCAGTGAGTAGTCCCTTGGTTTCATAATCAATGTTTGCGACACTTGGGAACACATAACATATAACTTCACGCTTGTATCCCCGAAGGGGTACGCAGAGGTGTATTACATCCCCACGATTCGCCAGTTATGTTAAGGTCCCAATGTTTTAGGGGGCGAGCCTATTGCCATCTACCGGGCACATTATTAAGCGAGCGATAACTAACATTTATTAATGCACACATAACTACGAAAAGTCAGAGGTGTGTGCCCGGGACGACTGGGGATCGAACTCGAGACCTCGTCTCAGCAGTCCGTTACGTCCGCCACTGGGCTATCGCCGCTCTTGCGCTTGGGAACACAAAGAGCACTGAGGCCCGCGGCACCGCCCGCGCGGAGGACGGTTATTGTTCTTTGGTTATAACTCCGGTTCTACTTACCCTATTGCAAACAAATTGCAACCAGACCTCTCTGATAAAAAATCCGCATCAAAATCCGTTCAGTAGTTTTTGCGTCCATCGAGAACAAACAGACAAAATTCAATAAAAATTTTAAGCATGCTTACTTTTTTCTAAAGATTTAGATCGGAAAAAGAGAACATCTAGAACGGGACTTGAACCCGCGACCAGTCCCTTACAGGGGGAATGCTCTGACCAGCTGAGCTATCTAGACACGTCCCAGATATTCGAAATTCTCCGATATATTATATACGTCTTAAGGCGACGCTGGAGCCATCTACCGTAATTACCACCAGACCACTAAGGGACTGGTCGCAGGTTCAAGTCTCTTTCTAGATGTTCTCTTTTCCGATCTAAATCTTTAGAAAACAGACAAAAATTATTATGCTTATGGAATGCATTGCCATTAGATACCAAACGGGCAAAATCCATAAATACCTTCAAAAAAATGGTTAAAGAACATTACCTGTCATCGGGTACTCCGTGAAAGGTCATAAGTTATATGCTCACTCGTCACTTTTTCAGTTCGTATTAGTTTGTACTATATATTTTACATACCTATCTATTTATTCATTATAGTAGTATATATTATTGTCTATATTACGTTTCTAAACTATTTATTTAATTTATTTTTTACATTTATTTATTTATTTTTTATTTTATTTTCTCCTTCTTCATTCGATTAATTTGTATATTTCATTTTGTATTTAATAACTACACCATAACATTTTGCTTCCGTCACATTTCTATCCATCCTAAGGTTGCCTGGAAAAAATCGCTTTTAGCGATAAGGCCGCCCATTGTACATTCAACTGTTTACTTACTACCTACTACATATATTTTATTGTATTTTTTTGGTGTACAATAAAGAATTATCTATCTATCTATCTAAAAATTCCAGAATAAAATATTTTCATGCTCAGAATCATTTATTTCAATCAATAATAAAGATCTTGGTTAGACTTAAAATCTGCCGTATTTTTTATTGCAATTGGTTAAATAGAACCAGAGATCGCCGCCAAGTAACAGTATTTGAACTGTTGCGTTCCGTTTGGTGAGTGAGAGTGCCGGAGCCCAAACTCCTTTCCCATCCCCTTTCCTTTACAGGGTCGGCAGCGCGAGCGTGACGCCACTGGTGTTGCACACTTTCATAGGCCGCGGTAACCGCTTCCCATCAGGTGGGCCGTGTGCTTGTCTACCACCTTAGTGGTATAAAAAAAAGAGATATGATCAAAAAACTAAAACTGACATACGAAGGCGAAGCCACGGGCATCAGCTAGTAATAGATATTAATAATACAATTGACAGTACGTGTGTGTTTGTATTAGAAAACATCGTGACATGTGATATAGTTACAAAATGCGCGCGCGCCGTGACGCGTTATCAGAGTAGAACCGAGCTGCGCTGGCGCACCGCCGCGGAATTGCTGTGTAAATCAACGCTTTCTATTGAGTATTTTGTTTTGTAAATATCTATTGATGTCTCTATAGTTTTATGTACCAATTTCACTAATAGTTTTAGATCGAAAAAAGAGAATATTAAAAAGTATAAATTAAATAAATTATTAAAAAATCAAAAACCTGACTGCTGCTGAAAGAACCGAAACAAGTTTGATAGCAGCGGTAACTATTTGCAAATTAAAAACCGAAAGAACATTAATGGGTACCGCCTGCTATCAAACTCGTTTCGGTCTTCACAGCAGCAGTGGGGTTTGAATTTTTAATCATTTATTTTATTCATACTTTTTAGTTATGACACATACCTTACTTATTGAAGAACTACCCAGGAGAGCGGAGCAGTAATCATAAATGTCAACAAATCGGGCAAATTTTCATACATTATTCCATACATCACGGACATATTTGGGATACATGGTTACTAGGGGGGCAAAGTGTGGCACGGGCGAAGCCGTGATGGACTGCTATAAATTATAAAGTGGGGATGTATGTATGTGTGAGGATGTATGTACCTATGGATGGCTGAATTTACTGGTGGTAGAAATTTGATGACACAAATTTGTCACAAAATTAATAGTAATCCAATTTCGGTTTGATTGCGTTCAGGGGTCAGCAAGTGCATAGCCGGGCAGGGGGATTGTGGTCGCAGTACTAGTGGAACCGGTGGGTGTCACGCGGTGCTGCGACGACAATCCTCTTCTGATGAGGCCGTCAAGCTAAGTGCCACCATTATTAACATGGTACGTGTATGTAATGGTGACCCTCTTTCCTGAGACTTTACCTTCAGCTTACCATCAGGCGAGGTGAAGTCAAATTGACGTGACCTAAATATTTAAAAAAAAAAATGTTACTCATGTCAGTTCCACCAGGTGGGCCGTGTGCTTGTCTACCGCCTAAGTGGTATAAAAATAACTTGAACCTTAACAAGTGTGAATTCTTATCAACGCTTCATATCAGGTGTTGCATCACATGCGCCGGAGCATGATGCGCGATCGCTGCTAATGTGAACATTATTTTTGCATTAAAGGATAAAATTAAAACAACATCAGCTGCCGACGACCCCAAAGATGTAACAACTTGTTCTGTAATACGAGTGCCTGTACCTCAGCGAGGAGTAAGGATGAGGGTATTGATACGTGAAGAGCGGTATGGAAATATTTAAAGACTACAGTGTTTATGAACCCTACGACTAGCACTACATATTATAAAATAAAGTCCTCCGCTGTCTATCTGTTTGTTCGCGTAAATTCAAAAATACTGCATCGATTGTCATGCTGTTTTCACTAATGGATAGAGTTGTTCTCAAGGAAGGTTTTAGTATATTATTTGTTAAGTTTTTGTATAGATTGACTAAAACGTAATGATATTTGTTAGTGTCAGAAAAAAATAAGCCGTCTGAGAGCTTTAAACGAAAACGCTGCCTAAACCCTTTGAGATACATATAACAAAATGATGTAAGGTGGAATTGTGTATCTTATATAGGTTGTGGCGGTGGAATAGGGTCCCATGGGTAGCGGGAACGAGATCAGAATTCCACGCAGGTGAAACCGCGGGCCACAGCTAGTTAGTATTATGAATGTTAAAGTATGTGAGCATGTCAGATTGTATTGGAGTATAAATGAATGGGTGTTTGGATGTATCTATCGATGTATGGATGTATCTTTTTTTTTTCCGTGCGGAAATCCCTTCGGATACCCCCCCGCTGGCTAGCGGGGGCGGTTATGTCGAGCTTGAACCGACTAAAACCGCACGCCGTCTCGGGTCTACAGACGCCGGGGTGTAAGGTTGCCCATAGAGCATATCCCTCGCACCCCGACTGACCCTGGGCCATCTCCGGTTTCCAGATGGCCCCCTCGGGTTTGGGAATCACGGTGTCCCCGTCTTGCCCCGGTTTGGGGGAGTGTATGGATGTATCTATGGATATGGATGTTTGAATGTGTGTATACAAGTAGGTAGTTAATTTATGCATTCTTCAGAAAGCATGAAGTAAAACCTTCCACGAGACGCCTCCTCAGGACCATGTACCAGAGAATAAGAAGTATATTTCAATCGGATTACACCACTGAAAAAAATTGTACTTAAGTTCAAATAAACTGCGTTCTCATGTTTGATCACGCAAGCTCAATTTGTTTAATAAAACGAATAGTATTAATATATCAACGCAGTATATTCGATCTGATCGCAGTTATATTTACACGTTTCATTTTTCCCTGTCATTGTACTGTATAGCGTATACCTAATATACCTACCTATAACCGCTTTTCGCCGCTACAGTGTTCGCAGTCTTACATGCCGTAAAACTAGATAGCCAGTGCAGGTAATTTTTAATGTTAGCACATTCGCCATATACGGACCGGTGACAAAATATATGAAAAACAAGGCATTTGACCGCGCTCGTGCTTACCACGTATCATAATGTTCTTCATTCAAAAATAATTTATTCATAATGAAACTTATATGGTTTTTGGTCACAACATTAACTGAAGACAGTAAAAAGTTTCAATTTGGATAATAAATTTTATGATAATATATAAGTCAAGAATAAGCAAGCTGAAGTGGCAATGGGCTGGCCATATCTGCCGAAGGACCGATGGCCGATGGAGCAAACGAGTTCTAGAGTGGAGACCACGAACCGATAAACGGAAGGTAGGACGTCCCCCAGCAAGATGGACGGACGCCCTGAAAAAGGTAGCTGGGATAGACTGGATGCGCAAGGCGGAGCATCGGGTGCTATGGCGTAAAATGGGAGAGGCCTATGTCCAGCAGTGGACTGCAATAGGCTAATTGATTGATTGATTGGTTTAAGTCAAAATGTATATTCTTATATGTTTAAGTTTAATATAATTGGATAATGCGTAGTTTGTATCTCTCATCAGCTGACGAGCGAGTGCGTAAAAGTAAAGCGGTTTGTGTATTTTTAGGGTTCCGTTCCCCAGAGAAGTTCCTTTAGATGTCCTTTTCCTGTTCACGACAGCAACAGAATAGGATCACTTCGTTGTCCGTCTGTCTATCAGACTATCTGTCTGCCAAGATTCTTTAACTCGTGAACGCGTGAAGGTATAAGTTGATATAATGCAATTTTCGTTATAAAAAGATGTTCAAAATTCAATTCATTTTTTTAAAGGAAAGGTGTTCTCGTGCCAAAATTTTGTTGAAAATATTGAAAATTAATTTACGAGAACCCCCCCTTTTTTGACATTTGGGAGATCGACATGAGATCGAGACTAGATTTAGACTGAATTTTATTACGAGAATTGGGCCTCATGTCAGCAAGTTGTAAAAAAAAATCAATCTTCCGAAGTCCACGGTATCAAAAGTTGCGGCCATTTAAGCAACATGCTTTGATACTCACATTGCCCGTTGAGTTAGAATCATGCAATTTGGCTAAAAGCGATGTCTTTTAGCACAAGTAAAGGGAAAGGTCCGCTAACCTAACCCGGTTATCAATAGGTACTGCTAATTTAGTATATACTAGCTGTTGCCCGCGACTTCACGCGTGGAAATCTGATCCCGTTCCCGCTACCCATGGGACCATATTTCACCACCAAAGCCTATATAAGATACACAATTTCACCATACATCATTTTATTATATCTTAAGGGGTTTAGGCAGCGTTTTCGTTGAAATCTCCTAAATGCTTATTTTTTTCGAACACCTCCAACAAATATAATTATATTTTACCCAATATATACAAAGACTTGATAAATTAAAATCCGTTCCCGCAGGGGGAACGCACAGGTAGATTTCGTGAAGCAATTAATATTATTAACATGTTTAATTTTTTTTTCTCGAAATCGGTAACTTTTAGCGAAATACTTTTCAGACATTTATTTTAGACTTAAAAATGGCCTATCGATTAAAAATGTTTCCGACACCAAGAATGTTCACCGGTTAGAAGTTATGATTTTTTTACCGAAAAATGTTGGTTTTCCCCCCTCCACTTTTAGTTAAAGTTTTAATCTTATAGGTTTATAATTAAAAGTTGTTGGTATTCATGTATACTATGGGATAAAATTAGAACGGTTCGAATATCTTTCATGGAACGTGAAATTTTGAGGAAAAACTGATTTCACAAAAAGTGAGGCCACCGTCCCCTTAGGCCGGATTCCACCCGTTCACGAACTTAAACTAAGTTTACACCCAAGCAATTTTTGACCGCAGTTTGAAAGCGATCGGGGCAAAAAAGCGACCGTGAGAGTGCCGCAAATTTTGGGAAGTGGAACCATACATATAAACTTTTTGACCAGTGGTAATTTCGGACTCAGGGGTCATAACTAGACCTCCTATGAAGATTTTTTTTTAAAATTCGACAGTAGTCAAGAAACCAAGATTTCCGCACGATAAAAAAAAAAAAAAAAAAAAGGTAGATCGATTTCATCGAAATCTATCTAATATACTAATACCTTCCTTAAGAACCCCTCTATCTATTGGTGAAAACAGCATGAATATCGGTGCAGTAGTTTGTGAGTTTATCGCGAACAAAGACAGACGGCGCGGCAGACTTTGATTTTATAATATGTGGTGATAGTGATTTCAATGAAATACCTAATAAAACGCATGTAGATATGCATCATGTAAATATCTTATTTATCTGGGACATCGCTGAACCAGCTAGGAATCGTACCTAGATCTGCATGATACATTGTAGGCATTAAGTTACTTCAGAGAAAGCCAAGTACTTCATTAATTAACTACCGATCATTTCACAGATACGGCATTAGGTTTATTTTATGAGATTCTACCTAAGTCTTATGAATGCTGGTGACTACTTTGTACCATTGGTTGAGTAGATAGTTGTTAGTTCTAATGTTAGCTGTACACAGTGTACACGTTTGACTCATGTAAGCCGATGTGCACCTTATACTTTGAACTACCGAATGCTATACTTTGGCGCATGTTGGGTGAATGTGTAGAGTCGGCTGTATAAAAGTTTACTAAGAAATATATTTGGCCAGAAATATATATTTTTTCTTCAATAGACTACCTTTTTAATCAATACCCACGTAACTCATCAGAATGGGATACTGGTCCCGATTTTGTTCACCGGAATCTATTACAGAAGTAAGGAGTATACGAGTTTAATTTTTCAAGTCCCGTACGATTTATCGAATTACCCTTGGGCGATACAATTTTCTAGATACAGAAAGTATGCCAAGTATGTATACCTGTGTGCCAAGGTAAACCGTGACATGCTTTTGGAATCTAAACGTTTTGAGCACATAAATATATACAAAGGCCTGAGTGTCCCCGAGAAGGTTATCAGAAATGTATCAACACCCACATTTCATCAACTCGTATGGGTAACCCTATTCCGTTAACAACTTCCTCATGAGCTGTACATTTAATGTTGGATGAAAATCAGCCCTATTTATTATATATTATAGTCACACTTCACTATTACGTAGACAAGGAAAAATATTGAAGATAAATCATATTTTTATGGATTGTAGGCATAAAGTCAATGCTGTCTCGTCTGTGCTTGAATAGTCCACATTGCAATGACATTAATTCAGACCATAAACACACATAACCGCAATATAGAGAAATCATATTGGCTATCGATTTATACCCATTTCTACCTTATTATCTGTGACTTCGGCCATTTATATCCTCGCCCAAAGACGTTCTATTCATAATAAAATGAAAGTTTTCAATGCAGTTTTTCAAAGGATATAGACATTAAATTCAGTTATTTTGATTAAAATCTGGATAAAGGAAGTCGCTTCTGAAGGTTCAATTAGATGAATTAGTTACTAGAAATTACAGTATATTCATCATTTTTTTCCATTAAAATACTCACATGAAATGGAAATGGCATTTCTTTGGTCTAGCCGACGTTAGGGCCGCTTGCCCGAATTGACACTTTTTAAATTTGATATTTTTTCTGACCTTTCGGACATCATCCAAATATTAAAGCTATTTTATACCGGTTCTTCCAGGTGGACAAACTATTTTGTCAAACTGATTTGACCAACTATGCTAATTGTAATTTATCCTTTCGAGGGCTTACCCGGGGTGTTCGGCAACGGACACTTGGGGAGGACGCCGTGCGATTTTAGTCGGTTCATGCCCGACATAACCACCCCCGCTGGCCGGCGGGGGGGTATCCGAAGGGATTTCCGCACGTAAAAAAAAATGCTAATTGTCGGCTAATCTTCCTTTGTATATATATTCATACTATAAATTCAAAAAAGCTATCCATAATATAAAACCCGGCCAAGTGCGAGTCGGACTCGCCCATGAAGGGTTCCGTAGCAGCAAGTAAAATGTTTATATTTGAGTTGATTAAATGAAAAGAAAATTACGGTTTACGATTTATGACGTATTACAAAAAACTACTTACTAGATCTCGTTCAAACCAATTTTCGGTGGAAGTTTACATGGTAATGTACATTATATTTTTTCTATTTTGGAAGTTACAGGGGGGGGGGGACAGACACACTTTGTGTCAAGTGCCTCTTGCGCAAACTATTCAGTTTAGAAAAAAATTATATTAGAAACCTCAATATCATTTTTGAAGACCTATCTATGGGATTGATGCAAAATTTTTTTTTGAGTTTCAGGTTTAAGTATGGGGAACCCTCAAAATTCATTGTTTTTTTTCTATTTTTGTGTGAAAATCTTAATGCGGTTCACATAATACATCTACTTACCAAGTATCAACAGCATAGTGCTTATACTTTCGGAAAAAAGTGGCTGTGACATACGGGCGGACAGACAAACAGACATGACGAATCTTTAAGGGTTCCGTTTTTTGCCATTTGGCAACGGGAGCTTAAAAATACCTACCATACATAAAATGCTTATGAACAACCCGTTTCTTGCTGTGAATGCTTATTTACTGCCAACACGTGTAAAACACAGGCTCAATCACACTACACGTCACCGGTGGATGGTGGGCGAGTCCCGGTCTGTCCCCTTGCTACACATAAATAAATGCCACATCGTCGATACAAATTATACTGGTGCGGTTGCTTCATAAACCCTAGAGAATAACGTACTCAGTGAGATATTGCTCCTATTAAAGATATGTTATGCTACGCTTTATTAGGTCGTTACATATGAAATTGCCGTTTTTCATGAAGAAATTGGAGGAAACCCAATTTTCAGTACTAACATTTTTGCATTTTTTTTAGGAATGACAAATCCAAATTTTATGATTTTTTTTTTGTGTATGAATGAGACAACATAATAAGCTAACAAACAGCAACTTTTATTACATTTTTGAAAAGTGGCAGCTGTTAAGTAATACGAAATTTATCATCAAAATGGATAGCATTTAGGAAGTACTGTTTTTGAAGATCGAATTAATTTATCAAGCGGCCAATAAAAACAAAATCTAATACAGAGTTGTAAACCCTTGAAATCAACTTTCAAACAAAATATAAATAATGGAAATAGCTATTAAATTACAGGAATAACGAACTCATGAATTTGTAAGAAAATTTCGGCAATTTCATAGGTAAAGACCTATTATAACTATGGGCAAAAATCTTGACTTCTAGACGCGCAGTACGAGTTTTTAAGTGTCTTTGGTGGGAAGGGCGGGGCGCACGGCGATGGCGCGCCAATCAACCAATCATAGATATATAAAACTAATCACTAAAAGAAAGAAAGAAAGACACTTTTATTTGGTGCAAGTAGGTCACAATAATTACTTATACTATTTAATATATATTATTGTGTGCCCACGGTTGCATCAAATGGGTGTCCAGTTCAGAATGTAACATCTTTCACACTATGTTTCTTGCGAATAAAGATTTCTATTTCTATTTCTATTTCAGAATGAACCTTGGCGCTGGTTTCCGACTGGAAACGTGATGTTTGCGGCGTGTGGACGCCGAAATGAATGTCACTATATCCATTGTGTAATGATATTAACATAATACTATATTATTTATACATTTCTATTAAATATATTGTAGATGTAATGTTATCTGTAAAGACACAGGCTCAAACGGCTCAGTCATTGGTTAATGAGTCCTTGTATTGCTTTTTTGGTTGGCCATTAAGTGCTTATGCGCGAACTTTTGACGTATGTACAAGATTTTTACCTCGAGTTATACTGTTGTATGGAGGCTTCACCAAAATTTTCTGGGTTTACCTACAATCCTGTACACGTGTTGATTGAAGTATGAAGCTCTAGCGGGTTTTTGTTTTGTGTTGCAAAAGCGGGCTGTGTGTGTGTGTGTTTTATTTTTGCGCGGATCCTTAATTATATTCTGAAATAAAATTAGCCCTTGTTACGCCTTATATTACCAGTAAATGTCCCGTTAAAATCGGCTCAGTGGTTCCAGAGATTACCTCTTTCACATAGACAGACAGACAATGCACATACCCACCTCATCGCTGGCACCAGTGGGGTGAAGACCGTCGGGGTTTCAAAACGTAAAAAAAAGAGCATAGACAATGTTATGTCGCGGTAATGGGATCGGTTTATACTATAGGCTTTTTAGATTACTGTTGCTCGCATTATCCGGATATTAATAATCTAGCTATAAATAATCACCTATATTCTGAAGTACTGAACAACCTTAACTAGAGCGTGTAGTGAGCACACCACTCCTTAGTTGCTCAATGGTTGTAGTACGAAAATAAGCAAATTTTAATATCATAACCTCTGGTCGTGACTAACCCGTGCACTCTTTAGCTTTGTCCCTTTCTTAGAAGAGAGGTGATATTTACATGATCTATTTCTAGAATCGATTTTGATGTTAAATCGAATTAAAGTGTGTTATACAACATTTAGAGATGTCACCGTGGAAAATAAAACAATCAGACTAGAAATCGCTGATAAATTAATCTACACTCCATCTTCTATCTTGTATTCCAGACGTTTCGTCGATCACTGCGGTCGACATCATCAGTCGCACCGAGTTCGCCGCCGAGGAAGGTTCTCCACACTCGACGGCGTCCCGACGTGAACCACTGAAGATGTCGACCGCAGTGATCGACGAAACGTCTGGAATACAAGTTTCCGATGGACCACGGCCAAACAGCCCGGAAGCAGTATATCCTACATGCAACGCCGGTCGTGAAAGCCTTAAGATTTATATCATATACATATTTACTGAAATTATTATAAGATTCGAAATTGTGCTTGCAATTTTTTAATTTGGTAATCTTATTGTTACTTGGGAGAAGGCGTTGATATCTGAGTCACAGTTTATACTACTGTAGATATCATCGTTACATTGTACTGTTTAAAACTGTCATTTATCCTAAATAAAATGATAAAATGAATGAAATAAAAAAAAAAGAAAATACTTCACCGACATGTTTTTGTTGTCACGGAAATAGGCATGCATCAAGCCTATTTCCGTCAACCGGACACTTTTTATTGGGTATAGTTTACAGTAAATACTGTCGAATAGATTCAAACCCACTGCGTTAGTTACCTAGTGGACATATCTGAGGACAGTTGGGTTCTGTGAATTATACCACACCGGGAAACGGCTTTTGAAGCGTCGGTAAATTAGTGGTTAAGGAGTCGACCCTACGATCGAGAGGTCCAGGGTTCGAATCCTGGCTATTACGCTACCGACGTGAACCCACTCCTAACACAAGCAATTTAGCTTAGCTGGAGGGGTTGGGGGGAATATTAGTAATTTCGGTTATAAAAATTCTTTTTTAAAAAGAAAATTAACACCCGGGTATCCGAAATCGACTGGGTGTACAGGGCCCTACCAGATACTTAGGGACCCAAGAAAATCTCACCTGCTTAGTCGGTTCACATGCTAAACAACGGACTAGATTATGGCAAAGGCCAAAAGCCATCAAAACAATGAGCGGACCTAAGGCTCCAAGGTCTGAGAAATCGCTATCAGAATAATAAATAATAATATTAAAATGTCAATTACCTAAACCCTTAAAAAACTCGATAACCGTTCGAAATATGTGAAACAAACTAAAACAACATTTAGAATATACTGCTTCCGGGCTGTTTGGCCGTGGTCCATATGAAACTTGCGTCTTTTGGAACACAAGTTTCATATGGACCACGGCCAAACAGCCCGGAAGCAGTATATTCTACATGCAACGCCACCGGCCGTGAGAGCCTAAAGATGTATATAAAACAACATTTCCTACAAAATAAAGTTCGGTCAGAAGAAGCGTCAGTAGGTTAGTGGTTAAGGAGTCAACCATACGTTGAGAGGTCCCGGGTTACATTCTTACTTTTAAACTTACTTTAAAAAAAATAGTATAGTTATCATTTACTCTCCTTGGAGCAGCCTGTATATCATGCATATCACCGAAGCGCGGCTGCGTAGGATCAGTGCGGCCATCGATGTGCGCTTGCTCACTTTTTATAGTCTACCTCCTCTAGTTAATTTTTGATGAATTGTGATGAATTTTTAACCTACTTTTATTTACCCATTGACGGCTTTAATGCAAAGTAAAACTCGAATTTTATGTGGCATTTTATGTAAGTAAATACTTTATAATGAACCTTTTGTCTTAAATTAAAAAAAAAATCTACGACATTCTACACAGCGCTCTCATAACCCTAAAGTAAGCATAGTTTAACTAGCTTGTGTTATGGGTTCCAAAATGCTTACTTATATGCTTTTTCTTTTTACATACATATTATACATAGCAACACCCAGACCAATGCAAATAGACATATTCATGAATACAAATATTTGCACTGAGCGGGAATCGAACCCGCGTATCCTAGCAGCACTACCCCTCCAAAAGAAAAAAAAGGAATTAAAATATTGTGGGAGGATGGTACTGCCCCGTTCATGCCGTTGCCGTTGTTAGGAAAGGCATGGCTCCACTGCCTTCTGAACAAACATTATGGGACCACTCTAATAACCTTACAAATCGCAATTTGATTGACTATGGTTTAGCAACCATAGATAAAGAATCATGGGTATAATGCAATCGAGTAAACAAAAGATTGTATCGCAGATTGGACTATAGCGCGTTTATTGTTTGATTTTATAGCGTTTTACTTACATAGCTTGTGAAATAGCTGATCGATAAATATTTACAACGGGGATTAACCTTTTATTTTTTCGTGATGTTAGGTATGTCAGCTTTTCGGGGTGCGAGGGATATGCTCTATGGGCAACCTTACACCCCGGCGTCTGTAGACCCGAGACGGCGTGTGGTTTTAGTTGGTTCAAGCCCGACATAACCGCCCCCGCTGGCTGGCGGGAGGGTATCCGTTTTTTTTTTTATCGTGCGGAAATCCCTTCGCATACCCCCCCGCGTGCCAGCGGGGGCGGTTATGTCGGGCTTGGCGGGAGGGTATCCGATGGGATTTCCGCACGAACAAAAAAACCTTCCAACCTTAAAAGGAAAACCTGTGCCTGATCCTCGTCCTTGTTTAGCAGGTGCACCGACTGGCAGGTCAGGTTGGTTTTGACCTCAAGGATGCTGGCAGGCCCCTATAGACCTCAATGTACAACAAAAACCTGACAGTCTGTCTATTAAAATATACTGAACCTTTCAAAATGTTATATTATTTATATTTCATTTACAAATGGCACAATTGACCCACAGCGACCGCAGCGCAAAGTGGTGAAACCCAATGAATATGAAAAAAATATAGCGAACAGTAGCGTAAAAAGGATTGTGTAATATAATTATATTACACAATCCTTTTTACGCTACTGTTCGCTTTATTCGTTAACTCATTGAGAATGAAATATTGTATCGTTAATGGACAGCAAGAATATATTGAATAGCATTTCTTTATATTTTATTGAATTATAATGTTAAGTAGACACATTGCCAGTTAAATTTTGTTAGCGTTGGCCACAGATTACATAATATTATTCTCCTTGGCTTAATATTGTGTTATACGACACATACATTAATAATTCTTTACACATATTTGAAATGAGCATGTCAGTGACAATTGTCTTATTTTTAATTTATTCGAATATGTTTTGATGGGCATTGCATGATTTTTTTTTCTTCTTATTTAAATTACACACAATAACCTACAGTAGGATTACACTGTACACATTTTATGATCAGCAAAACAAAAAAAAAACGATAACTACCTCCTTAGTACGAATCTTTTGAGGGACATGTGAGTTATTTACCATATATAATAACCTGTTCTTAAACCAACGGAGTACCATCATCACCATTCTGATTAACACTTTGAAAGCTAATCTTAACCATCTTCAGCAACAAGGATTTCAACTTAAAAATATGACATTTCAATTAGCACCGTGTCAAAAAATCGACTTCTAAATTGTTTTTTTTAATCAGATTCCCGCCGACCACTTCGGAGCCAGACGATTTAAAAAGAAAAAAAGCGTGTTAAAAAATATCAGAGTTGTATAAAGTAGGATCAGAATCAGACAACTGATTACGTATCTTTAAGTGGAGAATAAATTGTTTAAAATACGTATATCCAAGCAGTTAATGATGACAAATGTAATTAAATACCTTAATCTACAGCGATGGGTTGGTAAGATTGTTATCATAACTATTTCTTGTAAGTTTTCAAGTTGTATATATTCGTTAATTTATTCCAGTAAAGGAATTACACATATATTCGACTAGTTATGACAGTATCTTTTATGTCTTTTAATACGCTTATAACTCTAAACGTATTGTTTAATTGATTTATGTGGTCGGTGTGATTTTGTTTTTGGGACATCCATACTTAATATTCCAAATGCGAAAGTATCTCTGTTTGTCTGTCACGCCTAAGTCACTGTACAGATTTTGATGAGATTTGGTACCGAGACAGACTAGGGTAGGGCTTGGGCTAAGTTTGGTTGTGATAACCGACATCTACCCAGGCCAAGCCGCGAGCAACAGCTTGTATTACATAAATCATAGCTATATCTGTAGAATACGGACAAACATACTTAAATATGAACAAATTCATCAATAACACTCTTTATCGACATAAATATAGTATTTTTATATGATAAAATTTAAGTTTTTAGAACATCACAATCTGTAGCTTTACCAATGTTAGTTAAGATAAACAAAAACTAATTGTGTTATATTCGTTTCTGTTATTGTTATTCACAAAAACACAAATTTATTATAATGAGTCGACGTAGAGAACCTTTTGAACTGTTGCAGTGTATAATTAACTATTATTTACAAGTTGTTGTTTATAATAAAAGAAAAATAACAAAGGAAGTCGCCATTAAAAAACAATTAAGCGAACAGACAGACGTTTATAATGATACAATTTGCTTCGGTGTGATCTAATCACTGCTGTAAATAGGTACTCTAAAAAACATTATAAGAACTTATACGCTTTTTTATTTCAAGTAGTCACGGACCCTTTGTTTGAGTTCGGCATGTTAATTGTGAAATTTTATACTTACATCTGTTTCCCACGACGGTGCACTTTCACTGGTCATAGGGCGCAGTGAATAATCGAATATCGAATGTTTACTTCAATATGAGTACCGTGAAACGGTGTGGGTAAAAGTTAGGAGTAAAATAATGATTTCTATTCTTTCTTTGACATAACTTTATGACCTATTTTCTTTAACTTGTAATTCTTTACCAAAGTCAAAGTCAAAGACCATTTATTCTGTATAGACCATTAGTACGGAACTTACAAAACGTAAAAAAAAAATTAAAGTAATGTTTGGCAAATGCACCAACGGTTCGAAATGCGGCCCTGTCCTGAGAAGACTCCGGCAAGAAACTCAATCTAATTACAATATTTCGTTTGAGTAGCATAGTGGGAGAGCAAACAGTTCATATCCAAGCCTGTTTGTCGTCTAAATAGTCTTGAATTCTATAATAGCCTTTTTGGCAGAGTTTAGTTTTAATTTGGCTTTCAAATTTAAGAAACCGTCTGATGAGGCCGTCAAACTGAGGACAGCATTACTTGTATCTGCAATGGTGATCATCATTCCTGAGACTTCTTGTTTAGTCTACCATCAGGCGAGGTGAAGTCACACTGACGTTCCATTTTTTTTTTTTATACCACTAAGGTGGCAGACAAGCACACGGCCCACCTGATGGGAAACGGTTACCGCGGCCTATGGACGTGTGCAACACCAGTGGCGTCACACACGCGCTGCCGACCCTGTAAAGGAAAGGGGATGGGAAAGGAGTTTGGAAGGGGATGGGAGAGGATGGGAAAGGAGTTTGGGCTCCGGCACTCTCACTCACCAAACGGAACGCAACAGTTCAAATACTGTTACTTGGCGTCGATATTCTGTGAGAGGGTGGTGCTTCCCCGGTCGAGTCGGCCCATTCATGCAACGGCCAAAATGACTGTTGCTTGACTCTACCACTACAATACAAAACAGGTAGAGGAAAAATTCCGAAAATGTAAAAAGTTGAAAATTAAAGTAAACTTACAAGTTTTCGCGATACACTTAATAGGGACTATAGACCGCATCTTGTATAAATTTCAACTTGATAGGTCTACCCGTTCCTGTGAAAATCGGTGGTGACACATGGACAGACCGACGGACAAGAAAGTGATCTTACAAGGGTTTCTTTTTTTATCTTTTAAGGTACGGAACCCTAAAAATGAAAAGGAGCTGGCCAGAAGTATTCTAAGCCATGTCGCGTCAGGCTTGATTTGTAAGGAAATCGCAATCTTAACCGCTTTTTCTATGCTTTTTTTGTAAAAAAAATCTGCGCCTTTTTTTTACGGGAGTGTCATTTTTGGTATAGCAAGCGTTTGTAAGCCATGGTGGCCCTTACCATAGCAGTTACTAGTAACGTAGTAGAAAATTGCACGCTTTTAGACCCCCATCAAGCACCTCTATAATATTTAAATGTTATCTTGTAATATTAAGACGTTATCAATACGACTCGGCACTGACATTCAAATAGACGAGTTCTTGATACGCCCTTTCAATGATTCTGTTATGATTGGCCAATTTCCTGCGGAAAATTATTGGTATAAGACCATAAAATAAGACCTTGGATTCTTTTATTAGAAGATAATCAAATCTAATTTATAAAAATTATGTAGATAATTGTTATAACTCGTCTTAATACTTTAAATCCAAAGTCCAACAAAGTATGTGTTAAGGAAGTACAACACAGTGACTTTGCAATTGTTCTGACTGAATATTCTCCCGAAGCTAAAGTTGCCGCTTAAGTTTATCATGCGATTGTGAGCTACAGGGTTCGATTTCCTGGTCCAGCAAAAGCATTATCGGGTTTTCAGTTAACAAATTCTCTCGTCGAAATATGCCCGGTATAGTAATCGCCTATATAGATCGCCTGGTGGGGTCGGGTATTATCCCGCGTCAGTGAGTTGGCAGGCGTTTGTAGGACACACACGACACGCCTCCGCCATGGCCTGCGTCTGTAAGGCCGGCGAGTCGGCCAACTGCCGTCCTCAGGCCCCGATCATGAAGGTCGGTAGTCCAGGGCGTAGACTCTAGGTGTACAGTACGCATTTTTAGGTCCCATTGATTGCAAGCTCGGGGCGCGACGGCGGAGGTGCGCCAATTAACTGATCGCTCGAAGCTCAAAGTTCAAAGGGCTCGCGTCATTGGTTAATTAGGTAATCCTTTTATTAGTTTTTTGGTTGCTTAGTACATCCGCAAAATGTTTTTTTTTAATATTTAGTCCGTCAAATTGACTGCACCCCGCCTGATGGTGAGCTGAGGGGAAGTCCAAAAAGTAGTGGCCCCCATTTCCAGAGATGTTTGCACCATGTTTGCCGTTTGTTCAAGATGTTTGCCGATAACTAGACCTACACATTACACAGCAATAAGATCCGTGGGTATCGTAAGGTCAACACTCCGCAGAACCATTAGCCTTTTTTAATCACGTAATTTTTAGGGTTCCGTAGCCCAATGGCTAAAAACGGAACCCTTATAGATTCGTCGTCTGTCTGTCTGTCTGTCTGTCCGTATGTCACAGCCACTTTGTTCCGAAACTATAAGAACTATTCTGGCTATGGATACCTAGGTCTTCAAAAATTATATTGAGGTTTCTAATATCACATTTTCTAAACTGAATAGTTTGCGCGAGAGACACTTCCAAAGTGGTAAAATGTGTGTGTGTGTGTGTGTGTGTGTGTGTCCCTGTAACTTCTAATATAAGAGAATGATAAAACCAAAAAAAAAATATGATGTACATTACTATGTAAACTTCCTCCGAAAATTGTTTGAACGCGATCTAGCTAGTAGTTTTTTTTAATACGTTATAAATCGTAAACCGCAATTTACCTTTCATTAAATCAACTCACATATAAAAATTTGCTGCTACGGAACCCTTTATGGGCGAATCCGACTCGCACTTGGCCGGTATTTCTATACACATTATTTCCTCAAAAGAATAAAACAGTTCTGAAGGCTAAAAAGCCTTTTTTTCATAAGCCATCGTTTCAATAGAAAATAACATTGATCGTAATCCATTATCGCAGGTTTATAAGTGCCCGGTTAATGGCAATAGGCTCGCCACCTATTACATTGGGACCTAAAACATAAACTGGCGAAACGTGGTGCTAGTACCTCTGCCTACCCCTTCGGGGATATAGGCGTGAGTTTATGTATATGTATATGTAATCCATCATATCTGCAAATTCTTTCTCAGAGTATGTTAAGGTCAGCTGTCAACTTGGCATGGTGAATTGACCTTCCCAACTTGCTGCAGGGGTTACCTCAGTCGTGTAAGGTAACACTACTTAGCTAAATTAAGCTTATTTTCTAAATTACTTTGTAACAATGAACCATTTAGATCGACATGATAGGAACAGATCGAGGTCTGGCAGATTACTATACAGTTAAGAATTTTGTAAAATGGCAACCTTACACCCCGGCGTCTGTAGACCCGAGACGGCGTGCGGTTTTAGTCGGTTCAAGCCCGACATAACCGCCCCCGGTGGCTGGCGGGGGGGTATCCGAAGGGATTTCCGCACGAAAAAAATAAAAAAAGGGTTTAGTATATTTGAACTTAAATCTATATTAAGTCATCTCACGAATCTGATTTGAACATTCACGAATTTGAAATTGAAACCCCCACGGGCTTCACCCCATCGGTGCCAACGATGAGATGGGCGTATCGGAATCGGACCTACTAAACCACGTGGTGTCCTCCCCAAGTGTCCATTGCCGGGCAAACCCGGGTAAGCCCTCGAAAGGATAACCCCAGCGTTACCGTCTGACTTTGGCCGCCTTCGCGTCCCCGCATATGGGGTCGGTTTTGAGACAATGATTGTTACACCAAGAAACAAAACAGTTACAAATAGAAGAAACATTTGAAAGATTCAATCAAAATTATTTTAATATTGGCAATTCGTTAACGTAACATTTTATGGTTCTTTCTTTGGCACTCAACAAAAATGGAGTAAGAATATTCATTGCTTTCTATAATCAGTCGTGCGTACAACCAGCACCACTTGGCAACCGCACTCCGTACAGAATGGCTAGAAAGTACTACAACATGAATAATATAATTTTAACTGCACCCGTTTCAGTGAAAACGATTTCTTTTTACATAATTATGTGAATATATACAATCACATAAGTTTATGTGAAGTGTCTGTAGTATTTATTGAAGCAACTCTCACTGGGCAGTCTTACTTTCCTAACTGAAATCGTATAATTTTTAAACCGGATTCAAATGAAGTTAATTAGTTTCAGGTACGCTTAAAATATACGAAAAAGAGCTGAACCTGGGTTTACAATCTGCAAATTAAATTAAATTTCGAATAAATAACTGTAAAATGAATATTATAAGCGCAGAACGATATGGTCTATGTGCATGTTATTTTTTTAATCTTTTAGAGATTTTTGAACCTAATTTTTGTTTTGGCGCGTACAGAGAGACAGTTCTAAATGTATTTTCAGCGAGGTACGTAATCTAGTTAATTATTTCCATATTTAAATTTAGAGCTCCACATAGATAAAATATTTGACTCGTGGTTAAAAAAAAAAAACAAATGGAAATTAGTTTAGACTCCGAATAAACAAATTCTTTCGCTTTTTATCTTTTAATAATATATATTGTAATTAAACTTCATTTTCAAGTTAATAGATCGAATAAAAAAACTCAATATTTATTTGTTCGTTCATTTTGATTACGATAAAACTTTGCCAACGTATCATAGCTCGTACCTTTTTTTCTTTTTTTTGTGCGGAAATCCATTCGGATACCCCCCGCCAGTCAGCGGGGGTGGTTATGTCGGGCTTGAACTGACTAAAACCGCACGCTGTGTCGGGTCTACAGACGCCGGGGTGTAAGGTTACCCATAGAGCATATCCCTCGCACTCCGACTGACCCTGGGCCATTCGCAGTGTCCCCTCTGATAACAGCAGAGGGGTACCTGGAGCGGCCCCCACCCCCGCGGGCCTTGCAGGCCCGCCATGCCCCGACCCCCTCGTGCAATGGGGTCAGCTGGCCCTGAAAAGGGCCGGTTGATCAGATTCTTGGCCGTTGACGTTGACGCCAGCTACTCCAGAGGAGCAATCAATGATGCGTCATCGCCCACGTTGCCCAGGGTGCACCAAACTTGGAGTTGATCCAACCAGTCGCACCCGTCATAGCTCGTACCTACTTGCGAGAAAACTATAGCGAAAGTATAATTTAATGGATCCGATAGGTGGTGCGGTAGGATATTTTTACGAATTTTTCTTCTCCGTGGCCGGGACTGGTAAGTTAGTTGGGTTCAGGCACATACATAACGTCCGATTCGCAAAACGTCGGATGAGAAAAAAAAGGTCCGACTCGCATATTGTCCTAATTCGCAAATCGTCCGATTCGCATAATGTAAAAACTTAAAAATTTATGTCTGTTACAGTATCAAAAATATTCTTATTCACGTAACAAATGCAGACATAGTAAAGCGTACCGTATGTTAAAATCGATATTAATATGATTCGGTGAAAAAATACAGCATGTTCTGTAAAATGACAGATTTTTTTTATGTCTAGGCAGTAATTTAACTAAGCTGCAACGTTGCGCAACGAGGCGTTAACCTAAACAGGTACTGCTCCGTTACATTTATTTACATACATAATAACGTAACTTAATAAGTTGTATATCTAATTAAATCCTTTTTTCTGTACGAGATGAAATAACGGTAAAACGTTAAACATGTGTAAGGCCGTACGCTGCCTTATGCGTGTGCACGCATGCGGGTACCTGCTTCGTGTAAATAATATGGTGCGAATTTTGTGCAAAAAAATACATACGCTGCTTTATGCATCACCAGCATCCTCCTAGCGATTTCCCGGTGGCGTTCAAAGTGCACAATTTGGAGCCCAGGTCCATTGATTTCGAATGGTTTGTTGACTTTTAAAAAAGCAACTGCCATTGGATTTACCAACACCGAGAGGAAAGCGTACAGCAGAAAATCGACCACTGTTTAGCAGGTGCACCGCTACTTTATGCATTTGCGCGCAGTGCATGCGCCGCTTAGGCAACGGACGCTGTTAGCTGCAAATAATAGGTCTTTACCTATGAAATTGCCGAATTTTTTTTACAAATTCATGAGTTCGTTATTCCTGTAATTTAATAGCTATTTCCATTATTTATATTTTGTTTGAAAGTTGATTTCAAGATTTTACAACTCTGTATTAAATTTTGTTTTTATTGGCCGCTTGATTTTAATTAATTCGATCTTTAAAAACAGTACTTCCTAAATGCTATCCATTTTGATGATAAATTTCGTGTAACTTAACAGCTGTCACTTTTCAACAGTGTAATAAAAGTTGCTGTTTGTTAGCTTAATATTGTCTCGTTCATACACAAAAAAAAAACATAAAAATTTGGATTTGTCATTCCTAAAAAAATGCAAAAATGTTAACACCTACTGAAAATTGGGTTTTCTCCAATTTCTTCAAGAAAAACGGCAATTTCATACCTATGTAACGACCTTTTTTTTTTTACGACCTAATATTTCCATTTAGGACCAAACATTCGGCATCCTTGCGTCCCGGCAGGACCGACCTGCCGTCTGGTCACCCCCGAGATGAAAGCCTGCGCCAGAGACTCGTTCTTCATTCAGCAGGTGTACCAGTTTGCAGGTGAGGTTGACTTGAGCCCCGAAGATCTAGGCCACACCAAGATTCCCATACACCCATTAAGTAACAAGCTTATTTTTCTTAAATTATATCTAATCTATATTACTATAAAATTGTAAATTGGTTGTGTCTGCGCATTAGAGAGATATAATACTTGGGTTATGTTAAATGAACGATTCCGAAAACTTTCAAGAAATTTTTTTTTTTTGGAATTCTCATTTTCTGTCATCTGTCATCAATCTGTCATTTTGTTCACAATGGACGCAAATCTACTGAACGGATTTTGATGCGGGTTTTTCTGTTAGAAAAGTCTTGGTCAGACTTTAGATCTGCCGATGTTTGATTGCAATTGGTCAAGTAGAATATATAGATATGATCAAAAAACGATAACTGACCTCCGCGCGGGCGGGGTCCTTAATACCGATCCCCTTTGCATACCTTTTTTTTCTTTTTTTTTTCGTGCGGAAATCCCCTCGGATACCCCCCCGCCGGCCAGCGGGGGCGGTTATGTCGGGCTTGAACCACGAACCATAGTAAACAAACGAACGAGAGATCAACACAACAGCTATTGGATAAATCTGGAAGTTTGCAGACAGGCGAGGGAAGCACTCCCCGTGCTTGAAAATAGACTGACCAGGCGTCTTCGACAAGTGACCAAACGGCTAAGGCGCACGGCCACAGCTGCCATCACGGGGCACGGCTCCTTCAATAAACACCTTTATATTTTAGGAATCACCGACAGCCCTCCTACACTGCCCTGTAACCGCCACATACAGGGTTAAGTACTTCGGAAATACAGGTACGCTCCGGGAGATCGCCAGCAGCGTGAATAGCCTGCTGGCGTTCTTCAATGAGTTGGGGTGGATCGAGTGAAATGCCCACCCTCACGCAAAAACCGCGCCTTGTCGTGGAGTTGCGGATACCAGCTCGCGAAACCATACCATACCATACCATCCGCGCGGGCGGAGCTGCGGGCATCAGCTACGCCCGGTCACCGGCCTTACTTAAATTTTACCTAAATGCATTCCAGTTGACCCTCCCCGACCAAAGCAATCTGGTCAGAAGGGGAAAAGCCACAGATAAAACATGTAACTCATGTGGTGAAGCAACTGGTACGGCTAGGCACCTACTAGTGGGTTGTAAAAACGCTATTAGACCGGGGTCATTACTCGCGCCGTCATGATAAGGTATTAGAAATCATACGTGAGGCTGTAAGTTTGGCGGTAGCTAGAGCGAAAAAAGGATTAACCACAAACCAAAGAAATGACATTGCGTTTGTAAAGGAAGGCTGCTCAAAAGCCAAAAAGCCGCGGTAGCCTAGTAAAAGCCGCGGTAGCCTAGTGGTATGGGTAATGGACTGCTGAGACGAGGTCTCGGGTTCGATCCCAGGTTTTACCATGGCACACACCAATGACTTTTCGATGCTTTTCGAAGTTATGTGTGTATTTATCGCAGGTTTATAAGTGCCCGGTTAATGGCAATAGGCTCGCCACCTATTACATTGGGACCTAAACATAAACTGGCGAGATGTGGGTACTAGCACCTCTGCCTACCCCTTCGGGGATATAGGCGTGAGTTTATGTTATGTTATGTTATGCATAAGCGTACAGTGCTTGTAGAACTCACAGTACCGTGGGAAACTAATATACCTAAAGACCACGCTATAAAGACAAACAAATACTTTGATTTGACTAACGAGTTAACCAAAAACGGCTACGTGGTTAAACTCTATGCCGTAGAAGTAGGAGCAAGGGGAATTCCAGCTAAATCCCTGTACAACTTACTTAAAGACCTCGGATTGCCAAGAGCTTCAGTAAGCTCTTTATTAAAACGTATATCAAAAGCGGCATTGTTAGGATCTTACCAAATTTGGATAGGTAGGGGGGGGAACACTACTGACGGTGGAGGTGAGCGCTGATGCATCACAAGGTGGCCACCCTAAACCAACATCTGGGTCGCAAGTCCCAGTCGCCGTCATGGTGTTCCTCTCTGTACCACGCTATGGACCCGGCGACCGCACGGTGAATCCATGGAGTGCTGAGAATCGGATCTCTCTAACAAAATCCTAAGCATTTCAAGAATCTGTATTGTATTTCAGTTATTAAAACCGAAATATTCAGATATGTCTGAGCATATTGCCACGTTGTTTAAACGTATGATTTCAATTCGAAGAATTTTTTTTGTTAATCCATAGACAAGATCTGTCAAAACAAAACTTACCTAAATTCCCGTGAGGTTATTAAAAATTCCGATTCTTTTATAGTTTAATTTGTTTTCAATAATATTCTGAAATTTTAATTTTGTAAATTTCTGTAAGCGTTGAAATCATACGTTTTAAAAACGTCTATTTAATGAATCGAGCCCTTGGCATGTTTTTATAAAACAAATCAAAACATTAGAGCCTAATCGAGTTCGTGGAACGGAACGTTCATATTTATGATCGTCGTTAACACTATTATCCTTAACTCCATGAGTGGAATGGAACGGAGTAGAATAATAAACTGTTTGGCATATTTCAAATGTTCTCTTGTTACTTTATTTTATTGCATACTAGCTGTGCCTGCGACTTTTCCCACATGGATTTAGATCTGAGTTTTAATTCCGTCAGTGAAAGTCTCGTCAAATACGGTTCAGGTGTTTTAGAGATTAGCCGTAATAAACAGACAGACAGAGAAAGTTAAAAAGAAAAATAATTAATAACTAAACATAGCTAAGAACACTCCCGACTAATTCACCTTTCAAACAAAATCAAAATCGGTTCATCCGTTCGGGAGCTACGATGACAGAGACAGACACACAAACTAACGGAAACGTCAAACTTAGAACACTCCGTCATTTTTGCGTAGAGGGTTAAAAATACAAGGACCGTATAGGCGTATACCTGTTATTATTATCATTATAAACAGACACTTCCATTTTTTTTCTATAGAAGATGTTGTTAGGGAATTTAAGCAAGAATATATCAGTGATCTTTATAATAGCAATAACTTGGACCAACGATGTTTTTGTTATTCTATATTGGAACTGAAGTTTTAAATTGTTTTGCATTAGTTTATTTAGCGGAACGTGCAACCTTTTAGTACTTGGTTTATTTTTAAGCTGTGGTCAGACGTTTTGCGAATATGTATGTTGTGTTGTATTCTGAATATTTAAAGTAATGAAAATGATGATTTTATAAGAGAAACACAGATGGAGCTCATATCAGGAGATATAACTATTTCTCAATTCCTAGATAAGCTTAGGTAATAAATAATGTCAGTATTGCTTTACAATTTTATTATTTGTACATATCTATTAAGTTTTGTATGAAGTTTTGTATTTTTTTTATTTGCTCAAATCACTACAATGGTAGTTGAGATAATTATTGTAAATGTATTACAGTTATCGCTTAAATATATAGTTTTAATTGTAGTTATATCGTCTCCAGTTAATAGCTAAAGTGCAAAGGAACTAGTGAGAAGAAACAGTTTCAATAGTTGCACCGGGACTAATTCCACTGGAACTAGTGAGAACGATTGCAAAATACTTTAGTGCATCATGTGCCACCGGCTGACGTTTGTCAAAAGTATAATTAATTTCGATCAACTGACAAGCGATAAGGGCCTGTACTGATAAGTGATCGTTACCAAAAAAAATCCGAAGAACACAGATTAGCTAGTGTACCAAAATTAAATTAATGCCTTTTATACATAAGGTACACAGTATATACTTCTGTTTATACCAGACTGGCTGTTCGCAACAAAAATAATGGTATAGATTTTTGGATGCTACACAACTTTGGCGCCACATTTAATTGCTGTCATAGCCACAGAGCACCTTTTTTTTTCGTGCATATTAAATTTATTTTATATTATTTTATATGAGATCATCACCTGACATCTGTAAAGTAGGGTTAGGGCGCCAAAATTATGAATCTATGATGAGGCGATCCGTACCCCTTCTTGTTCTGAACTGTTTGTCTAGTTAAGCGTAGCGAAGCGTCTTTGGTTTCAAAGTTGCATTTCAAACAAATGATACTCCTCCGAGACCGTTTGCCCGATCTCGACCAAATTTGCCACGGTGATCAAGTAGACATTGCTGAGTGTCGTAAGGGGTCGAATGTTCAGATCGGTCTTACCATCGAGGAATAATCACCGAAAAACCAAATCAATGGAAAAAGTCGACCGGTCACGTTGACCTATTGTTGGATAGGCAAATCTCGCTACGCTTAAGTTTGGGTTGATTGCGAAGCTGGTATACCAGCTGGTATACCAGCAGTACCAGCATATAACCGTCCTAGTATACATAGAAATCATTGTTAAAAATGAATTTCCACTTTTTTATATTCAGTTCGTCCAATCGATTCAATCCTACATCGATAGATTCTATATCACGCCCCGCTTAAAAAAACCCCAGGATTGTAAGAAGCCATCGCTGGCAACACTATAAGTTTGACCATACGCAACATCATAAACTTTTTCGTCGTTTCATTAAAGTCAGATTCGAATGGCATCATCGATAAGAGGAGCATGAAATATTATTATTATGCAAAAAAAGTCGTTCCGAATCGTGAATCTCTGGAGATTACGATAAAGCCGCAGCAGGGGGCGATGCGGCGCCAAAAAGTGTCAAAAAAGGCGGTATAGTGAATTTTTCGGCGCGAATTTTATTTTGCTGAATATTATTACCCACGAGAGAGATTTGTGTTATCAATATCAAAAGTAACATGAGCAGAATGATAAATTATACGTTCGCTAATGAAACGTACTTGGCAATTCGATAAGAAAAAATAATATTAAAACTGTCAGAATGTCTGTTTTTACACCAAGACTGCTGAACCGATTATGTTTAAATTTTGCATAGCATGCTTATAACTTGAAGGATATGTAAATCCTCAGGGCCCAAGTCAATCTCGCCTTACTGATTGAGAGACGAGACTCTGGCGCAGGTTTTCCTCCGTAGATTGGGAGGTCAGACAACAGTCGCTTCCGAAAAAGCCAAAATAAACCATATTATGACCAGGAGGAGTAAATGAGCGGATCCCGGGCTCCAAAGTGCAAGCTTTGTACGCTATCGGGATTGTCGCTAGAATGAAAAAGAAGCTTATAACTTGAAGTACCTTTTTTTTTTGTGCGGAAATCCCTTCGGATACCCCCCCGCCGGCCAGCAGGGGCGGTTATGTCGGGCTTGAACCGACTAAAACCGCACGCCGTCTCGGGAGACGCCGGGGTGTAAGGTTACCCACAGAGCATATCCCTCGCACTCCGACTGATCCTGGGCCATTTGCAGTGTCCCCTCTGATAAGAGCAGAGGGGTACCTGGAGCGACCACCCCCCTCCCCCCGCGGGCTTTGCAGGCCCGCCATACCCCGACCCCTCGTGCAATGGGGTCAGCTGGCCCTGAAAAGGGCCGGTTGGTCAGACTCTTGGCCGTTGACGTTGACGCCAGCTACTCCAGAGGAGCAATCAATGATGCGTCATCGCCCACGTTGCCCAGGGTGCACCAAACTTGGAGGTGATCCAACCAGTCGCACCCCAACTTGAAGTACCTATGCTTGGCGACCTCTGTGGGGTAAAGGTAGTGCGTTCCAATGTTAAGTTGAAGGTCGCAGGTTCAATTCCTTGCAGATATTTATTTGCATCGTTCTGGGTGTTTCTATGTATAGTATGTATGTATTTAAATGTATCTAAGTATGTTTATCAGCACTCTAGAACCCATTACATAACCTAGTTAGGATATGCTCACATTGGGTCTAAGTATGACGTCAAATATTCATTCATATTTTTTTCGAAAAACATTTTTTTTTTTGCGATGAAGGTATATATAGGTAGTAGTTATGTCATAATACCGGCTTCGATAAAAGAGAGCTCCAAATTCAAAACTAAAACAATGGCTCTAGTAACAGTACTTTATGAAAATGACTTCGGGAAAGTAATTAGAGGGCAACTGCGCAGACGCATCGCAAACAATTGAACTGTCACAACTGGAGCGATTAGCATATGGAGAGCAGGGTGTGGTGTAATTGGCCAATATTGAGGTCACGAGGGTGTGTTATTATGTAATTATGTGATTGCGATCGTGAGATGACACTTATTGAGATTGTTGTGATATACAAGAGCATTCTTGGGTGTAGCCGACCTGAATCTTAAGATTTTTTTTATACCACTTAGGTCGCAGACAAGCACACGGCCCACCTGATGGGAAGCGGTTATCGCGGCCTATGGACAAGCTGCCGACTTTAAATTTTCAAATTTCAGGTATCTACAGTCCATCTCATGAATATCATCGCCGTCTTGCGCTTAAAATTATATTATAATTTGTATTGGCGTTCCGACGCGAAAGATCCGCGACGGCATTTCCGTCAAGTGTAGTGTACGATAGGCCTTTAATAGCGGCACGTTGTCCTCGATACGTCGTCTTTTTCGCGCGCCTTTCTATATGAGAGTGGGTGGAGGGGTATTTATTCAAAAACAATGCAAAAACGGGGAGAAAACGGTTAATGGTTATGTAGAGATGTTTCTTGAAGGGAAAAACTTGAATATTTCTAAATCGTTGACTTACCTTTGTTCTGTAGAGCGGATTGGAGAAGTCCCATCCAGGTGCTACGAACAGATACCCGCATTTTGATATCTTACGGCTTGCCTGTGGAAGAAAAGAAAAAAATTAAAACATTTACACTCATATACACTGTAGAGAATAGTACATAAATAAATAAAGAAATATTCTACGACATTCCACCGAACACCAACCCACGCTTTAACAAGCTTGTGTTATGGGTTCCAGAATGCGGATAAACATATTCATATCCTTTTTTTTTGTAAATACATTCATATTATACATAGAACTTTTATTTCTCTTTTATTTCTATTTGTATTAGACTGGGTGTCTAATACAAATAGACATATTCATGCTTACGAAAATTTGCACTGAGCGGGAATCGAACCCGCTCAGTGCATCGACTGTTGCAGGTAAAGCTTGAATGCTAAACCGACATACATGTTTCCTTCTTCATATAATAGGGTTCTTTAATCATACTAAGGACCACAGAAAGCTTCTAGAATGATCATCATATTAGTGCTCTTACCGGTTGCATCCGAGGTTTTCACCTCGGAGCCCGGCCTCCTGACCCCTCCTCCCTCCTTTGGTTTAGCTTATACCGTGCAATTTTTATGGGGGTGACTGCCGTCTGAAAGAGCAAACGCCGAGAGGAAACACTCGTCCGTCAGTCATCAGGTGTATCAGCTTGCAGTTAAGGTTGGTTTGACCCCCAAGATCTTGGTGGGACCCCATTTAAACCGACATTTGACAGATTTGACAGACCAATTATGTGTAGATACGCTATAAAAAAACCAGCCAAGTGCGAGTCGGACTCGCACACCGAGGGTTCCGTACAAACCTGTAGGTATATAAGTAAAAGTTCACCCATCACGACAATCGACTCATAGTTATGGGTAGTAGTAACTTTAAAATTTTCAAAAATATTTTTTATTATATGATGTAACTAAAAATTTACGGTTTTCGCAATTTTTCCTTTATCTGTACTATAACACGTTACTTCGTACCAAATTACAAGATTCTAAGTTCACGGGAAGTACCCTGTAGGTTTTGATTCCCGTGCGAGTTTCGAAAATTTGCGGAAATTTACGGCATAAACGGCTGTATCTTTTGATTGCTTTGGCTTAGAAGTTTGATTTTTTCACAGCTCTAAGGGACAGTAGACCTGAGTATTACATATTAATTTCAGTTTGATACCTCCACGCGTTCCTGAGAAAAACGGTCCTGACAGACGAACGGACGGACGGACGGACAACGAAGTGATCCTATAAGGGTTCCGTTTTTTCCTTTTGAGGTACGGAACCCTAAAAAAACGTAAATGTAACGCAGCCATCAAATACTGAGCACGAATAACGTTCAAACTTATACATTGTCATCATTGTCACAGTTGGAAACATTTTTTGTAAGAAACTTCTGACATAAAATATTTATTTTTAAGAATATCACGACCTTCACAGTTTTTGAGCAGAATTTCAACTTTTTGTTCTTATTGAAACGTTAAAATAAAACGAAATTTACCGAATTATATCGCCATTGATTTTGTTATTAATATTCAATCCCGATCCCGAAGTTTCAGTTGATTTTCAGCAGCCGTGACGAAGGATTTGACGAATAGATTAACAGCGGGTTCCCCCTAATGATAGGGACCGCGTTCAAGTCAGAACTTAACAGCGTGTCATTTTTAAAGGCTTTCTTCAGTGAAAATTTGTTCAACTTGTTTGAGTACTTGTTTTATTTAATGATAATTCAATATATATTTTTGTAATCTACTTTTAATTTCCTTTAGTTTGATACCCTAATCGATAAGTTTGAATGAAAATATTTAATTAAAACCATGCGCCAAAAATCTTGCGTAAGGTTTTAATTCACATTTTATTATATTATATATATATTTTACCTTTCATTTCAGACCTCATTCACTGAAATCCATCTAACCGTTACGCCTTTAGAGAGGGACAAAGAATATAACATACATACGCGCGTAACACATTACCCTCGCTGGCGCAGTCGGGTAAAAAGACAATGTGTGCATTAAAAGATTTATGTGAAAAACATATGAGGTGTAAACGAACCTATGTAAAGTTTGCTTGAAAGCTCTTTAACAAAGACCACAAGGTTTACGACAATATTATATTTTACGTTTAAACATACGTACAAGTAATTTCTAAAATAACTTGCACTTTCGAAACGAGACATTTAGATTGCTGCCAACGAAATATTTTCAGGGAAAGTGCCATTTATGTTAATATTTTAACAATTAATGTCTTCATTTCCCACGAGACAACAATATTCAAATTTAATGTGAAACTCAATGATTCCAGATAAAATATTGATATGGCGGTGTAATTAAAATTCAATACACATAGATTCTCAGATAATAATATAGATGTTAATTTTCACAACGTCATTAGTACGTAAATATAATATTAATTTATAAATAAATGTATCATCTCAATTAATTCATTTTAGTGTTAGAGGAAGTTGTGAACGATTTGGTTGCGAAATTATGTAACCTTGGCCAAAAGCATAATAAACAAATAAAAAAATGTGAATCTTTTTTAATTGGGAGCTAGCGTTGTTTTTAAACTTGGAAGTATCCATCATAGAGAAGAGAAAGCGCTATTTAGTTAATGAATTGCCGTTGCGCAAAGTTTACAAAAAGAATTTAAAAATGTAAAAATCCATACACAATCAAATTCATATATTTAAGTGGATTAGAATAGAAAGAAAGAAAAAGTATTTATTCTATGAAACACACACAGTTATGTTTACACTTTTTATGCTAAACTGTAGGACAGTTTGTTGGCAGACTAGCTCCCATACAGTAGGTAGGTATGTAGGTTTATATTAGGTAGTTACATATGAAATTGCCGTTTTTCTTGAAGAAATTGGAGGAAACCCAATTTTCAGTACCAACATTTTTGCATTTTTTTTAGGAATGACAAATCCAAATTTTATGATTTTTTTTTTGTGTATGAATGAGACAGAATTAAGCTAACAAACAGAATATTTTATTACATTTTTGAAAAGTGACAGCTGTTAAGTAATACGAAATCTATCATCAAAATGGATAGCATTTAGGAAGTACTGTTTTTGAAGATCGAATTAATTTATCAAGCGGCCAATAAAAACAAAATTTAATACAGAGTTGTAAAATCTTGAAATCAACTTTCAAACAAAATATTAATAATGGAAATAGGTATTAAATTACAGGAATAACGAACTCATGAATTTGTAAGAAAATTTCGGCAATTTCATAGGTAAAGACCTATTATTATACATACATTATACTATTCTAATATTATATCAAGACTAAGACCATCTTAGTCTTGATATAGTAGTTACTTATTAAAATAAAGACAATGGACAATTAACATATTATTAATATCATTGTCACTGATAGATAAGCAGGTAGGCACGTAGGTATAAAAATTATACACATGAGGGAAATCAAGTACAAATTATTTTATTCTATTTGATGAGATTTGCTCTTGAAACATGTCCAAGAGGAATCCGCCTAATTTCTTTTTAAATGTCATTTTCGTCATGCAGCTGTTGTCTAAATCAGGTGGCAAACTATTGAATATGGTAGGCACTATGAATTTTCTACACCTTCGACCATAATAGTTATTGCAGGTAGGCATCTCAAAGCGTTTAAGTATTCTGTTACTTTACGTTTTTTTTTTAAGAATGATAGGCTCACGTTTGACCTCTATCTCAGCTGGTCGTAAGTGACGATGTGGTCTACGATGGATCACGTTTGCCTAGAAGGAACCTATTCACTCGAGACTTGAAGATTCCGAGGTTATAACTTTCCGGAAACACAGACTCAGGCAGGCAATTCCACTCCTTAGCTGTACGCATAATAAATGTGTCGCCGAAACGTTTCGTGCGTATGAGTGGAATATCCACCATGTAGCGGTGGCGGGTCGCTGTGCGTCTGTTCGTTCTTTGGTGGAAAGGGCTTGGAGGTATCAAGTTGTGCAATTCCAGCGCACACTCTCCGAAACGTCTGGCCTACCGTATGTTATGTTGGTCTTAAACTCATTTTTTGCGTACTGTTCTGATACAATATACAACACTACTCGCTCATGGACCGGCAGCATTTTACATTCTAGGGACAAATTGTCGTAGTTACTGTTTTTGCAGCGTTCCTTAGTATTTTTATCTACTATAAGTTTCATAAACCTAATTTGTATAGACTTTAACTTGTCCAAGTGGCTTTTAAAGGTGTTGCCATAGCACGCCAGCCTATAAGAAAGTAGTGAGTCTACCAGCGCGTCGTACACCATGTACAGAGTGGTTCAGTTACTGTGTATTCAGTACTCATAATTTGTAATAAGTGTGCTAACTGATTCCATTTTCGTCTATTTTTTTTAACAATGGACTTTTGTGTCCCAATTTTTGACGTCATCGTCTCAACAGAGTCATTGTAACTGTGGAGGAACGAGGTGTGATGTTACTCCAACCCAAAGGGGGGTCCTCCGAACAGGCAAGGTGATCGCGCCTTGCAGGCTGTGGCCCGAGAGTTGACGTTGGGAAGTTGTACATATGTTATACAAGCGAGAGAACTTCACTTTCGCGATGCAGGATCAGTACTGACGTAGTAGTATTGAAGTAGCACAGCTTGCTGTCATTAGATGGCGCTGGGTATATGTGGCACCACTGTGGAGGAACGAGGTATGATGCTTCTTCAACACGTAACCTTCATTTTTAACCTCCTTCGGGCAGGGCTAGGAAGCCCGGCCGTCGAAAGACCAGAAAATACGGGCCACCAGTCCAGATGCTCAAGATCCTAAAATCTGAATCGAATCGAATCCTAAAATCGAAGCCGTCAAGGTATGGTTCATCCCTACCTTGACGGCAGAAGGATTGTAAGAAGAAGGAAACACGTGTGCGGGTAGAGCATTCCAGGGGACGGATTCCGGGGACCCAGACAAAGTGACATAATTTTCCTAGTGGAATCGCTTCGCAGCGAACCTTCAAAAGTCCGAAATGTATGGGAGTGACATTATTTGTCGACATGTCACATGTAACAAATAATGTCACTCCCATACATTTCGCACTTTTGAAGGGTTCGCTTTGAAGCAATTCCATTGATTTGATATTACATGTCTGTGAACTTACTTATTTTACAATCTGTGTTAAGTCTGTCATAAATTACCTACATGGAAATACTAAACGCTGAATAAGTTTTCGTAGAACATCGCCAAAGTAATGTCATCAGCCATATTAAGGTTGTATGATCATAACGAGCTCAGCACAGTTGTCCGATGTCACTGGGGTCAGTGAACGCTTACGTCACGGACAGATTCGCGTCAAATTTGCGATTTCCTTTTTTTTAATCGCACGTCATTTGTTTGCGTGTGGGAATCGGTCATTTTGGTGTCTACTAAGATTTATTATGCTTACGAGTTTAAATGACAGCCCGGAGAGACGGGCTGACGCTGGAAAGACAGATGACTGCTGGAAAGACAGCTGACAGACGGAAAGACGTCCGACTGCTGGAAAGACAGCCGAGGGTGACGGCCTAGCAAGCCAAACCCGAGAATATAATCGCTAAAAGTCCGAATAAGAAAAATACCCCCAGGACAGTCCGAGAGGGGGGGCGGAAGATCTGTCCACCGGAAGGAAAAAACGACGACTCTGGCGATAATACGGATTTGAAATGCCCCACGTGCGGGAAACAATACAAGAGGCGAGCTTGGTACATCAAACATTTGAATACACATGGTGTTGAAGCACGACAGCCGTCGGTAAGAACTTCATCAGTCACTACGGATAGAGTTGACCCTCATACATCCCATGGTGAACCATCGTGTCAAAGTAACCAGGAGTCCATAAATATCCGGACACGTCTTAGCATTCCGAGCCTTCAAAACTCAACCTGGAAAGTGCACGACGAAAATTTGGCCATTCTGCTAGAACATCCAGGCAAGAAACAAGATCTAAATAGCCAAGTAAACACTTTCCAAGATACAATTTATACGTATTTTAGTGAGCATTATCCACCTCCAAATTACCATGCTCCTAAAATTAAAGAAAACTCTTTTAAAACTAAATTGCGGAGAAAGAAAAGGGAGCTAAAGAAAAAACTTCGAGATGCCAAAGCCTTGGGCGATTATCATCTTAGTCACCAACTGTCTAGAGCATTAAGATCAATTCTTAAACTAATACAAGGTATATCGCAACAAATAGCAAACAATTGCGATAGTTACGATAGGGCAAGGCACGAAGTAAATTTTGATAAAAACCCTTTTCAGTACTCAAAAAACATCTTTAAAAGCCAAAATGGTAAACTTCTTCTGACCAAAGAACAAACTTACGAACATTACAAAAACACTTATGAAATACTTAAATGCAGAACACCATACAATCAACCGGAAACCCAAAGACCTCACGACCCTCTAGTACAATTCCAAGGGAATGCACCTACCATAGAGGAAATAGAGATACAAATAAAAAAGAAATCATCTAAATCGGCTCCGGGCCCTGATGGGGTTCCATATATAGTGTATAAAAAATGTCCAACAGTTCGTAAACATCTCACAAATATATTCAGTAAAATCTGGTCAGAAAAGAATATACCAGTCGCATTTGGCGAAGCGGTTTTCGTTCTCATTCCAAAAAAACATGAAGTGACCCATCCTAAAGATACTAGACCGATAGCACTAACTAACACAATTTCAAAAATATTTTTCTCAATTCTACAAACAAAAATGTGTCATTTTATGATTAACAATAGGTATTTCGGACCTAACCACCAGAAAGGGTTTTTACCCGGCATTTCTGGTTGTCTGGAACACAATAGTCTGTTAGCGGAAAGCTTAAAAGATGCCAGAAAATACGAAAGACAGATAACGGTATGTTGGATAGACCTAGAAAATGCATTTGGCTCAATTCCACATTACCTTATGGTATACGCGTTGCAATGGTATAACTTTCCGCCCGTGGTCATAGAGATAATCGAGTCGTATTACTCCCAGCTAAAATTTGCTATAAGCTTCCAAGAAGTACACACAGGACCATTACGGTATAATGTGGGACTGTTTCAGGGATGCTGCTTGTCACCAATAGCATTTAACATAGTAATTAATATCTTAATTACCAAGTTAATACGTCACGAAAAGAAATGGGGTTATCGGTTTAAAGTAAATAACATATACTCAGAGTCCATCTTAGCTTTTGCTGACGATCTCGCAATACTGACGCGCAATCCAAAACAATGTCAGGAACTATTAAAGGAAGTCGATGAGTTCTGTTCGTGGACAAATGGACTGAGGACGAAGCCCAGTAAGTGTCACTGTCTATGTCTGGGTAGACGGGACACCAAATTTACCTCTTACGACCCGGGACTCTTCATTGGGGGTAAACCAGTTTCCATAGTCGCTGAATTGGTGCCATTTAAATTTCTTGGGAGAAAGATAGACTATAAAGGACGCACACCATCCTTAGATGAAGTTGTCGATACGTTTATAAATGACCTAAATAAGATAGATCAGATACCACTAAACAATATCAAAAAAGCTTGGATATATGACAACTACTTAACATCACGTCTGACTTGGCCTTTGCTGGTGTATGAATTCGGTAAAACCTTACTGGCGAAAATAGATGCAACTGTCATAAAATCGCTAAAATCGTGGCTTGGACTAGCGCACTCTGCTGATTCCTCTGCTCTATTTAGGGATCAAAATAATTTTGGGATGAAACTTAAGAAACCATCGGAGCTCTATAAACATCTTAGAGTTACCAAAGCCCACATCTTAGGAAAATCCCAAGATGTCACAATCAGGGCACTCCCGAAAGATAATAACGCGTCCGAGCTTGAATCTAGACTTCTATTCCATAAACGATTTATGATAGGGGCCCAGTCAAACAGAGTGGGGTTGGGAGTACGAGAGCCAGAAAGGGACCAGGATATACTTAAGTCCTTTCTAAAACAAGACGAAAATGATAAATATCGAGTGCACGCGATGAATTTGGAAATCCAAAATGAATGGTTGACAATGGGAGAGTTCTGCATACCGATGGCCTTAAAGTGGCGCACCTTGATCTATGACTGGTCGCCGGCCCTGTTAAAATTTTATCTTAACGCCTTTCAGATGACCCTCCCAGACCAGAGTAATCTGGTAAGGTGGGGGAAGGCCACAGAAAAACAATGTTATACTTGTGGTGAGGCAATAGGGACGGCTAGACACATATTAGTAGGATGTAGGGTGCTTCTCGATAGAGGCCATTACTCACGCCGACACGATAAGGTGCTTATCATCATACGTGAAGCAATGAGTCTGGCAGTAGCTAGAGCCCAAAAAGGATTGACTACTAACAGACGTCATATCAACTTTGTGTCTGAAGGTTCATCCATAACACCCAGGAACAAACCTTATTCAATCTTAGATACTGCCCCAGATTGGACTCTCCTAATCGACACGTATGAAAAGCACTACAAAATTCCGGAGGATGTTGGGGTTTCGTCATCTAGACCTGACATATTCCTATATTCTAAGAGATTAAAACATGTGGTTCTTGTGGAACTTACTGTACCGTGGGAAACAAATATACCGAAGGACCACACAATAAAGAAAAATAAATACTATGATCTCACAAACGAATTAATCAAAAACGGTTACGTGGTTAATTTGTATGCAGTGGAAGTGGGAGCGAGAGGTATACCAGCAAAATCTCTCTATAACCTACTTAAAGATCTAGGCCTATCGAGAGCTACAATAAGCTCATTACTAGGACGAATGTCTAAAGCGGCACTAGTAGGTTCGTATCAAATTTGGTTAGGCAGGGAGGGGAACTTGGGTAGTGAAGGTGAGTGTTGATGTACATCAACAAAAGGGGCCCCTTCTAAACCTACACTTGGGTCGCAAGTCCCAGGCACTGTCCCGAGTTCCCAACTCAGCAACGCGATGGACCCGGCACCCGCACGGAGAATCCATGGATTGCTAAGATTACGGTCTCATAAGATTTTGGGTTTCAAGGTTGAGGAATGTACCGCTGCTTGAGCAGGGTTATAATACCCTCTTACTTAATAGTAATAATAATAATAATAATCATTTATTATCAGATAAAATTCCATAATTTGGTAGTAGGTTGACTTATAAACTATGTTAGTAATTACGGTAATACAATTAATAAATTAAATTAAATTAAATAGGAATCAATGACATAAAATTAATATAAATTAACATTTTATAAATTTAACACATTCACACAAATATAGATTAACACATAAAATAAAATAAATTATACATTTTTTTGAGATCATTATATTATTATTTTACACAAATTATTATGCACACGGACCAAACTCTCCCTTCTCGGCCAGTCAGTACACATCTAATCGACCAAGATAAGTAAATTGAATTGAACCCACTCATCACGCGAGCAGTTTAGGTTGACCTACTGTGTGCTGATTATACATATCTTGGCTTTTTTTCAGAGCAATTGCTGTCTAACCTCTCCCCACTCCTCTCTTCCCGGAGAGGAAATCCTACGCCAGAGCATAGCCCGTTAATCAGCCGGTGTACCTGGTAGCAGATGAATTGGACATGATCATTTTCATTGATTGTAAGATTACTTTGTATAGTAAACTACCCTATTCCATCATGACCTCATACGACACCCACGGGAAGGGATTGAATGATCCTCGTATCTTCGCGTCACCCGAAATCACGTGGTAGTAAAAAAAAAATTACTAACAAGTACCCGGAAAACACCAATATTGAAACCGCAACATATTATATATTCATCATAATAGACTGAAGAGTGCATGGCAAAAACACCCATGGCTAAAGCCGTATGTATGTCACTCCCACATCTGTCATACCGTTATGGCATTAAAACGACAATAGAAATCTATGCGCGTCGAATTTCCGCAACGCGAGCGGCGCGCGCGCAGCCGTTAGATCGTTATCATAGTACTTAGCACAAATTGAAAATTGTTATTGTAATGATGACTACATAACATATTAGCAATAACGATCTGTGCGAAAATTTATATAGGCTGAAAGGGCGAGTCAAAATGGCGTGCATAGGCGATTAACAGACGGCACCGCGCACCGCCGCGGAACGCGGTGGCGATAAAGTGGAGATTCAGAGCGGTTTGCCGCGTAGTAAGGCGGTTAACGCGACTGTCCGCGCAGATGGATTTAAAATCGCTTTTAGCTAGTTCGATCAGAAACACTGACAAGCTTGGCTTTATTTTGTGCGGTGCCTAGTGTGTGATGCGCCGCTCTTCCGCGCGGCCTGCAGTGCGGAGAGACGGTGGCGGCGAGAGCACCGCTCGACCGCGCGCTCGGGCGGTGTTCATGTTCATGTGTTTGGCATCAACGGATTTCTTCGAGACCAATGCGACAAGAGATCAACTTCACCGACTACCGCGGCGGTGCGCGGTACCGTGTGCGACTAACTTTTTTTTTGTTTTTTTCGTGCGTATATCCCTTCGGATACCCCCCCGCCGGCCAGCGGGGGCGGTTATGTCGGGCTTGAACCGACTAAAACCGCACGCCGTCTCGGGTCTTCAGACGCCGGGGTGTAAGGTTGCCCATAGAGCATATCCCTCGCACCCCGACTGACCCTGGGCCATCTACGGTTTCGAGATGGCCCCCTTGGGTTTGGGAACCACGGTGTCCCCGTCTTGCCCCAGTTTGGGGGAGGAGCGCTAGTCGCCCCACCGTCCCGGCCTGCTTCTGCTGGGTCGACAGGCGGCCTCACTTGCCACCCCCAGGCCTGCGCTCATGGAGGACGGAGGTCGTTATTCTATTTACGTTATATGACGCTGTGGATTCGCGAATGTTTTGAAATGACTTCATTCATGTTTCATCTATCCTAAACAAAGGAGGTTCCTTCTCAATTCACTGGATTTTTATGTAGGTATTTTAGTGTAAATTCTTCAATACGATGTCAGATTGCAATGATTTTTTTGTTTTGAAACGTCTATTGACGAGGTTTAGGCATAAGAATGACAAGACATAGGTACATGCTGGGAAACGGCTTGATGCTTTATTATGCTGTAATTTTTTATTTTATTAATATTTTAATGAATGCATTTAGCCATTTTATATCTGCGAGGCGTCCCATGACGTCTCACATTTTTTTTGTTACAACAGAGGTGGCGCTATGTAAATTTACTCAAGATCTGATGATCCATGGGAAAATCATCAAACTCTGAAGTAAATTTCCCATAAGTTACAAAATTTGTGCACCTTTTCACTTTTTTTTTCACTTTGAGCTCGTTAATGCCGCTTCATCAGTCTAAAACCTGAAGGCGACTATAATATATGACAACAAAGCTGCAATTGCAGTCTTTATATACTTCAGAGTCTCATTAGAAACTTTTTCACGGCCCATTTAAAGGACCAAGAATTGTTCATACGTTTTAGTAAAGAATTTCAAATCTCAGTCGATACGACATTCTACACAGCGCCTTCTAGACCCAAAGTAAGCATAGTTTGCTGATGATATTTCAATTATAATTTCTAATAATGATACAAAGGATAATTATGAGGACATACTTAATAAAGAAATAGAATCTATTTTAAAATGGTTGGAAAATAATAATCTCCATGCAAATATATCAAAAACAAAATATATTCAATTTACCAATTACAATAATAATAATACTAATAACTATAAATTGACATGTCATAATGAAATAATAGAATCCGTAAATGATACAATTTTTTTGGGTATAACAATTGATAACCACTGTAACTGGAAAGCACATGTCGCTAGAACATGTAAAAAACTTAATCGATTTGTCTTTGCACTTAAGAAACTTAGAGGTGTCTCAGGGCAGAAGACAGCTATTACTGCATATTACGGATATGTCGCCTCGGTTCTGAGGTATGGTCTTATTCTCTGGGGAAATTCCACCAATGTAAACGCAGCATTCTTAATACAAAAGAAATGCATAAGGGCTATCTGTGGCGTGAGTCCACTTACATCATGCAAACATCTCTTTAGGAAACTTAAAGTGCTGACATTGACGTGTATATATATCAGATAGGTTGCTTCGTGCGTGATCATGGCTCTCTATTTAAAACATTTAGTGAAGAGATTAACTCTAGAGTAAAAAACAGAGATCCATCAAGGTTGATTCTTCCAATCCGAAATACAGCCCTATGTCACAAGAATTGCTTTGTTATGGCTATAAAGATCTACAATCATTTACCTAAGTGTATAAGAGAGTTGCCTACACGACAATTCAAGTCGAAATTATATAAGTGGCTCATTGAAAAATGTTTTTATGATGTGAATGAATTTATTAAACCATGAATGATACATATACTTCGTTGGGGTCCCCGATGTGATAGTGATATGTATTGTAAACATTGTTATAAAAAGTGTCAACTCTTAAATGTATCAGATGAAGCGGATTGTTAATGCTGTCAATTATTGTCAGACAGCAATGTACAAATTTGCATGTCGGGTATATTGCTCGTCAATCCGGCGCAGTATGTGGAACCAAATTATAATATTCTACCATCACATTTCTATGTATGTACCATACTTCAAGCAAATAAATTTCATTTCATTTCATTTCATTTCATGTGTTATGGGTTCTAGAATGCGGATAAACATACTTATATACTTTTTTTGTAAATAGATACATATTATACATAGAAACACCCAGACCAATGCAAATAGACATATTCATGCATACTAATATTTGCAATGAGCGGGAATCGAACCCGCTCCCCCTGTCGTAGTAGTCGAATGCACTACCACTACGCCACAGAGGCCGTCAGGCAAAATATATCTCCATTGTTTGTCTTGCCTTCGGTAGAAAAAGAAATAGAGAAATGGATAAGAGGTGTGGAGTATTGCCGTCTGTGGAAACATACCACGGATACAGGCAGTAGTTCCACGTGGAAGTACATATCTGGTGAAATAGTTCCGCTTTGCACTAGAAATTAGCTGCAATTGATATGGTATCTTCACTTCACTAACTGACTCTACTAAACTCGACGAAGAAAGGTCACCAATTCAAATATAGTTACAAAGTATAATTCTTTAGGCTTTCACACCCGGCGTTGCATGTAGAATATACTACTACCGGGCTGTTTGGAAGTGGTCCATTTGAAAATAGTGTTCCAAACGTTTCGTCGACCACTGCGGTCGACATCTTCAGTGGTACAGGTCCGGTCCACTGAAAACGTCGCGTCGACCGCAGTGATCTACGAAACGTCTGGAACACAAGTTTCATATGGACCACGGCCAAACAGCCCGGAAGCAGTATATACTACATAGTTACAAAGCCTCTTAAAAAACGCTTATCTGAAGAAACCAGTTCCAGAAGCCAGTAAAAGAGAACACTATATTAACACAAGCCTCAAAGGCAATGTATCCTCAAGATTTACAGCTCCTAGGGATGACAACCAGCTTACCATAACAGTTACAACATCATAAAATGATAATATACAGCACCAAAATCGTATAATTTATTAGTGTTACGACCAAATATCTATTGTGCCAAGTTAGCTCCTGAGTTCCTGCTTAAAGATGTTCGTCCGTACCCCATATCGATAATAAATTTGTCTCTTGACAACCATAAAATTATTGAAGCATGAGATGGCTATAATATTATTTATGGTCATCTCTAGATAAATAAGAGAGAGCAAGCGAGGAGCGGTAGCGATTTGAAAGAATCAGATGATTATGTAGGAATGGGTTCACGTGGGTAGTATAATGGCCATAAGTCGCAGTCTATGCTACCGATGCTTATTGAGCTCAGCTAAGCGAAGCTCTTCTACGTGGCTAAGGCGTTTGGTCGAGACTGTACTCCTCCGGAACCACAATACCGATCTTGACCAAATTTGCCATGGTGATAGTGTAGACACCGCTGAGTGTTTAGAGGGGTCAACTGTTCAAATACATTGTACCATTGAGGAATAATCATCGAAAAATAGTTTCACGAGCGCGGTCTTAGCTATGCGACCGTAGTAAGATGCCTTATTTTTCAAGTAAGCGTCCTGCTCGCTCAGCTCAATTTCATCAGTCGCACCCTGCACTGAATTCCTAGTTTATTTTTAGTCTACGAGAGCAATGTACGATGTGAAATATGTACAATGTACCCGAAAATTCATGAAATTTATATATTCGATTTGACTTTTTCATTTGAATTTTGACTATATCTTATCCTAGTTCCTACTAATATTTTAAACGCGAAAGTTTGTAAGTATGGACGCCTATTACTCTTTCACGTAAAAACGGCTGAACGGATTTGGCTTAAATTTGGTATCTGGACAAATGCATAAACTTTCTTTCCTTGGAATAGGCTAGGAATCAAAATTCCACCCAGTTAGTATATTCTAATACATACAATGATTTGATTTGGTTTTAACTGTGATTTAGATATTTTTTACGTCAGTTTAAGCCGTATAGTTCATCCTAAATACGCCTTAGTAGAACTAGAAATCAAATTCATGCGAAGCAGGGGTATATAGTTAACAATAATATAACCAATGAAGGACTTACCCTTTGCTAGTTAATACAAGCTGTGAGAGAAATAGAATGAATCACGAATACCAAGAAGCATTAAAATAGAAAACAGTAGTTAAATATCTTATAATTTGGACAGTTACAAATGACGAATATAGACTAAGTAGAATATTACAATTTATTAAACTAACACTAGCATAAACCAGTATTACGTTGACAAGTCAGTTCATTCTATCAAAAGCCTCTGATAGTACGATAAATACCAGTGCAGCTTCAACTTAACCCATTTTCGGCCTTCACCCGTTAAGTAAACTTTTCAAATTAAAAAAAATAGATACAGACGAAAATGGAACCTCCTCCTTTTTGAAGTCGGTTTAAAAACCAAATACAAGTACTAATAGTACCCTGTTTTTTTTTTTACGTGCGGAAATCCCTTCGGATACCCCCGGGCTTGCACCGACTAAAACCGTACGCCGTCTCGGGTCTTAAGACGCCGGGGTGTAAGTGTCTCCACTGTGCCATCTGCTAATCAGAGGGACACGTGGAAAGCTTCCGGACAGCCCTCAACAGGGCCGTCCCCGCCTCGGTCGGAGTTGGCCGTAGGCGGCAGCGTTGCCCAGAGTGCACCGCGTGGAGGTCCCCAACCAAGCACCCCAGTACTAATAGTACCCTAAAAAGTTCCATTGCGTTGAATATGTATACCTACTTTATGGTTCATTTGATATCTTTATAATAAAAATTACGTGTAATGTTGTTTGTCCGCGATGGACTCCTAAAATACTGAACCGATTTTAAATTTGATTTGCACACTGTGTGCAATTTGATCCATCTTGAAAGATAGGATGGCTTAGATCTCAATTTATAGTCGCAATATTTATTTACAAATGTGTCAACAAATCGGGCAAAGTTGTCGGAAGTTTACGCGAATGTTACACATTGAAATAAAACTACTTGAATAAATTTGATAAACGTCGGTCGGAACGGTCGGATAAAGATATTGAGTAAACGTCGGGATCAATGTAAAATATAAAATAACATCAAATAAACCGCGATAGAATCCGTTAAATAGTAGTTTATGCAACTGTCATATAAGAAGGGGTATTAAAACACGAGAGTGTGTTTATTTGAGAAAATAGGTTGACTCGAGTGTTTTAATACCTAAGTTATATGCAGTTTCATACACTACTTTATCTTCACTCATAGGAAAAATTGAAACTAAACAAAGTAGGTGCCTAGGTTAAACGGGCGCCATTTTTTCACAGTTCGAACTGCGCATGCGTGCGCCTTTTCTTCCATATTCAGCCTAAAACCTTAGACTAGTTTAATGAATAAAAAAAGATAGCGGTACTATAATGAGTTTTATGATACAGTTGGCGGTACTATAATAAGTTTTATTTTTAATTTTATGTATATGCGTTTATATAGTGCGTATGTATAGAATCGTCTTTGAATTCGTAATTCGAATTTTTCGATTTGAGTGTATATAAAATAGTTTTATTTCAAATCGGTCAAATTTCCATATTATTGCGAAACTATTGCACGTAGGGGTTAAATAGGTGCCATGAGCGATTGAAGTATGTCACGGGACAGCTTTTTTTTTTTTTTTTTTTTTTAACGTGCGGAAATCCCTTCGGATACCCCCCCGCCGGCCAGCGGGGGTGGTTATGTCGTGTCTCGACTAAAACCGCACGGTGTCCTCCCCAAGTGTCCGTTGCCGGGCACCCCGGGTAAGCCCTCGAAAGGATAACCCCAGGGTTGCCGGCGGACTTTGGCCGCCACCGCGGCCTCGCCTGGTGGGGTCGGGTTTTATCCCGCTTCGGTGAGTTGGCAGGCGTGTGTAGGGCACACACGACACGCCTCCGCCACGGCCTGCTTCTGTAAGGACGGCGAGTCGGCCAAAACCGTCCTCAGGCCCCGATCATGGAGGTCGGTAGTCCCGGGCGTAGATGAGTCTGCGGCGTCCTCGCCGCAGACTACGAAACTCGGGAGGCAGGTTTCTCTCCCGCTCCCTCTCCGCCGTCTCTTTCGCGCGCATTACCTGCTCGCAGAAAGAGGCGGCGGCGTGCCACTTGCTCCCGTCGGAGACCACGGTCACGGGACAGCTAGTATAATATGTAATTCAATAATTTTACTTTCCTTAATGCACCTACTTTTTTATTCTCTGCGTCACCTATAAGGTTGACTGGTAGAGAACGCATGTGGCATTAAGTTCGCCTGTGTACATTATGTGCATGAAGTTTTAATAAATAAATAAATAAATATTGTTTGAAATATTGTACCACATGAGCATACATTTATAGTCACGCCTCGTTCCCATTGGGATCAGCAGAAAGTGCGAATTTCACTCGCCTGGCATACATATTTTGATTCTTCTATTTTTTATAAGCATTTTAGTACATGCTCCGAGGTCAATTAAAACTATAAAATTGGTAATCTGTACTAATAAAGAGGTAAAGTTTGTGAGTTCGTGTGGTCATCTCTGGATCTACTGAATCGATTTATTTATTATTATTTTACTAATGGAAAGCCACATTATTTGTGAATGTCATAGGCTATATTTCACCACGCTACTGCCTTAGAGAGCGGAGCAGTAATCATAAATGTCAACAAATCCGGTAGACTCCCATAGATTATAATTATGAAAACTAATAAATTAAGGGGTGCAACGGGGGTTCGAAATAAACCACGGGTGAAGCCGGGAAGGGTCAGCTAGTATTATTATATGTCATTACATAGTATAAAACTAAGTCGCTTTACCCGTCTGTCTGTCCCTATGTATGCTTAGATCTTTAAAACTACGCAACGGATTTGGATGTGATTTTTTGATAGATACGAGTGATTCGAGAGGAAGGTTTATATGTTTAATACATGCATAATATCACGCGCGCGAAGCCGCTGGCATCCGCTAGTAGATACTAAAATTGTGTGACATATTGCAGATAAATGGCTTGTACGCCCTCTGGCGGTAACAGACCCCAAGCACTGACATATTTCTCTTCTTCCTTTCTTTCAAAGCACACCCTGATATCCTCTTGTGGGCCAAGGTAGAATAAGCGGTTATTAAGAGTACCTACAATCTTTAACTTTTCACCCTGGTCAAGGTCACAATTACAACAAACACCAAAAAAAACGTCATTCTTTTTGGCTGTAGTCTCTCTGTTTCTTATCTCGTAATCAATGTTATTAAGAGCAACTATGAGCCAATCACCGCAAGAAAATATCTTATAGTCATTCATACATTTAAGTGTGCATAGGCTCGGAGCTATTAAAACTAAACCGGTGTGGTTTCCTGGGTACATAAATATATTTAGTCAGACGTATTGCTTCATTAAACAACTAGGAACTAATAGAAGAAATAGATACTAGGTACTAGATAAAGTAGGTTGGCCCACGTTGAATACTGCATCTGTGAACCCACAGGAACCTATTTCCGGGATAAAAAAGCGTTAGATGTAATGCTACATCTAACGCTTTTTTTGTCCCGGAAAATATAATATGCACATACATACATATACTCACGCCTTTTTCCCTCCGGGGTAGGCAGAGACAACAGCCCGCCATCTGCTTCCGTCCTTACATACTTCACGAGCTTCCTTCACTGTCATTAAACCTTTCATGCGAGGCCGCCGGTTTCGAGTGCTTTTGACCTGCCCTTTTTTCTATACCTCATTAATTTGATCAGTGTATGTTCTGCGAGGTCGACTCCGGCTTGCCTGTCCACGTACATCTGCCTTATATACTCGGTGTGTCATTCGCTCAGTACTCATTCGTTCCAAGTGCCCAAACCACCTTAGCATACCCTTTTCAATTCTTGTAACAACATTCTCTTACGTGCTATTTCAGATTATAATCTATAACATAACATAAACTCACGCCTATATCCCCGAAGGGGTAGGCAGAGGTGCTAGCACCCACATTTCGCCAGTTTCTGTTTAGGTCCCAATGTAATAGGTGGCGAGCCTATTGCCATTAACCGGGCACTTATAAACCTGCGATAAATACACACATAACTTCGAAAACTATCGAAAAGTCATTGGTACGTGCCATGGTAAAACCTGGGATCGAACACGAGATCTCGTCTCAGCAGTCCATTACCCATACCACTAGTCTACCGCGGCTACCGGATAAACTATCCCTGTGCTAAAATCAGGGATTGAAAACGGTTCCCAAATACCGGTAAAATACCGGTATTTTGGGGTTCCGGTACCTATACCGGAACAGGAACCAGAACCTAAATTGGAACCTTTAAGAACCTTTATTTTACCGGTTCTTTGGCAAAGCGAGTCTAAACTTGCTTGAGGTGCGGTCGGGTGACAGGCGCGATGCAGCGCGCGGCGGAGTGTGAGGAGAGGAGAGTTTGTAGGAAATCACATTTGTATTGGTGTTTGGTGGATCTTCTGTTACCAATGCGCTCCAGTCGCTCGTATTCGTATTGATAAAGTTATTGTTTTAAAATCACGTAATCTATACATATAAATAAAAAAATTGGAGTGTCTCTGTTTGTAATATTGAAAAATAAGTTTTTTACTACATATGTATATGATGAATATATATATACGTACACCAATATATATTTTTTTACAATTTTTGTCTGTCTGTCTGTCTGTTTGTTCCGGCTAATCTCCGAAATGGCTGGAATGATTTTGATGGGACTTTTATTGGCAGGTAGCTGATCTAATAAGGAGTAACTTAGGCTACTTTAATTTTTTCTAAAGAATTAGGGCTCCGCGCGAAATAAATAAAACCCAGATCTAAGTCCACGCGAACGAAGTCGCAGGCACAGCTAGTTCAATAATAAATACTAGTAGACAAGGACAGAGATGGAGCCGGCGCTGTCGTGCGAGCGAAATCGCATTGGCTGCCGAATGTCGCCGAATGAACGCAACCACAAACATTGTATTATTAAAACACTGTTTAGCTGCACAAGTCATTTTGAACTGTATTTATTACAAAAATAAAAATAGTTAACTTTAGACCATACGAATGAAGTAAAACTTTACGTAAACGCATATACGCGTAAGGTAAAGGCACCTAATACCGCCAGTTTAAGCCATGCTTATGTTGACATACAAAAAATAAGCACATGTTCAATATAACTAGAATATTTTTTTATTATTTTTCAGCTGCTGAAATGAATGATCGTTTTACTCGATTATAGAAATAACTAGCAAGCATAAAAGAAAAATAAAATAAAAATAGTTATTTATGAAATGGGCTCAGCCCCTATCACCGACCCCATGCATGTGTAAAACTCTAATACCGATTTTGTGGCACCTATTACCGACTGCTAAATAAACGAAACAATTCAAGTTAAATAAAATGCTTCTTTATGTTTAATTACATTATCATTAGGTATTATTAGAAAAAACAACAATATTTTAATTAACCAGTTCTTAAAAAGTTAAAGTATGTATAAACTGAATATGTATGTGCCTACAGTCGACAAAAGAGATAAGTACACCTTTTCATATCAATTTGTATGGAAAGGTGTCTACTTGTCTCCTTTGCCGACTGTACCATGATAAGAAAAAAAAAAGAGTAAAAATCTACTATTACTAAACAAATGAACGCTCGTGTTTCCAAGTAATTTACTATAGAATCATAGTATCAGAGCCCATGATATCAATTCTAGTGCGATCACATTACTAGTGATATATATTTATTATTAGTCGCGTCTTTAGTGGGAGAACACGAAATGGCTATGCTGCTAGGCTAAAAACCTGGTGGTGATACGGACAATCAATTTTAACAAGCTAAAAAATTCGATGTTTAAAACATAACATAACATAACTTCCACGCCTGTATCCCCGAAGGGGTAGGCAAAGGTGTATTACAGAGGTGTTTTATATGATGAGATTACCAGAAAAAAAACCAGGATGTGCAAGATCATTAAAATTTAGTGTATTTGTAAACACTGGTGTGATGGCAGCAATAATTATAAGTCGCAAAACGGTGCCAACGCTCTATCGTTCTCAACGAGACACATTGATGTAACATTATGTTACTGCTGCCATCACTTTCGCCAGTATTTAGAAATGGCAGCAGTGGCAGTTCATTCACAAGATTTGAAGACATCTGTGGCGTAGCGGTAGTGCATTCGACTGCTAAGTCAAAGCGGGTTCGATTCCCGCTCAATGCAAATATGTATATTTGTATTGGTCTGGGTGTTTCTATGTATAATATGTATTTATTTACAAAAAAAAACAGTATTCACGTATGTTTATCCGCATTCTAGAACCCATATGACAAGCTCTGCTTAGTTTGGGTCTAGATGGCGTTGTGTACTTTGTCCGTACAATATTTATTTATTATTTATTTTTTCATAAATAAGCATGGTAATCTTCTCATATAAGACATCGATTTTTACCCGACTGCGCCAGAAGGAGGGTTATGTTTTTCGAGAGTATGTATGTATGTATGTATAATTGTTTGGCACGCTAAACATATGACGCTAATAGCTCTAATAAAGCTTGACATACTAAGATATTAAATTGGTATAGCCCACTATTTATTAATAGACGCCTTATAACAAAAAAAATGGAAATTAACATACTTTGTAAAAACCCAACAGAGCCATGGGTTGCATTAGGAAATAAAATTGTGAATATGGCTCTTATCAACGCCACTTTATAATATTGAATTTTAGGCAAATTAAAAGTTAAAAAGCTATTTGAAATGTGCGGAATCTTGGGAGTCCTATTAATTTTGAAAATAATTAACCGGTATAACATCATCCGATTTAAAGGTTCTAGGAACCGGTACATCGGAACCCAAACCGGAACCGATACCGGAACCGGAACCGTACCGAAAAGAGGAACCTTTATAAGAACTTAAATGTAGAACCAGAACCGAAATTGGTACCGGTTTTCAATCCCTGGCTAAAATATCATCGAGAACTATTCAACCGTTCTGGCGTGTCAATAACAAACATCAATCCATATAAACTATCATTTATAATACTAGTAAAATTACAATGTTTTAGGTATTTGAAGTTTAGTAAATGCATGTGAAGTAAATTCCACTTGTGTTCAGTATTACATTACCTATGCAATGTGAAATAATTAATTAATTCCTCCTTTTTTGCCCCGCTGCAATCGGGTAAGAAGTTGGGAAAACCTTTCTTAAATACTCAACTTAAAATTTTTTTTTGTTGAAACTGAACTAACGGAAAATCGCGTGGATATGTATACTACAAATATATAGTATCTTAACATTAGGTCTGCAAGGCGAATCGCTGCTTGCAATGTTGAGCTGAGTGAGACATCGTGATTTCGAAAATTTTGAACAGTGATCATTCCTCCGTGGCAAGTCCGATTTTGAAAATTCTTTTTGAAAGTCACAACTCTGGACATGCTTTCTGAGCGTGTAAAGTTTGGTCACAGTGTCTCGAGCGGTTATTATGTAATTCCATCTGGATTTTTTTTAAAGGTGATCATTCGTCTGTGGTAGCATTAATTTTTCAAAATATATCCATAAACCTTCCTCTGATTGACCTCTTTAATCATGACAAATTTGGTTCTGATTATATTAGTAGTTTAGGAGGAGACCTGTGACAAAGAAAATCCTGAAGTCTGGTATGAGGAGCTTTCGCTCGACTTCGTCTCACTCAGCTCAATTTATTTGTACTAATACTATTATAAAATTGTAAATTAGTTGTCTCTGTACATTAGAGATATTTAAAATTTATGTTAAATGAACGATTCTGAACACAATTTTTTTTATGGAATTCTTGTCTGTTTGTTCGTGCAAGATGAATGCAAAAAACTACTAAATGAATTTCTATGCGGTTTTTTCTAATAGACAGGTCTTGGTAACCTTAAATCTTCGCGCGGGCGGACACGTGGGCGTCAGCTAGTTTATTATATATTATACGTGTTTTTAACACTGAAGTTACTCTTACGGGTTTTGGATCGTTTTCAAACATACGTAAATCAGATGATGTAGAAGAGTGTCAAGAAGTTACTGATGGGAAGGACATAGGCTATGTAATTAAAAATTCATGTGTACCACGGAGGAATAATCACCGAACTAAATTTTCTAATTCTAAATCGCAATAATGGCCAAGCCTAGATCAACGGTTTTGGCACCAAAACGTGCAGAGAAAAAGTGCTGGTGAAATTGCTTCGCTCAATTTTTGAGATAGCAGAATGAATTGCAGACCCAGTGATATTTCGGATAGATTGGCAAGATCTGGGAGAGCGTAGTAATACGCTCTAACTCGTCGTTAAGTAGTACAATGCTGTATTTCGTATATTTTTTGATATAACAAGAAGCTCCCTCTATTGTGCCGCCCCTTTCCCTTCTGCAGAGAACGACGCGCAAGTTACGACCTTAACCGTCAATTTATTTTACAGTGTTACAAAAAAATCTTTACACAAAACCAATCCACGCTATGTAACTAGTAATAGCAAGTCGTAAATAAATAGCACAAACCAAAAAGGTTTAAAAGCAAACAAACATCGCCGAACAAATGCCGCGCAAGATTGCTTACCAAACAAGGCGTTCATTATCGTCGGCATCGTATGCGCATACGCGTAGCGCGACCACGATTACTTTCCGAAAGTGTAAATAATTCGAATTACAATTATTGATAGTTTCTCAAGTCGATCGGTAGATGGAGGTCGTGCCCAGTGGCGGCGGCGAGGCGCAAGCGCAGATAGGGGGCTGCAGGAGGGGAGTCGTGAGAACTGGGCGACTTGCACTTTCGTCGGCGCGCGCGCACCTCGATGCGCGATAGCGCTGAGCCCGGCGCCGCGAAGTCTGCGCACGAGTCTAGCCCAAGTACTGATTAATCATCAATTTGTGTGCTTTACAAGGCACCAGTCCTCGGAGAAAGTCTGATAAGTTAAATCAACCTCAAATCTGCGCGTGAGTTGAAGTGTGATGTAGAAAAGTATCTAAATGGTTATCCTAAACAAATAAAAGATACAAAAGATGAAAATCACAATAGAAAGAAGTGAACTTACTTTCTATCGAAATAAATCAGATGGAACTACACAAAAAGTACCTGTTTTTTTTAGGTAGTGATTATGAAACTAATACATTGATGGAATCACGACTTTCAAACCATCAAACATTGTATGATAAGACCTTGGAACCCCCTAGTGCCATTGTTATAAGAATACAGCTAGATAAAAATTAATTGGACGTTGATGAGTACTTCAAACATAATTTATTCTCTTTACCAAAATTATGCAAATAAGAATATCCAATCAATTATCAGTCGATTTGCATGAAAGGAAAAGTAAAATCAACAGTGACCGAAACGAACAAACAGAAAAAATAACGCCTATGCAAAGATTAACACATTCGATTCAACTTTTACATTCAACACGCTTTTGCTAAAACTTCAAGTTCACACATTGCCAAAGATGAGCATCATATTATGAATCAACAAAAATGAAACGAATGGTAAAGGTTCTTGAATGTTTTCTTCGTAATTTTGTTATACTCTAAAAGGAATTATATAAATATCCAATTATACAAAGTATAAATACTTAAGTTTAAATTTGAAACTGATGCCTTTGAAATCAAAAATAACATTGTTAACAAATGAAAAGAAATAATCCAAAAGTAACATTCTATAGTCTCTAATCCTAAAGATGTAGCTGAATACAAAACGAATCATAATAATTCTCACAAGCATGAACACACATCAATTGAAAGCAAGATGAATGGATTTCTAATTATTTGCATTAGGCATGAAGGGGCTGGGAATATATATGAGTTCAATAATTCAATTAACAATGCAAATTGTGCACTTTTGGAAAGTGTCAGTGAGGTGAATCGACTTCCCGTGGTTAATGTCGGTAGGGCGTTCCGAACTCGTCACGGAATCGCTACCGACACAATTATCGAATCTAGACCACTCTCACTGAAGCAAAAAGAACATCGAGACGTAAAGAAAGCAAAGTCAGGTGCGCCCCCATTTCACTTTCCAATGACTTATCTTTAGATAGATTTTCGAACAAAAATTAACCTAAAGATGTAGGGACCAGGGTGTCATTTCACTTTAGAGTACAGTTGCATTCAGTCCGTAAGCATTCCATTATCAAGATTTACGAGGAAACCCTTTAAAAGCAGTTAATTGCGAGTGTTCATTTCGCTTTCTAATGATTTGTGTGAATTGCAACTATTAGTACAGGTGACATTAATGGTACTCGAATAGTCTTAATACAGATTATTACAGAAAATGGGGTTGACATGCACAAAAAATATGAGATATAATAACAATGCCACCTTGTAACTTGTGAGACGGTAACGGCATAGAACGGTGTGCAATTTTGACAGATATATCATCGTTTACATCTTCATTGTAGATCGTGAGCGGCCATTGTGGTGTTGATGCGCTTGCGACAATGAAGCGCCCGCGCAGCTTTAATGACAGACCATTTAGTGCACAGATATCGAGGTTGAGTCATCAGCTGCTGACAGAACACTTTTTTTCTCATGACGTGTATTTAGACTAGGAGATAATCGGAAGACGTCTGGACGGATGGTGTTTATAATTACTGATTCTCGATTATATTGACATAAATGAGTCAGTCGTCTTGACCTCGTTGCTTTGATTTGCTGTTCTTGAAATAGTGGATTAAATAGCAGATGGTTTGTTCTTTCAGTTTGGACAGTCAGGCGATTATATTACGCGACTATGAAAGTTTGAGGCTATATATTCACAGGTTTTGGACGTCTTTAGCGAGTTTCATAACGACCTTGCGAATATCGAGATATGCCGCGAGACGGATGTGATTATTTAAAATGGAATACTCATGTGGGTATAGTATTTTGTATAATGAAGGCTTTTATTATCTGAAATGAAACAAGTTGAATTCCTGAGACGAGCTCAGCCGAATACAATGGTTTTTTTTTTCTTTTGCAATGGTTCACCCCAGCACGAATCTATTACCGAAAACAGCAACTCGATAGCTCATCTCCTTCATACCCAAAACCATGACAGAAAATTGGCAACGACGACGTCGACGACGACAACTCGATAGCAATAGGGCTTTTCTAAAGAAAATCCCTAAAAAGAAAAGATAACCATGACCTTTGAATGATACTGCGTATTTTGTCTTGTTTGTGAAATGTTAAAATAATGACGAGTATGATATCGTAAATTAGCAGCGCGTCCCGGCTTGGCACGGGAAAATTTTATATTTTACCCCCTTTTTTTTTTTTTTTTTTATCGTGCGGAAATCACTTCGGATACCACCCCGCGTGCCAGCGGGGGCGGTTATGTCGGGCTTGAACCGACTAAAACCGCACGCCGTCTCGGGTCTACAGACGCCGGAGTGTAAGGTTGCCCATAGAGCATATCCCTCGCACCCCGACTGACCCTGGGCCATCTCCGGTTTCGAGATGGCCCCCTCGGGTTTGGGAACCACGGTGTCCCCGTCTTGCCCCGGTTTGGGGGAGGGGCGCTAGTCGCCCCACCGTCCCGGCCTGCTTCTGCTGGGGTGACAGGTGGCCTCACCCGCCACCCCCAGGCCTGCGCTCATGGAGGACGGAGGTCGTTAAGCGACCTCCGGCGCCTGAGTTGCCTGCGACGCGCGGCGAGCAAGTTGCGGGCTCGGCGGACCGGGAGAGTTCTAAGTCTCTCCCGGGCGCGCTCCGCCACCTCTTTCGCGAGCATTACATGCTCGCAGAAGGAGGCGGCGGCGGCCCACGCGCTCGCGCTCCGCACCATTGCCGCAATCATGCTGCCGAGCGAGAGGACTCCCACCCCGATGGCTGCCACGAGGTCACGCCTCGGCGCCTCCCACGCCGGGCAGTCCGCCAGCGTGTGCAGCCCTGAGTCCTCGCTCGCGTCGCAGTGATGACACTCAGGCGTTGGCTCCTTCCTGATCCGATGCAGGTGGTCCCCGAAGCACCCCTTCCCTGAGATCACCTGCGTCAGTCGGTAGGAGAGGCTTCCGTGTCGCCTCTCCAGCCAATCCTCCATGATGGGCCTTACCGCCGCTATTGCGGCGTGCCCTTATATTTTACCCCCTAAGGGGTGACATTTCCAAAAATTAAAAAATCTTAGTGGATAGAGGAACAGGGATAAGAGAGAAAGGTATTTAAGAGAATGTAGTCTCTTTAGTTTAAGAGATCCAAAACTGCAAGAGCAACTAACTTGCAAATTAGTTAGATGCAGAAAATGTTAATTTAAGAAATCTGTTTTTTTTTTATATTTAGGACACGTCAATTTGACTTTGACTCACCTGATGGTAAGCTGAAGGTAAAGTCTCAGGAAAGAGGGTCACCATTACATACACGTACCATGTTAACAATGGTGGCACTCAGCTTGACGGCCTCATCAGAAGAGGATTGTCGTCGCAGCACTGCGTGACCCACCGGTCCCACTAGTGCTGCGACCACAATCCCCCTGCCCGGCTATGCAGTTGCTGACCCCTGCACGCAATCAAACCGAAATTGGATTACTATGGAGGGTTTTTCGCAATTGTGCACGGTGGTACCCACCCGGCCGAATTATGTGACAAATTTGTGTCATCAAATTTCTACCACCAGTAGAAATCTATGTAATGGTACTAATTTAAGAAAACTATGAAATTCATTATGGTCTAACCACGGTATTTAAAATTCAGAGTTTGTGGGCCCCAATGCTGTGAAGAGGTCCAACATGATTCTAAACGTGATAGGCAACTAACTGACATTTACCTTTACACTTCTCCTGTGGTCAAATTTATCACTCCTTATGGCTTAATCCTACACTACGTTTGCCGAGTCGTGGTATCCATTCAAGAACACGTTTACCCCAGTGGTTGTCGGTTCTCCGGCCAGGTGGGATGACGATCTGCGAAAGACTGCGGGCAGATGCTGGATGCGGCAAGCTGAAGACAGGGCGCTATGGCGCTCATTAGAGGAGACCTATGTCCAGCAGTGGACTAGCATAGGTTGATGATGATGGCTTATTCGTTCTCCTCCCTTTGGTTTGATTTATTGTGCTTTTATGGGAGCGACTGTCGACTGACCTCCCAAAGACGAGAGAAAAGCCCGCGCCTGAGTCTCGTCCGTCAATCAGTAGGCGTACCGTCTTGCAGTTGAGGTTGTATGGTCTTATGAGACCATATACACCTCGAGAATTATAACCAATCACGTCTTTGTATTGTGTGATGACATAATATCTGAGAGTCTGGCGACACTAGTTACAATGGTAGCGAGGTTTCATGATACTTATGATCTATAGATCTATTCATACATTTACAGCTATAATAGTTTAATTACAAGCGTTATATCATAAGTGGCTTTTCAATAACACAATACCAAACGGGGATAAGTACTGTAACACAATGCTTATCAACGGACCGTTAATCATAATCGAACTCTTCTATTATTAGACAAACAAAAGAATAGATTAAGAGGAAAATGCTGCTAATGACCTGTGTTTAAGGCCAAGTTCAATATCCACTTGAAGAACCAACCTTGACGGAGTCTACAATGTTTAACTGAAGTGATTGATGTTTTGAACAGATTTGTTACAGCCATAGCTATATGGGAACCCCCATAAGTATTGGGAAGTAAGAAGATTACCCAAGGTCTTCAGAGTAACAAATAATCAAGTGGTTATAGCGAAAATAGTGATACATACTCAAGTCTTGTCAAAGTTTCAACTCTCAAACTATTGCGGTTTGTGAAATACAGCTCACTGACAGACGGACATAAAGCAGGCTTGAGCCTTGTACGGACTAAGCGTTCCAATGTACGCGTAATCTAGGTATGTCGAATACGCGTACACGTGTAGTTGAATACGCCTACAGGGCATAATCCATTGCTGGATTATGAACGCGTAGCCGTAGTCGATAGTTCGCCAGCCTGTATCCAGCATAGAGCTGACTGGCGATGACTCGCCGCGAGTCGGGAAGCGACACGCGTGCACATATTGTATAGGCATACTGTAGATACGGACTATTGTTCCTGTGTACGCGTAGCCGACCACGCGTACATTGGAACGCTTAGTCCGTACAAGGAAAGCCTTGTACGGACTAAGCGTTCCAATGTACCCGAAAGTTAACTAACGAAGCCCTATTTCTAAAGAGAAATAGGGCTTCGTTAGTTAACTTTCGGGTAAGGAAAGTACGAAAGGAAAACGTCAAGATTTTTCGAAGATTTTTAGCAATTCGGACTAGCTAGGTGTAGGTAAATATGTAGTTTATTAAAATTTATTGTCTTTAGTTTTTAATATTATAATTCTAATTTATTCTGTGACTGAATGCTCTAATCAGAGTAAAGTTATTAACCAGTTTAATACAAAAGCTTTGGTTTTAGATTTCACATCTATTAATTTGACAAACAAACAAAACTATGCAATTCAAATTTCATAATTGAAATCTATAGATGTCAGATTAGACGTTTATTCATTTGCACCATAAATCTACAATCTAGGTGTATTAATAGTAGCTACTGCAGTTCGCATTTAGTTCCAACACATTATGCGCCGTCCCTTTCGATCATCAATCATAAAGCAGGACGGAAACAATTTCCTTCACAGTTATTTGTTCTGTTTGATCGATATTCGTATCGATATCGTAATTTGTTTCGCGTGATCTACTGAATCGATTCGATTGTTTAAAGTTGACATCTCACCTTGACTTGATTCGTGAACGATGCATATTTACAAACACTTGTAAGAATAGTGTAATCGGGTCAGTGGCATCGATTCAGTTACGATTCATAATTTTGTTGCAATTCCCAGTTACTGGCCGCTCTGAAAAGATGTTTCCAATTCTATTTTTAAATAAATCTATTTGTAACAAATGCTATCGCCACTTATTAGTGTTATTTTATTATATGTGATATTCGCGTCAACTTCCGACAGTAAGTAGAGGATAGCCTAGGCCAGTCTTTCCTCTTAGAGTTACCTAAACACGAGACTAGGCTCGTTCGCAGTTTAATAGCCGACTTGCAGGTCAGGTTCCCTAGGGCCTCAAGGATGTTGATCCTGTACATCTTAGAGCTTAGATTTGTAAATATCAACTTTAAATAAGTACAGGCGTATATTACCTCTCTGAACTCTCTCGTATAGCAACTGATGCTACAACTTTCATTGCTTTGCTGTATCAAATAGTTCTTCTATAGGCTTTAACCTCAACATTAAATACGCGGCTTGTTTGTGAAGTTGAAACAACATCATTATCCCAGTGTAAGTCCCGGTTGCCTCCACAGCTTGCAGTTGGACACCAGGGATCCGCTTTCCTGCTCCTTCGGCATCCTGAATAGTCAGGCCATTGGCAAGCATTTCATCTTTTACGATGTTAAGTCTGAATTTTTTAGCCTGCTCTTCCTATCAGACCGCTAAATATAACATGCCCAGACATTCATTGCCCACGTAGCCCTACAGTTAACGTCGTTACAACCGAAGTAATACATACAAATGAGTTTAATTGGCTGTCTACATAAATATAGCTGAGGGATTATCAATTTCTACAACTGGTTTGATTACTATCATAGCACAATTTAAGTAAGACTTAACTTTACGACGAGAACATATTTCCTCGGCGACAAGGCAGTTTCTAAAACAGACCTACAAATGCAGCACATAAATTACAATTTCTCTGGATCGCAAGTAATTAATCAGCATTAGTGGTCTGGATCAAACGCGCCGCGAGAGACACTTTCGCCATTACGGTCGATAAATTGTCACGCCCACTTGGCGACGAGTCTGCGCCCGCGCACACCACCAGTGTTTTAAATAACACCATATTTAAATACAATGTACCTACTAAAATATTATTGTTTGGATGTGTAGCAATTGATTTAAATTGGAAATCAATCTGTTTGAATTTGGGTGTCGTGTTGTTATAAATTGGTGTCGTGTGACGTAATATTGAAGTCACGATGGTAGAAGTTGGTATATGGTAACCATAGATATTTAATTCTAGAGATACGCCATTGGTATCCATATGATCAAGTCCCAGCGCCACACACCCGGTTGCAAATAAATCGTAGTCGTTGACACTATGTCACATTATACGTAGCGTTCCTGACTGAGAATTGTTTAGAGCCTTTTAGATAAATTTGTATTTATATTTTAGTTAAGATATGCTTTACTTAGAGTACAGATAGCGCTATTATAGTATGTTTATGTATTTCATACCCAATTAGTATGTTGCAGAATATTATTATAATTAACTGACGAAAAAAGCTAACAAGAACACATTTGTGTTGGTAATGCATGAAAAATATCAAAATTTAAAGCCAATATCAAACGTATTGATATTTTTCTTAAGCAGTAGGTAGGCCATTGACATCACCAGAAGGTATCAATGGTTACACGAATACGGCTTTGCACTAAGTCAAATACGTTTTCCATGCAAGCTTTCCATGGAACGCTGGGAACTAACCACTTTCTATATAGAAAATTATCGACGATACATCCAGAATCATTTGACACTAACAGCATTCAAGCTGTTGAATGTAAATGAACAAACGAAGTGTCACGTTATAATGGACAGCTAAGTTCTATTGACAAATCGTTTCTTTTGTCATCTGTTGGAGGTCATTAAATGCAGTATGTATTTGTCTGTTGCTTGGATCGATAAGCTGGTTAAGAACCGATTGCAGGTATATTAAAGAGTGATTTAAATTAAAAAAATTACTACAAGGAACATTTATTAAACGATCCGAATTGCGAACATCCTCCTTTTTTGATGTCGGTTAAAAGATATAAAATATAACTAAAACAATTAAAAAATACATACATATACTCACACCTTTTGCCCTCTAGGGGAGGCAGAGACAACAGTCCGCCATCGGCTTCAGTCGATACACACTTCACGAGTTTCCTCTACTGTCATTGAATCTTTCATGCGGTAAAAAAATACGGTTTCATAAGTTTAAATTGGAAAAAGTCAAATTACTGAACGGGTTTGGACCCGCGACAGTAGTTTTCTAGGGGAGTACTTATGGTTTATGGGGAGCTAGCTTTAGAAGCAGCTGAGAATAGCTCTGTAATAGTAATGATAGTTGTATCACGATCATGTTTGAACAATTGAACGTTTTGATGATTTTGATGGTTGGTTAAGGGAAAGTTTAACACAAAATATAGACATCCATCTATCTGTAGAGGCCTTTTCCATTTTACGAAGCAATTTTAATTAACCGAGGACACTAATTAGTAGATAATTTATTAGTAATAAATAGTAACTTTCCTTTGATAATTTCAGATTACCTGGATAATAACTATAAACAGTCGCCCTCAGATCTTTTAAATAAACATTTAAAGCATTATTAACGTAAATCATTAATATAAACTATTTTAGTAATAACCTTCAATACCAAAATGCCATAGAAAAGTGTAAAATAAACGAATTACAGATTTATTTCTAAAGACAAAAAAATCACGTAAAACTTTTCTGTTGAATTCTGTACGATATACATATGTACGTATACAAGAATTGCTCGTTTAAATATAAAATATTGATACCTTTTTTTTGTGTGCGGAAATCCCTTCGGATACCCCCCCGCCGGCCAGCGTTATGTCGGGTTTGAACCGACTAAAACCGCACGCCGTCTCGGGTCTACAGACGCCGGGGTGTAAGGTTACCCATAGAGCATATCCCTCGCACTCCGACTGACCCTGGGCCATTCGTGTGTCCCCTCTGATAACAGCAGAAGGGTACCTGGAGCGACCACACCTCGTGCAATGGTGTCAGCTGGCCCTGAAAAGGGCCGGTTGGTCAGACTCTTGGCCGTTGAAGTTGACGCCAGCTACTCCAGAGGAGCAATCAATGATGCGTCATCGCCCACGTTGCCCAGGGTGCACCAAACTTGGAGGTCATCCAACCAGTCGCACCCCAAAATATTGATACCTTTGCTGATAAGACCAATATTTGCGTTTGATAAAGCCGCGGTAGCCTAGTGGTATGGGTAAAGGACTGCTGAGACAAGGTCTCGGGTTCGATCCCAGGTATTACCATGGCACACACCAGTGACTTTTCGATGCTTTTCGAAGTTATGTGTGTATTTATCGCAGGTTTATAAGTGCCCGGTTAATGGCAATAGGCTCGCCACCTATTACATCGGGACCTAAAACATAAACTGGCGAAACGAGGGTGCTAGCACCTCAGCCTACCCCTACGGGGATATAGGCGTGAGTTTATGTTATGTTATGTTATGTTATAAATCCGCAAGCCTTATACATCGGACCCTTAATAAATTTATCCTTGGGTGTTAAATTTGAAAAATCGTGTATTTTATTGGACCCGTCGTCCAACCGATTGTTAATCTCTCGTGCGAATGTAAACAGGTTAGAGTCATTTTTGGTGAAATCTTTTTTGCTTTTTGCATTCTTTTAACTCAAACGGCCAACCTTGAACTTGCATTCTGGGGTTACTCCTATACGAGTCAGTTTTATAACCACTTAAAACCATGTTTCGGTAGCAATGGCCTCTTTTAACTTTTCATTGCTCTTTTAACTTGAAATTGTTTCTAAATTAACAGAGATGAGAAGATATGATTTTTTTTTTTTTTTTTTTAAAAAGAATATTAGCAACCGAAATTACTAATATTCCCCCTAACCCCTCCAGCTAAGCTAAATTGCTTGTGTTAGGAGTGGGTTCACGTCGGTAGATTCGAACCCGGGACCTCTCGGTCGTAAGGTCGACTCCTTAACCACTAAGCTACCGACGCTTATGTCGTGATGACGTGAAACTCATTAAATTGCAAGAACTTTAAAAGACACTTAGGTCGGATTTCATCATTGTAAATAATTGCAATCAATTAAAATTAACTAAACTAGTGAGGACCAAGTTTCGTTCGACTTGACAGTGGTTACTGATATTGGTGAAATTGAATCTTATTCAATAGTTATAGTTGGTGCGACTGCTGAAAGCCTTAATTCTCTATTTTCTCCTTTTCCTATTCTCCTGTACCTTTTCAACCCTTTCTAGATAAACTTATTGCATTAAATGTTTATATATAACTAAGATTATTTTTAAAAGGTGGCGTACGTAACGGACTGCTGAGACGAGGTCTCGAGTTCGATCCCAGTCGCCCCGGGCACACACCTCTGACTTTTCGTAGTTATGTGTGCATTAATAAATGTTAATTATCGCTCGCTTAATAATGTGCCCGGTAGATGGCAATAGGCTCGCCCCCTATTACATTGAGACCTTAACATAACTGGCGAATCGTGGGTGTGTAATACACCTCTGCCTACCCCTTCGGGGATACAGGCGTGAAGTTATGTTATGTGTGTGTTATTATTTTTACAAAAATACTTTTAAATATTTAAACAACGCAGGGAATATAAGGGTCCAATTCGCGAGATGCTTACTGCATTGCTTTAAACGTCTTCGAGCAATGTGGACACTGACGACGGGGTTATCGTGCTAGTACATAAACTAAAATACACGCAGTGGACTATGGAGCGAGCTAAGCTTGGAGTTGAAGGATAAAATTCGCAATGAAATCATCCGACAAAGAACTGAACTACAACATAGCTCGCAAATTAGCAAACTGAAGGGGCAATCCAAACGTTTCGTGGATCACAGCGGTCGACATCTTCAGTGGTACAGGTCTGGGCGCGGGCGGTCAGGTAAGAACAATAGGTTAGCCTCTTCTTTCGATATCACAATATAAGACCACGAATCTTATTTTCAACTGTCATTCTCCGATTCTCATTGACTATCTTCAAGCACTCCAAACCCAATTTTGTTTAACTTAAGGCGTGGGACCCACCAGTGAAGGTGCGATCGCCCTTTCATTACCAACCATTCCGTCGGGGTAACGATGATTACTCTATAATAATACACCACAATATTTCTCACCCACTAATTCTAAGATCATTAAGATCGTATCAAAAAGCTCATAAAAACTTATTGTTTGTTTTTTTTTCTTATTTGGGATCTTAGCGTTAGGAATCCTTGTTATTGGTAAAATTGGCTTATCTGTGGCACAGTTAATAATAAGCAATAGACACGCTCCCTATTACGAAGATCCACAAAATATAACTGGCGGATTGTTTGAGTACAACTCTATATCTATACTATCATATAAAGCAGAAAAGTAGGTTTCGTTTGTTTGGTTGAACGCGCTAATCTCAGGAACTACTACTGGTCCGAATAGAAAAATTATTTTTGTGTCAGATAGCCCATTTACAGAGGAAGGATATAAGCTATATATTCTCAAGCTACTACCCAGGAGAGCGTAGCAGTAATCATAAATGTCAACAAATCGGGCAAATTTCCATACCTTATTGTAGAACTAATAAATTAAGGATATGTATGTGACAAACTAGCTAGAGGAGCTAACCCAGATGCTGGACGGCCTAGCTTCAGCCTCGCGACGCATCGGTCTTGGCATGAATTTGGATAAAAGCAAAGTCTTGATCAATGGCCACATTGATCCAGGACCGGTCGTCGTGGATGGCCACCTTCTTGAAATTGTTTCTGAGTACACTTACCTCGGGTAGATTGTGCAGTTGGGTAAAAACAATTTTGAGAAGGAGGCCAAGAGGAGGATCCCGCTAGGCTGGGCAGCGTTTGGGAAACTACGTCGGGCCTTCTCGTCATCCATATCGCAGTGTTTGAAAACGAAAGTTTTCAATCAGTGCGTCCTACCCATAATGACCTACGGAGCTGAGACGTGGACACTCACGGTAGGGCTGGTCCACCAGTTCAAAGTCGCTCAGCGAGCTATGGAAAGAGCTATGCTCGGAGTTTCTCTGAAGGATAGGATTCGTAACGAATACATCCGACAGAGAACCAAGGTTATCGACATAGCTCAAAGAATAAGCAAGCTGAAGTGGCAGTGGGCCGGTCATATCTCGCGAAGAACCGACAACCGCTGGGGTAAACGTGTTCTTGAGTGGAGACCGCGACTCGGCAAACGTAGTGTAGGACGCCCTCCGGCCAGGTGGGATGACGATCTGCGAAAGAATTCGGGCAGATGCTGGATGCGGCAAGCTGAAGACAGGGCGCTATGGCGCTCATTAGGGGAGACCTATGTCCAGCAGTGGACTAGAATAGGTTGATGATGATGACGATGATGATGTGACAAATGGGCGAAGTCGAGGGGCACAGCTAGTAGCTACATAAAAAGGCTTTAGGGTACGATTTGTCAAGTCGCAAAATGGTTTGAACACGTCAAGCCGTGTTTGTACACCTACTTTGGTTCCAATTCATCAAAGCATGTAAAGGCTATGAAAAGTACCAACTCGTCAAGTCTGTTGGGGGTAATAATTGGTCAAATGTTAAAATATGTACTGATTCGTCGAGCCAATTATTAATTCTTATTTCGTCAAATCCATAGTCCAACCAGTTTTTAGCTAGGTTCCTTATGATAAATATTATTTCTCTAAATAGACAGCGGTGCGCGGGCGGGAATTTTAATGGGCAGGCATCTAGTGTGCAATGCGCGGGCACAGCTTTTTGTCTCCCACCACCGGGCACGCAACAAATTGTCGTTGCACCGCATTTCGTACGTTTCTAGGGTTCAACGGGTTCTTGGGGAAAATGAAATGCGTACTTCTGTAACTACTTTTTACTTCAGTGAGATGTATGTCCTTACCTCTTCAACTATTATGTGTGCGACCGTTCCAGGTATCAATTAAGATAGCTGGCTAGGATGTTATGGTGTATTATAACAGACAAGAACGATGGACGTTACGTGAATAAACTAGTTTGCTTGCTTTGTTCAGGAGTTTTAGGATACTCTTTCAACTTTTAATTACTAGACATAGTACTTATTTAACAAATCAATTTACGTTTTTCGATCATGTGTATTACCATCAATCAAGTACATTTTCGGAAGGTGGAACGCCCCACAACCAGATGACCTTAAAAAAGTAGCTGGCAAAGGATGCGGAAGGCCGAGGTTTGGGATCTATGACGCAAATTGGGAGAGGCCTATGTTCAGCAGTGGACTGCGATAATCTAATTGATTGAAGTACACTTTCGACGGCTGTATGTTTACCAGTCTGGCACATGCTGAAACAATTCTTTCGACACACCTGCAAGGTACATGCCTGTCCATGATGTGTGTCAAGTAATTACTTAGTTCAGCTATTTTTGTAGGAGTATTTCGAACGCCTACGAATAAATACTTTCTTTTTACTATCGGATGGAGAACAGACGTTTTCCTATGTCGCTTTTTGCAGTACCCACGGGATGATGTGGGTTCCGGGTCGCGGGAACGAGTTCAGTATTTCGCGCAATCGGAGCGCGAGCCACCGCTACTACCTACTTAGAAATGTATTCTACAACCAAAGCTTGCACTTTGGAGCCAGGATCCGCTGTGCCACTCTTCTTTTCATTAATTGAAAGAAGCGTCGGTAGCTTAGTGGTTAAGGAGTCGACCCTACGATCGAGAGGTCCCGGTTTGAATCCTGGCCATTACACTAGCGACGTGAACCCACTCCTAACACAAGCAATTTAGCTTAGCTGCAGGGTTTAGGGGGAATATTAGAATTTCGGTTATGAATATACTTTTTTAAATAATAAAAAATTGAATTAAATCGGGAGTCACCGTCTGACATCCAATCTCGAGAGGCAAGCTTCCGCCAGAGCCGCGCTCGAACCGCTAGTAGGTACGTAATAAGTGTAATAAAACTTATCATAAATCTCACGCAACTTTTATAAACTCTCTGATAGACTCAGAGCATAAAACCTGATATATTTCCCGAGCAATTGCATAACAAATAACAGTAATACCCGACCCTGAATCTCACATGTCGTCACCATTTCCGATGCGCCAGCCATTACGACACGATAATATAATTAATTGTCGGTATAAAAGATTTACAATATTCTTTCTATGTGATGATTTCTTTATGTAACGCGATTTTATGAGCTATTAGAAATTTTAGGTACCGTGGCATTGCGCAATGGCAACTTTCTACTGCGCCCGCGCAGCCGCGACAGTTCGTATATAGAAAATATTTGATCAGTTATGTAATATATGATTATTGATGGTCAATGCCTTTAGGAATGCTAGAAAAGTGTTACAGTTTTCATACCATAAATTATAGAATTATTTATATTTATAACTAGCTGATGCCCGTGGCTCCGCCCGCGCGGCGATTGGTTATCGTTTTTTAGTCATATCTCCGGTTCTACTTAACCAATTGCAATCAATCAAACGGAAGATTTTAATTTTGACCAAGACCTTTCTAATAGCAAGGAGCCTCAGTAAAATCCGTTCAGTAGTTTTTGCGTCGATCGCGAACTAAGAGACAAACAGATAAGATTTTTTTTTCGTGTTCAGAATCGTTCATTTAACCACCCACGTATTAATATTTAATAAAAAAAATTATATTTCCAACGTACAGACACAACTAATTTACAATTTTATAATAGTATACATGTTATTAGCAACCGTTTCAAAAACGTTATAACAGTTTATTAGCCACCCAACAAAAATAGCTATTTCACTTAAAATAAATAAAAATAAAATAAATAAATGTTTATTGCAAAACTTCAGAACAGTATTTTACATTTTGCATTTTTGCATTTTGCTTGCATCGGACCGACATTCAGCAAAACTATGATAGCGATGTCTTTGCATATCACAGTAACTGCAGCATCTAACAACTAAAGCACGAACAATAAAATCACTTCTAGTTATTCTTAATCTGTAGAAGTTTTTTTATGTTTCCAAGCGAAATAGAATATAAGGTAATTGCTCCTCCATCTCCTCCAGTTATTAAGGTACAGGCTGTTCTCAGAAAGTACTCGTGATGACAGTGAAAACTATATCAAAATCGGTTGTGTGATTTAAAAGAACGGCGGACAAAACGACTAACACGTAAAAGTGATTTTATTTTTTCATGAAAATCATGGTTTCAAATAACTCTTTCAATACAGACGAATCTTCAAAATTTCATCACATCAAACTTCGTTAATATCATGATTTATAACCAAAATGTAATTGAACTTTTATTACAAACTCATAAAATGCAAGGCCCGGTAAGTTAACAAGCTGTGATTATCTTCTTGGTAAGTATTTATACCGAAATGTTTCATCACTTACAGCGTTCATCATCAAGAATAAAGTTCTTATGCAATTATTTACTTGTCATAAAAAAATAATTTACTTGGAATTCGGAAGTTACGTGGGGCGCACTATAAGTTTCCGGAATGAATATGAAAAAATACTATTAAAGGTACAAAATTAATTTATTGTTTTTCAAAATAATCTCCCTTGGCGTCTATGCACTTTTTCATTCGATCAAACCAGTTTTGAAAACTTTTGTGCCACTCCTCTGTGGTGACCTCTGAAACGTGTTTTTCATACTCCTCGACAGCCTCTTCTGGTGATGAAAATCGTTGGCCACGTAATTGGTTCTTAATTTTTGGGAACAGATAAAAGTCACAAGGTGCCAGGTCGGGACTGTATGCAGGATGACTCATGAGTTCTACATTTTTCGCCTTCAAAAAGTCGTTTGTCTGTCTGGCCGTGTGAGAACTAGCATTGTCGTGGTGCAGGATGATACGGCGTTTACGGTTATTTTTACGGAGTTCGTCAATAACTTCCGGCAAACAAATGGTCGTGTACCAGTCACTATTCACAGTACGACGATTTTCTAAAGCAACAGTAGCCACGTGTCCAGTTTTATTAAAAAAAGAAGCAATCATCCGCTTAGATGCACTTTTCACGCGCGCCACTTTGGTTGGTTTCGGCTCATCTTGAAAGACCCATACGCTCGATTGCTGCTTTGTTTTGGGATCGTAGCAATAAATCCATGTTTCGTCACCTGTTACTATGTCCCACACCAAATTTGACGCACCTTCGTTGAATCTGGTAAGCATGGCACTGCACCAAGTGACGCGGTCCGTTTTTTGATCCTCGGTCAAGTTATGTGGGATCCACCGCGAGCACAGCTTTCTCACACCCAAATGTTTGTGTAGGATTGATTGTATTTGACTCATGCCTATTTCTAAGGATGCGCGAATTTCATGGTAGGTCACATGCCTGTCTGTTTCAATCATACGGCGCACAGCATCGATGTTTTTGTTGGTCACAGCGGTGGACGGCCGACCATCGCGAGATTCGTCACTGAGATTGATACGACCACGCTTGAATTCTGCAAACCAGCTATAAACAGTTGTCTTGCATGGAGCTTCATCGCCAAAAGCTGTTTCAAGCCGAGCGATGCTCTGTTGAGCCGTCAAATTACACTTAAAATCGTAGAAAATCATACTACGAAAATTTTCCCGAGTTAAATCCATGTTGATGCAGACACACAATTTTTTAAATGGCGCCACAAGGTAAAAACAAAAGACAGTCAGATGAAACAAACTGTATTCTACAGCCAAAGAGTTCTATTTTCAAATGTTGTAATAAATTTTTAAATATTGTTTATGTAAGTGGCCAGTTCCGGAAACTTTTAGTGTAACCTATGTAAAAGAAGAATCAGCTGCGGCAATATAAAGGTGGTGTCCCACCAGCGAGGAAAATAAAATTTAAATATCGATAATGATTACGATGAAATTACATTTATATAAGTATAAATATTTCTGTACAAAATCTTGTACCCATCTGTTAATTTAGTTAGGCAATAGGTACAATGCTAATAAAAAAAAACATTGAAATTAAATAAACAAATTTATCTACACTCAAATCGAAAAATTCGAATTACGAATTCAAAGACGATTCTATACATAAGCACTTTATAAACGCATATACATAAAATTAAAAATAAAACTTATGATAGTACCGCCAACTGTACCTATAATATAAACTCATTATAGCACCGCTATCTTTTTTTATTCATTAATCTAGTCTAAGGTTTTAGGCTGAATATGGAAAAAAAGGCGCACGCATGCGCAGTTCGAAGTGTTCGAACTGTGAAAAAAAATGGCGCACCCTAAATTACTTCCTTGTAACCTACCTACTTTGTTTAATTTAAATTTTTCCTATGAGTGAAGATAAAGTAGTGTATGAAACTGCATATAACTTAGGTATTAAAACACTGGGGTGTGTGTTGGGTAACCTCCTCGAGTGTCGCTCCGATTCCGATCCCGTTGCAGTCCGGGGGGAACGGAATCGGCGGGAACACATCGCTCTCCGTACTCCTCTACTTTCAGAGGAGACAGGATGAGCGATGCTGTTAGTGGTGAGATGGCCCAGGGTCAGCCCGACATAACCGCCCCCGCTGGCTGGCGGGGGGGTATCCGAAGGGATTTCCGCACGATAAAAAAAAAAAAAAAAAAAAAAAAAAGGTATTAAAACACTCGAGTCAACCTATTATCGTATTCGGCTTCGCCTCATGTGATAAACAGACTCTCGTGTTTTAATATCCCCTTCTTATATATGACAGTTGCATAAACTACTATTGCAAATAGACTACATAAAGCCCGCTTAGTTTTAGCAGTTTATAGAGTGAGAGCTGGTACACATTTTTCGGTAGGTGTTTGAGGCAATCTGATTTTTTTTTCAGATGCCTCTCCAATAATATCTTGATACAGAAACGCAGACCTGGCTGGAGGGTAGCGGTCATTTTACAACCCATAAACTATCAAACAGTTTAAAATTATTATTTTTTTGCAAAAAATATCTTTGAAGCAACTAAGTAAAGTTAAATATTGAAAAATAAAGTAGCCAGACCATTTGCGAAGTATTTTAACCTTGCAAGTTGCTTGCAAAACTATGTTGAAAATAAATACAAAAAATATGCTTGAAGTAAGTTATATATACCTAAAAAGCACGTTTTATAAATAAAATATTTTTATAAAGTCAGGTAATAAAGGAGTGTGTATCATTTGTGGAGATGATCAACGAAAAAAAAGGAAAATGACCGCGACCCTCCAGCCAGGTCTGCGATTCTGTATAAAGATATTATTGGAGAGGCATCTGATTTTTTTTTTCAGATTGCCTCAAAAACCTACCCAAAAATATCTATCAGCTCCCGGACCAATACTACATTAGTATGCCAGAATTATTTTCTCTTTTTACTATTTCCCTTTCCTTCCCTTTAATTTATGCTATAAGTAATATACTGGCGAATCGTGGGTGTGCAATACACCTCTACCTACCCCTTCGGGGATACAGGCGTGAAGTTATGTTATTTATGTTATATTTTATAATTCTCCTGCTTCCTTTTACCATTATCTGCCTTCGAGAAGAAGGGATTCTCGTAGGTACTTAGGTGCAAAACACGAGTGACATCTCTGGCGTTGCAAGGGTTCCTAGGTCACGGTAACCGTGTACCATCAGATGGACTATGTCCTTGTTTACTACTAGTAGTACGAAAAATATGTAAAGCACAAACAATAAAATCTGAAAAGGAAATGTACAATTATCCATATTAAGCTTCTCAGCCATGACACATATGCCACTTCAGAGACTGACCATAACCCACAATAGGGTGACCAGATTACAAAGGTAAATAAATGTACACGTAAAAAAATTTAAACACATCGTTAAACAAGTTTTTGTTCAAGGTCGCCATTTTACGGCCTTATCTTAGCGGTTAATCAATTGTTAAGAATTATTTATGTTTAAGAAACACTTTGGCTTGTCCGATGGATGTTGGAGATGCTCGTAAATCATATTAACTGGGGTGGCGTTAAACTGTAGTTCTGACTGCCAAGATACGTGACGAGGACAGCTATATATAAAACCGTGAGTTGGAAAGAAAGGTTTAACTGAGTGGACAGAAACTGGGCTGTTTTAGTAAATCAAAATGAGAATTTGAATACTATGTAATATTCTTTGGTGACATAACGCGCAAGTCAGACCACGGACGTGAGAATTGGACATGGATGTAAGCAAGGTACAGACGAGAGAATCATGAAGTCTAAAATATGTTGTTTCTGTCATGGACCTTAATGCCACGATATTGATATTAGTTTATACATATGTGTTACCAAACAAGTCAAAAGTACCTTTTTTTTTTTTACCGCACGCCGTCTCGGGTCTACAGACGCCGGGGTGTAAGGTTGCCCATAGAGCATATCCCTCGCACCCCGACTGACCCTGGGCCATCTCCGGTTTCGAGATGACCCCCTCGAGTTTGGGAACCACGGTGTCCCCGTCTTGCCCCGGTTTGGGGGGGGGGGCGCTAGCCGCCCCACCGTAGTCAAAAGTACCTACCGAACACATAAACAAATGTATATTGTCAATAAACTGGCTTGCTAAGGGTACGTTTCCATTAGCTAATAAAAACTGAATGGAGAAAAAACGTGTGAAAATCCACCAACCACATGGATTATTAGATATAAGACGTGGACAAGTGTACAACAACAACTTGATTGGTCGACTTCTAAACTATTCTCTCCGCTACATTCGTCTCTGCCTGGAATGAAACCGCATCCTAATAAACAGTTTGAATATTTAAGTACCTACTTAGTGGATTTTAACTTGACCTGAAATATTGAGTGGTGACATCACTAGCATTCCGTCGCGTTCGCGCCCCACATAAGTCATATTTCAGAAAAATAAATTAAAATGTACAGCGACACCATGGTAGTTGATTCCAATGCACAACAACGTACGTTCATAATTTTCTTTGGGTTACGAAAACCACCATTTAATATAGACCCCCAAACGTTACACATTATATGCAGAAATTCTAATATCGCGATAGTTTATAGCTCCTCAAATTTTGGATGTGTAGAGGCACGTCCCTTTCAAGATGGCGCCGGATACGTGATGTTTCTAAAGGCGGGAAACAATGGTAATGGCCCGTTATGAATATTGAGAACTCGGGGATTGTCAAAGGCACGCTTTTACAATTTTCGCTGTACGTTCAGGTAGACAAACGAATCCATACTGGAATCCATTGGCCTAAAACGGTCCGCACGCACGCATGACCGTTCATCAACGATTTTGGCGCCGTGTTTCTTGACATTGGTAATTCAAAACAGCTTTTTTAAATTCTGTGGAGCGCGTGCATACAAGAGTACGGACAGGACATGATTATAAGCAATTATCATATTACTGTTTAAAGAAAAATTAACTCAGAACTAAAAAATATACTTTCTTCCTCTTTTCCAATTATTCTATTCCAAAAATACTGACTTTGTTCTGTGACTGATATCCATATTCTCCAATAGGTACCAAATAATGCCGTATGCTTACACGATATTAGGGTTTATTTTTCCACGCTTAGACTTACCGTACTAAAAAAAAAGGGCAAGGCCATGAAAAAATAAAAAACAAACCCCGGGCTCCGAGGTGGAAGATTTGAATGCACTCGGCGATGATGATGATTATGACAAAATATCGGTTGAGTAGAACTAATATATCGCCTAATAACGGATCTATGCGAGCGACTTTGTCCCGTGATATTTATTTATTTACCAAAACTTCCAGAATGTAAAAAATCAAAATCGGTTCAACGATACACGAAAAAATTGTGTACAGGTCAAACAGATGCTCCTTTTTTTGAAGTCGGTTAAGTATACTAAAACCTCCTCCAGAATGTAGAAAACATCTAAAAAAGTCTAAAGAAGTCGGTTAAAAACACGGCATTATAGACGCTTCCTTACAACAGACACTATGAAAAACATATTTATGTAGTGACATGACGACGCCGCAATGATTAGTTCAGTGTTTAGTAATATTTTCGAATACTTATTCAGAATTCAGTGAGTCAAATTCATTAGGTATTTATATTCTATTGGAGTTGTGCGATGTTGGCAGCATTCTGGGAACGAAGATGGATCATTAATGTTCACAGGAAATTGAAATACAATGAAACTTTAACATAACGTCCATCTATTCACCTTTGGGGAAGGCAGAGACGTCAGCTCGCTATTTTCTTTAGTCCTCACACACCTCATGCATGCTAGCCTTTTTTTTTATATTTAGGACACGTCAATTTGAATTCACCTCGCCTGATGGTAAGCTGAAGGTAAAGTCTCAGGAAAGAGGGTCACCATTACTTACACGTACCATGTTAACAATGGTGGCACTCAGCTTGACGGCGTCATCAAAAGAGGATTGTCGTCGCAGCACCGCGTGACACCCACCGGTCCCACTAGTGCTGCGACCACAATCCCCCTGCCTGCCATTTACGGATCCTTCTATCCTTGTCTTATCTTCAAGATATCATCAATAAACAGTGTGATTATGAGAGTTCGACTGAATTGCCTGCCCGCTTACATTTACTTCATAAATTTACTGTCATACTGTTTAAAGGCTCCACCAAGCTCTTCGGGGCCAAAACCCACCTCACCTACAATCAACAACCGTATCATAGTTATGTAATTTAGTAGTTTTAAAGTAAGTAGCATGTTCATCATACCCACATAAATTTTCGGCACTCGGCGTGTTTCGCACCGCGGTTGGATGTAAACTGATATTAATGCTTTCTGGATTTGGATTCTTCTCTATTGAAAATTATACAAAAATAAGCAACCCAGGGCGGATTGCTAGTTTGTTATAAATTACGCTTCACTAAGGTAACTTCGGTTATCGTAATGCACACATACCTTTTTTTTTATCGTGCGGAAATCCCTTCGGATACCCCCCCGCCGGCCAGCGGGGGCGGTTATGTCGGGCTTGGACCGACTAAAACCGCACGCCGTCTCGGGTCTTCAGACGCCGGGGTGTAAGGTTACCCATTGAGCATATCCCTCGCACCCCGGCTGACCCTGGGCCATCTCACCACTAACAGCATCGCTCATCCTGTCTCCTCTGAAAGCAGAGGAGTACGGAGAGCGATGTGTTCCCGCCACGTTGGGTATTGGCCGACGATCAATGCCAACCCTATGAAGGGGTGAAGGGGAAGCCATTGACCGCCGCCCAGGGTGTACCGGCCGCTCCGATTCCGTTCCCCCCGGACTGCAGCGGGATCGGAATCGGAGCGACACTCGAGGAGGTTACCCAACACACACCCCAATGCACACATACCTGTGTACCTTTTTTTTTTTTTTTGTTCGTGCGGAAATCCCCTCGGATACCCCCCCGCCGGCCAGCGGGGGCGGTTATGTCGGGCTTGAACCGACTAAAACCGCACGCCGTCTCGGGTCTGCAGACGCCGGGGTGTAAGGTTGCCCATAGAGCATATCCCTCGCACCCCGACTGACCCTGGGCCATCTCCGGTTTCGAGATGGCCCCCTCGGGCATACCTGTGTACCTCGGGGATAATATATCTTTAATTTTTCCAATAAGTGCAGTGGTTCCGAAGATTACCCTAAACATATATACAAACTCACAAAATTTTCGGCTTTCTCTTTATAATATTTGTAATGATCACGGCTGTATTTTATGTGACGTCATTGGTCATAATATTATAAGGTATCGTCAGCGGGGGGTGCGACTGGCTGGATCACCTCCAAGTTTGGAGCACCCTGGGCAACGTGGGCGATGACGCATCATTGATTGCTCCTCTGGAGTAGCTGGCGTCAACGTCAACGGCCAAGAGTCTGACCAACCGGCCCTTTTCAGGGCCAGCTGACCCCATTGCACGAGGGGGTCGGGGTATGGCGGGCCTGCAAGGCCCGCGAGGCTGGTCGCTCCAGGTACCCCTCTGCTGTTATCAGAGGGGACACTGCGAATGGCACAGGGTCAGTCGGAGTGCGAGGGATATGTTCCATGGGTAACCTTACACCCTGGTGTCTGTAGTAGACCCGAGACGGCGTATAAAAAAAAAAAAGTATCATCAGCGGATTGAATGAAACTAAAATACATTGAAATATCAGGTAAAATAAATTAAAAGATCAAATTACAGGCAGAGTCCTCGACCTTTGGTTGTTTCTCGACGAATATTGTCCTCCATGGGCACTTAACGCTTTATAAAGACTTCCAGCCCCACCATAGATGTCAGTGTGGCCGTCATATACCCTCGACTTCGGCTATATTTGATTTGGCACCAACAATATATTATGTGAGACACTGTATACTCCGCGACAAGAACTAATTATTCAATTATTTTACATATTACTATATATACATAATTATATTACATGTCTCAATTGCTATTAAGTAACAGGATATTACAAGATAAATTAACACTCAACACATCACTCAATAAAATTAATTTTATATAATATTTAAAGAAGTTTGGCAGGTTTTCATAACAACATATTTGATGTTATATAACTTTAAGTGAAGTTATTTAAACAATTGGCGTTTTTTCAATTTTAGCGCGTATATTTCGGAAATATGCCACAATCTTTCAAAGATTTCCCGCATTAGGTACGTAACGGTGGGGGGTGTGTGTTGGGTAACCTCCTCGAGTGTCGTTCCGACTCCGATCCCGCTGCAGTCCGGGGGGAACGGAACCGGAGCGGCCGGTACACCCTGGGCGGCGGTCAATGGCTTCCCCTTCATGGGGTTGGCATTGATCGGCGGCGAATACCCAACGTGGCGGGAACACATCGCTCTCCGTACTCCTCTGCTTTCAGAGGAGACAGGATGAGCGATGGTGTTTGTGGCTGAGGCCACCATAGGATCCCAGGGGATCCAGGGGCGGGTTGGCCCACTGCTAACGCAGGGGCCGACGGGCACTTGTGCCGCCGCCGGTGAGAGAGGACTAGCCATCCTCTCGCGTTCCGTAATCGGCAGGTGATCAGCAACGACCTGACTGGTGGCTCCAGAAGGGTACGCTGTGAACTTGCTGACCGGAGGGCTTGCCTTTATTGGCCGGCCCACGACAAGGAAAAGTCTATAACACCCGACAGCAAAGTCGTAAAAACCTATGGATACCAGCCGACCTCCATAGTATATAGGCTTATCCAGGTGCAGGGGGCACCGCCTGGATGGACCACCTTTCCCCCATACTCGTGGGATATGTTATGGACATTATCAAACTTATCAAAAAGAATAAACCGGATGGAACAACACTAAAAGACAATGGCATGAATAAGGATACCGAGAATGGCGGAGTCTGCGCGGAGGTCGCGCAGCACTCAGGCGTGGAGGTGACGCCAAACACCTCGGCGGTGTCGGAGAGCTTCGACACCGCCAACGAGCGAAGCCGGGCGAGCAGCCCGTCGGGTCTGGGCGTACAGCGGACCCGTAAGCGCAGACGGCGCGCAAAGGCCCGGCTGGGGGAGGACGTGTCGGATGAGGACTGCACCCTCACCGGGACGACCTCCTCCAGCAGTGACGAGGCGTCAAAGCCTGCGTCAAAGGTGGCAGCAGGCCGCCGAGGGGCGCGAGGTGGAACGAGGGCTGGGCAATCCACCCGAGTCTCCTCGGCCCCTGAGAGGGCCGCGGGCAAGTCACCGCCGAGGCCTTCCACCTCGGCGGTGTCGGAACCAGGTGGGAAGACGCGGTCTCTGATGGAGAAACTCCAGCAAGTGACCGCGTCTTTCCGGGGGTCTCCGAACCCCGATCAGGAGGCGATGCTGCACATTGTGCTCGGCATCGCCTCCGAAAATGAGGCTCTCGCGGCGCAGCTGGCCGAGTCCCGTCGGGAGACGGCTCGACTAGCTGCAGCCGTCGAGGAGCTGAGGAGGGGGATGGCGAGCCCGACTCAACCAGCGCAACCGGTGCAGCGAACGCAACCGGCGGAGCGCGTGACTCGCTCGTCCGCGAGGCAGTCGGCGCAGCAGGCGCTGTCGGTGCAGCTGGAGCGGCCGGTGCAACCGGTGCAGCAGCCGGCACAGCCGGCTCGCCCACCGGCACCGCAGAGAGTACCACCGGCGGAGCCTTGGTTCGCGTACATGGAGGCGCTAGAGGAGCGTATGATGAGTCGGATGGAGGCCCTAATGGACTCCATCCGCCGTCCGCCTCTGGCGCCACCGGTGGCCGGCTACGCGGCTGCAGCCCGGAAGGGTAATACCCGCCCGGCTGCAGTGGAGGCTCTGCCGGAGCCGGCTCGTCGCCCCGCTCCCGTACAGGGCCCCGCTCCCACTCAAGGGAAGGGAAAGGGGAAGGGCAAGGGCAAGGGGAAGACGTCCCCAGCCCAGGCCCCAGCCCCAGCCCCAGTCGCGGCTCCGGTAACCCCCACTAGAACCCCCTTGGAAGGGGGTTGGGAGGTGGCTGGAGCCAACAAAAAGAGGCGGAAGGCCGCAAAAAAGGCCGCCAAGAAGGCCAGGAGGGCCGCGGCCGCCGCGAAAGCAGCGCCGGGGAAGCTCCGTGCCCCCCGCACTACGGCCGTCGTCGTCACCCTGACGGCGGAGGCAGCGGGGAGAGGCATGGGGTATGCCGAGGTGTTGGCCAAGGTGAAGGCCAACGTCGACCTCAAGGCCCTCGAGATCCCGGGCGTCCGGTGCAAGAGCACACGGACAGGAGCCCGACTTCTCGAGGTCCCTGGCGCCGCCAGTGGCCCCAAGGCCGACGCCCTAGCGGCTCGGCTGAGGGAGTCGCTGGACGCAGCCGACGTCCGGGTGTCCAGGCCCATTAAATGCGCAGAAGTGCGCATCACGGGCCTGGACGACTCCGTCACGGCTGAGGAGCTTAGGCTCGCTGTGGCGGAGGCCGGGGACTGCTCCCCGGACACAGTGAAGGCCGGAGCTATACGCTTCGGCCGCGGTGGACAGGGGGCAGCAGTTGTCGGCTGCCCTATCGCGGCGGCCCAAAAGGTCGCTGACGGGCGGAGCCTCCTGGTAGGAGGCTTCCTGAGGGCGCAGGTACGGCTCCTGCAGGCCCGACCGGCTAGGTGCTTTAGGTGCCTATCGGTGGGCCATGTGGGGGTGCACTGCACGGCGGAAGTGACGGCGGGTGACCGTTGCTTCCGCTGTGGCCAACCCGGTCATAAGGCCGGCACGTGCGATGCCCCGTTGCACTGCTTTAGGTGTGCAGCGGGAGGCAAGCCGGCCGACCACAGGGTTGGAAGCAAGGCCTGCGCCGGAGGGGAGCCGAAGCCGGGAGGCCGGCCTTCCGCCTCCAGTTCACAGCGGGATGCGGAGGTGGGGGTCCCATAATGGATCCTCAACTCCGCATCCTGCAGGTGAACGTTGGCCACGGTGCCCATGCTCAGGACCTTCTGCGCCAGAGCATGGCACAGTGGGCCATAAATGTCGCCGCTGTCGCCGACCCATACACCCACCGGTTCCTCGGGCCTACCTGGGAAACCGCGCTGGATGGGTCGGCGGCACTGGTGCACAACCCTGCCGCCGGCAGCCCTCCTCTTGCCGTCGTTGCAAGGGGACCCGGCTGCGTGGCGGCGGCGGTTGGGGACATAGCGGTCGTGGCCGCTTATATCACGCCGAACCGAGACCAAGCTGCATATGAGCAATGGCTCCGTCAGCTGGCCGTCGTCGTCAATGCCTGCCAGCCCCGTCCGGTCCTTGTGCTCGGGGACTTCAACGCCTGGTCGTATGCCTGGGGTTCCCGACACGAAAGGGGCGCGACGGGGCATAGAAGCAGGGCACTGGTGGACTGGGCCGCACGACTCGGCCTAGTCCTCCTAAATCGGGGAGCCGTGGACACGTTCGTGACCTCGAGGGGTAGCTCCATCGTGGACCTATCGTTCGCGAGCCCCTCGTTGGCGCAACGTGTTCAGGGCTGGCGCGTCGTTTTGGGGGAGGACACAAGTTCGGATCACCGATACATTCGGTTTGACGTGTCCCCCCCTGCGAGCGACGCGCCGGCTGCACCGGCTCCACCCGAGCCACGTTGGGCGCTTAAGCGACTTGATCGGGAGCTCCTCCTGGAAGCCGCCATCGTACAGGCCTGGGCCCCTGCGCCGGACAGGCCTGTCTGCATAGACGATGAGGCGGAGTGGTTCCGGGAGGCCATGACCCGTGTCTGTGACGCGGCGATGCCTAGGGCTCCGCCCTATAATCCGAGGGGTCAGGTCTACTGGTGGTCGTCGGAGATCGCGCAGCTCAGACGGGGCTGCGTGATCACGCACCGCCGGTGGGCCCGATTCCGTAGGAGGCGTCGCCGCCCCGCAGATGCGGAGGCCCGAGAGGTGGAGTTGTACGAGGGATACAGGGAGGCCAGACGAGCCCTCCGAGCGGAGATAAGGCGTTCCAAACGGGACGCCTTCCGCGAGCTGCTGGAGACGCTGGAGCGGGACCCTTGGGGGCGGCCCTACCGGATGGTGAGGGGCAAGCTGCGCCCCAAGGCCCCGCCGTTAACCCGGTGTCTCCAGCCGGATCTGCTCGGAGGAGTTGTTGGCTCCCTGTTCCCAGCGCGGGCGGTGGAACATGTTCCACCGCGGATGACTCCGCCTCGGTTGCGCATGGCGCCCGACGTGGAAGACGACGACGTGCCCGAGGTCACTTGGGTAGAACTAGAGCTGGCGGTGAGAAGGCTAAGAGCCAAACACACCGCCCCGGGACCCGACGGCATTCCAGGCCGAGCGTGGGTCCTAGCTCTAGTCGACGACGCTCTCGAGCCCCGACTGAGAGGGCTTCTCAGCGCATGTTTGGAGCGGGGCCAGTTTCCGAAATTGTGGAAGACGGGGAAACTGGTCCTCATCCGAAAGGAGGGGCGCCCGGCGGACTCGCCGTCCGCCTACCGGCCCATAGTGTTGCTCGACGAGGTGTGCAAGCTCTTTGAAAGAGTAATTGCGAAGCGCCTCGTCGAGCACCTCTCAAGAGTGGGGCCGGACCTGGCGGATGGCCAATATGGCTTCCGCCAGAGGCGCTCCACCGTGGATGCCATCATGCGCGTGAGGGCTCTGGCGGAGGATGCAGTAGCCCGGGGGGAGGTGATGTTGGCGGTGTCCCTGGACATCGCCAACGCGTTCAACACCTTGCCCTGGAGTTGCATTAGGGAGGCGCTCGTGTATCACGAAGTGCCTCTCTACCTCCGCCGCATAGTCGGGGCGTATTTGACGGAGAGAGCCGTCATCTACCCAACCGTGACCGGTCTCGGTCGGCGTGAAATGTCGTGCGGTGTTCCACAGGGATCGGTCCTGGGGCCGCTCCTGTGGAACATCGGATACGACTGGGTGCTTCGCGGTGAGCTCGTAGGCGGTGCCGCCGTCACGTGCTACGCGGACGACACGCTCGTGACGGCGTGCGGGGCGACGTACCGCGAAGCGACCCGAAAGGCCACGACCGCGGTTGCCCAAGTCGTTAGGCGGATCCGGCGGCTGGGTCTCGAGGTGGCCCTGCACAAAACCGAGGCCCTGTTCTTCCATGGGCCTCGGAGCAAGCCACCCGAGGGATCCAGTCTCATCGTGGGAGGAAATCGCATCGGCATCAAGCCCCAAATGAAATATTTGGGGCTCGTGCTCGACGGCCGATGGGACTTCGGAGAGCACATCCGAAGTCTGGCCCCCAAATTGAAGGGCACAGCTCTTGCTCTGGCTCGGCTGTTGCCCAACATGAGGGGGCCCGATGACTCCTGCAGGAGACTCTACGCGGGGATCGTGCGGTCCATGGCCCTGTATGGGTGCCCAATATGGGCGGAGGCCCTGAGGACCAGAACTGTGCAGATGCTGCGCGCTCCGCAGCGAGTTCTGGCCATCAGGGTCATCCGAGGGTACCGCACGATCTCCTTCGAGGCGGCGAGTCTCCTTGCCGGAACTCCGCCATGGGACCTGGAAGCGAGAGCCCTTTCGCAACTGTACCAGTGGCGAAAGGAGGCGCGGGAGCAGGGATGGAACCCCGAGCCTCGAGAAATCGAGGCCGTGCAGTCCCAGCTCCGCCAGGCCATCGTGGTGGAGTGGAAGGAACGACTTGGGCAACCAAGCGCAGGGCACGCCGCAATAGCGGCGGTAAGGCCCATCATGGAGGATTGGCTGGAGAGGCGACACGGAAGCCTCTCCTACCGACTGACGCAGGTGATCTCAGGGAAGGGGTGCTTCGGGGACCACCTGCATCGGATCAGGAAGGAGCCAACGCCTGAGTGTCATCACTGCGACGCGAGCGAGGACTCAGGGCTGCACACGCTGGCGGACTGCCCGGCGTGGGAGGCGCCGAGGCGTGACCTCGTGGCAGCCATCGGGGTGGGAGTCCTCTCGCTCGGCAGCATGATTGCGGCAATGGTGCGGAGCGCGAGCGCGTGGGCCGCCGCCGCCTCCTTCTGCGAGCATGTAATGCTCGCGAAGGAGGGGGCGGAGCGCGCCCGGGAGAGACTTAGAACTCTCCCGGTCCGCCGAGCCCGCAACTTGCTCGCCGCGCGTCGCAGGCAACTCAGGCGCCGGAGGTCGCTTAACGACCTCCGTCCTCCATGAGCGCAGGCCTGGGGGTGGCGGGTGAGGCCACCTGTCACCCCAGCAGAAGCAGGCCGGGACGGTGGGGCGACTAGCGCCCCTCCCCCAAACCGGGGCAAGACGGGGACACCGTGGTTCCCAAACCCGAGGGGGCCATCTCGAAACCGGAGATGGCCCAGGGTCAGTCGGGGTGCGAGGGATATGCTCTATGGGCAACCTTACACCCCGGCGTCTGTAGACCCGAGACGGCGTGCGGTTTTAGTCGGTTCAAGCCCGACATAACCGCCCCCGCTGGCACGCGGGGGGGTATCCGAAGGGATTTCCGCACGAAAAAAAAAAAAAAAAAAAAGGTACGTAACGGTGGGTGCTGTGCCGACCAGCCGGTATTATGGAGCGTAATCATGTATTCCGTTTTGTTAGACTGTTAGTTCGTGTAACATATTACAAAGCGAGCATTCGTACGGCGGCCTCTGTGGCGTAGCGGTAGTGCGTTCGACTGCTACGACAGGGGGCGCGGGTTCGATTCCCGCTCAGTGCAAATATTTGTATGCATGAATATGTCTATTTGCATTGGTCTGGGTGTTTCTATGTATAATATGTATGTATTTGCAGAAAAAAAAGTATATAAGTATGTTTATCCGCATTCTGGAACCCATAACACAAGCTAGTTAAACTATGCTTACTTTGGGTCTAGAAAGCGCTGTGTAGAATGTCGTAGAATATTTATATTTATATTGTATGTCAGAGAGCTATACACCAGGGTGTGCAGGGTCCTAGCAACACCTTTGGAGCCCAAGCAATCCTCTCCTGCTATATGCAATAACAGACAATGCTCTAGCGCAGGCTTTACTCTAGGGAATAGAGGGCCAGACGGCAGTTACTTCCAGAAAAGTCGATATACCAATCAAAAGCAATAAGCGGATACCAGGCTCTGTTTAGCTCTCAAGTTTGCACTTCACAACAGAATAGAATCATTATGAGGATGATGATGAGAGTATATAACTCCATCCCTTTTTCTCGCCCGGATTATATGGATGCATGCAAGATGGGGACACCGTGGTTGCCAAACCCTAGGGGCCATCTCGAAACCGGAGATGGCCCAGGGTCAGTAGGGGTGGAAATGCCTTATGGGCACCTTACACCCTCGGCGTCTGAAGACCCGAGACGGCGTGCGGTTTTAGTTGGTTCAAGTCCGACATAACCACCCCCGCTCGCCACGCGAGGTATCCGAGGGGATGTTCGCACGAAAAAAGAAACAAGTTGAATTCCTGAGACGAGCTCAGCCGAATACAAGGGATTTTCGATTTTGCATTATTTTTTTTTGCGATTTGTTGCGATTTTTTTTTATCTTGCAATGGTTCACCCCAGCACGAATCTATTACCGAAAACAGCAACTCGATAGCTCATCTCCTTCATACCCAAAACCGTGACAGAAAATTGGCAACGACGACGACGTCGACGACAACTCCTTAGCAATAGGGCTTTTCTAAAGAAAATCCCTAAAAAAAGGTACTGTCCGTAGATTTTAGCAGATATGCCTGTTTGACCTGTACCTTGGTAATGAGAAATGTTAAGCCTCTTGGATTAATTTATGATTTTTGATAGAACTAATACGTTACATTAGTTCATTCAATAGTACATTAGTACTTTTTTTATGTTAAGTTATCACGGGCTTTGAGGTTACTTCTGTTCTTGCAGATTCTTCTACTACACTAAACGTCATTTTAATATAAATAAGGCCTATTCGCGACTAGTTTTAACTTTTAATCTACTAGCGTCTCACGCGGTGTAGAACCTAGCCATCATGAGTAATACTGACACAAAAAATAAAATAATTTAAATTAACATAAAAACGGAATATTACTACTATAAACAACAATTTACATGGCAACACAGGCATGAACGTTTACGAAGTGCGCTATAAAAGGATCACCACTGTTATAGCAATGAGTGCGTTCGCGGAGCAAGCTATTAAACCGCAGGGATCTGTAATATCTGTTAGACTCGTGCAAATGTAAAAGTAATGGTGTAAAAAATAAAAATGAAATGGCGTCTATAGTTGGTGACACCAACCATGGAGCCATTTAATTTTTATTTTTTCTAGATGCAACAAAAATAAAAAAGGTAAGTACTACAAGACAGTCCTCTTTCCCGTTGGATTAGGTAGAGACAATAAGCTTGAAAAAAATTACATTACTGCCCAAAAAACAAGTGAACCTATTGTTTTCAGGGTTCGTGTACATTTTGTAAGTTTCTTTATTCCACCATAACTTTTGCATCCTTTACAATTTCGGATGTTTAGCGTATCTTCAGAGTTCTTATATCATGCTGAGTGTCACTGACAAAAATTTTGTTTTTAGGAACATTATTCTGGTCTTGCTTTTTTTATTACATATTTTAAATTAATTGTAATAAGGTAAACGTATTGTTTAAAGTTGTTCAAACGTCTTGGGAGTCAATGAAGTAAAAAAAAAGAAACAAAGTAATTGATTTTAACGCGAAAAATCAACGCCTTAATCATTTTACCACCAAAACGAAAAGAGTACGGGAACCGTATACTCCATTTTTAATACCGCCGATACCATAATTTATAATTTGTAATGACGGGTAAATATGACCCTAAAATACCATCACGTAAGGTTGCCAGCCGAAATCAACATTAAGGAATCGAGAATGACGTGGAATTAAAGGAATTACTGGGAATGCGCCGGAGTAATCTTGGCCGAAATGGGGCTGTAACTGTGTATGTCCATTGCACCTCTAACGTTGAAGAATTTAGTTTCGTAGAGTCTAATATGTCGAAAATTAGTTTTCGCCAAATGCCAGATTGACTTAAATCCAAAAGTAAAATAATTAAATTAAGTCTAAAAAAATTTGTTAATTTTCCAGTAGTTGTTGAGTACGGAGCAAATAAAGGCACAATTTTACATCGAACTGTTTTATATAAAAGTAAACAAGTTGAATTCCTGAGACGAGCTCAGCCGAATACAAGGGATTTTCGATTTTGCGATTTTTTCTTTATCTTGCAATGGTTCACCCCAGCACGCATCTATTACCGAAAACAGCAACTCGATAGCTCATCTCCTTCATACCCAAAACCGTGACAGAAAATTGGCAACGACGACGTCGACGACAACTCGATAGCAATAGGGCTTTTCTAAAGAATATCCCTAAAAACGTTATAAGCTGAAACTGGCGATTTTTCTCTCTTGTGTTTTGTTATTATTGAATACCTCAGTCCGTAATTTTAATCTTAATGAAATATTACGTAGTTATATTAGTTGTGTAAATGACGTAATTCCGGTGGGAGTCGCAGTGTCATCAAAATTATATACATGTACAGTCAACATCAATAGTAGCGTAGTATCTGAATTGTCCAAAAGAAATGCATTGCAAGATATATCACAATAGTCTGACAAAATCGCGTCGCAAAAGTGTTTGGTACATTAATATTTTCATAATGCAAAAAAAACTATCCATCAAAAGTAAAGCAGTATCAGATATTTTCAAAAGTTTTTCACACAATGGTTCTATTAAAAGTTTCAAAAGTACCTGAATTAAGAATAAAACTTTCGTCGAACATAAACCTTTTTAGAATGCTGATGTATATTTTGATTTAAATATTGTGTTCTGCCTTTTGTTTTATGGCATTGTCAAGAATTGTCACTTGAAGTGGCTATATAAACCAAGAACTGAACTGAATATAATCTATTACTGATTATTCCTAAGTAGGTTAGGCACCTATATATTTCTAGGAAGTCATAATTTGATTAAATAGCACTACAAATTAGTAAATTTCCTTAATTCCTTTATCATCGATATGTCGCATTATGTATCAGATCATGAAAGACATCGTATAGTAACGCTTCATGAAGATGGCTTACCAATTGGTGACATCGCAAGACGTGTTGCTGTTGCTCGAAATACCGTTACTCTTTGGATCAATAGATGGGACAGCGAAGGACATGTTAATCAAATTCGAAAAACAGGACGACCGACTGTTACATCTGCTTCTACACGTAACGAAATTGTAAGAAGTACAAGATACAATGGGTTCACGCCAGTCGCAAACTTGGCTACTGACTTTAATATATCACGGTCAACAGTCCGACGTGTAAGGAGTACATCACCGCAAACCGGAAGCTTGCTCTGACTGCAATACACAAGGAAGAACGATTGAGATTTGCACGAGACTATCTAGATTTCAATCTCGAGAATGTCATATTCAGTGATGAAAAAACTTTTACATCAGATGAAAGTGGAAATTATTAGGTATTTTAAAAGAAATATTGTCAATGTTCATGCAAGCGGCAGAATAAACCTTGGATTTTGGGGCTGGATGTCGTCTGCTGGGCCTGGAGAATTAATAGAAATTGGTGGACGATTGAATGCTCAAGGTTACGTTGATATTATGGAAGACGTTTTGATACCAACTGTTAGAAATTGTTATCCAGGCATCGATCCGTTTAATTTTGTTCACGACAATTCACGCGTACACACTGCAAGATTGACCAGAGCATGGTTTAGAGAGCACAACGACGAAATTATTGCTTTGCCATTTCCACCTAAATCTCCGGACATAAATCCAATTGAAAACAGGTGGGGATTGATGGTGCAAAACTGAGATCCGTCAACTCCTCGCACTGCAACCGCTATTTGTAATCATGTATTCGAGTTATGGGAACACTATAGAGGAATGTATACATGTCAGAACATGGTCATATCCATGCGGGAACGTCTTCAGTGTATTATAGATAATGCAGGAGGCCATACCCGATTCTAAAAACGCCATTGAAAACCTTAACTTTATTTATGCAAGTATGCAAGTGTAATTTTTTTTTAGCTACAATGTAAACGTTTTTTAGTAGATAAGTGGTATGTTAATTTTAAAGTTTATGTTTTTTTTTACAATAAAGCATCGGTTGCGAAAATTAATTACTTTTTTTTAAATTCTCAAATATGTGATTAATCCATTAAGGGCCCGTGGTCCCACTACATCGAACAGCAGTGCTATTCTCTAACTTTCACTCGTCGACGGACACAGCGCTGCTGGCTCGTCGTAGAGCAATCGACCAATCCCATCATAGAATCGTCGGCGAGCACAACCTTGTTCTATGATGTGATTGGTCGATTGCTGCGGGCTCGTCGACTAGTAAAAAGTTAGAGAATAGCACTTTTTTATACCACTTAGATGGCAGTCAAGCTCACGGCCTACCTGATGGAAAGTGGTTACCGTGGCCTATAGACATGTACAACACCAGGGGCATCACACTCGAGCTGCCGACACTGCTGCCCCCTTTTGTCTGACTATTTTGATTCAATTAAATATCAGTCACTTTAAAAACACAATATAGTTATGAGTATTGAAAAAAAATTGAATCAGCTTATTTTGAAAATAGTTCTTTTGATTATTTTGAAACCTTAACGCGAGTGATTAATATTAAAAAGAAGTAAGTCAGGTTATTAAAAAAAATTATAGAGTCAATACTTTTGGAACTCAGTTTTTGATCAGCTACTATTGACGCTGACTGTACAGTTTATGTCAGTATTCCAAATACAAAAATTCTAAGTGTGGTTTACCAGTTAACGGTCGGAAGATGTCTTTCCACGATCCACTTGAAGAACCCGAGAAATAAATAATAGTGTACGCTTAAAAGGACCTCTAAGTGCTTTCCTATATTTTAAAAAAAAGGTAGTACAGAAAAGAGCGCCTCCAGGAGCGGCGTGGTGACTAGCGCCCCTCCCCCAAACCGGGGCAAGACGGGGACACCGTGGTTCCCAAACCCGAGGGGGCCATCTCGAAACCAGGGATGGCCCACGGTAAGTCGGGGAGCGGCAACCTTACTCCCCAGCGTCTGAAGACCCGAGACGGCGTGCGGTTTTAGTCGGTTCAAGCACGACATAATCGCCCCCGCTGAGTCGGTTCAAGCACGACATAACCGCCCCCGCTGGCCGCACGAAAAAAAAATGTACTACAGGAAAATAAGTCATCATCATCGCAGTAAAAGCCCTGGTTGCATCCACAACTTGCACTTAGGAGCCCGAAGTCCGCTTCTACTTCTCCTGATTGGTTTATTTTGCCTTTCCGTCAGCTACAGCCAGCTGACCCCCCCAACGCCCAGACCAATAGTTGCGCTAGAGCCTCGTCCGTCAATAGGAAAATAACTAACAAATAATAAAAAAGAAATTCACTAGAACGAGACCTGGCTGAACTGAATATCTTAAACATTTGCCAGTTTCTAATTTAAAGAATAACAGTAATTTCTTTAGCAAAGATTTATCGCCATATATTATGATGTAAGATTCAAAAAGACGTGCCGTAGGAACAAGTGGAATAGAGCTCACTTTATTTTTTCGATCGGCCGAGCCTGGGGCTGCAATTAGCCGTCGATTTGCGTATGCCTGCGCCCGCGCAGGCGACGGCGACGTCACGAACGATATGCGCGATCGAGATCGATCGGCGATATGTGAGGCGGTTTGAAGCTGTTAGATTTGTGTTGTTTTTTTGTTCTAACGTGTTTTTGTAACCATTTCGATCTATTTGGCTTAGGAATGTTATAAGTTGAGTATCACGAATTTGATGTTCATTAAGCGTAGCGAGCCGAAGGCGAGCAAAGCGTCTTTGGTTTCTAAGTTGCATTTCAAACAAATGATACTCCTCCGAGATCCTTTGAACGATCTCGACCAAATTTGCCATGGTGATCAAGTAGACATTACTGAGTGTCGTAAGGGGTGTCGTAATGTCCAGATAGGTCTTACCATCGAGGAATAATCACCGAAAAACAAAATCAATGGAAAAAGTCGACCGGTCACGTTGACCTATTGTTGGATAGGCAAATCTCGCTACGCTTAAGTTTAGGTTGCTTGCGAAGCTGGTAACCGTCCTAGTTACAATTTTATCGTTACATAGTTGGCCAGCTTAAACATAAGTTGGCCAACTATGTAACGATTTGTTTCCTTTAATTTTACCAGATAGTTAACAATTCAAATATAAATCAAGTTTAGAAATTTAATAAAACCACATGAATATTCCTTTTATAACTTAAAAAAATCATGAAAATCTGATGGATACATAGTAAAGAATTAATTCATTATCGATTAACATAAAAATATTTAGCAGCGAAAGGCGTGTACCAGGATCTAAGCAAGTGGAAAGATATTGTCTCTGCCTACCCTAATCAGAAAGAGGTGTATTTGAATGTATGTATAAAATCTAGTGGGGCGGAAATCACACAGTGATTGTCAAACTTAGATATTTTTGTTGCAGTATTTTTATTCAAAATTACAGACCTTAGGCTTTATGCATATTATTCGATCGAATCAAACGTCTTCGACGTCAAAAACACAAAAAAATGATTTTTTAGGGACAATTTGTATGGTAGGTACCCGAAACCTTGAACGTACAAACCCCAAAATCTAATCAGTTCTTCCCATTAACCAAACAAGATGATTGGCGAAAGAATTTTTTAAATCTGATAAGTGGTTCTTGAGTTATTGCGTAAACAGACATCCAGACATCCAGACCAACAGACAGACCGACACAAACATTTTTTTTGCTTAATTAGACTTAGAATCATGTGAAACGTCGAGAAAAGTGATAAAAAGTGGGTGTAAGATTTTGATTTTATTGCGTGATTTTAAGACTTCGGTGTCCACCTGGTTGGTGGCCCGAAGTAAAATATTCCGATAAATTAAGAACCTTACATAGTTGCTCAGAGACAAGACAATAACTTCATAACATTAGCGTCGCCCCATCCGAGAAAAAATTCACACGGTTCCAAAAATGTATGAATCTTCAAACTAATAAACAAATAAGCACTTCATCGCCTCACATGCGAAGTGGGACGAATTTAAATTTGTAAATTATTATGAGAAGATTGCTATATACAATAAGAAGTTTTATTCCGTAAATTCCATATATTCCGGAGCCTGTTACGGGAGTGGCCGTAAGATGATGTCCGTACCTGCAACAAAAAGAAAGGTAATGCTTAAATAAATACTTTATGAATACAGTATTCGTGTTTATATTATACAGAAGAGTAGGAAATGTGTAATTTTTGCAACAGAAAAAAGATGGCGCCAGTACTGAATGTTGATTGATGTTGTCTATGGATGTTTTAACGACAATTTTATTTTTTTAACGAATATTAGTAACCGAAATTACTAATATACCCCTAACCCCTCCAGTTAAGCTAAATTGCTTGTGTTAGGAGTGGGTTTCAAATTTAGACGTCTAAAAGACTGACGCGGTGCCCGGGCACCGGGACCGTGACACTTGTCAAACGAGTCGTACCATTTGTCAAATTGCTTGCTTGTCAAGGGACCTAATGTGGCGGCCAAAGTCCGCCGGCAACCCTGGGGTTATCCTTTCGAGGGCTTACCCGGGGTGCCCGGCAACGGACACTTGGGGAGGACACCGTGCGGTTTTAGTCGAGACACGACATAACCACCCCCGCTGGCCGGCGGGGGGGTATCCGAAGGGATTTCCTCACGTTAAAAAAAAAAAAAAAAAAGGAGTGGGTTTCACGTCGGTAGTGTAATAGCCAGGATTCGAACACGGGTCCTCTCGATCGTGGGGTCAACTACTTAACCACTAAGCCCGACGCTTTACGACTAATGAAATGGCAAAATGAAACTAGAGCTGAAAAATGATATATTTTAAAAACTATGCTAGTATTTTCTATACATCTGCAATTACGTTGTTATTTAACAGTGGATGTATATATTTTTGAGCATTTACGAGAATAAAGTTGCTATTGAAATCTATAAATATTTTTTTGGGACTGGTCGCGGGTTCAAGTCCCGTCCTAGATGTTCTCTTTTTCCGATCTAAATCTATAAATATTTGTTCAAAGTTAAGATGTGAAAACTGACCAGAAGTCACTTAGCCTAGCCTTCAGCTTGAGGACGGTAGAATGTATATCTTATTGTTTTATTGACTCATTTGTTCTGTGGAACAAGTATGGAACGCTTTAGAGGGTCCATACATTTCCTGTAGAGTTAGATCGGAAAAAGAGAACATCTAGGACGGGACTTGAACCCGCGACCAGTCCCTTACAGAGGGAATGCTCTGACCAACTGAGCCACCTAAGCACATCGGTAGCTTAGTGGTTAAGGAGTCAACCTTACGATCGAGAGGTCCCGGGTTCGAATCCTGGCCATTACACTACCGACGTGAACCCACTCCTAACACAAGCAATTTAGCTTAGCTGGAGGGGTTAGGGGGGATATTAGTAATTTCGGTTACGAAAAAAAAAAAAAAAAAAAAACGAAATTCTCCGATATATTATATACGTCTCAAGGCATTCCACACTTGTGGCACAGAACTAATCGGTTCGGAACTCGAACCCAAGAGGTTTCGATTTCTGGACCGTGTCAAATGTTATCGGATATTTTTGTTAAGAAATTCTCAGTAACAGCATGAAACCTGGAGCATAAAGTACCCGATAAATGGAAGTAGGATCACTCTTTATATATTGAGTTATAATTGACACAATAACAACACTGCTGACTCCTTTGAGAAAATAAAAGGCGAGTCAATGAATAAAAAAAACATTATACTCTTAAAAAAATAGTACTTAAAATAGTAACTTTCGGATTTGTTCCATTAAGGTGAAAAATAGCTATGGAGCCCTTCATTGTTGCTCATGGATACTTGCACCAAAGAAGTCTACGTTGCTAACCCTGTGAAAACCATTTCAGTATTTTTCAATCCCATATTATTACCTAATGGAAAAACCATTGCAGGAACGTCGTTATACAAAGACCTGATCGTGACGTGCCCGAAATGAAACGAAGGGGAAACTCCTTCCAAAATTTCTTCTCCACAACCTCAATCAACCTCCCCTTTCGCTCGATAAGCCATACGTTTGTTTTCTATACTACCTAAGTAGTAAAACAAAAACTGCAGTGACGACTTCATCTAACAAATCTTTCAAACAAAGCAGGTACCGAAAGACAGCTAGTAGTCCATACCAGTTCTTCAACTCATTAGTAATTATTAATCTAATTCTTAACCAGTCTGAAGAATTGCGGATCGCTCTAGTTACTCTATCAGATCGGGTTGCAGGCATCTAATGAAGCAATCATTAGTAATACGAAGACAATGATATTTAGCAGCCTTATACTTAACAACATTGTGAAATTAAAGTGCTTTGTTGACGGATTGACAGGTGGCTTCTTATTATGTTCCTGATTTAATCAGATATGGAAACGCGAGTGTTGGATTGCGGAATTCTTGGCAGTGTTAACAAAGGACAGTGCTATTTCTGCAGGTGGTATGAGCCTTGCTTTTCCCAGTCTGAAAGGAATTAGCAGGGCTATTTCAAAATATATGAATTCGATGTCAAATTTCACTTAGGCAAGGCTGACTTTGGGAATTATCTTGCTTGCTCTATCAACGCGTTATTGCAAAATCGCGAACGGCTTTCTCAGGTTGAAAGGAATTAGCAGGGCTATTTGAAAATATATGAATTCGACGTCAAATCTCACTTAGACAAGAGAGCTGCCTTTGAGAATTGTCAGTGAACTTTGCTATCAATGCGTTATTGCACAATCGCGAACGGCTTTGGCCTATAGCGCTATTCTTCTTCATCGGAGCGCGAATCCTAGTTGCATTCAAAGCTTGCAGTTTGAAGCCCATACTATACAATGCCAATATTTGGTTTATTTCGGTTTTAACGGGGCGACTACCGTCTAATCCCTAACCCGATGAAAGCCTGCGCTAGAGGCTAGTCCGTCAATCAGCAGGCGTACCGGCTTGCAATGGTTTGCCGATAAACCCAATCTTTGCCTTGTTACATGTTACATTACGCCGTTATTACAAACTCGTTAGCGGCGATAGCCCAGTGGCGTACGTAACGGACTGCCGAGACGGGGTAGAGTTCGATCCCCAGTCGCCCCGGACACACACCTCTGACTTTTCGTAGTTATGTGTGTATTAAAAATGTTGATTATCGCTTGTTTAGTAATGTGCTCGGTAGATGGCAATAGGCTCACCCCCTTGGGACCTAAACAGAACTGGCGAATCGCCTACCCCTTCGGAGATACAGGCGTGAAGTCATGTTATGTAGAAAAAAGTAGAAACTTATCAATAAAAATGCACAGAATACCTCACGATAAGTAATTACTTCTACATATCATTGAATTAACTGGCCGTTTCGAACCAGTTGCGTGCATGTTGACCTTTGAAACAACTTTTTACCTTCCAGTAAAAATCACTGCCCATCATCGCCAACTGCATTCCTCCTGCACTATATTAATAATATTCTTTAGGCTGTAATTATAGTGCTGTGCTTGATACAGCAGCGTTCTTGGGAGTTACCTGATAGTAGAAACTAGCGTAATGATGTATCACTCAGTGTATCACTGACTAACCAACTCCTAAGACATGCTATTTAGATTAATTAGAGGGGTTTTTAGGTTGGTTTTTAGCTAGAATATCAAACAAAAGTCGCGCAGCGGGCTATGGAGCGAGCTATGCTTGGGATTTTTTGAAGGATAAAGTTCCAAATCAGGTCGTCCGACAAGCAACTAAAGTCACCGACATAGCTCGCAGAATAAGCAAGCTGGAATGGGCTGGCCACATCTGCCGAAGGTCCGATGGTCGATGGAGCAAACGAGTCCCAGAGTGGAAACCGCGAATCGGCAAACGGAAGGTACGACGTCCCCCAGCTAGATGGATGGGGACGACCTTTAAAAGGTAGCGGGGATAGACTGGATGCGCAAGGCCGAGGATCAAATGCTAGGGCGTACATTGGTAGAGGCCTATGTCCAGCAGTGGACTGCAATAGGCTAATTAATTGAACTAGAATACCAAGGGTGTGAAAGCGTGCAAGCGTGTGCGCCTACTACGATCTTAGGAACGCAAACCAACCCCGCCTGCTAGCTGGTGCACCAGCTGAGTGATGAACGAGGCTCTAACGAAGGTGTCCTTTGGGTTGGGAGGTCAAAGGGCAATCACTCTCACAATTTATTATATTATCAATAAAATACGCTTATAAATACGCCAGTAACTCAAGACTCTACATCAGTCGCAGACAAGTCGCCGCCGCCGAGGTGAGTTCTACGCACTCGTCGCCGCCCGGACCTGAACCACTGAAGATGTCGACCGCAGTTATCGACGAAACGTTTGGAACACCCGGAAGCAGTATATTCTATATATTATCATTGACCAAATAAACCAAAGTCTAAAACAAGCAGACCCGGGGCTTTGAGATGAAATCCTTATTTGCAAACGAGATCAATGCTTACATGGATGATGTTGATGAAATCCACGATGTTAAAAGTACATACTTTATAGGAAAATTGGATGCAAGGAGCCCCACCAAGGTCTTCGGGGCTGAGCCAACCTCGCCTGGTAGCTAGTAAACCTGCTAATAGACGTATGAGGCTCTGTCGCAGGTTTCCCTATCAGAGATAAGAGGTCAGATTACACAGACACTAAATTACACGGAACTAGAAACGACTTGAGCCTGAAGTCACTCTAAGAGACTAATCAAAAATGGACGAGTACATATATGTGTTGACATCGTTCAATTCTGCTATAACCAGTTATAATTAAATTCATTTCATAACTGCACACCTGAACCATTGCCATATTCAGTAACAAGTAGCGTTTAATCGTCCACCTGACCAGACCAGTACCATAATAATATGGCAACACTACGATGTCGTTATCATTAATCCTGCTACCGACCTCTATTGGAGATTAGCTTGAATGTTTTATGACAGGTATAAATGTCTGACAATGGCGTTTCATCATTTAAAAAGGTCATTAGATCCTTTAAGACCAAGTTCGATATTCAAGAATAGCTACTTTCACCAATAGTACGAAGATCAAGGCGAATAATAACAATATTCAAGTACGAACCATACAAAGTGTGCTTTAACAAGCTGGTAGGATGGGTTCTAGAATGTGTAGACACATAGAAAAAATATGCATCTAACATTATTTCGTTTATATTCTATAGTTTATTACTGTAATAAACTCAAATCTGGCTAAATAAGGTAATTTAGGACACTGCAGATAGTTGTGACAACCATTTTGGTCAACTATGAGCCTTTGGCAAGGGTAATTGAGTTTTGAAAGTAAGCATGTGTGTTACTTAAACATTTTAAAAGGAAAGTCCAACCTTAATAGTACGAATTGTATGAAGTCCTTATATGGCATGCTCAAAATGGTGAATTCTAGTATAAAAAAAAGCAATTAGAGTTTGATCTTTCATATAATACTACAATATGTAACTGCAAAAGAGTCTAATTGGCTTTTTTATTTAATAAGTATTACTTTTTACTTTAAAAAAAAAGAATATCTTCTCCAAATCAGGCAAGTTTCTTGCAAAACCCTGGAAAATATGTTCAACAAATAACCGTTGCCAAAACATATATCGCACTAAACAAACAACATGTTCTAGAATGAGCATAAACATACATATATAATTGTTTTTTAATACATCCATATCATACATATAATAATGCAGACGACCTCTGTGGCGCAGCGGTAGAGCTTTCGATTACTAAGTCAGAGGTCGCGGGTTCGCTCATTGCAAATATGTATTTTTGCATTGGTCTGGGTGTTTCTATGTATAATATGTATTTATTTAAAAAAGAAGTATCTAAGTATGATTATCCGCATTCCAGAACCCATATGACACGCTCTGCTTAGTTTGGGTCTATTTGGCGTTGCGTTGTGTAATATGTTCTAGAATATTTATTTATAAGCAGGCATACTCGTATTCATGGAACAAGTATTTGATAGTTTCACTACACGAAAATCAAACCCTCAACCTCTGACGTAGCAGTCAATTGCAACCGATTGCTTTCCCATTTTTGATAATAGTGTAGATTGTTTAGAAATATCAGATCATAATCTGTGTAATACGAGCCTCAAGACTCCGTAAGAAGACTTCGAAAGTTGTCATCTTTGGAAAGGGTTTGGCTCCAATCGGTTCACTGCAATCTCCCGGTAAGGTTTACGTATAATATTTATTTTTATATTTATGAATCTCACTGAAGGCTCACGTTTGACCTCTATCTCACCTGGTCGTAAGTGACGATGTGGTCACGATGGATCACGTTTGCCTAGAAGGAGCCTATTCACTCGAGACTTGAAGATTCCGACGTTATAGTTTTCCAGAAACACAGACTCAGGCAGGCAATTCCACTCCTTAGCTGTACGCATATTAAATGTGTCGCCGAAACGTTTCGTGCGTATGAGTGGAATATACACCATGTTGCGGTGGCGTGTCGCAGTTTGTTGGTTCGTTGGTGGAAAGGGCTTGGAGGTATCAAGTTGTGCAATTCCAAAGCACACTCTTCGAAAAACGATAGAAGTTTATGCATTTTGTCGGCTTCTTAACTCGTTGTCAAACACTCTGTGACTTAATACATCAGATTAACCTTACTGTGGATAAAGAAAGTGTGTTAGGATAATCAGGTTTTGAAAGAGCTTCTTGACATCTTTTCCCTTCGGAGTAGGCAGAGACAACAGCCCGTATTCTGTCCTAACACAGTTCACGAGCTTCCTCTACTGGTATTGAACCATTCATACAAACCCGCTGGTTTTATTTTAACTTTTCTCAAAATGGAGTGCTCTGGTAACAAAAAAAAATCTCTTACTTAACAAATCAATACACTTTACATTATTTACCGTAAGTATCTTATAAGCTGCCTCAATTTCGGAACCTTTCTATATCCTTACACGAACATAATCCAGGCCAATCAAAATGTTAAAAAAACTGGTACAATATGAAAATGTCGCGATCAGATTACGTGCCGGCGGCGTGTGACTGACTAAAAGTAAGTGAAAAACTGACCAGGTCACTTGACAGGTCGGCTGGCAATCGACCGCTTTACTCTGGCGATATATTGCTGTGCTACGTGGAGATATGGATATCAATTACGTAGTCGAAATTACATTACATACTAAACATTAGAGAACTCGTGAAGTGCGTATAGACAGAAGTAGATGGCGGGCCGTTATGCCTGCCTACCCCAGAGAAAGAAGCTGTGAATAATAATAATATTTTTTTTTGTGATATTATTATTGAGTTTGCTGCAAAGCTGAAATATTCTCCGTCCTTACAGAAGCAGGCCAAGATGGAGGCGTGTCGTGGTCCTACGCACGCCTGCCAACCCACCTTCGACCACCTTCTGCCTCCACTTTCTAGGGCGCACCCGGGGTGCCCGATAATTTACACTTGGAGAGGATATCGTGTGGTTTTAGTCAGTTCCATTCCGGCACACCCATCTCATCGTTGGCACCGATGGGCTGGAGCCCGTGGGAGTATCCATATGAAAAAGAAAATGAACAGAGCGTGTTTTCTCGTGTGCAGTACCCGGTACCGGCTGGCAGGTGAGGTTGTTTTGGGCTTCGAGTTTCTGATGGGGCACCATACACCTGAATTATGGTTAATTAACCGTTACCAGATGGAAAATAAATAATTGCTGCGCTAGACACGTCCCAGATATTCGAAATTCTCCGATATATTATATACGAATAGAGACTGGTCGCGGGTTCAAGTCCCATCCTAGATGTTCTCTTTTTGCGATCTAAATCTATAGGAAAACTTAGCATACTAATTGCTACAAAAATTGTATTGAATTGTATGTATATGTTTGCAGAAACACTGTTAAAACCATATCTGTTCGTAATCAGATACAAACAGGCCGCGTAAGTGATCAATTACAATAAATTACCCAAATACCTATCAATTTTCTGTGAGAATATGAAAGAGATAAATCGCCAAGCAAGGCACTCCGAGCTCCATCAATCTGTATAAGGTAATTGTCTCCAAAATAGGAACTCCAAAAGCCGTCTGAATAAGTATGTGCTATACTATATCGATTATAATATTTTGAAAAGAAAGTATACTTGGAATGGGTCAAGGGTCTGCTTAAATCAGGCCATTTAAATAAAAGTGGCCAAAAGAGATTAAGTTATATCCATCATTAAGAAAAAGTAACGTCATTTTTTCTCATTTCTAGGGCTCCGTACCAATTTTTTTCGTGTGCTCGACTAAAACCGCAACCCGACTGACCCAGGGCCATCTCGGGTTTCTAAATGGCCCCCTAGGGTTTGGTAACCACGAGGTCCCCATCTTGCCCCGGAAAGGGGGGGGGATGCGCTACCTTCGGAAAGAGAAAAGCGGAACCCTTTATCGGATCACTTCGTTGTCTGCCTGTCCGTCTATAAATAAAGACCATTTACTCAGAAACCCATGGACGCAGACCCGACTCGTACTTGACCGGTTTTTTTATTATAGCTACTAATTACTTTTTACAAGATTTTGTTTAACGTACGATGTTTGTTTGTGAAGCGTGTCAAATCTTAAAAGATGAATTCGTAACACTACCTTTTATCCCTAAATATGGACAGACGTCAACTCAATTTCACGGCACAAGTGTTGGAAGCAGCTTCGTTTGGGCAAAACAGAATACAACCCCCATTTCTTATCCTGAATGTCGTATGAGGCGACTAATGGATAGAATTGTTATCCATCCGACGGTAAAAATACAGTCAATAATTATTTCAGCCAAGTATTTGGTAAAAAGTCGGAAAAATAACCGTCACAATTCGTCTCACTGGTATTTACATACAAATAGCTTTATCTAATAATGGTCATTTCTAACACCGTAAAACCTTCCTGAGACAGACGTTCTGGTCGTCCTTTTCTAACGCATAGATTAATAATTCTGACATCGAAGCGTTACTCGACACTGGAGCAACCGTAAATGCTATTAGTGAAGCTTTAGCTAGAAGCTTGAATCTACAAATAAAACCGTCAAAGCTAATCAATTTCGATTGATATTCATTTAAAAATCGCTGTAGCAATAATGGTCACTTCAAACACTGTTAGACGTATGACAGACATTTTATCGTCCTTTTTTAAAACACCGTCGAAACGTAAGCAATTTAAATTCTCTACAAATTTACATTATACCCTTCCATGCTACACGGCAAAATGTGAAAATTCAATTAACTTTCCATGGATTACGATATGATAGCCCCTCTTTAATAAAACTTTAAAAGAAAAACAACAGCTCTTGCCTAGGAAAGTAATAACAATTTTGCCTAGTTAATATGTAGAAGCTGGGTCTGCACCAGCGCATTTGTCCTGCTAATGGTGTTGCCAATGATTTATGCGAAACGATTATCTCGGCGTCGGGGCAATTTCGAAAAATATTAACAGTACTAACGATATTATCGCCGGGTGTAAGGGGAACCATCAAAATTGTGGGGACCAAGTCAACCTCACCTGTGCCTGCTGACTGGAAACAGGTTGGATTTGGGGGGACAGACGAGAGCTCGATATAGCCAAAATTACCCAAATTATATAGAAGCGCACCCCCGGGCTCCAAGTTTTGGAAGCAACCGGATTTGGCGCTATGAAGAATAGGACGATATTAACGCCATTTTTATTTCACAGATCTGTAAAAAACCCAGTTTAACATACAATGGTTGAGCCGAAAATCACCCGAAGGCAAAGCGGGAATTGTAAATATAAATGTATGATTTCTTCGAAATTCGGATTGGCAATGATCGTATCGTCAGCTGCGGAGATTTAGTTGATTATTATTCAAATTTTACCTAAATTAGGCTTCGGCGAAAAGGTTTTCGGAAACTTTCGTGAATATGTTATTGAATTATAATATTTTTCTGGTTTTGTTCGGTGCAAACTTTATTGCATTGCCGAAAAAATGACCCTGCATGTGATATCAAAACAGTTTAAGCGAAGGTGTATGTAATTAACTTAGGTTTAATAGTATGTTTAAACACATTGTCAAGAAAAAGTACTTTAAATATTTAATCTCTACAATATTTTCTACAATAATTATATAAACGTAATTACCGCCTTTAATCTCTTGGTCCACAATATTGTACAATTATTTATTGCAACAGTAATTAATTGACCAAAATTTCAATTAAAACTAATTCCCCTCGCACTAAATGCAGCTGAACTATTAAGGGCTTATAAAATACAGTTACAATATTGTGAGCTCTGCAATAAATTGCAATTACTGGCAATTACTACTAAGCATAGTGTTTGGGCGTTCGATAATTTATCACCTAATTAGTAAACCTATTCTGTACGGGCATAAAGGCTCGTATACACTAATTGTAGTCAAGCGCTAGCGTTAGCGAAGTTCGTATCTATTTTAGATCACGATCTTACTTATTTTTAATACAGTATATATTGATGCGGGTTTGTAAACATGCTTTGGACGACGAATTTAGGCAACTTCTTATATCCTCGTATCGATTAGAAACTTACATTATTGTAACTCCATCAAGCTGATCTGATGATCTGAATGAAACTCTTCCAATACTTACTATTCAAACCCCTCGAATTGGAGCTGTTTTTTTTTAACAAATCAACAGAACAAAAAATAACTGTACGAGTTTGACACGACTAAAATGTGTCCCCAAATTTGTATTGCTTTCGATAGAAAACGAAGTGAGAATACACTTTATTCAAAATTAAATTACCTTTATAGGGCACTTTTGAAATTGTGTATGTGATTAGTTCTCTATCCGATTGTGGCGAAGTCAAATAACGAGTATTATGTGCACACATACCCTACGATCTCTCGTATCTTAACAATTAAAAAGTAAAAAATGGCAGATTTTTATTATTCCCTTTATTAACTTTAAAATACATTTAAATTACATTTTTAAATACATTCTATGTAAAAAAAGAGATATATTTAAAAAATATAAAAAATAGTGGCCCACCGGCAACGGGTACAGGGACCAAGCTACCGGTGGTTAGGGCTCCAGAGAGAGGAATCTCCTCACAATACGTGCCGTGTCGAGGAGCACTGCCTTCTGCATCAAGCCCTTGACTCAACTGCCTAACGCGAGTCTCTGGAGATGTTGTTCGAGGCTCTTGGCAATCAGTCCGTGAACCGATACAACTATTACTATTATTATTATTATTTATTTATTATTACTTTAAAAAAGTGAAGGTAAGTAGTTGATTACGCGCTAGTGTGCAAAGCCCTTATAGTAGCGGTATGTCTTGTAAATGTTTATAGCTAGTCAGTGCAACTCATGCGCACTTAAAATCGATGTATGCAGCCCCCAGTGAATGAGAATTCGCTGAGTAGTGATAGTCATTAGAATAACTGTTTTAGCATCTAAAAATACACTTTTACTTATTAAGAAATTTAATACCTACTAAACAAGCTGTTTAGAACATAACTCTTTCGGGGAGGGGGAGTCAGATGGCAGTCGCTCTCGTAAAATTTAATAGCAAAGCTTTTTCTAACCCACTTACCGCTTTAAAAAGAAGTAAGCCGTCGAAGTTAATGATAGAATTTATTTAAAAAAATCGAGGGAGCATGACGTCATGACGATCATACCTATTGCCGTCACAACATACAAGTTAGTTTTAATGCCAAGAGCACCAATAGATGTCCCACAGCAAAATTCCTCACAAGAACAATCTCACCACTGAAGCACAAGTTTACTTTCAAAAGTAATCATGATATGTTTGTAACCTAAATCCGTCCTCGCTGGACACGAACCATAGTCACGTACTGTCTTCATGTCGTTAGAGTACGACTTCAACTTGCTTTATGAAGATAACACGGTTAAGGTAAGCGCGAATTGAAGCGTAGCAGTGTAAATTGACGAACTTAACTAATCTATCATACATACCCACTACTGTAATTCCTGTACTTCAGCAGGATCAACATTAGACGAACAAACCGAAGACTCGGGAAGTCCCAGGAAAAACTGTCTTGACACACACAACGAAAGTAATCTTCAAATAATAAAAAAGAGAGCCGTATTTCGTGTGTTTGTTTATAATATAAATATGTAGGTAATCTTCGTAACAATTGCACTTATTGAAAAAATCTTTCACCATACGAAAGGCACATTATCCCCGATGGACATAGACTATGTATTATGTGTAAATTACAATGACTTGAGTTAAAAAAAAAACTCATATCAACCAAAACGAAGCCAGGGCGGGTTGATAGTTGCTTGGTTGGGGACCTCCACGTGCTTGGTTGGGGACCTCCACGCGGTGCACCCTGGGCAACGGAGACGGCAGTGCCTCTCTCCTAGGGTGGGAGAGACGCTGTCGCCTACGGCCAACTCCGACCGAGGCGAGGACGGCCCTGTTGAGGGCTGTTCGGAAGCTTTCCACGTGTCCCTCTGATTAGCAGATGGCACAGTGGAGAGCAAGTAAGGGGGCCATCTCGAAACCGGAGATGGCCCAGGGTCAGTCGGGGTGCGAGGGATATGCTCTATGGGTAACCTTACACCCCGGCGTCTTAAGACCCGAGACGGCGTGCGGTTTTAGTCGAAAAAAAGGGCGGGTTGATAATCAGATTTAAATTGTAGACGCTGACTAACAGCCATTATCGATGTAGGGAAAAAAACCGAAAGTAAAATAGAATTAGGCGGGCCATGTCCGTAGATTCCATGTGCTAAATAGGTACACTGGGTTACACCCTGGTAAGCCAGAAGATGGGGGGCAGACACCTGGTCATCGACTCCTTTGATGGTGGGATATAGCAAAGGATTGAGAGAAGTTTAAAGGGATGCCTTTGCCTAGCAGTGGTACAAAGTGGGCGACATGACAAAAAGAAATGGAGTATTATTTTTCTGTACGAGCTCAAGTGTGAGTCCACCCTTAACACTAGAGACTTGACAGAAACGGCGAGTGTTGGTCATGGGTCATGGGTTGGATACATGGCCTGTGACACTAAGATATGGAGTATGAGGAAGGAAAGGTGTTTACTGAAACCTTCGAGGTATATTAATACTAAAACTGAAGACAGCAATTTTCTAGCTTTACAGACCCATATGACTATAGATTTTTAGAAGCGTTTTTGGGGCCCCACCAAAGTCTCCGGGGCCCAAGCCGACTTAACCTGTAAGCCGGTACACCTGCTGATTGACGGAAGAGGCTCAGGCGCAACGGTTTCCTCTCGGCATTGGGAGTTCAGACGGCAATTGCTCCCTGTAATATAGGTCACACCACAACCAGCCAAAGAATTAGCTGAGTCCGGGCTCATTCGACCAGGAACAACGCCATGATAAGGCAGGTGAGGCTGACTTGGGCCCGATTGACCCCCTTACATTCCTCAAATGTTTGTATCAATTAGTACCCAAAGCGTTTAAAATGCCATTGTATCCTGCGAGCTCAAAATGTAACTCGGCTACGAATTTTGAATTACAGTTGTTAACGATGACGAGTTGACACGTTTCGTGAGTTTGTTTTCGATTTTACAACTACCCTGCGTGTCGTCTGTCACCGAGCAGCGCCGGTGCACGCGCATATCTTTATGATTTTCACGCGTACACATTTTGCGCGCGCACAACTAACGGTTCTGCTAGGGTTGTCTATGTCTCCGATTGATATATTGGACGCTCATTTATTTGAATTGACTAATTTCTGTAATCAACAATGTATGCTTTGTAGGTTTATAATTATAAATAGTATCAGCGTGTCAGCTTATAAAACAATTATGGTTTGTATTACCATTAATTGCAATGGTATATTCTTAATGTTATTTTAAAACTACGCATTACAAGTCGTTATATTTTCTTAAAGGACAAAAATGAAAAAATCCAAAAATACTATGGGATTTTGATATTTTTCTCGTTTTTTTGTCGGTAATCAGCTTTTGTACCAGTTTGCAGGTGAGTTTGGCTTGGGCCCGAAGATCATGGTGTGACCCCTTATTTTTTATAAGTGTGGAAACCCCCACGGGCTTCACCCCATCGGTGCCGACAATGGGGTGGGCGTGTCGGAATCGGACCAACCGGGTAAGCCCTCGAAAGGATAACCCCAGGGTAACCGGTGGGCTTTGACCCCATAAAGATAGTTTATACAGCAATATTTCTCAAACTAATAAAAAGAGTCGTTTTTTCCCACCGTAGTAAAATTCTAGAGCTACCTCATCAAGTTAGTACCGTGTTGGTGTTAAGCGAATATGGGATAGGCCTGTTCTTCATCTGGCATTAAATAAACATCCCATAAAAGCACTAGTGGTGTTTAAACACCCACATTTGGCCATTAATGTCCTCTGTCCCGTGAAATAGGGGTCGATCCTTACGTGAGACAGCACAGAGCAAATATATTAGACTAGCTATTGCCCGCGGCTCCACCCGCGTGGAATTCTGATTCCATTCCCGCTTCCCATAGGAACCTATTCCAGGGATAAGTAGCCTATATGTTATAGCAGGCTATAATCTATCCCTATACCAAATTTCAGCCATATCCATTCAGTCGTTTTTGCGTGAAAGAGTAACAAACATTCATACATACAGACAAACTTGCGCGTTTATTAAATATTTTACGACATTCTACTTAGCACTTTCCAGATCCAAAGTAAGTATAGTTTAACTAGCATGTGGTTATGGGTTCTAGAATGCGGATAAACATACTTATATCGTTTTTTTTGTAAATACATACATATTATACATAGATACACCCAGACCAATGCAAATGTACATATTTGCACTGAGCGGGGATCGAACCCGCGACCTCTGACTTTATTTAAGTATGTTTATCTGCATTCTAGAACCCATATGACAAGCTCTGCTTAGTTTGGGTCTAGATGGCGTCGTGTAATTTGTCCTAGAATATTTATTTAAATTATTCATCTCTGCTTGTAGTCATCTCAATATTCACTCTCTTCCTAACCATATCTTCTTTCACACAGTCCATCCATCTCCTCTTAGGTCTTCCTAAGCTAGCTGTAGGTAGCAGGCAAAAACAATATATTAGAATAGAATAGAATAGAATAGAATATACTTTATTGTACACCAACAAAGAAATTTCACAATTACTTAACTTAGCTATTTTTTTTTTTTTTTTACGTGCGGAAATCCCTTCGGATGGCCAGCGGGGGTGGTTATGTCGTGTCTCGACTAAAACCGCACGGTGTCCTCCCCAAGTGTCCGTTGCCGGGTCCCCCGGGTAAGCCCTCGAAAGGATAACCCCAGGGTTGCCGGCGGACTTCGGCCGCCACCGCGGCCTCGCCTTAACTTAGCTATTTAATATAATTATGTACAATGGGCGGTCTTATCGCTTAAAGCGATCTCTTCCAGGCAACCTTGGTATGAATCTGGTTGAGCTAGAGTAAATAACCAGTGGTGTAATATATTATAATATTCCTTCTTATATGGATGCTGAGCATATACTTATCTTTGGAAGAGTGTTGTCATCATCAGCATTCCTAACCGTACATAAATAACATGCAATTCCCAGTAGGGAAGCATCGGCTGTCACCGCTAGCCACCGGCCTATTAGTACCGCCCATTGCATCCCGGACGACAGGCGCACGCGCATATGTTAATTTGACGGAATAAATTAAAAATGAAGCTGTCTTAACGGTATTCTATAATTAAAGTCGTATATCGTATGTTTTGGTAGTCAGTAGACCTATCAGCTCTGACATCAACTTCAGTTTCATTAATGGTGATCGTTTGTGACTTTACCGAATTGAGTTATTAACAAGTTGAATTCCTGAGACTAGCTCAGCCGAATACAAGGGATTTTCGATTTAGCGTTTTTTTTTTGCGATTTTTTCTTTATCTTGCAATGGTTCACCCCAGCACGAATCTATTACCGAAAACAGCAACTCGATAGCTCATCTCCTTCATACCCAAAACCGTGACAGAAAATTGGCAACGACGACGTCGACGACGACCACTCGATAGCAATAGGACTTTTCTAAAGAAAATCCCTAAAAAGTGAGATGACACTTGTTTTTTTGGGTTCCATATATTTATGTCAGTGAAATATCGAAGTTCAGAATCTTCATAGTTTGACTGAAAAGGCAACCCCAACTCGACGGCCTCTGTGGCGTAGCGGTAGTGCATTCGACTGCTACGACAGGAGGCGCGGGTTCGATTCCCGCTCAGTGCAAATATTTGTAGGCATAAATATGTCTATTTGCATTGGTCTGGGTGTTTCTATGTAGTATATGTATGTATTTACAAAGAGTTTACTGGTGGTAGAAATTTGATGACACAAATTAGTCACAAAATTCGGCCGGGTGAGTACCACCGTGCACGATTGCGAAAAACCCTCCATAGTAATTCAATTTCGGTTTGATTGCGTTCAGGGGTCAGCAAGTGCATAGCCGGGCAAGGGGATTGTGGTCGCAGCACTAGTGGGATCGGTGGGTGTCACGCGGTGCTGCGACGACAATCCTCTTCTGGCCGTCAAGCTGAGTGCCACCATTGTTAACATGGTACGTGTATGTAATGGTGACCCTCTTTCCTGAGACTTTACCTTCAGCTTACCATCAGGCGAGATGAAGTCAAATTGACGTGTCCAATATATAAAAAAGAAAAAGAGTATATAAATATGTTTATCCGTATTCTGGAACCCATAACACAAGCTAGTTAAACTATGCTTACTTTGGGACTAGAAAGCGCTGTGTAGAATGTCGTAGAATATTTATTTTTTTATTAAAAAAAACTGAGTTGGGAATGGCCTCGGAGGATGACATATATACTTACGCCTGCTCCCTAAAGGGTACTTCCTACACTACCTCTCGAAGAAAAAAAAACTGTAGTGGTATTAAATCTAAAGTCAATCACAATCAGAGACGAGGAAAGGCCTGTAAGAAAAGTTACCAGATCTAAAATCGATCTTAATCATAAACTAGAAATTGGCCGGGTAAAAAAGGATGGCGGTGGTACCAGATCTAAAGTTAATCTCTGATTAAGATTGAAGAAGAACGAGAAAGGATCTGGTGAAAATATGAAGCATAAAAATGAAAGTATTATTCTAAAACAAAAGTCTAAAAATATCATAAAGGAACATATCTTCCGCATTACAACTAATTAAAGTGAAGTTAGGTTTTTGCGCACGAGCACTACAAGCCGTCCACTGTCAACCACGATTACATCTGCGGATAAAGTTAATGTTAGAACCGGTATATTATATCTAGGGTGACCATAACGGTGGGTGTATCCCGGACTTGAGACTTCGTTATCTTATAAAATTTGTGAAGATGTTTAGATGTTTGTCACTCCTGTGACTGAACTGACCTGGCTGAAATTATGTTCTAAAACAACACAAAGGCTACTTTTATCTATGGCCTACGGGAAAGGGATCAGAATACCACGCGGGCAGAGCTGCGGACAACAGCTAGTATATTTTTAGACAGTATAGATACGAAAAGAAGATATAGTTTGAAACTATCTTTCTATATTATATTATTATATTAAAGTAGGTATGTATATGAAAATCAGCAAGGTGAATTGGCTGCCCACATCTACTAGAGTGGAGACCGTGAATCAGGAAACGGAAGGTGGGACGCTATCCAGCCAGAAGGATGGATGATCTGAAAACGGTGCCTGGGATAGACTAGAAGCGCAAGGCGTAGGAACGAGTGCTCTGGCGCACATTGCGGGAGGTCTATTTCCAGCAGTGGACTGCATTTACATTGATTGATATTAAAATACTATTATTATCCCTAGCTACTAGTGGTTGCTTCACTTAGCTGCCAATATCACTCATTCTGCGTCAATTCATCACCAGTAGTGAAATAGGACAACTTATCATCACACAGTAAACAGTTGTCACTCAAATTTGACAATTGACATCAAAAACTTTTCAGAGGCAAAGGTTTAGATATCCGGCTGTTTCAATATTAGATATGGTAACCCCAGTGATACCTGGACAGTCTCTTTAGTTCCTCATACCACGAACCTATAAGGTTGGATTTATAAATGTTGTGAAATGCATTGAGGCTGTACTTTAACGAGCTTTTGAATTAATATCAAAAATTTTGCTCGTTATGGTTGACTTGATAACAGTTTAATTATTAATAAGAGCTTTAATGTTTATGTCACTTTTTAACGTTTAATTGATGAATTTCATTATTTTTTAATATATAGGGCACAGGTATTAAAGGTCGTCCTCAGGTTGTTCAGGTTTATTTCGTTTTTACGAATAGGTTATACTTCGGTGTTTCGGTAGCCAGTACATGAGGCCCCACTAAGATCTTCGGAGCCTAAAGCTAACCTGGAGACAAACGGCAGTCATTTGCGTAAAAGCCAAAATAAACTAAATTATGGAAAGTTGAAGGAGTAGATGAGCGAACTCCGGGTTTAAAAGTAGTATATATTTTATAAAACAAAATCTCCCGCCGCGTCTGTCTGTCTGTCTGTCTGATCGCGATAAGCTCAAAAGCTACTGCACCGATTTTCATATATTTAGATGGATAGAGCTGTTCTCGAGGAAGGTTTTAGTATATAATTTGTCAAGTTTTTGTATATATAATGATATTTGTTGGAGGTGTCGGAAAAAATAAGCCGTCCGGGAGCTTTACAACGAAAACACTGCCTAAACACTTTGAGGTAACAAAAGGATGTATATATTTATTGTGTATCTTATATAAGTTGTGGTGGTAGAATAGGGTCCCATGGGTAGCGTGAACGAGATCAGGATTCCACGCGGGTGAAGCCGCGGGCAACAGCTAGTAAGTAAATAAAAGACTGTCGGTCTGTCTTTTATCCTCCTTCTCCGAGCCTTTTTCCAACAACGTTGGAGTCAGCTTTCAGTTCAACTGACTGATCTGGTTAGTATGCCTAATTTAAAACCCTGCTCGGTTATCACCGCCACGAATAAATAGCCTTGAGCCCTGCCTATTGTTCATTAAACCTTTACGTAAACCTGCCATATTCGGATGCTTCTGATTTCTGTTTTATTTCTCAAAACATACCAGTGTTCTTTTTCCTTCTTTGGCAATTATGTAATGAATGTCAGTGTCAAGTAATTAGATAAATCAAGTCATTTGTATATGAATTCAATATAATGCAGCGTTTTTGTCATTTAGTCAAGGTCAAGTAAAGTCTGTCATAGTCATAGTCAAGGTAAAGTCCTGCCCTAGTAAAGTAGTGGAGGCTTTACTAGAGGCTTCTTTGGAGTTTTGGAAACAACACGGAAAATCAAATTTCCCGGTAAATACGCCACTTTCCTACACTTGTGCATGTTGTCGACGACGTAAACTAACCATTTTTACACACAAAAACTCGAAATAAAACAAATTTTAGAAAACGAAACACTGCCTCGATGTGACTTTTCCGGCGTCGGCGCCAAAACTCCATACCAGTGTTTGTTCTCCGACCCCGACCGACTTGCCCACTTGCGTAAACTAAGGGTATACACAAACCATAAACAATAACAAAGTTAACAGTTATACCGTCTTAACCCAGTTGCTGTTAACAGCTCTGTTAAAACGCTATTCAAGTTTTACAACAGCCAGTAGTGCTGGTAGCGATCAATTATCACCCTAGTACTAACGCGTCGCGCAGTTACATCACGTCAATGTGTTTCCAAAATGTGGAGGCGTGAAGAGAATTTGCGTTAGATGGGTTTGTCGTAAACTTAATAGCCGCTATACAATACGCTAATTTAGTTAAATAGATACTCAATGTTTTGTGTTTCAGTGTTTGTTGTGTTGCTGTTGACGATTTAGGAACATTGTGGCTATTATTTGGTCGTTAAGTGATGGTTTTCCTTGGTCAAATAGACTAGGGAAGTAACAGTAGCCAGCCATATATTGTCAAAGCAGTATTTACATGTAAATCTTTAAGCTTTCACTTGAACACACACACATGAACTTGTGTTCTAAACGTTTCGTCGATCACTGTGGTCGACATCTTCAGTGGTATAGGTCCGGGCGCCGACGAGTGAGTAGCAAACGTTTGTAACACAAGTTTCATCTGGACCACGGTCAAACAGCCCGGAAGCAGTATATTCTACAAGTATTTCAATGCTTGGGAAGCAGTATACTGCATTTTATTCATTCATTAATTCTTCTTCTCGTCTTTTCTCTCTACCGGTAGGAACACACCCTACATGGCGTTCAGGCACCACCAACCGCCTTCGGAGCAAAGTCAATCTCATCTGCAAACGGTACACCAGCTGAATGACAGACGATGCTCTGGTGCAGGTTTTCCTCTGGGGGTCAAGATGACGATGATGGGGTACACGAGTGACATCCCTGGTTTTGCAAGCGTTCGTGGACCAAGATTTCTGTTGCCATCAAGATTGGCTGTGTGATTTTTAAGAGAGAATCACACAGTCTTCCACACCTTAGTTGTATATAAAACGAGATAATGCTTACCAATAGATAAAATTCTTTTTAATGCTGAGATTTTGATTGTGCTTACCTGAAAAAGAAACGAAATAATGAGTGAAATGAAAACCTTTATTTACGACTCACCACAACATATAAGACAGTTCTATATGAAGTGAGGCAACGAAGGAATACCCAAGTAATCGAAAATGTAAAATTCTTGTGATACAGTTAACATTTTATTATGGCTGTAAGTGTATTCAACCAGTATTTCAGTAAAGAAATATGGTTATTTATCCAGAACGCTCGTAATAATACAATTAAGTATCACCATGATACCGTAATCCACTGGAACAGTCAATGACAAAATTGATTAACACCAAAATACTTATAAACCTTTTGTAATACATGTTTTAGTAATAAATCGGTGTATAAGTAGTTTTATAACTCCCAGAGGACAAAGTTAATATTTCAGGTTTTGTTTAATATTTTGTGATTTTTTTATTTATTTTTTTACTTTTGAAGTTTTAATTAGTGTTTTAAGTTGCAATTTTAAGAGCTAATGTGATGACTAAATTACTTTCTTTCTAATTTATTAAGCTACTTTGTCGTTGACATATGGGGTTTTTTTTACGTGTGGTGCCGACGATGGGGTGGGCTTGTCGAAATAGGACAAACTAAAACCACACGGTGTCCTTCACAAGTGTCCATTGCCGGGCACCCCTGGTAAGCCCTCGAAAGGATGACCCCAGGATTACCGGCAACTCACCGACGCGGGATAAAACTCGACCCCACCAGGCGAGGCCATGGTGGCGGCCAAAGCCCGCCGGTGACATATGGGGTCTCACCTAAACCTTTCGGCCAGGCTAAACTCACCTGCAGAGCGCATCACTTGCTGATTGTCGGACAACGCCCTGACGCGGGCTTTCCTCTCGGGCTTGGGAGGACAGGCGGCAGTCCACAAAAGCCGTATTAGTCAAACCAAAAGGAGAAAGAGTTAATGGACCTCTGGTTTCGAGGTGAAAGCCTGGAATTGCACAACTTGATACCTCCAAGCACTTTCCACCAACAAACGACCAGACGCACAGCGACACGCCACCGCAACATGGTGGATATTCCACTCATACGCACGAACGTTTCGGCGACACTGCGGCCTTTCGCGGTCTGAGTCTGTGTTTCCGGAAAGCTATAACCTCGTAATCTTTAAGTCTCGAGTGAATATGTTCCTTCTAGGCAAACGTGACCCATCGTAGACCACATCGTCACTTGCGACCAGGTGAGATAGAGTTCAAACGTGAGCCTATCATTCATAAAAAAAATGCAACCAAAAACGTTAACAAAATGGTGATGATGTTTGTCGTTGACTGTACCAATTCCTCGTCAGTTGAAGTCGTAACATGTACACTTCAAGCCAATATCCGTTGTAGAAAGGCGTCGTCGTCGCAACGATGGCAAAGTCATAAATTTATTATGCAAGCCGTGTGTACGTACTAAGGGATTACAACATTGTAAGAATTATAAATAAAAGTATTCTGTTAGTAAGTCGTCAGTAAATTGGGCACGTATTGGAAAGGTAAGTGGCGCTAACGGGGACTTGCATTTGTTATATGCTCAAGCAAACGTAACTCAATCCGAAACGTAACTCAGTGGTTTTTTTATACACAAAAATTGTTAATTAAAAAACCAAAAAATCCGACTGCCCTAAAAGACCGGACAAGTTTGATAGCAGGCTTGAGAACCATTGGCAAATCATAAACCGAAAGAAAATTAATGGGTCCCGCCTGCTATCAAACTTATCGGTCTTTTTAGAGCAGTCGGATTTGTTGATTATTTAATTAATAATTTTATTGTACACTTTTTATTTATAACGTACACCTTTGAAGCTAAAATCCATCGAGCCGTTCAAGCTGCAGAGCGTGATAGACGTTTGAATTTGGCATCAAAAATCCGCCATTTTGTTTATTTGATTTTGATATACCCAGTGTGTCTCACAGTAAATACGAATCTAATGACACCCCTAAAGCTGAAATGCATCGAGCTGATCAGACCGCAGAGCGTACCAAACAATTATACATACATACACACATACTGTCGAAAAAATAACCACCATTCTGGCGCAGTCTGGTAAAAAGAGATATCTGAAAGCAAAGAGATCTGAAAAGGGTAACAAGAGTTGAAAATTTGTAAAGCTATGATCATTTAAAATCTAAATGATCATAAATTTACAATCTTATTATCTAAATTTTAGATATATACTCTTCCTTTTGAGTTTCCACATAACGCCACTAACGTTCAATTAAAAGAACGAATTTGACCTGACAGTTAACCACCCTATTCTTTAATAGGTATTCCTCCACACAATTCCATAAATTATGTACAAAACTCTATTAATGACTTTCGGTTCGTAGCTCCCACGGTACTATTTCATTTGTGTATCTCTGAGTACATACATTGCGTGGCTAGACGTGGCTCTTCTCGTTCGAGGCTGCATCAGATAGAACCTATGAACAATGCTTACGAGTATTGAGGCAACAAAACGCAAGTAATAAACAATATTTGACTAGATATGACGCCTCACCTTTTGCGAGGGTTTTCTCTTGAAGTTATAAGTAGATGTGGTTCCACGTGATAGATATTTTTCAAGACTACTTGCTACAACCTACAACTGAGCATTTCTTTACGACTTTACTCAACTTGGATATTTACCCCGGTACTTCATGTGCACACACGTGTTACTTCCTACTCCAGATGTCTGTATTTTCGAATTTACTAGTACCGTCTCTTATAAAATTGACTCAAATGGAATTTCAATTTAAGGGTTGAGTTGTGATATTCTTGTATGTATACTTTTCGTGCGAAAATCCCTTCGGATACCCCCCCGCCGGCCAGCGGGGGCGGTTATGTCGGGCTTGAACCGACTAAAACCGCACACCGTCTCGGGTCTACAGACGCCGGGGTGTAAGGTTGCACATAGAGCATATCCCTCGCACCCCGAATTCCTAAGGTATACCTTTTTTTTTTTTTATCGTGCGGAAATCCCTTCGGATACCCCCCCGCGTGCCAGCGGGGGCGGTTATGTCGGGCTTGAACCGACTAAAACCGCACGCCGTCTCGGGTCTATAGACGCCGGGGTGTAAGGTTGCCCATAGAGCATATCCCTCGCACCCCGACCTAAGGTATACCTGGGATTTCTGGTAATCGGCTTCCGTGAAGGAACACCGCTGTGTTATAATCGATTCTATTCAGACATAGCCACTCCAATACTAGTCCAGAGTTCAGTGGGTTTAACAATAATTTAACGGGAATTAACGCGATCACGTATAGGTATAAACATACCTTTGGATTGCCTGACGCTTCGACCAGGTTACACTGGCCGTTCGCGTGTTAATTCCCGTTAAATTATTGTAGGCATATCATGGCACGCGAAAGTTTAAAAATTCAGTGTGGTTTCCACTATACATATTGTCGGTGACGGAAGAATTGAAAACAAATATTTCATCATAAACCTAACAATTCTTTAGCCAATATTGACAACAAGTAAATGTTGTCAGTCATTGTAACGCTAGCTGACCTGCGTATGCGACCGTCACGTGCGGCTTATCGCCAGTTCCAGGGTTGTGTATGCGCGCGCGCATTTAATTACGATCGCGTAGATTGACAGCCCTGGGTCGCAGGATAACGGTGGCATTCGCTCGTGGGTACGATAAGGTATGTCGCTGTGGTGACCCTACTGAAGTACTAAATGAGATGTTTATTGTTATCAGATTAGTCACGTACTTAATTTTTTTTTTAACTGCACAGGTAATAAACCTGCAGTCAGGTTATCAGATGGTAAGCGGTTACCACGAAATGTATTTATTAAACTTTATGCACAAGTCGGTTTAAGCGTCGGTAGCTTAGTGGTTAAAGAGTCGGAAGAGAGGTTCCGGGTTCGATTGGCCATTACACTACCAAGTGAACATACTCCTAACACAAACAAACCGCAAACTCCTCCAGCTAAGCTAAATTAGGTAAGATAGGTATTATAAAATTAGGTTTGCGTAAATATTACTAGCTTTCGGTTTAAAATTTAAAAAAATACTTACATAGGCGGAATTAATACATTTGCTACCAGTCAATCAAAGGTCATGCAGATATAGACTCAGTAGGTGCATTGCAGAGGGTAAGGGAGGCCCAACAGTATGGCTTGTCACAATGCTGTGGAGATGTTCAACACTATTCAAAACGCAATTGGTTATTAACCGAAAAGTTGAAGTTTCGGCTAGTTCTCTGCTATAAATGATGATTTATCAAGTTACTGTTTTGGTACTGTCTATTCTCGTATAGAATACTAGCTTTTGCCCGCGGCTTAGCTCGCGTGGAATTCTGTTTACGTTCCCGCTTTCCATGGGATGTTATTCGAAACTGTAATCTATCCCTGGAACAAATTTCAGCCGGATCTGTTCAGTCGTTTCCCGCGTGAAAGAGTAACAAACATCCATACATCCGTACTCACAAACTTTAGCGATTATAATAATAGGTCTTTACCTATGAAATTGCCGAAATTTTCTCACAAATTCATGAGTTCGTTATTCCTGTAATTTAATAGCTATTTCCATTATTTATATTTTGTTTGAAAGTTGATTTCAAGATTTTACAACTCGTTATTAAATTTTGTTTTTATTGGCCGCTTGATAAATTAATTCAATCTTCAAAAACAGTACTTTCTAAATGCTATCCATTTTGATGATAAATTTCGTAGGTATTACTTAACAGCCGTCACTTTTCAAAAATGTAATAAAAGTTGCTGTTTGTTAGCTTAATGTTGCCTCATTCATACACAAAAAAAATCATAAAATTTGGATTTGTCATTCCTAAAAAAAATGCAAAAATGTCAGTACTGAAAATTGGGTTTCCTCCAATTTCATATTTAACGACCTAATATTACTATGATTGTATTTTCTCTCTGGACTTAATTCGCATTTAATACTGGCAAAACTACCAGAAAGATGGCCAAAGACATATTTTTTCATGTTTATCATTCATATTTTTGTGCCGCGTGACCCTTTGGGCCAACGTAAGCTGCATGACGGTTTCGTGTTGTCGCCAATGTGCTACAAAATTAAAAAACATGGAAGCTAGTCGTATCTGCACCCCGTGGCGCGTTATATTCCTAACTCCATGGTTAAAATTTAAACTGATTTTGAGGGCCAATGACACAAGATTCATGTTATCTCGCCAATTCAGAAGTTGCAAAAAATAATCTAAAACTTCTGGATACGTTCGTTACGTAATGGACTGCTGAGACGAGGTCTCGGGTTCGATCCCAGGTTTTACCATGGCACACACCAATGACTTTTCGATGCTTTTCGAAGTTATGTGTGTATTTATCGCAGGTTTATAAGTGCCCGGTTAATGGCTATAGGCTCGCCACCTATTATTGTGACCTAAACATAAACTGGCGAAATGTGGGTGCTAGCACCTCCGCCTACCCCTTCGGGGATATAGGCGTGAGTTTATGTTATGTTACATTCCTATGTTACACAGAATGACTTTATGCTAAGTCATTTTATCTGTCTTTGAGTTTCTTTTGAAGAAGAAGGTGCAATCTAACTGCACCCGGGTGAAGCTTAGGAAAACAAAACATCAGTTCCTTTTACACATACGTAAGTAAATCAATTTTCTATTTAGGGTTCCGTAGCCAAATGGCAAAAAACATAACCCTTATAGATTTGTCATGTCTGTCTGTCTGTCTGTCAGTCCGTATGTCGTAGATATTCGAAATTCTCCGATATATTATGCGTCTCGGGGCGGAGTAATCTAAAAACAATGTTTAAAAATGATTGTAACATCATTCATTATTTCCCTAAGTTTGCAAGGACTACGGCTCAAGCGTCGCCCTGAGACGCATAATATCGGAGAATTTCGAATATCTACGACGTTCCAGGTAGCTCAGTTAATCAGAGTATTCCCCCTGAAAGGGACTGGTCGCGGGTTCAAATCGCGTCGTGGATGCTCACTGAAATCTGATTAGTAAGAAATTTCTCCCTTGTGGTATTTTGTCTCAAAAAGTTTTTTATCAAGGTATCACCGATCAATTTATCACTAAATTATGAATACCGCTACAAATTCGCGACAATATCTTGCAAATGCAGTAAATGCGCATATCGGCGACTAATCGCTGCGTCACGCGGTTGCGGTCGGTGCGCAGGAGTGGCACTCGAGCCGAGTGGCGCGTGGGCATCGACTTGGTGGTCTCGCTTCTACTTCTGAACGGAATAGATTCTATTTGTACTTTCTTAACAAATACGTGAAGTGCGTGGGAAATTTAGAAATTATTGATTCAGTTTTACAATATCCAGAGCGTTCCGCTGTTGGTAAGTATGAATTTTTTTTGATAATACTAAGATTGGATTTCGCTAATGATAGGAACTTAGATAAACTGCGGTATCACGTTTTATTCGATAAATCTTACGGGTATAGGTACTACGCATTCCGGGATGGTGACGCGGTGGGGCGACTAGCGCCCCTCCACCAAACCGGGGCAAGACGGGGACACCGTGGTTCCCAAACCCGAGGGGGCCATCTCGAAGCCGGAGATGGCCCAGGGTCAGTCGGGGTGCGAGGGATATGCTCTATGGCAACCTGACATCCTGGCGTCTGAAGACCCGAGACGGCGTGCGGTTTTAGTCGGTTCAAGCCCGACATAACCGCCCCCGCTGGCCGGCGGGGGGGTATCCGCTACGCATTCTTTGGTGTTGTGAGCGTTCAAAGGTCACGGTAACCACATGCCAACTGGCGGATGGTTCTAAACCAAACTCATCAGCTCATGATTCATTACTGAAGTTGCTGAATGAACGTAACTCTCAAAAAGCAATTACGAAATATAAAATGCCGAGGAAGTGCCCTGTTGTTATCTCTTGTGGTGCCACAAAGCTGTGCTGATTATGATCATCATCTTAAAGTTATTCCCGGTCGCATCCGAAGCTTTAACTTCCGAGCCCGACTAGTCCACAATGCCCATTACTAGCACTACATGTTATTAAAAAAAAGTCTTCCACCGCGTCTGTCCGTCTGTTCGTTCAAGATTAACTCAAAAACTACTGCACCGATTTTCATACTGTTTTCACCATGGATAGACTGGTTCTCGGGGAAGGTTTTAGTACATAATTTGTCAAGTTTTTGTTTACATTGGCTAAAATATAATGATATTTGTTAGAGGTGTCGGAAAAAAATAAGCCATCTGGAAACTTTCAACGAAAACGCTGCCTTAAACCCTTTGAGATTTAACAAAAAGATGTATGGCGGAATTGTGTATCTTATATAGGTTGTGGTGGTGGAATAGGGTTCCATGGGTAGCGGGAACAGGATCAGAACTCCACGCGTGCAACAGCTAGTGATGAATATAGCTCTATAATATTATCCATCATAAGAAAATATCCTGTGATCTATTGCGACGTTTTAACACAAAAAAGTACATATACAAACATTACATCACTCGAGAGATAACTACGTAGGTACTTGAGGAAGGGGTGTGTGTTGGGTAACCTCCTCGAGTGTCGCTCCGATTCCGATCCCGCTGCAGTCCGGGGGGAGCGGAATCGGAGCGGCCGGTACACCCTGGGCGGCGGTCAATGGCTTCCCCTTCACCCATTCATAGGGTTGGCATTGATCGTCGGCCAATACCCAACGTGGCGGGAACACATCGCTCTCCGTACTCCTCTGCTTTCAGAGGAGACAGGATGAGCGATGCTGTTAGTGGTGAGATGGCCCAGGGTCAGCCGGGGTGCGAGGGATATGCTCTATGGGTAACCTTACACCCCGGCGTCTGAAGACCCGAGACGGCGTGCGGTTTTAGTCGGTGCAAGCCCGACATAACCGCCCCCGCTGGCCGGCGGGGGGGTATCCGAAGGGATTTCCGCACGATAAAAAAAAAAAAAAAAAAAAGGACTTGAGGAAGTTTACCAAAGAATGGTTTTCCTATTACAGTAAAAACCAACTTATAGTACGCGCACTGTAATAGCATACACCTTTATCGGAAGCTTGGGAATTTTTAAATGAATTGGTTCTTCTTCTTCGTCTTTCAGTTAATGGCTTCTGCAGTAGAATCACCGCAATTTCGCCAATCTCTAGTAAAATATAATAAATGTTTATAAAATTATTAATGGCGAAGACGCCAATGAATCGGTTCTTCTTCTTCTTTTTTTATGAATCGGTTAATTCCACGCTTTTCTTTCCAGAACAACACCTGTCAGACATGTCCAATGACATGTCAATTGAATTGTTTGCACCATAGACTATATAGAGTTGACTGTCAAGTCAAATCAGATTCTTTAAAAGTCTGAATCTCAACGTATAAATAACAACGTATGGCGAATGTCATAGTGTGTTATTGTCAAATATACATGTGTTTCACACTTCACAATGTTTGTTATGTAACTCCTTCGGCTTGACCGATTCTTATGACATTTTTCGTGTATATTTGGTACGTCTGAGAGTCTGTAAGCTATTTTTATACTCTTACGTGGATGGGATCCGAACTTCACGCAGAAGGAGCCGCGGGCATCAGCTGGTTATCAATTAATGTACTATTATTGGTTGGGTGGATGATTAAAAATTACAAAAGCGATGAAATAAGAACGGACGTAATTCAAAACTTTTATTAATTTAATAAGCTCAGTTAAATTAATTAATTTGGTTATGAGAAAGTACCTACCCAATTCTATCTCAAATGAAACGGTTCAGCTTCTATTTCCATAGCCATAACTAAAAACCTTTCATAAGAAATCGAAATATTGTTCCTCATTTAAACCGACAGTATTTTCCAATCAATATTTCTTCCGTACACTATTATACTTACATAATATTCATTTGATATTATGATAGACACCTACACAAACAATCGTAACTATCAATTAAAAATACATTCACGATTGTCTATGGAATAATAGTTGACGACAAATGTCATAATCTTATACCTCACATGTAATAATTACAAAATTATTCACAATAAATAATAAATAATCGTTTTAATAACACACTACGCTACGCCCTTAGTACTTATGAATATGCAAATTTCAACCGCGGTTATTAATAACTAGTTATTATAATTATTCAATTTAATCGTTGCAGGTTTCTGAACGTTGCAGCGTTGATTAGATTGCTTGAATTTAATGGCGGTTTTCAAGTCCTCGGTTACGTCATTAGTGTCATTATTGCTATGTGTATAGTTACGAGCAAAAATCTTGACGATGTACGTCATTGGTTGAGCAGTCCTTTTATTGGTTTTTTGGTTGGCCAGTTAGTGCACTTGCACGAAATTTTTGACGTTTGTTCAAGATTTTTGCGGGTAACTGTAGGCAATTAATTTTTATATTCGACTTCTACACTTAGTGAAGCTATTTAGCCTTGTCACGTAACTTGTACAAATATTGAAATAAAAATAATTTCCACTACGATCAATCTATACAAATAAGTAAAATTGAAGTGTTTCTAATATTAAACTAACAACTGAGATGAATGCATACGTGTTGTGATGTTTTTACTTGTATCCGACTGTCTGGTTGTTCCAGCAAATCTCCGACGTGGTTGGGTCAATTTACACAGAATTTAGTAGGTATATTGCTTAGAGCAGCGGAAAAAAGGGGACGATCAGGTTTTTTTTTTGTATCTACACTATTCCCGATGTATTTCAACAGCCATAATCATGGGGAGACTCCGAAATAGTGTAGAGACAAAAATAACACAACATAAAAATTGTGGACTCCATTAAAATTAGTTTGTTTTTACGTTTTATTTCGCTTTAACTTCAGACAATATAGTGTACAAATATTTCAATTCATTATGTAAATTTTTGGCTTATTTTTTTATTATAACTAACTATATTGCTTTCAATTCAGTCCTGTTTAAAAATACAGGTGTCAAGAGCTCGATGTTTTCGTAGGACACGATAATTTATCCTAGTGTACAGGAGTATCAGCAGTGGTTGTGGAAATTATTCCGAATAAAAATATATTATAATGTTCATTACAACATTGTCTTATGGGACGCATACAACTGTTTATTTTCATAATTGCGAACGGAATGAGTTTTTTTTATTCAAACCTTTAGTATTTTTGAAAAGATCGCGTGTTTGGAAGATATCAAAACGGGGAAGGTAATTGGTGTAATCACCAACCCGCCACGAACCATTTTGAACGGGTTTTTCGAAAGAAAACTGTACCATTATTATAATAAGTACTTATTAAAAAGGTTGATGACACCAAGCCTTAAATATGCACAAATTGTAGGTTAAGTTTAACCAGTTACATCAGTTGAATCCAGCGATTAAGGCACATTAGTAACGCAGACACTTGGGGAGGACACCGTGCGGTTTTAGTCGGTTCATGCCCGACATAACCACCCCCGCTGGCCGGCGGGGGGTATCCGAAGGGATTTCCGCACGAAAAAAAAGGCACCCCACGCTTTTTAACGTTTATTTTTAACTTTTTAGTTGTTATTTTTTTACTAAGTTTTGAATTGTCATCGGTCATAGATAAGTGTGTAAAATTTCAAATCAATCGAACGTTTGGAAGTGCTGTAAATAGATTTCAAAGATTTCCTTACATTACAAACCTACATACCAAGTTGATAAAGTGTTAAAAACGGAAATATTGGCTACGCATTTCTTATATAAGTACAGCTTGATGTCTTTCATGAATAAAGTTGCAAGCGAACCAGAAGCCGTCTTTAATTGGCTAAATAAATAGTGTTACCTACCTAATCTGTGTAACGTTATTTTAGTAACTGCGTGATTCCACGGATACAGCTACATTCAATACTAGTTTTGGTTATATCTCCGGATCTAACCGAAACAAATTGCAATCAAATATACAGCAGTTTTTAAGTCTGACCAAGACCTCTCTAATAGAAAAAACCGCATCAAAATCCGTTCAGTAGATTTACGGCCATCGCGAACAAACAGACAAGAATCCAACCAAAAATATTTTGTGTTCAGAATCGTTCATTTAACATAACCCAAGTATTCTTTTAATATCTCCAATGTAAAGACACAATTAATTTACAATTATATAAAAGTATAGATAAAAGTGTGAAAAATTGCTGCAATAGCGATGTGGATGAGTCTGAATATGATTTTTTGTGTGGTACATGTTAGAAGCTGAATAACCTTACAATAAAAAAAATATTTCTCTTCAACCAAGTCACCGCAGAGCTTGCAGTTTGGAGCCAGGGGTCTGGTCTTCTACGCCTCCTTTTAAAAATTTGGTTAATTTCGGCTTTTATGGAAACGACTGCCGCCTGGCCTCCAAAATCCGAGGAGAAAGCCTGCATCAGAGCCTCGTCCGTCAATCAGACCCCGAAGATCTTGGTACGGTCCCAATACATATTTTATTGAATAATATGCTATCTAGACCCACACCAAGCATTGCTTGTAATATGGGTTCTAGAATGTGGGCGGTAATCGGCAAACTCGCCGTCCTTACAGAAGCAGGCCAAGACGGAGGCGTGTCGTGTGTGTCCTATACACGCCTGTCAAACGGGATCAAACCCGACTCCACAGGCGAGGTCGCCATGGCGAATAAGGTCCGCTGGTAACCTTGGGGTTATCCAGGGCAATCGGGGGGTTTCCAAACGAAAAAAAAAATCTAATACCTTTAAATGAGCAATTCTTATATATATAGGTTATTAGGTCGCCCCAGTATTAATCCAGCAGCAGCCAAGGCCGATGCCGCCCCAACTGGGGACCCTTGAGGCGTGTTGCTTAAAATCAAATTTGGCTGAGAGCCCTATGCGCTCACCACATTGCCCGCGTAAGGCTGCAGAGGCCTGCAGGCAAACAACCCACACCCCACACAAATAAAAATCTTGGCAACCGCAACTTTACCGTGGGTTTCAGGAGCGATTAATCGATCTAGATTTCATTCCCAGATATTTATACATTAACACCGATTACATCACTTCAGATATTGATTCATAACAGAGTTTGGCACTAATCACTAACAATTTAATATTTTTTTATTTAGCCCATTTTGTCCCTCTGCTGGGAAAAGGCATTCCCCAAATTTTCAAAGTAGATAATAATAATTAATTGACTAAAAAGTAATTGCGGATAATTAATTTATAATCCAATTCAATTCAATCCAATTAATTTATTTGGACTAATTTATATTTATTGCAACTGGCAATTTAAAAATAATATTAACACTATAGACGTCGATACGTACGATTTTGCTTTGAATATGCCTTACGCGTGATTTGTTGAAGATGGAAATTAGTTTCGCTCAAGTCTTGTGGCTGGTACCACCACTAACACGGTCTGATACCTTTTTTTTTTTTTTTTTTTTTTTTATCGTGCGGAAATCCCTTCGGATACCCCCCCGCCTGCCAGCGGGGGCGGTTATGTCGGGCTTGCACCGACTAAAACCGCACGCCGTCTCGGGTCTTCAGACGCCGGGGTGTAAGGTTACCCATAGAGCATATCCCTCGCACCCCGGCTGACCCTGGGCCATCTCACCACTAACAGCATCGCTCATCCTGTCTCCTCTGAAAGCAGAGAAGTACGGAGAGCGATGTGTTCCCGCCACGTTGGGTATTGGCCGACGATCAATGCCAACCCTATGAAGGGGTGAAGGGGAAGCCATTGACCGCCGCCCAGGGTGTACCGGCCGCTCCGGTTCCGTTCCCCCCAGACTGCAGCGGGATCGGAATCGGAGCGACACTCGAGGAGGTTACCCAACACACACCCCAACACGGTCTGATACCTAAAACTTCGTGTATCACGCAAATACTTTCTGCAAAATTAATACAGAAAAATAATATGCGAATCGGCTACTAAGCCATATGTACGCGATGGAATACACATATTTACACTGAGTGGGAATCGAACCCGTGACCTCTGACGTTGCAGTCGAACGCCGCGCGCCACGCCACATAGAAAACTCAAACTTCCTACAAACTGGACTATCTTTTCAAGAAAGATAGATACATTTAAAAAGCAAAACTATAATCTGTATACCAATTTGTTACAGCTGTTTTCGAGATAGTATAGTGTTATACATACATATAGTACGAACCTTTTTTTTTTTTTCGTGCGGAAATCCCTTCGGATATCCCCCGCCGGCCAGCGGGGGCGGTTATGTCGGGCTTGAACCGACTAAAACCGCACGCCGTCTCGGGTCTACAGACGCCGGGTGTAAGGTTGCCCATAGAGCATATCCCTCGCACCCCGACTGACCCTGGGCCATCTCCGGTTTCGAGATGGCCCCCTTACTTGCTCTCCACTGTGCCATCTGCTAAACAGAGGGACACGTGGAAAGCATCCGAATAGCCCTCAACAGGGCCGTCCTCGCCTCGGTCGGAGTTGGCCGTAGGCGGCAGAGTCTCTCCCGCCCTAGGAGAGAGGCGCTGCTGTCTCCGTTGCCCAGGGTGCACCGCGTGGAGGTCCCCAACCAAGCACCCCACATCCCACATATAGTAGGTACGATACCTATTGCTCGTTCAATAGCTATAACAGAAGTTTGTATCTTTTATCAGTATGAAATAGGAACGAGTAGCCGATGAGCCATACGGGCCCATACCGCATCTTCTATAGTCATGTATTTTATTAAACGCTTCAAATCTGATCCTTGTTTCAATAAAATACAAGAAAATTCACAAGATCTATCACTCAATAGAAATAAACCATTAACAGTCAAGAAATAAGAACTATTATAGCGTAACAAATTAATTATATTGAAGGATATGAGCTACGGTCTTCTGTCAAACGCCTACAGGTGGCGCTGATTATGATTTGTGCAGCGATATGCGCGCGCGCAGGTCCTAGTATAGGTTTAATTGCTGGGTGCAAGTACGCGCGATTTATATTTATATCTTGGCGTGTTTTAGCTTCCGTGTTTCCCCGCGAATGGACGTGGAACTGGATACCGCAATCAAATTATAGGTGAGGTTTATTAGAAGACGTTTTAATTGCCTACAAGTAATGAACTACATGCATCAGTTCACTGACCAACATAGATGTGCGACCTTAGCTGTTCCCTGTAAGGTTCAACTGACCGCGGGGAACGGCTGGGGTTGACGGTTTGTTTGTTTTTTTTTTTGTTTTGTTTTTGATGTTAGATTTTTTTGTTTTGCTTTTTATTTTTATTTTGTTTTTATTGCTGTTTTTGTGTTTCTCTTTCTTTTTTTTTGTTTTTGTATTAATTTTTTTAGAGCTCATAATATATGTTTGTCGGATGTCCTCCATATAGGAGGCAGTTGAAAACCAGCGCCAGGTACTTGTACCTGGGGTGCTTGGTTGGGGACCTCCACGCGGTGCACCCTGGGCAACAGAGACAGCAGCGCCTCTCTCCTAGGGCAGGAGAGACGCTGCCGCCTACGGCCAACTCCGACCGAGGCGAGGACAGCCCTGTTGAGGGCTGTTCGGAAGCTTTCCACATGTCCCTCTGCTTAGCAGATGGCACACTGGAGAGCAAGTAAGGGGGCCATCTCGAAACCGGAGATGGCCCAGGGTCAGTCGGGGTGCGAGGGACATGCTCTATGGGTAACCTTACACCCCGGCGTCTTAAGACCCGAGACGGCGTGCGGTTTTAGTCGGTTCAAGCCCGACATAACCGCCCCCGCTGGAGACCCCCGCTCTCCAGCGGGGGCGGTATCCGAAGGGATTTCCGCACGAAAAAAAAAAAAAAACTGGAGTATATGTTTTTATACTTTAAATGTGTAAATTGTATTGCACCAGAATGAAGAGATTTTTCTTTCTTTCTTCTTTCAATGACTCCTAGGTATACCAGACTGGCTGTTCGAAACAAAAACAAAATAGTATAGGTTTTTAGACGCTACTGTACATAACTTTGGCGCCACTTTTTGGAGTATATTGAATTTATTTTATACTATTTTACATGAGATCATCACCTGCCATCTGTAAAGCAGTGTAAGGGCGCCAACATTATGACTCTATGGCGAGGGATCCCGTACCCCTCCCCCGTTTCTACCTCACCTTCGAAGTGTGACACACTTTTTGTTCGGAACTGCTTGTCTAGTATACATAGAAATCATTGCAACAGACATATTGTAGATGTCGGTAGGGCGAAAAAAAATTAAAAGCCTACTATTATGTCAACTGGTGGTAGAAATTTGATGACACAAATTTGTCACAAAATTCGGCCGGGTGGGTACCCCCGTGCACGATTGCGAAAAACCCTCCATAGTAATCCAATTTAGGTTTGATTGCGGTCAGGGGTCAGCAAGTGCATAGCCGGGTAGGGGGATTGTGGTCGCAGCACTAGTGGGACCGGTGGGTGTCACGCGGTGCTGCGACGATAATCCTCTTCTGATGAGGCCGTCAAGCGGAGTGCCACCATTGTTAACATGATACGTGTATGTAATGGTGACCCTCTTTCCTGAGACTTTACCTTCAGCTTACCATCAGGCGAGCTGAAGTCAATTTGACGGGTTCCAAAAAAAAAAAAAACTGCCACTGAACTCAGACTAGACAAATCAAAAGCCGAATGCTATAAGCAACTTCTTATGAAATAGTGATCCTTAGCTCTAAACATATGAACGAACTACTCGTATTTATGTTTTCGAGTTGTAAACACCAATAGTACCTACCGCACTATTAGCCGGATACGTTTTCAGCGTGTTTCAACGTGTTATTTCATAAGCTTATCGTCAGTATCGGCATTAGACAGAATGCCGGCGCATGAGCACTTTACAATTAAGCGAGCCCGATACCGACCAATCAGAGGCCTGGTTTTATCAATGATCTATTTTGTATCGACAGTTATGGAGCGTTCCTTTACTTCCTTTATTAACGTCGGTGATTTAAAAATATAATGCTTGAGATGATTTCAAACGGGAAGTAGTTGGAGAGATATTATTTGATAGGATACACTATTAATTTTGAGGAGATTTTCATTGGTGTGTTGTGTTTGGGCTATGAGATGACAGATTTCTTTTTATTATGTACTCTTCTTCTTCACAGAGAGAGGAACCCGATTGCATCCAAATGCACTTTGGAGCCTAGGGTCCGAAGGAAAGATTTGTTTGTTTGTTATCGACAAAGTCTAAAACTACTACTCTCAAAACTACTACAAATTTCAAAAATTCTTTCACTTACAATGCTACATTATCCTAGAGTAACATAGACTACGTTTTATCTCAATATTCCCACGGGATCAGGACTTACGCAGGTGAATCTACGTAACGATGCTAGTATTTTATATTTAAATAAAAATCGAAGGTGTTCGGTAGTATCAAACTAACAAACACTTTCGATGAAAGAGAGAGTGTAGCGGCGCGGCATTGACCGAAGTCGGAACCTCTTTTAAATGTAAATGTCCACAATTAATAACGTCCACTAATTTAGAAAACTCTACTAAAACGATGTATTAACGGACCATCAAAACATAATTTACAATGACCTAATCATTGTGATTTTTTAGGGTCCCGTACCCGGATGAGAAATGAGAACCTTATTACTAAAGCTGCATACAGTGAAAATCCGTAAATTTGGTTCTCATGTTTTAGTCAATGTTTTTTTTTTAGAAAAAAAGAATATTAGGGACCAAAGGTATGACGCGAGCGAGGACTCAGGGCTGCACACGCTGGCGGACTGCCCGGCGTGGGAGGCGCCGAGGCGTGACCTCGTGGCAGCCATCGGGGTGGGAGTCCTCTCGCTCGGCAGCATGATTGCGGCAATGGTGCGGAGCGCGAGCGCGTGGGCCGCCGCCGCCTCCTTCTGCGAGCATGTAATGCTCGCGAAGAAGGTGGCGGAGCGCGCCCGGGAGAGACTTAGAACTCTCCCGGTCCGCCGAGCCCGCAACTTGCTCGCCGCGCGTCGCAGGCAACTCAGGCGCCGGAGGTCGCTTAACGACCTCCGTCCTCCATGAGCGCAGGCCTGGGGGTGGCAGGTGAGGCCGCCTGTCACCCCAGCAGAAGAAGGCCGGGACGGTGGGGCGACTAGCGCCCCTCCCCCAAACCGGGGCAAGACGGGGACACCGTGGTTCCCAAACCCGAGGGGGCCATCTCGAAACCGGAGATGGCCCAGGGTCAGTCGGGGTGCGAGGGATATGCTCTATGGGCAACCTTACACCCCGGCGTCTGCAGACCCGAGACGGCGTGCGGTTTTAGTCGGTTCAAGCCCGACATAACCGCCCCCGCTGGCCGGCGGGGGGGTATCCGAGGGGATTTCCGCACGAAAAAAAAAAAAAAAAAAGGGACCAAAGGTATGACCTTATGATTGAATGAATGTGTCGCACAATGGTCCGCTCGCTAGAATGTGCAAGTATTATAATTCTGTGTGCTCTCTTGTGGATATTTTTCATAATAGCTTTTATGAATTTAAACGCGGTGACGGCATGCCGCCTGAATAACATCTTTTATTTTATTTTGTTGAGCTGAGTGAGACGAAGTCGAGCGAAAGCTCCTCATACCAGGATTTTCTTTGTCACAGGTCTCCTCCTAAACTACTAATCCAATCAGAACCAAATTTGGCATGATTAAAGACGTCAATCAGAGGAAGGTTGATGGATATATTTTGAAAAAATTAATGCTACCACAGAGGAATGATCACCGTTAAAAAAATTCCAGATGGAATTACATAATAACCGCTCGAGACACTGTGACCAAACTTCACACGTTCAGAAAGCATGTCCAGAGTTGTGACTTTCAAAAAGAATTTTCAAAATCGGACTTGCCACGGAGGAATGATCACTGTTCAAAATTTTCAAAATCTGGTTTCTCACTCAGCTCAACATTGCAAGCAGCGATTCGCCTTGTAGACCTAGTTATTGAATTTGGTATGTGTATAGCTACTACTAGTTGATACTTAAAGTAGTTAAAATTTAGTAAACCAGCATCGAAAATGCCACTGAAATGCTGTGTACAGATGTAAGTGAACATCAGATTTACAAAAGTTGTTTAGTTTGTAGTAACATTGTGTATACACTCAATCAGACAGATTGAGTGTATACACATATAAAAAAAAACATCATATAAAAAAATATAAAAAAAATATAAATAAAAATGGAATCTATTCTATGATTTCCGTGTACATTCGTCTGTTAACTCATACCGCCCGCTAGACAGCTGATAGCTAAATCTTTATTTTTATGACAACCTCCGTGGCGTGGCGGTAGTGAACGCGACTGCTACGCAGGAGGCGCGGGTTCGATCCCCGCTCAGCGCAAATATTTGTGTGCATGAATATGAATATTTGCATTGGTCTGGGTGTTTCTATGTATAATATGTATGTTTTTACAAAAACAAAAAAAAAGTATCTAAGTATGTTTATCCGCATTCTAGAAACCATAACACAAGCTAGTTAAGCTATGCTTACCATGGGTCTAGTTAAGCTATGCTTACCATGGGTCTAGTTGGCTTTGTGTAGATTGTCCTAGAATATTTATTTATTATTATTTATTATTTATTTTTGAAATAAATATTTCTTTTTTAAGCGAATATTCAACTAAATATTCTGTGAATATTTCAAGCGTCTACCTGTTACCGTTATTAATATCAAGCAAAAAAAAAAAACGGAAATAAATCGCGTTTACTGTAAGGGAGACTCCCTTAAATATTTATTTTATTCGGTTTTAAATATATGTTGTTTCCACTGACTACCTAAGCTATCACGTTCATGAGGTACAACCTGGTGAGGGTGCTTGGTTGGAGACCTCCACGCGGTGCACCCTGGGCAACGGAGACGGCAGCGCCTCTCTCCTAGGGCGGGAGAGACGCTGCCGCCTACGGCCAACTCCGACCGAGGCGGGGACGGCCCTGTTGAGGGCTGTTCGGAAGCTTTCCACGTGTCCCTCTGATTAGCAGATGGCACAGTGGAGAGCAAGGAAGGGGGCCATCTCGAAACCGGAGATGGCCCAGGGTCAGTCGGGGTGCGAGGGATATGCTCTATGGGTAACCTTACACCCCGGCGTCTTAAGACCCGAGACGGCGTGCGGTTTTAGTCGGTTCAAGCCCGACATAACCGCCCCCGCTGGAGACCCCCGCGGGGGCGGTATCCGAAGGGATTTCCGCACGAAAAAAAAAAAAAAAAAGGTACAACCTGGTGACAGACGGACAGAGAGCGGAATCTTAGTAATAGGCTCCCGTTTTACCCTTTGGGTACGGAACCCTAAAATACCAATTGTTATAGCGTCTCTCTTGTATCTTTTTCAAAAATATTTAATAAAAATACTTAGTGTTAAATTCTGCAATGGCTGGTCAAAAGCACTAGAAACCGGCGGGAGTGCATTAAAGGAGCCTCGTGAAGTGTGTAAGGGCAGAAACAGATGGACTCTGTTGTCTCTGCCTACCCCGGAGGAAGGCGTGAGTATATGTGTGTATGTATGTTATATCCTGTATGATGATACGGATCCCTCCGTGTGCAAGTCCATCTAGCACTTGGTCAGTTTTATACTCTTCAAACACCCACACACCCTAAAAGCACGTGCATAACACTACACGATTCTTATTAACATAAAATTTACATAAATAATGCGGTTTTGATTCAATAATAAAAAATGTGATTCCTTTTTGTTTGTGAAGACAATGGACGAAGAAGCACCGGTTGCAATATTGCAACTGTCGTAATGTTTGCAAAATATTATGCGAAATTGTTTTTGTATCGTCTTTTATTTTTATTGTATAGTCAACGACAAAAGTAGCTTGACTAATTCTAATTTATTGATCTCCCTAAAGCGTGAATTATACAGAAGAGGCAAGAGGAATCAGACGAGCTTAAACCGAGGAGACGGTGTAAATAGTCCTCATACTGTAAAACAATCGACGTGCCCCTAACGCGCTTCTTGCACTTCGCTCCAGTCTCGTCTGCTAGCAACGCAACGGGCGACCAAGAGGCATGCCTCAGTCACGTTTTATGTACAGGTAAGCCTGAATTATACAGATGAGCTCTTAGAGACAAATAAAGAGAAAATCTGATAAATAAAATAAATAAATAAATACTCTACGACATTCTACACAGCGCTTTCTAGACCCAAAGTAAGCATAGTTTAGCTAGCTTGTGTTATGGGTTCCAGAATCGAACCCGCGCCACAGAGGCCGTCTAAAGTGTCTTTTTTTAATATTAAAATAACATATTTTAATGATTGCATATGGACGTATACACGATGACTTACAGCCAAAACACGATTTTTTAAATTTTTGTCTATCTGTCAGTCTGTTTTTTTGTCTGTTTGACTTAGGTAATCTCTGGAACGGCTGGGCCGATTGTGATAGGACTTGCACTGGTTGATAGGTAATGTTACAAGGCGTTATATGCGTTTAATTTTAGGAAAGGAATTAGGGTTCGGTGCAAGAAAAAACCTAGATCTAAGTCCACACCGACGAAGTCGCGGGCACAGCTAGTTTATAGATAAATGTATTCCACAGGTAATATTAAATGTATAAATGTATCTAAAAAAAGGTATGTTAATATTTAAGTGCTAAGCAATTTTTCTCGTTGACTGTACTGATTACATTGGATTACAGTGAGTAATCGTGGTCGAAGGCTGCTTTAAAAGAGTCTTGACAGGTCATAAGACTTTAAACACCTCTATTGTTTTATTAAAATTCCTCACAGTGTATAAAAAGAATAATAAAATTAAAAAAAGGCCAACCGATTCCCATGTAAGCAGTGTCGCGAAACGAAATATGTAACACAACTACATAATACCACATTCAATTGATTATAACATTTGTATTTGTCTTAATTTATATGATTCTTCTGTACGTGTTTGTCACCTAACTCCTAATCGGCTGGACCGTTTTGGATGAAATTTTGTTTGCCTATTGCAATGGATGGTTAAAATTGCAGGACGACGTCCGCCGGGTTCGCTAATAAATATATAGTTTACCAAAAATGTACGGAAGTAGGTATTTTTATCTGCATTTGAGAATCCACCATCTTCCTCCTAGCGATTTCCCGGGTCTTTTATAAAGATTTATTATTAGTAACTTAATTTACGCATTATAACATCAGCTATCGGCCAGGGAAAGGCCCGTGAAATTCGGCCTAGCTGTTTCAAAGATTAGTCAAATCCAATAGACAATTTTTTTTAACAATTACATTTTTTATTTAACTAGCGTCTATACATTCAAAGTTGACAAAGGTGTTATTTTAATATTACAAACAGACATTTTAATTTTACTTATTTGCATGGATTTATAGATACTGTATTTTTCTATAATAAAATCAGCAATTCAATGTGGAGGAAGGCAATCGGAAGACATCTTAAAAGAAATCGTACAACTATTTAAGCTAAATATAGCTTTCAAATCAATAAATTTGTTCTAGTAACGCGTAATAAAGGCCCACACGCATTATAAACTGATAATGTTCTGTCAACGGACGGCTTCCCACGCCTGCAGGCTTTCTATCTGAACACAATTAATTTACTAACGCATAATTATATAACTACCTTGAAAATAAAAGACGTTTTGTACAATCGATATATCGATTAAAAGATCTACAGCTGTGCTCGCGTGGACTTAGATCTGGGTGGTAATATTCTGCGCGGAACCCTAATTCGTTTTTTTAAATAAAAATTATGCATTATAATATTAGCTATCTGCTATTTGAAGTCCAGTTAAAATCGTCTCAGCCGTTCCAGAGATTACCTAATTTAAACTGATAGAAAGACAGAGATATACAAAATTTAAAAAAAAAGTGTTTTTGTTATAGTTACCATGTTAAATTGATATGCATTCATTAAAAATTTGTTATTTTAGTATTACAAACAGACACTTCAATTTTATTTATTCGTATCTAGATAGATAAATAATAGCTAAAAAACGAAAGCGTTGTTTTTGTTCTTGTTACCAGTTGTACGTTTGTCTATGGTTTTTTAAATTAATACAAATTTGTGTTTATTAAATAAATATAAATTTAATATTCAATGACACTAATGACATAAAACTGAATGACGAAAAAATTAGTGACGTTTTTTAATTATGACATTTTAGCATCTAAAAAGTCGTACGACCGTGTTGTCAAATGAAGGAAAATTTTGAGGTTTAGAGTTTGCGTTTTTGTGTCAAGTTTCTAACCCGAATTCCTCGTATATAACGGTCATATTTAAAAAATTATATACAGTAGTCAAGTAATATACTTCCAATAAAAGTTGTAAAAAAAGTTATAAAGATCTGAATTTACATAAAACACGAACAAAATTATCTAAAATCTATGTGGGTCTTGGCCATAAACTTTGACCGACATTATTACAAATATTCAGCAATTATATGGTATTAACATAACATAACATAACTTCACGCCTGTATCCCCGAAGGGGTAGGCAGAGGTGTATTACACACCCACGATTGTGTTGAGGTCCCAATGTAATAGGGGGCGAGCCTATTGCAATCTACCGGGTACATTATTAAGCGAGCGATAATTTTCATTTATTAATGCACACATAACTACGAAAAGTCAGAGGTGTGTGCCTGGGGCGACTTGGGATCGAACTCGAGACCTCGTCTCAGCAGTCCGTTACGTACACCACCGGGCTACCGCCCGTTATAAGGTATTGATTACAAAGACTATTTTGAATCAATGAATATATTTCGCATTAAAGATAAGGAAAGATAAAAATGAACCACCATTGACAGAAGTAGATTAAAATATTTATTGTCGAATTTTTATGTGAATATCTTTTCTAAAATGTGTTAGTTTAACTCGTTGAGTCTTTATTACTACGTAAAGAGGAGATACCACAAATCAAGCAGTTACATAAAAGGTGCCATTCCGAGACCGACCGCGGACTGCACCCGGTTGCGGTCGACAGCAGTGCTGTGCCTGTGGTAACGACACTTTGCATTCCAAGCACAGCGGCATTGCCGCTGCAGTCGCCTCTCTTGTGACAAAATAACTCAGTTACCTCTACGTGAGACAGAATGTCTTTAGTGCTAACAACAGTTTAATAAAATTATATCAAAATTTATTTCAAAAATTATTTCTTTAACAAGATTATTCCGATAGCTGAGATGGAATATCCAGCAACAATGTTAATTTACTTTTTTTCATCTGCTTCCGAAAAGCTATTTTTTACTCTCGTCAAAGCACTGTGATGTCACATGTTGATGCTTTGCGGTCAGCGTATGCGCCACTACTTGTGCTGCGGTCAGTGGTCGTGATTGCAAGCGGCAGTGTCGCCGCTCTTGGGATGGTCGACCGCAGGGGCAAACGGCAATGTCGCTTGCAGTTGCAGTCTGCCGTCGGTATCCGAATGGCACCCAAGCGTTGGAGTGCAAGGCAAATTGTGTACCCACTGAAGTTAGGGTCCGGACCCTAACTTCAGTGAGTACACGATCTGCCTCACGTATGAATGTCTCGAGTGAATGTTCAGTATATTTTTGATTTGCCTTCTTCTCCATCTCGCATATGTGAAACGTCAATATTTACTGCTATTTTTCTACGAAATTTCTTAAGAATAGCTGTTCTAGTACGTAACATATTTGACGACCTCTGTGGCGTAGCGGTACAGCATTGGACTACTAAGTCAGAGGTCGCGGGTTCGATTCCCGTTTATTGCAAATATGTGTATTTGCATTGGTCTTATCTTGGTGTTTATCCGCATTCGAGAACCCATGTGACAAGATTTGCTTAGTTTGTGTCTAGATGGTGCTTTGTAAAATGTCAATATTCATTTATTTACTTATTAATTATACTTCAATGGTGTAAGTACTGTTGTCGTTGACTGTACATATAACTACTGTTCTATCCGCTTTAACATGAAAACATACTCGAAATTCTCCGGAATCATTATTAAAAAAATAACATGGAATGTGCAACAATGTAGAATCATACCTGATACTATAAACCTAATTATGTACGTGAGTGCGAACTTGTATGTTCCTATGCCGCACAATTTAATGAATCCCATTAAAAGCCACATTCCACAACGTGAACGTCTTGAAGTGGTAGAGTCAAGCAACAGTCATTTTGGCCGTTGCATGAATGGGCCGACTCGACCGGGGAAGCACCACCCTCTCACAGAATATCGACGCCAAGTAACAGTATTTGAACTGTTGCGTTCCGTTTGGTGAGTGAGAGTGTCGGGGCCCAAACTCCTTTACCATCCCCTCCCAAACTCCTTTCCCATCCCCTCTCCTTTACAGGGTCGGCAGCGCGAGTGTGACGCCACTGGTGTTGCACACCTCCATAGGCCGCGGTAACCGCTTCCCATCAGGTGGGCCGTGTGCTTGTCTGCCACCTTAGTGGTATAAAAAAAAAGTGCAATCATTGCGCAAGTATTTATTTTCTATATTTTTTATCTGTCTAGGTTATGTGCTTGATACTGCATACACAGTGTTTCTCATAATGACTCCTATTATACTACCAGACTGGCCTGGACGGGATGAAAAATTTAGAACGGATTGAGACCACTACCTGACCAGTAACATTTGGCCGCTTTTGGTTGTTATTATTCAGATGATATAACAAAATAACAAAAAATAACATAGAGCGCCTTTTTGTTATATCAACATAACATATTTATGTTATGTTGATATAACAAAAAGGCGCTCTATGTCTATACAAATAGATGACAAAATTTATTAACTTAATTGTATAGTTTCTGTGTTTCCCTCCCAAAAATTTCTCCTGTAAAGACTGATTAAAAATATTCTGCTATGCTTTTAGGGCCACTTTATAACGTGCCGGCTGTGAGCCTACACTAGCAATCGCGGAATTGAACGAGGCGACTGAGGAAGCTGTCAATGTGGCCAAATTATGGCTGGATCAAATCGAATGCCATAAATATTATCATTGAATCTACGAAGAAGATTACTGGTGGTAGAAATTTGATGATACAAATTTGTCACAAAATTCAGCCGGGTAGGTACCACCGTGCACGATTGCGAAAAACCCTTCATAGTAATCCAATTTCGGTTTGATTGCGTTCAGGGGTCAGCAAGTGCATAGCCGGGCAGGGGGATTGTGGTCGCAGCTTCCGATGAGGCCGTCAAGCTGAGTGCCACCATTGTCAACATGGTACGTGTATGTAATGGTGACCCTCTTTCCTGAGACTTTACCTTCAGCTTACCATCAGGCGGGGTGAAGTCAAATTGACGTGTCCTAAATATAAAAAAAAACAAAAAAAAGAAGTAACCACCGTAATAGAGGGCGATTCTATTGCCGTCAACTCGGCGCTTTTCTTATGTTTACTGTCGGCCGGAGAACAGCCCTATCCTCAAGTCACTTTGTACGACACCCACGCGAGGAACTAGGGCGGCCTTTGTATCCTACTTTGACAAAACCACACGATGTTTAGACAAAATCGAATACTGTAAAAAAAAAGCTTAAATGTTTGACCAAAACAGCTTTATAAAGAGAGATCACCAAATACATCAACACGTATACTAGTAAACATAAAAATAACCATTACAAAGAGGTTATTGACACAATTCCGACAGTGAATTACATTACGAGAACGTAAGCAATTATGATTTTATTTTATAACCGGCAAGTTTTGGACGGATTTCGACACAACACTGCTGCTTCATAACTTATGAGAAGTGCTCATCACTGCTAGTAGTCTGTGAATGAGTCAACCTGACAATAAGATTCTAGGACATAGCTGATTCAACACAGCGCTGTGTAGAACCCAATGAAAGCACAGCGTGTAATATGCTATAATATGTTGCAATCATCCTATCTTCCAAGTGCTGACTTTCAATACGCCAAATTGAAAGTTGAATGATTCTAGTTCAAATAACTATTGGCCTAAAAATTTGATTGGATATTGGTGTTTAATGAACGGCCTAGGCGTCGAATTAGCTGACTAATTTAACCTTGACATGTACTGTAACTATATTATATTGTGTGAGGATCGTCACTAGCAATGAGCAAAATAATACGGTAGATAAAACCTTTCCAGCATAAATAGGCCGGACTCGACGAGACCGAAAACTTGAACTCACTTATTGTTGACATTAGACGGCTACAAAGTCAAACGTCGTCAGTACAGAAACTTAATACGTCGCTATTTTAGCCTAAAAGTTATTTCAGTTCGATGACCTCTGTGGCGTGGCGGTAGTGCTTTCGACTGTTAAGCCAGAGGTCGCGGGTTCGATTCCCGCTTAGTGCAAATATGTATATTTGCATTGGTCTGGGTGTTTCTATGTATTTATTTACAAAAAAAAAGTATTTAAGTAAGTTTATCCGCATTCTAGAACGCATATGACAAGGTCTGCTTAGTTTGGGTTTAGATGGCGTTGTGTAATTTGTCCTACAATATTTATATTATTTATTTGTTTAGTTATAAGCCAATCACGTTGCGAATTATGTAAACCATCTTTATAGCATTGTGGCACACAACTGATAGTTCAGCACTTACTTGAAATTGGATTAGAATTGACCCCCCACACGCTGTCAGAAGTTTCCTTTTAAAGTTAGTAATTAGAACTGGGCATCGAGGTTGCCGGCAATAGACGGCCCTGACAGTACCAGCCAGTACTATGTAATTAATACCAACATACACGAACCATATCCGCTCACCAGTCCAATAACGCATACGGAATATTAAATAAGAAATTTTATTCAAATAAGGTACATAAAAACAGTGGTGTGGAATGTCGGCATGCGATCACGACCGAATCGATTTTCTAGCCGTCAATCGAAGCCAATGATTTATTCGGTTCAGGCCGACATCGGTTTGCTGGATGTATGAAACAATTACGTATGTGCCGCGATTTCATTTGTGTGCATCGTGAAATATTTATGATCGATTTCACAAATGTTTATTTCGATTTATTTACTGTGTGTTTTTTAATTTATATAGTGAAATGTAAATGTTAATGGTTAGAATAATAATAATTTATCAATTGCCACTTTTTTATTTAGTATTGGAATCGCTAAGTGCGAATGCTGTGGTATGAAAGTAGTGAGGTAGTGAAGTACAGTCGCCTTCAGAAGTTACTGGGCACTAATAAATGTACATACGATCTTTACATTGAAATATACCAATAGCTTCGGTAGCTTAGTGGCTAAGGAGTCGACCCTACGACCGAGAGGTGCCGGGTTCGAATCCTGGCCATTACACTACCGACGTGAACCCACTCCTAACACTCTATTTCGGTATGTAAGTAATTATTAATTTTGGAATATTAGTAATTTCGGTTACTGATATTCTTTAAAAAAATAAAATACATAAATTCGTATATAATATATTAAGTATTCGTAATCTTCAGAGGATAGGTTTAATGTATGTTTTCTTTATAATTTTATTGATGGTTTCAAAGCTAAGGTAATCGGTCACTTGGAATGTATTAAATAACGTTTGACGGCGACTGCAGGAGAGAAGATATTGCCTGACAAAATTATTATATTCGAATACCATCTAAAATAACTGTACGTTGGACATTACTCCTGCAGTACAAAATCTTCCCGTTGCATCTACGATCTAAGGCTTGGAGTACATCGTTCCAACGACCTCTTAATATTACCGAATAACAATCTTCAAATTTATTGCGCTTGCAAGGTATGGGTTGGCGGATATTATCGGTAAATACACGTCAATTTACTGACATTGCCGGACATTTTATCGACTTGCCGAGATATAGGGCCGTACCGAGAAATATGAGCGATTACGATGCTTTTATTATTATATAAGTTTTAACTGTTACACAGATTATGATCTAGATCAATCAGTTTGATGAAAAACGAAGTTCATTTTAGTGATAAATAACATTAATTGAATTTGTTTTTTACGAAGAAATTCACGCGATAAACAAAAAAAGCAAACGCGGTCTTTGTTTCGTGGCAGGCTAAAATAGTTTTTCAACTGGAAACTATATATAGGGAGGGCTCTTTTTTTGATGCACAAATGACCTTTTTTTTCGTCAAAGCATTGCAGTCAATTTATGTTTTCCTATCTGGAGTAGATATACCTACTATAGTAATCAAGACATACGAACGCCCAGATTTTTTTTTTGGGTATTAAATATTTTCCTGGAGTTTTGTTAATTCGGTTATTTTTTAAATCAAAAAATAAAAGTATAATAGCTGAAACAGACTGCGGAAAAGTAATTATGTTAAGCCTTGGAATTGACTTTGGTGTCTGCCAATTTAAATTTGAAAATCGATAATTTGACATTTTAATCAGAAAGAAAGTAAGAAACATTTCTTAGTGCAAACAGGCCACAAATTAAGTACATAACATTGCATGATGTCTCAAAATACTTAACATAAAATAACTTGAGCACATTAATAATGTGGCAGCAAATGGGTGGTCAGTTCGGCATGTGCCAAATAGAAACCTGGCGCTGGTTTTCTACTGGAGCCCATCTGGATAGTGACACACGCCCCACCTTCGAAGCCGTGTGTTAATGACGTATGTGGTGGTATCTATATAATATAATGATAAAAGGTGAATGATAGAATAATGTAACGTCAGTATCCTACTAATATTATAGACGCGACAGTTTGTGAGTATGTATGTATGTTTGTTTCTCGTTCACGCAAAAACGGCTGAGCGGATCTGGCTGAAATTTGGCACAGGGATATATTATAGTCTGGAATAACACATAGGCTACTTTTTCTTCCCTGGAATAGGTTCCCATGGGAAGCGGAAACGGGGTCAGAATTCCACGCGGGCGGAGTCGCGGGCAACAGCGAGTACTATATAATATGTAGGTATAGTGACATAAGGTTCATATTATAAATAATGATGATGATGATACGGGTAAACAACATAATTAAACAAAATACATAAATTAAATAAGTGATATATTTACGCTAACGTTATCCAGCCGCCTTTGAGCTTCCAAGAGAAACAGCCGTAAACGTTTCCTGAAGGTAGTTCTCGTTTTATGGAGCGTGGAGGTGGAGGAAGATTGTTCAATACTATAGAAGCTAGCTAACGAAAACTACCCCTAAATAACGCAGATCGATGCTGCTGTATTGATAGTTGCTGGGAGCACTGCCTTCTGGCACACAATCTTCTGCTAGTAGCCCAGCCAAGCTTGTTAAACAGATATGCTTCCTGCATCTGATAACACCGAACAGAGAACATGCCATCGGCATCTTTCTTCTGGTTTTTAGCAGAGAATTATATTAGTATTGAGAAACAGAAACAAGCACAGGCATTTTGAACGCACTTCAAATTATTTTTTTAGGGATTTTCTTTAGAAAAGCCCTATTGCTAAGGAGTTGTCGTCGACGTCGTCGTCGTTGCCAATTTTCTGTCACGGTTTTGGGTATGAAGGAGATGAGCTATCGAGTTGCTGTTTTCTGTAATAGATTCGTGCTGGGGTGAACTATTGCAAGATAAAAAGCAGCCGCGGTAGCCTAGTGGTATGGGTAATGGACTGCTGAGACGAGGTCTCGGGTTCGATCCCAGGTTTTACCATGGCACACACCAATGACTTTTCGATGCTTTTCGAAGTTATGTGTGTATTTATCGCAGGCTCATAAGTGCCCGGTTAATGGCAATAGACTCGCCACCTATTACATTGGGACCTAAACATAAACTGGCGAAATGTGGGTGCTAGCACCTCTGCCTACCCCTTCGGGGATATAGGCGTGAGTTTATGTTATGTTATGTTTATGTTAAAAAAAAAACGCAAAAAAAAAAACGCAAAATCGAAAATCCCTTGTATTCGGCTGACCTCGTCTCAGGAATTCAACTTGTTTATGAATAATATCAAATTACAAGTAGAATATTAAAAACTTTTTATGAGTTTTAGCTGCAGTCAAATGAAATACTCGAATCTCTCAATTCTTTCGACTAATGAAATAGCGGAAAATCTGGCACGTGACCAAAACGACATTTCATTGGTCAGAGAGGCTCGAGAAACACGTGTCTGTGTACCGTGTTCGGGTTGGTTGATATTGAATTAATTCTTGGTGCATAACCAAAATTTTATTGCCGACAATCAGAATGGCACATCTAGCCACAAACAAATAGTTCAACTTAATAGATGCGGCCGTCGTGAAGTTCCAGCTGTATTAGTTTTAGCGGCTGTAGCGGTATCCACAACGGTGTGCCCTAGGCTTTTGATTGTGCTTTGTTGACAGGTGTATTGTGGTACTTGGCAATTTCGTTACATTTACTTGAATTTATTTGAGCTGATAATGTCGTTTCTTGTTGATTCGCGGAAACTTGGTAACTATCTGCTTGTTTATATTGCGGCTTCATGTTGGCAAGATTCAATGCTGGTTATCTGGTTTTACTTGAGTCTGTTGGCTGTTGAGTTTTCTATAAGTTCATTTCAATGACTTTTACGTTAACGATATTTAAATTAGATTACGTATAATTTGTAGAGATAAGCTTTCCAATGTTAGAAGAGGCAAGAACTTCAGGGCTCGGACCTCAACCGCCAGCTGGTACACCTGCTGACTGACGGATGAGGCCCCTGGCTTTCTTTTCGGGTTTATGGGCTCTTGGGTCTAAGGCAATCTCACCTGCAGGCTGTCTTGCAGGTGAGATTGCCTTAGCCCTAAAGCACCAAGACGGTGGGGCCCCATACACCCTCATGAGAAAATGATCAAACTTTATAAATATTTTATGTAGATACTATTTGTAAATCTCGATTTTTTTGGTAAAAAAAACAGAACTTATATTACGTACTCGTAGTTACTTAACCATCGCGTCGTGGCGAATTGTATGTAAGTGTTATATGGTTAACTTTTAGACCCTATAGATTGCACATTTAGGTCGTTATACAGATAGTTTAATATTTCTTTGTTCACACGCATATTACCTGGTTTACTCGTACTTATTTTTTTTTGTGATGTAAAGCATAAACCAATGCCGTGACGGCAAATGGTATAATCGTATTTTTATTTATATATTTTTAAATACAGATTCTACTGTTTAATTTAATGATTTTTTTTTACACCACTCAGGTGGCAGAAAATCTCACGGCCCACCTGATGGGAAGCGGTTACCGCGGCCTACGTACGTGTACAATCCAAACATTTCAATGCCCTTCTTGAAGAACCCTATATTGTAGTCGCTTGGGAAAACCACAGCAGGGAGATCATTCCACAGCCTGAGGGTGCGCGGAATGAAGTGCCTTTCATACCTAACTGTACGCACCGTTTCCGGTCGCATGGTAGATGACGGAGGCTGAATAAAGATTACTAAGAGTCATTTTAAGGCACCTAGGTGTTTAAAGTTTTTATTATTTAATGCACCTAATTGTACAACAGCGAAAATTAAGCTAACAAATACATCTTCTATAACACACACAGAGTTGTATATCATACTTAACTACTTGCACTCCACCACAACTTCAAATATCCTGGAACCATTTATACTACTACTGCTACCAATGTCTTAACAGCAAACGTACCTGCAAACAAAAAAAAACAATAGGTTACTTAAAATAACTTACGACTTACGTTTTGTAGGTCAGAGTTATAATTTTTAGCGAAGGTTACGTCACTGACCGGTAACCGCACCGATAGCATTCAATATGGTTAATTTCTTGGTACAACCGAAATAAATTGTTCTCAGATATTCTTAGTAATAATATTTAGTACGCTGAAAACAGGAAAATTGCACACAATAAATAATAATTATTTGTGAATATTCTGGTACTAAGAATTCAATTAATTACGAACTGAGCCAACCAAGATTGTCAGAGGCAAAGCCAACTTCACCTGCAAGCCGGTACACCTGCAAGCCCATACACCTGCAAGCCGGTACATCTGCAAGCCGGTACACCTGCTGATTGACGGAAAGGACTCTGGCGCAGGCTTCCCTTTCGGGGATGTGGGTCAGGATGCAATGGCTCCCGTAAGTAAGCCAAATCAAGAAAAAGCAGGAGAGCGGACCCGGGCTCCAAAATACAAGCTTTGGATGCTACCGGGGCTAACGCGTGATGATGATGATACAGGTGTGATAATACGTATGTTCTTAGAAATATTACTGCTGCATATTATAAAACAAAGTCCTCCGGTACGTCTGTATGTCTGTCTGTTCGCGATAAACTGAAAAACTACTGCACCGATTTTGATGCTGTTTTCACCAATGGAAAGAGCAATTCTCGAGGAAGGTTTTAGTATATAATTTGTCAAGTTTTTGTATACATTGGCTAAAATATAATGATATTTGTTGGTGGTGTTGGAAAAAAATAAGTCGTCTGGGAGCTTCCAACGAAAACGCTGCCTAAACTCTTTGAGATATAACAAAATGGTAGAATGGGGATCTTATATAGGTTGTGGTGGTGGACTAGGGTCCCACGGGTAGCAGGCATGGGATCAGAATTCCACGCGGGCGAAGCCGCGGCCAACAGCTAGTTATTGATATTATGATTGTCAAATTAGATATCAATGTATTTTGCAAAAACAACATCAATTATGATACCAATCATGCAAAACATTATTAGTGATAAATCTCCAAGCTATCGAAAGATCGAAAGTGTTTTATCTATCTATAGTTTCGATACAATCTCGTGATAGATATTACGAGTATTATGGCGTCATATCACTCTTCGCTCGGTACGTGTACTTCAGATAACATTACGATGAGTTCAGTACTAAAAAAAGCTGCCAAGTGCAAGTCGCCCATTGAGGGTTCCGTAGCAGCAAGTAACATAATAATGTATTTTTATTTTAAATTTTTGTATTTGAGTTGATTGAATGAAAGGTAAATTGCGGTTTACGATTTATGACGTATTAAAAAAAACTACTTACTAGATCTCGTTCAAACCAATTATCGTTGGAAGTTTATATGGTAATGTACATCATATATTTTTTTTAGTTTTATCATTCTCTTATTTTAGAAGTTACAGGACACACTCTTTACCACTTTGGAAGTGTCTCTCTTGCAAACTATTTAATTTAGGTAAAAATAATATTGGAAACCTCAATATCATTTTCGAAGACCTATCCATAGATACCACACACGTATGAGTTTGATGAAAAAAAAAATCTTAGTTTCAGTTCTAAGTATGGGGAACCCCAAAATTTAATGTTAATTTTCTATTTTGTGTGAAAATCTTAATGCGGTTCACAGAATACATCTACTTACCAAGTTTCAACAGCATAGTTCTTACAGTTTCGGAATAAAGTGGCTGTGACATACGGACGGACAGACAGACAGACATGACGAATCTATAAGTGTTCCGTTTTTTGCAATTTGGCAACGGAACCCTAAAAAATAGTGTGTTATACTTAGATTTACTAAAACAACTTAAAAATTGGGTGGTTGCCCGCGGTTCTGCCCGCGTGGCATGCTGATCCTATTCCTCTAACCCATGGAAACCTATTCCAGGAATAAAAAAGTAGCCTTTATGTCATTTCAGACTATTATAATCTATCCCTATAACAAATTTTAGCTAAATCCGTCCGGTCATTTATTTTGAGAGGGATCGAGTAACAAACATCTAAATATTTTCACAAACTTTCACATTTTTAATATTAGTAGGATTATGTTTTATAACTATTGTCATCCGGAATAAGCAAAGAATCTTACGATATCCCATACATCCAAAATTTTTCAGGCATTTAAAAGTTTTGGTGGAATAAAGAAACTCACATACATACATGGACCCTTTTTTTTTAATTTTACTTGCGGAAACCTCCACGGGCTTCACCCCACCGGAGCTAACGGTAAGATGGGTATGTCGAACTTGAACCGACTAAAACCGCACGGTGTCCGTCTTGCGTCAGCCGTGAAAAAACATTAAATGAATAAATAAATATTCTACGACATTCTACACAGCGCCTTCTAGACCCAAATTAAACATACTTATATACTTTTTTTTAGTAAATACATACAAATTATACATAGAAACATCCAGACCAATGCAAATAGACATATTCATGCATACAAATATTTGCACTGAGCGGGAATCGAACCCTATTGTAACAGTCGTATAAAAAATAATCCAGCGATTTATATGATGCTGTGACCGTTCATAAGCGTGATAAGAGCTTATTTATTTGCCTGTCTTCGAACTAAAAAGCGCTGAGTCAGTCAAAATCAGTCAATTACACTTTAACTATATGATACGGTTACAGTAAAATAGGCACTAATATCACCCCATTCTCTTCACCATAGGCATACCATCAACCTTTTGAGGTCACCACCTGTTCGAAATGGGAGCTCGTACTTCGTACCACAAATAAAAAAAATATTACAAGAGAAGGTAAGTCCCGTTAAATTTGTTCTAACAGAACCTGTCCGCTTTCGGTTCATTCACAAAAAGCCGCGACCAACCGGCGCACGCGCACCATCGCTACGGTGACCATGCGGTTGTCACGTACCTAATATAAATAGTTTTTATCTTTTATTTTCGACTGACCGATATTTTTTCAATTAAAGTTTTCGGTTCAGCTCAAAATGGTTTGCCTTATTCGGGTCCGGAGGAATGAGATTATTAAAATAGAAACTGGTATGTTTTTGTTCGTAAACAGCTATGTTGCACAACGTTATGGACTATGGTGTTGCTAGTTTCGTGATGAGTGGTACAATAGGAACCGTTAGTATCAATCTAGAGTCGATGACGCATGGGTTCTAAACTATAACTATTTGTAATAGATTCTGAAGATGAGATCTAGCTAATCATAGATTCAATCAAGACGGCAGTACCTGACTCTCATAATGTTCTAATTAAGAAAGATAAATTGAATCAGCTCTTCAACCGCGTTATAATGGCCATGATGTCACATAATTATTATGACCAATCAACATTCACGTCAAACAAAAAAGTGACGTGATTGGTTGGTTTTAACAGAGAACGAGCCTGAACGTCAATGAATAGCCAATCGCATTGCGAATTATGCTGAACATCGTCACAGTATTATTGCACACAGGCGATAGCCGTAGCGTACTTCATCGTAGTTCGCCTTGCATAGTAAAAACTCATTTAAATAATGAAAAGCATGGATACAGTGTACTCTGTTCACTATTTAATATCGTATGACCATTGAACATTGAAAATATAAACTTGCTGGGTGCGCTAGCTTATCATTGGCAACATTGTAAGGTTATTTTACTAGCGTAAATTCCTGTCGGAGATATTTTCAGTAACTGATATCTTGGACAGCTGACGAAGTTACAACGGTAAAGGTCGTGACACCACTAGCATTCTAAGCATTTATAAGCTATGGAACGAACTTAAGATTATGCATGCCCCTTTTTTGAGTGCGGAAGCCCTCTTGGACTTAACATACCGAAGCTAAAGCTGAGTCAAGTATATCGAATTCGAACCTAGTAAAAGCGGACAGTGTTCCTTCACACCTGCTTGTGTTGTAAAGGAACCAAGTACGCCTTGAATAGTATATTTTAGGAACCCCTTCGGGACATAACCCTTCGGGGTTTTGGCGACCTTAATATTTTGTTGGATATCAAATCCTTCCCTATAAAGAGGCGCGCGCGTAAACACTACGCGTCACTGCCTTAGGTCTGCTTCTGCTAGGATGACGCGACGGTTAGCCCGAACAGTCGCGCATATGGAATACATTTGGTAAACCAACGCTGTGTGCTATTCTTAATAGGTTAGAAGGTAATAAATCTAAGTTCTGTGCAAATAAGATACATGTCTCATTAATTAAACAATTTGTAGGCACACTACATTTGACACGTAAAACATAATTCCAACGAAAGTTTCCTCGTAAGCAACACCTTTGAACTAACACAACACACTAGTTAAGATATCAAGGCGTTCAAGCAAGAAATAAAAATGGCAGCAAAAAAAATATTAATCGTTAAGTAGCCGCATGTTCTACTTAATGCCACGTCGATTGCAGGCATGCATAGTGACTGAACCAAACCGGTACTGATGGTTAATAGTCTAATCATAGTTAATCATTTTTCAATGTCTGCATCGGACTCATTGAGAAATAGCTCCCTAACGTCTTAGTTATTCTGAAGCCTCCTTTTCAAGCTTGCATTTGTAATGAATGATTAATCTGACGTGAGTGTAGGAATAGTTCTAATTTGTTTGTAAATAGGGTATTTAGTATCAATGCTTGATCTGACAGCCCTATGATGACAGGTGACGTGTGGACTAAGGTCACAGAATTGGTAATGACAGAAATCTATATATGTATCTGTCGCTAGAGTTGCTAAGGGCAAAACTCGAGAACGGCTCGATCGTATGTATTGGATGTTTCATTTTTGGTTATGTTCGGGAAAAGGTTTATATGAAAGAACTTTTTAAAAAATCCACGAGAAAAATTACATGTAAATCAAGGTTTACTTTTAAAAAATATATGATATATTGTGTCAAAGTTATTTGTATCGTATGAAAATTTATATATACATGTATACATGTACACCATAATCAGTGACATAAAAAATGGTGATTAATAGAAAATAAAGTTTATTTTTTTCACAGGAGCGGTCAAGAACCATCAAAATCTCAAGTATACTGCAAGTAATTATGTCAAAGGGTCACCGAGTTACCATAAAAAACAGTTATTTATAGCATGTACTACTTCTTAATTTATCACTCGTAAATACTTGACAGCTGTCGTTGACATAATTCAAAGGTCTGCCTGTCAATCATGGCCGAGCCGGTATACTAAAAATATAGAATAAAATAACCATTCATTGGATAATAGTCAATCTCGATTCTACATTAAAAAAAGAGACTTTAATAAAGGGGGATTGTATGTAGAATCCGAATGTAAACACACTGTAAATAATAGACGACCTCATTGGATTTCTTGGAAAAGTTTAAATAAACAAATATTTTTACTAAGAGCTGTTTACTTAGTGACATGGCGTCATGCGTATAATAATATAAACTGAGTGTTGTATTACTCAAAAATCACTGAGAACTGCAAATTAGATTACACTACAATGCTTTACACTGTACTATTCAGAGCTACACTAATATTTTTATGTACTAGTGTGTATATTCTATATACGGTGGATTTCATTCGGCTTTTAATTGAAAATAAAAGCGGCCAAGTGCGAATCGGACTCGCCCATGAAGGGTTCCGTAGCAGCAAGTAACATAATGCTTTTTTTTTAAGTTTTATATTTGAGTTGATTGAATGAAAGGTAAATTGCGGTTTACGATTTATGACGTATTAAAAAAAACTACTTATTAGATCTCGTTCAAACCAATTTTCGGTGGAAGTTTACATGGTAATGTACACCATTTTTTTTTAGTTTTATCATTCTCTTAGTTTAGAAGTTACAGGGGGGGGGGGGACACATTTTACCTCTTTGGAAGTGTCTCTCGCGCAAACTATTCAGTTTAGAGAAAAATGATATTAGTAACTTCAATATCATTTTTGAAGACCTATCCATAGATACCCTACACGTATGGGTTCGATGAAAAAAATTTTTTTAGTTTCAGTTGTAAGTATGGGGAGCCCCAAAATTTATTGTTTTTTTCCTATTTTTGTGTCAAAATCTTAATGCGGTTCACAGAATACATCTACTTACCAAGTTTCAACCGCATAGTTCTTATAGTTTCGGAAAAAATTGGCTGTGACATACGGACGGACAGACAGACAGACATGACGAATCTATAAGGGTTCCGTTTTTTGCCATTTGGCAACGGAACCCTAAAAATGTAAATGTAAAAACCCCTGGAACTTGGTAGGCTATCAAATGCAAAAATATATTTTTATAGCCCACTGGCAGTACCAACGATTATTGCGTTCAAACTGACCAACAAACGAATTTCATTACTCGTATACATAGATGTACTTAGATACTATTATATCAATCGGACAAGTAATTTAAGCCTATATACGTAGCAACTAAGGTATCAGATTAACAATAGATACCAGGTTATGGTTTCGAATCCACTTACGACATGAATGTGTTAGCATTTATCATTGGTTGTCAAGTTTTGGTATAAAGTAACCCGCCAAAACGGTAACTGACAGTTGACAGACTTGGCAGTGCTTTGGCGGGCAGGCGCATTGAGGGATACGAATGTGACAGTTAGTCGAGTTGATGTCTTTGGTTTAATTTATATTGGGCAATGCTACCGATGACCACAACCTTAATTTTAATACATAGTTTGTTCATTATGTACCAACTCTTTATATCAAGTGCCACTGTGTTATTATAGTACGGTCGTTATCATTTAAGTTAAACTCTTTATTGTGTCTTGCTCACTCTTATTCTTCTTAGGCTCCCGCACAGCGACATTTCACCAGGTGCTTTTTTTAGCTTGCACCCGCGGTGAATAAATTCCTTGTAATTTTTATCAGTTTGTAGTAAAAAACATTCGCAATTCAATTAAAATCGCACACTGGGGTGGTCAACGTAATCTGTGACAAAACACAGATTTGATAGCAGAATTATTTTTATACGATTTTTTTGGCAAGTGTGTGTATGTCCATACAATTCCCATATGTCGCAGAATCCTGCTGGAACAATCGCTCGGTGAATCTTAGCACTTCGGGTTTGGTCTAAGTGTTAGCACCATAATGTTGTCTGTTGTGACGTTTATGCTAGACGACTCATGCTCACGGGCGTACTTCTTCTTCTTCATCTTCTTCTGTTATGTTATGCTTTCGTGTCAATGATTCACTCTTGTTTTCTTTTTTATATAATTCAGGCATAAAATCTACCATCTCGACCGTGCGGTCACTTCGTGTGTGTGTAGTGGCTTTGTTCAGGTCGTCTTTATTCCAGGAAGTAGAACATAAGGAAGGGAAAGCAAGTGCGACATGGACTGCGCGCGCGACTGCAGAGCCCCTGTGCACAGGGGCTCTGCAGTCGCGCGCGGTTAACCCCCGATCTCGCATTCCCCACCTGCATAAATTATGTCTTGCTCCGCCGACCAGAGTACGTAAACGGTTGAGAGACCTATGGAGGCCATTGGAGGTCATGTTCTTTGTGGCCTTTCCTGTGGTAGGAAGTCAGAAGTTGGAGAGAGGCTATTCTTCTATAGTACGACTCTCAACGCAACGGGGTATTCATGTGCGGTTTCATGTGCTTTGGATGAAACTCCTTTGGCTTTTTATGCGGGTTCTAGGTGGAGTGCAGAAGAAGAGCCTCCCCGAGTAACGCTTTTACGTTTAGCGTCCCCTAAAAACGGCTAGCACTCGATAACGCAGAGTTTGCTCAACACAATAATTCACTAAAATGCGGCCGTACTATAGCAGCCCGTAAACAATCATCCATTTTTCTTCAAATATTGAACTCCTAAGACCACTTGGTTGTAGTCATAACAGTCTGCAAAGCTTAGAGAATTCTCTAGTTACACATCTGAGTCAGTTAATCTCAACACATTTTCCTTCAACATTTTCCCATGCTACTGATTATTGTTTCGTAAAATAGGAGACTAAATACTAAGCACCTTACGGAGCTTGTTAAAACTCACTTCCTTGCGATTTAGCAACCGACGTCGACCACCGTAATCCTATCGCAATGCAATACATTACGAGCTTGCAAATCAGTACTTACATACCGTTAATTCCAACTCGTATTATCAATATCATATTTGAAACAAGGCTATAATGATACGCTACCGTCTAGATGTCTTTATTATAGACATCAATATTGAGTTTCATCGGTAGACTCGTAAGTAAAGAAACCGCCAATTTGCTATAATAAATCAGGTGTATAATATCAAAAACTTGTTTACAATTCATCAAGCAATATATGCATCGCTTTATCCATACCCACTGGCCTATATATTCGATGCAATAAATTGCTAAGGTGGCTCCACATATGCGGTATATGATCGGTGAATAATGAAGATGCGACTTACGATATTATTAGCTTAGCATACAACTTTGTATTTCAGAACATTGAGTTTGTTTATGTTTTTCCTTTAGACGCCTACACATTTAAATTTATCATATATCAAGTGTTTGTTATGTTTCTTTTCAATTTGATTTATGCACATGTTCACCAATGGATCTATAGTTTTTTTAGTTATAGCGATAAATATGTTCCCTTGATACAAAGGCACGCAAGATTAAATATGTAAAGTGAGAGATGTACTCAAGAGACTATTATCCTTTATCCAAAACAGGAGATAAGTGATTATCACAGTAAATACACTAAGTGTGCCAAAGCTATGAGAGGTGAACAATTGATGAAAATTAGACAGGACTCAAACCATTTTGCTAGTCAGATTAAGTTATTAATTATGTTACATGGTGGCCAATTATGGGAGAACCATTAGTAATGACACGTAGCCCGGCTATCTTATACCCTGAAGTCTGAAGATCCGAGACAGCGTGCGGTTTTAGTCGGTTCAAGCCCGAAGTAAAGTCCCACATCCGAGGGGATTTCCGCACAAAAAAATAAAGAAGGACGTTATCAGTTGACGGAATAAAGCGACAGATTAAAGAGATTATTTATATTTGTTTGCAATTGACATTAAAAAAATCCCGATAGTACAATGTTTGACCGATTACAATAAATTTTTTAACCTTTTTAACTTGTTTATTGTTAAGAAATCAGTAAATATCTTAAATAGGTAAATTGTTCGTTATAATTTTTTTAATAATATTATTTTTCTTTTCTGATTTTATGGCCGAAAAAAAACCGTGTAATAGTCCCACACCATAGCACAGATTAGTTATTAGTTACTACGATCATAAGGTTATCTCCTTACCTTCTTACTGTACCACACGTAGGTACGATACGACAGTCGAAGGATAAAGATGTGCACACCAGTCCATCATTAACTGTCTAGTTCATTTTATTTTTGTCGTATAGTCTGTGACAAGCTTTATATAACATCAGACCGGACGCTTAGCCTCTACAAAATGATAATTTACATGAAATTAAGCACGGATTTTTGCTTTAACGTCTAGACCAATCTAATCTTGAAGGCACGTGCTTTCGAAAGGTTTATTATATATTCTAAGCAAAAATGTCTGCCAAGCGTCTGGGGTCTTACATTAAAATTATGCGTTATTTTGACAGGTGTCTTTTGTAAATTTTTAGATGGAAATTAATGGCTTATGGTTTCTGATCTTCGGCCATTTTCGTGGCAGTATTTTAAAATACTCGTCCGTTATGTAAATTAAGAAGTACACTTTAAAACGTTAAACATATTTGTTTTATTTTTGTTTGTTTTCCCTATCCCGCCTAAATATTAATTACCCTATTGTACGAAAACAAAAATAAGAAGAGTGACATAATGTTTTAACCTGTATGTAAGTCCGTCCCTATGAAATGTGTGTTCCCTCAAAACTAGTGGTAGAAATTTGATGACACAAATTTGTCACAAAATTCAGCCGGGTGTGTACCACCGTGCACGATTGCGAAAAACCCTCCATAGTAATCCAATTTCGGTTTGATGGCGTTCAGGGGTCAACAAGTGCATAGTCGGGCAGGGGGATTGTGCTCGCAGTACTAGTGGGACCGGTGGGTGTCACGCGGTGCTGCGATGACAATCCTCTTCTGATGAGGCCGTCAAGCTGAGTGCCACCATTGTTAACATATTACGTGTATGTAATGGTGACCCTCTTTCCTGAGATTTTACCTTCAGCTTACCATCAGGCGAGGTGAAGTCAAATTGACGTGTCCTAAATATAAATTGGGGTCAACCGGGAAAAAAGGTCTCTGAAGAAGTAACCCTGAACGAATTTGTCAAGTTCATAGACTATCACATCGAAATTGCATTAAGAACTTAATTCAATGTTAATAACGTCAATTTGAAAATTGGTTGTCAACTGATTTGCAAATGTCATACAAATGTCGACCTTATGACAATGAAGTTACAGTTTGAATTAGTGGAATAGTTTCATTTAATACTTTGTATGTAAGGCATGCTCATGACTCATCCCGCTTGTCTATGTAAGGCGTTTACGCCCGTTCAATATTCTAAAGCATACATTTAAACAAAACGCTTTCTAACGGTTTTTATCGCGATTTGTTTTGCGTTATTTTATTATTTACACTGATACCGATGTCTCAGTTTTTTTTCGTTTCAACCGACAAAAGAAAGAGTATAGGGTACCTTTAAGCATGTCTATATTATACAATAATTAAAATAGTCACGAGATGCAGATAATAATAACTGCGCAAGCGCAGTATCGGGCTCGATTCAGGCGAGTATGTATGAAACTAATTGTTACAGTAACAGAGAGGTGCATACCATGGCATAGCAAGTGGAAAAGTGTGGTCGCTGCCTACACCATCGGGAAAGAAGCGTGACTGTATATAATACGAAATCGGCGCGACTGATGACGAGACACCATGCCTCATGTTTAACTAGTATTAGTCACATAAGATTGATTACTATGCGCATACGCAACTATGCCACAAATAATAAAATAGCATAATGCATGGGTCTATTTTTAAATGAGGACATTTATTATATTGTTTCCTTATTTTAATTAATTAAACCTGCAATGATCGTTTAATAATAGCTTAATTTATATTCCGTGCAGCTGTAAAGGGTTCGCAAATAAGGAAATATAATTAACATCAAGAAAATGTATGGTTTATAATAAAATTTGAAGATTAGTATGCAGACTGTGATAATAGTCATAAAATAGCAGCGCATGAGTTTGCACTTATGTTTACGTACGATAGTAATGTCCTGGGCTCGATCTTTAGTGGTATTTGGCAGTAGTAATGGTATGGACATTCTCCTCTCATAATGTCCATACCATGACAGCTGCTCGCTTCTTACCTTTGCATTCAATGGCGCAACTTTCAAACTTCCTCTCATTTGAATCAATGAGTCGATATACTTATTCATTATTCTGGCCTTTCTCGTTATACCACACATCCACCTTAATATTCGCATCTCATGTACAATTACCACATGTCAGATTAAATAAAACGCTATATACTTTTGAAAGTTGAATAATAAATAAATAAATATTCTGGTACAAACTTAAAGGGTTAAAATCAATCCAATTATAAGTATTCCATAATAAGGATACTTCCACATTTAATTTTTAAACAAAAATTTTATTTCATAATTTTTCTACCGATTTTCTACCGCTCAGTAAAAAACATTCCACGTTCAACCGACAACGTACTAAATTTAAAATCATTACTAATTTTATGAATGTGAAAATGAGTTAACTTATTAGCTACGCTTTTACTCGTTCACTACTCAAGTGACTATTATGAAAATCTTACATAATGTGTATGCAGGATGCAGGGGTATTGACGTAAGCTGGTGCAATACTGTGTTAAGCAGTAGTGCCAAAGAGGTGTATAATTTAGTTAAGTTTGGATTAACGGCTGGACTAAAGATTATAACGTGTAGTTTAGTGTGCAAGTTGTTTTACGAGGGCGACATAATCGCTTTCTTTTGTGTAAGAAGCACTCTATAAAAAAATAAACAAGTTGAATTCCTGAGACGAGCTCAGCCGAATACAAGGGATTTTCGATTTTGCGTTTTTTTTTTCTTTATCTTGCAATGGTTCACCCCAGCACGAATCTATTACCGAAAACAGCAACTCGATAGCTCATCTCCTTCATACCCAAAACCGTGACAGAAAATTGGCAACGACGACGTCGACGACAACTCGATAGCAATAGGGCTTTTCTAAAGAAAATCCCTAAAAATTGTCCAGATGAAGGTGCTCTTTCCTATTGATAGATGAATAACTTTTAGACAGTCGTACATTGCCGTAAGCAGAGCCACGGTTATAAACTATTTAAGTATATTTTACCGCTCCTGAATATTTACTTATTGTCATATAAACGCAAGGCATAAAACCGAGGTCCCGTTTTACGATATGAGTTGGTATAAAGTATAATTTTAAATACCTGTCCCAACTGCATTGAATACATATCACTATTTAGGTGAAATTTATTGAATATGCGAACGGAAAGTAGATTTAGGCTTACCTTAGTGCTTATAACAAAGCTTTGAGAAACTGTTAAATAATTACTATAAATCCAGTTTCCACTTCTATATAAACAAATATTATCAGGCGAGAGTATGATTGTTTTAACTTTGTTTGTATGCCGAAGGTATTTTCCAGAACCACGGCACAAAGTCAGCGTCAAAAGAAGCTCTTAAACCTTGCATAAAAAAATAAACAAATCATAAATATATATATGTGTCCGCTGGGGATTACAAAACTAATACATAATAATAAGTAATTATTGGTCCATATATACCATTGTAAAGAAGGTTTGTAAATATTTTAATATACATCAACTTTTGTCGATACTGTACATTATTCCGGATGGTGACAAAGATATCAAAGAGACGTGTACGATATATCAGACGGAGCTGAACGTCTCGAAAGTCGACATGACGCTTTTTCCATACGTGTCATTTTTTACCACTCCTACCGCAAGGCGCGTTAAGGAGCGTCCAACAACCAAAGCGAAGAGAGAGGGTGAGAAGAATTGTATAAAACAAAACCTACATAATTATACAGTAACAAGAGCTTACCTAGTATTAATATTAGCATCGTTATCTTCAGTCTAAATTACAAATTGAAATAAACTATGTTACCATAATAACCTTAAAATTGTTAAGTATTACCGTCCTATGTACCATATAATATAGGATAGCAGAACTTTCTCGGGTGACCTGGCTTGTTTGTGCTGGAATAAGCATTACAAACTTATAAAAACGTTCAACCAAAGAACAATCCGTGAGGTGCAGTTAGCAATAAAAGCAAATAAATCCTAGTGGCATTTGTTTGGCTGTTACATATATAACTACTGAGGTATCTCCATCGGTAGGGATACTGGGTTTTATATTCGCGGTCAATAATTAGCATCTCGAGCTTTCTGCCTGAATTTTTGGAACATGATCTGCTCGAGTATCAACAAGTTTTCATCGCAGTAACCGATCCCTGCAATGACGTATGATTTACAACCACATTTCTGCTTCCAAAACGTCCTTATTGAAAGTAACGACCTTTGTTTTACGAACCCACTTGTCATATTTTATTTTCTTTTAACACACCGTGAGGCCAGCGTGTCCTCTTACATGTGTCGATACGCGCAAGGTGTACACAAGGTAACATTATCTCGATATGGATATACCACGGAAACACATTTTTTTGCGAGGATATCATGTCTGGTACGACCCTCAATTGCACAAGTGTCATTCGCTAAGATAATGCTCGATCTCCGAATTCGGTGAGGTCAATAATTGATGGGAGTAAATTACGATTTATTTTTTATTTTTATTATGATGACTTTTGGTAGGACATTAGTCTACCAAGGTAGACCTATCATTACTTAGGTATCTACCAACCTGTTACAAACAATGAACTATTTATACTTATAGCACAGTATACATAGTACGAAACGTACAGGCAGACACAAAGCTGAGTATCCTTCATTTTTATTGCCAGTTATAAATCTACTAAATCACATCAAATGCCATCTTACATTTCGTATCAAAATCGTTAAACTGTAAATAGACGATGCCCGGAGTCAGCCAAACCCATTTACAAACAAAAATGTCTAGATTTGAGTGCCGATTTTCCCATTTGAACTGTAAAATATCATTTAAATACTCCATGAAGATTGTTATGGCGTACAAATTGATTCATATTGCAGTTTAATTGTAATAAACATCAAATAATCGCGTATAATACTTCAAACGTGCGCCATTTTAAAAAGGAACTAGTGTTGTAATTCATAAAAAAAAACATCGATTTAAATCGCAAATAACGTATCACAAATTAACACAACGGTGTCGGCGCCACGTTTTTTAATACCTATGTTTCAAAACCTGTCACTGTTATAAAGTAACAAATTGGCCTACATACTACGGACACAAATAAGAGGAATTTACACAGTCCACCATGGTTAGAACTGGTAAAACCGTTAAATTGTATTGTGTACGAGAAAATCGAGCTGTCAAGTTTAGCATCGTTTATGAGTTTTATCTATGACTATTTTGAGTTAATTATACGATTATGTTAATGAAAAATGACGCTAAGGTAATTTAATTGTTAAATTTATTGCTTCTGAATAATTTTTACGATCGTATTGTGTAAACCATCAACATGTAAGCGCATATTTTACCATAAGCATCATATCAACTTAGAATGATGTATGACTTCCATATAGTGATTGTAAAACAGAAAGCAAAACTTGTCTAAGGAAATAATCTTTACAACAACAGATAAAATCTCACCTATGTATTGTGTATAGTTCCAATCCACACCAATCGTAAGTTTTTAACGTTTAAAAATTACTTCCCATCGTAGAAGCTAAGGTTTTTAACTTCGAGAGGTCGCGCCCCACAGCTGTAAACGCAAGAATTCTCCGTGTTTCATTTTCAGACGCATGCCGTTTATGTGAATAGATTAAAACTTTACGTATGCTTGTAAGACCTCGGTATAAACCACCATTCTTGAAATTCATAACGACTATAATATGAAGCAATAAAGAGCACCTGTTATACAGCTACTTATTAATTCTAAGAACCTATATTGCACACTGCTTCGAATGAATATCGATAAGTTTTCACAACACTAGTCACGTATCCCTTGTCTCGTTGACAGGTCATGTACTTTAATGTCCTTCGTAAACAATCGATTTTTTACTCGACTAATTTACCATGAAGAAGTAACAGTTTAATAAAACATCCAACCTCGTCTGTCAACGGCCAGATTATAATCGGGAAGCTATTTAAATTAATTGTCGATTCCGTTGTATTTTAAAATCTATGAATATTTATAAAACTATTAATCGTCAGGTTCCGTAAAGCACAGATAAAATTGTCCATGTTTGTCGCTGGTGGTCGTTGTCAATTAGTCGAATTGAGCGATCGAGTTATCTGATACTTAGCGCTCATCGTGTTCCACTTCAATGACAATAGCGCGGCTTTCTCACTGAGCGTTTACGATATCGTGACTCTTCATGTCAGCATTATCGATACCGTTTACAAATATTTCGACATAGCGATAACCATCACATCTAACACAGCGTTCGTAAGTTTTCATTATATTTGAAATTATGTTAGTTTTTATATTTTTAATATAGTAATTAATATGCATAGTTTGTGCTGTCAATTAGAGAGTTTCTCATGTTAAAATTGCTGTGCTTTTATCTATATATCGATGGATAATTAAGGTATATCTCAAAGAATTTCTACTTTCTTTCAACATACATTTCCTTCCAATTTATGGTTTGAAATCCAAATAAGTTTATTATTTTATAATCTTTATCATTCGATAAGCCCAATTCAGTCAGTTATAATTGGATGTCAAATTTCTTAGGAAATGTGTGTGAAAACATGCAAATAATTACCGTATAAGATATTGGAGTCTCGTGCTCGACGGCCGATGGGACTTCGAAAGCAGAAAGAAGATTAAACATGATTATGCTGATGCCTGAACCGTTATAATGATACAACCAATCAGTGTCAGTTAAATGCAAAAATGTTTATCTTCAAACACTCTTTGCTATAATTCCTGAATTATATATCCAGAATGCAGCAAATTTATGCAAATTTCATGTTGTTAGCATTATTATATTCGTGGAGGTCGATGTCAGCAGTGATTTTTAATCGACTACGTCAAAAAGAAATAGTCTTCTTAGAAAATCGACTAATCAAAATATTGTGAAATGCGATAAAACAATAGTTTTGTCACAATGATATTCATCAATTTTCAACTCTGTTTCTGTAAAAATAACAGTTGTTTTATAATATTTAAATTATGCGTTGGTAAAGTCAGTTTTGCAAGTATCTTTGTGTCGTAATAGATCGAAATGTCGTCGTTCTGGTTTTGGATCTATTAGAGTGCGTTTTCAAGGTCCTAGATGCAAATCAGGTTGAATAACTACAATACCATCTGTTTAATCGTGAGTGTTTAAAAAAATCATCAGCTGTTGTACATACCGTTATGTCCACCTTTATATTTTTAATGAGTATATTAAGTAAGATACACAGATAATATCAAAAATGCAAAGCAGATAACAGATTATAAAAAGCTATGCCTCGTTGGTCTTGTGGAATAAAGTTTCCAACAAACTTACGCTGGAAGCTATGATTATGTAACGCTTAGTATTGATAGACATTTTGAGCTCATGGCAGAAATTAGTAAACATGGACAGTAGAGAAAGAAAATAAAAGTCTCTGAGCTTGGAAGTGCTAATTCAAACGCATACAACGCTTCTGCGTGATGTAAAAGCATTCACCTTAAGGCTCAATGTCTAATGGGTTCTCTCAATACGCAAGAAAGTCGTTCGGTTTAAAATGCTAACAATACACCCTAAGGCAAGGTTAGCGAAAATTTCTCCATAGTTTTATTAACTTGAATCAGATATTATAATAGTAATTGCGACAATCCCTGTCAGAGAAGTTGATGGCACGCCCCGAGACACATTGGGAAACTGATAACGATTTACGTGGTTTTCTTACGCTCTCTCCTGGCGTAACTTTACCGAGATAAAGATATTTTATCTGTAACATAGATTTTATGTTTTCAACCAGCTTCATAAAAAAAGAAAATTAAGATTTTTAATAAGATTATATTAAATTCTCTTGTATCTAAATAATAGTTAAAAAAAATGGAATTCGAAATTATTCAACTTTTTATTGTCATGTCTATTTCACAATTAGTAAGTATATGACATCCGGGCAACACTAGTTATTTATGCCACTGTCAAGCAATGATAGCTATTGTAACACGAGTGCTAGTTTGTGCCACGAAGCGAAGCTGAGTGGCACTATAGATCAGAGTATTACAATAGCTGTTTGCGGCAGTGGCATACAAAACTTTTTCTACGACCATTACGCTATTATCACTGATATCACTAATTTTCAAAAAAAATATATTGATAAGTGCAGATAAAAGTTAACAATGGCGCGCAATGTTGTTTTGTTGTTATAATCCCACAAGTGAAAGGCAAAGGCAATTCATCCATACATCTTAGGCTGTATGGATGAATTGCCTGCATGAATGTTATTAGTTACATGCGATGTTTAGTCGTGACGCAAATACGCGCGCTTTTTGGCATAATCATAATGTTGATTTTTGATGCCATACCCATCCCACCCAAAAAAAAAAAAAATTTTTGTAGAACGGTTTACCCGTGTGGAAATGATCATTGTAACACGACTTGGCAGGAATGAGTACTATTGAGACTTGTGGTTATGTATTAAGCAAATTACCAAATGGTCGTAGAAAAATAATTATTTGATACCATTCTGATTGATGAGGAAGTTAGAATGTGGATAGTGGAACTCTTCAACAGTCTTCAATCCCAGTCTTCAAAAGTACCAAAAATTTGTAAGAAGCTCGTTTTAGAGTTGTGATGAAAAGATTTTAAACTGACTTCCAAAAATGAGGCAGTTCTCAATTTGTCGTAATACTCTTAATATTTTTTTTTATAGTAACATAAATGGTAATAATCTTGCAAGAGCAGAAAGTAATAAATTTACTTCCGATAGTTCAATAAACATATCAACGCATACCGATTCCAAATTCGGCGGGCGCAGCTTAACTTTCCAATATAAACAAAATACAGAATCTTAACAAAACTGGCACATCATGGCCTTAAAGAGACCATAACCACTAGATGTAAACGTAGACCGTCAATAGCAAATGCTAACATCAATCGCGAAATAAATGTTATTTGCCGTTTATGGACAATCGACCTATTGTGTCCCTTTTTGTAGATAATTACTTTAGCTTATTTGTAGGTCCGCCATTATGTCCATTATTGAGATAAAAAGATCTAATCGATAGTTACCAGTTTGAAAAATGTTCGATGCAGGAGATATTGCTGGAGGTATTTTATTGTATTTGTGATTTACTGTCGAGCAACAGGTCGTTGGCCTGAGGAGTAATATTTTAAATTCTGGTCAACAACAAATTTGTTAGTTAGGGCTTTTCTTGCCCTCGGCCTAGCGCTCAGATAGAAGTTTGGAGAAGCACCACCTTGTATGTTCCAGTGATTCAATCAGATTGCGTTCACTTTATCACGAGAAGCAGTAACCAAATACCACAAGTGTGTAAATTAAGAACCGTTACAACTCCCACAAGTAGTCTGGTAGTATTAGCGTTAATATAGTCAAAGGCAAAAATAATTTATTTTGTATAGACCATTAAAACAGCACTTACAAAAAGTAAAAAAATCCGTTCCCGCAGGGGGAACGCACAGGTAGATTTCGTGAAGCAATTAATATTATATTATATAGGGAACTACGGACTTTAAACAGTTAATTTTTTTTTCTCGAAAACGGTAACTTTTAGCGAAAAACTTTTCAGACATTTATTTTAGACTTAAAAATGGCCTATCGATTAAAAATGTTTCTGACAGCAAGAATGTTCACCGGTTAGAAGTTGATTTTTTTCCCGAAAAATTTTGGTTTTTACCCCCTCCACTTTTAGTTAAAGTTTTAATCTTATAGGTTTATAATTAAAAGTTGTTGGTATTCATGTATACTATGGGATAAAATTAGAACGGTTCGAATATCTTTCATGGAACGTGAAATTTTGAGGAAAAACTGATTTCACAAAAAGTGAGGCCCTACCGTCCCCTTAGGCCGGATTCCACCCGTTCACGAACTTAAACTAAGTTTACACCCAAGCAATTTTTGACCGCAGTTTGAAAGCCATCGGGCCAAAAATGCGGCCGTGAGAGTGCCGCAAATTTTCGGCAGTGGAACCATACATTTATATATACATATATTATATTATATATTATATTATATATATATATATATATATATATATATATATATATATATATATATATATATATATAAACTTTTTGACCAGTGGTCATTTCGGACTCAGGGGGTCATAACTAGACCTCCTATGAAGAATTTTTTTTTAAATTCGACAGTAGTCAAGAAACCAGATTTCATCGAAATCTACCTAAAATAAAGCTAGAAATTTTTTTAGCAAATGGAGCAACGCGTCGCAACGTGACCTCGGCCTGAAAAGACTCCGGCAAAGTTAATTTTTTCTGCTACATTTAATTAACTTCACTATTTTACTATTTAAAAACATTGCAAGTGTTTCAAATTCTGCAACAAAAAACGTCCAAGTCCTAAACTCCGAAGACCATATAGGTACATTCTAGTCGCCTAGTTGCGTAGTACAAAGCAATTAGAGTTATGTCTTGCGAACAGCCTCACTGACTAATTCCATTACTTTGAGCGCCATAAAACTCTCGCCTGATTTGGTACTAGTGAAATGTTTGTTTAAAGAATCCTGCCTACCTCCTGACAATTTATTTAGTCTCCAAGCAAATAGCGTATAGGCAAATGTGTTATGTTTACTTTTGCATTCGCACTACTGGCTGTTTACGTGCGTGCATGTTTGTTTATAGATTTGTTCTGCGCAAGCTCAGGGCTAAAAGCGTCAGATACGCTTTAGGATTTTCCCTTAAATGGCATTTCTTTGTCTATAGCTTCTTTTAAATAACAGTTTATTTTTATGTACCCATAAATAGGCATCTGAGAAGGGTTTCTGTTTACCCGATTGCAGCAAAGCCAAATGAAGGAGTGTTATATGTTAGACTTGTACATATTTGTACCTTTTTTTTCGTGCGAAAATCCCCTCTGATATCCCCCCGCCGGGCAGTGGGGGCGGTTATGTCGGCATGAATCGACGAAAACCGCACGCCGTCTCGGAAATCAGACGCCGGGGTGTAAGGTTGCCCATAAAGCATTTACCTCGCATCCCGAGTGACCCTGAGCCATCTCCGGTTTCGAGATGGTACATAATGCTTCTTCTCGTTGAATCGATTTTGATGCTCGTGTGTTACTAGTTTTCGGTAAGAACTTATCAATAACATCACGTCAGAATAAATTACCCGTTTGACGATAATAGGTTTGACCCCTTTCACTTGTCCCGAACACAGTACACAGTACCAATCAAGGACACGGTTCTAATGGTAAGCGATCATCACCTATGAAACATATTATTATCATAGAAGCGTTGCGTCGGTAGGTAAGTGTTTAAGGAGTTGGCCTTAAGATCGAGAAGTCCCGGGTTCTAATCCTAGCGCACACCGAAGTTAATTCACTCATAACACAAGTAATTATACTTAGCTAGAGGGGTTAGAGGGAATACTGTCATTTCGTTTACTAATTTTTTTTTAAGAAAAAAATACACGTTACAAAAAGAACAGCATGTTCATTTTCCAATTCACCACATTTCGTATACTACACCAATGACCGTAACGAGTATTCTGTTTATATTTAACACATCCTTATAATATTATCGTCAAGAACTAAAGGGTTTAGTAAACATCACGCGTGCTGTTTAAAGGGGACTGCACACAACGCATGTCTGGCTTGTAAACCTAAAGTTCTATTTTTTTGTTCGCAAGCGACGGTTCGTGTGAATACTGATATTTTGTTCGTTTCTCTTAAATGTGCAAATATTTCTTTAAGAATGCTTGTAATCGTGATTACTAATTATAAAAAAAAAAAATTTTAATGGTCGGGGTTCAAACCCGTGACCTCGAATACACAAGGTTTTCTTTCCTACAACCTTTTCAAAGTTACACTAGACACGACCATTAGATTACACACTCCGGATTATTCGATACGTGGTTTTCAAATGACCCGTAAATTTCTTATTAATAAATAATTTGTTCTATTTTATTCATCAAGTCAATTCTACAAAGATCACTACTGCAGTACTACAGTCAGCGACAAAAGTAAATGATGATTGCACAGATTCCAAAAAAGAAACTGCATAAAAATCATTAATTGTATAATTTAATTACAAATACAGACTACTAAATAGTTAAATAGCATATTCACTTTGGTCAAAAAGTAATTGGAAAAATTTGAAAATGATCTACTTTTGACGTTGACTATACGTACCTGGAGATCGCTTCCGTTAATCAAGAATTAAACCAGAACACCAAAGAAAGAATACATAAATCATAAATAAAAAGCGATATAAACAAGAACCTTGTTGATTATCGTAACTTTGTTAACGGATGTGCGCGCGCGCAGCGAAACGCGCTTTCCACTCGCACCTGCACTTTGACACGTAGGGAAATTTCGACCTGTGAACTGACTGGTTTTGAGTTATATCTCGAAACCTGTAAAGCATGTAGCACTTAAGACTTAGAATTATTCTAGCCTTTCTAGTATCAAAAACAAGAAAAGCTAGATTTAAGTAGGCATAGAGAAAATAAAAAACAAGTTAGGGGGACTCGTCTGATGATACCCTTTACGGATACAACCAGTACTTACGAGTTATATAATATTAAAAAAATATCCGTTACACAGCATTTGGCTTACCCCCTATGACGTGGGATTCAAAGAGATAGTTAATTAAATGTTAGCGTAAATAGGACGAATAAAGAGAAATAGAAATTTACAATAACATGAGGCTTAGGGTCCCCGTTGCATCCTGACCTCCGTCCTCCATCTACGCAGGCCTAGGGGTGACCGCCTGGTGTCAGTCATGGTGGTGGGGCCCCCCTCTTTCCGGGTGCGAGACGGAGACACCGTGGTTCCTAAACCCGAGGAGGCCATCTCGGAGATAGCCCTGGGTCAGCCGGAGTGCGAGGGAAATACCTTATGGGCCGGCCACCTTACATCTGAAGACCGGAGCCGGTTCGAATCCAACATAACCACCCCAGCTGACCGAGGGTACCCGGGGGGATATCCGCGCGAAAAATAAAAAGAATGGTTCCAACCGCACCGGCTCTCACCTCTGGTTTCCGGCTTTCATCATCATCTCCAAAACAAAGGGGGGAACAGAAAAAAAAAGAAAAAAATATTATTTTTAAATGAAGCGATTACATAAATTCGCGGGCAAAAATAATGAACCGTAATTGGTTCATAATTTCTATAACATCGAAAAACCCAGGTGCTATAGAAACAAATAAACTATTTAACCACCAGTTTATGCCAGCTAGCTTCGACGAACCTTATAAATTAATTATTAAGCGTAGCGAGCCGAAGGCGAGCGAAGCGTCTTTGGTTTCAAAGTTGCATTTCAAACAAATGATACTCCTCCGAGACCGCTTGACCGATCTCGACCAAATTTGCCACGCTGTCAAGTAGACATTACTGAGTGTCGTAAGGGGTCGAATGTCCAGATCGGTCTTACCATCGAAGAATAATCACCGAAAAACCAAATCAATGGAAAAAGTCGACCGGTCACGTTGATCTATTGTTGGATAGGCAAATCTCGCTACGTAAGCGTTAGTTTGGGTTGATTGCGAAGCTGGTAACCGTCCTAGTTTAGAGGTTAATGAATTCTCCAAATTGGGTTAATAGTACCGAAAATAAATAAATATTATCAAGAATGTATATTCAAAAGAGAAATAAGGTCAGTGTTGCCATCAGCCGGTGTTCGTCCGGAACTTACGCGCGAAGGTCAGTAGTTTCGTTAATTACTCGTAATTACTACAAAATAAATAGTTATTGAAGGCGGGTTTCACGTAACAAGCAAAAACGTTTACTCACTCACACACTGACGTATATCGTCAAAGTCTATTCACTATCTACTAGCGATGAGATTGAACTGTGCTGACAGTTTCGTATGTAGATTATGTGTCAATATGTGTGTACGTTTTAAGGGTATGCCTACCAAGATGTTAGACGTCTAAGAAAATCTCATCTGCTGGTTGCTTAAAGGACTCTGAAAATAAATGGTTATTGAAGGCTGGTTTCACGCAGAGAGTACAAACATTTGCTCACTCTCACGTAGACATAATGTATTGTTAAACCGCGGGCGATCTCTACTAGCTAGGAGATTGAAATATGCTGAGATTTTTATAAGTAGAATGTGTCAATGTGTGTGTGCGTTTTTCGAATGCATGCAAATATTTTACGACATTCTACACAGCGCTTTCTAGACCCAAAGTAAGCATAGTTTAACTAGCTTGCGTTATGGGTTCCAGAATGTGGATAAACATACTTAAATCCTTTTTTTTTTGGTAATACATACATATTATACATATTAACACACAGACCAATGCAAATAGACATGTTCATGCATGCGAATATTTGCACTGAGCGGGAATCGAACCCTGTCACCCCTGTTATAGCAGTTGAATGCACTAACGCTACGCCACAGATCAAATTTCTATGAATGGGCAAATCTTTATATATATATTTCTTGTGTGCGTGTGTATGTCACTGAACTCCTCCTAGACGGCTGGACCGATTTTGATGAAATTTTTTGTGTGAGTGCAAGGGGATTCGAGGATGGTTTAGATTCAAAATTTGGTCCACTGGAAATAACGAAGTGTGTACAGGACAACGTCTGTCGGGTCTGCTAGTACTGATATATAAATAGACCATACCTATACCTCATCTGTATTTTAGGCGTGATGTTATGTATGTACGTTAATAGTATGTAAGGTCTGAGCATAAATGCGCATAAGTGGAGAGAGTTAAGAGGTTCGCTGGCATGGTCCCCTAACCTATTTCCCTCTAGAACAATGACTTGTTCAAAGCATTATTAAATATCTTTGTCTTTATGCCACAACGCTTCTATTTAACTTATTGAACTATTTACATACCAGAATAAATATACCTTTTATTTATTAAATTTACACGCAAGTCAATTCGTTCTAGTCTAAATATATACAGATAAACAAAACTAAATTAATAAATAAAAATATTTACAAGATTAAAAAAAAAGGAAGGGAAAGGAAAAAGGGGTCAGGTGTCGAAGAATTCCTCCCCATCGATGTCGACTGGTAACGTACCCAAAAGGCTGGCGGCATTACCCCGTTGGATGGCAATGCCAATCCTTTGGGCAAAATACAGGCCAGCCCTTTGGTCACGCGAAGCATTGACCAGTCGCTTTGCAATCTCCGTGTAAAGCGACCGTGCGCTCGGACCCCACGAACCCAACGTTTCGACCCCAAACGGCTCAAATATATAATTGTTGGTTATATTATCATATTTGCGCCGTTTTGTTTACATACCTATACTTACTATCCTCTGCCCGTGACTTCGTCGACTTCAGAATTGAAACTAGAGACAAATTACAAATGTGATCTATTCCAATCGAATACCGTATACTAATACCATTCTTATTAGTCATATTTATTTTGTATTCCAAACGGGTAGGTACCACATTTGATGGTAGAATAAATATGACTTCAAAGAAATAACAATGCTTGTGTTCTGTAATTTCCCGTTAGAATAGACTTTGCCGCAGGTAGAAGGTATGATATGTGCGAATCGATAGGTTATAAATAAAATACAAACGACCTCAAAAACCAAATTAAAAATCTACTAAAAAAGTTATCCGCGAACACACCTAATATATATATATGGTCGAATTGAAAAACTTCGTATTTTTATTGAAGTTGGTTTAAAACCTCCACCTTTTTTGAAGTCGGTTGAATAGTGAACGTTGTGGATATTTCTTCAATAGAACCCATTACCGAAATAAAAATAAAAAATATTTTATGTCGTATTTCAGTATTCTGCCGTTCGCTTCATTCGAATCCGTTTAGCCATTTTTACGGCGGTAAAAACATACAAACATACAAACTTTCACATTTCTGTTATTGAGCTGAGCGAAGCGAAGCTCTTATACGTGGCTAAGCCGTTTGGTCGAGACTGTACTGCTCCGGAATCACAACACCGATCTTGACCAAATTTGCCATGGTGATAGTGTAGACACCGCTGAGTGTTTAGAGGGGCCATTGAGGAATAATCATCGAAAAACAGTTTCACGAGCGCGCGGCCTTAGCTAAGCGCGCGACCGTAGTAAGATGCCTTATTTTTCAAGTAAGAGTCCTGCTCGCTCCGCTCAATTTATTTCAGTCGCACCCTGCACTGAATTCCTACTTGTAGGATAATAGAATGCAATACATTCGCTGTTTAAGTGCCTGAAGTTAAGAGCAGTCCTCCAATACAAGTGTTATGACTTAAGTTAATTGACCGCAGAACACCTTTTGATGCAACAAGTTTTATTATACTACTAAGGTAAAAAAGAAGAACATGGCCAACTTGGTATGCATTTACCATATTTTGAGGAGATTTGAAAACTATTGGTCAACATCAGAAGGTAGTAAATGGCAGTCGCGTCATAGAAGATATAGAAATTCCGTCCGTTTCTTAGTGTGACTACAAGCCGACCCCAAAAGGCTCGGATGTCAAAACCAGGAGTGCCACATGTGACATTTGTGGGGGGGGGGGAGGAAATAGCATGGAAACTGGAACGGCCAGTCGGGGTCTAAGGTATCTCCTCACAAGGGTTCCCCTGTTTCTCCGGCAACTAATGAAGGCACACAGTGCGATTTGGTCAGTTCAATTCCGTCATATATGTATGTCGACGTGTAATATGGGAGGTATGTATATTTAGGTGGGACTCACCGCTAGCTTCGGTAAACTGAAGCTCCAGAAAGTTTTCCCTAGTACAATAGAAACGAAAGGCAGTGTTATATTGAAGTCACATTATGATGATTAATTATAGGAATCAATGTCTAATGATTCTAAAATACTAAAAAAATCCCAACCCATTTTAAACCTCACCACAGTTTTTTTGCCTAAAAACCGGTAGAAATTCTGGTCTGGCAACACATCCCTAACATAGTCTGTGTCACATAAATCTATTTTATAACTGTACCTAATACTAAGTTGTAAGGAACAGTAAATGCCGTAAAGATTCAATAAATTCAACTTAGGTCACGCACGTTGATATCAGTTAAAATTCCTTAAATAACTACCGCTACTCAGTACTCCATGTGTCGCTTGTCCACAACTAGATAGGTCTCTATTAAGTATTAAGTAACCCTATCGCTACACTTGCTATTGCATAGAAAAGAGATTGAAACTGTCGGAATCCAAAGACTTGCATATTTACGATCTTTTTATAGAACGCAGTTTGAAAAATTTGAACAGAGAAGACTAACTGTCAGGCAGAAAGGTATCTGCTTGACAGCTAGCGAATGAGTGCAATAACGTTTTTTTTTTGCTAAATATTACTTTCAATAATGCTAGTTGAATCTATTTCTGCATTACCTTTGATTGACTGGTAGAGAAAGCCTGTGGTATCAGGTACGGACGGTGGGGCGACTAGCGCCCCTCCCCCAAACCGGGGCAAGACGGGGACACCGTGGTTCCCAAACCCGAGGGGGCCATCTCGAAACCGGAGATGGCCCAGGGTCAGTCGGGGTGCGAGGGATATGCTCTATGGGCAACCTTACACCCCGGCGTCTACAGTCCCGAGACGGCGTGCGGTTTTAGTCGGTTCGAGCCCGACATAACCGCCCCCGCTGGCCGGCGGGGGGGGTATCCGAGGGGATTTCCGCACGAAAAAAAAAAAAAAAAAAAGGTACGCCTATGTGTGGTATCCGAAGGGATTTCCGCACGATAAAAAAAAAAAATAAAAAAAAATAAAGTACGCCTATATAAATTCTTCAGGTTAATGAACTTCCCATAAAGAGTTTTCCATACATAACTAATAAATATTAATATGATGAAGGACGTGTAAGCATTTAATACTATTAAATGAGTATTTATCCGGTATTAAAGTTAAGTTAAACATATTTTAATAATGCCCGCGTATTATCGGATTCCAAGGAACTACATGGCTCATGTCGTGAATACAAATGACTTACACGACTTGAGATTTAATTTTCTAATAATAAGTGAATAAATTATAATTTATTCACTTACTAGCTGTTGCCCGTGGCACCGCCCGCGTGGAATTCTGCCTAGCCTATGTGTTATTTCAGACTATAATCTATCCTCGTACCAAATTTCAGCCAGATCTGTTAAGCCGTTTTTGCGTGAAAGGGTAACAAACATCCATCCATTCATCCAAACTTACGCATTTATAATATTAGTGTGATTAGGTATTACTACTACATGGTTATAAAAAGCTTCAATGGGTATGAGGTCCACCAGAATCTTCAGGGCCCAAGCCAACTTTACCAGCTAGCCGGCACACCTGCTGGTTGACAAACGAGGTTCTGGCGCAGGCTTACAGACAGCAGTCGCTCCCGTAAAAGTCGAGATAAGTCATATCAAGAGAAATTGTTGGACAGTGGGCCCCAGTGTCCATTTGATGCAACAACCGGAACAAACGCTGTAATGTAGAGGGTATGTCACTGAGGCAACGCATCATCTTTACAATGAATAAAATTGAAGTGTCTGTTTGTTAAATTAAAATAACAGATTTTTAATGATTGCACATGAGTGTTTACACGATACTTATAACAAAAATACAACTTTTAAAAATTTTATTTGTCTGTCTTTCTGTGTGTTTGAAAGAGGTAATTTCTGGAACGGCTGGGCGATTTTGACGGGACTTTCACTGGCAGACAGGTAATGTAAGAAGGCGTAACATAGGCAACTTTAATTTTGAAAAAATAATTAGGATTTCGCGCAAAAAATATTAAAACCCACAAAATTGTGAATAAAATCAAGATTTACTCTGGAATAGCATAACATAACATAACATAAACTCACGCCTATATCCCCGAAGGGGTAGGCAGAGATGCTAGCACCCACATTTCGCCAGTTTAGGTCCCAATGTAATAGGTGGCAAGCCTATTGCCATTAACCGGGCACTTATAAACCTGCGATAAATACACACATAACTTCGAAATACATGGTGAAACCTGGGATCGAACCCGAGACCTCGTCTCAGCAGTCCATTACCCATACCACTAGGCTACCGCGGCTACTCTGGAATAGTTGGGTCGATTTTGACGGAACTTTCAATGGCAGATAGGTAATATTATAATACGTAACAGGCTACTTTTATTTTATAAAAATCAGGGTTCCGCGCAAAAAAAAACTAAAACCCTAAAAATCGAAATTCACGCGCACGAAATCGCGGGCACAGTTATTATTATAATAAAAATTATTGTCATTAGCAATTGATTGGTATTAGCATCCATTAATGTCTATGACACGTAATAGCTTTAATTAGTGAGGTAACGGTGCCCGGGGTACTATCGACACCTCGCCTGTCACCGATAGGATATCGGCGCGCCCATCTTAACCCAGTACTACGACCTCGATAAATTACTTCTGCACATTATCAAAAGGCTATTAAGCGGTAAAGTGCTCGTTTTGTTTTATTATTAATCTCAACATTGTAAATGTGTGTTCTTATAGGCAGAGCATTCGACTGCTAAGTCAGAGGTTACAGGAGCAAATTCGCACGGGTCTGGATGATTCTGTACGTATACCCACGATTCGCCAGTTATGTTGAGGTCCCAATGTAATAGGGGGCGAGCCTATTGCAGCCCACCGGGCACATTATTAAGCGAGCGATAATCAACATTTATTAATGCACACATAACTACGAAAAGTCAGAGGTGCGTGCCCGGGGCGACTGGGGATCGAACTCGAGACCTCGTCTCAGCAGTCCGTTACGTACGCCACCGGGCTATCGCCGCTTTCCACCGGCTTCACTTTTCTGTACGTATTTACAAAAGTATCTAATTACGGTTATCCGCAATCTAGAGCCCATATTACGAGTTATGCTTAGTTTAAGTCTAGATAACGCCCTACCAGCTCGCAGTTGAGGTTTGGGCTCCCGAAGATCTAGATGGGACCCCATACATGGTGATGGGCTTGTGTGGGATAAGCTTAGTATCATTTTAACCAGAATACAGGTATATATTTGGATACTTGACCTTAGTAACCATATAAAACAACAAGAAAAACACTTCTCTAATACTTACTTAATTATTACTTTTTAAGTCTATCCAGAAAATGTAGTTTTATATTGCGCGTACGCTGCGTACCGCGACGGACATACTCTTGCGCATGCGCTGTTAAAAAGGGCTATGCTATATAAAGACAGGCCGGACGCCGACCGCTTGCTGTATAAGACAAGATGAGCTGCACAGCGCATCTAACGGGCTACGTGACCTTCTATTAATTACCGTTCGGGCATCTATCGGGACTTCAAGTTTCCTGGGTAGGAGAATTTTCTAGGCTATTTTTATGTAGTCGTTAAGTTACGTCTTGAGGTGACATATTATACCATCAATATGATCAAACAAGTTGAATTCCTGAGACGAGCTCAGCCGAATACAAGGAATTTTCGACATTGCGATTTTTTGCGATTTTTTTTTATCTTGCAATGGTTCACTCCAGCACGAATCTATTACCGAAAACAGCAACTCGATAGCTCATCTCCTTCATACCCAAGACCGTGACAGGAAATTGGCAACGACGACGACGTCGACGACAACTCCATAGCAATAGGGCTTTTCTAAAGAAAATCCCTAAAAATATACTTTTTACTTCTTTCATTTAATAAGGTGCGTTATAGACTAGGACAAGATTTCTCAAAGTGGGGTTAAACTGTTGATTTTAAATATGTAATGGTGGTAGTTTTTAGTTTTTTTTAAAAATAAGAATATGCGGAGCTTTAATATCAACCAACCAGAACAAAAAAGTTTCACTGTGGTTTTGCAAGTCATAAATGCGTAAAATTACCATGATGCTAGACTGCTGGAGGATATGAATTTGTATTTTTTGGACATAGAAAATAAACAGAAACTAGGCCCTTATTCATAGTGGTTCAATATTTTACGAATGCGTTTCTGTATGAAATGCAAGTCAGGTGGCGAAAATGCCAGAGTCGTAAAATGAAAAACAAATATGGTTCACATAGTCTTCTTGAGGCCGTGGCCTCTCTTGAGGCTTTCCCTGTTTACTCAAATTGGTCTATTTTTGGCTTTCATGTCTCCCGCTTTGCTATGAAGATAACTAGACCTACAAATAGATTTAGATCGGAAAAAGAGAACATCTAGGACTAACTTAACTTTCCCTGGAACTAGCAGTTTCAGTGTGTGAGTGGTTGTTGACCCTGGCGTTAAGGAGTTATACTAATGGGAGTGCATGTAGGATTATAAGGATTAAGTCTGATATCAACTCTGGAACACGCTTGAGACTGCAGAAAGGCGGTTCGATTTCCCTTGGCTTTAAAATTAATGTCCCAATACGTATACAAAAATAATATCCTTCGAAACCTGTTTTCATTAATTCTCTGAACGTTAACTTGCTAATCAGTTAAGAATTACAGAATAATTGTTATCAGATTATGTATTTAAATATGCTGATTATAATGAAAAATGTAATTGACTACAATAAACTTATAATACGCCATTTTTATCCCAACCATTATCAGTCAAGTATAGTTAATATTTAAAAATCGGCAACAGCATAATGAAGTTTCCAGTTATAGGTATGTAGTGATATAAACGGCATGTAATGGTTCTTTTCTTTAATTACCTTTATTAATTTTATAATTATCGGCGTATTTTACATATTTTGCAGTAGATTAATTGGATTCAGTCATATTTTTAGACTGATTTTTCACGGACAACCATTTCGAACTGATAAAAATTACTGTTCACCATTTCAACCGTTACGCAATCTGCTCCTTGTTATTATTAAATAGAAATGAAGCGTAAAAACGCATACATCGATAGCACATCTTGTAATTAGTAGATCCTGTACAAGACGTTACAATAAATCGTCTTCTTACATACTAAGATCCGGTCTTAGACCCTAGTACTTGGTGTTTATCGGCTTGTTTTTCTAATTAGAATTCAATATCATAGTTGTGTAGGAACGTCGTCGGTGTTACTATCCTTTATAAGGATATTTGTTACTTGAGCTAGCTGGCATCTAAGCCGGTTATGATCACCTTGCATAGGCCTGCACCACTGCCTGCACCCAGAATTGCGTAGGAGAGTCTTGTTTATAAAGCGTTGTCGTCGAATTGGGAATCATTCAGTTTGTTTTGAAGAGTTAGTTTTGTATAAAGCTTGTTTTTAAGTTATTTACACTATTATAATTCGTAATAAGCATCAAACATATAAAACATCGTTAGTCCCGGTTAAGTCCAAAGCTGTGTGTGTCAGACAGCTATAATAAGCCAAATCGAGAAATAAATAAATATTTACCGATATTCTACACAGCGCTTTCTAAACCCAAAGTAAGCATAGTTTAACTAGCTCTTGTTATGGGTTCCAGAATGCGGATAAACATACTTATATACTTTTTTGTTTTATGTAGATACATACATATACATAGAAACACCCAGACCAATGAAAATAGACATATTCATGCTTACAAATATTTGCACTGCGAACTCGCGCCCCTTGTCGTAGCAGTCGAATGCACTACCGCTACGTTTATAAGTATGTTTATCCACATTCTGGAACCCATAACACAAGCTAGTTAAACTATGCTTACTTTGGGTCTAGAAAGCGCTGTGTAGAATGTCGTAGAATATTTATTAATTAATTTATGTTTGTAATTAGATCAAAAAAGTACGTTGAATTTCATGCCGGAATTTCCTCAGGACACGGCCGTTTGTCCATTTGCTAAACATATAAGTCTAATTTTATAAGTGTTGTTTTAATGGCTTATAGTTTTTTTTTTTTTTTATATTTAGGACACGTCAATTTGACTTCACCTCGCCTGATGGTAAGCTGAAGGTAAAGTCTCAGGAAAGAGGGTCACCATTACATACACGTACCATGTTAACAATGGTGACACTCAGCTTGACGGCCTCATCAGAAGAGGATTGTCGTCGCAGCACCGCGTGACACCCATCGGTCCCACTAGTGCTGCGACCACAATCCCCCTGCCCGGCTATGCACTTGCTGACCCGTGAACGCAATCAAACCGAAATTAATTCTTGACTTTGATTTTGAGACGATGGTGATTCAAACCAATATTAAATAAAGCATGTTCCTCATACGTTCACATGTGTTTCTATGTAAATGTCGCGACACGGAACTGACACAGTTTTCGCGTCGCTGCCCACCCTATTCAGAAATACTACATATTAAGATACATCGGCCAACAAAGCAAGCGGAGGATGACGCTGTATCGGTATCGGTATCGTTAGATAAATACTAGAGATTATTGATATGCGTATGCGCAAACGCACTTCTTGTTCATGATACATTGCAAAAAATAATTAGCACTGTCTTAATGGTGATCCAGCAATATCAGAATCGATTGTAGGGCATCAGATTCCAAGTTAGATTCCCGGTTGGTTCAAAGTTTCTATTAAAAAGTAAAAAAAATAATCGAGTAAATTAAAATAGACTTGATCGCATTTACTTTCATTGTTTAAATCCGCTCTAACTTACTAATAGCTAGAAAATTGCAAACTTTGAGAAAGTACAAAATTCACATAATTACCAGTCTTAATGATGATAATTTTGTATGTACAGTATGGCATTATCTATTAGCATTCCGCCATTTTGCGTGCAACTTAATCAAAACCCGCGCCATTTTCCTTGCAAACCAAATGGAAAATTAACCCGTGCAATGATTAATGCACAATTGGCTGTGTTAATTATATCTAATTACTTACAGCAATAACTGTAGCACATAGCGCTTATAGTTGGAGCGGAACATTACTGTAGTAAATTCTAATTAGTGACCATTGTGCAGTAACGGCAGCGATCGAAAGTCATTCTTTTATTTTGTAAATCTTTTTTCAGAAGACCGCCGTTTTGATATTTGGTATCTACTCTATTATTGGCGGTTGCTTTTTTTAAATATCGTTGGTCAAAGCGCTTACTACGTGGGTAAAAGATTTCGGGCTTGACTTCCTACGGATCCGGTACGAAAGATAGGCCTGGCTGGACGTCATCAAAGATGATATGCGCGCAAATGGTCTCACTGCCAGGGTTGCCGAAGACCGGAGGAAGTGGAGGAGGAAAAGCCTCGGATGCAACCGGTATTCTAGGCTAAGACTATGAATTTTCCTAAAGCACACAGATGGTAAATGAAAGCATCCATTGTAGATGCTGTGATGGTCCATATACCCTAGAATATTTGTAGTTATACCGTTCCCGTTATCTACAGGAACCTGTTCCCAGGATGACAATTATCTTCTGTGTTAATCCAAGAAACAGTATTTCTGTGTGCTTATTTGCATCCAAATCTGCTCAACGGTTTACGTGTGATTGAGTAACAAACATTCAAATATCTAAACATTTTCACAATTTGGTTTTTTTTATTTAGATAAGCCACTGATGGGAATAAATTCTGATTTTCTGATTACCCAAGTTTATTTGTGAGCCAAACATCCTTATTTTGTTATCAGTTCTCTATCTACAGAAGATATCCTCTGGATCTCTTATCTATTAACGAAAGATTGACACAAAACAGGATCTATAGAGACATTTTCAAACTATATGGCTGCAATCGCAACACGGTTATTCTAAGAAACCGTAGCATATGGACTACCGGGAACCGTAAAAACACGACCTGTTTAATCCCTGTCCTACTTAAGATAAAATAAAAGATGTTTCATTCTACGTTATGCAAGGTTCGAAGAAATGCCGGAATAAACAGTTTCGCGTAATTTCAATCAATCAATAGCGTCGGTAGCTTAGTGATGAAGGAATCGGCATTACGATCGAGAGGACCTGGGATCCAATTCAGGTCATTGCATTACCGTCGTGAACACTCAGAACATATTTAGCTCAGAGGTTAGAGAGAATATTAGTAGTATCGGTTGTAAGTACCTACTCTGTTGAAAAAAATTAAATAACTGCTGGGCATAGGCCTCTCGCAATGTGCGCTATTTAATATAATTACCTACTAAAATTATTTTAAATTAAAATACTAAAAGACATTCAATTAAATTTTTAAGCATTTTGTATGCTTACTTCTTCTAAAGATTTAGATCGGAAAAAGAGAACATCTAGAACGGGACTTGAACCCGCGACCCTTACAGTTCAAGTCCAGTTCTAGATGTTCTGTTTTCCGATCTAAATCTTTATACAATCAGACGCTTTAATACTGAATGTTATGTATAAAATGAGTACAAAAAGGCATTAACTAGTAATCATTGATGAACTGTATTGTCCACTTCCTGTCTCCGTCATCAGCTTCGAATGGAATCAAATTATTGTATTTTCACAGTTTCAAATCGATATAACAGATCCCGATGTTTCGGTTGCTTTGACCCCGTGACCTTGGCTGCACAAAGGCAACCAAAACGTCGGGATCAGTGTAAATAATAAAATAACACCAAATAATACCGATAGAATCGGTTAAAAAATAATTTTATTTCAATGATCATATTCGTGTAAACTTAGAAAATTTCATTTATTCTTAATGGTATTAAATAAATTTCGCCTGATGACAGTATAGTAATATAGATAATTATAGTTTTAGTCAATAAAATAACATTAAAAAGAAATTGTGTAGGTTGTTACACAGAAACAATAAGGTCGTTAATGCAGCGACAGCGTTGTCAACTATTCAAAATCATTGCCATACAATTTTTATACTTTTATTTCGAGATGTACATACTTTTATTTCTATTTCTGTTCGAAATCTTCAAGCAAAAATTCCGTCTGTTGTATTTTTTTTACAAATTACATCAAAATACTTCTCTCGCTACAACGAAGTCTAAAAAACTAATGGCAAAACTTACTCAACAAACGTATGAGTGAATTTGTCTCTTTCTATTATACTATCAACTGATGAGTGATGACTATAATTTAAATTCTTTTTTTTGTCTATGGCTATCTTTAATGTTGGTTCTGGTTCTGATATATCTTCGTACGATTATAAGATCATTTCAGTTTAAAAACTATGGCCAGTCATAGTGTAGAGTTCCGTTCAACTTAAGCAATTTCTACACGGATCACACGAATGTCATTAACCTTTTGTCTAAAGGTTAGCAAAGACGACATATTGATTGTCCCGAGAATGAGGAACGCATTTTGTTGAACTCGCTCTAATAAAACTGCGACCACTCTGACCTTTTATGTCATCACCTGACTTTATTGTAAAACGATTCTCAGATCTGTGATTTTATGGTGGGACACGTAAGTGTTAGTCAATTTTGTTGTGCTTGTGCATAGTGGTTAATATTTTTTTCATTTTTCAATACCCATACGAATAATACGAATTCATGTAATAGGGCTCCATACAATGCAATAAATGTCGTGTAACTGGTTTGGAACTCTAAACTTCTGCACAGTAAAATTAAATAAAACAACATTTATAGCGAGGAATCGAATGGTCTTTGTACAATTAGAACACGAACTTAGTTCAGTTATGTTCGTGTAAGATGACCTATTGGGTTATCTACAGCTTATAATGTATATGTCAATCATTAATGTGGTCGTTATGAGAGCTCCACCGAGTAAAATAGAACCAATAGGACCTAACGTAGGACCTAACGTAGAATAGGACCTAGAGTGTAGTAATAAAAGGCTTGGATATGGTATTGGATAAGGCATGGATAGTCGATACACGACATAACCACCCCCGCTGGCCGGCGGGTGGGTATCCGAAGGGATTTCCGCACGTAAAATAAAAAAAAGGCTTGAATATGGAGTCAACCAAACCGACTGTCCGAGAGAACTAGAGAATAGCTCTCTCGGATAGTCCACGCGAGAATTGTAATTACCGTTGATAGACGAATGTATTTACGTTGGTTACCATTCTTGTTCCGTACGGAACATATCGCTGGAACCCTAAAAACTGAGATGAATCACGAACGATGCGTCTTATTTTTATCAAAGTTCGGTCAATTTATGATGCATATCAATGTAATTTATTGTACCATGTTCAATTTACTGCATTTAATTTTCGATACATTGTAAAATAATATCGAACGTGAAAAAATTTCCTGTTATTTAACAGTGATTTCATATGTAATATGGCTACCGTTTGCTTATCTGAACCGGAAAAAAAAACTTGATTAGTTTTGGAACAGTCGATATTTTTACAATTGTTAGCTTTATTGGTTTTTATAGACTCCTGTTCTAACTGTAGTAGTAACTGTCATAAATAAAGCAGCTGCTGAGATAGTCTTTTAGTGCGTGTTCCATAAATATGTAGGAAATTCACAAGGATGTTAAATTTAAGAAACAGATTACGAAGTAGATACAGTTAATAATGTTATGAAAGTAAAATAAGTGTTCATTCGAAACTGTATTTTATATATGGTGTACGTGAATAAATTAGTTTAAAAAGTCTTGAATTATTTATGTAAGATGCTTCTTCTATTGTTGATGAAAAACTCTAATTTACAACAACGAACAATCGATGCGCGATTTCCCGCCGGAACATAATTTCTGCATTCGAACTGATTAATTTCATTAACAAATTCTCGATTTAAATTTGTAAAGTGCAAACGGGTATTCACTTGCATAACCAACATAACTATGTGGCCTATACGCCTGTCGTCTGGCAGAACGACGTCCTAAGTTCAGACAGATCAATACCGGTAGTCTGGAGCTCCAACGCGACGGTTTTGTTTTACCTCTCTGTCTGGTCCATACTTATCGGATATTTGCGTCTGGGCTACTCGGCTGGAATGGATGCTTTACTTTTTGTGAATGACTGGTTACTTTTTAAATTTCTCTTGTTTGCTATTATTAGCTGTGCCTGACGTTCAGAAATTAGTTCATGAATGACATATACTTTTAGATATTTTTAATCAACAGTTAACACTTTAGACTAAGTTTAATAAATGGTAATGAGGAAAACATAAAAAATTAAACTTGAAAGAAAATAACCCTTTGTTTGAATGAAAGGGGACATGAACTCACTGCGCTATTCCTCTCCTAAAGAGATGATTGTTATAATAAATATTTATAAAATGAGAACCACTTTTTTGAAGTCGGTGAATAAATACTATAACGGTTTGTCTGGTAGTTGTATCCAACAATATAGAGGTCATAATAACATTTTATTGAACACATTAAAGCAATACAAATTAGTTTCATAAAAAACATTATAGACTAAAATATTTACACAAAAGAGTATGTACAGTTCAAACTAAAGTAAAAAGTTTAGGCGTCAAAGAATTCCTCCCCATCGATGTCAACTGTTAACGTACCTACCCAAAAGGCTGGCGGCGTAGCTAGTTGACAAATACAAAGAGGGAGAAAAGAAGTAGAAAGAGGAAAATGGGAAATGGCGAGAGAAATTAGGAAAGATAGGAGAGAAAGAGACAAAATGGGAAAGGTATAAATGGTAAAAAGGCATTATACTTCAAGTCGATCAAAGCGAAATGGCGGTTCATTTTATAATTAGAAATTGTAAAAAATATGTACTTAAAACAACATTTAAGCTATTGTGATACAAGTGAGCTTTCATTAATAAAAATTAAATATTACTCAACCAGTAAGCCACAAAACCGTAGAGCAATTTAAGCAACCCTAAGATTCTGCAAGCTTGACAAAAGTTCCAACTGGCACGTGTGCACGACTTATTTCGGTAAGCAGGTCGGTGAGGTCAACGGCCGACGCGTCGCGACGTCTAATAATAAAGATGCGCAAGCGCAGCCGCAGGTGCAGCGCGCGCCTTGAGAAGGAAGGGGGAGACGTTGACGCAGATTGATAGCTCAGATGGGAATAGACGACAAAAATTCTAAGGCTCGCTTTGATGTCCCCCCGGAATCGTGTGTCGGATTTTATTAGTTGTATGGCATTGATAGTACCAGGACAAGGAACTTTGGAATATATGTATTTATTTGACAAAGTTTCTTAATAGGATTTATAATTTGTACAATACAAAATATTTATTAACAAAACTGAGAAGTTAAAATCAAGTTCTTAATTTGAAATCAACACAGCTACATCTATTCGCACCGGTAATCTTACAATAAATGCTTAAATTTACGGCAGTCAATGAAAAATCAACAAATTCAAATTTAACAAATCTTTATCAGAGTTAATACCAAACAAAATCTCCATTTTGTTCTATTTGCATGTAAACGGTCGCACTGATGGCAAACCCTGATATCGGTAATATCAGAATGTGCCTTCAAAAGTGCTATTTAAGTAAAAATAACCATAAACACTGGTAAATGACACCGAAACAAGCATTCAGGGTTGTCACTGTGTTCATAACGTACTTGTATAATATCAAGAAGTTGTTTACTTTATATGAAAATTAGGGATGCAATATTAAAAATTATTTCCATATTTAAATTTCATTACGTCAACTTGACAGCTATTGAATTTTGTGAAGAAATTATTATGTAAAACTACCCGTGAAAACCAGGTATTTTTTCATATAATATTCAATCGCAGTGATGACGTTCTCTCAATAACGTGACTGTAAAGTCATTCAGTCAGTCTAAAACAACTTCGCTATTTAAACACTTAGCGTAATATCTCTTTTTAGAACCAAGATTCCTAGATTTTTATCTGGCCGTAACTTCTAGTGAAGGTTGAAAACTCTGGACCAGACACAGCTTGTCATCAGTTAAACATAGAAAAATAGTATAATTTCTATGAAAATAGCTTTTTTTTGTCAAGGGAATAATTCTTAGTGTTCAGACCTGGTTAAAATCTATACAAATAAATAAAATTCAAGTATCTGTTTGTAAGATTAAAATAACAGATTTTTATTGATTGCACATAAACGTATACACTACACGAAACTTATAACAAAAAAATCAATTTTTAATTTTTTGGTCTGTCTGTTTGAAAGAGGTAATCTCTGGAACGGCTGGCTCGGTTTTGGCGGGACTTTCACTGGTAGATGGGTAATGTTACAAGTAAAAAATAATTAGACGAAGTCGCGGGCACAGCTTGTTGAATTCTAAGATTTGACTTAAACAATCTAACATACGAACATTGCAAATTAATTAAAAGCTTGTGCTTCAGCAATTTTTGTGTAGCTTGTACTTTAGCAAGACCACTGTACATTATGGTCGCAGTCGAAGTATATTGGCAATTTCCCGTATCATAAGCGCCATATACCGACCGGATAATTAAAAACTAAATATTGATGCGTGCCCGGTTGTAAACCGGTGGTCGTACACTTAATTCAATATTAAAAGAAGTTTTTAAATTATAGACATGGTATTCATCGCAGTGGGAACATGCTACGAATATATGATTTTAGTGATAACTTTATTGAATGCCAGATTTACTGTCGTAATAATCAACTATTATGCAAACGTGAATATTTAGCATTTTTCGACTGTTTTAAGCGGCATATGCAAATATAAATTGATAGTATTTGTCGGGGTGCGAGGGATATGCTCTATGGGCAACCTTACACCCCGGCGTCTGCAGACCCGAGACGGCGTGCGGTTTTTTTCAAGCCCGACATAACCGCCCCCGCTGGCCGGCGGGGGAGAATCCGAGGGGATTTCCGCACGAAAAAAAAAAAAAATGGTGCGCTAAAAGCCCTTCGATCCACCTTCGTAACTGTGTAGCAAGGTAACATTAAACACTGTCCAAATTCGATTTTCCTTGACATTATAACTCTTGATAGAGCGATGACTTACCGGAGTCATTGTTATAATAACAAACCAAATTAAAGATAGGAACTGGTAACAACTTACTAACGTGTGGGTTAATTCACCCATTTCACCTGTAAGTAACTATACCAGTCACAAACGCGCTGTGATTTTCTGGAGCCAACTCAAACTGTATTATGTATTTGCTTTCTTATCCACGTGCCTACTTAAGTGAACTAGGGAGAATGTGTGGTAATTAATAACACTGTGGGTGGGCCGAAAAATGTAGAAAGATCTAGAAACATTTTTTGGTCATTACAATATAGTTATCAACTCAATTATGGACACGAAGAAGACAACATCGTTAAGTTTAAACTTCTAACGTTAAATAAAACCATACTAAACAACTTTCTAAACGCGGTTTAGTAAAACACTCAGCTAATTAGTCTATTAGTGAGTCGTCTATTGAGCACATAGCGTCTGTGGTATCAGAGTCTAAAACTCCTGATATGGTGTTTTATGAGTTGTTTTGCTTGGTAGCACTTGTGAATGCCGTTTAAGGCATAATAGGTTTAGTAAAACAGTTACGAAATGTGCAGATGACTGTTAAAGCGAATAAGCGAGTGATAGTGAGCTCAGAATGGAAAAAGCAGAGGTATCGTAGGATTGTTGATTAGTTTGAAGCGTCGGTAGCTTAGTGAAGACTCTACGATCGAGAGGTCCCGGGCTCGAATTCTGGCCATTACACTACGACGTGAACCCACTCCTAACACAAGCAATCTAGCTTAGCTGAAGGGGTTAGGGGGAATATTAGTAATTTCGGTTACTAATATTCTTTTTAAAAATAAAAAAAATAAACAAATGGACGAGGCTCTGTCGTAGGGTTTCCTCTCGGGATTGGAAGGTCAGAAGGCAGTGGCTTCGTGAACTACTTCGTAAAAATAAACGAATAATGAAAAGGAAGCAGAAAACCGGCAAATGCAAGCTTTAGATTCAACCGGAATTGGCTAGCCACCGCTAGCCAATTCCGCTTGCAAAATAAGGATAAAAATTGGTCAGGAGACGGTTGCAAGTTCTGGTTTCAAATTGCGGATAACGTAGTGGATTGCAATATTGCCTATAGAATAACCAGTCTACTTTAAAAAAATTATACTACACATATATTGTAACTGTTTGTTGTCCCTGAATAAATAAATTAAAATTATAAGCGAATTTGTTTATTACTAATTACCATACAAATAGTTACACGAAACCAAAACGTTTAGACTAGAATATTCAATTAAATGTATTTTATATTGCACCAATATGCCACAAATTTATATTATATTTTAATATTATCAGACTAGAATATTCAAATAAATGCACATTTACATACAAACGGCCCACCCTATATTCGACAAGAACCGGTATAAAAACTTATAATATTTGTACCGGTATATATATATGCATTTTAAACAAGACTATACGGTTAGCTACCCTTGATAAAAATATGTGAATGCGTGGGCAGTATTTTTTATGTTAATACCACATTCGCAGAAGAAAAAACTAGGACGTATCATGACTTATGCATTTTGCATACATCTCAGTCATGAGTTTTAAACGAAAACGGTTTTCATCAAAATTATATCTGATTTGACAAGGTTTCAAATTTACAAAATTCTAACATTTACTTTTTAATTTTCTAGTGAGGCCGTGACCGCCATTCTACGTGGCATCTTAGCACGAACTCTGTTAAATTACTCTTTTTAATTACAAAACTGGTACTGTAGCGGTCCGAGATAATGAAATGCTAAATGTAATAGATTAATGAAGCGTAAACCTGGTTACTGAATTAACAAAACGGGGCCTATCCGACTGACACAAATAATTTCTTTCTTAGTCGCTAATCAGTTAAGTAGCATGGGAACTGACCGTATAAAAAACCCTGAGAGTAACATAAAACTATAAAAATAAATCGAAGCACCTCGATTGAAAGTGAACGTAGGCGCACCTGTGACGCTTCACCGTGACCGGTCGCCGACGATCTGCTCTTTTTCGTCGGGTCACTATGACGCTTAGCAGTACCGTTAGTTTTAAACATGGAATACGAAGCTTACGAAATATTTATGCTTTTAAAAAAATATGAACGGCGATTTCCGAACAAAACTGAATCTGTCAACGGTGTAGTTGCTTGTGCGCATGACTCATCTGAATCTGCGGTTGCACGAGCGACCACGCGACGGACAGGACAATGTGTACAGAAAAACGGTTTTGGTATAAACGGGAACCGGGAGAAAAAAAGGTCCCGCTGAAATGTTCACCGTTGCCAGGCATGATTGAGTAATAATGCTTGAATTATTTACGATGTGGTAATTTCCTGGACGGCCTTTTTAGGTATATCGCGGTGGGTTTGGTTGCCTTAACTCATACATGAGTTACTTTGGAGGCGTACTTTATGTCCTCAAGTCATATTGTGTTTGCTCAAGACAGATTTATGGCATACTAGCTGTGCCCGTGACTTCATCCGCGTGGACTTAAATCTGGGTTTTAATTTTTTGCACGGAACTCTTATTCTTTTTCCGTCAAAATCAGCCAAGCCGTTCCAGAGATTACTTAATTAAAACAGACAAAAAGATAGACAGACAGACAAGTTTTAAAAATTGTATATAGGGTTCCGTACCTCAAAAGGAAAAAACGGAACTCTTATAGGATTACTTCGTTGTTTGTCCGTCCGTCCGTCTGTCAAGTTATCAACACATTAAAGCAATACAAATTAGTTTCATAAAAAACATTATAGACTAAAATATTTACACAAAAGAGTATGTACAGTTCAAACTAAAGTAAAAAGTTTAGGCGTCAAAGAATTCCTCCCCATCGATGTCAACTGTTAACGTACCTACCCAAAAGGCTGGCGGCGTAGCTAGTTGACAAATACAAAGAGGGAGAAAAGAAGTAGAAAGAGGAAAATGGGAAATGGCGAGAGAAATTAGGAAAGATAGGAGAGAAAGAGACAAAATGGGAAAGGTATAAATGGTAAAAAGGCATTATACTTCAAGTCGATCAAAGCGAAATGGCGGTTCATTTTATAATTAGAAATTGTAAAAAATATGTACTTAAAACAACATTTAAGCTATTGTGATACAAGTGAGCTTTCATTAATAAAAATTAAATATTACTCAACCAGTAAGCCACAAAACCGTAGAGCAATTTAAGCAACCCTAAGATTCTGCAAGCTTGACAAAAGTTCCAACTGGCACGTGTGCACGACTTATTTCGGTAAGCAGGTCGGTGAGGTCAACGGCCGACGCGTCGCGACGTCTAATAATAAAGATGCGCAAGCGCAGCCGCAGGTGCAGCGCGCGCCTCGAGAAGGAAGGGGGAGACGTTGACGCAGATTGATAGCTCAGATGGGAATAGACGACAAAAATTCTAAGGCTCGCTTTGATGTCCCCCCGGAATCGTGTGTCGGATTTTATTAGTTGTATGGCATTGATAGTACCAGGACAAGGAACTTTGGAATATATGTATTTATTTGACAAAGTTTCTTAATAGGATTTATAATTTGTACAATACAAAATATTTATTAACAAAACTGAGAAGTTAAAATCAAGTTCTTAATTTGAAATCAACACAGCTACATCTATTCGCACCGGTAATCTTACAATAAATGCTTAAATTTACGGCAGTCAATGAAAAATCAACAAATTCAAATTTAACAAATCTTTATCAGAGTTAATACCAAACAAAATCTCCATTTTGTTCTATTTGCATGTAAACGGTCGCACTGATGGCAAACCCTGATATCGGTAATATCAGAATGTGCCTTCAAAAGTGCTATTTAAGTAAAAATAACCATAAACACTGGTAAATGACACCGAAACAAGCATTCAGGGTTGTCACTGTGTTCATAACGTACTTGTATAATATCAAGAAGTTGTTTACTTTATATGAAAATTAGGGATGCAATATTAAAAATTATTTCCATATTTAAATTTCATTACGTCAACTTGACAGCTATTGAATTTTGTGAAGAAATTATTATGTAAAACTACCCGTGAAAACCAGGTATTTTTTCATATAATATTCAATCGCAGTGATGACGTTCTCTCAATAACGTGACTGTAAAGTCATTCAGTCAGTCTAAAACAACTTCGCTATTTAAACACTTAGCGTAATATCTCTTTTTAGAACCAAGATTCCTAGATTTTTATCTGGCCGTAACTTCTAGTGAAGGTTGAAAACTCTGGACCAGACACAGCTTGTCATCAGTTAAACATAGAAAAATAGTATAATTTCTATGAAAATAGCTTTTTTTTGTCAAGGGAATAATTCTTAGTGTTCAGACCTGGTTAAAATCTATACAAATAAATAAAATTCAAGTATCTGTTTGTAAGATTAAAATAACAGATTTTTATTGATTGCACATAAACGTATACACTACACGAAACTTATAACAAAATAATCAATTTTTAATTTTTTGGTCTGTCTGTTTGAAAGAGGTAATCTCTGGAACGGCTGGCTCGGTTTTGGCGGGACTTTCACTGGTAGATGGGTAATGTTACAAGTAAAAAATAATTAGACGAAGTCGCGGGCACAGCTTGTTGAATTCTAAGATTTGACTTAAACAATCTAACATACGAACATTGCAAATTAATTAAAAGCTTGTGCTTCAGCAATTTTTGTGTAGCTTGTACTTTAGCAAGACCACTGTACATTATGGTCGCAGTCGAAGTATATTGGCAATTTCCCGTATCATAAGCGCCATATACCGACCGGATAATTAAAAACTAAATATTGATGCGTGCCCGGTTGTAAACCGGTGGTCGTACACTTAATTCAATATTAAAAGAAGTTTTTAAATTATAGACATGGTATTCATCGCAGTGGGAACATGCTACGAATATATGATTTTAGTGATAACTTTATTGAATGCCAGATTTACTGTCGTAATAATCAACTATTATGCAAACGTGAATATTTAGCATTTTTCGACTGTTTTAAGCGGCATATGCAAATATAAATTGATAGTATTTGTCGGGGTGCGAGGGATATGCTCTATGGGCAACCTTACACCCCGGCGTCTGCAGACCCGAGACGGCGTGCGGTTTTTTTCAAGCCCGACATAACCGCCCCCGCTGGCCGGCGGGGGAGAATCCGAGGGGATTTCCGCACGAAAAAAAAAAAAAATGGTGCGCTAAAAGCCCTTCGATCCACCTTCGTAACTGTGTAGCAAGGTAACATTAAACACTGTCCAAATTCGATTTTCCTTGACATTATAACTCTTGATAGAGCGATGACTTACCGGAGTCATTGTTATAATAACAAACCAAATTAAAGATAGGAACTGGTAACAACTTACTAACGTGTGGGTTAATTCACCCATTTCACCTGTAAGTAACTATACCAGTCACAAACGCGCTGTGATTTTCTGGAGCCAACTCAAACTGTATTATGTATTTGCTTTCTTATCCACGTGCCTACTTAAGTGAACTAGGGAGAATGTGTGGTAATTAATAACACTGTGGGTGGGCCGAAAAATGTAGAAAGATCTAGAAACATTTTTTGGTCATTACAATATAGTTATCAACTCAATTATTGACACGAAGAAGACAACATCGTTAAGTTTAAACTTCTAACGTTAAATAAAACCATACTAAACAACTTTCTAAACGCGGTTTAGTAAAACACTCAGCTAATTAGTCTATTAGTGAGTCGTCTATTGAGCACATAGCGTCTGTGGTATCAGAGTCTAAAACTCCTGATATGGTGTTTTATGAGTTGTTTTGCTTGGTAGCACTTGTGAATGCCGTTTAAGGCATAATAGGTTTAGTAAAACAGTTACGAAATGTGCAGATGACTGTTAAAGCGAATAAGCGAGTGATAGTGAGCTCAGAATGGAAAAAGCAGAGGTATCGTAGGATTGTTGATTAGTTTGAAGCGTCGGTAGCTTAGTGAAGACTCTACGATCGAGAGGTCCCGGGCTCGAATTCTGGCCATTACACTACGACGTGAACCCACTCCTAACACAAGCAATCTAGCTTAGCTGAAGGGGTTAGGGGGAATATTAGTAATTTCGGTTACTAATATTCTTTTTAAAAATAAAAAAAATAAACAAATGGACGAGGCTCTGTCGTAGGGTTTCCTCTCGGGATTGGAAGGTCAGAAGGCAGTGGCTTCGTGAACTACTTCGTAAAAATAAACGAATAATGAAAAGGAAGCAGAAAACCGGCAAATGCAAGCTTTAGATTCAACCGGAATTGGCTAGCCACCGCTAGCCAATTCCGCTTGCAAAATAAGGATAAAAATTGGTCAGGAGACGGTTGCAAGTTCTGGTTTCAAATTGCGGATAACGTAGTGGATTGCAATATTGCCTATAGAATAACCAGTCTACTTTAAAAAAATTATACTACACATATATTGTAACTGTTTGTTGTCCCTGAATAAATAAATTAAAATTATAAGCGAATTTGTTTATTACTAATTACCATACAAATAGTTACACGAAACCAAAACGTTTAGACTAGAATATTCAATTAAATGTATTTTATATTGCACCAATATGCCACAAATTTATATTATATTTTAATATTATCAGACTAGAATATTCAAATAAATGCACATTTACATACAAACGGCCCACCCTATATTCGACAAGAACCGGTATAAAAACTTATAATATTTGTACCGGTATATATATATGCATTTTAAACAAGACTATACGGTTAGCTACCCTTGATAAAAATATGTGAATGCGTGGGCAGTATTTTTTATGTTAATACCACATTCGCAGAAGAAAAAACTAGGACGTATCATGACTTATGCATTTTGCATACATCTCAGTCATGAGTTTTAAACGAAAACGGTTTTCATCAAAATTATATCTGATTTGACAAGGTTTCAAATTTACAAAATTCTAACATTTACTTTTTAATTTTCTAGTGAGGCCGTGACCGCCATTCTACGTGGCATCTTAGCACGAACTCTGTTAAATTACTCTTTTTAATTACAAAACTGGTACTGTAGCGGTCCGAGATAATGAAATGCTAAATGTAATAGATTAATGAAGCGTAAACCTGGTTACTGAATTAACAAAACGGGGCCTATCCGACTGACACAAATAATTTCTTTCTTAGTCGCTAATCAGTTAAGTAGCATGGGAACTGACCGTATAAAAAACCCTGAGAGTAACATAAAACTATAAAAATAAATCGAAGCACCTCGATTGAAAGTGAACGTAGGCGCACCTGTGACGCTTCACCGTGACCGGTCGCCGACGATCTGCTCTTTTTCGTCGGGTCACTATGACGCTTAGCAGTACCGTTAGTTTTAAACATGGAATACGAAGCTTACGAAATATTTATGCTTTTAAAAAAATATGAACGGCGATTTCCGAACAAAACTGAATCTGTCAACGGTGTAGTTGCTTGTGCGCATGACTCATCTGAATCTGCGGTTGCACGAGCGACCACGCGACGGACAGGACAATGTGTACAGAAAAACGGTTTTGGTATAAACGGGAACCGGGAGAAAAAAAGGTCCCGCTGAAATGTTCACCGTTGCCAGGCATGATTGAGTAATAATGCTTGAATTATTTACGATGTGGTAATTTCCTGGACGGCCTTTTTAGGTATATCGCGGTGGGTTTGGTTGCCTTAACTCATACATGAGTTACTTTGGAGGCGTACTTTATGTCCTCAAGTCATATTGTGTTTGCTCAAGACAGATTTATGGCATACTAGCTGTGCCCGTGACTTCATCCGCGTGGACTTAAATCTGGGTTTTAATTTTTTGCACGGAACTCTTATTCTTTTTCCGTCAAAATCAGCCAAGCCGTTCCAGAGATTACTTAATTAAAACAGACAAAAAGATAGACAGACAGACAAGTTTTAAAAATTGTATATAGGGTTCCGTACCTCAAAAGGAAAAAACGGAACTCTTATAGGATTACTTCGTTGTTTGTCCGTCCGTCCGTCTGTCAAGCAAGGCCGTTTTTCTCAGGAACGTGGGGAGGTATCAAACTGAAATTTATATCTAGTACTCAGGTCTACTGTCCCTTCCCGTGAACTTAGAATCTTGAAATTTGGTATGAAGTAACGTCTTATAGTACAGATAAAGCAAAAATTGCGAAAACCGTAAATTTTTTGTTACATCATATAATAAAAAATATTTTTGAAAATTTTAAAGTTACTACTACCATAACTACGATTCGATTGTCGTGATGGGTGAACTTTTACTTATATACCTACAGGTTTGTACGGAACCCTCGGTCTGCGAGTCTGACTCGCACTTGGCCGGTTTTTTTATTGTAAGTATCGTGTATTACATTAATCGAAAAACTGTTATTTTAACGTTACAAACAGATACTTCCATTTTATTTATTTGTATAGATGTATAGATTATATTTTGGCGCCGCATTTCTAGCTGCAATATTGGAATTGCTTTTACTTCGTTTTTCTTCCTCCTGGTAATGGAGAAGAAATTAAAAACTAGGCACTCGTAAATCTTTGCCACTTTGATCTTCTGTATTTTAATTTAGAAAGATGGTATCTACTTATACAATTAGATAAATTACTTGCTTGGATTTAGTGCAGTTCTTGTATAGTCAGAGATGCAGATTTCACAGTAAGTGAACAGTAGGCTTAATGAAATTATCCTTAAAATACAAGATTTCATTGACCTACAGCATAGACACAAAAAGAACACTCTGTTTTTGGTTGAACGTTGCCTCAGTTGCATTATATTTGCACCAAGGAGACGTAATCAAGCAATCCGAATTGATTCATTATTACGATCAAGTTAGTAGGTACACTAGGTACTGCCCATACCAACTACGACGCACCTACTTACCTATTTTAAGTTTTTTAATAGACCAGATCCCGCTTTGATGATTTTTTTTCTATAATTGGCTTCCGTTCCTACCAGAGCTACACATCTGATTAAAATTTAAGTGTAAAACAAGATTAAAATTTAAGTGTAAGTCAGTGTTTTACTGACTAGAGAAATTAACAACTAACACATGCATACACATTAATTCTATACAAACAGATAAAAAACGGATAAGTATAATTTCTGTCATATTTTTATCATCGATAACTACGACAGTTTGCATCATAAAATATTTAAATAATGCCAATTGACAATCAGCCATCCTGTTGAAGTAGAAAGTATGACAAGCATCAAATAAAACTTGGGCGACGTATTGGCGGGAAATCAAACGTCACGTTGACAGCGCGCGTAACTTGACAGATAAACTTTTTATTTGCTTTCAGCCAGTTTCACACCTTATATAGGAGTGTTAAATGTTTACACATGCCGTCAACACCTTGAGTTATAAAATTGTCGACTGTTCTATAAAAGGAGAGTAACAAATTTCGAAATGGTTTGAAACACGTTTTATAACAAAGAAGCTCAAACCTTTAGAGTTTGGGCATGATCACGTCCAATTTTTACTGACTACGACATTGCTGCTTCAAAGGTTCCGTACAAACCTAGTGTACTGTAAAGTTTATGCAATTTCGAATGAATAATGATTACATTCAATTTAAATTAGTATTCGGTTAAGTAGGTAGGTCGAATTTGTAGGCAACTAGTGATATAACTCAAGCAGTTAAGGAAATATGTTGAGATAAACACTATGGCGAAATGTGAGATTTATATAAACCTTTACACAGGAATTTTAAACAAAAGGCAAGCCTATATTGCGGGTAAATAATAAACGCATTGAAATAACAAGTTTTTTTTTTTTCGTGCGGAAATCCCTTCGGATATCACTCCCGCCGGCCAGCGGGGGCGGTTATGCCGGGCTTGAACCGACTAAAACCGCACGCCGTCTCGGGTCTACAGACGCCGGGGTGTAAGGTTGCCCATAGAGCATATCCCTCGCACTGCGACTGACCCTGGGCCATCTCCGGTTTCGAGATGGCCCCCTCGGGTTTGGGAACCACGGTGTCCCCGTCTTGCCCCGGTTTGGGGGAGGGGCGCTATATTGCCTCCGTTGAACAACCGGTTGGATGACTGCTGACAGACAAGAAAAGTAAGCTAGTGATCTACCTTCAGGACTGAAGGGGCACATAGAGAGAGAAGAACCTACTTAACACTGCTGCTTATTAATAGAAACTCAAACAAATTTGCGTGATGTTTATAGTGACACATACAAATTTATTCAAAATTTTTAATTCTCTATCAAAAATATTGATGACTAGATTTTACCCGCGGCTTCGCCTGCGTGGAAATTCTGTTCCCGTTCTCGCTTCCCATGGGAACCTATTCCAGGGATATTTATTTTATTCCAGACAATAATCTATTCCTGTACCAAATATTAAACCAGATCCGTTCAGCTTATATTGCGAGAAATACTCACAAACTTTCGCTTTTATAATATTAAACTCGTAGGGTGAATATCTTCGGGAATATTGTTTTTAATTATTTGACTTTGTCAACAGTAAACTGCTACAGTAGAATCCGAAAAACGACATACAGAAATATATATTTCTTTAATGCAACAACTATTCAGTGCTCATATCTAATCGCGTCATATGACAACCAGTAGCCATATGCTCCAACGAAACAATACAGCAGGGCAAAAAAATGAATCAGTCTTAATGTATATTTATAACTGTCACATCTATAATGCGGCTCAGATGGTCTATCTGACTGTTAGCCGTATTATTTATTGATATTTTGTTCCAAATAAAATCTAACAGTAATAACGTAACTAAATCCATAAACCGTTACATATTTTCCTGTCTTGTTAGTTGGTGACATAAGAACGCCTGCGCACGGATTAGCCGCCGACGCTGCGCGCGCGCAGCCAATGTCACAGTGTTAATTAAACAGTGCTATCTGGACCTTGCTACTACACGTTATGAAATTACATTACAACAGAACAGGTGTCGCGTCGTATCCAATTAGTTGAAAAGAAACCAATTACTTACTAAAGGCCATGGTTTTTAATTATCCAGTTCCGTTCCATGGTGGACTTATTTACTTTCAGAAGTTTAATAATGTCATATTCTAGGTTATCAATGCTATGCATTTCATTAAAGCATTATTTAAATTCTTTAAGAACGGTTTCGTTAAAATAGACATTAAACATGAACTCACCATTTAATGAGTGCAAAAACGCAATCAGATCAAGTTCAATTACTCGTTTGAGAATGTCGGACCGCTTAACTTACCTGTAAAGAAAATAAAGAAAAAAATTACATGAGTAAAAAAAGCATTTCAAATTACGAACGGCATTAAGTTCTCAATTTATTGGATGAAAATTTTAAGTAAGCTTAAGACTAATATGGCATGACATTACCGTCAGTTGTATATTATCAGTTACCTTAGATTACAAACGGTTAAATTAGCCCGAGGAAATTTAACACATCGGACATTTTTGAAGTAATATTTTTGTTTTATTTTCAGACTTCTAAGGATCACGCATGAGTGATTTAGGTACAAATTTAGTGTACTAGCCCAGAAATTTATGTGGTGGGAAAAACTACTGCTGATGCCTCCAATAGGCGATGCCAACGAAAGAGTTTCGCAATTACGAGACATTTGGGTTTCGTAGTTGCCATTGAGCGTGTTGAATTTGAGTAGGTAGTGTGTTCCGCTGCCCAGTTATTATTTTACGCTACATTCGTGATCAATCTTTGGCCTTCCACTAGGCGCTGGTGAGATGGTAGATCCAAGAAGTGCTGGCGACACAAAACATAACAGGGATGCTGCAGACCGGGTGAGGGAAGAAATACCGGAAAACGAACCCCGGGTTCCGAGGTGAAAGCCTCGGATACAACCGGAATTCTACACTAAGATGATGGTGATTCATCTTTGTCAATACGAATCACCCAATGACAAACAAAGACCTTCACAATGAGCAATCTTCTCGTCCTGCCTCCTTGACTAGGTCATCAGTCCATTCTTAAATCCTATACAATCTATACATATTATATTGTAATCAAATACATGTAACCTTTAAGCCTTTTATCAAATTCCATCACTAAACGGTAGAGCCTCCTTCAGCCCATACGTATTGGCACAGTTGTCGAACGACTTAGACGCGTGGGAGGCGAGGCCGCACACGCCAGCACTGTACGCGAACAATCAATGAATGACGAATTATACTATTAATAATGTATGACTGTTTGAATTACCTTAATTACGTACGATTGTGAGTAGGCGAGCTTCATAAATTTTGAGCATTTAAATAAACCACACTTTTTGCTAGTATAACGGACTTATTCTTTCGAATTTGGAGCCGTGAAGAAATTATACTGATAGCTTTAGTAAACGGTAGACTGGAAACCTATTGTATAAATCTGAGCGCTGAGGAAGAAAGGCGGCGTAGCATAACAACACGCACGCACACCACACATATCAATTTACGAGGATCTCAGTACATTTCAGTCTCCTAGCAGTTTCAGATGTGAGTGAGTCTGTGTTTTCAATCATTGTATAAAGCCGGTCTTCTGTACGTATTTTTTTGGGTTGAGCTACTGAAATGGTATAAGAGGACTACTTGGAGCAGATGGAGTGACACGAATGGATAAGATTAGAAATGTGTGAATGAATGTGTATAGGGTATATAAATGTCAAGACAGCGCTAGTGACAGAGTTATTACAAAATACCAAACAATAGATATAAATGATATTCGAAGAGAAAATAATATAAATATTCGACAAGAGAAAGTTGAGTTTGAAGAAACGTGTAAAACTTTTTGACATGTTGTAGATAAGTCTACCAATTTTTTTTTAAGTACAATACTTGGAGTAGTTGGATGGAATGTTAATTAAGTACCGGCGTAAACCTATAAATCCTTGCTTCAATCCTTTTAAGTGGTACTAGACCAGTCTTGAAATTACTGCCCAGTATGTACTTAAGCAAATAATTATGTATCAGGAAACCAATGAATTAATATGCATAGCGGAAGTCATTTGTAACAGCATCTGGTATGTTTTCCTGATGACTAGGCAAAGAACGCTAAGCTCGAACAGGTGGTACGGCGCGGCGTTCCAGTGATTGCAAATAGTTGACACATTTAACATTATAGAAGTTCATCGAAACGGAACGCGCGATTCATGACTTTTAATGATAAAACATCAATGAACGATCTGAATGAAAGACCTGTTACGAAATTAAATATCTAAATGGAAATTATTAATTATACTTGTACAAATATAATTTAATAGAGCAGCCCAAAAAGTAAAGTAAGTAAGTAAATAATTGATTGCTCGATACACGGTATTTTACAATGGTGTTACAAAATCAAATAATGTCCTACATGTTTCGCAGATTGTCTGCATGCAAAGTTAAATTAATTTATTTAATAGAATTTAAAATGTCACATATTAAATAATTAAGAATTGTAATTAGATTAAAATAATTAGAATGCAAATGTCAATATTTAGTCAGGAATGCATGTAAGATTTTTTTTTTTATACCACTCAGGTGGCAGACAAGCTCACGGCCCACCTGATGGGAAGCGGTTACCGCGGCCTATGGACGTGTGCAACACCAGGGGCGTCACACTCGCGCTGCCGACCCTGTAAAAACCTTCTAATGCCCTTCTTGAAGAACCCCATATTGTAGTCGCTTGGGAAAACCGCAGCAGGGAGATCATTCTACAGCCTGAGGGTGCGCGGAATGAAGTGCCTTTCATACCTAACTGTACGCACCGTTTTTGTAATGTCAAAATACCCAGTACTATCAATAATCAATAATGAACCACAAAGTAGTTAAATAACATTTTCACTAAATTTGTTAAATAACATTCTTAGAATATCATCTACGTTAACGCTGACTCTTCACAGCGATTTCCCAGTTTAGTCCAAAATATACACTTTGGAGCCCGAGGTCCGCTTTTTGCTTTTGTTTGGTATGTCGCATTTCGTCTGACCTCACAATCCTAAGAGGAAAGCCATCGCCAGAGCCTCGTCCGTTGTTTAGCAGGACTGACCGACTTGCAGGTGATGTTGGCTTGGGTCTCAAGGATCTTAAAAGGGCTCTGTAATTTGGGATACATATGTAGTTTCGAACGCCGCTGTGGCGACACACGCTGTTGCGAATTATTTTTCCACTGCCTCACAGGTTCGAAAGCTCATTGACTCGAATGAAATAGTCGCGGAAGACGCTGTTTCGAAAAACATTTTCACTGCCTCATACGCTCGAATGTAGTCATGCTATCCAAATCCAACTTTCCGGACTAGTGGTTCCGGCGATTCGCCGGCCGCTGCCGCGGCACGCTCGCTCGGCTCGCGCTCTGTTGGGGTCACAGTTCTAACCTAACCTAACCCAAAACCGCCGGAACCACTAGTCACTCTAATTGCAACAATGTTGTTCGAAACAGCGTCTTTCGCGACTATTTCATTCGAGTCCATGAGCTTTTGAACCTGTGAGGCAGCGTAAAACTAATTCGCAACAGCGTGTGTCGCCACAACGGCGTTCGAAACTACATACGGCCCCCGTATTTTTGGTGCTGACTGTACAAAGTATAATAAATTTCATAATCTAAGGTTAAATTATTCTGTACAAGGTATTAACCATTAAAAGCGGTCACGAGTCAACACGATTATTGATTAATGACCAACCATTTTCTTTGTCGCTTTATATGCAAATACCTTCGCAAAGATGATGGTTAAAGGTACTTCGTAATTATTCGCTACAGTAAGGTATGTGGTGCGTGTAATTAACAATGATTCGCTTGTCATACTGTAATGGCTAACGCTTACTTGAAGGAAACATTCAGTTGGGGAAATGTAGAGTGGAATTGATGGTGGCAGGAACGCGCCTTTACGTAATGTCACATGTATTGTATGACAGCTAGAAAAGGTTGCACATGTTTAATGCTCGGTTTCAAGATAGCTTATATTGTTTCCGTTCAGCCGGTCTAGTGGTAAACATAGGAAAATTGTAAATTAGTTGTGCCTGTATGTTGAAGATATTTAAAAAACTGAAACATTTTTTTTTTAAATTATCCTCTGTTTATTCGCGTAGGACGCAAAAGCACTGACCGGATTTTGATGAGGTTTTGTTCCATTAGAAAGATATTGGTCCGACTTAAAATCTGCCGTATGTTTGATTGCAATTGGTTAAGTAGAACCGGAGATATGACTAAAAACCGATAACAGACCTCCGCGCGGGCGGAGCCGCGGACATCAGCTAGTTGTAGATATATCCACTCCATCTACTAAACTTAACAATGAAAGTCCAAAATCGCTCTAAAAACATTTCAAACACTGCAACTTTACATTGGCACTGAGTTAACTAACTAAAATGGCTTCGTTCACGCACACAGCAGCGAATATGATGGATTGGCAGTGCTGCGCGTGGGCATGGTGTTCTGCAAGTATGCTAATTCTTTGCATGCTACGAGACGGAGGTTATGTTGGTACAGTGTTCGATTGTTCGTCGTGGGACATGCGTACTCGAGTTGCGACACGCTCCGATATCCCACTGCCTAAGCCATGAATATCAAACTTCGAGAAAACGGAATATAAGGCGTGATTAATCAGAAAAGGCACAAGGCATAAGACATAATCAATGAAAAATCGCTTTCGCGTATAATAGGGCTTCCACACGATACAATTTAATTGCCCAATCAGATTGATAAATTTCCTTCAACATACATTGTAGATCAAATCAATCGATACACATACGATTGGGCTCCAATTTGTTTGATTATACCTTACACCTAATTCCTTTTAACAATTCGCGTCTAAGATCTATAAATCTCGTTAGCATGCAAAAATTCTGCTCTCTTTCAACCTAGCAGAAGCAAGCCGGGACGGAGGCGCGTTGCCCCCCCCCCCCTTCTCCCCTTTCCGGGGGCAATACGGAGACACCGTGGTCGCCAGACACGAGGGAGACATTTTGAAACCGGAGATGGCCCTGGGTCAGTCAGTGAGGGAAATGTCTTATGGGCTTCCTTAGACCCTGAAGACCCGAGGCGTGCGGTTTTAGTTGTTTCGAGTCGAGAGGTGTACCGCTTTGCATATGAGATTCATTTGGGCCCCGAAGATCTTGTTAGGGCTACATACCGTCCATACTCGCTTGTATGGAAACTAGTGCCGCTAAACTCTCACAAATTATGACCGACCAAAAAGTGGCGCCGAAGTTGTGTACAGTAGAGTCCAAATATCTATACCAATTTTTACTTTCTCATCTGCCAGTTTATTACACTTAGAAGTCATTGGTCTAAAAGTACATGTCTGTTTTTTTTTTTAATTTTAGGACACGTCAATTTGACTTCACCTCGCCTGATGGTAAGCTGAAGGTAAAGTCTCAGGAAAGAGGGTCACCATTACATACACGTACCATGTTAACAATGATGGCACTCAGCTTGACGGCCTCATCAGAAGAGGATAGTCGTCGCAGCACCGCGTGACACCCACCGGTCCCACTAGTGCTTCGACCACAATTCCCCTGCCCGGCTATGCACTTGCTGACCCCTGAACGCAATTAAACCGAAATTGGATTACTATGGAGGGTTTTACGCAATCGTGCACGGTGGTATTTTGTGACAAATTTGTGTCACCAAATTTCTACCACCTGTTCAGCATTGCATCACTTAAGCACTAACTGCGGAACACTAGGTACCTCTTAATTTTATAATATGTCGTGTTTGAGTCGATTGCTCTAGAAATCACAGAAGTCCGTAGGATGTTTCATGATTGTTGGATCAAACAATTGAACTGAAAAGAAACCGATGACCGTTTATTTATTATTATAATTTGAGTTCAATCAACAAGAAAGTCGTCTGTTTCATAGCTACTGTTAAAGGAAATAGCCGCTATCGATAACAAAGATTATATTTTCCCGTCACGTTAATGCGTTACAAGTTCCACAAGTGGTCGTCAATTTCAATGAATGTAAAAAAACCAGTCAATGTCTGAAGGCCGATTGCGCAATTTAGAATTCGCAAATCGCATTCTCATTGCTAATACCATGCTAACCTAATTAACGGTATACGTCACTACCAATAATTGAAGAACGTAAGCCAGTGTTTATATCTATCTGTCGGTCTCATTATCAAGAATTCAACAATAGCAGATCATCTTCCCAACAGTAAATAACAAACATATTACCAAAACAATGAGGAACAATGAACAACCGCGTTGATGTTGACATAACATTCGTCTGGAAATATGCAGAAACAATGGTCGTGACGGGTAATGTGACGAAATTCGATCCCGGTGCATCCAAATGTTTTTCAACAATGGCGGATTCAGGTTCCCGCGCGAAATTGACAGCGCGCGAACAATCGACGACTTAGCTGTCGTGTTTTGCAATACTGTTTCGCACCCGTTCGCATCCACCGATATATGAAACGAATATTTTTGCTTGCATTTTGGAAGTTTAAGTTAAATCGATGATGTCTCTACCGATAAGTATCGAATAACATATTATTATGATGAAACAAGACTTAATTCATACAATCTAATATTTAAATTTTATAGACCGTACGTATCTATATAAATTGTCGAAACGTATTTCTAATATTAAATTATGACGACATGTTTAACCTTAGCATGACGTTTTAGGAATTTTAAACGGTAACGTTTTGGTATATTCGATAAATAGATTGGTAGGTAAGCAATTTAATGAATTTAGATATTATTATAACTAGCTGACCCGGCATACTTCTTTCCGCCTTAAAATCAAGTTATGTTGGTTACCATATCAGCTGAATTTATTGCGTGAATGTCTCCTTGCACCCCAGATTTAAAGACCCGAGACGGCGTGAGGTTTTGGTCAGTTCGAGTCTGACATAACCACCCCCGCTGGCCGGTGAGAGGAGGGATAACCTGGGCGATTTTAGCAAAAAAAAAACCCACAAAATGTGCACAGTATAGGCGGAGACAAATCAAAGATCATGAAAATCGGTCCACCTGTTCTTGAGTTTCATCACTAACACGACTTTGTTTTATATAGACTTATGGATTTTTTTTATTTATTTATATAATACTATCTATTACTATCATTATCTGTAAAATATAATAGATAATTATATATATAATAGTAAAATTTAATCGGGGAAACAACAAAAGAGGTCAACATTTTGCGAAACGGCGTTGAGCGTCCGGCGAGCCTGCGTCTGCGGCGCTTCCTTCAGCAGGTAAGTGCGCGCGCTCGTCAACTGCAGCAGCTGCGGCCTCCGGCGCCTACCCACGTACCCATCCGGAACGGATATATTAATTCGCGCCAGTATACCTATCCGGATTTTTTACCTTTCCACGCATGACATTAAAAAGTATATGGTCAATGCTAACTCCCTCCTTACCCTTAACTCATTATACCAACTATACCTATATAAATAAGGTTTTCGTTTAACGTCGCGTTTATAAAGCTCAAAAAAAGAGTTTTGTTTTCAACTACAGTAAGTACTACTGTATTAAATAACCATACAGCAAACCAGTACTTTAGATAATTATAATATTCCATCACCATTGCTGTGGTTCAGTTTGTTTAAACCAGGTAAGTAACAAAACGGGTGGCCTAAGGCTTAAATTCCCGTTTGAAAACCATTATATTCCATTATATATTTTACAACAATGTTGCTTGAATACCTACACCTACATTAATTATGTGTCTTGGCATAAGCAACAAGTAACTCACTTTTTGATCGCAAATTGTAATGTGAAAATGCTCAGCTCGTATGAATACAGAAATTATCGTTAACTCCCCTAACTGTGTGCTTTGTGAGGTTTCTGAAGATGTTTACCACACTTTAATGCACTGAATTCATAAGACAGTAAGAAATAGTAACCGAAATTACTAATATACCCCCTAACCCCTCCAGCTAAGCTTAATTGCTTGTGTTACGAGTAGGAGTGGGTTCACGTCAGTAGTGGTAACGGCTAGATTTCGAACCCGGGACCTCTCGGTCGTAGGGTCGACTAATTAACCAATAAGCTACCGACGACGCTTACAAGACTTTGGTGTTCAGATCGATAGAAGAAATTAAAAGACAAGATTAAAAGACAAGCTGTTAATACAATCCTATATTATCATATTAGGCATATTCTTCCTAAGAATCTTGCAATTAATCAATTAATTACGGCGCGCCTAGTTCGATTACGCCTTTTAATAAAAAAGGAGAAAAAAAAACAATTTTTGTTTGTTTGTGTGTGGTTGCCAAGTGGTTGATTTGTAAAAAGCTCTCGCGAGAATTGATGCTGCAACACTATGGCCGTAAAGCATTGTCAGCTGGTAATGTTAGATCATTTTGTATTTAAATTGCTAATGGCTTGTAAATTTCACTGCGTATTATTATTTGCTATACTACAGCAGTTAGTTTATGTCCGACTTAATGCTTTACACAATTTGGATTTCTTATTAGGCTTGGCAGATACAGCAGTTCTGAATTTATTGTTTTTTTAGTCTATAAAAACTTTATGGATGTATAAACTGTCATGTTCTGTTATGAAAAAAAAATTCAAACAAGGAATGACGCATAAAGTGTAACAATATTCAATGATACATACATCCATTAGTGAGCTAACGAATTCACTTTAGAGCAACATAAAGCAGAAGTAAATTAATATATACAGTCTAATAGATTTACATTCATCACTTTAAACCTAAGATAAAGTGGGTAGCGGTTTCATGGCCGCACTCCTCTGGGCCAGTGCAGAAATAAAGCAAACTACATTCAATAAATTAGGTAGCAGTAAATTGTTTGATACTAAAACATTCGTATAGACCACGTTCAAGTTCTGAGATGTATACAGCGCCGCGAATATCATCTCTTTCATAAATTAATTATGAAAGTACACAATTGACTTAACTTAACTTTATAATCCATGTAAATTACAGAGCTTTCAGTTGAACGAGTACCTGTTTACCATATGTCTAAAACTTCCGGAGTGCTTAACGTGGCCACGACACCCAGGTACTGATAGAATTTTGTTATGACCTAGCTTCTGGTTAGTAAGACTAATTACAGTAGGTATGATCTAGGACAATATTTGGTCATAGATTTTCTGTAACTGTTGTAACTTAAAGTATCTATTAAATTAAGTAATTAATATTAATTAATTGAATCACAATAACCAATTATAAATTCTATAAACACTCATCTATACTAGTATAAAATTGTAAATTTGTGGTCTTTACATTGGAGTTATTTAAAAAAAAATGGGTTGGGTTATGTCAAATGAACGATTCTGGACACAAAATTATTTTTTTTGGAATTTTTATCTTTTTGTTCGCGACTAATGCAAAAAAGTTTTGTTTTATTAGAAAGGCCTTGGTCAGACTTAAAATCTGCCGTATGTTTGATTGCAATTGGGCAAGTAAAACCGGAGATGAACCGGATAAAAAACAAAAAACGATGAACGACCGACACGCGGGCGGAGCCGCGGGCATCAGCTAGTCATCGTCATAATATCGTTGAGTCCCGATTGCATCCGAAGTCTTCACCTCGGAGCCCGGGTCCGCTCTCCGGCTTCTCCTCCACTTCACACGGTCTTGGACATCCCTGGGCATGAGACTCGCATGTCACCTGCTACCACGCGAAGCCAGCGCTTATTGGTTTATCTTTCCTACCGAAATTGTATAACCACTATTACGTGGAAACCATAGGAAATAATTTAGCTGTGTGTCAGCTCTATCGATTTAAGTTTGCATTTTTATGTTCAAAATACGTAACGTTTCTCTGAATTATATTCCACGACTTTGATTTATCGATTACACTGTTGCATTTTGTTAGCGTCACTACCATTGCTTAACTTATAATTGCAGGCCTTTATATCACCAACTTATCGATTTACACTCGAATGATGAATCCATCTAATCGATCGTACTAAACGTTGCATTACAGCTATCTACAAATTGAATTAATATGAATATTACACTGCAATTGGTGCAATTTTAATCGCGTCGAGCAGCTAGCTACTTATTTAAACAAAATATGTGTGTGTAATCGATATATAATTATTTGGTTAAGGGACTCCGCTTCGTAAGTGAACATTTTGCTATTAAATATAGCCGTAGACGCGGATAAACACGCAATTACGAAATTACCATATGCGGTCGACTAGTATTTTATTGAACGTGTACTTAACGGTACGCTTTTGGATGGTACCGCAGCATCAAACCGGAACGTGTTTTCAGATGGGAACACAACCGATAAACACAAAAACAACACTATCTAGGAATAGCGTCCCTTTAACGTGGACTGTCCGAGATATCGACACAGCAATCCCGACTAAATAAAATGATAAAAATAGCTGGCAATTAAAAGCACGCACGTCGTGCAATGCGCTCATTTGTGTATGTAAATACCGCCATATTGAATTTTTACGGTTGGAAAATGAAACAAATTGCGTTTTTAATGTTTTAATTAGAGATTCGCTTTACCCGGAGCCGCTATCTGTGAATATGTTCATATGAAAACGCATCGTGACCGCTGAAACATTATCGAGATACTGTAAGTACCTACTATAAGTATCTATCGTAAATAAAAGTATCATTAAATAATTGTAAGCCGCGCTATGGCGAAGTTGAGACACTAAATAGAGTCAATACAAATGCAACGCGCTTATCGACGTATTAAGATACTAAATGTGGTCTGTTTAATATTTTATTCTCGTTCCATAAAAATGTTTACGTTCGCCTCACAACGCGTAGCCAGAATTTAACTTGACAGGTGCACCCGTGAGAACGAGTTTCTATACGAATTTGATATGTGACATCACTCCGATCGTAGACAGAGTGGCTCGTAAACTTTAATTCGAAGCATAAATTACCTTTGTAGAGATTTACCATCGAGTAACGCAATACAGCTTGGTTCAAAGGCTGAATAAAGGACAGTCATTAGCCGCTATAACTCTCCGGGCTTGTTTGATGCTCGCGTCCGGACAATTAAATGGAACGCATTTCGTTATACGTTGTCTTTATAACACCTTTTTTCTTTTCTACTAATGTGTCTGTCGTCGGAGATTTTTTATTGTGTCTCTGTATAACCCTGCCTTATTTATAATCACGGTTACGAGATTTAATGGACCACGGAACGACTTTTGATTGTTGATTGATACTATTTAGAAGGAAATATACATCACGTCAGGCGGGGGAAAGGTTCAGGCGGCATTATGTGGAGTTTTTGTTTTCTTTCTGTGTGTAGTCGATTTTTTTAATACACACCATTTAGAGACACAAGTGCCAATCAATGACAATTGTTACTCTATGGTGCCAATTTTTTTGTAAATTAAGTTAAATTTAAATTACTTATTAGTCTACTTATAAGTCTAGATTGTAATTGTTATGAGTAACCGTTTAATTAAGATTACATCATAATTAAAAATAAAATTTGCAAAGGATTAACAAGATTATGGTTGCTATTTATAATTGTCTCGTGCTACCTCGCCCGTAGTACTTATATCCCGCTTGTGATCCTTATCAAGCACTTTAACTGAATAATGACGTCAGCCAAAAGCAGCGTTTGTTATCCTATCCAAAGGATATCAAAGGTCAACGCTCATATTATAATAGATAGATAAAGCTAAAAAGTGTTTTATTATTTAGAAATCTTACTTACGATAATTCGCTAATCTGATCAAAGTGACATAATTTATAATTGAGATTCATCCACAGAGTAACTAATTAGATATCTTAGAGATATGACATTTTGATATAAATGATACTCGTTACATATGAAATTGCCGTTTTTCTTGAAGAAATTGGAGGAAACCCAATTTTCAGTACTAACGTTTTTGCATTTTTTTTAGGTATGACAAATCCAAATTTTATGTTTTTTTTGGGTATGAATGAGAAAACATTAACCTAAAAAACAGCAACTTTTATTACATTTTTGAAAAGTGACAGCTGTTAAGTAATACGGAATTTATCATCAAAATGGATAGCATTTAGGAAGTCGAATTAAAGCGGCCAATAAAAACAAAATTTAATACAGAGTTGTAAAATCTTGAAATCAACTTTCAAACAAAATATAAATAATGGAAATAGCTATTAAATGACAGGAATAAGGAACTCATGAATTTGTAAGGAAATTTCGGCAATTTCATAAGTAAAGACCTATTATGTAGTAGTCCTCTGCCTATCACTCATAGTCACCAGAGTCTGAGGGGGTGCATCCGAGGCCAACGCCCACACACTCTTCCTTTTGTTTTACCTTAAACGGCTTTTATGGTAGCGACTGCCGTCTGACCTCCCATTGAGAGGAATGTCTGCGTCTGAGCCTCATCCGTCAATCAGAAGGTGAGCCTGCAGGTGAGTTGGGATTGGCCCCGAAGACCCTATATACAGGAGAGAGTATAATGAATTAATCTTAAAGCTAAACAAAGCTTGCAAAAATAATTACCCACCCAAACAATAGTTGAATAACACGTTTTCGTTGGCAACCTACATAGATAAAACCTCATTGGTAACTGGCAACACATTCCTACGCTATCAAATTACAGAGTACCGGTCCGCTCTCACCGGCAAACATTACGCGTGAATTTTTAATTTGACGGTTTACAATGAAGACGTAAAAATATGATACACTATCGAGTTACGACGCGAACTCATTCTTCATTGTCAAATAGGTGTTAATGTTGACTTTAATTGTTCGCCTTATCCGGTGTTGAGTTCGCGATGCGACCCACATATTATTGTTATTTAGCTCTGGCAACTCATTGCATTGTTAACGGTTCGTAGTACCATTCCAAATTTAAATTTGAATGGTGTTTAATATTTTCCGATAGCATTAGATGAAAATAAATATGAATGCAATAAATATCAGGGTCACTATTATAGAAGTAATCGTGACTGTGTTAAAAGGTTCGATAAAGTTTTCTATTTCTAATCCGGAGTTAATTGGCGCCACGTTTGATTTCCAAATCATTTTGGTCTCACACATTAGGCGTGCGCGTACACAAAAATGCCAGCCGGGGGCGGGGCGCGCGGCCGTTGCACCTGGCGATCGCGTCGGCGCATTCCTCACGCACTCCTTTTTATGCTACACTACAAGTTTAGTCCCACCATTCTAATCTGGACTCCTGCTCCGCTCTCTGCGGAAGAATAACAGACTTGGAAAGGTTACAGCGGCTCTTGTGCGCGTCTCCGCTTACGATGGACACAGTTGCAGGAACGGAACGCAACATCTCCTATTTTCTTTTTTTTAAATTTAACTATTTCATCTCTACGTCTTTGTTGTTCGGTCATTTGAATCAAAAGTTTATTGGAGATCCCGGGTTATATAACAACAATGTTCACAAACATGAGAACAAATATTTACCATGAGTTGTGTGTTCGGTGAATGGATTTATGATGGGTTTAGGAGAACAGTTGATTTTTGACCTAACGTATTAGCGAGTACACACGAATTGTTGAACTTTTAATTGGAACGTTACATGTAAACTGACTGATCTACATCTGGCAGATGAAGCCTTAAATATCTATGATTTTAAATCGAATATCTATCATTATAATCCCAATTTGACCACTGTGTAAAGTATTTGGTATTCCATAAAAATAACTTTCTTAAAATATTGTACGTACCTTTTTTTTTGTTCGTGCGGAAATCCCCTCGACCCGCCAGCGGGGGCGGTTAGGTCGGGCTTGAACCGACTAAAACCGCACGGCGTCTCGGGTTTTCAGACCAGGGTTTAAATAATTGTACGTACCAAATGTACGTATTGTATCTAATTTAAACTGTCGCTTAACTTACAGAGCAAACGAAAACACACATGAAATTATTACCGAATATTCAAATTATGAGATTTTAAATGATGAGTAAGTATCTGTGTGGTCATTTTTTGAATGCTCACACAAATACTCATTACTTAAAATCTCGTAGGAGGAAAGAGACGATCGTTATCTTTGGATCTACGCATACTATCGATAAATCTAACCCAATATCTTTATTAGTGGCACAGCCCTAGCTTCTGGCTTCCCTTTTCAATATATTCACCTGTCTCCACTGGTCCGTGAGTTTTTTAACGCTGATAATAACATATTTCACCTGTCCCCACTGCTTGATGAGTATTTTAATGCCGATAAGAACATAGTATAAAACAGTATTCGAGGCTTCACTTTTTTTGTTATTAAAATAGGCCTGCGTTTGACCACTATCTCACCTGTTGGTGAGTGATGGTGTAGTCGAAGATAGAGCACTCTTACTTAGAACAACCTATTCACTTGAGACTGAAAGATTTAAAGGTAATATAGCTTTCTGGAAATACAGGCAATTCGTTTCACTCCTTAGCAATTCGCACAATGAACGTATTGCCAAAACATTTGTGCGTAAGAGTGGAATATCCACCGTGTAACGGTGGCGCGTCGCCGTTTGATGGCAATATAGACCTTTTGTTGAACCACATATAAAGTTTTCTATAGGTCAACATAGCATCATTGGAAGACAGTAAAGCTGTGTATAAGATAGTAAACTTCGCACTTAATTATACAAGTATGAGTGAAGAAAATAATTTAGCTTTTTCCGCTTTCACGCCGAGATTTAACACAGGTTTGTAGGTCGCTATCATATGTTTGTTTTAACAAAAATTAAACGTTTTACCAAACAGGTTCGTAATGTTTGGGACCAGTGGCGCCGTAACCGCCCGCGCTTTTGCGGTTAATGCGTAAGTGCAACCCGCGAGCGTGTTTAGTACTTTGACATACATACGAAAAAAAATATTTCCGACTTGTTATTTACAACATATACGTGTGTCCTTAATATCCTCAAATGAAAAGTTATAACTATCCTGTGTAGCGTTCAGAACCATTATTAGAAGCCTGGATGGCGTGTGTTATGCGGCATAAAAATATGCCGAGCAAGAATGAATCACGAAACTTTTTTAGATGACAAATTCTACGCTTTTTCTTTCACTAGCTTTTACATGTCCTCCGCTCAGGTAAAATACTGATCCCGTTCTATCAAGAACCAACAGCCTCCGTGGCGTGGCGGTATTGAACGCGGCCGCTACGCAGGAGGCCCGGGTTCGATCCCCGCTCAGTGCAAATATTTGTATGCATGAATATGAGTATTTGCATTGGTCTGGTCGTGCCTCGGAGAGCACGTTAAGATGTCGGTCCCGGTTGCCATACGAATATGTATGACAGTCGTTATAGGGGAATTGGGTGAAATGGCCCCACATAGAAGGGCTGATCACCCGTCTGGTCAAACGGCGTCCCCACTGGCAGCAGTAGTATCAAGAACCAACTCCCGGGATAAAACCTATCTCTGTCCCAAATTCCATCCAGATCCATTTAACCATTTTTGCGTGAAATAGTAACAAATATCCATCTACCCTCACATACTTGTACATTATTAAAATTAGTAGGACAACATGATTACCTTTTTTCTAAAGATTTAGATCGGAAAAAGAGAACATCTAGGACGGGACTTGAACCCGCGACCAGTCCCTTACAGGGGGAATGCTCTGACCAACTGAGCCACCTAGACACGTCCCAGATATTCGAAATTCTCCGATACATTAATTCTTGCGAACTACGGAAACAATGAATAACTTTACAGTCAATTTTGAAACATTGTTTTTTGATGACTCCGCCTAATTAATTCAATTTAATTTTTAAGCATTTTGTATGCTTACTTTTTCTTAAGATTTACTCAAGTCCCGTCCTAGATGTTCTCTTTTTCCGATCTAAATCTTTAGAAAAAAGTAAGCATACATAATGCTTAAAAATTAAATTGAACATGATTACCTATTAGGACTGCAAACGCAAAAAGCAACAAAATTATCGTAACACTTCTAAGGTTAAGTTCTCCAGTCATAAAATTATATTATCTAAGTCTAATAAACGTAAAGATTACTTCTAAGTATATGGGTGCGTATAGACATGAATATAGGTTGCGATCCTGTTTTTTTTTAATATTTAGGACACGTCAATTTGACTTCACCTCGCCTGATTTAAGCTGAAGGTAAAGTCTCAGGAAAGAGGGACACCATTACATACACGTACCATGTTAACAATGGTGATACTCAGCTTGACGGCCTCATCAGAAGAGGATTGTCGTCGCAGCACCGCGTGACACCCACCGGTCCTACTAGTGCTGCGACCACAACCCCCCTGCCCGGCTATGCACTTGCTGACCCCTGAACGCAATCAAACCGAAATTGGATTACTATGGAGGGTTTTTCGCAATCGTGCACGGTGTTTCCCGGCCGAATTTTGTGACAAATTTGTGTCATCAAATTTCTTGTAATAATATTGATGTGCAAACGCGATATTATTTGTCTGCAGATTTATCCCATCACGATCACGATATTGTATCGCAATATTATATTGACGGTGTCCACGCGCCCTATGAAAATACAAATTGTTATTATCTTATCGGTGTTATTATTTCCGGGCTGACACCTCTACACACAAACACTCCATGATAAGACCTCCATTCAAGAATATGCAGAACGTGTCGAGATATCGGAGGGATGCGTGATACTTTGACCTCTCGCTGTTAATTGCCAGCTGTGTGGACGATAACATTCTAGACTGTTCTTTTACTGAACTGTGAGGTTATGAAGGTATCACCTTAATACATAGTTACTAACTACATAGTATTCGCCGCCTATATTTGGCAATACTAGAAGTTTTGCACGCGTATTTATTATCATCCGATCGCAATCCTGTTTGTATCCAAAGCTTGTACTTTGGGGACGGGATCCCGTCAGGCACTCCACCGTTCCGTAATTTCGTTTAGATAGATACTCTTGGTACACAAAAAAGGCTACAAATCATAAAAACAAGGATAATACTTGAAAGTTATGTTCAATGGGCGATTTTATCGCAGTTTGCGATTTCTTCCAGACAACTTTTATATGGCCTACTAGCTGATGCCTGCGGCTCCGCCCGCGCGGAGGTCGGTTATAGTTTTTTGCTCATATATCCGGATCTATTTGACCATTTGCAATCAAACATACGACGGATTTTAAGTCTTTCTAATAGAAAAAACAGTATCAAAAACCGTTCAGTGGTTTTTGCGTCCATCGCGTACAAACATATTTTTTCCAAAAAAAAAAGTTTGTGTTCAGAATCGTTAATTTAACATGACCCTAGTATTTTTTTTACTATCTCAAAAGTACAGATAAAAATAATTTACAATTGTATGATAGTGGACTACATTGCAATCTAGGCTTTTAGAGAGTAACTCTCATCTGACCCCCAACCGCGAAAGAAAAATCTCACGCTGTCTCACACATAGCCCGGGGTATTCCACGAGCCGATGGCAACCGTTTACACCTATATCCTCATATCTGGCAATTATATCCTCTTAAGCACCTACAATTAGTTTGATACGCCTGTGCCTATAACCTCAGAGATTCAAACCGTGAGTCTACTTATAAAAATCAAAACCCGGAAGAAAAATATCGCTACATATCGACTAACACGCGTAATCGCATTTTTTTTTATAAACGCACAGATAACGTTATCGCAAAGTAAGCATTGTCAGTGATTGTTCTGCGATTAAATGAAACCCTAAACAGACGGAGAATATTTGCCTAGTTGTAATACACGTGTAAATATGTATAAGACTTTATTACGTACTAGCTCTTGCCCGCGGCTTCGCCCACATAGACGTATCGCGGGCAACGATTTTTTTTTTAAATCTTTATTTAAAGGCTTAATCACACTAGACGATTATGTCGCCTTAATAAATTACAATATGTATATATGCTAAAAATGAATTAATACAGTACAGTAATATTTTTAGGTAAATCAATGATTCATTTCAATAGAGGGATTAGCAGTCTGTATAACTTCCTGCATCGATCTGAAAAGGGATAAGCCAACAAAACATTACATTGTCCAATGTCTGAGTGAGCACCAAAACCCAGACGCTGTCTTATAAACTCAGTACGGACACACTCCATTAGAGTGTGGTAAACGTCCTCGGGAACCCCACAAAGCACACAGTTAGGCGAGTCTACTTTGCGCATTAGGAATGCGAATTTATTTGTGGGGATATGTCCAGATCGCAGTCGCATAGCAATGATTGATTCATATCTTTTCTTTTTTGTTTTTTTTTTTCGTGCGGAAATCCCTTCGGATACCCCACCGCCGGCCAGCGGGGGCGGTTATGTCGGGCTTGAACCGACTAAAACCGCACGCCGTCTCGGGTCTACAGACGCCGGGGTGTAAGGTGGCCCATAGAGCATATCCCTCGCACCCCGACTGACCAGATTGATTCATACCTATTTAAAATTTTGCAATCCACGGAACACTAAAAGGGTGTGGTTGAATGGTTTTGTACCATATGCCTTTTTCCCTGGATCTTTCATCAAAGTACTCTCTCCATAGTAAGAGACAATGGGCCTTGGCCAGGTGATAGTAGTCAAAATGAGAGGGCAAAACTGATACAGGGATCCCATCGGAGGTCGCAGTTTTTGCTACTGAGTCTGCTATCTCATTGCCTCCAATACCAACATGAGAAGGAATCCATTGAATAGTTACAGTCTTTGATTTATCCTGTAAATCTATGGTTTTCAATATCTGATAGGCAATCGAGATTCCTCGTAAAGTCGAGGTACATCGAGCCAAATGTTGGATTGAACTTCGGGAGTCGGTTAAAATAACAAATTTATCGAATCCTAAAGTATCAATATAACTTAGTGCTTCTAAAATGGCAAATAGTTCAGTATACATTACGGTGATCATGGCGTGGCAACGAATTTAGCATCCCCTATTTTTACACCTTGGGTTGGTTTTAGTAGGGATTTCTAAGGATCTCTAACTTTTCTAGTAATAAATATAGCCAATGTTACTCAGTGATAATGTAGCTTTCTAACGGTAAAAGAATTTTTGAAATCGGTCCAGTAGTTTTTTAATTTATTCGTTACATACAAAAATACAAATCTTTCCTCTTTATAATATTAGTGTAGATGTAGGTATACTCGTAGTAAGGGCCGGAACACACATGCAATTGCGACCGGCGGCGGCGCGCGATCAGATCGACTAAGGTATTCACGTTTCTTTTTCCGTCTGCCTATAAGCCTGGGATTTTTAAGCGGGGCTCCAAAAGCATCTATCGAGGCAGTCAAACTGAGGACCACCTTTGTATTATAGCTCCCTTGCTGTTATGGTAGCCTTCAATCTGAAGACTTCAATTACAGCTTCTTACCATTTAGCATGGCGAAGTCGTGACGGTTTCCGCACAGAAGACCTAATTCTCAAAATGGGGATTTTTTATAAAATTGAGTTATTATTTTCACTGGTGGAAATCGACCTTAGTCGCTTTTCGGAAGCCATCGGACATGCATACAAACCCCAGTCACAGTGAACAAATCGCTTTTTAATAGCTCAATGTAACGGTTGAATGCTATACTGGGCACACATTCAGATGCCAGTCGCGGCTGCGTCACGGGCTGAAGCAGTCGGTGAATCGCGCATCCATCGCTTAAATGCGTTGTAGTTTCAATACAGTCGCGAAATTACGCCATTTACTTCACCAATGATCATTATGTTGGATAGGATAGAATGTTTAGTTAGAGCCGTGCTGCTGACCTTGAATATTTATTTATCTTTACTGATAGATGGATAGAAAAGAACTACACTTTAGATGCAGCGAGCGAACGCAAAAAGTCTATATATGTGCTGTAGTATCGATTATCGATATAGTTACTAAATCGACTGGGCACAGAAATTCGTTTAATCGCGCTGCAGTCGTGTAATCGCCGGTCGCCTATTCTAAAAGTACCATAATACGTTCTTTAGCCGCAAAAAGATACTAATCTCATTCATAACATATGACAGGTGGAACCACCTGTCGCCCTAGCAGAAGCAGGCCGGGGCAGCGGAGCGTTGCGCCCCTGCCCCCTTTTTTCCGGGGGCAAGATGGGGACACCGTGGTTCCCAAACCCGAGGGGGCCATCGCGAAACCGGAGATGGCCCTGAGTCAGCCGAGGGAAATGCCTTATGGGGCCACTTTACACACCAGCATCTGAAGTTCCGAGAAAGTATGTGGTATTAGTCAGTTCGAGTCTGACATAACCGCCCCTGCCGAGCGGCGGGGAAGTATCCGAATTTATATTTCTGTACAGAAAAATAAAGGGTGGCCAGGCGTTACGACTTTTTACATTACTCGCTAGGAGTAAGACAGCAACAGAGGGAAATTATGACTGAACTTTTGAAGCATCTAATATGCCAACATTCAGGACCACTTTCTAGGGAAAACCGCGAATCAATCGACCAACTAAGCTACCTGGCATGTTGACTGAAGTTCAACGTTAAAAATTTTACCCGGAAAACCAGTAGGATAATGACCATAGATAGGTAGAGATGATGTTTTCTACCAAGTCTATTTAGCTAAAATGCCTATCAGGTTTGACCACTGGAATGTGTGCTCAGGTATGCGGTACCTACATCTGTCTGCGGTTTAAGTGTCTAACCCAACACAGCTGCAGAAAACTGTGGTAAGAATGAAGAACCATAACGACCACTAACAGACGTGTTATGGTCAGAAAAGCTGGTACAGGACAGGGAAATTGAGTGCCCAACCGTTAAACAGAATAAGATACTTCAGTCGTAAACAGGGAAACTTACGATAAGATAAACGACACATTTTACTAGTAAAATTACAATTTTACACACAAAAATGAATAATTGTCGAAATGCTGGCTCGTGCCGGTTTTGTATGGGAAAATTTCTTCTTTTGGGGTGAGATTTTCGAAAATCGTTCCTTATTAGATCCTTACAAGATATAAAAGGCAGTATTTGCTATACGTATGTCGCGCCAGCAGCGCAGCGATAAGGGCTCTGTGTTGATGAAACAGTCAGTAAAGACAACTATTTATGTTGTATAGTCAATTATCATGCTGAATAAAAAAGCACAGTGCTCATCTTATGGTTTAAGGCTTATAAATGTTTGCAATAATAGAGGTGTCACTTCACTTCGCATTATTACCAGTAGGACCCATTACATGAAAGGCCTCTAGAAATTCTACCAACTTATACACTATACTATTACATAAGATCGTTATGTTAGAAGATGGTAGGTACTTCCCCAGTATTTGTACTGTGAGCAGGATGACCATACTAACTAAATAAATATCTATTTAGTGTATAATCGTGTAAAGTTAGCTTTCATTGTATTGATCGTTAACTTTCTATTATTCGCTCCGCGTCACCTTGCGTACGCGCATCTGACAAACATGGCGCGCGTCAGTCCGCTTCGTTAGTGGAGCATTTGTCAAGATAATTGTCCGAACCGTAGCATTTAAAGTTTTGACATTTCCTGATTATTATGAACAGTTTGCGAGTCCTTCGACCTTATGTGTTTAACCTTATTTCAATGCAGTTAAGAGATATCTTTCAATGGAATTTAGTTTTTGAGCGGCATTATTAGAATGGTTTTGTGTTATGTGTGTGTAGCCTTGGCTTTGACATTGTGTCATGTAATACAACAAAATTTGGTTGTTTTGTATTAAATTATATAGGTAGTTGGACACTAGGTATTTTACGTCATTAGTATAAAAACTTTTCTACATGATGATTTGTTTACGCCGGGATCTCGTTGGGGCTCTGGGCGTTGACGTTCTCTAGTTGAAGACCGTGGTGATAGCCGTGGTATCTAATGGGAGCAAGTGGCACGCCGCCGCCTCTTTATGCGAGCAGGTAATGCGCGCAAAAGCGGAGAGGGAGCGAGAGAGAACCCTGCCCTCCAAGTTACGCAGTCTGCGCCGAGGACGCTCGGGAATACTCACCGTCCTTACAGAAGCAGGCCAATACGGAGGCGTGTAGTGTGTTTCCTACACCCGCCAACCAACTCACCGACGCGGGATCAAACCCGACCCATAGGAAAGACTGCTATGGGGACCAAAGTCCGCCGGTATCCCTGGGGTTTTCCTTTCGAGGGTTTACCCGGGGTGCCCGACAATGGACACTTCTTATTGGTGGCGCCGATGGGGTGGAACCCGTGAGGGTTTTCACACGTAAAAAAGATATTTTGTTTACTGTTTTTTGGGTAGGTAGGTAAGAATAAAACAAGCAAACGGCTATTTGGTATGCGGATCCCTTGTCCTATGAAAGATTGCAACGCTGATGGGAATGGGTTGAAAGACGAGAAGTAAGGAAACACTGTAAATAAGCTGAACAAAATCAAAGTGTTAGTAGGAATAACAGCAAGTTATGCTCGAGAAGGAGGCGGCGGATCCGGGAGAGACTCAGGTCTCCCGATCCGCAGAGCCCGCAGAGGCGACTCAGACGTCGAAGGTTTTCAACGACCTTCATCCTCCGCGCGCAGGCCTGGGAGTCGCTGTCAACCCAGCCTAAGATGGGCTCCCCCCCCCCCTTTATTCCGGGGGTAAGACGGGGACACCGTGGTTCCCTAACCCGAGAGGACGTGCAGTTTTAGTTGGTTCAAGTCCGACATAACCTTCCTCACTGGCCGACGGAGGATATCCGAAGGGATTTCCGCACGGTTAAAAAGGTGGCTTCGAGCCAACCCATTCATACTGGTAAAAGCAGTCCCGAAAAATGCATATTGACTAGGTTACAGTCGATATTCCTTCTGCATACGTGATCAAAACGATGTAAGACTTTCGACTCTACCTCTCTTTTACCCCGCGCGGAGCCGCTTTTATATGATTAACTTATTTTGGCTTTTACCCCAAACCCCGAGACGGACAGCTTAGAGGTGAGGTAGGTTTGAGCCTCAAATATAACTCAGCTATACAAATCATGTTCTGAGGCTCGATTAATAAAAAATACATTATTAAAACGTGTGATATCAAAACATATAAAAAAATTCAAAATCTAATCGAGATCGAATCAAACTGAGTGATTCTGAAGGTTTAATAACCTCACGAAAACTTAAGTAGATTTCGTTTGGACAGATATATAATAAGTACTATCAATTTATTTTCACGCGCGTTTTGTAAACATGGCGTTACTGCACAGCTATTGATAAGTTGATCGGCCCTATATATTGTTTGCGATAAAATAAAAACACCATGAGTACGGGCCTCAACAGGGTTACTTATCATCAGAACAATGTTGTCACAGGTGTTGCTTCGCCGTAACACTCACAATATGTTTGTTTAAACCGAAAATTATCGCTAATGTCTACGGACTTATTATCTGATTATAGACCTGGTTTAGTTTGCCGTCTTGTTCCCCCTCATAGATAGTCATATGTCTGTCACGTTCCAATAAATATGAATAACGACATTCTAAGCATTGTTTTTTGGTGAATGGTTTGGTTTGATAATAGCTATAGATATGCATAGTATAATGGTTAATGACATGAGCTTGGGTTTAAATATTGGAGGTAAATTATCGTAACGAACAGTTTAGTTAGTCACTAGTAATATTAAACTTAGATATTTTATATAGAAACTAGGTTGTTATGTTCATAAGCATTATTTTGCCACCTAAATGAATTATGATAATTGATTAGATATATTACTAAGGGGGTGAATAACATGCAGTTTGTAAATAAATAACTATTGATTTTTATTATCTAATTAATTACATTTTGAAGCTTAAAATATATACAACTATAATAATATAAAATTAAAAAGGGGAAGAGACTAAGCTTGGGATCAAAAAATTCCTCCCCATCGATGTCTACTGGGATCGTGCTCAGAAAGCAGGCGGCGTTACCGTGTTAAAGGGCAATACCAATAATTAAAATTAATAAATGTTTTAAAAGTAATGGTTCTATATGGTTGTGAACTCATACAACAAATTTTTTTTGCTAAGCAATTATCTCACGCAATAGTTAAACATTCAATAGCAGAGTACATGAGAGTCGGCCCCTTGAAGTAATTAATATTTTATTAATGCCATTAAGGTAGATAACATGGACAATATCATTTTTTATAATGTGACACTATTGGCGAATATTAAAAAAACATCGCAATAATAAGACGTCTCTATGTTTCATCGTGTCACTATCACGGATATACATTTGAGAGTCCTTCAAGAGCATGGTTTGAATATGAGGTATGAGTCACCATTCTACATTATTAGGGGTATACGTATAACGTTTGTTGAATGGCAACACTAGAAGATTTAATAATTACATTGTTTTACTTTTTCTGTTGTTGAAAATACAACCGTACCGAACCCAGTTACCTACCAATGGCGGCATGTTTTGAATATTTTATCACAAGTATCCATTGTCTATGCACACTTACTCGTAATGTTATAACTACAATAGTTATTAAAATGTATCATGCTCATGCATGCGTAAAAGTGACCTCAATAGCTATTGCACCAAACATTGAAATATTTAGTGAAAGCAATCGATGTCTCTAAAAAATGTTATTAAAATTGGAACGTTTTCTTTTCAACAATAGATTTTTCTTTATGAATTATTATTCAGGGTAACTAGTCTATAAATCATACAATGTATAAAATTTTAACATTTCGAAAATTCTTTTAAAAAAATTGCTTATAGAATAGATACTTTGTTTAAGTTTAACCTTCATGTAAATTATATTTGTTATGAAATGTTTTAATTAAATGTTTAGCCACTTAACCTCCGAATTATGTAGGTATATATTTAATATTTTGCCCTAATTGACTTACGATAATACATTAATTAAAGAAGACAAAAAACATAGCATACAGGAACTGAAAAAGCAGAAATATAGACATTGAAATTTATGGTTCAACATAAATACCGACTATCATTAAAGACAACATGCTTTTTCGTTTTTCTTCCAATGACTTCTATGTACATTAAACTGGCTTTTCGGAACAAAAAATAGGTACCGTACCGTAGGGGTGTGTGTTGGGTAACCTCCTCGAGTGTCGCTCCGATTCCGATCCCGCTGCAGTCCCGGGGGAACGGAATCGGAGCGGCCGGTACACCCTGGGCGGCGGTCAATGGCTTCCCCTTCACCCCTTCATAGGGTTGGCATTGATCGTCGGCCAATACCCAACGTGGCGGGAACACATCGCTCTCCGTACTCCTCTGCTTTCAGAGGAGACAGGATGAGCGATGCTGTTAGTGGTGAGATGGCCCAGGGTCAGTCGAGGTGCGAGGGATATGCTCTATGGGTAACCTTACACCCCGGCGTCTGAAGACCCGAGACGGCGTGCGGTTTTAGTCGGTGCAAGCCCGACATAACCGCCCCCGCTGGCCGGCGGGGGGGTATCCGAAGGGATTTTCGCACGATAAAAAAAAAAAAAAAAAAGGTACCGTACCGTATAGGTTTATGGCCACTACCAGACCCACAACATTGCACCACTTTTTGTTACTGTCACAGTCACAGAGTACCTTTTTTTATTTTTTCGTGCGTAAATCTCCTCGGATACCCCCCGGCCGGCCATCGGAGGAGGTTATGTTGGGCTTGAACCGACTAAAACCGCTCGCCGTCTCGGGTCTACAGACATCGGGGTGAAAGGCCCCCTCGGGTTTGGGAACCACGGTGTCCCCGTAGCCACAGAGTAGGTACCTATATTAAATTTGTTTTATATGAGATCATCAGCTGTCATAGGGTAATGTAAGTAGTGTAATGGCGCCAAAATACTAATCGACGTATCATTTACTATTTAAAACTATCACATAATAATTGTTTTAAACCGAGTGATAAGTGTGTTAGAGGTTGATTTAGGTAAGTAACTAGCTTTCTTTTACATATTTTACCGTTTATTGAGATTGACCACTGACTGACTAGGCAAGGCGACCCGTACCCCTCCGCTGTTCCCGCCTCACCCCCGAAGTGTGACATACTTTTTGTTCTGAACAGCTTGTCTAGTATATATATAGAAGTCATTGTTCTCTTCATTATATTTTTATTCTTTTAAATATGTATATATTTGTATATATATTATATTTAAATTTAATTAGGCGCTTGAACATATACTTTTACCTTATTTTAAACATTTTGATAATACAATTTTAATGGGATTACTTTTTTGGTATGGTAATTCCGATGTTTCCGCCAATAACTCGGATGACATTCCAAAATCTTTTATAGATAAAATTTAAAAAAAAACTCGGCGCGGTTTTAAATCCTTCAGTATTTAGAAGTAAGAAATAAATACTAAAAGGTCAAATGTCAAAAAGCGTGTTGGGGTACCCGAAGAAAAAAGACATAAGAGGTTAGTGCAAACAAACACAGTTCTACAAGTAAATATTATTTAATTTAATGCTATTTAAAAGAAGAAAAATTAGTTATGTACGAAGTCAAAATTTCATCACTGTAACAGACTCACGAATATCTTAATCCAAATAGCGTTATGTAACTATGTACAGTTACGTAACGCTACTTATTTTATATACTGTGAAGCTACAAGATCCTACCAGAGTGCGTATAATGTATATAAATTATCTTCTTGTTATGGTAGTAACCAAGTGAATTTGACTTTGAAATGACATTGGCAATCTCGAAATTAGTTTATACAAGGAGGAACTAGTCACCTTTTGGTGAAGTGCCTTCACCACACAAAACTTCAATCAAAATATTTCAAAATATTTTGATCATAATATACAGAATATCGACACTACAAGGTTCTTATAGGAGAGATATCGATGGGGAAATCATATTTTTCTGGTGTTACCGGAGAATTCTCTATATTATTTTATGGTTTTACATGGTCTGTGGTCTAAACTTACTGAGAACGTCACCACACGCTATTGGTAGCGTGTGGTGACGTTTTCAGTAAGGGACATCTAACCAGTCTGTGTACAGTTTCTAGTATATATATAATAATCTATGGTCCAGTCACAGAAATTTGAACAGTTCGCATGATATATTCTAAAAATTAGCTACGACTTAAAAAAAATGAAAAATTCCACTAAACCTAACATGTATCTGATACGACCAACATTTTGTGATTATCTCAAATAGTGCATATCTAGTATCTTTTTTATTATTACGTAGAAATAACGATTTATTAAACAGTTTGAATCATAACGTTGGATTTCACAACAAGAGAAATTGATAAAATTTGATTAGATTAGGTTTAGGTTACCTACATACTTTATATCTTTTCTTTACTGGTGGTAGAAATTTGATGATACAAATTTGTCACAAAATTCGACCGGGTGGGTACCACCGTGCACGATTCCGAAAACCCTCCATAGTAATCCAATTTCGGTTTGATTGCGTTCAGGGGTCAGCAAGTGCATAGCCGGACAGGGGGATTGTGGTCGCAGCACTAGTGGGACCGGTGGGTATCACGCAGTGCTGCGACGACAATCCTCTTCTGATGAGGCCGTCAAGCTGAGTGCCACCATTGTTAACATGGTACGTGTATGTAATGGTGACCCTTTTTCCTGAGACTTTACCTTCAGCTTACCATCAGGCGAGGTGAAGTCAAATTGACGTGTCCTAAATATAAAAAGACAGGGAAATAATGTTTCAAACATAGCAGCTTGCAACCGATGAAAGCCGAATGTTGCGATATAAAGTTAACTGAAGTGACAAGAAGAGATAAAATATGGTTCTTAACATAATCGTTAGAGGAAGTTTGAAAGTAACGCCAATGACGTGAAGTTTCTGTAATGAGCGAGTTTACATCACAGGTGCATTAAGATTATTAAGAATATATTCTTACTGAAGAAAAAGAAGGATAGATGCTGAGGTTAAAATTGGGGAGGAGTGCGTTATCTGACGGTAAATAGTTAAACAAAGGCAAGGATGCATATGAAAAAAAGAAAATGCAAAATCGATTTGGGTTTAAATAATTTCTAAACGGAATACGTAAATTCTAAAAAAAAAATTGATTGTCTATGTACCTATTCAATTCAATAATATAAACCGGTACGTATGTAGTTCTATTCTTTCTATCTCTGTGTTTTATTAATAACCTCCTTAACGATTTCCTTGCGATTTTCGCTGTGTCACAATATAATTCACCAAGTGATTTAGATTTTAAAAACCGTAAACGGTCCAATAGGTACCTGTTTTATCATCCAATATGGTATTTTCTATAAATTGTCTTAAACCATCTTTGGTTAAAGGTCTATCTACTAAGTTAACAACAAAACATAAAACAAACTGAACATAGATACATCTCCACAAACAGCCAGAGATTTTATGCTGAACATGTCTTGCATCCTGTTTGTCGCTCACACGCAACGGGATCTAGGAATAATTAGGACCTTTATGAGTGTATATAGGTATGTACCTAATAAGTTGGTATGTGATATATTTTCTTCAATAATATAGAAAAAAACAAAGAAAGAATTTATTTATGTTATGCCCACCTCATTTCACCTTCAGCCTACCCTGTAAATATCCGGTTGTTTACGCCTAATGTAATGGAAGATGGCACCAAATTTAAATATAATACCTATACATATTTTTAAAAGAAGAATAAAAAAAGATACAGTATGTAACTACTATCACTAGGTAATTATATTATAGTGGGTTATATCCAGTAATAGTTTTGATTTTTTATTGTTCAATATTTTATAGGTTAAGTTACTTTATTAACCGAATTCAAAAAGGAGGAGGTTCTATGTTCGACTGTCCTGTGCTTTTTTAATGTGTATTCCCGTCGTTTCTGAACCGATTTAATAAAATATTTTTCATTGGGTTTGGTTTAACTTTTAGATAGTCTGAAATAATTGTTATTAATATTGGACCTAGAACTCCGCAGATGTAGCAGAAAACTCCTCGAAATCTAATCGAAAATGTGAAATTATCGAGGAATAGTGATCGAACATGACGTCAAATGTCTTTTGTTTGGAATACCTATTTTGAAAAGCCGTATTTTATATTGGTATCCTTTAACAGAAACAATTAAATATAATCAAGTAGGTTTTGTAACTCAATACATCTCCTTATTTTTTAACGGTAGGCATAATAGATATAGAATTTATTACTTTGCTTCACATTTTGTATTAATTCAATTTTTTTTCTCCCATCATTTTTTTTTCTGGCATCGGATGAGATGAGGATTCATTTCATATCTACCTACAAAATTAATAAATTTGAATAAAGAAATTGTAGGTAGGTATAACAAACTGAAATCATAGATAAAATTGAAGAGTGGGTAGATATTTTTAAGGATAGAATTCTAACTTCCTACTAACCTAATTATATCACCTGTTTGGCCAGGTCGTAAATATCACAAGTAGTAAAATTCAGTTTCTAAAAGACTCAAAGTTGTTTTTATGATATAAGTACTACTTCTCAATATCATTTTAATAACTCGATGAAGTCCGTTAGATCAACACCTGAAGAGTGCTCAGCCTACGCACACATGTATTGACTGTACCTACATGCTACGTTAGTAAACGAGCACACCTACACGCAAATATTTCGTCTTGTTGATTAGAAATAAACGGTGTTTTAAACTTGTATTTGAAAGATTTGTGATGGTAAACACACTCACCCGATTCGATTCCAAAGCCTCAGCACTATGCTCCTCTTTCTGTCGGAAGCAATTAGTGCATTTGCTCTTGTTGAAGATATTTGGTGCAAATTTCCTGCAATCCGATCGCCCAGACATGATTGCCAGAGGTCAGGGTCTATTCAACGTTCACTATGTCACCGTACACAGCATGATGCTACTGTAAAACACCCACACTAGACGATTAATCGCCTCTTCTCGTACTGAACACGTAGTTTATCACGCGCGCACCCACCGGTGAGTGAGCTATCAGCGAAATCACTGCAAGTGAAGTGAGCGCTAACGTCATACAGAAAACACATGCACTAAACACAATCTTCTTCGGCAACCGAACACCGAAGTAGTCGTATAATCGCATAAACAAAATTCGTTTTCACGTCAAAATATAAAAACAATAAACATCGATATTAGAACGAACACGCGGAGTTCGCGAGCGCGCAACAACACGACCGCCCGTCCATTTTACATCTGATAGAAAAGCAGCGAACAGTTTGTTGTTTTACAACTTCTCTTTTCTTGTTTATCGTCTATAACTAAAATACCTATGTGTGAAACGTGCATGAGTGTGAGAGGCTAGTGTTGTCTCAATCAACATCAGCTACTTGCTGTGTATCTGTCTCTGTCACACTTTCATTAATTACACTAGATTTTGTGCTGCCATCTCTTGGTATAACTTTAATACTGGAGTTACGGATTACACGAATAAAACTCCTGAGCAACTTATCTCATGGCATAATTCTTAAGTATCTGTATAGATGGCAGCACATACGCATTCAAAGATTTTCTATGCAATATAATATAATATAATTTAACTATTGTTTGCTTATGTATGTATGATTATCATCATTTTAAAATACACTACGAATAAAATTTTGCGCTAACATGTACTTTGTTGTTGTTTTTATTGTTGAAAATAGTTATCCCAACCCAACCAACTTAGCGATTAACGAACGGATAAACACTGACACCTGACACTGACAATTATTTGACGGTAACACTGACAGCTGACAGGGGCCATAATCATTCGATGTGACGTGACGAGCGGTTCGCCCAATAAAACATCGTGCGCAGCGTTAACGTTATCAGACGCTTTCCCTCTTTAAAACCTACACGGAATTTATCAGTATTGTCTGTAACACTCAGGTAACGGACGCCTTAACAATTCTTCCAAGTTTCTTGAACTCCCCCATTCATAGTCAAGGTGAGAGTTCGGCAGAATCACATCACGCCCGACTAGTTCTGCTGGTTCATACGACACGATTCGCCGAGGACCTTGAATTTATGTTCGCGAGGGAATTTGAAATGTCCCTATATCGTTAGTCATCCGGTGTAATAAAATTGGTACGCGCTCATAGCCATTATTAGTGTAGGAAAACCAAATTATAATGTGCTATTGTGTTTTAGTATGGAAGACTTGAGTTTCGTCCCCGATCTTCCGAGTGGGCCTTTGGATGTGTACAGAAAATGCTCGACTTTCGACTGGAAGCGCCTCAAATTGGCGTTGGAGGGGGATATAGAGTTGCTGAAACTTAAGGTAAATCAGAAAACTGTAATAACTTTCACTCATATGCATTGCAGTATGTTTTTAAGTGATAAAAATCCCCCGCCAATTTAAAAAAATTAAAATATATCATGAAATAAAAGTGGACTAGCTAACTGAATTTTAAATATTCTATTTTTTTGTTTTTGGCTTCACTAATTGTGTCACAAATGTCTGACATCCATCACCATTGACAATGTTCTTGAGATTATAATTTTTTTGATAGACACAGAACTTTTGACAGCCCCAACTACTTAATTGTTTAAATTATTTCTTTTTTAGGTGTAGCTATAATGTGTTAAATCAGTTGCATCATTTATCTTAATTAACTGTTCAAAAAGTTTAGCTAAAATTAGTTTTATGACTCCTGTCAAGGTCAGTTGAAATATTTGTAGATGTTCCTGATGAATTTCTGTATGGGAAAAGCATAGATTTACATTAGACTTCATTGTGATTACATAGATGGGACAAATAGTTATTAGTTTTATTCAAACCATTTCTGTTTTATATTCAGAACTGTTTCTGTATTTGAAATATTAAATTTATCAAAAGAATCAAAATCCTTAAACATATTTTATGATTTAGGACAACATAATATTTAATTTAAATCATTTTGCAACATACAAATAATTTATTTAAATAAATAATTATAAACTTAAAATAATTATGAGCTTAGAATGAAAATATATTTTTGTCTTTTGCGTTGTGGCACACAAGTGATAACCGGGAAACACATCCATTTTCATACATTTTTTAAATTAAACTGTGTGTAAACACCAAAATAAGGAGTGTAGTCACTTAACTACTTGACCCGACAGGTTATTATGTTCATTTAAAATTGTATTATATTCGAATATTGATACAAAACTTGTTTCCACCGAATATATAATAATCATATTTTAACTTCATTGGAAAACAAGTGTGATTATAGGTCACAAGGACACTGTGAATTAGTTTTTATAGAATTTGCTCAGAGAAAATTTTATTTAGGAAAATTCGCGTCAGACGTGTGTAGACGTAACTTTCAAGAACCAGAATAACACCTAAGCATAGGTGGATACCTTCATAATCATCATCTAAGTGTTGTTCTCGGTTGTGAATGCGACTTTGGCAGAATTTTACTCCTAGAAAGGTACTGTTGCGAGTTCCAATTCCTTACTGAATGTAGACTTCTGCCATTTTTAAATAGGAAAAGTAAACATACAGATGGCAACATTTGGTGTGCAGGGCCCTTGAAACACCTTTAGGTCCCGAGCCAACCCCCACCTAACAGTTGGTGCACCTACCAAACAACAGAGGAGGCCCGGGCCCATGCTTTTCTCTTAGGATTGGGAGGTCAGACGGCACTCGCTCCCGTAAAAACCTATATACCAATCTTACAACAATAAGCGAACCCCAGGTTATAAAGTGCAAACTTTGGATACAACTGGAAAATCGCTATGAGGATCATGATAAATGGCAACATTCATTTTCTGTGGATTGAAATATGAACTTTATTGAATATTCTGTGGATATCCCAGTCAGAAACTCCACAACGAGCCACATAACACATATATGTATTCAATGTTTTATTCACATTTTTCCTCCAAGCTCTATCCAATTACACGATAAAAAGAATACTATGATTGCGTTTTGGAATACCTCTTTATACATAACACCATATGTGTTATGTATAAATTGAGTCCTAGTCGAGGTGATGGGTAGAGATAAAAGTAATGTTGTAAGGAAGGCATTAAGTGTGGAAGTGGATGGTTGCAATTGGAGACGAACGCCTAAGACAAGATGGATGAACTGTATGACAGATGATAGATATAACCGTGAAGGAGGATGAGTGTATACATAACACATCTCTGCCATCCTCAAGCTAAAAGGTGGCTAAGTGACTTCTGGTCAATTTTCACTTAAATTTGAAGAAATATTTATAGATTTAAATAGCAACTTTATTCTCGCAAATGCTTAATAATTATATCCATTCACTATTGAATGGTACCGAGATGAGAGTAATGTCTTAAGGAGGCTTCCTTGTGTCATTAAGTGTGGAAGTGGATGGTTATAATTGTAGACGAACGCCTAAGACAAGATGGATGGACTGTATAAAAGATGGTTTGACCGCAAAGGGAGTGAGTGTTGAGATGATTGCAAAAGATTGGCCCTATTTCACACCCATCTCTTTAATTATTTATATTTCAAAATACTAGTGGCCATTATGGTGGTCGAAATTCGTCCGTAATTTTATTTTTGGTTAAACAATAATGAGGTTCTTTTAAGGGTTACATACCCTAATGGTAAAACGGGACCCTATTACTAAGACTCTGCTGTCCGTCAGCCTGTCACCAGGCTGTATCTCATGAACCGTGATAGTCGAGACAGTTGAAATTTTCACAGATGATGTATTTCTGTTGCCACTATAACAATAAATACTAATAAACAGAATAAAATAAATTTTCGAGAGGACTTCCATACAACAAACGTGACTTTTTTTGGTAGGACTTCGGATTGCCCGCCCACGATTTAAGGGCTGGGAGTGGGTGGGGGGGTGTGGAACCCCCCCTGTGAAGGAAAAGTTTCGGACGCCCCCCCTTTTTGAGATACGATTTTTTTAATATTCTAACCTAACTTTCGCATTTTCTTGTATTGAGATCGGTTTAAAGGTCGAAAGGGGGCGCCGAATAAAATAAGGGGGAAAGTACCAGTCCCCCCCTTGCATACGCTGAAGGATTTTTAGGTTTTTTTATCATATACGTACCTCATTCATGGAGCGAAGGAGTGGGAGGTAAGGGAGGAAACCCTCCGAGGTGTGATGACTTCTGAGTCTAATATGATAAAACAAGCAAGCATGCAGCAGGCATGGCTTCCGTCACGGCTCCGGCGCTGCAGGACTCCGGCGGTCCCATGCGAGCCTATTGTCGCAGATGTGTTTCACACTCACCACCGCATTTTCGGCTTGCTGGCCAACTGGGCCGGCCAACCTCAGTCGCGGTGGCGAGTCTTGAAACCACCTGCTCCTCAGCTCGCAGGCCGCCTCGCCCCTACGCGCCTACGCGATTTTAAATAACACTCAAGGGGTAGAACAGACAAGACTACGTGGAGTCGGTTTTGCAGCGATTTGTTTCTGTCACGCCGCTCTCGCAGTAGGCTACGCTCAATCAAATTAATCGCTTAGCTCGCTTCGTAAACCCCACCATCCCGTTCGAACCTAACCAGACGACGTTTTACGTTTAGTTTCACATGTCGGCAATAGTCGGTAAATTATTGTAAGTATAAATTTAATAGCATTCATTTAAATCAGCAAAATATACGTAATATAATAAAATATGCATAAAATTTAACTTAGTCACTAAATATACGTATTTGTTTAATTATTAAATGAAGTAAAACATTTTAGTGCGTTAACCTTACGTAAAACGAAACGTTTAATGACGAGACGAAATGTCAAAAGCATCAAAAGTGACAAAATATTGGTAAATTTTTTATGATTTTGATTTTTTTTTTCTCGTTAACCATTGATCTCCGCAACTTGAAACTTTGCGTGGAGGCTTCTAATAATATTAGCTTTGTGTAAAAAAATTGGACTCCAAACTCGTGGGCGGACAATCTAAAGTTAAGCCCTTTTTTTGTTCGTTTTTGCTCGATGTTGATAACGGCAATATGTAGACGCTTCAAATTTTCACAGAATATTTAGTTATAATTATTTTTTTCTGCCGTGTTTATTAATTGATTGATGAATGTTACGGAAGTCCCTTCGCGCGAGAGTCCGACTCGCACTTGGCCGGTTTTAATTTATTTATCAAGTAGTAATCCACAGCCCTAAGAGACACAGACTGAGCATGTAATTTTAATTTTATATATGACGCACGTTCTCTTTCTTCCTAGTCACTTGGTAATATGCTCTATCCTTTTGTTTTCCCTATACATACACATTACTCACACAAGCATACATATGGCGTTGAAGCAAATTTTCTACCCAGTAGTCAGTCGTCGCCGTGGCAACGAGTAAGCAATATAACAATTTTGACATATTCGTTGTCAGTTGTTAAACAGGGTCGGATTCAGTGCTAATATTAATTGTTACTTGAGAAGAATAATATTGTTAAAAATTAAATAAATAATATCAACACAAACGGTGGCGATAGAGAGAACGCATTGTAAAGTTGAAATAACCGATTTTGGTCGGCGTCTCGTTCTTCTTTCCGACGTACCAGTTTAAATTTGAATTTACCGTTATGTACTCACGGCCAAAGAAACAAGTATACACCTTTACATGCGGTTTTTCTATAGGAAAGGTCTTAGTGCGACCAAAAAACGATAATCGAATTTCACGCGGGCGGAGCGGCGGGCATCAGCTAGTAATATATAATAGAGATATAAAACAAACAAAAAGGAGGATAAGAAGTAAGCGGATCTAGACGCAACCTGGAACAATGCTAAAATGAGGATGATAACTCAATGAAATTCATCAAAACGTTCATTAAATTCAATGAAACACGTGTCCAACTGAGGTTCACATAATCACATTGTTCTGAACTTCATTGACTAGAACGTGAAACTAAGTTTTTATAGAACGGATTTTCATCATAGAAATCTGCCCTCAATTATAAAATAACTAGCTGTTGCCCGCGGCTCTGCCCGCATGGAATATCGATTCGAACCTATTCCAGGGATAAAAAGTAGCCTATGCCCTATTCCAGACTATAATCTATCCCTGTACCAAATTTCAGCCAGATCTGTTCAACCGTTCTGGCGTGATTGAGTAACAAACATCCATCCATATATCTATCCGTCCATCCATCCAAACTTTCACATTTTTACGATATAAGTGGGATTGAAACATTAATATTGTCGGTAGCTCAGCATACAAAAGTTATTTACCTATGTGCTTATTTCTAACATTTCTTATAAGTACTTAATTTATATATGATTTTAGATTGACATGGTCATTTACATTAAAATTAGAATTATAAACGGGATATTTACCATGTTTAGTATCTTTTTCGAGAATCCGATATTTCGGCACTGTTACAAGTACCATGATCACGGATGTACTAAAGTTCTGCAAGCTAGTTGTTACTCGGCAAACCGTATCGGTCTACCCTCTTCCTCACTCGTTTCTGACGCGCGTCACCACTACCACTGTCCGCGTTCTCACTACGCACTCGATCACGTTCACGACACACAACACTCACAGTATCGGCTCGCGCGGTTTTTGGAATTGCAGTTTGTTTGGGCGTTGTGAACATACGGATCACTGGATGCCAGACACTCGACAGTTGAAACCCATCCTCCCGGTTGAAGTTCTTGTACTTTTTAATTTCAATTGCTTCTTTCACAATTCTGGGTATGTAGTGGCGTTCTGTCGAGAGAATCTGAGGGTTATGTAACTCAATCCAGTGATTCGTCCCCTCCTCCAAAAGATGTTGAGCGATAGCCGATTTCTGTGGCTCGTTATTTTTGACCGCCCTGATGTGCTCCTTGATCCGGCTTGAGACAGTACGTTTGGTCTGGCCTATATAGGAGCTCCCACAGCTGCAGTCAACTTTATAAACACCTGGATGTTCTAAGGGAAAACTGTCTTTGGGTGTGCGTAGGTATTGAGACAGTTTCTTAAAAGGAGTGAAGATAGTTTTTACTGAGAACTTCTTTAAAATATTAGCGACCTTATCTGTCACTCCTTTCACGTATGGTAAGTACGCGGGTTGTCGTTCAACCTTATAGTCCAGGCGTTTAGGTGCTGGTGTGTTTCTAGGTGGCATGATACGCTTCTTGTAACCATTTCTCTGTAGAACGCCCCTTAGGTGTACAATTTCAGCATTTAAATGTTCCTCGTCGCATAGACTATATGCACGGTCGGTAAGTGACGTCACTACAGAGTTCAGTTGACGGGGATGGTGATGCGAGCTGGCGTGCAGGTATCGGTCAGTGTGAGTGGGCTTCCTGTACACTGTGTGACCCAGGGAACCATCTTCTCGAACTACCACCTTTACGTCAAGAAATGCTAGACTTCTTTCCCTTTCCATTTCATGGGTAAACTGGATCTTCCTATGAATGCTATTGAGATGTGCCAAGTATCCCTTCACAACACTTTCGTCACCCTCCAGTATACAAAAAACGTCATCGGCATACCTCTTCCAAACTTTGACAACATGAGGTGCAGTGGCAATGGCTCTGTTTTCAAAGTGTTCCATCCAGAGGTTGGCTACCACTGGAGCCACTGGGCTGCCCATTGCCACGCCGTCTATTTGAAGGTAGTACTCGCCTTGGTATACGAAGTAATTCGTGGCTATGCAGTGCTGCACAAGTTCGGCATATTCCACTGGAATGTTGTTGTCCCTAATAACATCTCTGATGACGTCCATGCACTCATCTATTGGCACATTTGTGAACAGTGACTCTACGTCAAAACTGACCATCACTTCGTTGTCGTTCACATTCTCCAGACGTAAAATTTCGATGAAATGGCGGGAGTCTTTCACAAACGATGTTGATTTACCCAGCAGTGGCTGCAGGACACCCGCTACATGTTTTGCCAGTTCGTACGTGGGTGAGTCAATTTGACTCACGATTGGTCGTAGAGGGACGTTTGTCTTGTGGACCTTAGGCAATCCATATAGCCTGGGCGGTTGACAGGTTCGCGGTCTCAGTAGGTGTACTGTCATGTCCTCGCCGATCGCCCCTCTGCATTTCTTAATCAGGTTCAGGGTGCTTCGGTTCGTCCTAGCCGTCGGGTTGTAAGTCACCTTTTTGTAGGTACCCACGTCACTCAATAAATCACGAATTTTTCTGTCGTATTCAGTGACATTCATGACTACCGTCGCATTTCCTTTGTCGGCTTTCAATACCAGAACGCTCTTATCATCACGCAGGTCACGTAATGCGGCAAGTTCGGTGGCCGATATGTACGGCTGTGGAGGCTTCGAGTGACGTAAAGTGATAGCGACATCTTGCCTTAAAATCTCCGCTTCGGAAGCAGGTATTTTATTCCGTCGCACCACTTCCTCCACAGTTCCGATCACTTTATCATATGGAATACGACTTGGTGTTGGAGCGAAATTCAACCCTCTCTCCAGGATATTCCGTGCTGGCTCGGTTAGCACTATGTCCGAAAGAAGATACTAAACATGGTAAATATCCCGTTTATAATTCTAATACTTAATTTATGTTTTCAAAAACCTTCAAAAGCTTATAATACAAAGGATTCTTTAAATTGAAATGGTTAAGATGTGGGGACGCAACTACAACCAAAACCAGGTTGTAATTACGTCCCTACATCTTAACTCATTCTCCTTTTTTTTTGAAAACATCACATATTAATTTGGCTTCAATGTTTTACAGTAACTTGGATCATTCATTAAGGAAAAGTCGTACATTTGAATGTAATCGTATTGTAAATACAACGGGGGATTATACTAGTCGTTCCAGTGCATTCCATTTAGTGCACCAATTTGAACCGTACCAAAATGTCCCATAGCTGTGTGGAGGAACAGGGTGTGATGTTCCTCCAACACAATGGAAGGATCCTCCTACCAGGCAAGGTGATCACGCCCGGCGGGCTGAGGCACAACGGTTGTCGTTGGGATGTTGTATATATGCTGTACCAGCGCGCGAACTTCACTTTCGCGATTCAGGATTGGTATTGATGTAGTAGTATCCAAGTAGTTCACCTTGTTGTCGCTAGATGGCGCTGGGTATATGTGGTATCGCCACAGCTGTATGGAATAATTTTGGTGCCTTCAAAATTGGTGCGCTAAATGCGATGCCTCACCGTTTTATCTCCTGTTACCTACGGTTACGGTTTGCCATATTGGTCTACATTTATACTTACTCCCTGTCCACTACGCCCCATTTCGACATAAAGCCTATTTCATATTTTATAAAGTCCTAATATAATACCATTGCCTTGCGCATTCTCTATTCGGATGTCATTTTACGTTAATATGCTGTGGTGATTTTGAGGAGTGGACCTTTCTAGATGTGGTCGTTGTGTGAAACAGGTATTATGCGTTTTTTTTTACTTGTGGAAACCCCCACGGGCTTCACCCCATCGGATCCGACAATGAGGTGGGCGTGTCGGAATCGGACCGAGTAAAACCACACGGTGTCCTCCCCAAGTGTCCATTACTGGGCACCCCGGCCCTCGAGAGGATAACACACAACGTCGATCACAATTCGATACCTCCAATAATGTATGACTCTGTGGCCATCAACTATTCGAAGAGTGCTAAAAACTTCGGCGTGTTCATCAACTCTAATCTTTCTTGGGATGTTCACATTGCAGAGGTGAGCCGGAAGGAATACTACTCGTTTCAATCTCTCAAACGTCTTCAGAAGTTCCTTCCTCTTCAAACTAAAGTTACTCTTGCACAATCTCTTCTACTCCCACTATTAGACTATGCTGATGTCTGTTTTCTCGATGCATCGGAGGACCTCCTGAAAAAACTTGAACGCTTGCAGAATTTGGGTATTCGCTTTATATTCGGTCTACGAAAATTCGATCATGTATCTGAATTTCGGAAAAGACTGAACTGACTCCCTATTCGGCAGCGTCGTAATAGTCATATCTTATCTCTCCTCTATACTATCCTTCACAGTTCTTATTCTCCAAATTATCTGCGAGAACGTTTTGAGTATCTCGTACCTCGGGGCAAACCCTGTCGTCTTTCCTCCTCCCTTCTACTGCATACTCCTGCACACAGCTCCAGCTGTTATGATGGGTCATTCACTGTACGGGCTGTTCGACTATGGAACTCACTACCGCACCATATTCGAGACAGTAGCAGTCTGGACATCTTCAAAAGAAGAACTAAAGAACATTTCCTCTCACAATGTTAAAGTATATAATACATATATAACGTATTTATATATTATGTATAACTATGTATAAAATATACAAGTATTGATGTGTATTATTTTATTTTACATATAGTATATTATATTTACTTTTTGAATGTATAATTTATGTATGTCTATTGATTTATTTTTACCATCTTTCGTTTGTTTACTTTTTATTTGTACACTTTGCTTCCCTCTGTTATTTTCTTTTTTCTGCCTCTACTGCTCAAAGGTTTGCTGGTAGAGAACTCTTTTAGAGTTAAGCACGCCTTTGTACATAATTTATTTTAATTGTAATACATTTATATCTTTTTTTTTTGTGTACAATAAAGAATTAAGATAACCTCTGGGTTACCGGCGGTTATTATGCGTTGTGGTAAATTTAAGAAGTTAACGTTTTGAGATGTAGTCCTTTTGCAAAATTCGCCGAAGGGTGTGACTGACGTTCTAGGAGTACATCGGCGGCTTTCCGCAATGTCACAAATTGCATCTTTTTTCCATGATGTGCCCCTATAAGTCACCCACCCGTCTCGATGAAAGGGCAACTTTTAGTAGTCCTGTGAGTCTTGTGTCAACAATCAGGTTATTTTTTAAAGGAATTTATAGTTTCTGAGAATATCTGCTTGAAAGATACAAGCTCTTCAGCTTATCACTCCTGTAGTACCGAAGTATTGATTCATTCACGTGGTCATACGATTTCTAGTAAGTATTACAATAGTTTACGTAATGACTTATAATTACGTCATCATGCCGTTGAACCAAACCCAGTGTAATGTATCATATCTGCTCGTATCGGGCCGCATGGATAAAAAGATTGAGTTCAAGTGCAAGAGCTTTTTTTTCCTTGAAAGGACTATTACTTTGTCTTTTTTTTTGATTATTAATATATTATAATGTACCAACTTCTAGTGGCACCCTCTGCTATATTATTTTATCTTAATCTGCGGATAAAGTAGTGGATTGCAATATTGCCTATATAATAACCAGTCTACTTAAAAAAATTGTACTACACATATATTGTAACTGTTTGTTGTCCCTGAATAAATAAATAAAATTAAAACAAAATACTTGCGGGAGCTGGGTAGGAATGCGTATAAGTACGGCAATATATATATCGCGGTCCTGGTAACATATGTTATATTGATTCTATTATTGATATATTGACATCGCGCACGATATTGGATCTCGCTATATTTATTGACTGTCTAACCCTTGCCATACAAGAACAACGGATGTCAGCATTTTGCTGTCAGTTTTTGTTGTAGATGCTTTTCTTTCTCACAGACTTTATCTGCTTGTGAGTCTGGCTGTAAATGTTATGGTATGTGCTAAAATGTTTGTGTACACCGCCGTTCATAGTGTTATTTGAGACCTAAATGAATGATATTTTTTTTCTCTCGTTCTTCAGCGTAACTTTGACTCTACCGGGGAAGTACCACTACAAAGTAGTAAGTACGTTCTCCCTCTTGATATCGAAGTTAAGTAACATTTTACTGTATCCGATAAGACTGCTGGAGGTATTTTCTTTTCTTTTTCCTAGTCTCTATTATGCCTTCCTCTTATCCCTCTGAACGGCCTAGTGCGCAGCCCGACCAGTTCACGACTAAATGGGCCATTTGCTTGTTTTCTACCTTACTCTGTATACCTATACGCGTTGTTTTGACTGACTTATACGCAAAGCCTAAATCACTGTGACTACAACTTCAAATTTTGCCAATTAATTCCTTTTATATTATAAGAAAATTTGGAAATTTTACCCTTAAGGGGGTAAAATTGTTTGAATTTTTTTCTTACGAAGCCCGGATAGGCAACTAGTATTATATAACAAAAACTACTAGTATTAAACAACAAAAAGTACACACACAACCCATAGAGTCTTCGCTGTCCTCAATTATAATGATAACGTAACAATCGCTTGACTAACTTTGAGACAATTGCCTCTTTATTAAGATCTTGAAAAGAGATGGAGGGGGTAAAACAGTTGTGAACTTAATATGGGGCCAATTATAGTCTATTTGAGTAATAATGTTCATAATGACTCATAGTAGGTACTAAATGCATGAAGAATCTCTACTCAACATTTTAAATAAATATATTTAAAAAAAAAAACTGTGTCAGCAGGAGGGTCGTTGACCGAGCTAACGAGAGCCTCTTTAGATGTCTAATCGCTGTTGAAGAGTGCCACTAATCAAATCCGGACTTCGTCATCAGTTCAGCTCAACAGTTTAAACTCGTCATCATTATCATCACAGTCCCGGTTGCATCCACTTTGGAGCCCGGAGTCCACTCTCCTACTCCTTCTCTTGATTCGGCTTATCTTGGCCTTTACGCGAGCGCACCCCAGCCCCGAAAGGATAGCCTATGCCAGAGGCTTGGTCTGGTGGAGGGCCGTGTTATAAAGTAAATCGACAATTTTAGAGCCTCATTATTATAAAAGTGGCATAAAAAGTGATTGTTTTAATTTTTATTGAACACAAAGTAATAATACTTTTATAGGCTAACAATATATAAACACTACAACAGAATAGAACTGCATATTTTGCAATACATTGAATGCAGGTGCTCACAAAAATATTACAAATTAAACAATTATACGTTACTGGTGGTAGAAATTTGATGACACAAATTTGTCACAAAATTCGGCCGGGTAGGTACCACCGTGCACGATTGCGAAAAACCCTCCATAGTAATCCAATTTCGGTTTGATTGCGTTCAGGGGTCAGTAAGTGCATAGCCGGGCAGGGGGATTGTGATCGCGGCACTGGTGGCACTTGTGGGTGTCACGCGGTGCTGCGACGACAATCCTCTTCTGACTAGGCCGTCAAGCTGAGTGCCACCATTGTTAACATGGTACAAAAAAAAACGTACGTGTATGTAATGGTGACCCTCTTTCCTGAGACTTTACCTTCAGCTTACCATCAGGCGAGGTGAAGTCAAATTGGCGTGTCCTAAATATAAAAAAAAATATTAAACTTTGTAATAAAACTATTTTTAACGGATTCTATCGCGGTTTATTTGATGTTATTTTATATTTTACATTGATCATCTCCCCGTGACCATGGCTGCTGAAAAGCAACCGAAACGTCGGGTTCAATGTAAAATATAAAAAAAATATAAAATAACATCAAATAAACCGCGATAGAATCCGTTAAAAATAGTTTTATTTCAATGTGTAACATTCGCGTAAACTTCCGACAATATCATTAAACTTTGTTTTGGCGACTTGACATCGTTTTGACAATGTTTCAATAGCTACTGTACTTACTATTATTTTCATTAAACTAACCAACCATATAAATCAATAACAATATTATGAGACACTACGCATCGCCATCTGTATAGATAACTACTGTTTAGTATTTCCCAGAATATTATGAAGAAGCTTCATCATCATCATCATCATCATCATCATCATCATCAACCTATTCTAATCCACTGTTGGACATAGGTCTCCCCTAATGAGCGCCATAGCGCCCTGTCTCAGCTTGCCGCATCCAGCATCTGCCCGCAGTCTTTCGCAGATCGTCATTTGCCGAGTCGCGGTCTCCACTCAAGAACACGTTTACCCCAGCGGTTAAGCTTAACTACCTTAAAATATATTATGGGTTCTCCCTCGAGCTAAACTAAATTTCTTGTGTTACGTGTGCGTTTAAGTCGGTAGTGCATTGACTAGGATTCGAAACCGGGACATCTCGATCATAAGGCCGATCGTTATGCCGAAATTATTTTTAGTACTGTAATTCTTAGATCGGAAAAAGAGAACATCTAGGATGGGACCTGAAGCCGCGACCAGTGCCTTACAGGGGGAATGCTCTGACCAACTGCGCCACCTAGACACGTCCCAGATATTGGAAATTCTCCGATATATTATATACGTCTCAAAGCGACATCTCTTTTTCCTTAATCTATAGGAAAAGCGTCGGTGGCTTAGTGGTTAAGGAGTCGACCTTACGATCGAGAGGTCCCGGGTTCGAATCCTGGCCATTACACTACCGACGTGAACCCACTCCTAACACAAACAATTTAGCTTAGCTGGAGGGGTTAGGGGGAATATTAGTCATTTCGGTTACTAATATTCTTTAAAAAAAAAAAGAAAAAAAAAAAAAAGTAAGCATACTAATAGCTTAATAATTTAACCGCAATAATATATCAAATTCGATATCGAGTTTAACTCAGGCAAGAAAGCTCGAACGGTTATTTTCGCGCCAGTAGTAAGTACCCGAAAATACCCAAAGTGCAGCTGAATAACGCCACTGTTACTTAAATATTTTTTTGCATTATGACACTTTTCCTAATGTTTTTCAGCTGAAAAGTGTCAGAAAAAGAGCAAATACAAAAATTACAAGTACCTAATAAAACGCCACATAACACGATAAAAATCAAATAAAAATTATTTATTGCAATTCACGCGAACGCAAGTATTTTATGCAATTGTATAATTGAACATGTATTTCTTTTTTAAATCTTAATTTTTATAGCCTTGAGCAATTTTTGTTCAGTCAGTAATTATGTCAAAATTTTCATACATATCGCCCTTTAAACATGTAAACATTGCATTACACATATTAAGAATCTAGCCAATGACTTTAAAAGTTATTATGATGTGATATATATACACATACAAGAGTTGCTCGTTTATAATATAGATAAATAAGATAATAAGCGAAAGTAGTTTTGCACCCATAATTGTCATTAAGTTGTCAGGCAAATCGCTCTGTATGTCCATCATAATAAAAATTAACCTTGCCTCTTTTCCCCTTTTTACCCTTTCCACCTTCCCCCTTTTTCACATTTCCCGTTTTTTAACCCTGCCTCATTTCTCCTTTTTACTCTTGTCACATTTTCCTTTTTTACCCTTGCCACTTTTCCCCTTTTTACCCTTTCTCTATTTCCCGTTTTACGCTTTCCACATTTCTCCTTTTTACCCTGTTATAGTGTGTGTGTGTGTGTGCGTGTGTGCAAGTCACACACGGTAGAAGTGAAACTTCTGAAAAGTCCCTGATTTAAAAAAAACTATGGACTTATTTTTTCGTTTCATCGAGTTTGAAATCACAACGATTCTAAAGAAGTTTCACTTCAAAGATATATGATAATCTAAATTAATTTACACCCATAACTCAGTCGTAAGGTGATTCAAAAAACTTTTTTTTATGAATAACTAGTTAATCTTAAGGACCATATTATTAAGTATGCACGCAAAACCCGCTCAACAATTAATCAGGTTCAGTCATCAGACCAATTAATGTAGGAGACATATATGATCTCTCGCACAAATTCAGTTATCGGCGCACACGTTCTATCTCGTCTCGCAAATAAATCTTTCCATATTTAGTATCATTCAGTATAATCTACTACTTTACTGTTTTAAAATTTGCTACGTAACAAGAACAAGGCGTATCCAATGGACAGACCGGCCCTATAATATTGTAATTGACATTTAACCCTTTAAAGTGAACGGTAACTAGCACAATGTGTATGTGGCATTAGTTACCTAAATTCTTAATCACTAAATTCGACAACACGAACTACAGAGAGATTTTTGAGCTGAGTGAGACGAAGTCGAGCGAAAGCTCCTCATACCAGACTTCAGGATTTTCTTTGTCACAGGTCTCCTCCTAAACTACTAATCCAATCAGAACCAAATTTGGCATGATTAAAGAGGTCAATCAGAGGAAGGTTTATGGAAATATTTAGAAAAAAATAATGCTACCACAGAGGAATGATCACCGTTAAAAAAAACCAGATGGAATTACATAATAACCGCTCGAGACACTGTGACCAAACTTTACACGCTCAGAAAGCATGTCCAGAGTAGTGACTTTCAAAAAGAATTTTCAAAATCGGACTTGCCACGGAGGAATGATCACTGTTCAAAATTTTCAAAATCTGATTCACGATGTCTCATTCAGCTCAACATTGCAAGCAGCGATTCGCCTTGCAGACCTAGTAACTGTATCCAAAGCCTGCATTTTGGAGCCCGGGGTTCGCTCTCCTGAATAAAAATCGCAGTGGGAGCGAGCGAAGTGAGCTCGTAGACACCCCGCGAGCCGACACGGATAGATTTGGTTAGAAGGGTGTGGCGGAGGTCTTACTGTAGATAATGTAAGAAGAAATAGGAGCTTAAGTTTGAGCCGGAGTTCATAAAGAAGTTTCGCTTTCTATTAATAGCGATGCGCAACGAATTCCAATTATTGCTAAAATAAAAATATTTTGAGGTGACTTTTTTTGTGCAATCAGTTTTTTTGATAAGGATTAGGATTGTTTAATTAAAAAAGGAAGATTTTATGACAGTTTAATACTACCGGCATTAACATAACTGCGCCAGGGCGTATTAAAGTTTGGGAAACGCTGCTCTAAATTAGATACACACGCTCGCCAAATGAACAATATTAGAATGAACACCGCAAAAGCTTTTATCAATAAACAGTTGATATAATTCTTGCATGACTAAACACGTGATCGGTTACTGGGCCGTTAATGACCCTGAACTCGCGTTGTATTAAATTTACGTACGATTTTATACGTGATCTGGTTTTCGTGTTTGTGTGTTGGTAGGTCGTAGCTTTTGAGTAGGCGTTAGGAGTAATACGTACTGCCTGTGCATATACCTACATAGTATGAAAACAGAACATGAAATTTTTACCAATGACGTTACACCAGTCATCTATACTAATGTTATAAAGAGGAAAGATTTATTACCTAGTTTGTAATCGATAAACTCTGAAACTACTGAACCGATTTCAAATATCTTTCCCCATTACAATGCTACATTATCCCTGAGTGACAAAGGTTATACTGATATTGCCATGAGATTTTTTTTTCGTGCCGAAATCCCTTCGGATACCCCCCCCAGCCGGCCAGCAGGGGTGGTTATGTCGGGCTTGAACCGACTAAAACCGCACGCCGTCTCGGGTCTTCAGACGCCGGGGTGTAAGGTTGCCCATAGAGCATATCCCTCGCACCCCGAACCGGATAAACATACCTTTATACTTTTTTCTGTTGTAAATAGATACATATGACATACATACATACACACATTTTATGGTATAAAATCGTATGGAATATGGATACAATCTCGCGATTCAGGTTTAATCTCGATTTCACCGATGAACATATACTCATTTAATTTAACTTCTTTGGCACATTTTATTCAATAAATTTCATTGAGTAGAACTCAATTCAGTTAAATCAATGTTTCTTTTGAAATAGTTTAGAAAATGTTCTACAAAACTGAAGCAAGTCGGATCTTAGTATCTTAGCCAGATTATTAGTCGTCTTTCCGGCGACGTGCCAACCCGAACGCCGCGTAATACTCTTCGTAAGATCAAATCTACGCGTCACAAGCAGTCGGATATACAGTCATAATAGTTAAAAGTAACTTGCTAATTTGTTTTTCTTTTCTTGTTACAGTATAAAATATGGCATGTTCTGGAGAAAGACCCCCTGTTCGCACACAACACTGTTACCCCTTCCGTGGAGGAGCAGAAACGCCTAACACAAGTTCAATTAAAGAAAATCAACGAGTACAAATTTCACGCTAAAGATTCGAATGCCAGTTATAGTATAAGGGTAAGTACCTATCATCATCCTAGCGGTCATTACGTTTGCAACCTTTTTTTTTTCGTGCGGAAATCATCCCAGTTACCCCCTTTTTTTTTTTTTTTCGTGCGGAAATCCCTTCGGATACCCCCCCGCGTGCCAGCGGGGGCGGTTATGTCGGGCTTGAACCGACTAAAACCGCACGCCGTCTCGGGTCTACAGACGCCGGGGTGTAAGGTTGCCCATAGAGCATATCCCTCGCACCCCGACTGACCCTGGGCCATCTCCGGTGTCGAGATGGCCCCCTCGGGTTTGGGAACCACGGTGTCCCCGTCTTGCCCCGGTTTGGGGGAGGGGCGCTAGTCGCCCCACCGTCCCGGCCTGCTTCTGCTGGGGTGACAGGTGGCCTCACCCGCCACCCCCAGGCCTGCGCTCATGGAGGACGGAGGTCGTTAAGCGACCTCCGGCGCCTGAGTTGCCTGCGACGCGCGGCGAGCAAGTTGCGGGCTCGGCGGACCGGGAGAGTTCTAAGTCTCTCCCGGGCGCGCTCCGCCACCTCCTTCGCGAGCATTACATGCTCGCAGAAGGAGGCGGCGGCGGCCCACGCGCTCGCGCTCCGCACCATTGCCGCAATCATGCTGCGGAGCGAGAGGACTCCCACCCCGATGGCTGCCACGAGGTCACGCCTCGGCGCCTCCCACGCCGGGCAGTCCGCCAGCGTGTGCAGCCCTGAGTCCTCGCTCGCGTCGCAGTGATGACACTCAGGCGTTGGCTCCTTCCTGATCCGATGCAGGTGGTCCCCGAAGCACCCCTTCCCTGAGATCACCTGCGTCAGTCGGTAGGAGAGGCTTCCGTGTCGCCTCTCCAGCCAATCCTCCATGATGGGCCTTACCGCCGCTATTGCGGCGTGCCCTGATCCCAGTTACCCCCTGCCGGCCAGCGGAGGTGGTTATGTCGGATTCGAACTGACTTAAACTGCACGCCGTCTCGGGTCTTCAAACATCGGGGTGTAAGATGGCCTTAAGACATTTCACTCGCACCCCGGCTGACCCGGATGGCCCCCTCGCCCCCGGGTTTGAGAACCGCGGTTTCCCCGTCTTGCCCCCCGAAATTTGGAGGACGGAGGTCGTTTAGCGACCTCCGACGTCTAAGTCGCCTCCACGCCTCGCGGGCTCTGCGGATCGGGAGAGACCTGAGTCTCTCGGACCCGTTCCGCCGCCTCCTTCTCAAGCATTACTTGCTCGCAGAAGGAGGCAGCGGCAGCCCACGCGCTCGCGCTCCGCACCATCGCTGTGAGCAAGACGCTGAGTGGTTGCACCCTGGAGCCCGGAGTCCGCTCTCCTACGCCTTTTCCTCCTGATGCTGCTTATCTAATCTCGAGAGTAAAGCCTGCGCCTGGGCCTCGTTCGTCAATTTGCAGGTGTCCCTACGGACTCGTATATGAGGTTTACTTGGACCCCGAAGATCTTGGTTGGCTGGATGGTGTGATCTCTGGAGAGCGTTAGAAATCTTTAGCCTTCATGAGCGCAGCTCTGAACGTGATGGTAAGACCTGTCACCTTAGCAGAAGCAGGCCCGAGAAGGTGCCCACAAATCTTGCTTTAGGATTGGTGGTCAATGTCTGCTTGGATTCCTGGGGACTTTCCAGGGTATACTCAAGGTCCCTGTATTAGGATATCCAGGGTATACTCAAGGCTAAGGGGATGGTACACCGTGTGGTTTTAATCGGTTCGATTCCAATAAAGAACTTCACCGCTAGCCACGATGAAGTCAGCGTTGCGGTTTTCCATACCTCAATAAAAGACAGGTTTGTCGTAGGTTTCACAATGGTTCCATAACGTACACTTAAGTCAAGTAGTTATTTTAATTATGTATGTGTGTATGTATGTAATTAGCTTAAGTGGTTACCTAAGCTAATTAAATATCATCACAGAAAATCTTTAAAAATCCTTACTAAAATTGATCATATTAATAATTTAAATGTTCTACATCGTAGTAACATCTGTCTGCAAGCAATCCTTGTTCACGGACCTCTCATTTCCATTTCCACAGCTACAAGTTTTACTTTGTGGTTTTGCATTGCATTTTGCGTGTTAAAATCTTATTAACACAATAAAATATTGAACCTTTTGTTTCAGACGCGCTCAATAATGACAATAAACGAGGCTATCCAGTCATTAAACCCCAGTTTATCAGTGAAGATAGGTATTGGCATATACCTGCCCTCAAATGCCCTACTGTCCCTCGGCACAGAGAGACACCTGAAGTTCTACCAAGCAACGTTTGTTGATAGACAGGTTAGTTTTTGTTTTTACATCGGGGTGCGAGGGATATGCTCTATGGGCAACCTTACATCCCGGCGTCTTAAGACCCGAGACGGCGTGCGGTTTTAGTCAGTTCAAGCTCGACATAACCGCCCCCGCTGACCGGCGGGGTACTTCCGCACGAAAAAAAAGAGTACTAAGATGGTGCGGACGGAGGTCGTTAAGCGACGTCTTTGAGCGCAGGCCTGGGGGTGGCAGGTGAGCCCGCCTGTCACCCCAGCAGAAGCAGGCCGGGTCGGCCGGCGGGGCGACTAGCGCCCCTCACCCATACCGGAGCAAGGCGGGGACAACGTGGTTCCCAAACCCGCGGGGGCCACCTCGAAACCGGATATGGCCCGGGTCAGTTAGGGTTCCAGGGATCTGTTTGAGAGGTCATTATCCTCCAAAACTTTTTTAAACTTTTTCGGGTTGGCTTTTCAGTCTAACTACGAGGCTTCGATATTTTCCATAAAGCGATTGTCATTTGAATCAAAACGCACTGGCGATATCAAAACGCACTGGCGATATCAAAGGTCTGTAGGTAGACCAGTTGTCGGACTTTTTAGGGCTCCAACTACTCGTAACGAATGGATAATCTATAAGTGTAATGAATAATTGGATTATCTGTTCCAAAGAGTTGGCTAGAGGTGTAATACATTTCGCTAGCATTATTGCCGTTTACACATTAGTGCTTTGATAAACATGGAACGTGGAACACACATCCAGGATATCTGGTGGTAGAAATTTGATGACACAAATTTGTCACAAAATTCGGCTCGGTAGGTACCACCGTGCACGATTGCGAAAAACCCTCCATAGTAATCCAATTTCGGTTTTGTTGCGTTCAGGGGTCAGCAAGTGCATAGCCGGGCAGGGGGATTGTGGTCGCAGCACTAGTGGGACCGGTGGGTGTCACACGGTGCTGCGACGACAATCCTCTTCTGATGAGGCCGTCAAGCTGAGTGCCACCATGTCAACATGGTACGTGTATGTAATGGTGACCCTCTTAACTGAGACTTTACCTTCAGCTTACCATCAGGCGAGGTGAAGTTAAACATAACATAAACTCACGCCTATATCCCCGAATGGGTAGGCAGAGGTGCTAGCACCCACATTTCGCCAGTTTATGTTTAGGTCCCAATGTAATAGGTGGCGAGCCTATTGCCATTAACCGGGCACTTATAAACCTGCGATAAATACACACATAACTTCGAAAAGCATCGAAAAGTCATTGGTGTGTGCCATGGTAAAACCTGGGATCGAACCCGAGACCTCGTCTCAGCAGTCCATTACCCATACCACTAGGCTACCTTAATTTACTTATTTATTTAAGTTAAATTGACGTGTCCTAAATACAGAAAATAAAACTTTTAGTACCTATGTATACTAACTAATATAATTTCCTCATTAAAACACTTATGCGTAATAAACATTTGGAAAAGGTAATAAAGGTAGCAATTAAATGTTTACATAAGTGTTTTTAAACGACAATAATGCTAGTGAATTGTAGGTGTCTTATACCTCTGCTTAACCCTTTGAAAAAGATAATCCAATTATTAATTACTCTTAGACATCCATGCGATACGGTTAGTTTCGGTGGTTGGTCAGTGGTTAACACTGACTTGTCGTTAACAAAACAATTCTGAACAACACATTTTTTACACTCAATTCTAAACATAACATAACATAACATAAACTCACGCCTATATCCCCGAAGGGGTAGACAGAGGTGCTAGCACCCACGTTTCGCCAGTTTATGTTTTAGGTCCCAATGTAATAGGTGGCGAGCCTATTGCCATTAACCGGGCACTTATAATACAAATTAACATTAATCTTGCATCTCGTAACGTTGGCAGCTCAGTGGTTAAGAAGTCGGCCTTACGATCGAGAGGGCCCGGGTTCGAATCCTGGCTATAACACTACCGACGCGACGTGAACCCACTCCTAACAAAACCAATTCCGCTTAGCCGAAATATTTTGGTTTTTCGAAACAATTTATAACACGAATAAACCTTACACGTATACAAAAAACAGTGCTCCACCGGCATCACGCTAATTTAGGGCTCCATTTAGAAGAATCTCCGTTTGCTCCGTACATCAGGACCTTGACCCAGCCGCCTAAGGCGAGTCTCTTGAGATTTTGGTCGAGGTTTTTGACAATCAGACCGTGAACCGATACGACTATTGGAACAATAATCGCTGAATGGCTGAATTCCTAGTATACATATCGACAACCTCGTGAGCCACATCCAATTATTTGACTTTAATAGTAATTTTTTTTAATAATCTTTATTGACACAAAGATACATTTAACATGTGTGAAAATCCCTGGCTCCCGAGCTAGTTTCGAAAAACTGTATTGCAGGAGCTAGTGTTTTCCCCTTATTATATAGGGACAAAGATAATGTAAACATAACATAACATAACTTCACGCCTGTAGCCCCGAAGGGGTAGGCAGAGGTGTATTACACACCCACGATTCGCAAGTTATGTTAAGGTCCCAATGTAATAGGGGGCGAGCCCATTGCCATCTACCGGGCACATTGTTAAGCGAGCGATAATTAACATTTATTAATACACACATAACTACGAAAAGTCAGAGGTGTGTGCCCGGGGCGACTGGGGATCGAACTCGAGACCTCGTCTCAGCAGTCCGTTACGTACACCACCGGGCTATCGCCGCTTTTTGTTAATGTAAACAATTAATTAAAATTATAGTCAAATCAAAAAATAAATAAAACATAGAAAATTCAAACTAATTACGAGAAGTAGTAAGTGTTACAATAACAATTTAGATAATCATTTTAATGCATGCAAAATATGTAATTGTATTAAAAGGTATTCGTGCGTCAGCGTGTGTGTATGTTTGAGTGTGTGTGCGTGTGTGAGAGAGTGTGTATGATTGTGTGCCAGCGCGTGTGGTGTATGCTGGTGCCCACTTTATCATCCTCTAAGCGCTGTTCCCGGCTGCATCCAAGGCTTTTACCTCGGACCCCGGTATCTGCCCACCGCCTCCTTTTGATACGGCTTTTATGGGAGTGACTACCGTCTGACCTTACAAACCCGAGAGGAAAACCTGCGCCAGAGTCTCGTCCGCCAGTAAGTAGGCGTATTGGCTTCCAGGTAAGGTTGGTTTGGCCCCGTGGGTCTAAGTGGAGCCTCATAGACCCTTTCTTTCTGTTTTTATATTCTGATAAGAAAGCCGAAAGTAAAGTCTCAGGAATAAAGTCCCTTCTACCTACAATCCTGGGTTTTTTAAGCGGGGCGTGAAAAAGCATCTGTTGAGGCCGTCTAGGTAGGGGCCACCATTCTAGGGACAATGTCTAGAAATGTGACCACTACTTTTTGGACTTCATCTCAGCTTACCATCAGGCTGGGTGCAGTCAATTTGACGGACTAAATATTAAAAAAAAAAAACGGATACCAAAAAGCCTATAACGGTGGCCTTCAGCTTGATGGCCTCATCAGATCCTTTTTGGACCCCCGGATTAAATAACTCTGGACTGTAGGAATCATGAAACATGTATGGTGGTAAAGAACTTAAAGTCTTTATGGTGCGGTAAAGAAAAGAGATGCTGATCGAATCGCTTGGTACTTAATGGAATTGTTTACACTAAATGAGGGTGACTTGATCAGTCCAGCACTTTTCTTTTCTCTTTAAAAAGAGTACTAGAAACCGAAATTACTTGTATTCCCAATAACCCCTCCAGCTAAGCTAAATTGCTTGTGTTAGGAGTGGGTTCACGTCGGTAGTGTAATGGGCAGGATTCGAACGTCCCGGGTTCGAATCCTGCCCATTACAGTTCGTAAGACCGACTGCTTAACCACTAATGATTCTTCCTTTCGAAATGAATCGTTCCTGAGTCCCCTGAATGACTACAAATAATGATGATTATCTGTAAGAATTATTATTATTATCCTAGTGTAAAGCCAATAATAATTTCGTATACCTTTTTTTTTTTCGTGCGGAAATGCTTTCGGATACCTCCCCGCCGGCCAGCGGGGGTGGTTATATCGGCCTTGAACCGACTAAAACCGCATGCCGTCTCGGGTCTTAAGACCCGAGACGGCGTGCGGTTTTAGTCGGCGTGCGTGACGCCGGGTGTAATGTTGCCCATAGAGCATATCCGTCGCACCCCGACTGACCCTGGGCCATCTGGGCCGGTAACGAGATGGCCCCCTCGAGTTTGGAAACCACGGTGTACCCACCTTGCCCCGGTTTGGGGGAGGGGCGCTATTTGCCCCACCGTCCCGCTCTGCTTCTGCTGACAGGCGGTGGAGGTGGCTCACCTGCGACCCCCAGGCCTGCGCTCATGGAGGACGGAGGGCGTTAAGAAATTTCCTATACCTATGGTTATTTTTGTTCAATGAAGTCACTACGACTACTAAATAATTAATCTGTGGTAAACGGTGTTGGTGGTAAATTTAATTGTACCTTTATTTAATTAAGCAACCCTACTGTAGTTTATAACTGTTTGTTTATCCAAATAAATGAAAAAGAAAAAAAATGAACAAGTAATTACTAAAGAAAAATAATGTTCAACTTTTTTACAGATATTAGCCAGTTTCGCGCTAACAGAGATCGCGCATGGCTCAGACGCGCGACTGATGCGTACGACTGCGACCTACGACCCTCAAGACAAGCAGTTCGTGATACACACGCCCGACTTCGAAGCCGCTAAATGCTGGGTTGGTAATCTAGGTAAAATTTTGTGTGACATTTTACTTTAACCATTTTTGTTGATTGTTTATTGGTTGTATTTGTGTGCATTACATTTGAATGCCTTTCGGTAACGCTTCATGAACTAACAGTTTGAAAAATAATCTTCAAATATAAATAAATAAATGTTCTAGGACAAATTACACAACGCCATTCAGACCCAAACTAAGCGGAGCGTTTCATATGGGTTCTAGAATGCGGATAAACATACTTACACAATATTTTTTTTTTGTAAATAAATACATATTATACATAGAAACACCTAGACCGATGCAAATAGACATATTTGCACTGAGCGGTAATCGAACCCGCGACCTGTGACTTAGCAGTCAAACGCACTACCGCTATGTCACAGAGGTCGTCTAAAGATGCGTGAATTCATTTAGTTGGGCTTAATTTTTTCGGTTGAAATTATTTTAATTACGTTCATAAAATAGGTAAATATAGGTAGGTACATCTTCTCATATTATAAATGTGAAAGTTTGTGTGAATGAATGTGTGTGAGTATGGATCTTTGTTAGTCTTTCACGCAATAACGGCTTATCGGATCTGGATTGAATTTGGCACAGAGATAGATTCTAGTCTGGAGTAGTATATAGGCTTTTAATCCCGTGAATAAGTGCCTATAGGTCGCGGAAATAGAATCAGTATTTCAAGCGGACGGAGCCGCGGGCAATAGATAGTAGGTCAACGCCGACAATAGGAACGAAATTGACCAATTGAAAATAATCGAAATCATAACTAAATTGCGTTTTTACGGTTTTCTGAATTTCGTTGAATAATACGTGATAACTCAGTTTAGTTGATTGAATTTACTCTTGTGAGTCTCTTATGAAACAGGGCAAATAGTGACTAAATTTCCCGGGAAACCACCTAAACCCACACCATTATCCATGGTCAAACAGAGAAGAGCCTATATCAAACCCATTTGACGCCATTCCGAATCAAATTAGTGTTTATTTATTACTGACATTGCAATTAATATGTACCTTTTTTTTATTTTTTTTCGTGCGGAAATCCCTTCGGATACCCCCCTGCCGGTCAGCGGGGGTCTACAGACGCCGGGGTGTAAGGTTGCCCATAGAGCATATCCCTCGCACGCCGACTGACCCTGGGCCATCTCCGGTTTCGAGATGGCCCCCTCGGGTTTGGGAACCACGGTGTCTTGCCCCGGTTTGGGGGAGGGGCGCTAGTCGCCCCACCGTCCCGGCCTGCTTCTGCTGGGATGACAGGCGGCCTCACGCAATTAATATGTACCTACCTTTTTTTTTTTTTTTTTTTATCGTGCGGAAATCCCTTCGGATACCCCCCCGCCGGCCAGCGGGGGCGGTTATGTCGGGCTTGCACCGACTAAAACCGCACGCCGTCTCGGGTCTTCAGACGCCGGGGTGTAAGGTTACCCATAGAGCATATCCCTCGCACCCCGGCTGACCCTGGGCCATCTCACCACTAACAGCATCGCTCATCCTGTCTCCTCTGAAAGCAGAGGAGTACGGAGAGCGATGTGTTCCCGCCACGTTGGGTATTGGCCGACGATCAATGCCAACCCTATGAAGGGGTGAAGGGGAAGCCATTGACCGCCGCCCAGGGTGTACCGGCCGCTCCGATTCCGTTCCCCCCGGACTGCAGCGGGATCGGAATCGGAGCGACACTCGAGGAGGTTACCCAACACACACCCCAATATGTACCTACCTACATATAAGTTTTATTCAGATTACCTACTTCAAAAAAAATGAAGTAAGAACATTTTAACAGCCACGTTCTTTCAAAAAACCGTGGAATTAGCATCGCGCGTCGGTTCGGCAATATGAAATGTTAAAAAAACATAAAAAATGGTTCACTTAAGCGCCAAAAAAAAGTGCTCTGATTCACATGAAACTTAGACAGATTGACGCAGAAAAAATAGCCGATTCTCGTGATATAACTAACTCATTTTCGAACAAAATGGCGGTTAAGCAATTTCCCCTTTCCATTGTCGATATATTTCCGTTTGTTGCACAATTTATGACCGGACTAGGTAGTTTTATTGATAATGAAAATTGAGGTTTTAATAGGCTATATATTTTTCAGATAAAGCTTCAATTTCCTCAATAAAATGCTACATTAACTAGTTAAGAAATTTATATGGGGACAATGGTTCTAATTTAAAATTAAATAAAACATTTAACATATTGTAATAAAACTTTCTTTAGCTGTCACGGTTTATTTTGAGTTTCTTTTTCAAACTGTACGTGACGTTTAGGTTGCTTTTCGGTTGATCTTTCCGGTGAATGCTTACGGGGAGATCAGAAATATGAATGCGAGTCCGGCTGAGATCGGTTTTCTAGAGCGTTCTCTTTATCCCATGTTTATAGCTTGATATATTTCAGAGTAGTTAAAACCGAAGCTATACTTTTGATAATTTATAAACACAAACGGGTTAACTACACATCGGTACGTCGTCGGACTGACAGTTTGATATATTTATAGAGTAGTTAAAACCGTTTGTGTTCATACTGTTCATAAAATATTAAAACTCTATCTTCGGTTTTAACTACTCTACTTTTACTCCCTTACTTTTCTTTCCGACACCAACGACGTGCCAAACCGAATGCCAGATGGCCCTGGGTCAGTCGGGGTGCGAGGGAAATGCTTTTTTTGGAGGCCACCTTACACACCGGCGTCTGAAGACCCGAGACGGCGTGCTGTTTTAGGTGGTGCAAGCCCGCATGATTATACAATCAAAGATCTATTCAATGTCTCGGTTTCATCACATTTTCTGAGTTTAGTCTCGCTCGCTTCTTATGTAAACATATCCTAAGTGATGTGTAAACACATTTATTCATGTACAGTCGTACGTGTAATACACATACATCGGTATAAGGTTAACACATTCCAAAAATTGGGAAAAGTGTATCAAATATTTATTGATATATTTCAATACAAACTGTGCCCCGTGGCTTCGCCCCCGTGGCACAAATTTATACCATACATGCCCGTAATTTATTAGTTCTACAATATGGATATTTGCCTAATTTGTTGACATTTATGATTACTGTTCCGCTCTCCTGCGTAGTAGCGCGATGATAAATAGCCTATAACGTTTCTCGTTTAATGGGCTATCCAACACAAAAATATTTTTTCAAGACGCATCAGTTGTTCCTGAAAAGCGCTTTCAACCAAACTGTTCCGTTTTATAATATTAGACGTAGTAACTATTTAGTAATCTGTGATATTAGTATACATAGGGATCGATTTTAAATTTGTTTGTGTTGAGCCACTTCTGAGGGCGACTGTACTCACGCCCGTGTGACGTGTCCACACACGAGTGACAGATCTCTAGTATTGCAAGGGTTCTAGACGAACTGCAACACTATTTATTTATTTATTTAGGCATATTAACAGTGTGAACACCAATATATAAATAAATAAATATTCTACGAAATTCTACACAGCGCTTTCTAGTCCCAAAGTAAGCATAGTTTAACTAGCTTGTGTTATGGGATCCAGAATGCGGATAAATATACTTATATACTTTTTTTTTTGTAAATACATACATATTATACATAGAAACACCCAGACCAATGCAAATAGACATATTTATGCATACAAATATTTGCACTGAGCGGGAATCGAACCCGCGTCTCCTGTCGTAGCAGTCGAATGCACTACCGCTACGCCACAGAGGCCTAAGTTGCAATGGCAAGTTTTTAGTAGGCATGTGCTGTTATAACCCTGGGTATCCTTTCGAGGGCTTACCCGGGGTGCCCGGCAATGGACACTTGGGGAGGATACCGTGTGGTTTTAGTCGGCCCGATTCCGACACTCCCACCCCATCGTTGGCACCGATGGGAAGCCCTTTGGGGGTTTCCAGACTTGAGTAAAAAAAAAGGCATGTGCTGTTCTACATTAATTACAAATATGCACAGCTTTAACTGATTGTCTTGCAAAAGTAATAAAATATAATTAAACAATACAAATATAACAAAAAACGTTGCAAGGCACAGGTCATAATATCATTCATTAATATGATATAGATATACACATACACGGGTTCGATTGCCGCTCAGTGCAAATATTTGTATGCATGAATATGTCTATTTGCATTGGTCTGGGTGTTTCTATGTATAATACGTATGTATTTACAAAAAGTATATAAGTATGTTTATCCGCATTCTGGAACTCATAACACAAGCTAGTTAAACTATGCTTACTTTCGGTCTAGAAAGCGCTGTGTAGACTGTCGTAGAATATTTATTTATTATTTATTTATTAATGTCAGTCAAACATAATAAGTTCATAATATCCTAATGAGTCAAAGTACTAAATATATTCTAGAGAAAGTACTATATATATTCTAGAGAAAGTACTATATATATTCTAGAGTAAGTACTATATATACCTAGTCAGGTCATAAGTATTGTCACACAGTAAAAACTTTTCTTTTAGAATGCTGGCCACAAAAAAGTTTATTGAATTCGAATTTTTCATGAAAACAAAAATGTATACTTTTTAGAATTTTACTCATTTTTAAATATGGAGTGGACGCTTAAAAAAGACCGTGTTGCAGTTATTGCGTTGCATCGTTGCGGTTATTTAATTTTTACCGTAGAAGAGAGCTACAACAAACAAAATGATAAGGTGTACGCACACAGTAGTGAAGAAGCGAGCAACCGTATTCCGCGTGTCCAACGAGGTCATTTTCCATCCTCACTCATGGTATGGTTGGGAGTTTCTTACTGGGGCTTAACAGAGGTACATTTTTGTGAGAAAGGTGTAAAAACGAATGCAGTTGTGTATCAAAATACAGTCCTGACAAACCTTGTGGAACCTGTTTCTCATACCATGTTCAATAACAGGCACTGGGTATTCCAACAAGATTCGGCGCCAGCTCATAGAGCGAAGAGCACACAAGACTGGCTGGCGGCGCGTGAAATCGACTTCATCCGGCACGAAGACTGGCCCTCCTCCAGTCCAGATTTGAGTCCGTTAGATTACAAGATAAGGCAACACTTGGAGGAAAAGGCGTGCTCAAAGCCTCATCCCAATTTGGAGTCACTCAAAACATCCTTGATTAAGACAGCCGCCGATATTGATATGGACCTCGTTCGTGCTGCGATAGACGACTGGCCGCGCAGATTGAAGGCCTGTATTCAAAATCACGGAGGTCATTTTGAATAAACTTTATTGTCATAAGAATCTATGTTTTGTTGAGTTCATTTTGGTATATAAATGGTTACATAATGAATAAACTTGTTTCAATTATTTTATATTAAACATGTGACAGAATTTATGACCTGACTGTGTATTATATTCTGTGCTGGAGGTGCTACTCACGTGTTAGTACCGAGTATAAAGGAAAGGGAATAGAAGAGAAAGCAACAAGCGAAACTTGTATGAAATCTATGACGTCATAGTTTTCCCTGTGAAATCGTTCACTTTTTGTGTTCGATTTAATAATAAAAAATAATAATTAAAGTTCCAAAATAACAGCTACCGTAACTAAAGCTTTTTTGGTGTTTTTTATTCAATGAACTCAGTTAAATAATTTATTTTTCATCTCTCGGATAGTTCGGAAAGTTTAATTTTCAAGGGTAGATAGCCGGGTGGAAAGTAGCTTATTTCATCCCTAGGTTGGTTTTTTTTTTAATTTTAGGTTTTGCCATGGAGTCCATGATAAATTAAGTTACGTCATAATGCCTTGATATCATGACGCTTTTTTTTTACATGGCCGCCTAGATAGTTGATTACAATGTAACCAATAGATTCGATTTTCAAAAATTTTCTAATGTTGGCAGTATGTACGTGAATTATTACGTTTTTTTCAGAATTTAAAAAAAAAATTACGTTTGCTAATTATTATTTAGCGGGAAAACGAGTTTCAATATAAATAAATACCTTGTGTTAATTGTGGTTAAAAATGGTTTCGGAAAATTATTCCAGTGAATATTAATTTAACTCCCGATGAAATTAAAGAATAGGCAAAAACTGTTGTTAAAAATCTATTTCCAATATTTCCAAGTTTACTTTAAATTTCAACTGATTATTAATATACCTGTTTCATTAAATGTGTGTGTAGTATTTTATTTTCCTCACATAGTCGAAATGAAAAGTAGAGTGTTTAATGGCGCTCTCACTTCGTTCGACTGCCAGAAATATCTCGGGTGAAATGGCTGACTTTCAACCCTTGTGTAACAATCTACTATTAACTATAGGTTACCCAATTACCTCGCTGAATGGGGTATGGATACTCGTACATTTTCTTTTTGAAATTCACAGACATTATTTGTATTTTTCAAGGGTCAACAAGTTAGTATTCTTGTTTTGAACTGACTTTTTCAAACTTCGTTACTTTTTTTAGGTTATAAATTCGAGACCTTTCGAGACCATTAAGTTGCTTATAACAATAATGATACTGTCGGAAATTTACGCGAATGTCACACATTGAAACCCCGTGACCATGGCTGCTGAAAAGCAACCGAAACGTCGGGTTCAATGTAAAATACAAAATAACATCAAATAAATCGCGATAGAATCCGTTAAAAAATAGTTTTATTTCAATATATAACAATTATTTTAAATGAAATAATTATTTTATTCTACTTAAGACAATGTCTGGTGAGAATCTCAAAAACATTTAATTTTTTAATAAATATTCTTGTTAGCTAATTGTTAAATTTGTTAATTACGTTCAGCAACTCTTAGAATGAACTAATTAAATAAAAGTTTGTAAAAATTAGCCAGTTTACCAGTCACTTAAACCACCTTTTTAGACGGAAGGGGAGAGGGGACAAGATAATATATTCTAAACAGGGTTTTAACGTTTGTTTCTATACATAAATCGGATAATAGTAATAGCATAATAGTATATTAAAAAAAAGTTTTAACTTATGTAAAACTCATGTAAAATTACTTAAGAGGGGCCGACTCGTTATAATTTTCATACAAACGTTCGTACGATGATTATAGCGGTGTTGTAACACATCTATCTTCGATTTTTTGTAATTTGTATCTTGTGCATTATATTTAGGGTTCTATAGAAACAAAAAATCTAATTTCCGAGAAAACATTCCGTATAAGTTTCCTTACAAAATCTGCTTACTTCAACAGATTTTATTTGAACTATGGCAGCGTGTTGTAAATAAAAAAAAAAAAAATACATATAAACTTTACACATCTAGTAATCGAATCACGTAATCGAGATTCTAAATAACAAAATATTATTTCACTTTGTGAAGCTTATTCAAAGACACATATTTTGTAGAACATCTTTTATGAAATTTCTTGACAATAGACCGGAATAACTCACACGCACGAAACGTTTCAGCGACACACTTATTATGCGTACAGCTAAGGAGTGGAATTGTTTGCCTTAGTCTGTGTTTCCGGAAAGCTATAACCTCGGAATCTTCAAGTCTCCAATGAATAGGCTCCTTCTAGGCAAACGTGATCCATCGTAGAGCATATCGTCACTTACGACCAGGTGAGATAGAGGTCAAACGTCAGATTGATTTGAAATTTTGGACACTTATCAAGGACCGATGACAATACAATAAGTAATTAAGAAAAAAAGTACCTAACTAAAGAAATAAAAAGTAAAAAAAAAACTCAGAAGTAACCGTTAAAAAGCGTTGGGCGCTTACGACATTTATCATCGAGGAACCCTACACGGTCTTCTCTTATAGCGTTTATTTAGTATCCTATTCGCTCGCTGTAAAGTAAAAAGGACGGCCTCTGTGGCGTAGCGGTAGTGTATTCGACTGCTACGACAGGGGGCGCGGGTTCGATTCCCGCTCAGTGCAAATATTTGTATGCATGAATATGTCTATTTGCATTGGTCTGAGTGTTTCTATGTATAATATGTATGTATATACAAAAAAAAAAGTATGTTTATCCGCATTCTGGAACCCATAACACAAGCTAGTTAAACTATGCTTACTTTGGGTCTAGAGACCGCTGTGTAGAATGTCGTAGAATATTTATTTATTTAATTTTTAGGGATTTTCTTTAGAAAAGCCCTATTGCTATGGAGTTGTCGTCGACGTCGTCGTCGTTGCCAATTTTCTGTCACGGTTTTGGGTATGAAGGAGATGAGCTATCGAGTTGCTGTTTTCGGTAATAGATTCGTACTGGGGTGAACCATTGCAAGATAAAGAAAAAATCGCAAAAAAAAAACGCAAAATCGAAAATCCCTTGTATTCGGCTGAGCTCGTCTCAGTAATTCAACTTGTTTCGTCTATTGACGTTTACACGATTAACGAGATAGTGAAGTATCATTATCGCAATGGGCTTTACGAAAACGTAATTCGCTTAAGGCAGCTCTTTTGATTGATTCGATAAATACAAAAAACTTGAAGAATCTTATCTTTTTTTTTTGCAATGAGTAATGTTGATCTTTTACGTGTAAAGATACTGCGATTATTTGATTAGTTCAAGTGGGTATATCTATATTACTTATGTTGATAAGACTTCGATAGTATTATAACATTGTAAATTAGTTATATCTGTACATTTGAGATATGTAAGAAAAAATACTTGGATTATGTTAAATGAACGAATCTGAACACAAAAATATTTTATCTACACTCAAATCGAAAAATTCGAATTATGAATTCAAAGACGATTCTATACATAAGCACTTACAAACGCATATACATAAAATCAAAAAATAAAACTTATTATAGTACCGCCAGCTGTATCATAAAACTCATTAAAGTACCGCTATCTTTTTTTATTCATTAATCTAGTCTAAGGTTTTATGCTGAATAAGAAAAAAAAGGCGCACGCATGCGCAGTTCGAACTGTAAAAAATACCCCTTCTTATATGACAGTTGCATAAACTAGTATTTTTTTTTTGAATTCTCTGTTTATCTGTTTGTTCGCAATGGGCGTCGCAAACACTACTAAACGAATTTCGATGCGGTATTTTCTATTAGATAGGTCTTGGTCAGACTTAAAATCTGCCATATGTTTGATTGCAATTGGATAAGTAGAACCGGGGATATGACCAAAAATCGATAATCGATCTCCGCGCGGGGGGAGCCGCCGGCGTTAGCTAGTATGTTAAATATCTAGTGACACTTGCTTCTCACTTCCGCTACATAATTCGGCACAGAGAAAGCAACTTTATTTTGATATTGATAATTGTAACGAGTGTTCTGATTGTTGAATGTAATATACCACGATATACTTTTTTTTTCGTGCGGAAATCCCTTCGGTTCCCGCAGTCGCGGTTAGCTGGGGCGGTTATGTCGGGCTTGAACCGACTAAAACCGCACACCGTCTCGGGTCTTCAGACGCCGGGGTGTAAGTTTGCCCATAAAGCATATCCCTCGCACCCCGACTGACCCTGAGCCATCTCCGGTTTCGAGATGGCTCCCTCGGGTTTCGGAACCACGGTGGAGGCTTCACGAAAAATATCGGAATTCAGCCGTATCGTGATTGGTCTGAAAAACCAGCTCCCAACAGAGTCTGGAAAAGGCTCGAAGGATAATGACAAAATGCAGGTTAAACACAAGACGAAGAACGGTGTGGGGACAGAACGCTGACAAGCATTTTGTAGGCACTTGATCCTGCGGTCCCGCTGCGACGGGAAAATAGAAAGGTATCACAGGCAGCTAAAGGCAGCACTGACATGCAGGCTGTCGGTTAAAGCATCCTGGGACCATGAGCTACCAACAGTTCTATTCGGAATTCGCGCAGCTGGACCGCACGATCGAGTGCCTACAAAATGCTGGTCAGCATTCTGTCCCCGCACAGTTCTTCGTCTTGTGTTTAACCAGCATTTTGTCATCATCCATCCGGAAGATGTGGTATTGGCACCCAATGTAAATGTCTTCAAAAACAAGATCGATAAAATCTCCAGATCATAAGACACACACGCATCAGCTCAATAGGAGATTCCTCTCTCTGGAGCCCTAACCACCGGTAGCTTGGTCCCTGTACCCGGTGCCGGTGGGCCACTATTTTTTATATTTTTAAATATATTTGTTTTTTTTTGTATAGAATGTATTTAAAAATATAATTTATACCATACCTACTCTAAAAAGCTTATTTTATTCACGCAAAACAGTGAATAAAAAGGCCTTTTATTCACTGTTTTGTTTTTATTCACTATTTTGGTGTTTGAATTTGGAACACAAAAATATATCCGGTCTCCATTTCAATGCTTACATAAACTCCTTGCGCTAAGATTCGAAATTCAAAACTCTTTGGTGCAAATAAATTCTCGAGATTTGATTGGTCGATATTTGCGACAAGGAGTTTGGCATTAGATTAAAAACTGTTTTGTGTTCTTTGCTGCCTTTATAAGAAATAAATATTGTTTCACAAGTTGCCCACTCTAATGATAATAATAAGAAAATTACGCTTAATTTCAGTCATTGCTCTAATTTTAATGTCCATTTCAATTAATGTAACAATTCTTATTTCTTGATTAAATTTCTATTTTCGCTTAAATTATGTCTTTTCTCGTAGTCATGGTATAAAGTATAGTATGCAACTCCTGAATAAAGTACGAATTTATATCGAGGGCCATGAATCACTCGCGTCCTTCAGGATTCTAACAGTTGAATCACTCGCTGCGCTCGTGATTCAATCATTAGAATCCTTCACTTGCTCGTGACTCATCTACGGCCCTCGCTTTAAATCCGTCCTTTATTCACTAGTTGCATAATATACTATTATACCATACCTACTCTAAAAAGCTTATTTTATTCACGCAAAACAGTGAATAAAAAGGCCTTTTATTCACTATTTTGGTGTTTGAATTTGGAACACAAAAATATATCCGGTCTCTATTTCAATGCTTACACAAACTCCTTGCGCTAAGATTCGAAATTCAAAACTCTTTGGTGCAAATAAATTCTCGAGATTTGATTGGTCGATATTTGCGACAAGGAGTTTGGCATTAGATGAATAAATATTGTTTCACAAGTTGACCACTCTAATGATAATAATAAGAAAATTTGGCTTAATTTCAGTCATTGCTCTAATTTTAATGTCCATTTCAATTAATGTAACAATTCTTATTTCTTGATTAAATTTCTATTTTCGCTTAAATTATGTGTTTTCTCGTAGTCATGGTATAAAGTATAGTATGCAACTCCTGAATAAAGTACGAATTTATATCGAGGGCCATGAATCACTCGCGTCGTTCAGGATTCTAACAGTTGAATCACTCGCTGCGCTCGTGATTCATTCATTAGAATCCTTCACTTGCTCGTGACTCATCTACGGCCCTCGCTTTAAATCCGTCCTTTATTCACTAGTTGCATAATATACTATTAATATGTATTTAAGTGTAATAATGATAATAATAATCCGAGCCTTTTCCAGACTCTGTTGGAGCTGGTTTTTCAGTCCAACCACGATACGGCTGAATTCTGATATTTTTCGTGAAGCCTCCATCGGAACTCCACCACGCACTTGCGAAATCGAAGTTCTGTAGTTAGAGGGGTTCTCAGAGTTTTGAGAGCTCCAACTATCCGTAACGCAACCGTGACTGACGGGTTAAACGTGCTCTCCGAGGCACGGTGGCGTCTCAATATGTTAAGAATGGTTACCCATCCTAAAATTGGCTAGTATTTTTTTTGTTTCGTCAGGAGAAATGTCCTAAGGCATACCGCGCGGCTATGTGTGGCTCTCACACACTAAAACCCCTGCGGTGTGCCATACTCAGCGCCAAATGGAGGGAGGCCTGATATGATACAAGAATACTTCTATGGCAACGACCTCCCCCACCCCAGCTCAACCTTGCAATGTTACCACTGTTCCAAATGCACCTATGAACATAAAACCTCAAAAGCGTTTGTATTGTACAATGCAGTATAAACACTCCTAATTTTTAGGGATTTTCTTTAGAAAAGCCCTATTGCTATCGAGTTGTCGTCGTCGACGTCGTCGTTGCCAATTTTCTGTCACGGTTTTGGGTATGAAGGAGATGAGCTATCGAGTTGCTGTTTTCGGTAATAGATCTTGCTGGGGTGAACCATTGCAAGATAAAGAAAAAATCGTAAAAAATCGCAAAAAAAAAAAAAAACGCTAAATCGAAAATCCCTTGTATTCGGCTGAGCTCGTCTCAGGAATTCAACTTATTTTTCTTTACAGGTAGAACAGCCACGCACACATTGTTATTCGCACAACTGATCACACCGGACGGCACGAACCATGGACTGCACGGGTTCGTGGTCCCCATCAGAAACCCTGAAACCTTGGAGACTTACCCTGGATTAATAGTGGGAGACATGGGGGAGAAGATTGGCGTCAATGGAATTGATAATGGGTAAGTATTATTGGTTCAAAAGTTTATTTAGCACTAGCTGTACCCGCGACTTCACCCGCGTGGTATTATATATGGGATTTATTTTTTTCGCGCGGAACCCCAATTCTTCTTCTTAAATTAAAGTATCCTTTGTTACGCCCTTGTATTATTACCTTTTTGCTACGTGAAAGTTCTGTCAAAACCGGCCCAGCCGTTCCAGAGATTACAGAGATCAAACAGACAGAAAGACAAAAGTTTTTTTTTTGTTGTAAATACCGTGTATACACTCATTGAAAAACTGTTAGTTTAACGTTACAAACAGACACTTCAATTAGATTTATTTGTACGAGGGTCAAACTGAAAGTTCTTAGAAAATCAAAAACTGATTACATTAGCCAGTTATTAGTTTTATTATATCTTTTCAAAATATTGTCCATTCACGTCAATACACCGCTGCATGCGATGGAACCACTGGGAAAAGCACTTTGCCCACTCGTCCTTAGGGGTCTCTTCAATGGCATCGCGATACGCAGCCACCGCTTCTTCAGCATTCATAAACCGCTTTCCTTTAAGTTTTTCTTTAATTTTTGGAAATAAATAAAAATCACAAGGCGCGAGGTCGGGGCTATACGGCGGGTGACCCAGTAATTCAACGTTTGATGTCGCCAAATAGTCGATCGTTCGCTTGGCGGTGTGCGACGAGGCGTTGTCGTGGTGAAGGAGGATCCTACTGCGAGGTCGTTTCTCTCGAACTTTTTCCAAGACAAGTGGCAAACAATTGGTAGTGTACCATTCTGCAGAAACTGTTTTTTGATCCTCTAACACAATTGTTACGAAATGACCTATCCTTCCAAAGAACGAGGCCACCATTTTTTTTCCCGCACTTCGATCTCTATTCACTTTAGTTGGCAACTCCTCGAAAGGAAACACCCACTGAGCAGATTGTCTTTTGGTTTCAGGATCATAACAGTAAATCCAGCTTTCGTCACCTGTTAGTATGTCGAACACAGCATTAGAGTCACCTCCGTTAAATCTTTCAATCATTTTACGGCACCAATCCACACGATGGAGTTTTTGAGCCTCAGTCAAATTATGAGGTATCCACCGGGCGCAAAGCTTCCTGACCGCTAAATGTTCGTGGAGGATTTTGTGCACTTGACTCATACCGATGCCTAAGCTTGTCCGAATCTGCTGATAGGTCACTCTTTTGTCAGTCTCTATCATACGCCGCACAACACAGATGTTATTTTCAGTCGTCGCCGTAGAAGGCCGTCCCTCACGTAAATCATCAGTGAGATTAGTGCGACCACGTTTAAACTCATTAAACCAGTTGTAAACAGTCGCACGAGATGGGGCTTCATCGTGAAAGGCCAATCGTAGTCTATCATAACTTTCTTGTTGACTTAAATGACATCGAAAGTCATAAAAAATCATTGCACGAAAATTTTCTCGTGTTAAATTCATGTTAACGTGACACAGACAATTTTCAATTTGCCGCCAAATCGTAAAACAAATGATAAATGAATGAAAAATATACTCAGTAATATTGGCAAAGAGTTCTATTTTCAAATTTTAGAATTATTTTTTTATTATATTGTTTAAAAGTGGCCAGTTCTAAGAACTTTCAGTTTGACCCTCGTATAGATTAAACAAGTCAAAAAATATATTTTTATAGATTTGTGTTTTCTTCATCCCGGATCAGAAGCACAATCCCAAAGTAATATACCAAATCCTTGGAGTCTTGAGTTCCGCTCCCTTATTCAGTTCTTTCCATGATTTCGTTCATCTTGACTTTTATGGGATAGCGGCGATAGGCCAGTGGCGTACGTAACGGTCTGCTGAAACGAGGACTCGAGTTCGATCCCCAGTCGCATCGGGTACACACCTCTGACTTTTCGTAGTTATGTGTGCATTAATAAATGAGAATTATCGCTCGCTTAATAATGTGCCCGGTAGATGGCAATAGGCTCGCCCCCTATTACATTGGGACCTTAACATAACTGGTGAATCGTGGGTGTGTAAGACACCTCTGCCTACCCCTTCGGGGACACAGGCGTGAAGTTATATTGTGACTTTCATGGAAGCGCCTGCCGTCTGACTCCCAACCCCGACAGGAAAACCTTTACCAGAGTCTCGATCATCAGATGTACCAGTTTGCAGCATACACTGCCCTTGCTACGAGTGTACTATTATAATACAGCCACTTCCAATGTTTCCACTGTAACGATCCTGGCATACATATTTCTACCAGTATGTGTCCATAAATAAAGATTTAGCCTGTTTCCTGCAAATAATACTGAGGTCATTTCGTGCAGATAATTTGCACAAAATCGTGCAAAAGAGTCCATACGATTTGCACGACGTGTTGACTCCCGCATGCATGACACACACGACGAAGCGCAGACGCTTAGAATTCTGAGCAGTAGTTAAACAGGTTGAATTTTCGTGGAATATTTTAATTCAATTGTTCGTTATTGTGCTATGACCGAACAACGGCTGACCCTTTATTTCCCTGTAACAAATTAGATTTCGTAAAATATCTAACCATTATTTATTGATACAGAAACCCACATCTATTATAAGAACAGCACGATTAATGTTTCTTGTATAAGTATTATACCAAATTCCACTGCCCGCGGCTGCAGATGCCCTAGTGCATATACTCAGTCTGTATATACATGAACGAATAAGCAGAGGCGTATATCACAACTACACTACATAACATAACTTCACGCCTGTATCCCCGAAGGAGTAGGCAGAGGTGTATTACACACCTACGTTTCGCCAGTTATGTTAAGGTCCCAATATAATAGGGGGCGAGCCTATTGCCATCTACCGGGCACATTTTAAGCGCGCGATAATTAACATTTATTAATGCACACGTAAGTCTGAGAGTCAACGAAAAGTCAGAGGTGTGTGTCCAGGGCGACTTGGGATCGAACTCGAGACCTTGTCTCAGCAGTCCGTTACGTATGCCACTGGACTATCGCCGCTTTTCTACACTAAATTTTCATATTGAATCTCATTTCAATAAAAAATATAAATTACTTTGCTCAAAAACAGAAAACATAACATCTGAAAATGTCTACTAGTTTTGAAGCTGACTGTACCATTGCTGTTATAAATATTTAGATACAGATCTTTGTAAATACATACCATACATGTTATACATAGAACCACCCATACCAATGCAAGCAGACACATTCATTCGCACACATATTTGCACTGAGCGGGAATCGAACCCACGAACCTCCTACGTAGCGCCACGGAACCCTTAGACACGATAGAGATAACACATAAAAGAAGATGTTATAACATGCCATCCTATCACCATTTTAACTTAACCTTATGATTGCAAATATTTACGTTATCAGCCGGTACTTCAATTCTCTTATCAGTTGCCACGTAATTTTCACAAGAACGTTGACAACATTGTTATAATCGTAAACAGTTACTAAATGGTAGTCTTTACAATGTTTCACCCAAGAAGAATACGAATCCGGCAAGAGTCGGCTTTCTTCGAATTGTAGACATTAACATATCAAAACTTCACGCCTGTATCCCCGAAGGGGTAGGCAGAGGTGTATTATTATATTCATCAGTTATGTTTAGGTCCTAATGTATAAGGGGGTGAGCTTATTGCCATCTACCGGCCACATTACCAAGCGAGCGATAATTAACATTTTTTTTACACACACATAACTGCGAAAAGTGTGAGGAGGTGTGTGCCCGGGGCGACTGGGGATCGAACTGGGAATGAACCGTTACGTAGCCTCTTTATTATTGTACACCAGAAATATTAAAAACATCGGTTTTAATTCGGACTCACTCGAGCTTTTGTTATTGCTGTCAGGTGGGCCGTGTGCTTGTCTGCCACCTTAGTGGTATAAAAAAAAACTATTATTTGTCTTGTTTTTTGGTCATATCTCCGGTTCTACTTAACAAAATACTAACAAACATACAGCAGATTTAAGTATAACCTAAACCTTTCTTATAGAAAGATCCGCATCAAAATCCGTATACTTAGTAGTTTTTTTTGCATCCATCGGGGACAAAAAGACAAGAATCCAAAAAAAAAGTTTTGTTTTCAGAATCGTTCGACTATACAACTAATTTTCAATTTTATAATAGTAAAGACGTATTCATATATTTATAACGTCTATTCTTATAACGTAAATACGACTCCGCTACTGAATGTCGAAGTTTAAAATGTCGACGTATGTTAGTTCTAAAGTACTGGATCTCGATGTACGCCAGTTCGAAAGTTCACTGCAGCGAAGTATGCAAGGCCGACGTATGAAAATTTGATAAAACAATATCACGAGACACACAACAATTAATTTTCTAGGTGGTTAAAAAAAAAATAACCACGAAGGCTAAGGCGGGAGCGAAGCGGAGCGGAGCTCCCGCCTTAGCCTTCTAACCTAACCTATCCGAGTCGGGGTACTCTGAGTCGGGGTCGGCCTTGCATACTTGACATCGTTTTTTTTTATACCACTTATGTGGCACACAAGCACACGTCCGACCTGATTAGCAACGGTGACTGCTTACCTTTGCTACCTTCATAGTATGTTTACTTTTTCCTAAAGATAGTGATTCCATTCTAAGCTATATTTTTCGATCATCTAATAACGATTTAATTAAAAAAAGCGGCCAAGTGGGAGTCGGACTCGCCCATTAAGGGTTCCGTAGCAGCAAGTAACATAATAATGTTTTTTTTTAAAATTTTAATATTTGAGGTGATTGAATGAAAGGTAAAATGCAGTTTACGATTTATGACTTGTTAAAAAAAACTACTTAACTAGATCTCGTTCAAACCAATTATCGTTGGAAGTTTACATGGTAATGTACATCATATTTTTTTTTTAGTTTTATCATTCTCTTATTTTAGAAGTTACAGGGGGGGGGGGGGGGCAAGCATTTTATCACTTTGGAAGTGTCTTGCGCGCAAACTATTCTGTTTAGAAAAAAAATCTATTAGAAACTTCAATATCATTTTTGAAGACCTATCCATAGATACCACACATGTATGGGTTTGAAGAAAAAAAAAATTTTGAGTTTCAGTTCTAAGTATGGGGACCCCAAAATTTATTGTTTTTTTTCTATTTTTGTATGAAATTCTTGATGCGGTTCACAGAATACATCTACTTACTAAGTTTCAACAGCATAGATCTTATAGTTTACGAAAAAAGTGGCTGTGACATACGGACGGACAGACATGACGTATCTATAAGGGTTCCGTTTTTTGCCATTTGGCAACGGAACCCTAACTAGCTGCTACCCACAGCTCCGTCTGCATGGAATACTGAAATAATCCTATAGATAAATAGACACGTCTAGGTGGCTCAGCTGGTCAGAGCGTTCCCCCTGTAAGGGTCGCGGGTTCAAGTCCCGTCCTAGATGTTCTCTTTTTCCGATCTAAATCTATAGGAAAAGTAAGCATACAAATTGCTTAAAAAATTAATTGAAGTACTGAAATAATCGTTAAGTTTTCTGAAATTTTGGTGTTTTTTTTGGATGTTTTCTTCCTTAAGAATCTTCTAAGAGGTATCAGAAAACTTAATCGTTAAACTTCTTCTTAAGTTATGGCGTAGCGATTTATGAGCTGTTTTCCTTTGTTTCAGTTTCATAATGTTCGACCAGTACAGAATACCTCGCGAAAACTTGCTAAACAGAACAGCTGACGTCACAGAAGACGGAGTCTACGAGTCGTCATTTTCAGATCCTTCTAAAATATTGGGGGCAGCGCTAGAGAACTTATCAACAGGTGAAGTTAGACAAGACTCTTAGCGTTAAGGTTCAAATTCGTAGACTGCATGCGGTAGCAGCAGGCGACATCACTGATTTCTATTTCATCGAAATCAGCTGTTGCATCCGAGGCTTGCAGCAGCCAGGGGCCAAAAGCCAGGGGCCCCCATTTTTTTAAGATTTGGTTAATTTTGTCGATGATAAATACATTGTGAGAGCGATAGCCTTCTGACCTCACAACCCCGAAAAGAGCACCTTCGTCAGAGCCTCGTCTGTCGGTACACCTTGCAAATGAAGTTAGCTTGGGCAGTTGGGCTACAGAGAAATCAGGGTCTGCTGCTGCCGCCCGCAATCGGCTTCGGAATCTTGACTGCAACGACATGACGCAGTCGACGGCTTCTGCTGCTGAGTGCAGTCGGCAGCAGACTTGCACCTTTTCTTTAGCTGCACTGTTGCATTGCGAACCGAGGCCCGCTTCAGTAACGCCACGTTTTTAAAATGCGTGTTTTTAATTCGATTAGAAACAAAAAAGAAAAATATTTTAGTGTTCCATATTATGTGTCAAAACGCACCCCTTTACGTCAGGTGTCATTCAAAATCATTCATATTTTGGTTAATTTAAATTTTATATAAAAAAAAAGAAAATTCTACTAAATTGGGCCCTTGGCTTGTTATTAAAATCTTCAAAATCATTCATATTTTGTTTAAATTTTAATTTTATATGTTTTTTAATTACACGTTTAAACAAAAAAGGAATTTCTACTAAATTGGGCCCTTGGCATTAAATGTAAATTATGAGCACAGTCACAGCATGTCATGATTCATGACTTAATAATTAAAGAAAGGCGGCGATAACCCAGTGGCGTACGTAACGGACTGCTGAGACGAGGTCTCGAGTTCGATCCCCATTCGGGCACACACCTATGACTTTTAGTAGTAGTTATGTGTGCATTAATAAATGTTAATTATCGCTCGCTTAATAATGTGCCCGGTAGATGGCAATAGGCTCGCCCCCTATTACATTGGGACCTTAACATAACTGGCGAATCGTGGGTGTGTAATACACCTCTGCCTACCCCTTCGGGGATACAGGCGTGAAGTTGGAATGGAATTATATAAAAACATAACATAAAATTGTTATGTTTTTATATAATTCCACGATTTAATTTACCATTGACAATTAGCTAAGCTGCTTTGTAATATGTGATAAATTATGATTCCCAGGTCGTATAGGTATAATGCAGGAGAGTTGCCACTCGATAGCGAACGCGGTGGCCATCGCGATACGGTACGCGGCCACGAGGAAGCAATTCGGTAACAAAGACAACGAGATACCCCTCATCGAATATCAGTTACATGTTAGTATACAAATGCGCATTATACAGATTCGCACGGGTCTAATTTGACTTTCTTTTCTTCAAAAGCTTAGACTGGAGGAGACTTAGGTCTATATTTAAAGTGAAAGCTTCTCTAGGTGCGTTAAGCATTTTCCATATGAGCAGTTTTTGGGTGGACAAAATCATGAAACTCGCATAGGGAGGACGGAGAGATTGAGAGAGGGCGGGAGGGATTTATTGAGGGCTGTATATTGACTATTAAAAAATATACATGTAATTGTTCAAGGTTACACTTCTGTCGGCACTCCCAGAGTGCCACTGCCTTTTTTTGCGCGGTAGCCTAAACTTATCTATATATATATATATATATAAATTAAAGTCGTTTTAATGATTACCGGGATAAACTCAAGAAAGGGTGGATATTATCATGATCTTTAATTTTTTAGATTTATATCCGCCTATACTTTGCCTTTTTGTAGTTTTTTTTTTTGCGAAAATCGCCACGGTTACTCTCCCGCCGACCAGCAAGGGGGTTGTGTCGGACTCGAACCGAATAAAATCTCATGCCGTTTCGGATCTCTAAGGGTGCAAGGAGACCGTCACGAAATGAATTTCATCTAATAAGGCAATGATGAGGTAACCAATATAACTTAATTCTAATGCTGAACGAAGTTTACCCGGTCAGCTAGTTTTAAATATCTTCCTTATAACATCAGCTATCTGCCAGTGAAAATCCAGACACTTTGGAGATTAGCCGGAACAACCAGACAGAAAAAAACTTTAAATATTGTTTTATTTGTTATAAGTATCGTACATACACTCATATGCATTTATTAAAAAACTTTTATCATAAGGCCTTACCCATTGTGTGCCTTAGCATTCGAGGTTCCCAAAAATCATTTTTTAAACTTATTTCTTAAACAGTCGTTTCAATCATTGCAGCGATGGCGTCTATTCGGCTATGTGGCTGCGGCAGTAATGTTCAAAATGTACGTGGAGAATTTCAGCAGAGTATACGTGAACATAGTTGAGAAATCAATCGCGGGCGAGAAAGTTGACAATCTGGTGAGTTCTAGATCTTTTTAGGAGTCATATTTTTGAAGAACGGGCTACGTTCACTTCTACTATTACAAGCAGAGCAATCCCCGAGAAAGTATTACGACCTTCCCGTTCTCTAGGCTAAATCGAAAGCGAAAACATCGCGCTCACTCTTATTACCGATGGAAATTTGTGTATCATCAACTGCTTAACAAATTCTCTCATATCCCTCGACCGTCTTTGCTTTAGCAAGGAGTCTTTCCCTCAAAAGCAGCTATGACATTGTGTAGGAAGGAGTCTTTCCTTCAGAAGCAGCTACGACAGAGTGTAGGATGGAGTCTTTCCTTCAGAAGCAGCTATGACAGTGTGTAGGAAGGAGTCTTTCCTTCAGAAGCAGCTATGACAGTGCGTAGGAAGGAGTCTTTCCTTCAGAAGCAGCTATGACAGTGCGTAGGAAGGAGTCTTTCCTTCAGAAGCAGTTATGACAGTGCTTAGGAAGGAGTCTTTCCTTCAGAATCAGCTATGACAGTGCGTAGGACGGAGTCTTTCCTTCAAAAGCAGCTATGACAGTGCGTAGGAAGGAGTCTTTCCTTCAGAAGCAGTTATGGCAATGTGTAGGAAGGAGTCTTTTCTTCAGAATCAGCTATGACAGTTCGTAGGACGGAGTCTTTCCTTCAAAAGCAGCTATGACAGTGCGTAGGAAGGAGTCTTTCCTTCAGAAGCAGTTATGGCAATGTGTAGGAAGGAGTCTTTCCTTCAGAAGCAGCTATAACCGTGAGTAGGAAGGAGTCTTTTCTTCAGAAGCAGCTATGACAGTGCGTAGGAAGGAGTCTCCTTCAGAAGCAGCTATGACAGTGCGTAGGAAGGAGTCTTTCCTTCAGAAGCAGCTATGACAGTGCGTAGGAAGGAGTCTTTCTTTCAGAAGCAGCTATGACAGTGCGTAGGTAGGTGGGCGATTTAATTAGGCTTCGAAATATTTATACTGTTGACTAATGACACTTTGTGGAATTTGCTGCACATATTGAATCAAATCACTTATATTTATACATAATATTTACTTATTAAACCTAACGAAATAATTTCCGTTCTTTGTAATTCTCAGTCACGACTTATAATTACTTGATGGATACTAAAACAACGAATTAAGATTTAAACAGATTAAATCGATGCGCCGTCATATTTATGCTATATAAGTCGTTTATTGTTATTCCAGAGCGAGGTAGTGTCGGAGATCCACGCGATCGTGTCATGCAGTAAGCCCCTGCTGTCGTGGACGGTACTGGCCGCCGCACAGCAGTGCCGGGAGGCCTGCGGGGGACATGGATATCTTAAGGTTAGCTCTTTGTGCAAACTATACAGAGAATTTTTCAAGTGATCGTGGATGGGTAAATCCGAAATTATGAGAAATAGCGAAAAGTAGTCAAAAGAGTTTCGGGCCCGATTTGAATGGAAACTAAAACTGCATTATTGAATTAAAAAGACACTATTATTGCACAATTTGATAGTGTCGCTAATATGGATTAAATTAAGTAAAGCAATGACATATGGCAAACTTAAGGAAGGAGCTGAGACTCCTCTGGGTACTTTTCGCTGGTTCTTGTAGTTTTGGCTATCGATCCCAACTTGAAAAAAATATTCCGTATATTAAATCGTCAACTGCTGCTCGCGGTTTCGCCCATTTGAAATACTGATCCTGTCCCGTGACACACTTATTCCCGGGATAAAATATACCTTTTTTTTCGTGCGGAAATCCCTTCGGATACCACACCGTTGGGTTCAAACCCGACATAACCATCCCCGCCGGCCAGCGGGGGTGGTTATGTCGGGCTTGAACTGACTAAAACCGCACGCCGTCTCGGGTCTTCAGACGCCGGGGTGTAAGGTGGCCTAATAAGGCAATTCCCACTAGCACCCCGGGGATAAAAATATACCTACGTGCTATTTCAGACTATAATATCAATCATGATTATTTTATTTCCACCAGTGCGCGAATCTAGGCGATATCCGAAGCAACCACGAAGTTACAGTGACGTACGAGGGCGACAACAATGTTCTATCGCAACAGACCGGCAACTGGTTGCTGAGGCAGTTCCAAATGGCCAGGACTGAGGGGGCGGTGGACTCACCGCTGCACACCGTTACCTTTTTGAACAACTGGGAGAGGTGTCTCGCGGCCAGGTTTAAGTGTAACAAAACTGATGAATTGAAAACTAGGGAATGTAAGTACTAAATTGTATACTCACGCTTGTAGATCTCTGAGTTGGTAGGTAGAGGTGTATTAACAACACAGCAAACAGGAGGCGCTCTAAGCAACTGATTCTCGCGTAATAGTGAGCCGTCAACCTTTTTCTATATCAGTATTACTAGCTACTATGAATTTCAAACAGGTACACTCCGGTACATTTTGCAAGTTCCGGGAATCAAACTAGAATTCTCATGCACAGCGGTCGTACTCGTTACCACTGCGTTACTAAGGCTCCCATCGCCAACATTGAAGTTGGCAAAATGTAGATAATAATACCTCTGTCTATAAGCACCGGCAATCATGTTGAACTAACGCCAGGAAGTTCGCGCATGTACTATGTGAACCAACCAAAAGACCAAAAATAAAAAGAACTGATCAACTTATGACACGAGCCTTTTGAGCCCGTGATTGCTTTCATCTAATCTATAATTGATTAATTGATGTAAAAACGCGTCTGCGCAGTTAGAGTACATTGTCAAGATGTTTACCGGTCATTAAACATATGAATTTTTGGGCATTCTCTAATTTAAAAAAAATCTCTTCCAGTTATAACTACTACATACAAATGGTTACTATGCTACCTTTTAAAACAAACTGACGAAAAATATGAATCTGAGATCGCCAGAGGTCTGTCCAAATTCGAGGCCAGGGCCAGGTCCCAGGTCTACAAGTGGAAAGAGCTGACGAAGACGTACGCGGAGTACTGCACACTCATATTCTCATTGGAGAACCTGGACAAGACAGAGGAGTCTTTGAAACCTGTGCTGATGAAGCTGTTCTGCCTGTACGGACTGTGGTCGCTAGATCAACATTTGGTGGAGTTGTATCAAGGAGGTTATTCACATGTAAGACTTTTATTTAATACTAGCCGTAGCATGCGTGGAATTTCTATCCCGTTTCCGCTTCCTATGGGATCCCATTCCAGGGATGAAAAGTAGCATATGTCCTATTTCAGACTATAATAAATAAATAAATAATTATTCTAAGATATATTACACAGCGCCATCTAGACTCAAACTAAGCAGAGCTTGTCATATGGGTTCTAGAAAGCGGATAAACATACTTAGATACTTTTTTTGTAAATAAATACACATTTTACATATTTACCAGTCAGGACCAGTACCAGGACCAATGCAAATATACATATTTGCAATGAGTGGGAATCGAACTCGCGACCTCTGTCTTAGCATTCGAATGCTTTACCGCTACGCCACAGAGGTCGTCAAAATCATCTAATCAAATCTCTCAATAATCTATCCTTGTACCAAATTTCAGCCAGATCAGTTCAGCCGCTCTGGCGTGATTTACTAACCAACATCCATACATCCATCCATCCAAACATTTATGCTATTAGTGGGACTATACGTACTTACACCCGATTAACTGTTAATATGAGTTCTAGAATATGGATAAACATATACTTATGTACTTTTTTTTTAGAAATACAGCACATACAAACACCCAGGATGTGTAGGCTCCCATTAAAACCTTCGGGGCCAAGCAAATCTTAGCAATCAGCTGATTTACGGACAAAGTTCTCTCGCAGGCCTTTTTATCGGGGTTGGGGTCACACGGCTGTCGCTCTCATAAAAGTCGCTTAAGCCCAGTTTAAAGGAGGAGAAGGAACAAGTTGATCCAGGGCTCCGAGATGAAAGCCCCGGATGGACCTGAATCCGCGACCAGTCCCTTTCCAAGGGGAATACTCTGATCAACTGAGCTACTTGGACACTTTTTTTTTTTATAGGACACGTCAATTTGACTTCACCTCGCCTGATGGTAAGGTAAAGTCTCAGGAAAGAGGGTCACCATTACATACACGTACCATGTTAACAATGGTGGCACTCAGCTTGACGGCCTCATCAGAAGAGGATTGTCGTCGCAGCACCGCGTGACACCCACCGGTCCCACTAGTGCTGCGACCACAACCCCCCTGCCCGGCTATGCACTTGCTGACCCCTGAACGCAATCAAACCGAAATTGGATTACTATGGAGGGTTTTTTCGCAATCGTACACGGTGGTACCCACCCGGCCGAATTTTGTGACCAATAATGTCATCAAATTTCTACCATCCTGGATATTCGAAAGTCTCCTATACATACGGCTGGGGGCGTCTTTTTCCTATCTAATCTAATCTATAGGAAAAGTGGGTAATCATTAATTAAATTTCATTAAATCTGTATTATTTAAAACAAAGTCGTGTTAGTGATGAACGTTTATAACTCGAGAACTGGTGGACCTATTTTCATTATCTTTGGTTTTATAGATTTATCTCCGCCTATACTATGCCATGTAGATGGCGCTAGTTGTCATGTTAAGATCGGCTCCGTAATTATTTATAAAGTACGAGGGTCAAACTGAAAGTTCTTAGAAAATCAAAAACTGATTACATTAGCCACTTATTAGTTTTATTATATCTTTTCAAAATATTGTCCATTCACGTCAATACACCGCTGCATGCGATGGAACCACTGGGAAAAGCACTTTGCCCACTCGTCCTTAGGGGTCTCTTCAATGGCATCGCGATACGCAGCCACCGCTTCTTCAGAATTCATAAACCGCTTTCCTTTAAGTTTTTCTTTAATTTTTGGAAATAAATAAAAATCACAAGGCGCGAGGTCGGGGCTATACGGCGGGTGACCCAGTAATTCAACGTTTGATGTCGCCAAATAGTCGATCGTTCGCTTGGCGGTGTGCGACGAGGCGTTGTCGTGGTGAAGGAGGATCCTACTGCGAGGTCGTTTCTCTCGAACTTTTTCCAAGACAAGTGGCAAACAATTGGTAGTGTACCATTCTGCAGAAACTGTTTTTTGATCCTCTAAAACAATTGTTACGAAATGACCTATCCTTCCAAAGAACGAGGCCACCATTTTTTTTCCCGCACTTCGATCTCTCTTCACTTTAGTTGGCAACTCCTCGAAAGGAAACACCCACTGAGCAGATTTTCTTTTGGTTTCAGGATCATAACAGTAAATCCAGCTTTCGTCACCTGTTAGTATGTCGAACACAGCATTAGAGTCACCTCTGTTAAATCTTTCAATCATTTTACGGCACCAATCCACACGATGGAGTTTTTGAGCCTCAGTCAAATTATGAGGTATCCACCGGGCGCAAAGCTTCCTGACCGCTAAATGTTCGTGGAGGATTTTGTGCACTTGACTCATACCGATGCCTAAGCTTGTCCGAATCTGCTGATAGGTCACTCTTTTGTCAGTCTCTATCATACGCCGCACAACACAGATGTTATTTTCAGTCGTCGCCGTAGAAGGCCGTCCCTCACGTAAATCATCAGTGAGATTAGTGCGACCACGTTTAAACTCATTAAACCAGTTGTAAACAGTCGCACGAGATGGGGCTTCATCGTGAAAGGCCAATCGTAGTCTATCATAACTTTCTTGTTGACTTAAATGACATCGAAAGTCATAAAAAATCATTGCACGAAAATTTTCTCGTGTTAAATTCATGTTAACGTGACACAGACAATTTTCAATTTGCCGCCAAATCGTAAAACAAATGATAAATGAATGAAATATATACTCAGTAATATTGGCAAAGAGTTCTATTTTCAAATTTTAGAATTATTTTTTTATTATATTGTTTATAAGTGGCCAGTTCTAAGAACTTTCAGTTTGACCCTCGTAAAAATATAAATCGTTTATTTTAAGACCTCAAAGTTAATAAAACAGTTCCTAAGTGCATTAAGTGTTTCTAAAAGTATTATCCAGCGGAAATTCCCACGATTAATTATAAAAAACTCAAAGGAAAGTAATTCAAATAAAAACCGTTGATGACCAGTGTAAAATAACTTCACATCAGGCTATTAAAGCAGAATATAATAAAATCTCAGTAGACTGTGCAGTACATAATAAAAAATTAAATAACTATTATATCAATAAAATCAGTGATAAACATCAACAAGTGCGTTTGTGACTATCAGTGCAAAAATCCGGCAAAATATTTTATCAACGAGCCACCTTAACGAAGAAGTTTTGAATACAAATCTAGTAAACAAGTTGATTAGGCGTTTATTATTCGCCTAATATTCATAAATTGATTATTTATATACGTTTAAGGTAGACAAACATTGTTTTACTAAACTCCGCTATTTTAACAATAAAATTGAGGAAAGTCTGAGTTTATAATGCCGTGGATAAAACATCACAAAGTGCATTATTAACTATAAACCTTAGTGAAATTATAGTGAATTACATCTATTTGGACACTTGTAATACGAAGCAGAACTTTAAAACTATTACAGAAACATTATTTTAGTAAACAATACAAAGTAGCAGAAAGTGACGTTTAACATCGCACAGACTATAAGCATCATACCAACCTAATAAAAATAATTGGTTGCGTTCACGAAATTGCAAAAACGTTTCGTTTTACGTTCTAACCACACTCAACCATGGACAACCTCCAGGTCTTTTTAGACCAAATGAAAATAGAAATGTTGAAACAAACTGATGTTATTATTTCGCAAATAGATGAAAAATTAGTGCCTTTTAGGCGGGAAATAGAACAATTGCATTTAGAAAATCAAATGTTAAAAGAAAAAGTCTTAAACCTAGATATATGGATTAAAAGAAAACGAGAAAACTTCATCTGATCTCATAGTAGCCATTAAAGAAAAAATAAAACTTGCTTTAACTATTGTCTTAGATAACAGAGACATAAACATAGCACACAGAATTGGAAAAATAAACAATAAAACAGGAAAAGAAAGACCGGTACTGGTATCTTTCGTTAATGGCTGGCTGAGGAATGAAATATTGAAAAATAAGAAGAAATTAAAAGAGATTTATGCTACTGAAGACTTCCCTAAAGAGGTACTCGATAAGAGGAAGGAGTTACAGCCGAAATTACTAGAAGAAAGAGAGAAGGGCAATTACGCATTCCTGAGCTATGACAAGCTCATTATCAAGACAGGAACCTCTGGTAATGAAAAACGTAAAAGGGACCCACAAACATCACCTACCACGCCGAACCAACCTCGAAAACAATTTGTTACTTCCAAGACGAACAGAATCAATGCATTTGATATAATGAGAGGTAGAAGCAACTCTCTCGCTGAAGGCAGTTCATCAGCACAGAAACAATAGGATACAGCCATCAGCCACCGGAAAACTACAATACGTAAGCAAGAACTAAATTACAAGAACAAAACAATCCCCAAGCCGACTGGTCATCGTGGGGAATCAGACCACTACCCTCCACCTAGCATCAAAAAACATGAAAAAAGAACCCAAAAAGAGCTAAACATCTGTACGTTTAATGTAAAATCTTTGTCATCAATTGAGAAATATTTAGAATTAACATATGCCCTAAAAAATATAAAATTCGATATCTTGGGACTGTCAGAAATTAGGAGAATGGGCAGCAACATAGAAGAATATCACGACTACATCTTGTGTTATATTGGACAAACCAAGGGGCTATACGGAGTTGGCTTTTTAATTAAGAAAATGTACAGGGATAATATAATTAAGTTCATAGGAATCTCAGAAAGAGTGGCTCTTTTACAGTTGAAATTTGGAAACCTTTCCATCTCACTAATTCAGATATATGCTCCTACAGACAAAGCAAGCATAGAAGATATCAAGTTGTTTTATAAAGACCTTGAAAACGCGCACTCTCAAGCCGACAACAAAGTGATAGTAATGGGCGATTTCAATGCCAGAATAGACTTGCCAAAAAAAGAAGACAGTTTCATTATGGGCAAATTCGGCTATGGCGAACGCAACGAAAGAGGTGAGCTACTATTAGAGTATGCTTCGGAATACAAACTAGCTGTAATGAATACCTTCTTTAAGAAAAGGAACTGCCGCAAATGGACATGGATATCGCCTGACAAGAAAACCAAAAATGAAATTGATTTTATTTTGACAAACAATCCGAAACTAGTCACCAACTTTGATACTCTGAATAACATACGCTTCCCCTCAGACCACAAGTTGCTAAGAGTTACTATGACTTTAAAATTGCCTAAAAAGTGTAGGGCAAGCTTCAACACCTTGCCAAGTACTCTGAAGACGCCAGAAGCAATAAAAAATTACCAAAATAATCTCAAGTCACACATTGAAAACAGGAATGTAATATTAGAAACTACTACTGATGTACAAACCTACTACAACATACTAGAAGACATCATTACCAACAGTATGAAAACTAATTCTGAGCCAAAGAAAAAGCAGAAAATATTCAGTAAAGATACAGAAGAACTAATTAAAAAACGTACCCATCTAATACAAACAAGAAACAAAAACAAGGATATGAAAAACGAACTAAGTAGACTATTTAAAGAAACTAACAGAGCAATTAAAAGAGACTACAGTAATCATAGACATGGAATAATAGAAAGGAACATAAATACATTTAGAAGTGCAAAAAGAGCCTTCAGGGAATTGAATATACATAAAACATGGATACAAAAACTTAATGATAAATCGGAAGAAACTAAAACAAGAAAAGAGTTCATCAATCATGCTACAACTTTTTACAAAGACTTATACAAAATGAGAGGAAATGAAAAAGTATATATGGAATTAAGTCACCAAATTAAAATTAATTCAGTCAAGCCAATACATTACAGTGAGGTACATGATCATATAAGGCAGTTGAAAAATGAAAAGACCCGGACGGTCAAGATGGATTAAGTAATGAGGCTATAAAACTAGGAGCACCGGCCCTACTACACCACTTAACGCAACTATTTAACTTAGTATTAGATACAGAAATGGTGCTCATCTGACATAATACTGTTGTTCAAGAAAGGCAACCCGCTAGATATAGCCAACTACAGACCAATTAGTCTTCTAGCAAGTGTATACAAGCTTTTTGCATCCATTGTACTAAAACGAATAACTCAAGAGATCGATAATTCACAACCAATAGAACAAGCAGGTTTCCGCTCCCGCTTTAGCACTATTGATCACATACAGGCACTGGAGCAAATAATAGAAAAATATCGAGAATTCAATAGACCTCTGTATGTGGCATTCATAGACTATAGCAAAGCTTTTGATAGTATTAGCCACTGCTCAATATGGAACGCTCTACAACATCTTAGTGTGGATCAAAAGTACATTAACATTATAAAATACGTCTACGAGAACAGCACAAGTAATGTAAAACTCGAAACACGAGGTGCCCCTATCAACATAGAAAGAGGAGTAAGGCAGGGCGATCCTTTATCACCCAAACTCTTCATAGCTGTTCTGGAAGATATATTCCGAAAAATAGGCTGGAACCAAAAAGGCATAAGAATAGGTCAACGTTATCTAAACCATCTTAGATTTGCAGATGACATCGTACTACTTGCGGAAACATCTAAACAGCTGGAGGATATGGTAACAACACTCGACCACTACAGTACTGAAGTAGGCCTAGAAATGAATGCTAGCAAAACCAAAATAATGTCTAATAGCCTGAAAACACCTATCGAACTCAAAGGAAATAGTATCGAATATGTTGGGAACTATATATATCTGGGTAAGAAAGTATCATTTGATAAGACTAGCAATGAAGAAGAAGTAAACAGAAGAATAGCAATAACGTGGAAAAAATATTGGTCATTAAAGGAAATTTTAAAGGGCAATTACAGCTTACACACCAAAAAAGTCGTAATGGATACAAACATATTGCCATGTTTGTTATATGGATGTCAAACCTGGGTATTCACTAAAAAGGTAAAACAAAGAATCCAAAGTACCCAAAGAGCAATGGAAAGGAGTATGCTAAAGATCCGTAAAATACATAAAATAAGAAGCGATAAAATAAGACAAAGAACAAAAATCACGAATGCACTTACACAAGCACTGAAATTGAAGTGGCGATGGGCAGGTCATATCTCACGCTACAATGATGAACGGTGGACCATTGAAACCACACGTTGGATGGGACCATTGGGCAAGGGGGATGTTGGCAGACCAAAACGACGGTGGGCTGATGATATCACAGAAGTAGCAGGAAAAGAAAGGCTAAAAAAAGCCAAAGACAGAGAGTTGTGGAAGGGAATGGAGGAGGCCTTTACCCAAACAGGGGTCCATATCTCAGAATTTGAAGAATAACTAACAATACTAACCCTTAGAATAAGAAAGCAAACTAACAACTAACTTTAATACACATATGTAATCATGGGATATGGAAATAAATGGCTTATTATTATTATTATTATTATTATTATACTATGCCCTTTAGTGGTTTTTATTTTTGCGGAAATCCCTACGGTTACCCCACCGCCAGCCAGTGGGATTAGTTATGTCGAAATCGAGCCGACGAAAACCTAAAACTCTCAATGCCGGGGTGTAAGGTGGCCCACTGGTACCTATACTAGCAACTAAGATAATTCAAAATATGAGACATTCTCGAAATAAATTCAGCTGATAAGGCAACCGACATAACTTGATTCTATGGCAGAACGAAGTTTGCTGATTGTGCCAGTAGTTATTAAAGGATTGTGACTATTCCAGGGCGAGTCCCTAGCCCGGTTGCTCCGCGACGCAGTCCTGGAGCTGTGCGACGAGCTGAAGCGCGAGGCCGTGGCTGTAGCCGACGCGCTGGCTCCCACGGACTTCGTGCTCAACTCCGTACTCGGCAAGAGCGACGGGAATGTAAGTACAGTGTGACCTATTGTCACTCTTATTACTAGCACGTTAGCGCTTTAATTTCCTTGAATTTTTATACAGTAATTAGGTACCCTTTTTGATTCGTAACATCGGGAAGAAAAGTGAGAATTCGGCTAAGATAGGCTTTTTTTCGATATGTAGAGCGTTCTCTCTATCGTATATCGAATTGACAGTTTGATACCTTTATAGAGTAGTTAGTACCGTTTGAAACTGTAATTTCGGTTTTAACTACTCTTGATATATATTGTATATTAGAGATGAAACGGATAGTGGTTTGGCCGGATACCGGATATTCGGCAAGCTGCGAGGCCGGAGCACCGGATATTCGGCTACTGGATATTCGGCCCGTTAATAAAATCATGATAGATTATATAAAAACTCTAGCGACGAGTTTTCTTCTGACAGTAACAGAACATAGCCGTCTTCAATACCTTCTAAACAAATGAAAGAAGATGAAACTTGATCCAATTTCACACGTAAAGCTCATGACACTTTTTGGAACTGTTTCAATGAAGTGGCAAAGGATAATAGTATCAAAAAACAAAATCCAATTGCTAACAAGATTGACTTTTTTAAACTTATCTTTTTTAGACTTAAAGACTTCTCGAATCGGTCGCAATCACAATCCATACATTTGGCACCCGCAGTTGTCAAGGTTTGCTAGAATTTATGTTTCAGCACCTGGCAGTAGCGTTTCTTAACCACAAATGCGGAAAATTTGGTATTCATTCACCAAAATTTGCCACTTGTTAATTTTGAGTACTAAACTAATTAGTAAAACAAAGATTTTTGACGTATAATCTATTGTGGTATGATTTTCCTTGTGTAAAATAATGTCATTTTTTTAAATTGTACTATCCGTAATCCGGCCAGATACTGAGTTATTATCCGGTATCCGGCCGGATAGTGAAAACAAGCCGGATAGTTACCGGATATCCGTTTTATCTCTATTGTATATTACCGCTGTAGACATGCGCTGTGATATATAGAGAATGCTTAACAAAAACGAAAGGAAGTCAATATTAGCCTGACCTTCCCTGTAACCCTATTTCTCGAATTATAGTTTTACAGTATCAAATTCATCCCTTAAAGCGATATTACTCTCTTACAATTTGTATGTTTATTTCAGCTATACCAGAACCTTCAGAAAGCCTTCTTCAGTCACCCCGGCGCGTTCGAGCGAGCGCGCTGGTGGCGTGAAGTTGCACACATCCCGCACTCCAAGCTTTAAATTATACTTGTTGACTATCGCTAGCTGATCACCAATGACACTAGATTATTTAAAACTATAGTTGAAGAATTGTATGTGAATCTAGCACCCTCAGCAAGGCATGAGCGAGTCTCCTCAACCAATGAAATAGTAGATAAAGCGGTCGCGTGACCGAGACTACTTGTTTTATTGGGACCAATAGACTCGAATGTGGAGTGAGGGTAGGTAAACAAAATGGTTATTTTTAAAACTTGCGGATGGAAAAATAAATAAAGTAATTTGTATGTCAACAATGTATCAGTCAATGTGTTATAAAAAAAAGAAGTTTGATAATATCGTGACTGTATTGTTTTTGAAAATGGTATTCGTAATAATTTGATATTGAATGATTGAAAAATTAAAAATGGCGAAAATTTAAAATTCGACATTCTTTTCTGGATTCATATATTACTAGCTGTTGCCCGCGGTTCCGCCCGCGTAGATGTTGGTTATCTCGACCAAACATAACATATCTTTCCCAAGCTCTAGTCTATCTCTGTACCAAATTTCATCTAAATCGGTTCAGTGGTTTAAGCATGAAAGCTTAACAGATAGGCAGACATAGTTACTTTCGCATTTATAATATTAGTATGAATAAAATTGAGGTTTTAGTTAAAAAACAGGCACTAGAATATTGCCTCAATTATGCATTTATTTTGCGTTTATCGTACACCAAAAAAGAATATCTTTTCGTAGACGAATGAGAAATAAGTGGCAACATTCAGTTAGCCTTCGCGCTCCGTGTACATCTAATGCTAGATCTTTATACATACACTACCTACAATTTATAATCTATTCCACCCAGCGACAAGCTTTATAGAACACATAACCTGAAAGAAGTCATAATGCGCTTTTCTAGAGTCTATGACATTACGTTCTTATAAGGTTGCATATAAACATATAGTCGCTTGCAGGACAAGTTCACACATCAGAGGCGTGGTTAAATTTGTACCTTTGATTAAATGTAGTAAATGCTTGATAACATTGTAGTTCGAAATTCACATTTAATTCTGTCTATTCAGAGTCTAAATTTAATTTTATTCGAAATAGCATGAAAAATGTTGGGGATTGTTTAATTTAGGAAGATGTGCAACAGTATATATGTTTGTATAATCTGTTGAAGTGCAATGTCTTTAATTACAATATAGACTGCCTGTAAGAAACAAAAACAATGTCACTTAGCTCATTTTTTTGAAGTGAAAACTTCTTTTGGCGCGTTGAGCACTTTCCATAGGAGCACTTTGAGCAGTATGAGCACATATGAGGGATTAAGACGATTAAAAAAATACACATGTAATTGTTTTCACTTCTGTCAGCACTCCCAGACTGCCACGCCATTTTGTTTACTTAGTCTATGACAATAGCGTCGAATTAACTCTAACTTTTTAAAGCTGTCATCTGTAAAGGTTTGCCTCCTGTGCCCGCCTCACAATTATGGTTTTATATAGCTTGTCTATTGGTATATATAGAATTCATTTTATAATTCAAAATAAATTGCATTATTATTTATTTGATACGACCATTTTGTATTGTAGACGTGGGCGAGATTAACTGATTTACTTTTTATGCATTGTCATTGAATTTCATTTTAATTATGTTAAATATGTGATCATGTTTTATGTATCTGAATGTCAACATTTATGTGATTTATAGTTAATTTCTAAGCACTGGACATCTAGAGTATTTAATAGCGAAATATGTATAGTATAAATCGAGAAATAATGTTACCTTTTTAACTATTTAACAAAGTATTAATATTTTAACACTGCCCAATGCTTTTAGTTGTGTATGCGATTTTAAACCAATATTGTTTATTTAAATTCACTGCCTATGTGCGTGCTAAATTAACAATTAACATTAATTAATGACCTCTGTGGCGTAGCAGTAGAGAGTTCGACTGCTAAGTCAGTGGTCGCGAGTTCAATTCCCGCTCAGTGCAAATATTTGTATGCATGAATATGAATGTGAATAAGTATTTGCATTTGTCTGGGTGTTCCTATGTATAATATGTATGTTTTTTTACAAAAAAAGTGTATTTAAGTATGTTTATCCGCATTCTAGAACTCAAACTATAAGTGATTAACTTACTTTGGGTCTAGATATCGCTGTGTAGAAAGGCGTATTTATTACCCTACTTATAAATATAAACTTATAATAATATACTGCGTAAACATGATGTACTTGATAAACGGTACATCTAGTAACTGCCTCCCCCCTCCCCCTGTTGTCTACATTTAGAAAGCACGCGGAACCCGTTTCGCCACCATTTAGAGCGGGCCCTGCTCCTGAGTGGGCGACGGGAAGCCCTACCCCCTGCCCTCAAGCCCGCGCTCATGGAGAATGGAGATCGTTGAGTGTCATTTATACCTTTTTTTTTTTTTTTTTTTCGTGCGGAAATCCCTTCGGATACCGCCCCCGCTGGAGAGCGGGGGGTCTACAGCGGGGGCGGTTATGTCGGGCTTGAACCGACTAAAACCGCACGCCGTCACGGGTCTTAAGACGCCGGGGTGTAAGGTTACCCATAGAGCATATCCCTCGCACCCCGACTGACCCTGGGCCATCTCCGGTTTCGAGATGGCCCCCTTACTTGCTCTCCACTGTGCCATCTGCTAATCAGAGGGACACGTGGAAAGCTTCCGAACAGCCCTCAACAGGGCCGTCCTCGCCTCGGTCGGAGTTGGCCGTAGGCGGCAGCGTCTCTCCCACCCTAGGAGAGAGGCGCTGCCGCCTCCGTTGCCCAGGGTGCACCGCGTGGAGGTCCCCAACCAAGCACCCCAGTGTCATTTATACCTAACAGTAAACTATTGTAGGCCTACCATGAAATATACATACGCCATTTTGGGACCATAAAGTATGTTCGTGAGTGAATCAAACTTATCAAGGAGGTTTTGTTACAATATATTTCTATTAAAAAATGAACTATTATAAATCAACATATTAAAAAATACATTCATTTGTATTGGATAATGATAAACTTTCGACACTTTGAAATAAGTAAAGTAAATAGTATCGTGTTTTCATTTAATTTTTTTTTGGCCGGCCTGTCAAAATCTCGAATTTTGCGGTTTCAAGTCATTTCATGATAGAGGAACTGGAAAAAACTTGACATTGGCGTCTTCGCCATTAATAATTTTATAAACATTTATTATATATATATTTTTTTTTTTAAAAGAATATTAGTAAGCGAAATTACTAATATTCCCCCTAACCCCTCCAGCTAAGCTAAATTGCTTGTGTTAGGAGTGGGTTCACGTCGGTAGTGTAATGGCCAGGATTCGAACCCGGGACCTCTCGATCGTAAGGTCGACTCCTTAACCACTAAGCTACCGACGCTTTTTTTACTTGACATTGGCGAAATTGCGGTGATTCTACTGCAGAAGCCATTAACTATATTATTAAATTGAATTCATGGTAGAGTTTAGGCGCAATGAACTGTCACGTGCCGTCTTCGTGCCCGATTGCGGGATAAGTACGTTTCATGGTACCGATGGCCCGAAATTTCAGTCCGTAACTGCGGATGTAAGTTTCATGGTATGCCTGCAGTTCCCTGAAACTTAATTAATGTTCCAAATTCAGTCTTCTGATCCAAAAACAAGTCCAATACAAGATATAAACATTTTTTATTTTTAATCACAATCGTATATAATATTGGTTTATATATTTTATTTTGAAATATACTTAATAATTATTTTACTATCGAATATTATTTTTAATAATTTAGAGCGATTGTTCGTTTTATTTTTTTTATATACCTAATAATTATTTTATTATCGAATATTATTTTTAATATTTTTTGAGCGATTGTTCTATTTTTTTAAATAATATACACAGTTCGCACGGCACTGGGAACTTTACTAGTTATACACAGTTCGCACGGCACTGGGAACTTTACTAGTTATACACAGTTCGCACGGCACTGGGAACTTTACTATTCCATACCTCTAATATATCTAAATAATAGGTAACGAATATTATTATAATTTATTTACTATTTTAAAGCATGGTGAGATTGTTATTCACTGTGAAAAATTGTATAAACATTACGGGTGCTGTAGAAAAAGTGACATTCTATTTGTGGAATCGCTTCGAAGCGAAACGTTTTCTATTCGCTATCAATGTATCGCGTGATACTGAGGTGATTATAATAATAATGTAATAAATAATTTATTTCGACTAAGAAAGATTAATGATTAAGTCAATCCCATACATTACTGAGCGATTCCACTGGCGTTATCGCTAATAGAACATCGCTTTTTCTATAGCCCTGGGCCTGTAGACAAAGTCACATTCTACTAATGGAATCGCAACGAAGCGAACCTTCAAAAGATCGAAATGTATAGGAGAGACAACATTTGTCGACATGTCACGTGTAACAAATAATGTCAGTCCCATACATATTTAACATTTGAAGTTTCGCTTCGAAGCGATTCCACTAGTAGAATGTGACTTTGTCTACAGGCCCTGTGTTAACAAAGTTCGAGGTTCGTTTGCCGACTCGAGCGTAATTTTGTTATTAGATTTTTCAAAGATAAGCCATTATATTTCATAATTATTAAAACTAGTGGGATTATTCTCTTTCCAACTTTACCAGCGACTTGTTAAAATTATTTAGAAATATCTGTGACGTCATCGTCGGTCAGTACTGTTGAACCTATGAGTAGGTTTTGATCACCACATCCAATACTTATTTGAGTGAAATAAATTCAGTTATTTTCCAAGTTTCTTATATTAGTTATAAGAGGAATACCAAACATATTTTTAAATAGTTTAATAATAGCAACGGTTCTTTCTACAACACTTTATATAACAAAAAAAAAATTGACTATGCTTATATCTACCCATAGAGAAAAGTGTTGATTTTTGTAGTGCTAACAGTACAAATAATTGTTATTTATTACCCGACTGCGGTGAAGCTAGAAAAGGATGGTTGTGTTTGTACGTATGTATGTATATTCGTCCTTATGTGCTCTTGTAATTAAACAGCTCCAACAATTTTTTTGAATAACATGTCGTTAGATTCTTGACTTTATTGCGCGAATGACACTGGGTATATTAAAATGAAAAACATAATGGCGTATTTTTGACGCCAAATATATGTTTTTAAATGGTGTCGCAGTCGGGTTTTTTTTTTGTTTTTCTAATTATTATTATGTACTTGTTATGGCTGTCATTAACGATGTAGTTTTGTGTTATTTTCATAATAGCGGCGATAGCCCGGTGGCGTACGTAACGGACTGCTGAGACGAGGTCTCGAGTTCGATCCTCAGTCGCCCCGGGCACACACCTCTGACTTTTCGTAGTTATGTGTGCATTAATAAATGATAATTATCGCTCGCTTAATAATGTGCCCGGTAGATGGCAATAGGCTCGCCCCCTATTACATTGGGACCTCAACATAACTGGCGAATCGTGGGTGTGTAATACACCTCTGCCTACCCCTTCGGGGATACAGGCGTGAAGTTATGTTATGTTCATAATAATGTATTGAACGGGGCGTAAAGCTTCAGGCTAGGAGTCCAATATGATATTATAAACGCTTGAACTTGTTATTTCACTGTTAAGTTAAATCAAATACAATGTTCGAACTACTTCTGAGTCTGAAGTGAGGTTTTATAGAAATATAGCTTTAGTTTGTGTTATTGTTCAAACGTCACCATAACACTGACGTTTTAACTGAAGCTACAATTACCTCCTACTGTCTTACCATAATGGTATCGCGTATAAATATTTTGTTATGCATGTATCACAGGTATTGGCATTTTATTCAGATTTAAAAATAATAAAAACTTAAGTTCTCTAATTGAATAAGAAATTAATTTGACACGCACATGCCCAACATTTAATTTAAAAAGATAATCTTGAAAATTGATTGTTTTAAAAAAATGATGGAACGGTTATCCATCTATCTAAATTCTGTTCAGGCCACTGATGTTAATATTACTATATCTTAAAGATTCAGGCATTTAAAAGTTATGTTTAATAAAGATTCCTACATAAATTTAAAAAAAACTTGAGAGGTGTCAAGGGACACCCGGATGGAACGAAGTTCCTTACATACACACACACACATATTCATTAGCGAATTCACAAATGATATCCATCACGTCGGGGTCACCACACGCCTCAAGGAAACACATTAAAAATATTAAATCAAATCGTAGTTTATTTTTACATAAGAGAAAATATTGGCAATGACACCATACGTTTCCATAGTACCGTGACAACAATGCGCGGATCGGTGCGCAGAAGTTACAAAAGCAAAAAGTGTCGCTACAGTCTTAATTTTTTCCGTCTTCCTTTCGTAGCGCGCGATAAGGAACTTCGTTCCAATAAACCCTTAAAATATTAGATACAGTCCTTTTTTGGGCATTCGTGTAAATAGTTGGAGACCTTGATTTAGCAATTTTTAAGTGTATGTATTGACCCATGCTACGTTATATAGATTACAAATATTTTTGTACGACAGATGTCAAATGTATTGTTATAGCAGTGCATTATCTGTCTACACAATTAGCTGTCAAACATTTACGTTCTATGTACATATCGTGATGGTCCTTGATGAACAGATATTAAGTTGGGTAATCGGTCAAAACAATTTGTACACCGCATTACAAACTAGTCGTATAACAGCCCAACGGAATGCTCTGCAAGTTTTACTGCCTGAAGGCGGTTCACTATTCCGTGATGTACGGGGCCATTTAGTAAACTTTAGTTGAAATGTATTTAGCAAAAATTTAACAGTAAATATAATGTATTCTGAAAGTTATAGGACTTCATCTGAAATAGGAAAGAAAAAAATTAAAGAGATTCAATCTTTGGACAGAAAGGAATCGTCCCGAGTGAACCCGCCAATAAGGCCCTGTAAATTGATGTAAAGTGTCCTATCCTTTAATGATCAACCCACACTTACGGTAGAAATTGAAAACCAAAAATTAGTCTCCGCAGATCCTAGATTTTTCTCCTTACTTTAGCAAACCAAGACACTTTGTCTTTGATTTTTTGGATCTGATAACCGAGCTTTTAGGTGCACACTGTTAATGATAATGAATGGACGATGGCTTGCGTGGTCTCCCTATTCTTTTATATTTGGTAGATCTATAAACCTCGTTAATTATAGTATTAGACCCTCACAGTTCCAAAACTCATAATTGAAACTACCTTCAAATTGCGTCTTTTTGTTTCGTATGGACACCTCCGTGTATCACCGGAGTGTTTTTTCGAACCGATTGACATCTAGACTTACTGTCTAAAATACTGTATGGAATAGCCCGGCAAGGCGGTATGCTCACAGGGGAAGTGCCCAATAGCCCCCGACATGACCACCGTTCCTGCCTGCTGCCATACCGTGTATAGATGGCGGTTTAGGTTAAAACGAATCCTTCCACTACAATTCTAAAGAGGTTTTTTCCTCGCAGATTTTAAGAATCCAATCTGGTCAGAATTTCAGCTTGGCAGTGTGAAGAATTCAGAGATGGCGAACACCTTAAAATTGCCCCAATAAAAATAATGGACGAGCAGTATGTAATTAGCTAGTATGTCCATATCACAGTTCAAATAATTGAAGTGTTGTTAGTTAGAAATATTAGTTTCGATTTCAGTCCCATTACCCTAGCCTCACTACTCGTTAGGTTACAGCATGTCGGTCACACATTCAGAATCAGATTTTCATCAGTATAAATGCACTGCCACAATAGAAACACTTCATTTTGCAAATAGGAATGTTTATGAAGCAATACACTTCAAATTCTGTAGTAGTTTTAGAAGGGGTTTTACACGAAGTTATTTATGGTGTTTTTTTGGTTGGAATCACATAATTTATTTTAATTCCGAGTTATATGCACTAATAGCACAATTATAAGTATAATTTTGTTGATTTTAATCGCGACAAAATTTTGGACACTGTTCACCTTAACGTGGGTAGGAGAAAAACTCCTTTCATATATTTTTTATAAATTTTAAACAGCATCGCATGTTATTAAAATCTATTTAAAGTTGAGTTTTAGTTGCAAATATCTTTTCGACAAGGGTAGCACACTCGCGTCCTTTATCTAAGTAGAGTAGATCTTATAGAGATCATCGAAGATTAAGAATTCATATTAGCGGCCATTTCAGTCGATTTAAAATACATAAGACGTATTTTACGAACTGTATCACTCCCTAGAAGTGCCTTCCTATGTGTAATATACCTTCGTGATGTTATATAGATGTAAGCTATTGTTGTATGGGACCGTTGATAAAATGTGAATTATAAATGGAGTAACAAATTAATTTGAATTTTATTTGCAAACCTGAGAACCTATGACCGTTTGTGTAGGAATAGGTGTGATATCCCTCCAAGACAAACGGAGAATCCTCCGACCAAGCTAGGTGATCACGCCTGGCGGGCCGCGGCCTAATGGTTGACGTTGGGATACTGTTTGTATTGCTGTACAAGCGCGAGAACTTCCCTTACGCGATACAGGATCAGTAGTTCCGTAGAAGTTCAGCATGCTATCGCTAGATGGCGCTGGATACATGTGCCATAGCTTATACCCTGAGGTTTCCGCACGGAAAAATAAAAGTGAGGTCGTTTGGTGGTTCACTCAGAAAGATCTTAAGTGCCAAAGAAGCTTACGACTCATTTCTTGGAATATGATTAACATGAGCTATAGTAGACGATTAGACGCGTATAACACTGTCACGAGTTAGTGTAGCACGCAAAGGAGAAGGGCGTGGGAAAAAGAAGAGTGGTTCCTATCTAACCTAGAAAGAGTCATTGAGCTGAGAGTGAGACGAAGTCGAGCGGAAGCTCCTTTCACTCCACTCGATGTATTTCGTTTGTGTCCCTCTAGCGCCTAGATCTTTCGACCGATTTTAATGATTTTTAGCATAATCATAGATGATAGTGATGTGACGGACCATAGGCTATACAAATTCAAATTATGAAGTACCACTGAGGAATCACCAAAAAAAAAATTCTAAGGCTAATTTCTCAAAAACCACAATTAGTAAAATCTAAGTAAAATAAACGTAGCCTATAACCATAAATTACCGATTAAACGGTGGAATAATCACCGAAAAAACAATTCAATGGTATTCAACTGAAAAAATATTGCGCGTGAATCATTTAGTGCACTCTCAGCTCAACATTGCAACAGCAGAACGCATAGTTATGTAAGAGAATTCAGATTTTGTACTAAGGGACTTGAATAATGACTTCGTTTCACCACCACCTTAATGAAACACGGTTCGAACATATCAACTGAAGTCAATGGGGTTTTTCTTAAACCATAAACTAGGAATTCAGTGCATGCGTGCGACTGAAATAATTTGAGCTGTGCGAGCGGCGCTTAGCTAAGGCCGCACGCTCGTGAAACTGTTTTTCGGTGATTATTCCTCAATGGTACATCGGACATGAACCATCTCGCTTCAAAACACTCCTCAGTGTCCAAGTGTCCAGACTATCACCGTGGTAAATTTGGCCAAGATCGCGCGAGTTGTTCAGGTGGAGGAGTTCAGCCACCAACAAATGGCTATGCCGCGTATAAGAGCTTTGCTCGCTCAGCTCAATAAGGTTCTCTATTGAAACGCATAAAATTTAATGTCATTATTATTTAATTTAAATGTATACTTTCATTTCTCCTAACGATCATAATTATATATGGTGAACATAATGATACTGTAGCATAATGTCCATCAACATAAAACTATTTAAGACGTTAAAAAGAGTTTGACAGAGACCAGCCTAGTGTGGCTCCTATTTCAGTGTGGTTCAAAAAAAAGTAACCACGAAAATCCGCTTCGCTCCTGTTTTTTTAGGGCCTCGCCGGCTACCGGGTGGTTGCCGTAGATCGTGTGTAGGACTCTCCCATCCGGTAAACGGATGGGCATACTCACTAAACCCCACGGTGTGCCATACTCTGACTTGTCGGGGGGGGGCTGGAACTATGCAGGAATACTTCTATGGCGAAGTCGTGCGCCCACGCGACGAGGGCGCGTGCCCACT